>JABWTJ010000155.1:327500-1714134 GCA_016801875.1 Solanum sitiens
GAACCAGGTATGGGCATTATGAATTCTTAGTAATGTCTTTAGGGCTTACGAATGCCCCTGCAACTTTCATGAGGCTGATGAACGGGATTTTTAAGCCATATCTGGACCTCTTTGTTATTGTATGTATTGATGATATACTGATATACTCAAAGAGCAGGAAGGAACATGAGGAGCATTTGAGAGTTGTATTAAGGTTGCTAAGGGAGAAAAGGCTTTATGACAAATTCTCCAAGTGTGAATTTTGGCTTGATTCAGTGTCCATCTTAGGGCACGTAGTTTCTAAGGATGGGGTGATGGTGGATCCCACTAAGGTTGAAGCAGTAAAGAGTTGGGTAAGGCCTACCAATGTTTCAGAGGTAAGGAGTTTTGTTGGTTTAGCTAGCTACTATCGCCGATTCGTCAATGGATTTCTCTTCTATTGCTTCCCAGCTTACCAATTTAACTAAGCAAAATGTTCCATTTGTATGGTCGAATGAGTGTGAAGAAAGCTTCCTGAAACTCAAGACCTTGTTGACTACTGCACCAATTATTGCCTTGCCAGTGGAAGGTAAGAATTTTATTGTTTATTGTGATGCATCTTACTCTGGTTTGGGTGCAGTACTAATACATGAGAGGAATGTAATTTCTTATGCTTCGAGGCAATTGAAAGTGCATGAACGTAACTATCCGTCCCATGATTTGGAGTTGGGTGCAGTAATATTTGCATTGAAGCAATGGAGGCATTATCTATATGGGTTCAAGTGTGAAGTTTATATAGATCATCGGAGTTTACAATATGGTCTTTACTCAGAAAGATTTGAATTTGAGGCAGAGGAGGTGGATGGAGTTATTGAAAGACTGTGATATTACTATTTTATATCACCCAGGAAAAGCTAATGTTGTGGCAGATGCCTTAAGTAGAAAAGCAGGGAGCATAGGTAGTTTATCCCACTTACATATTTCTAGACGCCCATTGGCTAGGGAGGTTCAAACTCTAGCTAATGACTTTATGAGGTTGGAAGTACTTGAGAAAGGAGGATTTCTGGCTCGTGTGGAGGTAAGATCTCTATTCTTGACAAGATTAAGGGAAATCAGTTTGCTGATGAGAAGCTGAGCCGAATTCGAGATATGGTATTGCGAGGAGAGGCTAAAGAGGCAGTGATTGATGAGGAAGGCATCTTAAGAATTAAGGGAAGGGTATGTGTGCCCCATGTTGATGATTTGACTCACACTATTCTTGTAGAGGCTCATAATCGAGGTATCCTATACATCCTGGTGCAACCAAGATGTATCGTGATCTGAGACAACATTATTGGTGGAGTAGAATGAAGCGTGACATTGTTGATTTTGTTGCCCAATGTCCGAATTGTCAGCAGGTAAAGTATGAACACCAGAGGCCGGGAGGCACACTTCAGAGAATGCCCATTCCTGAATGGAAGTGGGAAAGAATTGCAATGGGTTTCGTGGTTGGTCTTCCAAAGACATTGGGTAAGTTAGATTCTATTTGGGTAATTGTTGACAGGTTAACTAAGTCTGCCCACTTCATTCCGGTCAAGATGACTTACAATGCAGAGAAGTTAGCCAAACTTTATGTCCGTGAAATTGTTCGATTGCATGGAGTTCCAATTTCCATCATATCAGATAGATATACGCACTTTACTTCTAACTTTTGGAGGACCTTGCATGCTGAATTAGGTACTAGATTGGATCTTAGTACCGCATTTCACCCTCAGACTGATGGTCAGTCTGAGCGAATGATTCAGATGTTGGAGGATATGCTTCGTGCATGCGTGATAGATTTTGGTGGTCATTGGGATCAATTCTTATCCTTAGCAGAGTTTTCATATAACAATATCTATCACTAGAGTATTGATATGGCCCCATTTGAGGCATTGTATGGAGGAGATGTAGGTTTCCCATTGGTTGGTTTGATGCATTCGAGGTAAGACCTTGGGGTACCAATCTTTTGCGGGAATCGTTAGAGAAAGTGAAATTCATTCAGGAGAAGCTTTTAGCAGCTCAAAGCAGGCAGAAGGAGTATGAAGATCGAAAGGTTAGGGACTTGGAGTTTATGGAGGGTGAACAAGTTTGTTGAAGGTTTCACCCATGAAGGGTGTGATGCGGTTTGGTAAGCGAGGTAAGCTTAGTCCGAGGTATATTGGTCCATTTGAAGTTATGAAGCGCGTGGGGGAGGTGGCCTATTAATTGGCCTTGCCTCCAGGGTTGTCATGAGTGCACCCAGTATTTCATGTGTCTATGCTGAAAAAATACCATAGTGATGGAAACTACATTATTTGTTGGGATTCGGTTATGCTTGATGAGAATCTCTCTTATGAAGAGGAGCTTGTAGCTATTCTAGATAGGGAGGTCCGCAAGTTGAGGTCAAGGGAGATTGCATCAATCAAGATTCAGTGGAAGAATCGATCGGTGGAAGAGTCCACTTGGGAGAGTGAGGCTGATATGCAAGAAACATATCCACATTTTTTATCAATTCAGGTACTCATTCTTGCCCTTGCCTTTCTTTTGATCGTTCGAGGACGAACAATGGGTAAATTGGTATATATTGTAACAACTCATTCAGTCGTTTTGAGCACTAGAACTTTTTCTTTGATAAAATACTTACTGATAGATTTTAAATGGATGTTTTAGACTATTCATAATTATAATTATGAAATTAGTGGGGTAGTTTAATAATTAATTTAGTTGATAGTTAAAGAAGATAATATTAAAAATAATAGGATTTAATATTTATTAGTTCATAATTATTTACCCTAGATAAATAAAAAGACTAACAAGAGAGATTCTACCGGCGGCGTCAATCAGAAGCGATTACCACCAGGTAAGGCTTCAACTCTTGACTTTTCCTGAAGTAATATGTAATGGTTTATATTAATTGGGTGGAAATTCTTGGGGTGCATTAATGACCCATTTGTTTTATATATTCAATATGTTGATTGTCCAATTTTATTAAAGTAAATGTTAGGTGAGAATTTAAGATTTATTATTATATTATTATAACTTAGATGATACATTGAAAAGAACAAGTGTGCGGTGATAGTAGTTTTAGGATGAATTGTGGTTATTAACAGAGGGAGTATTGTTTATAATAAAAGGTTGGATAGGAAATATTGTATTATAAGTCAAGATTTTATGTTAATTTGGGGACAAAGCTAAATGGGTAAGTGTAAGGCAATCATTACAGTAATTATGGAGTAATGATTGGATAATATTGTTGATGATTAATGATTGGTCAATTATTGGCAGATGGATAATAAGTTTAGGTCATTTTGTATAATGATAAAATTGGGTTAGATGTGTTTCCACTGGTGTTCGAAACCAGTGACTTGATCTTGAATTTACTGCGTATCATCCTCTTATAACTGAGTTTACTATATTAAGATAGGTAATTAAATATTAGATGTATCGAATTATTCATATTTCATTAAAATTATGTTAAATAGGGGAATTAAGACCTCTCCTTAGGTTTGAACTTTAGGAAATTGAATATATAATTAGGTGAGTATTTGGGTCTAGACACAGAATAATCGGAGTGTTCATGGGCTCGTTAACTTACACCTTATTTATATATATACTTGATAGATTGGAAGGGTTCGGAGGCAATAAGGAAAGAAAAAGCATTGGAGAATCAGTTGCTTTACTTGGGTTCTTTGGTGGAGGTAGGTTATGGTTTATTTCTATTTGATAGATAAACTCTCAATAGCGATTGATATGTATTGAGTGATAATGTGAAGTTTTCTATGTACTTGATTGTGTGGTTGTATATCTTGGTTGTGTGTTTTGTGGTTGACCTAAAATTCTGAGACTGTTGAATTTATAATCTTTAATCCTCTCTATCAAAATGAAGCCTTGAATAATGAAGGCTTGACAAAATAAATTAATGAGATAATTGGATCTGAGTGTCACGTTCTGACACGGTATTATTGGATCAGAGTGTCACGTTCCCACACGATATTATGGATTGGAGTGTCACGTTCTGACACGGTATATGGGATCGGAGTGTCATATTCCGACACGATAACATTAAAGGAAATGAATCTTGAAATAATTTAATATATTCAATCTCAAAGAATCCATTTTCAAATGAGCATGGTGTGGAGGCATGAGTCCTCATAGGTGTATTTGATATTGTGATTGATGGTGTACCTACTACGGTGTTGTTATCACTGGTTCATGTTGTTTGTTGCTTTCCACCTGTGGAGAATTGTAGTTGATTTTATATTATTATTCAATATATACTGGTTTCTATTTTGGATTGGCCGATGATACCTACTCAGTACGTGTTCCTTGTACTGGCCCTTACTTTTATTTTCTTCGTTGTTTTTTTATAGAGTGCAACAAGTGTACCATCAACTTTGACTCGCCCTCAGCTCTAGTCAGTCTCCAGCACATCTGAGTTCAGAGTGAGCTATTATTTCTAGCTCGTACTGGATTCTCTCATTCACATCTTGATGTCCTTGAATTTCGTACATGAACCATCTTTTTACTTATTTTGGTTTCTTAAATACTCTTAGACTTGGTAATTTGAGAATAGATGTCCTTGATGTGATGACTTTCAGATTTTGGGGATAATAAGTGTTAAAGTTTAGAAGCTTATTTAATTAGTTACTTAATAAGTTTTGAGCTTCCACATTTTATTTGTATTCACAGTTGCATTATTGATATATGTTGGTGGTTTAGATTCATTGGTTCTCCCACCTTGGAGGTTAAGCGTGGGTTTCACTCATGACTCATTTTGGGTTCGTGACTAACTTTGTATCAGAGCATTAGGTTAGATGATCTCATCACACAAGGACAGGTCTAGTGGAGTCTTGAGAACGGTATGGGGACGCCTTTACTTTTCTTCGAGAGGCTATATGAATTTAGGAAAACCCATATTTTTCTTTATTTCGTGCTATTACTTGGATCCAATTGGTATTTAGGTGATACCAATTAGTATCTGACCTTCTTCACTCTATTTTGTATATAGTCAGAACTGGAGCAACAAATGTGCCAATACCACAATGGCAAGACATGGTGCTTCTGAGCCAACCATTGGGGATGCAACTCGAAGGGGAGTAGTGGCGAGAGGCCGTGGTAGAGGTCGCGAAAGAAGTCCCACTAGAGGCAGAGTTTGATAAATAGCAATGGAAGAACAAAGTTTACAATAATGAGAGACGCTAGTAAGAAAATGACAGGATACAACTTTAAGAATCCCAAGTTGTTACATGAAGCTATTACTTATCCTTCCGTCCCACAAAATTGGGCATCTAATGATAGAATTGAGTATTTAGGTAAGCAACAAATTTTGACTGTCGCGTCTACCTTAAATCATTTATCTTTTTGAATTTTATGCACTAATTGATGTCTGATGTAGGTGATTCGGACAATCTCACAAATTTGAGTAGTATCAATATAGATACTGAAAAACTTGCTAGATTCGCCATCAAATACAATTTGCACAACCATTTACATTATCAGATTCATTTTACTTAAAGAACAAGTAAGTATCAACAAATTCAATTCAAATATCTTTTAAATTTTGTCATTGGAAACTAATATGTAGGGGTGAACATTATTCTATTAAAATCAAAATAACGGAACAATTGGTTTTCTCTATGTTTTTATTTTTATTTTTCAATCTATTTCAATTTACTATTATTAAGTTTCAAATATTCGGTTTTTAATTTTTAAAATTAAAAAATCAGTTAATAAAAAAATAGAAAATTTTGTATAATTTTTAGCTTTTGCATTTCCCACGCTACCCGATTTCCTCCTATCCAATAAACTATTTTAGGTCAAGACAAACACATTATCATTTATTTAACTTTTTTTTACTAATTTTATCTCTTTTTTTTCCTCAGAATTATCTAAAAGAAATTCATAAACAATAGGTTTTGTAATACTAATTTCTAATTTCTAATTTCAGTTGCATCACTTTATTTTTTCATTCATATATAACCTATTGATCTAAGATTTTTTGTGAATTGGTAATCAGGTGCAACGCACGTGCTAAAAAATTAATTTTAGATAAATGTACACATATACAATTTCCATAATAGCATCAAATATTTTGTATAACTTATATTATAGGGGTGGAATGAAGTGGAGTGTAGGGTTCGTGAGTGAGATGGTCACAAGGATCAGATGAATTGACAATGAATTTGGAATATTACTAGGAATTTTTCTTTCCTTTTATATTAAAAAGTTATTTTTCTTATATGAAACGGTATAGTAAATTAAAAATGTATTGAACAATTTGAATTGTCTTTATTATTTAGTTTTACTTAGTTTTCATCGAATCTATAAATTGAGTTCAATTAATATTAGACTTTGATTAAAATATTATCTTTTGATAAACTTAAAGGACTGACAAAACTACAAATACACAATAAATATCATTTATAAGGTAATATTCATGATGTATGATAAATTACATGATTGAACCTCATCAAATTGAAAATTTTTTATACACTGTTGTATTTAGTTAATAAAAAATTTTATTGACCATCTTCAGAGGTTCGTGTATAAGAGATATACATGACGATCCACATTGACATTCAAAAAAGCATTTACAATATTATTTTGTAATAAACTTATTATTCAAATCTTCACTAAAATAAGCAATAGTATTTACTATATCATATATTTCCTGAATTGGTAATCTCGTGCAATGCACGTGTTAAAAAACTAATTTAAGATAAATGTACACATATACAATTTCTGTAATAACATCTAAAATTCTATATAACTGATATTATAGGGATGGGATGGAGTGGAGCGTGGGGTTCGTGAGTGGGATGCTCAGGAGGATCGAGTGAATTAGGAAAAGACAATGAATTTGGAATATTACTAGGACTTATTCTCTCCTTTTATATTAAGAAAGTTATTTTCCTTTTATGAAACAATATAGTAAATTTAAAATATATGGAACAATTCGAATTCCCGTGATTATTTACTTTTACATAGTTTTCATTGAATCTAATAAATTGAGTTCCATTAAAATTAGACTTAAATTAAACACATTATCTTTTGATATACTTAAAAGATCGATAAAACTACAAACTACATAATTAAAGAACTAATTTGAACCTATCCTTAAACATAAGGGACTATTTTTATTTTATTTTATCACTTTCTGACATCATATTTATAAAAAAATTCTATAAAATCCACTCTAAATTAGGAGATCTCCCTTCAAACTTATTTGAATTTGATATATAGCCATGGAAGAACAAAGCTTTTAACAATGGGAGAGGCTAGTAGAGGAAATGCCAGGATACAACTTTAAGAATCCCAAGTTGTTACGTTTACTCATCCTTCCGCCCCACAAAATTGGGCATCTAATGATAGAATTGAGTATTTAGGTAAGCAAAAAATTTTGAAGGTCGCGTCTACGTTAAATCATTTATATTTTTGTATTTTATGCACTAATTGATGTCTGATGTAGGTAATTCGGACAATCTCATAAATTAGAGTAGTATCAATATAGATACTGAAAAACTTGCTAGAGTCGCCATCAAATACTATTTGCACAACCATTTACATTATCAGATTCATTTAATTTAAAGAACAAGTAAGTATGAACAAATTCAATTCATTAAATATCTTTTAATTTGTGTCCATTGGGAACTAATAAGTATGGGTGAACATTATTCTATTAAAATCAAAATGACGGACCAAATTGGTTATTTCTATGTTTTTAAATATATTTTTCAATCTATTTCAATTTAATATTATTAAGTTTCAATTATTCGACTTTTATTTTTCAATTTAAAATATCAGTTAATAAAAAAAAACAAAATTTTGTATAAATTTTACCTTTTGCATTTCCCCACACTATCTAATTTCCTCCTGTCCAGTTCTTAGGTCAAGACAAACATATTATCATTTATTTAAACTTTTTTACTATTTTTTATCTCTTTTTTTTCCTCAGAAATATCTAAAAGAAATTCATAAACAATAGAATTTGTAATACTAATTTCTAATTTCAGTTTCATCGCTTAAATTTTTTTTCTCATTCTATAACCTATCGATCTAAGAATTTTTTGTGAATTGGTGCACGTGTCAAAAACTAATTTTAGATAAATGTAGACATATACAACTTCCATAATATGATCAAATATTTTTTATAACTTATATTATAGGGGTGGAATGAACTGGAGCGTTGGGTTCATGAGTGGGATGGTCATGAGGATCAGATGAATGAGGAAAAGATAATGAATTTAGAATATTACGAGGACTTTTTCTCTCTTTTTATATTGAGAAAGTTGTTTTTCTTATATGAAACAATGTGATGACCCCAGAGGTCATTTTTTTGGAAATTTTGAATATTCGTTTAACTTGAGTTAATTAATTGATGAATAATAGTTAATGGGCTAAAGTGATAATTTATATACCCTTTAACCTATATTTAGTAAGATAAGCGGGTAAAATTCATCACTTTTAGTACATAAATAATTTAGAAAAAAATAAAGGAAAAAGAAAAGGGCGAAGGGTTTTGGCATTTTGCGGCTTACGAACTGCTCCATGTAAGTTTTCTTTGCCTCCAGGTGTTCCTTGATTGCTGCACACATATGTGTGTATATAACAATATTATATAGGCAATTATATATGTGTATAATAATAAGTGAGGATTGCATATTTGAGTCATAAAAATTGAATAACAAATCACGTTAATAGTTGAAAATTTTGGATAATATTGGAATCATTTGTTAATGGGTATTCAATGCTTAATTGTGATTAGTTGGTTGGTTTGATTATATAAATAAATTAGGTATTGTTAGTTCTGAAATCTTATTGTGTATATATATACTTGAATAGATTCCATCGATTCGGAAGCTCAATAGATGCATGGACAGATATGTCCCTCATGGGTCCCAGACTGAGAGACAACGGGTGTGTATCATTAGGGAAGAGATGCATCACTATACTTGACATTGCATCTCATGGCATTACACATTTTTATTATTAATGAACTTGAACACGTGTTTTGCTGATCTTGTGAGTGTTTCTCTGTGGAACTTATGACTGTTGAATATTGAGTTGTTATTGAGAATATGTAAACTGATAGAGTGTGGTTATTGACTTTCTCTATCAGGTCAGCTGTGTTTCGGGCATCTAGAGAGGGGACTTCTTTCCAGTCCTTTGTGAGCGCCGCCAAAGAGGCGGAATTGATGGAGAGAAAGGAGTTTGGGGACCCTAAAAGGACCCGTACATCAGGTCAGTTTCATGGTGCCTCATCTGGAGGTAGGGGATCACAGAGAGTGAGTGGTTCCTTTCAGCACGGGGACCTATTCATGCATCTATGCTGACATTTGAGGGTGGTCAGACATCTAGAGGTTCTTATAGCCCGGGTCAGGGCTCGTACGGTTCACAGCAGGGACCTACAGGGCAAGGCAATTATAGTGGGTTTTCAGGGTTCACACAGCAGTTCCCAGGTCAGAGATTTTGTTTTAATTGTGGATATCCCGATCACCTGAGGCGTCAGTGTACTTCTCAAAGGGGTCGTGGTGGGACTCGACCTAATTCTTCATTTTAGACTAGGCCACCAGCACCACAGGATAGAGTCCGTGGCAGAGTTCAGTCAGGTAAAGGTGATAGAGTTTCTAGTAGTGGTGTTGCAACTCAGCAGAGTGGGGGTAGAGGTACCACCCAGGCTGGAGGTGGACGAGGGGGCCACTGTTATGCTTTTCCAGGGAGACCTGAAGCAGAGACCTCTGATGGTGTTACTACAGGTATCATCCCAGTATGTCATCGACCTGCGTCTGTATTGTTTCATCCAGGGTCTACATTCTCTTATGTGTTTACCTATTTTGCTGCTGAATTTGATATGATATGTGATAGCATGACTGTACCTATTCGTGTTTCTACACCCGTGGGTAAGACCTTAGTGGTGGATCGAGTGTATCAATCCTGTCTTGTTTCTTTGGCTGGGTATGACACTTGGATAGACTTAATCATTCTGGGGATGGTAGACTTTGATGTTATCTTGGGTATGAATTGGCTTTCTCCTTATCATGATGTCCTTGATTGTAATGCTAAGACTGTGACTTTAGCGATGCCTGGTGTTTCGAGGGTTGAGTGGAATGGTGTTAGTGGTTCTTATCCTAGCAAGGTCATCACTTTTATCCGTGCTCAGAGATTGGTGGAGAGAGGGTGTTTGTCTTACTTAGCTTTTATTCGGGATACTAGCGTTGAACCACCTCCCATGGACTCTGTTCCCGTGGTTCAGGAGTTTCCCGATGTATTTCCTTCTGATCTTCCAGGTGTTCCTCCCGATAGGAATATTGATTTTGCTATTGATTTAGAGTCGGGCACTAAGCCTATTTCTGTTCCTCCATATCGTATGGCTCCAGCAGAGTTGAAAGAATTGAAGGATCAGTTGCAGGATTTATTGAGTAAGGGTTTTATTCGCCCTAGTGTATCACCTTGGGGTGCCCCTGTATTATTTGTGAAGAAGAAGTATGGGACTATGAGGATGTGTATTGAATACAGACAGTTGAACAAGGTAACGTGAAGAATAAGTATCCTCTTCCGCGTATTGATGACTTATTTGATCAGCTACAGGGAGCATCATTATTCTCTAAGATTGACTTGAGGTCTGGGTATCATCATTTGAAGATTAGGGCATCAGATATCCCTAAGAAAGCTTTTCGGACCCGGTATGGGCATGATGAGTTCCTAGTGATGTCCTTCAATTTGACAAATGCCCCTGCAGCATTCATGGAGTTGATGAATGGGGTGTTTCGACCATACCTTGATTCTTTTGTGATTGTTTTCATCGATGACATCTTGGTTTACTCCAAAACTGAGGAGGACCATGTTCGACACTTGAGGATTGTACTTCAGAGGTTGAGAGAAGAGAAGTTGTATGCCAAGTTCTCAAAGTGTGAGTTCTGGCTTACTTCTGTAGCATTCTTGGGACACGTGGTGTCCAAGGAGGGTATTAGAGTAGATCCGGCCAAGATTGAGGCAGTTAGAGGCTGGGCGCGACCTACTTCACCTACTGAGATTCGGAGTTTTGTGGGATTGGCAGGCTATTATCGACGATATGTTCAAAGTTTCTCTACTATTGCAGCTCCATTGACTAGATTGACTCGACAGGATGTGGGTTTTTAGTGGTCTGATGAGTATGAGCAGAGCTTTCAAAAGCTCAAGACTTTGTTGACTTCAGCTCCTGTGTTGACTCTACCTGAGGAGGATGTAGACTTTACAGTGTATTGTGATGCTTCAGGAGTTGGATTGAGTGGTATGTTGATGCAGAAGGGGAAAGTGATTGCTTATGCTTCTAGGCAGTTGAAATCCCATGAGAAGAACTACTGTCACAACCCAAAAGCATACCCTAGAAGATAGGGTACAATCTTGGATTGTAACCGGCGTCGTCGACCTCTCGGAGGTCTAAGACAATCCTCTCATATCATTCAATGCATTGACATAGTAAATTTAGCGGAAAATTTAAAACTTTTCATAGCACATCATATGCTAGAAACATCCCATCATATATATATAAAACATAAGTCATAATACATATTTAGTCCCTAAGTCTTTTTGCCATCTTAGACTCAATAACTTTAGAGTACATTAGGAACATGGCCCATACGACACATTACAAAACTATACAATATTTAAAGACTCTACATTAAAGACATTAGTAGGACATCCTTGAACTTAAGGATTCCTTTCCTTGAGCTTGGGAAATCACCTATCAAGCTCCTCAATCATAGATTTCCTTTAAGCATTCCATAACCTACACTTTGTGTAAAAAGTAGAGAAGAATGGGATTAGCACAAGAATGTACTAAGTATGGCAACCATGCAAAAACATGCATTTAAAAAGGACATTTCCTTTGAAATCATACTTCATGCCATTTTGAGCAAATCATCATAAAACCTTTTTCAATAGCATTTATATCATCCACATACTTCATAGAAACACAATCAAAGGCCAAACATCATAGGAAAGCACTTATAGAATTTAAGTACAAATAGAGGTCACTTTACAGTGAACTCATCCCTCTTAACATCTAACTCTTTCTTTCAATTCATTTGCCTCCTAGGTAGTTCTAAGGGATACTTGGTGCAATGCATCACCTTAGGAACATAAGAGAATACCATACATAGCATCTACACAAGACAACACATGCCATCATAGAAATATAGTACAATATAAACATAGTCAAACCAAGACTACAATATCATACATAAAGGACACATACATAATCATATGCATTAGGATACCTTCCTAAGACTTCCTTATGAGTCACTTGTGCAATGTCTAGATGGGTTCATTACTTCCACCTATTCTAAGTAACTTACCTTAAGTCCTCCTAGTTAGGATCCTATTCAATTACTTCCATTGTCCATTTTTATCTTTAGGGAAACTATAGCCTTAACCGACACTAAGACCATGGGTGCTAAACATGGAATTTGGTGTTGTAGAGCCTTACACCAAAGGAAGATGTTCCTACCTAGCCAAGGTAGAACATTAACATATTTCCTAGCATCCTAAGTGAAATCACTTTGCTAGATCCTATGTGGCAAGCATAGTTGATGGAACTAAGAGATAGGTATTCCCTCTATATACCATTTGGTAATGGGGCCTCACCTCATGAGAAAACATGAGTGAATATTCCTCAAGGAAAGTCAACACTTCATGTAAGTCCATAGGTGAATATTTCTCTAAGGAAAGTCGACACCTTATGTAGGTCCATAGGTGATTATTCCTCTAAGGGAAGTCAACACTCTATAAGGGACAAATGGTGAATATTCCTCCAAGGAAAGTCAACACCTCTCAATGTCAAGTTCACTCGGTGCTAAGCTAAGTTCCCTTTATATAATAGCCTTTATTACCTTTATTTATAAAACATAGGTTTAGGGTATTCATCATTCATATGCTTATAGAAAATTCAAGCACCTATCTAGTTTTGGAGTATTCTTGGGCACCCCTATAAAGGCCTCTTCTCACTAACTAGATCATCCATGTGTGTGAGTATATACTTAGATGTGAGCAAACCTTTCACATAACACATAAGGTCACACATGTTCATATATCAATGCATAAGTCTATAGGCATAACTATATGAGCAATACTTTCATATAAACCTACTAAGGCACTATACACATTCATACTTCATTATATCAATTCATAACATGTTCATACATTCATCCTTCATGTACATAGAAACCAAACCTAGGAACTATCCTATCAAGATACACATGTGCAGTGCATAGACAAGGTCCCATACCCTTGCCAATACTAGTACACCTATCAAGTCATCCTAGTAAGGGAATACAAATCATACATTCATGAACATCACCTTAACATGCATAGTAGTAGACACTAGTGAATATGAGAACTACCTTTCATTTAGACACAATGACTTATACTACTTGTAATATCCATGTAAGTGAGAGTATGTGTACATTGACCAACATGATCACATAATGTCTATCAATAACTTATTAAGTCAGCCACCCTATTAGACCACATTACACTTCAAGCACATAGCACACAACACATAATAGCATAGGAGACATGACAATATACACAATGTAATCAAGACTCCTAACTTTAGCTATTTACACTTTCATATAAGGGTACATAGGTAAGGGGTTATTAACCATCTTAACACATCCATGGCAGCACCTATACTTTACCCTAACATGGTTATACACATGCTCATACAATAGCCACACAACCTAATTCACAACTAGAATAGGAAAATAGGCATAAGCTTCTCATAGTATCATCTTAAGCACATGTTCATAAGTTCATCAATTTGCCTTCAAGGCCATGATCAACACATATATAATGACAAAAAGATAAACACCGCCACCATAAGTGGACCATACCACACAATGCCATACAAGGCTTCATCAACCTTTTTATAGAAGAATAGAAGTAGAATAGTAGAGCGAATAAGCATTCTTACCAACTCTTCAACCTTTGATCCTCATTGATCAATACACCTTGTTTATCAATAATTCATATATATGGCAGTATCTAAATGTACTTTAAACATATAAGAAAGCATGTACAAATCACTATACGATTATACTATAACATATACATCACATACTAGGAAAGTAGAAGAACATAGATCATTAACCAATTTCATTCATATGGATTATAGGTCATATTTCATGAATCATATCACCCTAAGGCAGTATCTAATGAAATCATAATCTAGATGATACACTACTACAATTTGCCATTAAGGTCGATACAAGCATGCTTCATATAGGGAGTTCATGGAAAGTAACATAGGTTAATCATATTCAACCTATCATGAATTGACCCATATTGTATTAATTACATATAATTCATCCTCATATTTCATTATAGGCAGCAGCTATAGACATTAACCATAATCAATTCTTATAGCGAATAACCTAACGTCAAGATCACAAGTTACAACTTTATAGACAAGAAGAACATAGATTAATTCAAACCAAGCCTTCTCTACTTTGGTCATACATACTTTATATCCACAATTCAACCATGGTATTAACCTAAAACAGTAGCTACAAGAACCACAACTTAATCGAAATTCACTTTAGATCATAAGAAAGCCAATGTTACAGTGAACTATAGAAACTAGGCTAAACATACTCAAATCTTCATACATTGATCCTCATGGATCATGCAACATCAATTACACATAAATTCATGTAAATAACAGTATATACAATCAATTCAACGTAAGGGAATCATAATTCAATCGATAACAAGTCAAGACCACAAAGCCCATGCAAGAGCTAAACCAATTTTGGAAGGAACATGGTCATCATGCAATTGGAGTGAAATCACATTCAAATCACTGTATTAAATTCAATTCATCATGATTTAATCATTAAAAACATTTTGAGAAAGAACCCATGGCTAGATTGGAAGATTAGAAACTTGATCATGAGATTTCTTTGAAAAACATTGAGAATGACTCTCTAGATGAAAAGATAACTAGATATGAAGATAACCATACCTTAATCTTCATGAAGACCTATAAAACTTGATGAAGAACCCATGAGAATCCAATCTACAAGCTGTTCTTGAGCTTCAAAAACCATGGAGGTTCTAGAGAGAATATTTTGGAGGGGAAAGGCTTTAAACATGTGAGAGGATTTATGAATGAGTTGATCACGTTTTAGAAGACTTATATACACCCAAAATTACTAAATAAACCCTTAATAATATGTTTAGGACGTGGGGTGAATTTCCCATTCACCCCTTTAAGTGGCAGCACGCAGGCAGCCAAACCTGCACGCACTCGCGACGTGGGCCTCGACGGGCGTCATGGGCATGACGGGGCGTCATGCCCTCCGTCGCCCATGAATTAGACAAATTCTTGGCTCAAGACCTGCCCAAAGCAAATACCCTTCGATGAGACCTGCTCGACGGGCCGTTGGGGGACCAACGATCCGTCGTTGGGTCCGTCAAGGGACACTGCCCAGGCAGTGGCTAGGCAGCTTTGGGGTCCTTCTTTTGGGGCCTCTTGTGGGGCCCTTTAGAAGTCGTACCCGGACGTTTCCAACGCGATTACAAACCTTAACATGTTATAGACCTACCACATAAGTTTCATCCAAAACAAACACCTAAAAGACGTCCAAACAGCCTTGACCCCAACATGACATACGATGAACGTCTTAGGGGCTATCTTTCGAACGCCTTGGACGTTCTTGGGCGTTTGACCTCCAAACTTCACGAAACTTCATATAATAACATTAAACATCATTTAAAACTATTTCAAGACTTATTAGACTCAGTTCATTCAATTTAGGCATGCATACACATATGGGGCACATAAGCGACTATTCGTTGAAAGTCTTGGACGTCCCTTGACGTTCGACTTCCAAATCACTTCAAACTTTGTACACTGCCTCTATACCACATAATAAGGCATTTTAGGACCTTATATCATTAAGACGAATATGTTAGGCTCTATACACCTTATCTCATTTTTGAGGTCTTACAATATCCCCCACTTGGGAACATTCGTCCTCGAATGAAACTTAGGACTCTTTAATCACAACAAGGACTTCAATGCATATAAGAGCAGTTCATCACATTTGAAATATCATCAAATCATTTTAGCACTCAATGCACATAAGCAAGCAAAACCATTACTCACTCACTCTCTAAAGCATCAAACACAAAGGTCCTTTTCATGTTCATAGGGGAACATCCTTCTCCTAATCATAACACGATCATTACGCCTTAATTCATTACAAGAAAATCTTGAAAAGCTACTAATAGGCAGATCATAACTCATACTCAAAGTTAGTTAGGCACTCATACTTCAATGCATATAAGCTTGAGTTAGTTAAATCACAAAGATCTTCATTAGTTAGACCTAGTACCATGAAGGTCATACTCAATCATACCATGCCTAGTGGTGTACATGGAGGAATATCTTGCTCCTCAACACATTTCATGCATCATGAGTTCACACCTTAGCAAAGTACAAGATCACTTTCTTTAAAAATGAGAAATCTCAACTTTCAAGTCAAGACATGCATATAGTTTTCTTCCTAGTGAAGTCTAAACGGCAAGTCACACCAAATACATCACAACAAAATAGGAAGTCATTCCACAATTTCTTTTCTTAACATATTACTCACCCTTATAGTAAGCCTTATTTTGGAAAAATAACACAATTATAGGCATACACATGAACACTTAGCTTGACATGTTTTCACTTTTCAAGAATGAGCCTACAATTTTTGCATTACAAATCATCAAATCACTAAATTTTCAAGAGAGTCAACATATTTCATTGTAGAAGAGACTCAACCCCCATTACAAGGCTAAACAATTGAACCTATAAGTGACTATCACCAAGTTCCTTGTCTTACCTCATTAAGTCAACTTCACAATTAGCACATTAAAATGCAAGTTAACAAGAGAAAACATGGATTTTATCAAAAACTTCTTTTTATGCTCTTTTGTAAATTCACCATTGTCTCTAAGATGATGCCAATCAATTCATACCAATTATATAAAGATCATGCAATTCACACTTTATGCAAGACTATCCTCATGAACCAGCATACTGAGAATTTACATTTTCCAATTCAAGTAAGAATAGAAGGACAATGTAGACAATTTCTACAATCTCCCTGCTCAAATATCATCCCCCACTTAGGGTAAACCCAATTAAGAGCAACTTAACCCAACATATAGAGGATTTCAAATACAAAACCTTCATATTCATTACTTAAAGTGATTACTACTTTAGAGGGAATTTTCATAAACTCAATTTAGCAACACTAAGGCATTTTAAACCTTATCATGAGATCACAAGCCTTTACATTTGAATCCTATATCAACATGCATAGAGGAGACAACTACACTTATGTCAACTAATACCATCACCATATAGTCAACAAAATTAACATCATGTATAAAGAATCGTATCATGCACATCTTCATGATCAATAGACAAATATTATAATATCATACTATTTAATTCACATAGGGTCTTCCTACAATGCAATAGACACTAAGGTCATACATCGTTAGTGGAAAACAACAAGAAAGTTCATAACACAACAAGAAGTTTAGAAATAACTCTACGACTCATCATGTCATAAGATTCTTATCCTTCAATTTAAATAGCAAAAATTCTTTTCCACATTCCTTATCATGTTCATATTCGTAAATTCTACACATATTTCAACAACATCCAATTAAAAGACAATCTAGTTGGTTCTTCAAACATGGTACAATAAGTTGCCTAGTCTTTATAACGAGCATGCTTCCAAATAACCAAAAGTGCAACATTTAGACATTTGATGGAACAAGTATGGAATTATAAGAAACAAAGCTTTACCAACTCATTCTTCATAAGCATGCATACTATATTTATAATTCAAGTCTCCACAAAAGACTCCAATTTATACTAGCAACTCATCAAGTACCATTTATATACAAAGGAAAACAATGCACATTTTTAATCACATATACTCATAGGATAGCATACCTTCATAGGTAGTTTTTAAACAATCCAAGTTCAAATCCTAATATTTGGCTACTATCATACAAAACCATATAAGAATACACAATTTAAGAGAAATCACTTTAACCACCATAACTTCTAGCATGCTTCAACTATATCATGACATACATCATTCGACATAACATGCTATTTCACAAAAGCTTCATATATTGCCATAATTGGCATCACATCATCAAATAAGAGACATTTCATACATAGAAAGGTAAGATAACCAATCATAATCCTCATAGAGTTAACATGTGCAATGATCAAGTAAGGTTCCATAACTTCACTAAACCAAGTAACCCAACAAGAACTACAGTTAGCACCATACTCCACTCATCTATAACCTTTATGCATGGATAACTCCATATCTTTAGCACCCTAGGCTATTTACATGTTTATAAGCATAGAGATCACCTCATAAGGATATTCACATTTATCATCATACACAAATATAGTATTAACATCCTAAGGTCTCCATCAAGGCAAACTAGTGCAAGACATAGGTAGAGTCCCATACCTCTACCTAAGTCTAGTTAACCCTTCAAGTCGCCTTAGTTAGTATATACATCATCAAGTAAGGACAAGTGCCACCTTCACCCATACTCATTCAAACCATAAAACAAAGATAAGCATTTTAAACTCACCTTTTCCCCCTCAAGCATAGAGTAATCTCATCCAAGCAATCATATCTAAAAGACCACCAGACAAGAAAACATAAGAGAGAGATCTTATAGAATTAAGTTCTATGGCACGATATGAGATTGATGAAGAAGGGGAACTCTATCGTCCTATAGCCTCTCGTACCATTTAATGTGTCGCGACTCACCACCAATGATACGAGACTCTACTAGACGTGGCAATATGAGACTTTTTAGAACCTAAAACCGCTTCATAAACCTCATGCTCTAATACCAAGTTTGTCACAACCCAAAAGCATACCCTAGAAGATAGGGTACAATCTTGGATTGTAACCGGCGTCGTCGACCTCTCGGAGGTCTAAGACAAGCCTCTCATATCATTCATTGCATTGACATAGTAAATTTAGCGGAAAATTTAAAACTTTTCATAGCACATCATATGCTAGATACATCCCATCATATATATATAAAACATAAGTCATAATACATATTTAGACCCTAAGTCTCTTTGCCATCTTAGACTCAATAACTTTAGAGTACATTAGGGACACGGCCCAACGACACATTACATAACTATACAATATTTAAAGACTCTACATTAAAGACATTAGTAGGACATCCTTGAACTTAAGGATTCCTTTCCTTGAGCTTGGGAAATCACCTATCAAGCTCCTCAATCATAGATCTCCTTTAAGCATTCCATAACCTACACTTTGTGTAAAAAGTAGAGAAGAATGGGATTAGCACAAGAATGTACTAAGTATGGCAACCATGCATTTAAAAAGGACATTTCCTTTGAAATCATACTTCATGCCATTTTGAGCAAATCATCATTAAACCTTTATCAATAGCATTTATATCATCCACATACTTCATAGAAACACAATCAAAGGCCAAACATCATAGGAAAGGACTTATAGAATTTAAGTACAAATAGAGGTCACTTTACAGTGAACTCATCCCTCTTAACATCTAACCCTTTCTTTCAATTCATTTGCCTCCTAAGTAATTCTTTAGGTAAGTAATTCTTTAGGGATACTTGGTGCAATGCATCACCTTAGGAACATATGAGAATACCATATATAGCATCTACACAAGACAACACATGCCATCATAGAAATATAGTACAATATAAACATAGTCAAACCAAGACTACAATATCATACATAAAGGACACATACATAATCATATGCATTAGGATACCTTCCTAAGACTTCCTTATGAGTCACTTGTGCAATGTCTAGATGGGTTCATTACTTCCACCTATTCTAAGTAACTTACCTTAAGTCCTCCTAGTTAGGATCCTATTCAATTACTTCCATTGTCCATTTTTATCTTTAGGGAAACTATAGCCTTAACCGACACTAAGACCATGGGTGCTAAACATGGAATTTGGTGTTGTAGAGCCTTACACCAAAGGAAGATGTTCCTACCTAGCCAAGGTAGAACATTAACATATTTCCTAGCATCCTAAGTGAAATCACTTTGCTAGATCCTATGTGGCAAGCATAGTTGATGGAACTAAGAGATAGGTATTCCCTCTATATACCATTTGGTAATGGGGCCTCACCTCATGAGAAACATGAGTGAATATTCCTCAAGGAAAGTCAACACTTCATGTAAGTCCATAGGTGAATATTTCTCTAAGGAAATTCGACACCTTATGTAGGTCCATAGGTGATTATTCCTCTAAGGGAAGTCAACACTCTATAAGGGACAAATGGTGAATATTCCTCCAAGGAAAGTCAACACCTCTCAATGTCAAGTTCACTCGGTGCTAAGCTAAGTTCCCTTTATATAAAAGCCTTTATTACCTTTATTTATAAAACATAGGTTTAGGGTATTCATCATTCATATGCTTATAGAAATTTCAAGCACCTATCTAGTTTTGGAGTATTCTTGGGCACCCCTAGAAAGGCCTCTTCTCACTAACTAGATCATCCATGTGTGTGAGTGTATACTTAGATGTGAGCAAACCTTTCACATAACACATAAGGTCACACATGTTCATATATCAATGCATAAGTCTATAGGCATAACTATATGAGCAATACTTTCATATAAACCTACTAAGGCACTATACGCATTCATACTTCATTATATCATATTCATAACATGTTCATACATTCATCCTTCATGTACATAGAACCAAACCTAGGAACTATCCTATCAAGATACACATGTGCAGTGCATAGACAAGGTCCCATACCCTTGCCCATACTAGTACACCTATCAAGTCATCCTAGTAAGGGAATAAAAATCATACATTCATGAACATCACCTTAACATGCATAGTAGTAGACACTAGTGAATATGAGAACTACCTTTAATTTAGATACAATGACTTATACTACTTGTAATATGCATGTAAGTGAGAGTATGTGTACATTGACCAACATGATCACATAATGTCTATCAATAACTTATTAAGTCAGCCACCCTATTAGACCACATTACACTTCAAGCACATAGCACACAACACATAATAGCATAGGAGACATGACAATATACACAATGTAATCAAGACTCCTAACTTTAGCTATTTACACTTTCATATAAGGGTACATAGGTAAGGGGTTATTAACCATCTTAACACATCCATGGCAACACCTATACTTTACCCTAACATGGTTATACACATGCTCATACAATAGCCACACAACCTAATTCACAACTAGAATAGGAAAATAGGCATAAGCTTCTCATAGTATCATCTTAAGCACATGTTCATAAGTTCATCAATTTGCCTTCAAGGCCATGGTCAACACATATATAATGACAATAAGATAAACACCACCACCATAAGTGGACCATACCACACAATGCCATACAAGGCTTCATCAACCTTTTTATAGAAGAATAGAAGTAGAGGAGTAGAGGGAATAAGCATTCTTACCAACTCTTCAACCGTTGATCCTCATTGATCAATACACCTTGTTTATCAATAATTCATATATGGGGCAGTAGCTAAATGTACTTTAAACATATAAGAAACCATGTACAAATCACTACACGATTATACCATAACATATACATCACATACTAGGAAAGTAGAAGAACATAGATCATTAACCAATTTCATTCATATGGATTATAGGTCATATTTCATGAATCATATCACCCTAAGGCAGTATCTAATGAAATCATAATCTAGATGATACACTACTACAATTTGCCATTAAGGTCGATACAAGCATGCTTCATATAGGGAGTTCATGGAAAGTAAGTTTACATAGGTTAATCATATTCGACCTATCATGAATTGACCCATATTGTATTAATTACATATAATTCATCCTCATATTTCATTATAGGCAGCAGCTATAGACATTAACCATAATCAATTCTTATAGCGAATAACCTAACGTCAAGATCACAAGTTATAACTTCATAGACAAGAAGAACCTAGATTAATTCAAACCAAGCCTTCTCTACTTTGGTCATACATACTTTATATCCACAATTCAACCATGGTATTAACCTAAAACAGTAGCTACAAGAACCACAACTTAATCGAAATTCACTTTAGATCATAAGAAAGCCAATGTTACAGTGAACTATAGAAACTAGGCTAAACATACTCAAATCTTCATACATTGATCCTCATGGATCATGCAACATCAATTACACATAAATTCATGTAAATAACAGTATATACAATCAATTCAACGTAAGGGAATCATAATTCAATCGATAACAAGTCAAGACCACAAAGCCCATGCAAGAGCTAAACCAATTTTGGAAGGAACATGGGTTCATCATGCAATTGGAGTGAAATCACATTCAAATCACTGTATTAAATTCAATTCATCATGATTTAATCATTAAAAACATTTTGAGAAAGAATCCATGGCTAGATTGGAAGATTAGAAACTTGATCATGAGATTTCTTTGAAAAACATTGAGAATGACTCTCTAGATGAAAAGATAACTAGATATGAAGATAACCATACCTTAATCTTCATGAAGACCTATAAAACTTGATGAAGAACCCATGAGAATCCAATCTACAAGCTGTTCTTGAGCTTCAAAAACCATGGAGGTTCTAGAGAGAATATTTTGGAGGGGAAAGGCTTTAAACATGTGAGAGGATTTATGAATGAGTTGATCATGTTTTAGAAGACTTATATACACCCAAAATTACTTAAATAAACCCTTAATAATATGTTTAGGACGTGGGGTGAATTTCCCATTCACCCCTTTAAGTGGCAGCACGCAGGCAGCCAAACCTACATGCACTCGCGACGTGGGCCTCGACAGGGCGTCATGCCCTCCGTCACCCATGACTTAGCCAAATTCTTGGCTCAAGACCTGACCAAGGCAAGTACCCTTCAACGAGACCTGCTCGACGGGCCGTTGGGGGACCAACGATCCGTCGTTTGGTCCGTCAAAGGACACTGCCCAGGCAGTGGCTAGGCAGCTTTGGGGTCCTTCTTTTGGGGCCTCTTGTGGGGCCCTTTAGAAGTCGTACCCAGACGTTTACAATGCGATTACAAACCTTAACATGTTATAGACCTACCACATATGTTTCATCCAAAACAAACACCTAAAAGACGTCCAAACAGCCTTGACCCCAACATGACATACGATGAACGTCTTAGGGGCTATCTTTCGAACGCCTTGGACGTTTGACCTCCAAACTTCACGAAACTTCATATAATAACATTAAACATAATTTAAAACTATTTCAAGACTTATTAGACTCAGTTCATACAATTTAGGCATGCATACACATATGGGGCACATAAGCGACTATTCGTCGAACGTCTTGGACGTCCCTTGACGTTCGACTTTCAAATCACTTCAAACTTTGTACACTGCCTCTATACCACATAATAAGGAATTTTAGGACCTTATAACATTAAGACGAACATGTTAGGATCTATAAATCTTATCTCATTTTCGAGGTCTTACAACTACCCTACTCATGATTTGGAGTTAGTGGCTGTGGTATTTGTACTTAAGTTATGGCGTCATTATTTGTATGGGGTGCATTGTGAGATCTTCACTGATCATCGGAGTCTTCAGTATATCTTTAGTCAGAGGGATTTGAACTTGAGGCAGCGGAGATCGCTTGAGTTGCTGAAGGACTATGATGTGACCATTCTGTATCATCCAGGGAAGGCCAATGTTATGGCCGATGCTCTGAGTAGGAAGACTCTTAGTATGGGGAGTCTTGCATCGCTTAGTATTGAGGAGAGACCATTGGCTAGAGATATGCAGATATTAGCTAACAGTCTTGTCCGCTTGCAGATTTCAGAAGAGAGTGATGGGATGATTGCTTTTATTGAGGCTCATTCTTCTTTAGTCGAGCAGATCCTTGCACACCAGTTTGATGATGAAAAGTTATGTCTCATTCGAGACAAAGTATTGAGAGGGGAAGCTAAGGAGGCTGTCCTTGATTCTGATGGTGTCTTGAGGATCGGAGGCAGGATTTGTGTGCCCAAGACAAGCGATTTGATTAGATTGATTCTTGAGGAGGCCCATTGTTTTTGGTATTCCATCCATCCGGGAGCGGCGAAGATGTATCATGATCTGAGTCAGCATTACTGGTGGTGTGGGATGAAGAGGGATATTTCAGACTTTGTTTCGAGGTGTTTGACTTGCTAGCAGGTCAAGTGTGAGCACCAGCGGCCCGGGGGTGTATCTCAGAGGATGCCTATTCCTACTTGGAAGTGGGAGCGGATTACCATGGACTTTGTTGTGGGTTTGCCTACCACAGTGGGTAGTTATGACTCTATTTGGGTCGTTGTTGATAGGCTGACCAAGTCTGCCCACTTCATTCTGGTTCGGGTGAAGTATACGGCAGAAAAGTTAGTCGAGCTATATATCAGTCAGATTGTGCGACTACATAGAGTTCCTGTTTCTATCATATCAGATCCAGGTTCACTATTTACTTCTCACTTCTGGAAGGCATTACAGCATGGTCTGGGTACCCAGTTAGATATGAGTACAACCTTTCACCCTCAGACAGATGGTCAGTTTGAGCGGACGATTCATGTGTTAGAAGGTATGCTCCGAGCGTGTGTGATCGATTTCATAGCTAGATGGGATCGACATTTACCCTTAGCGGAGTTTGCCTATAATAACAGTTATCACTCTAGTATCCAGATGGCCCCATTTGAGGCGTTGTATGGCAGACGGTGTAGATCTCCGATTGGTTGATTTGATTCGGCGGAGATGGACTCTTTGGATACCGACTTGCTTAGAGATGCTATGGAGCAACTGCGTATGATTCAGTATAGACTGTTGACATCCCAGAGTCGACAGAAGAGTTATGCAGACCGGAGAGTTAGACCTTAGTGTTTATGGAGGGCGACCATGTTTGGCTCCGAGTATCACCCATGAAGGGTGTGATGAGGTTCGGAAGGAAGGGCAAGCTTAGCCCTAGATTCATTGGACCTTTTGAGATTTTGCGCCGAGTGGGAGAGGTGGCCTATAAGTTGGCCTTACACCTAGTTTGTCGGTAGTTCATCCTGTTTTCCATGTCTCTATGCTTCGAAAGTATATTCCGGATGAATCTAATGTGATTTCACTTGATTCTGTGGAGATGGGTCCAGACTTGACATTTGAAGATGAGCCTATAGCTATATTGGATAGGCAGGTTAGAAAGCTTAGGACCAAGGAGATTGCTTCAGTGAAGGTGCAGTGGAAGCACTGATCAGTGAGAGAGGCAACTTGGGAGACAGAGTCTGACATGCGTGCCAGATATCCTCAGCTTTTTGAAGCTTCAGGTACTTTCCTCACTTAATGTTCGAGTACGAACATGATTTTTAGTGGTGGATAATGTGATGACCCAGAGGTCATTTTTTTGGAAATTTTGAATATTCGTTTAACTTGAGTTAATTAATGGATGAATAATTGTATATAAACGATTAAATCAATAGTTAATGGGTTAAAGTGATAATTTATTTAAAATCTTATACCCTTTAGCCTATATTTAA
This sequence comes from Solanum sitiens, assembly GCA_016801875.1. Classification (NCBI taxonomy): domain Eukaryota; kingdom Viridiplantae; phylum Streptophyta; class Magnoliopsida; order Solanales; family Solanaceae; genus Solanum; species Solanum sitiens. The sequence continues at coordinate 353,060 of JABWTJ010000155.1, forward strand.
TAAAATAAGTGGGTAAAATTCATCACTTTTAGTACATAAATAATTCAGAAAAAAATAAAGGGAAAAGAAGAAAAGGGCAAAGGGTTTTGGCATTTTGCGGCTTACGAACTGCTCCATGTAAGTTTTCTTTGCCTCCAGGTGTTTCTTGATTGCTGCACATATATGTCTGTATATAGCAATATTATATAGGTAATTATATATGTGTATAATAATAAGTGAGGATTGCATATTTGAGTCATAAAAATTGAATAACAAATCACGTTAATAGTTGGAAATTTTGATAATATTGGAATCATTTTGTTAGTGGGTATTCAATGCTTAATTGTGATTAGTTATATAAATAAATTAGTGTGTATTGCTGAACAAAGAAAAAAAAAGAAGAAAAAGACAAAAACAATTATCATAAATGCTATATTGTGAATGGAAATTAATGGTTTGTTCATGAACGTGGCTCCTGGGAAAATTTTTAGACTAAAATTAATGTAAATCTATAGGTAATGATTGCTACATTTTGTGTGGTTAGTAATTAGGAATTAGAATTTGGAGATACAGTGAGGACAGAAGTATTCTTAGGCTCAAGGCGGTGTTTTTTCGTGGATTATAAATAATTTAATTTAATTTCTTATTCTTATCACATTATGAGTTAAGTTTTGGTATATTGAGATACGTAATTAAATATTAGATCTATCGTATTACATAAATATCATTCGGGTTATAATAGTTGAAATGTTAATCGGCATCAAGAATTACAAACTTGATTATAAATTTGGGTGAATTTTTAGGTCAAGGTTAAACACATAATAATATGGGTATTGTTAGTTCCGAAACCTTATTGCGTATATATATACTTGAATAGATTCCATCGATTTGGAATCTCAACATAAAGGGAAGGCTCAAGTCCCGAAGTTTATTCAATAAGGCAAGTGGATTTCTAAACCCTTGTTAAGCGTATGAAATTCGTGTATTTCCTTGTGTGGTGTTGAGAATGATTTGGAAACTTGTTGCTTATTTGTTGGTGTTGTATTCTTTGTTGTAAATTGTTCTTTTTTATCAAAATGGTTATCTCCTCATTTGCATTATATATATATATATTTGAGCATGTCATTTGCATTGTATCTGAGACATGGTTGTGAGAAGAGTTATGTGATAAGAGAATGTACCATTTCGAGGGACGTATCGCACGCTGCGACAGTTACTATTATCGAGGGTCGTATCGTGCGTCGCGACAATTCATGTACAGATATGTCCCCCATGGGTCCCAGACTGAGAGACAGCGAGTGTGTATCGTTAGGGAATACATGCATCACTATACTTGACATTGCATCTCATGGCATTACACATTTTTATCGTTGATGAACTTGAACACGTGTTTTGCTGATCTTGTGAGTGTTTCTCTGTGAAACTTGTGACTGTTGAATATTGAGTTGTTATTGAGAATATGTAAACTGATAGAGTGTGGTTATTGAGTTGTGTGTTTGGTAAACTGTGAACTGTTAGGTTGTAGTGTGGAGGTTCAGAGAGGGTGTAAGAAGTACCCGTATTTTGTTCACTTAACTTGTGTTTAGAGGTTTGCTTGTTGGGTACCGCGTGGTTTGGTACTCACCCCTTGCTTCTACAAATTTTTGTAGGTTACGAGCTCGGATCTTCGTGATACCTTCCATTCTCTTCGTTTCCGAGGCATCTTGTGGAGGATTGTGAGGTAGCTGCTTGTCATCTCAGCGAACTTTCCTACTCCAGTTTATGACTTTGTTTTTACTTGAAAGACAATTTTATTTTAGACTCGTATTTTTATTTCAATTCTAATATTTACATTAGAGGCTTGTACACGTGACAACCTGGTTTTGGGGATTGAATTAAGATGACTTGTTTTCATAACAGAAATTGTTGTTGGATTGTTATTTACTTCCGCACTTTGTTAGATATTGGGTTTTAGGCTAACTTGTCTTGGTGGGATAAGACGAGTGTCATCACACCCATTTTTAGGTCGTGACAATGAAACAGTATAGTAAATTAAAAATATATTGAACAATTTGAATTCATTTTATTATTTACTTTTACTTGGTTTTCATCGAATTTAATAAACTGAGTTCAATTAATATTAGACTTTGATTAAAAACAGTATCTTTTGATAAACTTAAAGGACCGACAAAACTACAAATACACAACAAATATCATTTATAAGGTAATATTCGTGATATGTGATAAATTACATAATTGAACCTCATCAAATTGAAACAAATATATACTTTGTTGTATTTAACTAATAAAATTTTTTATTGACCATCTTCAGAGGTTCGTGTATAAGAGATATATATGACGATCCATATTGAGCATTCAAAAAAGCATTTGCAATATTATTTTGTGCTAAACTTATTATTCAAATCTTCGCCAAAATAAGCAACAGTATTTATTATATCATATATTTTCTGAATTGGTAATCACGTGCAACACACGTGTCAAAAAAACTAATTTAAGATAAATGTACACATATACAATTTCAATAATAGCATCTAATATTCTATATAACTTATATTATAAGGGTGGGATGGAGTGGAGTGTGAGGTTCGTGAGTGGGATGGTCACGAAGATCGGATGAATGAGAAAAAGACAATGAATTTAGAATACTACTAGAACTTATTCTTTCCTTTTTTATTAAGAAAGTTATTTTCCTTATATGAAACAATATAGTAAATTAAAGATATATGAAACTATTTGATTTTCGTTATTATTTACTTTTACATAGTTTTCATCGAATCTAATAAATTGAGTTCGATTAATATTAGACTTAGATTAAAAACATTATCTTTTGATAAACTTAAAGGACGGACAAAACTACAAATACACAATAAATATTATTTATAAGGTAATATTAGTTAGCTCAGGAAACACATGAAGAGCCATAACCGAAAATATCTTGTTAGCTCAGGATATTAATTGTTAGTGATATTAACAAAATATAATTATGAAGGTAATGTTGTGATTAAACTTGATATATCGAAGGCCTATGATAGAGTTTCATGGCCTTTTCTTTGCTTTATTCTTAGGAAATTTGGCTTTGCAGAATCTTGGATTGACCTTATATATATACAGGTACATATCTAATAACTGGTATACACTGCTAGTTAGTGGAAGAAGACATGGCTACTTTAGAAACTCAAGTGGCGGAGGTGGCATTGTGAGAGACTCAAACGGCAACTGTATCATGTCCTTCATCCTTCCACTTGGAAATGGAACCAGCTGAAGCTAGTGCATTTCTCTTTTGTCTAAAATGGTGCATATATAGACAATGGGTACAACAAAGTAACTGGTGAAACGGATTCACTTCTCCTCCAAAACTTTATCCAAAATTAGGAAGTTAGTCCGTAGATATCCAGACTGATCATTGCTTCAGAAACGCCAACAAAGTGGCTGATACAATTATAAGTAAATGTATACAAATGTTCAAGTTAACTTGAATGTATACTTGTTGATAATTTCTATATCGTGTAGAAGAGAGAGTTTTAACATGTCAGTTTTGGGGTATTAAATAAAAGTTTGAGGGTATTCAAGTTTTTAAAAAGTTTTATTAAATAAAGTTGCTTAAGAGAGTTATCTTTTATGCTTTATTAATGAGAAAATATATAATTACACCATTAAAGTAAGACATATTTTTGAAAAAGACACTCAAACTTTGCGGGAGTCTTAATACACCCCTAAACTAGTTTAATGTGAAATTATTGAATTATTTTTTGATATTTTCTAAAGAAAGTGTATATCACTCCCCTGAAGAGCGTGAAAACCAAAAAAAAAAAGATTAAACTTTTCTTTTGCAATGTTTTTTATTAACTATATATATATAACATTTTATTTTACTGTTTAATCTTTTTTCCTTCTTCTCCATCGCTTCACCATTGAAGAAAATGACAACAACTTGAAGTTTTTTTCTTTTTCTTTTTTCTCTCTTTTCATTTCTCATTTAGATTGGATTTCGACGGAGAGATTTAATTATAACTAAATGGGAAAATGTTTAAGCACCCCCTCAATCTATGTATGAAATCTCAGAGACACATTTGTATTATACTAAGGTCCTATTACTCCCCTGAACTAATCTATATATATATATATAAAGCTGGATATAAAAAATCTGATGTGGCACGTCTCTATGGCCAGTATTTCTTTTTATGTTCTATTTCATTTTTTTGACATTTTATTTTCATTTGTAATTATATGTTAAAAAAACTGAAAAATATTTAATGCATTACATCATGCTCCTTTAAAACTTCCATCATACTAATACACATTTAAGTAAATGGAAGATGAAAAGATTAAATCCTTTTCATTTTTTCATTACAGTTTATAATTATTTAGCCTACAAAATAAAATAAAAAATTGACAATTGTACAACAATAGTGGAAACCTTCACTTTCTCTCTTCTTCTTCTAATGATGAATATATTGAGATGTCCAGCGAATTTTTAGGCCTTGTGATTTTTCAAGATAAGGAAAGAAAGAGTATCTCAAGATCTAAATATATTGGTGATGATAAAACTTCTAAAGATATTGGTGGTGATGAATGAATGGATATCAAATTTGGGGAAGAGAGAGCATCTCAGAATCTAAAGATATTGGTGATGATAAAAGTTCTAAAGATATTGATGGTGATGAATATACGGATATCAAATTTAGTCATTGAGATGTCGAGCGAAATTCTAGACCTTGTGAGTTTTTCAAGAAAAAAGAAAGAAAGGATATCTCAAGAATCATGTATAGATATTGGTGAAAAGAAAAAAGTTATGTAACAAAAAATTGTCTTCAAAGTAGAAACCTTTTTGATATAATGTTGATTTCTTTTATATTGAGAACAAAAATTCATAGTATGTAAAAAGATTTATTAGAGAAAAAATCAATCAATTTAGTAAATTAGTATTAAATTTAGGAGGAGAATAAGTATTCTACTAACTCCTTTCTTATTTTATTATGTCATAATTTCTTTATATATATATATATCTTTAATTAAATTATATTTTATTTTTTTATTATTTAGCTTAACTTAAAATATACTAACGATATTATTTTTTCTTCTTTAGTCTACTAAATATTTTGTTCTTTTTTTTGTCTCTAATTAAGTTTTTTTGTCGTATTTATTTTGTATTAACGTTTTCATGTATATATTTTTTTTCTAATGCCTGAATTTTTTATTTTTTTTTTGTAAAATCTAACTATTATAACTACTTAATAATTACAGTGTTTTTTTACGGAATATGATTTTAACATTTTTCTTAAACATTTTGATCATTTCGTAGTCCAACATTGATTATTATATGTTTTATAAACAAAAATCCCATATTTATTTAATTTTATTTTTTCAAATATTCTTTCAAACATTTTTATTAAATAATTGCTCAAAATTGAAATTATTCTTCTATGGAAAATTGTGCTTCGAATTTTATATTATTTTTAGCGTTTTTTCTAATTTTAAATAACTTGAAATCTTATAAAATATGAATGATGACCATATTTAATTCTTATCATCATCAATGATATCATTGTTATTAATGTTGCTTATATTATTTCCTTAAATTACTTATTTTCCCTTTTTTGTACTTTTTCGTTTATTTTATTTTTTTAATTCTAAACATTACTTATTATAACTATATAAGAATTACAATCTTTTTACAGAAATTGATTTTGACTTTTTCCTTATAATTGTTAGATCATTCCTTAGTCTGATATAGATTCTTATATGTTTTCAAAATTAATTGCATAAAAAATAAATTACTCTATCATTAAAATGATAATAATAAGTGTTTTCATTTATTGCTCAATTGAAATATGTATAAATAGGAAAACATTATGCTTTCCATAATAATATTATATTTATATTGTCATTTTTTTGTCAATATTTTTTCCTTTTCGACCGTCTTATTCTACTATCACTAACTTTATTTGTTTTATAATTTTTATGAATGAAAGAAATATGAGAGAAGGAAGAGGAAGCGTTTTAGGAAAGATCAATTAATAATATTTAATAAAAAATTTAAACAGATATTTTTTGAATTTTTTTTATGACAACAATAAATGAGATTAATTGAGATAAAAAATTAATGAAATTACGTGTAGGATAGTAGAAATTATTTTTTCAAAAAAAATATATAATATAGACATAAAAGATAAAATAAGGAATTTCAGGAAAATAATATATTATAATAATAGTGATGAGAGATGATGAAATTAATTAAAAATATATTTTAATTTTCAGAAAAATTTTATGACAATAAATCAAATAAGATAATTGAGATAAAAAAATATTGAAAAGAAAAACGTGTAGAATAGTAACCTAAAAGGTAAGATGGGAGAATTTAAGGAAAATAATAAATTATAATAAGATGAGAGATGAAGAGTAATAAATTGTAGTAGTAATGATAAGGAGAGACAAAAAGGTTATTTTAATTATATCTCTCCCCTTTCTTTTAGTATATTTTAGAGATAAACAAAAATAAAAAAAATTGATAAAAAAAGTAAATGATAATTTTGGCCAAAGCGAGGCCCCACGTCCTATTTTTATTATCCAGCTTTATCTATAATATATTTTTCTCATTAAATTAAAATGAAGAATTAATTAAAAAAATGCATAAACACTTAGAATTAATTTTTTTAATTTTAAGATTAAAAAAATATTTTATTTCATCTTTGAATAACATATTCTAGATAATTTATCGTAGAGTTGTACCTCGAAAACACTTATATTATCAAATGTTCAGAAATAATTATTGACGTAGTTCACCAGCGCGCGAAGCGCGGATAATTTACCTAGTTTTACAAATAATTTTCTACCCCTTTTCGACCTACGTGGCACTATTTTGAAAAAAATGTCAACACACGTTGGATCCACAAGATAGTGCCACGTTGGATGAAAAGGGGTAGAAAATTATTTATAAAATAAGTTCAGGGGGTAATAGGACCTTAGTATAGTATAAGTGTGTCTCTGGAATTTCGAGCATAGATTGAGAGGGTACTTGTGCTTTATCCCTAACTAAATAACACTATCTCAGTCCATAAAAGAAAATAGCCTTTTTAGTCGGCTTTCTTCCATTGATAACGGAAGCAACAACGAATTTGTTATTTCATCCTCAAATTTCTTCTTCTCCTTCTTGTCGGCTGGGGTGAGAAGCTCCGTGGAGATGATGGCGACTTCGAAGATAGAATCATCTTATTTCAATTAACCCATCAATAATTTATGAGGGCTAAAATCCTGTTAAGACCAAACAAATATAATCTCATATGTGTTAGGAGAGAATTTTCATTTTTTTTCCAAATACAACCCAGGTTGATTTAGCGCAAAAATCAAAGGCAAATAAACAAAAAGAAGACTTTGATATAAATTTTAATTTGAAAATAATAATTTTGAAATTGAATTTGATTTTCCAGTTTTAATTTTGATTTAGTGTTGTAGCAAAAGCGGCCACTCCACGACGAGGAGACCAGCATGTGGGTTAAGCGAAGAAGAAAGAAAAATAAAGAATCAAAACAAAAAAAGAACATAAATAAGAACAAACATTAAGAAATTATATAAAAATTGACACGTGGCAAGCAAAAATTGCTCCGTGACCTCACATTCTTTCTTATAAGTGGGTTTGACCCAAAATGGGATATTTATATTACTTTCAAATTGTTCAGTGGGGTATTAGGATCCTTATAAAGTTTGAGTGTCCTTTTAGAAAAAATGTTATAGTTGATTGGATAATTATGTATTTTCCTTTTATTAATTGGACTCCATCAAAAGTTCTAAAAAAAGCCCATCCTTTATCACTTTTTACTAATTACAAAGCATATCCCTATAATTCCATGGAAGTCGAAGATAGGATGAGTCTCATTAGTCTTTATAGAGTATTTTAAAATTTATTTGGTGATAGAAGACACTAATTTTATGTATATCTAGGGCATAAGTTAAATATTATTTTGTGTGTTAATTTTATTTATTCATTATTAAAAGATAGATTTTATTTTTACTTGTTATTATTAAAAGGAAAAATGCACAAGTATCCCCTCAACCTATGTTCGAAATCTCAGAGATACACTTGTACTATACTAAGGTCTTATTACCCCCCTGAACTTATTTTATTAGTAATTTTCTACCTCTTTTCGCCCTACGTGACATTAGCTTGAAAAAAGAGTCAACCAGCGTTGGGCCCACAAGATAGTGCCACGTAGGCCGAAAAGGAGTAGAAAATTATTAAAAAAATAAGTTCAGGGGATAATAAGACCTTAGTATAGTATAAGTGTGTCTCTGAGACTTCGGGCATAGGTTGAGGGGGTACTTGTGCATTTTCCCTAAGGATATTCAACTTATACTATACTAAGGTCCTATTACCTCCTGAACTTATTTTATTAATAATTTTTTACCCCTTTTCGGCCTACGTGGCACTAGCTTGAAAAAAAAGTCAAACAGCGTTGAGTCCACAAGATATAAAGATAAATCAAGAAAGTAACTCGTTTTTGAAGAATAAAAAACGAAAATAGGTGTATTAATTAATTTTGAATTGATTGATGATAATTGTTAATTAGCATAAATTTTGGATATTCAAACAAATTAGGAATATCTATCTTTCTTAATTCACTCTAATATGTTACAATTAATTTTAAAAATATGATTTTATTCATTTTCTTCAACGTTTTTTCAAAATTTTTGTCATTGACGAGTAAATGTAGTTTTTTTTTTATTTGAAAAATCTTCATTTTGTTATGATGGACGACTTCTTATCTATATTAATTAAACATGGTGATAGATGAGATCCTTTAGGTTAGTATCCTTTATGATTTATTATTTGTATTTGTATATTACTGAAATGTAAAAAAAAAAAAAAAAGCAATGAAACTGTAAATCACATTTTGTGATTTTATTTATATATACTAAATTTAAGTTGTGATGTTTTTATTTTGTATAAACCATCCATTTTATTCATAATACGTACTAATTTTTGTGAAATTGTAGTTAATGACATTCTCTGATTTTGTTGGTATATTTTTTTGGTTATTTTGTATATTGTATACAATGATTTCGTGCGAAATTGACTTAATATATGAATGATTTGAGTATATATGTATATTGTTGTAAAGTTATGAAATTTGTTGGAAAAAAAAGTATGAAATTTGTTGTAACATTGTTATGATACTGGTTTTTTCTAGTCAATTTGATAATAATAATAATGAGATAAATTCGATTTGCAGATTAAAATTATAATATGCAATTACTAATTTTTTTTTTGAAAATATAAATAAAATATATAGGTTGAAATGAATTTGGTAGTTTAACTAGAATGATATTGGTATGAAAATATATTCACTATTGTATAAAAATATATGAGTAAGAAGTATTATGATTTGCATGAAAAGTGTATTAAGTTGGTATGAAATGTGAAATGTTATTTTTTATAAAATGTGTTTTATGGTGTGAATTCTGGTAGACTGTTTGGAATTATATTGGTATAACTAATTAGTGACGATTGTGTATAAATTTGTGTGATAAAAATGAAATGGTATGAAAAATTATACAGTATTGTGTAAAAAATATGAGAAGAAGTATGATGATTTGTATGAAATGGATATTAAGTTGGTATGAAATTTATATTTTCTTTGGTATGAAAAGTTAATACAAGTACAACATATTTATTATTGTTTTATATTATGTAAGACTAATTGTTATTATTTTTTTTAGGGAAAAAATGCACAAGTACCCCCATCAACCTATGCCCGAAATCTCATAAACACACTTATACTATACTAAGATCCTATTACCCCCCCTGAACTTATTTTATAAGTAATTTTCTATCCCTTTTCGGCCTACGTGGCACTAGCTTGAAAAAAAAGTCAACCAGCGTTGCTCCCACAACATAGTGTCACGTAGGCTGAAAAGGGATAGAAAATTATTAATAAAATAAGTTTAGGGGGGTAATAGAATCTTAGTATAGTATAAGTGCGTCTCTGAGATTTCGGGCATAGGTTGAGGGGATACTTGTTCATTATACGTATTATGAACAAAACGGATGGTTTATACAAAAAAAAAACATCACAACTTAAATTTAGTATATACAAAATAAAATCACGAAATGTGGTTTACAGTTTCATTGCTTTTTTTTTTTTTGCATTTCAGTTATATACAACTACAAAGAATAAATCATAAAGAATACTAACCTGAAGGATCTCATCTACCACCATATTTAATTAATATAGATAAGAAGTCGTCCATCATAACAAAATGAAGATTTTTCAAATAAAAAAAACTAGATTTACTTGTCAATGACAAAAAATTTGAAAAAAACGTTGAAGAAAATGAATAAAATCATATTTTTAAAATTAATTTTAACATATTAGAGTGAATTAAGAAAGATAGTTATTCCTAATTGGTTTGAATATCCTAAATTTATGCTGTTAACAATTATCATCAATCAATTCAAAATTAATTAATACACCTATTTCCGTCTTTTTCCCTTCAAAAACGAGTTACTTTCCTGATTTATCTTTATATCTTGTGGGCCCAATGCTGGTTGACTTTTTTTTAAGCTAGTGTCACGTAGGCCGAAAAGGGGTAGAAAATTACTTATAAAATAAGTTCAGGGGGGTAATAGGACCTTAATATAGTATGAGTGTGTCTCGGAGATTTCAAGCATAGGTTGAGGGGATACTTGTGCATTTTTCCTTTTTTATATAATGTGTTTTATGGTGTGAATTCTGGTAGACTGTTTGGAATTATATTGGTATGAATAATTAGTGATGATTGTGTATAAATTTGTTTGAGAAGAATGAAATTGGTATGAAAAATTATTCAGTATTGTGTAAAAAATATGAGAAGAAGTATGATGATTTGTATGAAATGGGTATTAAGTTGGTATGTAATTTATATTATCTTTGGTATGAAAAGTTAATACAAATACAACATATTTATTATTGTTTTGTATTATGTAAGACTAACTGTTATTTTTAAAAAAAAATGAAATAGGAAAATATGTTGATTTTCAAATGGTGGGGATTTATGAATCTTCTAGTCTGTATAGTGATCTAGTAAGTGCGATAACATCACAACTTAAGATAGATTTTACTATTAATGATATCAAGATAAAATATATAGTTAGTGATCAATGTCCACCTGTAAATACCCATAATGATGTGGGTGTGGGGTTTTCTTTAGATCAAAAGAAAGTTAATGTAGATTTCTTTACGAAATATCCATTGTGCATAACTCTGAAGAATGTTACGACCCGATTTCGAAAACCAAAGGTTTCGAAGCCGTTTTTACAACGTTGGCAATTTTGTTAAGTTTTTGAAAAGATTTATAATTTCGGGAGTCGTCACTTAATTTTTTAGGAAAACATTAAGAAAACCATTTAAAAGGAAATTATTATTATTATTATTATTAGAAAACATCAAAAATAAAACCTTTAATAAACTAGAGTCTGGTAAGGGTTCAAATAATTCTCTAAAGAAGGATTTAGGCATCTTAGAGAATTCTCTGACACGCGGTTGACCGACGGATTTAATATTTGGCTAATTTATATATATAAGAGTTAATTATAAATATCTTGTTTGAAACTTATATAAAAATCTTTTGATACTTCTTAAACTCTCAAGATTTATCTTAACTTTTGTCCATAGTCATATTTTGAGCCATACAAATAATTCAACACATAAAGATGGATTAAAACACTATAACAACTATGAAAGGATATTAAAGATCCTTAAGTCATTCATACAAAGTTCTAAGTTAAATTAAAAGACAACTAATTTATTTTAAGAAACTTAACAGTTTTTGTCTTATTGAAAAATTTGAACTATATAGTTAGTTCAAAATAAACATAGATTCAAAGTTTTTCAATAACTATAAAAGAATATAAAATGTTCTTAAGTTATTCTAATAAGCTTAAGTATCTAACTTAAAATGAGTTTCGAATTTGTAAACTTGAATAAGAATCTCCCCAAGGATTCACCTAAATTAATAAGAAAATGTTAGCATTTCCAAAACAAATTAATAACATAAATCAAGATAATAAACAATAAGAAACAAGGCCCTTGGCATAAATGCTCTTGGCAGCTGCCATGGTGCTATTACTGGCGATCTAACTGGACCTTTTAAGTCCAAATGGAATCCAATTTTCAGCCCTTTGGAGGCTGCTGCCATCCTGCCGATTTCTTGGAGTTTAAACCCAATTTTTCTCTCCAATTTTCTGCCTTTTAGAGGCTGCTGCTGCTACTATTGATTTGGGTTTCAACCCAACAATCGTAGCTCCTTTTTTGCGACTTGAAAGAGGTTGACTCGAAGAGAATCGAATGCAAAGGGATCGGGAGTCCAAGTGGACTCAAACAAGATAGTTCATGCCAAGTTAAAAGAAAAAGAAAGGATTAGAAAGTGAATTTGATAATACACATGAAGTACGAACCTTAACGACATATTCAACATCAATAAAGATAACCTACAGGAACTCGATGATCTCTAACAAATTACTCCCTAACAGAATACACTTCTTATTTGTACAATAAACAAACAAGCAACAAATCAGTTAACCACATAGCTAATTTTCCATTAATCACAACTCAAATTTACTTTGAACAAAATCTAAGAAAAAAGGATTTCTGGAAAATTATGAAGAGAATTAGGACATTGATTTAATAGGCAGACAACAACATTCGATAAAATAGTGATCCCATAGAAAAATCTCAGGCCTAATAAATGTCTTAGGAAATCATCTCTAATTACAACAAAATATTACAAATCACGAAGAAAAACAGAAAAGAATGACATTACTACTAGATAGAACACTAAAGCAACTAATGACAACAAGTAGCCAAGTATAGCAGCAACTAATGACAAGAAGTAGCCAAGTATAGCAGCAACTAACCCATCTGCTAGCAAATAACTTCCCACCAAATGCAATCTTTAATCAAACCAAAAAGAAGCTAAGTATGATGGAAGCAACAGTAAAGATGAAGGACAAGAGGTAAAGAAACACAAATTAGGATAAATCTGGTTTAGGGACAAACACACATCCTTACAAAATCAAGGTTAAATGCCAATGAACATGTCATTATCTCAATATCATTCAATGACAGATACCATACTAACACTAAAATAAAAAAACAAGTAAGATGCCAAAACTAATTGAATAAAGGATAAAGCAATGAATAGATCTACTTATGATCTACAGTAAACAATAAGAAACTCACAACTAGTGTAAACCAATAACAGTCCAAGCTGGAGGCAACTAACAGCGATAGGCAACCAAAATTTGTATAACAGCAGCTAAACCCATTTTCTATAAAGAAACATTCCATTAAATGCAACCGAAAAGGAGTTCGAAACAATTTCATTCCTAGTTTAAGGATAGACACGTTTAGACTCAACTTGAACAAGTTTTAAGCCATCTCATTTAGCATATACAAAGGACAAACAAGAAAACAGAGGGTAGGGAGATAGAAATAACTTTACACCAGAAAAAAAAACTTAACAAATTTAAACAAGGATTTAAGTACAGTAATCTAATAAATTTTAGGACGTATAAAGCTATAATATGAGCTTTCATCCATCCCAACCTAACTCTTTGGAGAGTGCTAAAGAGCAACCCCAAAGGTAAGTTATTTTTCATTCAAACATGCCCCTTGATTGGCATGGAGAGCAAAGTGTCACGGACCTAGAGAATCTGCTAAGAACCGTGCGGCACTTGACAACTTGCTCACGAATCTTTCACGAGTCTTGCAAGCTCAAGTAAGCCTTTTTGCCTAAGATCGCTAAGAGAAATGCAAAGGAAGACTTAGAAAGAGAGAGATTTGGAGGAAGAAGTTTTTATTGCTTCTTTTTTGGATTGTTGGCTTGGTTGATTCATTTACAAATGAAATGGCCCTCTATTTATACAACTCCCTAAGGGCCTGTGTGTAAATAAAAATAACTCTACAAGTCCCTAATTATTTATACATTAGTCCATGTTCTAGAGAATTCCACACTCTCTAGAACATGCCTCCAACGGCTAGAACCTTCTAGAGTTCTCTACACAACTCTAGAACGGTCCGCTCCTCCAAACGGCCTCAAGCCTTCTAGAATTCTCCGCACTATTCTAGAACGGCTGCCGCGCCTTCTAGAGAATTCTACGGAATTCTCTAGCCTTCTCTAGGGCTCTAGAGCGTTCTGGCAAACCTCTAGACCCTTCTGGCCCGTATTCGGACGCGAAATCAGCTGGCGTTGTGGCGGGACGTCACAATCTCCCCCACCTATGATGCGACGACCGCGACGCATCCTTGCTCCTTCGGCGATCGAGCCTTGTCGTGCGATCTTCAATCCACGCACTCGATCAATCCCTTTGAGCAGCTTCCTCAGCTGTTGCCCGATCTTTCTCGGCCCGGTCTCACGAACTTCCTCCTTACTAGGAGGCAAGCGCCTCGGCGGCTTCCTTGGCATCACTTCAGCGATCCTTCTTGGAACCTGCTTCGCGCACGGTGTCAAGGACTTCTCAGCATCATTGCCTTCTCTCGAACTTGCAATGATTGCTACGGATGTCCTCCTCGATCTCTTGTCGACCCTTTCGAGCTGCACGGCCGTCAGTCTGACCTGTCCCTTCATCTTCGGTGCCTTCACCATGGGAACCATACATGTTCCTCCTTGCTCCAAGACTACGAGTTGCTGGAGGAAAGGATCGATCACGGCATGGCACTGCCGAAAGAACTCCTGCCCAAGAATAATGTCAAAGAGATCCACGGGAGCGACAACGAAGTCTGTCTTCCCCTGCCACTTGCCTAACGTGATGCTTACTCCCTGCGCCTCTCCACACGCGGGAGTCGGTGGTGCATTGACCGTCCTGAGTTGGGCGTTGCTTGGACTACAACGCAACCCCAACCTTGTTGCTTCCGTCTTGGTCATTATGTTGACCTCTGCACCGGTGTCGACCATCGCACGAGCATGTCCTCCATTGATCGTGATGTCGACGTACTGCGCGCCGCATGCCTTCAGCTTCGCATGCCTTGGTTCTGCATGCCTCTGCTCCTCTTGCCTCATCTTCTCTTGCCTTGGCCTTGCATGCTTCGGCTGCTGCTGTGGTTGCCTGGTGATAGCTCCGCATAGCCCTATCAGTCCCAACTGCTTGGTCTCCTCGACCTGACCTTGCTCATGTGCTTCCTTAGCCTTCCACTCTCGCAGGATAGCACCAAGGTTCTTCAGTTCAGGGCACTCCTTATAGCCGTGCGGCCCACCGCAAATGTAGCAACCATCTCCTTTGGCAACCCTCGGCTTTCTCTCCGTGTTGCCCTGGCGACCAGACTTCCTGCCGTTGGACCTATAGGTATCATGCCTCTGAGGCCGTTGCTCCTCGCATTGCCCCCTGGGTTGTGGCCGTTGCTCCTCGCATTCGCCACGTTCTCCCCCACCATTATCATGACTACCTCTGTCGTCCCCTCCGGCACTATAAGGCTTCTCCTGCCTGAAGTCTATCAACGTTTCGGCCTGCGTGATGGCGTCATCTATAGTCCCGACCTGTCTGCGTTCCAACTCCGTCCTGGCCCAATTTTGCAGCCCATCCATGAAGTGGAACAACATGTCCTCATCCGTGAGGTTGGGAATCTGAAGCGTAAGGGTAGTAAACTCCTGCACATACGCACGTATGCTACCCGTCTGCTTCAACTCCCTGAACTTGCTCTTCGCCTCATAGATGACGTTGTTGGGGAAGAACGCCCTCCTGAACTCCTCGCGGAATTGCTCCCACGTGTTGATGGTGCACGTCCCCCTCCTGATGTCGAAATCTTTACGCCTCCACCATAGCATGGCCATCTCCGTAAGATACAACACGGCGGTGTTGATCTTACCTTCGTCGCTCTTCACCCGACTACACTTGAAGTAATGTTCCAAGTGCCATAGGAAATTCTCCACCTCCTGCGCGTCACGGACGCCTCTGAACATAGGTGGCTTGGGAGCCTCGACGCTGGCCTCCCTTTCCCGGTCGAACGACGGTGATCCGCCAACCCTCGCTCCTTCCTTAAGTTCTGCTATCTCGGCCTTCATGGTCTCAATCACGCTTAACGCATCCATGAGCCGACACTCCAAGGAAGTGATTACCTCCTTCATCTCAAACTCAGCACGCTGACGCCCCTCCAACTCCTTACGGATGGATTCGGTCTCCTCGAGGGTGAAGTATTCAAGGGTCTTGAACTTGCCGTCTGCCACGTTCATGCGCCGGCCTAAGATCTCCACGGCCTGCCTCGCCGTCTCCACCCTTGCGACCCATTCTTCTTCGGCAGTGATGTCTATGGGCTTCTCACCCATCTCATCGTCACTGGCTCCGGCGGTCGAAGGTGGATGAGATGTCAGCACCTCGCTTGGTTCTGGCAGCATCTCTTCATTTCCCTTCTGCTGTCTCTTCCCCTTTCGGTTCTTCTTACTACCTTCCTGACGGACGTTGAGGATGTTAGCGGCGTTCATGTCTCCTTCGGAAGCCATTCTCTTAACCTTCTCTGATACCACTTTGTCACGGACCTAGAGAATCTGCTAAGAACCGTGCGGCACTTGACAACTTGCTCACGAATCTTTCACGAGTCTTGCAAGCTCAAGTAAGCCTTTTTGCCTAAGATCGCTAAGAGAAATGCAAAGGAAGACTTAGAAAGAGAGAGATTTGGAGGAAGAAGTCTTTATTGCTTCTTTTTTGGATTGTTGGCTTGGTTGATTCATTTACAAATGAAATGGCCCTCTATTTATACAACTCCCTAAGGGCCTGTGTGTAAATAAAAATAACTCTACAAGTCCCTAATTATTTACACATTAGTCCATGTTCTAGAGAATTCCACACTCTCTAGAACATGCCTCCAACGGCTAGAACCTTCTAGAGTTCTCTACACAACTCTAGAACGGTCCGCTCCTCCAAACGGCCTCAAGCCTTCTAGAATTCTCCACACTATTCTAGAACGGCTGCCGCACCTTTTAGAGAATTCTACGGAATTCTCTAGCCTTCTCTGGGGCTCTAGAGCGTTCTGGCAAACCTCTAGACCCTTCTGGCCCGTATCCGGACGCGAAATCAGCTGGCGTTGTGGCAGGACATCACAAAAGGGTCTGTTGGTGGATAAAATATGCTAACATGACCATAAGAATTAAAGACAGAGAAGCAGAAAAGCCCTACATCAACCAAACGAACTTGGAAGAAAGCATGATCGAACTAAGCTAACTAATAACCATGGATAACAAATATTTCAGATAACAATTAGCTTAAATTGATAAAGAACACCTTTAACGTAAATCAAACCATATTCAAACATAGCTTCAGACTGGAAACAAACAACACTAAACTATGACTGAACAACATTTCAGTTAAGCTATCAGCAGAAATTAAAAGAGACAGGATAAAACTTCAAAAGGGAGTATTTACACGGTGGCAAAAATGGTAGATACTAATCCAGGTAACCATTTCAGTGTAAGACTTTTTTAGGCTGTCTTCAATCGTCGATTGCAATACAGAATCAACAAAAAACAAGATTTTGCTATTAATCATAAACAGGATTCACATTCTGCGAAAAAGAAAAATCTAAAAATAAGAACTTAAATTTAGATTAGCAACGCCAATGGTCTTCTCTAACTACATGATTCATCCTAGTCTATAAACAGCAGTTATGATTGAAAACTCAAACAACACACAAGGAATACTTAAACATTCAGCAGAAAGGATACATCAATATCTAGAAATTAAGGAACATAACTAGCCCTTAAATTGGCTCTAACAAACAGCAACATGGACTAAAATTAAACTAATAGAATAGGAGAGGAAGGAATTTCCGCAGCGAAGGAACAACGAATTTGACGGAGACAATTCCACCTCTTCAACTCGAAAAGCCGCAAAAACATTTTAAATTTTAAACTATGGAACCAAGAATTCCCAAAATTTTATGGGTACTCTTTGGTCTCCGAAAACCGTCCCTTTATGAGAAGTCAAGAGAAGTCTATATATAAGGGGAAAAATGTTGCAATTGGGACATTGTTGCATCAGTTTTAGTGAAAACTAAAGAACGTCATTTTACAGTTTAGTCCAGTTTTAGTTTTTAAATAGTGCATTTCACTTTTATTTATTGCATTTACGTCCTTATCTTAGGAGCAGTTAGGATAGTACGGTTGTGTCAGGAGTGGGAAAGTGTGGCCAACACCTATATGTAGCTGTCACAGCATTATGAGATTATCAATTTGGAATACAATCTAGTTTTTCTTTTAGTCGATTCTTTCTTTTCTTTCTTCTTTTCAGCCCCAAGTTATTGTTTCATTGATTTTCTCTGTTGCAAATCCATTTTGCAACATTTGGTATCAGAGCACTGTCCTGAGATATGTGGGAACCATGGCTAACGACATAAAGGAGATTAAGGATATGTTCGATCGCATGACATTGGAATTGGCTAACTTTACAGTTAGACAAAATCAGATTGAAGAGCAATATGAGAAGGCCATTGCTGGCCTGTGGGAGTCTCTAACCACCATAAAGAAGGCGGATCGTGGTAAAGGAACCTATATCGGTGAAGGTCCAAGTGATATTTATACCCCATCTGGTAACCCCGTGGTTTGGGCTACTTCTGTTTCTGCAGGAAGGATTTCTATCTCCGGGAGGCTACCAGTATGGTACTTCACAGTACCAGCAGCACCAAACAACCGTAGGAGAACAATACCATCAGCCACAAGGTGATAGCAGGGGTCAAAAAGTTTTTGCTCATCCGGGCCAAATTCCAGCCACAGGCCAAGGAGGGCAAGGATTCCATGCCACTGCCAACTAATCTCCTATGACTCACAATAGTGGATCCATGACTCGCCTAACAAAGGTAGATTTCCCTCGATTTTATGGTATAAATCTTAGAACATGGATGTATAAGGCAGATCAATTCTTCTCATACGATGACACCTCAGTGAGTCAAAAGGTTAGAGTAGCCGCCTTACACTTTGACGACACAGCCATAGAATAGCATTTGTCTTATCTCAAGAGAAGGTTTCACTTACCTTACCCCTTTGGGATGAGTATGCGTATGCCTTTATGGATAGATTTGGGGGTGACTATGAAGACCCAATGTCTGAGTTTAAGTTAGTAAAACAACATGGGTATGTGAAGGACTATGAGAAGGAGTTTGATAGGATTATGACTCGGCTAACTATTTTGCCTGAACATGCCATCAGTGGGTTCATTACGGGGCTAAAACCAGAAATTGGGTTTACTGTGAAAAACCATGGGCCTTTTACACTTCCTCAAGCTTACCAGTTGGCTAGGAACACAGAGTCACAGTTATAGGCTCAAATGAGGTTAACTAGAAACATAATTTCCAGTGGGGTGGTTCTTTCCAAAAAGGTGGTTACAACTCTGCTTTACTAAAAATACAGGGATTAGGAGAGAGCCAGGGGCAAATTTCAATAGAGAAAGGAGCAGAAGATTGACATAAGCTGAATTGAGTGAAAAAAGACAGAAAGGTCTATGTTTTTTCTGTGACGAAAAGTTCGTTCCTGGCCATAAATGTGCTACATCCAACGTACTCCATTTGTCGGAAGTGGATGAGGATCATGAGGTGATTGTAGATCCTAAGGGTCACAGGCTATTCGTTCAGGGTGTGCCGGGCTACCAAACTCTAAGGGTCACAGGCTATTGTGATCAAGGGCCACTCAACATCCTCATTGATCCAGGTAGCACACATAATTTCATGGAAGAGGAGTTAGTAAAGAAGTGGGGTCTTGAAGTTCAAACGGTGAATCCCCAATTGATTAATGTCGCTGATGGAGGCATTAGGCAGACTATGGAAGCATGTAAAGGATTCAATTGGCTTATGGGAGGTGCTTCTTTTGAGGATAACTTCCTCCTCATTCCTTTAGGGTCTTGTGACATCATTTTAGGGGTCCAATGGCTTAAAACCCTAGGTGATCTCTTCATGAACTACCAGTCACTAACCATGAAATTCCAATACCACGGAAAGGAGTGTATCTTGTCAGGAACCAGGGAAACATCAAGATGGTGGAGGCTAAAAACTTGGGCAAGATGGCTGATAACAGAGCTCAACTATTCATGATCAAAGTCATGCCAAAGACCAATGAAACGAGTGATAGTAAGGTGGAAAGTTCTGAGATTTTGGCACTGACTAAGGAGTATGATATCGTGTTTGCACAACCTAAAGGGTTACCACTCACCAGGGGGTCATTTGATCATTGGATTCCTTTGGAAAACAACAACAACCCAGTCAACCTCAGACCCTACAAATATTTCATATAAGCAGAAGGATGTCATTGACAAACTTATGTAAGAGTTACTGGATCAAGGCATTGTTCAACCAAGCTATAGTCCTTATGCTTCCCCAGTGGTTTTGGTAGGGAAGAAAGATGGTTCGTGGAGGCTATGTGGATTTTAGACCATTGAACAAAGCGACTATAAAGGACAAATTTCAAATTATTATAATTGAGGAACTGTTGGAAGAAGTAGGAGGGTCCAGGATATATTCAAAGATAGATCTGAGGTCTGGATAACACCAGATGAGAATGGCAAGTGATGACATTCACAAAACAGCATTCAGGACACACTCTGAGCATTATGAATACTTAGTGATGCCATTTGGTCTCACTAATGCCCCATCTAGTTTCCAGAGTTTGATGAATCATGTTTTCAAATATCACCTTAGAAAATTTGTTTTGGTATTCTTTGATGATATCTTGGTATTTAGTAGCAGCTTGGAGGAACATTTAATACAGTTGAGGGTTACATTTGAACTACTACTACAACATAACCTAGTTGCAAGGAAGGGTAAATGTATATTTGGAGCTTATAAGGTGGAATACTTAGGCCATTTCATTTCGGCTGAAGGAGTGGAGACTAATACTAAAAAAGTGGTTGTTGTGCAGCAGTGGTCTATTCCTAGGAACATCAAGGAATTGAGAGGATTTCTTGTCTTGGCTGGATATTATAGAAGATTTATCAGGTTTATGGGATCATAAGTAAGCCTCTAATGGACTTGCTTAAGAAGGAAGGATTTCATTGGTCTGACAAAACTACCAAGGCTCTTGAGGATCTCAAAAAGGCTCTCATTTCTGCTCTAGTGTTGTTAGCATTGCCGGTTAGTTCTATCCAATTCATTGTTGAAACTGATTCTTGTGATTTGGGGGTAAGAGCTGTATTGATGCAAGATGGTCATCTAATAGCTTTCATTAGCAAAGTATTATCAGGAAAACATTTGACATTGTCTGTATATGATAAAGAGTTGTTGGCTTTGGTTATGGCTATTACTAAATGGTCACAATATTTACTTGGAAGACCCTTTACTGTAAGGACTGATCGAAGGGCCCTCAAATACCTTTTGTATCAGAAACTGCATACCCGGTTCCAAATGAAATGGGTGAACAAACTCATTCAATATGATTTTGAGATTGAATACAAGAAGGGAAGGGAGAACAAGGTAGCTGATACTTTGTCCAGGTTGCCTATGACTGAGGTGTTCCTTCTTGCCATAACACCGATAGACTCTACTCTTTTCCATAGAATTAAAGAGAGTTGGAGCAAATATAAGTACTTATCTGAGTTAATTAACAAGATTCAGAGTCGCACTGGTGAATACAAGGGCTACTCTTACATTCACCAGCAACTCAGGAAGCATGGGAAACTGATGGTAGGGGATGATTCGCAGTTGAGGCAAGATCTGTTCAAAGTTTGGCGTGATTCACCAATGGGGGGACACTTGGAATGGATGATATGTATATGAAACTGGAAGGATTGTTCTATTGGAAGGGCCTTAAGGATGAAGTGGTATCTTATATCAGACAATGTGTAATATGTCAAAGAAGCAAGAGTGATCATGCAACTTATCCTGGCTTGTTGCAACCGCTCCCTTACACAGCCTAGGCAAGTATAAGCATGGACTTTATCGATGGGCTACCTAACTCTATGACAGACCACTATTTTGGTGGTGGTAGATAGGATAAAAATTATGCTCATTTCATTGCATTAACACATCCCTACACTGTGTCGACTGTGGCTCAGACTTTCATGGATCAAGTATTCAAATTGCATGGAATGCCTGAGAATATGGTTGGTGACAGGGACCCTATTTCTCTTAGCAGGTTTTGGCAGGATTTGTTTGCTATGCGAGGGGCAGAGTTAAGTACTTCAACAGCTTATCATCCTCAGTCTGATGGGCAAACCGAGGTAGTCAACAGAACGTTGGAGACTTTTTTAAGGTGTTATTGTGCTGATAGTCAGAAAGGTTGAAGCATGTACCTCTCTTTGGCCGAGTGGTGGTACAATACCACTTTTCATTCAGCTATACAAACAGTCCATATGAGGCACTTATCACAACCTGTAACGATCCTTTTGATTGTTTTGATTACTAGATTTTTTTTTTATTGCATAGAATATTTTTGATATTTTCTAAAGGGGTATTTTGGACTATTTGTAGTTACAATTAGGGAATTATTGGGGTAATTTTAATAATTTACTTAGTTGATAGTTAAATAAAAATAACATTAAAATTAATAGTGGGCCACTTTTATTATATTTATAATAAGAAGTAAGGAGGGTTTATTAATTTGGATCCATTAGATAAAAGAAAATAAAAGGGAATTCGGGCGATTGTGCATAAGCGGCACAGAAGAAAGGATCAATTCAGATATGAATTTAGTTTGGGAAATTTTGTTTTAGGTAAAGATCACATGGTGTAGGTTTATAATTAAGGGAGTATTACATGTTGGGTTCCGTGAAACATAGGTTATTAAATTTGCAGGTTATTAAATTTGGTGGGTTTAATTGCATGTAATGATGGCATAATGATTGGCTGAAGAATAACAAACAATTGGAATGTTTTAAATTCTTGTACGTAATTATTGATTGGAAAATTGAGGCCAAATATTATGACCAGTAAGAGAGTAAGGTGGGGTAATAAACTTTGATATTTATATGATAAAATTGGGAATATTTGTATCTGGGTGTTTTAAATTATGTTATATTTTGTTGTGGTTTTCCCTGGTAGAGGTTACTGGGCATAGACGTAACCTTAAATTTTCAATTCTTTCAATAGTTATCTTGTTATGAGTCAAGTTTTAATATATTGAGTTAGGTAATTAAATATTAAGTGTATCGGCTTATTTAAATTTCACTAAAGTTATGCTAATTGGAGGAATTAAGACTTACCCTTAAGTTTGAACTTTAGAAAAATTGATTATAAATTAGATGAGTTGTTGGGTTTAGGCTGGACGTAAAATAATATGAGTGTTTATAGACTCGTTAACTTATATATTATGCATGTATATATACTTGATAGATTGGAAAGGTTCGGAGGCATTGAGGAAAGAAAAAGTATTGGAGAAGTAACTTGCTTGACTTCGGTTCTTCGGTGGAGGTAGGTTATGGTTTATGCTATTTGATAGTAAACTCTTAATAGTGATTGATATGCATTGAATGATATTGTGAAATTTTCTATGTACTTGATTGTGTGGTTGTGTGGCTTGGTTGTGTGTTTTGTGATTGGTCTGAAATCTTGAGACCGTGGAATGTATAATCTAAAACCATTTCTATCGAAGTAATGCCTTGAATAAAGAAGGCTCGATGAAATATTATTAACGAATGAAAAAGTGGAATATTAAATGATAAATTAATGATATTATTGGATCGGAGTGTCACGTTCCGACACGGTATTCTTGGATCGGAGTGTCACGTTCCAACACGGTATTTTTGGATCGGAGTGTCACGTTCCGACACGGTATTTTTGGATCGGAGTGTCACGTTCCGACACGGTATTATTGGATCGGAGTGTCACGTTCTGACACGGTAATATTAAAGGAAAAACATGTTGAATTAATGGAAGATACTCAATCTCAAAGAACTCAACTTCCAAAATGGTTTGGTTTGGAGGCATGAGTCCTCATGTGTGATCTTGATACTGTTGACTTAATACGTGCTTACTTTAATATTGTTGACACTTGTTCATGTTGTTTGTTGCTTATCACATGTTAAGTGCTATAGTTGAGTTCATACTATTATTCTTTGTATATTAGTTAATATTTTGGGTTGACCGATGATATTTACTCAGTACATGTTGCCTCGTACTGAGCCCTACTTGTTTTCTTCTTTGTTTTTCTTTTATGAAATGCAGCGAGTGTACCTATGACTTCAGATTTCCCTCAGCTCTAGCCAGCCTCCCGCATATCAAGTTCAAGGGTGAGCTATCCATTCAAGCTCGTGTTGGGTTCTCTCGGTCATGACATGATGTCCTATATTTTCGGACACATACTATTTTATTCTTTTATTTTGGTGTATTTGATATTCTTAAACTTAGTATTGGAGATTAGATGTCCTTATTGTGATGACTTTCAGGTTTAGAAAAGGATATTTAACTAGATTTTGAGCTTCCGCGTTGTTCTTGTATAATATAATTTACGGTTGAATTCATTGGTTCTCCCACCTAGGTAGTTATGTATGGGTGCCACTCACGACTCGTTTTGGGTCGTGACAAACTTGGTATCAGAGCGTTAGGTTCGGTGATCTCATCACACAAGGACAGGTCTAGTAGAGTCTTGCGGGACGGTATGGGGACGCCTTTACTTTTCTTCGAGAGGCTATATGACTTTACGAAAATTCCATTCTTTCTTTCTTTCGTGCTACTACTTGAGTCCAATTGGTATCTAGGTGATACAAATTGGTATCTAACCTTCTTCACTCTATTTCACATATGATTAGTATTAGAGTAGTAGAATTGGAAACACCAACACCAGCAGGAGAATATGCATCTAAAAATATATATGTTTCCACGATTCACTATAGACATGTAATTACTAGTGACTAGTATAATCTTTTATTAAGTTCTTAAAGTTGAAACTCCTATTCTTCATGGGTACTGAATATGAAGATGCTTATGATTTCCTTATTGTTTGTTATGAGAGTTGTTTCATAAGATGGATATGGTAGAGTGATGGGACATTGAGTTTCTGACTTACTCATTCTAGAAAGATGCGAAAATATGGTGGCAGTCTCATGTTGAGTCTTGTTGGTAATGACACTACCTATGACTTGGGTAGCATTTTCTGGATTCTTCATGGAGAAGTATATTCTAAGTATCTTAATGGATATGAGGTAGATATGGTGAAGCAAAATGACTTTGCCATGGTGACAACATCCAAAAAGAAAAAAAATCGTAAAGGACGGCTAGATAATGAATATTATTACTTTAGAAAATACAGTTGGTAAAGTACTTCTCATAAGATATATGGGTTGCTTAGTGAATGATGAAATTTTGTTGAGTCAATTGAGGGAAGAATTTCTGCTATGATTTTTAAAAAAAAAATTAACTGCACATAAAAATGGTCATGATAAGACTGTTGTAGTACCAATGTTCACTTGATTAGATACGTTAAGTGTATTACTTTTATTATCGACCTGATCTTAGAAAGAATGCAAATTGTTTGGGCTAAAAACAGAACAAAATTTAATAATGTTTTATAGTTATTCAATGGGTAGAAATGTGTGGGTTATTTGAGTACGATCTTCTCGATAAGTATGATGTGTTCTAATGATGAATTTAATGACCTTTCACGGTACGATACTAGTGTTATGTAGAAACGAATACACCGATTGACAAGTGTGAATACTAACTACTTAAGAAGTAATTAGTGGTATGACATATTTAGATAATGAGATTCAGTGTTGCTTTCACATTTGAGAAACCAACTAGTTTATTATTATAGACACTTGGATTGTATTACTTTTGAAAAATATTTTAGCGACGGATCTTTGGTACAATATTAAAATATATTTAGGTTGTGATATGTATCTTGAGCGTTCTGAATGAGGACTGACGATTTTATCTTAAGCTTCAAAAAGTAGATTGATACTAGGATGACAAACTTATAGGGAAAGAAAGTCCTATTGAGTATACTTGGGTGAACTAAATTGAAGATTTTGGTAAGAAAATACTTATAAAATTTAGTTAGTCTTGTAAATTTGATTGGTATACCTGACTTTAAGGTGTCATGTCGAGGAAAAGGTCACTTCTTGATGATGAAAAGGTCTAGCTAAGAATGATGGTAAAAAGAGAAAGTGATATATGACCTATATGATTTATGTTTGTTATATTAGTATCGAAAATTCTCATTTAGATCAGTTTTAGTGACAACAAGGTCTTGAAAGTGTTTCATCGGTTGTGATATCGAATTTATTATTTGCTTAAGAGTTGGACACTAGGCCTAATCCTACTTGAAAAAGGATTGAAATTATTCTCTTTATTTGGTTTCCAATTCTATTAGGGAAAGAATTAGAATTGTAATCCTATTTGTTGTTGATTTTGACTTTGTAAGGAAAAACACAATTGTATAAATAGAGGATGGTCTTGAGAGAAAAATTGAACTACTCATTAGTATTTTGACTATTTTCCTTGAAAGACATTAGCACATAAGAGAGGTTTTGAGAGGGAATCAACAAGAGAGAAGAAAAAAATTTATTTTGTTGCATACCTTTTCTCCGACAACAACCTTAAGATCGTGTTGCCTAATTAACTAACCGTTGGATTGGGATAAAATTTTAAATACATGTTTTTGACATCTTGGTGGTTGATTTGAACGGTAGAGATCGGATTAGAATGTCCGAAAGATCATTTTCCTGGTCCCGAATAGCAGCTGCGTTTGGGTGGTGCTTGCATTAAAATTGTAGAGGCATTGTATTTATAGTGTGTATTATGAGGTGTTTTAGTATAATATTTATTAATAGGAATCTTAATTTAAGACCTTATACTTTAAAATCTGGTAGAATTTAACTTCGAGGGAGGGAAAAAAAATCTTATTGGTGCATATCTGAGTTCAGGGACGCGTGGTTTTAGCTATTTTTGTCTTGGTTAAGGTAATAGTGTCACATGTCATCAGATCGGTTAAAGCTATTGGATAAAACTTAAGAAAGGTATGTACAAACATCAATTCAAGTGGGATGATAAGTTCTGTTGTAGTGTTGAATTTAGTAATGAGTATGGTTGAATTTTTAGTGATGAATATGGTAAGGCCGATGAAGAGACGATCAATGATAAGTTAAGATATAGGAATTTATAAAAGTCTTCAAAGTATAAGCAGTTGTAGATATATAAGGGCATTGGATTACATAGTTGGATTTAGAATTCAATTTTTTTATCTTTTTCATTATAAGTTTGCATTTCTAGTGATATGTCTTATCAAGGTATGAATTTGTAAGATAATAAAAAATTGATTGCATAGAGTATTGAGAATGTGAAAGAACTTACACATGATTAGAGTCGTAAAGTTTGTTACTTTTGATTGTTAAAGGATCTAAGGAAGTGTTTCCCTCACAGTTTTGAGAATGTGAACTAAAATGTCATGGGTTGTTGGTACAAGGATGAGCTCGGTAAGGGAGCTAGAGAAATTAACAAGAGTCTGATATATTAAAGGATCGAGATATATAAAATTTTATGATGCCTTAAATTAGATATATGATGGTGAATAGAGGTTATGAGTTTATAACATACAAAATAATATGAATGACCAAGAATTTCTTTTAGTGTTGACATGAGGTATGTGATGGTTTAGAATGTTATCTAAAGCATGGTATGTGAAGTTGACCTTTTGGGTGATTTAATTGTTTTATATCGATAGAAAGGTATCATTAAATTTTAAATTAGTGTTATTATCCTTGTATGTGATTCGTATTTGTCATGAAATGCTTAAATAGAAAGAAAGATAGCTATTGGTTAAATATATAATTGATAAAAATACTTTGATACTAATGATGGTTTGGGAGTAGGGTAGATGATCGATGTGGTTATGATGTTTGGTTAGTATTAAGAGTTTTGACTTCAGTGGATGTGGGGTTTGATAAACCAAGTGTGTATGCAATTAAAATAGGAACTAAATTGGTAATTATGGGTTGCTAGAAAATCAAAGAGATAGAGTCAGTTGAATGAAAACATTTTATATGGACACTATGGTAGAAGTATTTATAGTTATTTCGCCTTGGTTATTTTCGATATGACATATTTAGTGTTGTCTTGGTGTAGCTGAAGTATTTGAGTGGTTCTACATGTACCACTTTGCTTATGAGAATTTACAGGAAAGCTACCATGAAAATTTATAGTTTTTCGATAGACTTAAGATTTATCTAATCGTCCGTATTATGTTGTGACCATGTGTGACGGAATGTGAGGACCATTGTAGTGTTGTCATTCTTAAGGTTTGTTTATAATAGCTACTAATCTACCATTTCGACAGCGTTGTTAGAGTTTTTGTATGCTTAGGTTTATCACAAGATGGTGGTACTTGATCATTCCATCTTTGGATTTGATGAGTTCGATTCTCCTTGATGAATACTTGATGTCTAAAGATCATATTTTTATAACTTAAGTTCAAGGTAATATTATATTGTGAGGGTGTAATCTTGGTAAGTTCTGTGATGGTTGATCAATTACGAGTGTGTGGTGGTTGGTTCAGGTTCACTCCTGGTTGTAATCAATATTTGTTCAGGATTTTATCATGGTTATGTTAGAAAATATTTGCTCTGATGGTAGTGTCAATGTCTAGTGGAAGAATTGGTCAGTTGAAGTGTCCACTTGGGAAATAGTTTTGTTGTTAGTTGAGCTTACATGCACCAATAGTTATCATTAAAGTATTGAGATGACCCTATTTGAGGCATTGTATGAGTGGAGGTGTAGATCTTCAGTTGGTTGGTTTGATACTTTTGAAGATCAGACATTGAGTACTAATATTTTGAAGGAATCGTTGAGACATGAGGTACCCTTTCTTACCCTCACCTTCTTTTGATCATTCGAGGACGAACGATGGGTAAATTGGTATCTATTGTAACGATCCTTTTGATTGTTTTGATTACTAGATTTTTTTTTATTGCATAGAATATTTTCGATATTTTCTAAAAGGGGTATTTTGGACTATTTGTAGTTACAATTAGGGAGTTATTGGGGTAATTTTAATAATTTACTTAGTTGGTAGTTAAATAAAAATAACATTAAAATTAATAGTGGGCCACTTTTATTATATTTATAATAAGAAGTAAGGAGGGTTTATTAATTTGGATCCATTAGATAAAAGAAAATAAAAGGGAATTCGGGCGATTGTGCATAAGCGGCACAGAAGAAAGGATCAATTCAGATATGAATTTAGTTTGGGAAATTTTGTTTTAGGTAAAGATCACATGGTGTAGGTTTATAATTAAGGGAGTATTACATGTTGGGTTCCGTGAAACATAGGTTATTAAATTTGCAGGTTATTAAATTTGGTGGGTTTAATTGCATGTAATGATGGCATAATGATTGGCTGAAGAATAACAAACAATTGGAATGTTTTAAATTCTTGTACGTAATTATTGATTGGAAAATTGAGGCCAAATATTATGACCACTAAGAGAGTAAGGTGGGTTAATAAACTTTGATATTTATATGATAAAATTGGGAATATTTGTATCTGGGTGTTTTAAATTATGTTATATTTTGTTGTGGTTTTCCCTGGTAGAGGTTACTGGGCATAGACGTAACCTTAAATTTTCAATTCTTTCAATAGTTATCTTGTTATGAGTCAAGTTTTAATATGTTGAGTTAGGTAATTAAATATTAAGTGTATCGGCTTATTTAAATTTCACTAAAGTTATGCTAATTGGAGGAATTAAGACTTACCCTTAAGTTTGAACTTTAGAAAAATTGATTATAAATTAGATGAGTTGTTGGGTTTAGGCTGGACATAAAATAATATGAGTGTTTATAGACTCGTTAACTTATATATTATGCATGTATATATACTTGATAGATTGGAAAGGTTCGGAGGCATTGAGGAAAGAAAAAGTATTGGAGAAGTAGCTTGCTTGACTTCGGTTCTTCGGTGGAGGTAGGTTATGGTTTATGCTATTTGATAGTAAACTCTTAATAGTGATTGATATGCATTGAATGATATTGTGAAATTTTCTATGTACTTGATTGTGTGGTTGTGTGGCTTGGTTGTGTGTTTTGTGATTGGTCTGAAATCTTGAGACCGTGGAATGTATAATCTAAAACCATTTCTATCGAAGTAATGCCTAGAATAAAGAAGGCTCGATGAAATATTATTAACGAATGAAAAAGTGGAATATTAAATGATAAATTAATGATATTATTGGATCGGAGTGTCACGTTCCGACACGGTATTCTTGGATCGGAGTGTCACGTTCCGACACGGTATTTTTGGATCGGAGTGTCACGTTCCGACACGGTATTTTTGGATCGGAGTGTCACGTTCCGACACGGTATTATTGGATCGGAGTGTCACGTTCTGACACGGTAATATTAAAGGAAAAACATGTTGAATTAATGGAAGATACTCAATCTCAAAGAACTCAACTTCCAAAATGGTTTGGTTTGGAGGCATGAGTCCTCATGTGTGATCTTGATACCGTTGACTTAATACGTGCTTACTTTAATATTGTTGACACTTGTTCATGTTGTTTGTTGCTTATCACATGTTAAGTGCTATAGTTGAGTTCATACTATTATTCTTTGTATATTAGTTAATATTTTGGGTTGACCGATGATATTTACTCAGTACATGTTGCCTCGTACTGAGCCCTACTTGTTTTCTTCTTTGTTTTTCTTTTATGAAATGCAGCGAGTGTACCTATGACTTCAGATTTCCCTCAGCTCTAGCCAGCCTCCCGCATATCAAGTTCAAGGGTGAGCTATCCATTCAAGCTCGTGTTGGGTTCTCTCGGTCATGACATGATGTCCTATATTTTCGGACACATACTATTTTATTCTTTTATTTTGGTGTATTTGATAGTCTTAAACTTAGTATTGGAGATTAGATGTCCTTATTGTGATGACTTTCAGGTTTGGAAAAGGATATTTAACAAGATTTTGAGCTTCCGCATTGTTCTTGTATAATATAATTTACGGTTGAATTCATTGGTTCTCCCACCTAGGTAGTTATGTGTGGGTGCCACTCACGACTCGTTTTGGGTCGTGACACAACCCCTACACACTTAACCTACTTTCCTGGTGAGGCTGTGGATGAAGAAGTTCATAGAAGCTTGATTGCCATAGAGTTTAAAATCCAGTTGCTAAGCTTTTATTTAGCCCGCACGCAACAAAGAATGAGTGACATGGCTAACAAACATAGAAGTAACCGCAGTTTCAAAAAGGAGATTGGGTATAGCTCAAGATTCAGCCTTATAGACAAACTACTTTGTCTAATCAGACTTTCAACAAACTTGCAGCCAAGTACTATGGGCCATACCAGGTGATACAAAGGATAGGAAAGGTGGCTTATAAACGCATGTGGCCATACATCCTATCTTTCATGTTTCTCAGTTGAAACCTTGCTATGTCGTTCCTAAAGTACGTAACCACCCTCCTTTAGTAGATATTGCAAGTTCCTATTGTGCAGAGCCAGACAAGGTGTTAGCCCGAAGGATGATAAAAAGGGGTAATAGGGCGGTAGCTCAAATCTTAGTGCAATGGAAGGACATGCCATATGAACAAGCTACTTGGGAAGATTTTGCTAAAATGAAGATCAGGTTCCCAACTTTTCTTCCTTGAGGACAAGGAAGATTTTAAAGGAGGGAGACATGTTGCAATTGGGACATTGCTGCATCAGTTTCAGTGGAAATTAAAGAGCGTCATTTTAGATTCCTACTAGTGTCCTACACTAAATAAAAATAAAATCAGATGAAATTGATGTTGGTGTAAAATTTAATGATCTTTATTTTAAATTGTCAGATTAATTTCTTTCAGTGTTTATATAGATTTATACCAACTTCATACAATGATCACTATTTCACATTCGCATAGTCGTTTCTACAAGGTATTTATACATGTTGGATATCAACTTAATTCATTTTTTATTTTTTTATTTTTTATGTTATAATATGAAGTAAAAAAATACAATCATGTATGAATTTGGATGTCAAAAGTGTACAGTTTGGATACCAATTATAAGACGGAGTTAGTTCATGAAATTCACATTAGTATTTGTTTTGTTTCTAGTTATTAAGACATTGTAAGATCATAAACTCTAAGTGTTAAATTCAATTTGTATGCATTTGCATATAACTATTATCCAAAAAATTATTATACTCAATATGTAATTTATGTCTATAATGGTGTATCCATTTGGAATGCAGTTTATATATAAATAGTATCCTGAAATTAGAATAGTCAATTTGTAATTCATATGTAGCTGGTATCTTTTTAAATGAAACAGTTGATATTATATATATCAAATACTTAAATTTGTAACAAACATAAAAATATCCTTCAAAAGTTGAAAAAAAAATTGTAATTCTAAAAAGTCTAAGGTGCAATCAACTATCTCAAATTTGATCACTGTGGTCTTAGTATAGGATAATTGCTCGTATTCGAAGCATGTTCTTTTGCTATGCGGGGTCCATCAAATTTGCTAGCAATAGTACCAGTTACTTCACTCTCACTTATCGTGTTATCATCATTATTTGTTCTTCAATAATGTCATATTATTGTGGCATACCTTTGACGATGGTACTTAGTATCGGTATCAATAGAACGCATATCAAAAACTTCATTACTGATGTATTCAGCAAATCGACATGAAAACAAATCACAATCACTGGAAAAAAATTAAAAGAAAAATATTTTAAGAAATAAATTGAGTTAACTTTTCTGATGAAATCAATAAAGTATAGAAATACATACTTGAAACTTTCTATGCTTTACTTCAAGTGGATTGGATGAGACTTATAAACATAATTGAGAAGTTTATTGGAATATAGATTAAGCGTTTTACCTCTAATACACTGTCTAATATCGTGATCAAGAGAAATGGATCCCATGTCGTAATTGGAATCTCTCCATTTTTTCTTAATGTTATCAATCCACGACATAAACTAATAGTCAACCGTACTATATGATAGTGATAGTGGAGAATAGTTTACCTCTTCCGCAAATAATACATAATGATATTCTCATGTTGTTATCAAATAACAAGCCATTAAAAAAGGTTTAAAATATATATAAAATGGTTGTCAAATTCAATCTAAAGACATAAATTCCCCCTTAAACTTGTCCCGAAAAGTCAGTTACACGCTTAGACAATCATAGTGGCCTATTACACACCTATACTATTCAAAAGTGAATTTTCTAACTCTCTAAAACTGACGTGGCAAAAAAATAAAACAAAAATAAAAAATAGGTGCGTCAGTTTGGAAAAAAAGTAAAAAAAGAAGAAGTTATAATCCTTTTTTCTACCCCCACCCCGACGCCTCTTTTTCTTCACATCCCACCCATTGTCTTCTTCTTCTTCATTCTTTATTTTATCACACTTCTTTATTATTATTTTTATCACAATCTAAAAGCATAATTTTTTTATTCGCAATTAGGTTAATTTCCATAGATTTGTTAGTGAATAATTGTATTTTATCTAGAAAAGTTTCGATTGATTATTTCTATTTTTTTCATTTTTTTGACTGTGTTAAATAAATTTTGGTTGTTAATCAATTTTTGAGTTTGGTGGTGATAGAAACTTTATGGATTTGGTGATGATAGGTGTCAGGTGACAAAAATTAAAATAGGTAATTGAAGGTGATGACGAAGAAAAAATCGATATTGATAAAGGTGGTGGTGATATTTGGTGTTGGGTGACAAAGAAGAAGAAGAATTGAAGGCGATAGTGGTGGTGAAGAATATAATTAATAGTGAAAGTGGGTTTGGATATGATTTTTCGATGAAATGAGAATGGAAAATGGGTGAGATTTAGTGATGAAGAAGATATAATTATTAAAGAATTAAAAAAATCAATTTGGGATTAATTAGAGTAAAATATAGTTAATTAAAGAAAAGTTAATTAATAAATAAAATAAAATAAAATAAATATAATTTATGATATGGCGCTGACGTAGCGCTGATGTGACAGCGAGTGTAATACACCACATAATGTGAGAGTGGTGTTACACATTTTGAAGGTGGTAATAAGTTCACTTTTGAATAGTATAGGTGTGTAATAGGTCACTATGATAATTTAAGCGTGTAACTGACTTTTCGATACAAATTCAAGGGGAAATTTATGTCTTTTCCCTTCAATCTAGCTAGATGTTTGATGTACTGTTCATGTCAGTTGATTTTTTCTAACAAAATCACTCATTAATCATACCAAATACATACATGAATATTGTTGGATATCAATTTCATGCAAGTTTAATATATAATGTATTGTTCATATTTGTGCATTTTATATCATCCTCATTCAGAAATTATTCAAAATGCATGCATGATGGGTATTGTATACAAAATGAATATCAATTTCAAAATAGATTTTAAACAAAAACTTCAAAAAATGCTTACAAAAATTTATAGTATGAGTTACATATGAACTATTTAAAAAGTCGATATATATAATTTACCCCGTCTTTCCAAGGCATGCCAGTTTTAACCATATGTTAAGAAAATTCATTTTTAAAACTTTGACAATATCAAACTCCATTTGAGGTTCAAATTTATCTTTGACCTTTGAATAAGCAGATTTCGTGTGTACATCAAAAATATATATAAAAAATTGTAAACGCATTGTTTGGATAGTATTTATAAAAAAAAGTAGCTTTATTTACACATATACCTGTCACGCCTTGAAGAAACATCTTTGAAAATTTATTTGTTAAACTCATCGACCAACTTAGCTAAACCTCGAATTCACTGTGACTTTCAAACGGATGTTTGATACGAGAGAAAATAAGACATCTTCTTACACTGCTTTCTTCCGAAAATCGAATATACAGAGATGTGTCATACTTACTGGAATTTCTATTTTTTGGTTGCAAATCTGAAGTAGTAGTCACATTGAGAATTGTATCAAGTTCAACAATCAGTGTCATGGTCAAATTGGGATAATCATCCAATGTTGGTGATTTTAAAGTTGATGATCCAGGTATGTCAACATTAAAAACACCACCAACTGTTCGGTCAATTGAATTATGCGTTTTAGCTATATATTTCAAAAAAGAAAAATAATTTTAAAAAACTTTGTAAGTGAATATGCATATTATATTATGACTGGTTCTCATACCATTGGTATTTAAAATATTTGCGTATTTTCTCATTGTAACTGATGGCTGATCCACTCGATCTTTTTCAGTCTCTTCAACATGTTGGCGTACATCATCCTAATATATACAGTAAAATAAAATATAGACAATCATTCGTAAAAGCTGCCTCTTACAAGATTAATACAAAGGTTAAATCAACAACAATAACATATCATGAATATTGCCTTGCACAAATTTAATACTATATTAATACCAAATTAAAACCAACTGAAAATAATGTAAAATACAAGTTTATAGATTATTCATACAAAGTTAATACAAATTTTATATAACCAATGTCAAACATTAACAAAAAGATGCATAAGAACTACTTCATTTAATATTCATATCAACATAATACCAATGTTAAAAAACCATATAACTGAAAAATAATGCATAAAATTTGCTCATAACAAATTCATACAATAGAATATCAACTGCAATATCATACATTGCATAATTACTACCTCATACACTATTCATACCATGATAATATCAATTTCATACAAAAACATATAGATAAAACAATTGATCATTTCTTAACTTTCTCAAACCCTTTAATACGTCTTGGTGTAATGTTTGTGTTGGTTGAGCTCTTGATGATCGAATCTCATCGATTATCAACTTTATCGAATTATCGACATATGCGTTAAGTTCGATCATGTGCTTGTCAACCTTGTCAACAGGTGTAAACATATATGTTAAACATTAAAAGATTACAGAATAAGATGTAATATTAAGTAATTGAAAAGGGATTGAGAAAATAACATTATCCTTCAATTCTTCCAACTCATGCCGAACTTGTTATTGCACATTAAATAATGATAAATTCCTTGTAATATGTAGAATATATATTAAATGGTAATTTTTTATTGTATACTAACCTCTACAATTTTCTTTTTCAACTCAACATACTTTTCATCGAAATCAACACCATTCCTTTTTAATGTTGCTTGATTTTCTGTCTAGATTCATGTAAATTGTTCTGATCAATGACATTCATCTCTTCATTCGTAAGTACCATGTTTTTAAACTTAATTTGTAGTAAAAAAAAATAAGATGGGAGGATAAAAATTATAAATAAATGGTAATTATTAAATGGCAATAAATAAAAAATGACCTGGTTGTCATACGTTCTGAAAATTGTATTCATTAAGTCATCGAAGAAAATACTTTCATTTGATATCTTTCAGTAAAGAATACGAGGTGTATCATTTGCAACACGGATAGAAACTGTGTTGTCAAATGGATGACAACACTCATAAAACCAAATCTGCAAGGCTAAGTGAAATTGGCTAAATTTGATTGATGTAGGATTATTTCTGTCACGACCCAAAAATGAACGTGATGGAACTCGTCTTATCCCACCAAGATAAGTCAGCCTAAAACTTGACCATTACAATAAAATGCGAAAATTTTATAATAAACTCAAAAATATCCCCAAAATCTGATTGTCACGTGTACAAGCCTCTAAAATAATACAATTAAATCAAAAGAAAATACAAGTCTCATATGACATTGTTTCTATAGTTTGAACAAAATCATAAACAGGAGTAAGAAGGTCTGCTGAGATGACAAACAACTACCTCACAAATCTCCAAGAAGCCTCGGAAAAGAAGAGTATATCACAAAGGTCCGTGCTAGTAACCTACAAAAAATTGTAGAAGCAAGGGGTGAGTACCAAACCACACAGTACTCAACAAGCAAACCTTTAAACACAAGTTAAGGGAACAGAATTTGGATACTCCTACCACCCCAACCGAACATGCATAACTACAACCTGCACACAACCAACCCAATCTAATAGTTCACAATTTACATGACACACAGCTCAACAACAACACTCTAACAATTACATATCCTCAACAACAAGCTTCTTATTCATCAATCACAACTTTCACAAAAAGGCACTCACAATATCAGCAACACAAGATCAAGTTCATCAATGATAAAAGTGTGCAATGCGATGAAGTTCAATGTCAAGTATAATGATGCATGTCTGACCTAGTGATACACACCCGTTGTCTCTCAGTCTTGGATACATCGGGGAAAAATTTGTCCATGCATCCATCGCGACTTGCGATATGACCCTCGATAATAGTAACCATCGCATTGTGCGACGTCCCTCGAAATATAGTATCCATCGCAGCGCACGATACGTCTCTCGAAATGGTACATTCTATTTAATTTATTATTCTTTCTCAATGCAAATAACATTTGTCACAATCATGTCTCAATATAATGCAAATGACATGTTCACACAAATAATGAGGAGATGACCATTTTCATAATGCAAATGACATGTTCACACCCATGATACAACATCAACAAATAAGCAATAAGTCTTCAAATCATTCTCAAACATCACACACCAACAATTTATCACATTACCTTTTTTCATCATTATAATTACTCAACATGAACAAGTCAATCCATCATCAATTTTCATTACTCCCAAACACATATTATAAGGAAATACACGAATTCCAAACACTTAACAAGGGTTTAGAAATCCACTTGCCTTATGCATTCGAATAATCACTCCGGGACTTGAGCCTTCTCTTTTGGTTTGGCTTCCAAATCGATGCAATTTATTCAAGTATATATTCACAATAATGTTTCGGAACTAACAACACTCACATTATTATGTGTTTAACCTTGACCTAAAAATTCACCAAAAATTTATACATAAGTTCCTACTCTTGATGTCAATTAATATGTCAACTTGCATATTTACCAAATTTCA
Source organism: Solanum sitiens (assembly GCA_016801875.1). NCBI lineage: Eukaryota > Viridiplantae > Streptophyta > Magnoliopsida > Solanales > Solanaceae > Solanum > Solanum sitiens. Next base: position 390,814 of record JABWTJ010000155.1, read on the forward strand.
AGCCTAGAGTTAAGTTTCAATTTCTCAAATACCAAATCTTGTTCTAAGATCCTTAGACCAAAAACCTCAATTTATCAAATTTATTGTGATAACCCAATAATTCAAATAATGTGTTAGTAACTCTAACCAATAGAAACTTAACCTATTATAAATTAATTATATATATAATCAAGGGAAAATGCACAAGTATCCCCTCAATCTATGCCCGAAATCCCAGAGACACACTTATACTATACTAAGGTCCTATTACCATCTGAACTTAGTTTATAAGTAATTTTCTACACCTTTTCGGCCTACGTGGCACTATTTTGAAAAAAAAAGTCAACCAGCTTTGGGCTCACAAGATAGTGCCACGTAGGCCGAAAAGGGGTAAAAAATTATTAATAAATTAAGTTTAGGAGGGTAATAGGACCTTAGTATAGTATAAGTGTGTCTCTGAGATTTCGAGCATAGGCTGAGGGATACTTGTGAATTATCCCTATAATCAATAATAATTGATTGATTGTAACAACTTATAGTCACCATTAGTCAATTATTGCATATAATATGTTTACCTATTATATTTTGTATTCTCCCAAGTTCCAACCTATAACAACGTAATTGAATCATTCCCTTTATATTAAAAATATATAAATAAAATAACTTGGGTGTACATGATACAATTCCAAATAATTGACTTTATTAATTAGGAACTTTAAATCATTAGCTGTAGCATATGCTTAAATAAAATATTATAGAAGTTTTGTTGACAAACTTTTCACAGAAACCCACTACCATAACTATTATTATCCACCAATACTTATAATCCAATTTACACCATCAACAATAACTTACGGTTCTTAGTATATAGACCAAATAGCCGATTAAAGTGTGTACAAACGGAATATGAGAAAGATCCCACCCTTCAACAAATCCATTTAATTATGATTACTATACATACTCCTATACACTAATATTACGAATAAGAAGTAATAATTAAATAGGTTTTACCTGAAAGTACTGTCGCTTCCTCTTTTGAAATTGAGTGTCGTCGTAGAGTTTCTCTCTTTCTTGTTATGACTAAAAGAAATAATCACCACCTTATTTAATTCTGGTTTTTATAATTTTACATGGGTTAAGTCGTATTAAATAAACTATGTCACTTGGTTCATTAATCACCAACTAAAAAAAATTAATTATTTAATAAATATTTGTCAATTAAATTATTATACTTATTGAATAGCTCAAAAAATTCCAAAAATAATTTTTCGGGTCATTACATTATCCACCACTAAAAATCATGTTTGTCCTCGAACATAAGGAAGAAGAAGGAAGCAATAATACCAGAAGCATGAGATATGATTTTCAGAGTCGTGTTCAACTCTCCAAGTGATCAACTCATTCTCAGGACCATTCCATCAAGATTATCTATCAAGAACTAAATTTTCTAATCAAACTTTGGAAGATTTATAATTCAAGAGTGATTATCAAGCCACAGAATAACCTATAAATCCAATCTAAACCGAAACTCAATGGACCACAACACAACCATCAGGATAAATCTTTTCTCACATAACCATGATAAAATTCTAAACCAATACAACCTAAATTAGAAGTGGACTTTAACCAACCACCACACACTCATAATGCACAAATTATCACCGATCTTATTCAGATTTCCTTTTCACAACACAATCTTTTCACGAGCTTAAGTTATAAAAATCAGATCTTAAGACATCAGGGAGAGAATAAACTTATAACCCAAAGAAGAACATGATCAAGTAGCCTTCCAACGAACGATACACACAAGCAAACAGAACCTTTAACAACAATATCAGACTGCTAGATCAGTAGATGCGACTATAATCAAAACTAAAAAAAATAGTAAAAGTAGACCCAATGATTCTCACATTTAATCACACCTAGTCAAACTGTGACCTCAACGATGATATGAGTATTAAAACTGTCATGCAACTATAACTATTCATGGAAGCTCTTCAATAAGTTCTCATAAGCAAGGTAATACGTAGAGCTACTAGATAATGTCATGACCCGAGTCTACACCCTGGACGTGGCCGGCACTCGAAGACCATTGTTGGTCCCCAAGCGAACCCTCATCCTGGCTGACTACAAGCGGAAGTCTAACTTTAGAATGCAAAAGCTTAAAACTGAAATGACCAACTTTGAATAAAAATAATATATTCAATTAGCCATAAAATAGGCAACTTTAGTCTTTAAAACATTTAGTAAAATAAATGATTCATACATACTCTTCAACTATACTGACTATCTATGAAGCCTCTAACTGATAGTGATGGAAGTCGGGACAAGACCCACGACCTCCTAACTAAACTGAAAAGTTAATGAAAATTCCCCGAAAGCAAGGAGGCTCACCATAGCTAACTCGAATCTCGGATTTATCAACGAAGCTCCTGTTGATGATCCTGAATACATGTGTCTGCATCATCAAAAGATGCAGGCCAAATGGCTCAGTACGTGAAATGTACGAGCATGTAAGGGGAATTCTAAAGCATAAAACATAGGCTTTAACTTGATGAAAAGGAAACATACTTACCTCTTTTCAACTCAACTCAAATCAAGAATAAGATAATAAACTCAAATATTAGATATCAACTCAAAGATATGATACTTGACTCAATGAAGCACAGATCAACTCAAGATACTCAACTTAAAGTACTTAACTCGAAATACTCAACTCATGATACTTAACTGAACTCATTTCAATATAAACCAATTTAAAACAAGCGCAATATAAAGAAAAACTGTTTAAAAACATGATTTAACTCAAGATAATAATATCATAAAACACATATCAAGCTCCCTCTCAAAGTCTACTTGTGCAATGCATGAATTAAGTCTCATACCTCCATTCATACTAAGCAGACCCCTTGAGGAACCATGTAATAGGAGTTTCTCTAACTGACAACCATCATTTTGAGCCAAAGTGATGATACAACGTATTACCTCACGCTGCCCAAGGACCATCCTATACCTTGTCATCGGTATAAGAACTTACTTAACTTAGTGGATCCACTAGCTCTCCTTACGTGATCATCTAAAAAGTATGACCCGTCAATTCCCATGTTGGCTACATGGTTTACATGGAGACTTGAGTTAATATGAACTCTCATTCCCACATCGGTGCTCAATACTACTCCCAAAATGTACTTTTGCTCATACTTTTAATAAAACTTCCTTCCTTTGGGTTGAGATAATTTACTGGACCCTTTAGCTTTAAAAGCTCCTCTTGGAATCAATGTTCCCCTCTTTAGTTCTAAACTCTTTTGGAACTTAGTTCCCTTTTAACTTAAATGTGAAAACATTTATAAACCTTTAGGAAATACTTAGTTCCCTTATAACTTTTGAGAAATGAACTCAACTCATACTCTTTGCATAACTTGAAACTAACTCTTAGGAAATACTTAGTTCCCTTATAGCTTTTGAGAATTTAACTCAACTCTTTACTCTTTCTTTACTTGAACTCTAAGTGTTTAAAACAAAGTGAAAATTTTTGTGAAAGACTTTAGAAAACTTTATAACTTTACTTTAACTTGCTTCTTAACTTCTAGACTTGACTCTTAACTTTCCTTGAATTGAAGTATGGATTCAAGGTTCATGATTTCATGTTTATGGATGATTTCATGATTTTCAACTTGAAGGGTTCATGTGGAATCATGAGCATGAACTACTCAACTTGACAACTGAAAGGTACTTCTAACTCAAGATTGTTCGACTTATAGGGTTAATGCGGAATTATGGACATGAACAATTCGACTTGAAGGTCTAACTAACTAGATGGAACTCATGTATATGACTCTCTCATTCTCTTATTTACTTCCTCAAAACTCTAGTTTAAATCAATGATGGATATCAAAGAATTCATAATATGAACTTAAAGACTTTCTTGAACTCTACTCCTAACTCTCTCTTGAATGTGAATTATGAATTCAAGAGTTATGGTTCATGATATTAAGGATCTAGGTGATATTGTAGACTTATGAATACATTCTCCTCACTCTTATACTCACTTGCTTGAGTCTTGAAACAAGTTACTAGAAGTTGTAGAAGACTCCTTAAAAGAACTTAAAGGGACTCTCTCAAAAGGTTTGGAAGAACTCTCAAAACTTAATCTTGACTTTACCTTGAATTTGAATTAATGTTTCAAGGTTGTGATTCATGTTATGAATGATTTCCAAGTGCTTAGAAGTATTTTAAAGTGTTTAGAATCATAAGGAGTGAAGATACACTTTAAATGAGCTCAAACGGAGCGACCGAGGGCAAATTGGAGGGGGCAGGTGACCTTGGGGATATGGGTGGCACGGGGCGCCAACCCCTAACGGACAAAGATGGGTTTGGGGCTCTCTGGAAGGCGCGCCGCGCCAGGCCCCAACCCAGAAAATTCTGTCGAACACTTTTGCTTGTTTTCTCACCCTAAATCGCCTAAATTTAAACGGTTTCTTTCCCAATCACTTAATTCGATTAATTAACTTAATTACACTCTAATATACTAGAAACAACACTAAAATTACTCAATTTTATCTCAAGGAATCATCAAAACTCCAACACAACAAGATTTAGAATGAACTTCAAGAACACTTTTCAAGAACTCATCAAGACGTCTTATCTTTAAACTTTAATCATGAGATTTCGCTGAAAAATTACATGATTGGCATGTGGGTGAACTAACCCAATACTATGGAAGCTTACATACCTCTTAGGGATTAGACCCATGGTGAAAATTCGCAACTAGACTCAAGAACGTCAATGCACGCCTTCATCCTTGCCTCTTTTCTCCTCTTTTATTTTCTTGTCTCTTCTTGAACTCTCAAATAAAACCCTAGGTGTTTATTAGGATTATAAAACTGAACCTAAAAGGATTAGACCCCTAAAATATGACTAAAAACGAGTTAAGTCTGATTGGGTAAGGAAAGGACTAAAATACCCCTCACTATTTTCGGCTAACTTTTCTTAGCTGGACAGCCTAACTTCAAAAGGTCATATCTCACTCATCCGAGCTAGAAGTATAGCAAACTCGGCGGATTTGGAAAGATAATTCAAAGATATTTCTAATGGTATCTTGTAGAAACCTAACTCATCCTGTAATGGGAGTTATGGTTATTTGAAGTTGACCCAAAACTCATACTTAGCTCAACTTGCAAAATTTTAGATTTTGCTATTTTCAGTTTAATTCTTTTTGAAACTCTTGGTGCTAAATCTAGTGAAATGGCCTTAATAATTAAGAAGTTTTTAATTCCTTGGTGAAATATCACTCATTACGATTAACGACTCAAGTCTTAGTTTGAAAAAAGTTTCTGGGTGTTATAGAAAATCTTAACTACCCGAAGGCAAAACAATCTGTCATATCTGGAATGTTTAAGTTTGCCCAAGGATGTCATTCTACCAAGAGGATCATTGTAGGATCGATATACCCGATCCACCACTAGGAATTCACCCATGGATTTAAAAACATGCGTGACTTAGAAGTGAATCATACTCCAAATATTTTACAACACGAATAAAGTGGTCACATAAGAATATACAAAACCAAGGTTGAATAACACTAAATACTCCTTTCATAATGTCCATATCAAATATTTCCATTCATCTAACTACATCCCTCAATTTTTAGCCACCTAAAATCAGCCAGTCTGATCCTCATTACAATCTTACACATACTCAATTGATCAAATCCCACATACTCTCACAGTACTGTAATAAAGCCACCATTATTAACATTAACAAACATTCTAACCACACTAACCACTTACCATATTTTCAAATTGACACTAGTATCAAGTCTTCTTAACAAATATATTATCACCTCCAAAATTTCAAACTATAGCTGCCTGTATTTCCATTCAAGCATTACAAGAAAAATACGAATTTCAACAAGGCTAATAACACTAATTTAAAATTTGAAATTACATTCCCATAAAGATACAACAATACAATCACATACAATGTCAACTTCACTCCATCTTTCACATATCATTTTTCAACTACCATTCATACCATCATGTACCACATGTCAAAACTCAAAGAAATTTTTGGTCACTCCGATAATTTTTTATACTATTAGCTCATTACCTCTACTCACCGTCAAATGCCTATGTAACACATTATAACAATCCATGTTGTCTCATAAATATAGTAGTTTCAATCCCCTCAAAATCCTCAATAACCATGTATAATTGTAGGTCCATACCGTTGCGTATCCATAAGTCACCTAACATAATTTGGACCATTTAGCTCCACATAACAACACATACTCTTATACACCTCACTGTTTTCACCCAAATTAGAACTCATTCTTCATAAAATTGCTGATTAATCCCTAGTAAGTCTACACCGAACCAATTCACAATCATAGTCATATTAGAACTTATATATGTCAATTCATAGACCCTTCAACTCCTAACCAAGAGACTATATGAGAGGTCTGATTCTTTTACGTCTCTAAAATTCTTCCCATGACACAATATTCTAAATATCTTGAACCCTTTAATATACAAGACTCTTGTTCCTTTTATTGACTCGCTCGAAAATCTTATTCTTTGGCCAACAACGCTTGACTTTTTTACCTTATCCTCAAAATAAAAACATTAAATGAAACTCTTCCTTAGGTCCATTGAAAATTAAAATAGCATACTTTATGACTCTAATCATATACAATTCCTTCCAAATGTTTAGTATTCAATGTGATCAATCATTTCTTACCTTATCTATCAATACGTTGACAAAATATACTATCACAAACATAAACTCACCATGAAAAAGTTGAATTTTGATCCCAACCATGTAAACAATCTCATTATCTACCAACATTAGCTCATACATTGAATATCTTTATGGATTCATGTATATTAGTCTATAATTGATCGCATCTCCATCGATCTTACCGTATGCTTCGTTAAAAATTTAAGCGTGCCATTTAACAAACTAAAAATCACAAGAGAACTTATCATCACACTCGAGCGGAACGTATACATACTCATTTCTTAAGTCCTATTCTATAATTTTAACCAAGCTGATACACTCATGATACTATTACCATAGCCATAACAAAATGTATGACACCACGTGTTTTTAAACCCAATTTTCAACCTTCTGAAGATACCTTTTGAGCCCTTGCAATTAGAAAAAAAGCTTCTTGTTCTCACCTCAAGAAGGCTACACTATATCCCACATTTTTCCCAATATGACTCTAGCTCCTTTAAACTCTACTCGAAAGGTATCCCAACATCTCCTAAAATTTTCCACAAAACTACGCTACTCACTAAATAGTAGAATCACACCTTAGATACTCGCAAGTTGGTATTACCATACAAAATTCATTTAACCCACAATCCTTATCATATAGTTGCATCTCAGTCACTATTCATTACGAACTTTTATTATCATTTTGATTTGTTAGCCCTTGACATCAACGTATTCATTTTCATGTACCACTAGTACCACATTGTGAAGTCTGTTAAATCCACCACTAGAACACATCATATCTATCGTGAAGATTGATTTTAAATAGCCTACACATTATTGCCCCATTAATTAACTAACATACACTATTAAATATGTTCAGTCTCTCGTCCGAAGTGATATGCATCCCTTTGTATATCAAGTCAATAACACAAGTAACACATTCTCTAACTCTAAACAAGTAAATATTAACCATTATAGTAGTCATATTATGATCCTTTTGTGATATACACTCAATCTATGAAATCGTAGTAGATATTCTAACATCAATTTGCGCAATCATTCTCATCATTCTCTAAATAATTCATACATGTTATGACAACTATATCAATTGTATTTTCCAAGGTTACATTACTCATTATCTAGTCATCCTTTTAATCATTCCACTTTCAATTTTTAAACCACTCTAAATATCGTATATACCACTCAAGTACTATTCTCTTTACTGGGGTAACTAACCTTACTGAACCCCTTTAAATTTTTGAGCATTCTTAGTCTGACCAAGCCTCCTTTCAATAACTCTATCACTTCCAAACTAGATCTAGACTCCAACCCATACACAACATCCCAACTACCCATATGAGAAACTATGCACGAGTTATTACTATAAGTGAGAGTGAATGGAGTGAAGCGATAAGAATCGAAATCGGATTAAGTACGCACGATACAGATCCAAGAAGTGAAGATTTTTTTTAAAAGTCACTATAGCCTCTCAAAGATAAGTACTGACGTCTCCGTATCGATCTTCGAGACTCTACTTAAACTCGACTTATATAAACGTGAGACCTATGAACCTGGAGCTCTGATACCATTTTGTTACGATCCAAAAATGGATGTGATGAAACTCGTCTTATCCACTAAGACAAGTCATCCTAAAACTCAACCATTACAATAAAATGTTGAAATTTTATAATAAGCTCAAAAATATCCCCAAAATTTGGTTGTCACGTGTACAATCCTCTAAAATAATACAATTGAATCAAAAGAAAATACAAGTCTCATATGACATTGTTTCTGGAGTAGAACAAGATCATAAACATGAGTAAGAAGGTCTGCTGAGATGACAAAAAACTACCTCACAAATCTCTAAGAAGCCTTGGAAAAGAAGAGAATATATTACAAAGGTCCGGGTTAGTAACCTACAAAAAATTGTAGAAGCAAGGGGTGAATACCAAATCACACGACACTCAACAAGGAAACCTCTAAACACAACTTAAGGGAACAGAATTTGGGTACTCTTACCACCCCAACCGAAGCTCCACAACTACAACCTGCATACAACCAACCCAACCTAATAGTTCACAGTTTACATGACACACAACTCAACAACAACACTGTAAAAATTACATATCCTCAACAACAAGCTTCTAATTCATCAACCACAACTTCCATTAAAAGGCACTCACAATATAAGCAACACAAGATCAAGTTCACCAATAATAAAAGTGTGCAATGCGATGAAATTCAATGTCAAGTATAATGATGCATGTCTGACCTATTGATAAACACCCGTTGTCTCTCGGTTTGGGATCTATGGGGGACAAATCTATCCATGCATCCATCGCGGCATGCGATACGACCCTCGATAATAGTAATCATCGCGACGTGTGATACGTCCCTCAAAATATAGTATCCATCAGAGCGCGCGATACGTCCCTCGAAATGGTACATCCTCTTTAATTTCTTATTCTTTCAATGCACATAACACTTGTCATAACCATGTCTCAAATAATGCAAATGACCTGTTCACACAAATAATGATAAGATGACCATTTTCATAACAAGGCACAATTTGCAACAATACACCCATGATACAACATCAACAAATAAGCAATAAGCCTTCAAATCATTCTCAAACATCACGCACCAACAATTTATCACATTATCTTTTTATTATCCTTTTTCATCATTAAAATTACTCAACATGAACAAGTTAACCCATCACACATTCTCATTACTCTCAAACACATGTTATAAGGAAATACAAGAATTTCAAACACTTAACATGGGTTTAGAAATCCACTTGCCTTAGTCATTCGAATAATCACTCCGGGACTTGAGTTTTCCCTTTCCGCTGAGCTTCCAAATCGATGCAATCAATTCAAGTATATATATTCACAATAACGTTTCGGAACTGACAACACTCACATTATTATGTGTTTAATTTTGACCTGAAAATTCACCCAAATTTATAACTAAGTTCCTAATCTTGATGTCAATTAATATGTCAACTTGCATATTTACCAAATTTCAAGCTTAGGGTTAAGTTTCAATTTTTCAAATACCAAATCTTGTTCTAAGATCCCTAGACCAAAAACCTCAATTTATCAAATTTATTGTGATAACCCAAAATTCCAAATAATGTGTTAGTAACTCTAACCAATAGAAACTAAACCTATTGTAAATTAATTATATATATAATCAATAACTATTGATTGATTGTAACAAGTTGTAGTCACCATTAGTCAATTACTGTATATAATATGTTTACCTATTATATTTTGTATTCTCTCAAGTTCCAACCAATAACAACGTAATTGAATCATTCCCTTTCTATCAAAAATATATAAATAAACTAAATTGGGCGTACACGATACAAATTCAAATAATTGCCTTTTTAATTAGGAACTTCAGGTCATTAGCTGTAGCATAGACTATAATAATAAATTATAGAAGTTTTGTTGACAAACTTTTTACAAAAGCCCACTTCCATAACTATGATTATCCACCAATACTTATCATCCTATTTACACCATCAACAACTTACGGTTCTTAGTATATAGACCAAATAGCCGATTAAAATGTGTCCAATCGGAACACGAGGAAGATCCCACCCTTCAACCAATCCATTTAATTATGATTACTATACATATTCCTATACACTAATATTACCAATAATAAGTAATAATTAGATAGGTTTTTACCTGAAAGCACTGTCGCTTCCTCTTTTGAAATTGAGTGTCGTTGTAGGGTTTCTCTCTTTCTTGTTATGACTAAAAGAAATAATCACCATCTTATTTAATTCTGGTTTTTATAATTTTACATGGGTTAAGTGATATTAAATAAACTATGTCACTTGGTCCATTAAGCACCAACTAATAAAAATTAATTGTTTAAATACCTGTCAATTAAATTATCATAATTATCGAATAGCTCAAAAATTTTCAAAAATAATTTTCTGGGTCCAACCTACGACCGCAAGCTTTAAGAGTCAACCTGAAACATTCATTACCCATGGGAAGTGGACATGCTGACCGGACTCAGCCAAATCAATATACAATTTAGATATGGTTGGTTTGTAGGCCTCAAAAACAGTGAGAAATGTACTAATAAAGTACAGAACACCAATTTTAAAATGGTCTCGGGCTCAAAGAAATTAGCTTCTTTAAACTTATTCAAGAAGTCTAACTTAGGAACTTTGGTCATTTCATCAAAATTCTTTTGGATAAGTCTATTTGAAATAGTTGGATTTGAAACAAAGTCGATAAGGAGTCCACATTTGAGACCAGTTACTACTGTGAATTCCTTAATCCCAAAACGTAGTACTGTCCGTTTATTTTGACAATAAGCATGTCGTAGTACTGTACCATTTATTTTGATAATAAATATGTCGTCTATAACGTTTTCGATTTCAAAAAGTTACAAATTGTGCAATAACTAACATTGAATCTTTATATGGGGTAGCTCATAAAATATATCAAATGGTGTTTGTTCCGAAAATTGATGAAACCTCTCATGCCCGAAGAAAGGCAACAGATCGCCAAAAACATTTATGTTTATGCATGAAGACCGGTGTGTATATGTCTTCCTTGCCTATAAAATAAAATTATTTATACTGAATTATAACATGATTCATACCAACATTATTCATGTGTTATTTCAACAACAACTTTAATTTATAATTAGTTATAATTAAATTATATCACAGAAATTATACCAAAAGTAAATCAAATTCATATCAACATTCATAAAATATATATAAAAGTAAGTTCATATCAATATTATTCGTGTTTCATTCACATGCATATACATAAATTTTAGTAATACATCATATCAGATTTGAAAAAAAATTCAGACCAATATTATTCAAACATCATACCAGATTCATGTGCACAGTGACATTTAACAAGCTACTTTCATAAATTTATCAAATTACAATAACTAATTTTCAAAACAACATTTAATATCAATTTATACCATTTTCATAACAATTTTAAAAGTTTAAATACATTAATATAGAAATTGAAAAAAGAAATATTTCCTATTAGGAAAAATCTCAATTTCATACCAATATTAGTCATAATTCATAAAAACAAAGTAATTTAACAAACCGTACTAAAATCAATAAATTGGGCTACTGATATCAAATCAATTTCATACCAATAAATTCAGATTCATACAAATATTATTCAAATTTTGTACAAATCACCCAAATAAAAGTTTCGAAACAACAATTAGCATAATGTAATATTTTTAGCAAATAAATCACTAATTTGATTAATGTGAAAATAAATTAAATATAATACTTATCCTAACAATTTTTTGTCTTTCTTGGATATTGGGTTTCTGATTCCTTTTTTGTGTTGTTCTTCTTGTTGATGGTTTTGAAGGTTTAGCAACTTCGACATTTGTAGCTTTTTTTGTTTTTTTTTATCTCACTTACAAAATTCGAATCTGAATAAATGGATTTCTACAATTTTACCCTTCCTCTTTTTTTCCCTTTCGATGACTTATCATTTTTTTTTTTGCTTCTTTTTTTCTCCTTTTGATTCTTCGATTGAGAGGAACCACCCTTTGTCAGAATTTCAATATTTTTGACGGTGAAATTTGAGTCAATATGTTGAATGTTGGAGAATGTACTTTCGTAGAAGTTGTTTCAACTAATCGAGGCGTTACAATCGTTTTCTTCAACATGATGATGATGAGAAAAGGAATGGGAGGGACGATTGTGAAGTTGGGGTAGTGGGGTGGTAAGAGAGATGGGAGGGATGATTGTGAATGTGGGGTAGTGGGGTGGTGGCGTGTAGTATTGAATAGGTGTGGGGGAGGGATTAACGTGAATGAGTGGTTTGGAGTGTAACGATAATAAAGAAACTATAATCGATGTAAGTTCCTAAATTTAAGTAACTGATAATTACTGATTTTAAAAAATAAACGTAATCAAATTAATTAAATATTACTTCCTCCGTCTCAATTTATGTGGCTTACTTTCTTTTTTAGTCCGTCCCAAAAAGAATGACACAATTCTATATTAAGTAACAATTTTACTATAAAATGACTATTTTACCCTTAATGAAATGATTTACATCCACATAAATTTCTTTCTTTCTTTCTTTCTTAAATTATGTGTCGAATCAAACTACCTCGAATAAAATGGGACGGCGGGAGTAATAATTAATAATATAATAATATAAAGAAATTAAATTTTAATTGATTTTTAAATAAAGTTAAATTTAATTGATATGTTATGACCCATAAATAAACTATTATAAGTAAGAATTTTTTCTAAAAGTCGTAATATTAACTCTTAAATGTGTATATGATATGATTTTTCACATGTTAAATTAGGTCATAGGCCTAACTAACACCCTAAAAGCTAGCACAAAGGGAGGACGATCGCCCAAACTTTATAAGGAGTCGACCCATCTCATTAACCACCAATGTGAGACTTTTTGCTTTTAGCAAGAGCCTATTTGTACTCATCTACCACAATGCATATTGGGATTCTGAATCTCAAACAAAGAATCATAATAGTAGAGCCGTAAATATGGGCTAGATGTGTTGGTTGGCCTGGCCTAATCCGTGATTTAATAGGGTTGACTTAAGATTTTTGAAATTCATTGAAGAAACGCGTTGTTAGACCTGTCTAAATAAGCTGCAGATTTGTGGGGCTTAAGAAATATGGGTAGGGTCAGCCTGTGGGTCAACTAAAAATTAATTGAAAAAATAAAAATAAAATAGAATCTTAAAAATAGAAAAAAATTAGGTTTAACAAACATAAAAATCATATTTGTATGCTATAGCTATAGTTTGTATAATTGTGCTCCACAAATTTTTTTATGTTTGTTATGGAGCATCAGATTTGTATAAATCACTGACAGTCTCTCATTTGTATAAATCGTCGGCACCCTCTCAATTCAATTTTATGTGATTGTACATAAACATAAAATATGAATTGGTATACAATTGAATCGAAATAAAACATTTGTATATCAAAATTTCTCTCTTTCTCTAGCTTTATACAACATAAATTATACATTGTGATTTGTATAATTTGTATTTGTATAAAGCGAGAAAGAGAGAAAGACAAAAGAAAACTGGACGGGACAAGATATGTATTTGTATAATTACAAGTGTATAAGACCAAAATATATGTACTTGTATTTGTATATACAGTATTTTCTTGCTTTATACAAACATAAACACATTTTATACATTTGTGTTTGTATAAAGTGAGAGAGGCGATGGAGAGACTGGCAGCAAGAAATTCACGGAGATATGTGAATGTCAATTATTTGTTACGAATTACAACTAAATCAAACTGTGGTTATAATATTTAATTTGAATTAATAGTTTGCTATTTTATATAATTTTCCCTCATAAATAACAAGAGACCAAACTCAAAATCTATTTACATTTTTAAATATTAAAATTTAAGTACATATTATATTAGGAGAATTGCGCGAAAAAGCAAACATATACTAGTTAATTAGCTAATATAGTCATAGTTTAAAGTAATTACGGCTCACAACTTAATTTTAGTTTTGTTGGTAATTTAGCATTTTAAATTAATAAAATGTGTCATGTGGAAAGTCACTCTGACCGTTAGTGTCACAACCCAAAAGCATACCCTAGAAGATAGGGTACAATCTTGGATTGTAACCGGCGTCGTCGACCTCTCGGAGGTCTAAGACAAGCCTCTCATATCATTCATTGCATTGACATAGTAAATTTAGCGGAAAATTTAAAACTTTTCGTAGCACATCATATGCTAGAAACATCACATCGTATATATATAAAACATAAGTCATAATACATATTTAGACTCTAAGTCTCTTTGCCATCTTAGACTCAATAACTTTAGAATACATTAGGGACACGGCGCATACAACACCTTACATAACTATACAATATTTAAAGACTTCATATTAAAGACATAAGTAGGACATCCTTGAACTTAAGGATTCCTTTCCTTGAGCTTGAGAAAACACCTATCAAGCTTCTCGATCATAGATCTCCTTTAAGCATTCCATAACCTACACTTTGTGTAAAAAGTAAAGAAGAATGGGATTAGCACAAGAATGTACTAAGTATGGCAACCATGCAAAAACATGCATTTAAAAGGGACATTTCCTTTGAAATCATACTTCATGCCATTTTGAGTAAATCATCATAAACCTTTGTCAATAGCATTTATATCATCCACTTACTTCATAGTAACACAATCAAAGGCCAAACATCATAGGAAAGCACATATAGAATATCAGCACACATAGAGGTCACTTTACAGTGAACTCACTCTTCTTAGCATTTAACTCTTTCTTTCAATTCATTAACCTCCTGGGTAATCCTTTAGGGATACTTGGTGCAATGCATCACCTTAGGAACATAAAAGAATACCATACATAGCATCTACACAAGACAACACATGCCATCATAAAAGTATAGTACAACACAAACATAGTCAAACCAAGACTGCAATATCATACATAAAGGACACATACATAATCATATGCATTAGAGAACCTTCCTAAGACTTCCTAAGGAGTCACTTGTGCAATGTCTAGATGGGTTCATTACTTCCATCTATCCTAAGTAACTTACCTTAAGTCCTCCTAGTTAGGATCCTATTCAATTACTTCCATTGTCCATTTTACCTTTAGGGAAACCATAGCCTTAACCGACACTAAGACCATGGGTGCTAATCATGGAATTTGGTGTTGTAGAGCCTTACACCAAAGGAAGGTGTTACTACCTAGCCAAGGTAGAACATTAACACATATGCTAGCATATCAAGTGAATTCACTTTGCTAGATCCTATGTGGCAAGCATAGTTTATGGAACTAAGAGATAGGTATTCCCTCTATATACCATTTGGTAATGGGGCCTCACCTCATGAGAAAACATGAGTGAATATTCCTCAAGGAAAGTCAACACTTCATGTAAGTACATAGGTGAGTATTCCTCTAAGGGAAGTCGACACCATACGTAGGTCCATAGGTGATTATTCCTCTAAGGGAAGTCAACACCATATGTAGGTCCATAGGTGATTATTCCTCTAAGGGAAGTCAACACTCTATAAGGGACAAATGGTGAATATTCCTCTAAAGGAAGTCAACACCTCTCAATGTCAAGTTCACTCGGTGCTAAGCTAAGTTCCCTTTATTGAAAAGCCTTTATTACAATTTGTTTATAAAACATAGTCTTAGGATATTCATCATTCATATGCTTATAGCATATTCAAGCACCTATCTAGTTTTGGAGTATTCTTGGGCCCTCCTAGTTAGACCTCTTCTCCCTAACTAGATCATCCATGTGTGTGAGTGTATATATAGATGTGAGCAAACCTTTCACATAACACATCAAGTCACACATGTTCATATATCAATGCATAAGTCTATAGGCATAACTATATGAGCAATCCTTTCATATAAACCTACTAAGACACTATACACATTCATACTTCATCATATCATATTCATAACATGTTCATATAATCATCCTTCATATGCATAAGAACCAAACCTAGGAACTATCCTATCAAGATATACATGTGCAATGCATAGACAAGGTCCCATACCCTTGTCCATACTAGTACATCTATCAAGTCATCCTAGTAAGGGAATACAAATCATACATTCATAAACATCACCTTAGTATGCATAGTAGTAGACACTAGTGAATATGAGAACTACCTTTCATTTAGACACAATGACTTATACTACTTGTAATATGCATGTAAGCGAGAGAGTGTGTACATTAACCAACATGATCACACAATGGCTATCAATAACTCCTTAAGTCAGCCATCCTATTGGACCACATTACACTTCAAGCACATAGCACACAACACATAATAGCATAGAAGACAAGACTATATATACATTATAATCAAGACTCCTAACTTTAGCTATTTACACTTCCATATAAGGGATACATGGGTAGAGGCTATTAACCACTTTAACACATCAATAGCAGCACCTATACAACACCCTAACATGATTATACACATGCCCATACAATAGCCACATAACCTAATTCACAACTAGAATAGGAAAGTAGGCATAAGCTTCTCATAGTATCATTTTAAGCATAAGTTCATCAATTTGCCTTCATGGCCATGGTCAACACATTTACAATAACAATAAAGTAAACACCGCCACCATAAGTGGACCATACCACACAATGCCATACAAGGCTTCATCAACTTTACTATAAAGAATAGAGAAGTAGAAGAGTAAAGGAATTAAGCATTCTTACCCAATTCTCACCCTTTGATCATCATTGATCAATACACCTTATTCATCAATAAAGTACATAAATGGCAGTAGCTATATGTACTTTAAACATATAAGAAACCATGTACAAGTCGCTATAAGATTATGCCATAACATAATGAAATATATCAACATACTAGGAAAGTAGAATAACATAGGTCATTAGCTAACTTCCCTTACATTGATTTTAGATCATAGTTCATACATATGTAAGTCTAAGGCAGTAGCTAATTAGGTAAGAAATCAAGCCTAAGTCATGCATCATCTAATCACAATTTAAGATCCATCACATACTTAGCCTCTTGACTTAATAACCTAAAAGGATCTATACCAATTCATGCAAGCCCTTCTTAATTTGAACATTAAGGATTTATACTTACAAAAATTCATCCATTACATCACCCTAAAAGAGTAGCTACAGCAGTTCATACGAAATCAAGAGCCTACACAATCGATCTCACAATCGTCTTCAAGACAACATATAGAAACATAGGTTATTCATGCTCAAAACTTCACATATTTATCATCATGGACTTATCATCATCAATTCAACATCATTTAGTGTCAATAACAATAACCACAAGCAATTCAACATAAGAAAATCACCAATTCATCAAGAACAAGCCATAATCACAAAAACCCTTTCAAGAGCTAAACCATTTTTGGAAGGAACATGGGTTCATCATGCAATTGAAGTGAAATCACATTCAAATCATCATATTAATACTAATTCATCATGATTAAATCTTTAGAAACGTTTTGAGAAAGAACCCATGGCTAGATTGGAAGATTGGAAACTTGTTCATAAGATTTCTTTGAAAAACATTGAGAAGAACTCTCCAAGTGAAAGGTTACTTAGAGATGAAGGATCACCATACCTTAATCTTCATGAAGACCCATAAAAATTGATGAAGAACCCATGAGAATGCCATCTACAAGCTGTTCTTGAGCTTCAAAAACCATGGGGGTTTCTAGAGAGAATATTTTGGGAAGGGAAGGGTTCAATTTGAGTGAGGGGATTTGAGAATGGGTTGGTCACGTTTTGGATGGCTTATATACACCTAAAATCACTTAATTAAACCTATTATAGTCAGGTTAGGACGTGGGGTGAATTTACCATTCACCCCTTTAAGTGGCAGCACGCAGGCAGCCAACTCACAGGCAGCCGCGACGTGGCCCATGACGGGGCGTCATGGCCATGACAGGCCGTGGCAGCCTTCCGTCGCAGGACACTTAGCCAATTTCTTGTCTCACAACCTGACCAAGGCAAGTCTCCTTCGATGAGACCTGCTTGACGGTCCGTTGGGGGCCCAACGGTCCGTCATTGGGTCCGTCAAGAGACACTGCCCAGGCAGTGTTTAGGCAGCCTTGAGGTCCTTCTTTTGGGGCCTCTTGTGGGGCCCTTTAGAAGTCGTACCGGAACGTTTCCAACGCGATTACAAACCTTAACATGTTATAGACTTACCACATAAGTTTCATCCAAAACAAACACCTACAAGACGTCCAAACAGCCTTGACCCCAACATGACATACGATGAACGTCTTAGGGGCTATCTTTCGAACGCCTTGGACGTTCTTGGGCGTTTGACCTCCAAACTTTACGAAACTTCATACAATAACATTAAACATCATTTAACACCATTTAAAGACTTATTTGACTCAGTTCACACACTTTAGGCATGTATACACACATGAGGCACATAAGCAACTATTCGTCGAACGTCTTGGACGTCCCTTGACGTTCAACTTCCAAATCACTTCAAACTTTGCACACTGCCTCTATATCACATAATAAGGCATTTTAGGACCTTATAACGATAAGACGAACATGTTAGGCTCTAGACACCTTATCTCATTTTCGAGGTCTTACAATATCCCCACTTGGGAACATTCGTCCTCGAATGACACTTAGGACTCGTTAATCACATCAAAGACTTCAATAAACATAAGAGCAGTTCATCACATTTAAAATATCATCAAATCATTTTAGCACTCAATGCACACAAGTAAGCAAAACTTCGATTCACTCACCCTTAATGCATTAATCAAAGAGGTTCTTATCATGTTCATAGGAGGAACATACTTCTCCTAATCATAACATGGTCATTGCACCTTAATTCATCAAGATATCATCTTGCAAGGCCACATATAGGCAGATTTCAACAATACTCAAAACAAGTAGGCATTCATACTTCAATGCACATAGATTTGAGTTAATTGCATTTAACAAAAATCTTCATTAGTTAGACCTAGTACCATGAAGGTCATACTCAACCATACCATGCTTAGTGGTGTCCATGGAGGAATGTCTTGCTCCTCAACACATTACATGTATCATGAGTTCACACCTTAGCAAAGCACAAGGTCAAATTTTTTTTTTTTTTAAATAATGAGAAATCTCAACTTTCAAGCCAAGACATGCATATATTTTTCTTCCTAGTGAAGTCTAAATGGCAAGTCACACCAAGTGCATCACAACAAAATAGGAAGTCATTCCACAAATCTCTTTTCTTAACATATTACTCACCCTTATAGTAAGCCTCATTTTGGAAAAATAGCACAAACCATAGGCACACACGTATACACTTAGCAAAACATGCTTTCACCTTTCAAGAATGAGCCTACAATTTTATATTACAAATCATCAAGTCACTAAATTTTCAAGAGAGTCAACATATTTCATGGTAAAAGAGACTCAACTTCTATTGCAAGGCTAAACAATTTACCCTACAAGTGACTATTTCCAAGTTTCCTTGTCTTACCTCATGAAGTCAACTTCACAATTAGCACATTAAAATGCAAGTCAACAAGAGAAAACATGGATTTTATCAAAAATTTCTTTTCATGCCCTTTGGAAAATTCACCATGTCTCTAAGATGATGTCAATTAATTCATACCAATCATATAAAGATCATGCAATTCACACTTTATGCAAGACTATTTTCATGAACCAGCATACTAAGAATTCATATTTTCAAATTCGTGTAAGAATAGAAGGACAATGTAGACCATTTCTACCATCTCATTACTTAAACACCATCCCCCACTAAGGGTAAACCCAATTAAGAGCAAATTTAACCCAACATATAGAGGATTTCAAATATAAAACCTTAACATTCATCACTTAGAGTGATTACTACTTTAGAGAGAATTTTCATTAATTCAATTTAACAACACTAAGGCATTCTAAACCTTATCATCTTAGGCAAATCATCCTCAACCATCAACTTTGGTCATACTATTCGATTCACATAAGGTCTTCCTACAATGCAATAGACACTAAGGTCATACATCATTAGCGGAAAACAACAAGCAAGTTCATACACAACAAGAAGTTTAGAAATAACTCTACAACCCATCATGTCATAAGATTCTCATCCTTCAATCTAAAAAGCAAAGATTTTTTTCCACATTCCTTATCATGTTCATATTCATAAATTCTACACGTTTTTCAATAACGTCCAATCAAATGACAATTTAGTAGGTTCTCCAAATATATTACAATACGTTGCCTAGTCTTTACAGTGAGCATGCTTCCAAATATCCAAAAATGCAACATTTAGACATCTAATGGAACAAGCATGGAATTATAAGATACAAAGCTCTACTAACTCATTCTTCATAAGCATGCATACTATATTTACAATTCAAGTCTCCATAAAAGACTCCAATTTATGCTAGCAACTCATCAAGTATCATTTATATGCAAAGGAAAACAATACACACTTTTAATCACATATACCCATAGGATAACATACCTCCATAGGTAGTTATTAAACAATCCAAGTTCAAATCCAAATATTTGGATACTATCATACAAAATCATATAGGAATACACGATTTAAGAGAAATCACTTTAACCACTATAACTTCTAGCATGCTTCAACTATATCATGACATACATTATTCGACATAACATGTTATTTCACATAGATTTCATATATTGCCATAATTGGCATCACATCATCAAATAAGAGATATTTCATATAAAGCAAGGTAAGATGACCAATCATAATCCTCATAGATTTAACATGTGCAATGATCAAGTAAATCTCCATAACTTCACTAAACCAAGTAACCCAAACAAGAACTACAATTAGCATCATACTCCACTCATCTATAGCCTTCATGCATGGATAACTCCATATCTTTAGCACACTAGGCTATTTACATGTTTATAAGCATAGAGATCATCTCATAAGCACATTCACATTTATCATCATACACATACTTAGTATTACCCTCCTAAGGTCTCCATCAAGGAAAACTAGTGCAAGACATAGGTAGAGTCCCATACCCCTACCTAAGTCTAGTTAACCCTTCAAGTCGCCTTAGTTAGTATATACATCATCAAATAAGGACAAGTGTCACATTCACACATACTCATTCAAACCATAAAACAAAGATAAGCATTTCAAACTCACCTTTTCTCCCTCAAGCATAGAGCAATCTCATCCAAGCAATCACATCTAAAAGACCACCGGACAAGAAAACATAAGAGAGAGATCTTATAGAATTAAGTTCTATGGCACGATATGAGAATAATGAAGAAGGGAAACTCTATCGTCCTATAGCCTCTCGTACCATTTGATGTGTCGCGACTCACCACCAATGATACAAGACTCTACTAGACGTGGCAATATGAGACTTCTTAGAACCTAAAATCGCTATATAAACCTCATGCTCTGATACCAAGTTTGTCACAACCCAAAAGCATACCCTAGAAGATAGGGTACAATCTTGGATTGTAACCGGCATCGTCGACCTCTCGGAGGTCTAAAACAAGCCTCTCATATCATTCATTGCATTGACATAGTAAATTTAGCGGAAAATTTAAAACTTTTCGTAGCACATCATATGCTAGAAACATTACATCGTATATATATAAAACATAAGTCATAATACATATTTAGACTCTAAGTCTCTTTGCCATCTTAGACTCAATAACTTTAGAATACATTAGGGACACGGCCCATACAACACCTTACATAACTATACAATATTTAAAGACTTCATATTAAAGACATAAGTAGGACATCCTTGAACTTAAGGATTCCTTTCCTTGAGCTTGAGAAAACACCTATCAAGCTTCTCGATCATAGATCTCCTTTAAGCATTCCATAACCTACACTTTGTGTAAAAAGTAAAGAAGAATGGGATTAGCACAAGAATGTACTAAGTATGGCAACCATGCAAAAACATGCATTTAAAAGGGACATTTCCTTTGAAATCATACTTCATGCCATTTTAATTAAATCATCATAAACCTTTGTCAATAGCATTTATATCATCCACTTACTTCATAGTAACACAATCAAAGGCCAAACATCATAGGAAAGCACATATAGAATATCAGCACACATAGAGGTCACTTTACAGTGAACTCACTCTTCTTAGCATTTAACTCTTTCTTTCAATTCATTAACCTCCTAGGTAATCCTTTAGGGATACTTGGTGCAATGCATCACCTTAGGAACATAAAAGAATACCATACATAACATCTACACAAGACAACACATGCCATCATAGAAGTATAGTACAACATAAACATAGTCAAACCAAGACTACAATATCATACATAAAGGACACATACATAATCATATGCATTAGAGAACCTTCCTAAGACTTCCTAAGGAGTCACTTGTGCAATGTCTAGATGGGTTCATTACTTCCATCTATCCTAAGTAACTTACCTTAAGTCCTCCTAGTTAGGATCCTATTCAATTACTTCCATTGTCCATTTTACCTTTAGGGAAACCATAGCCTTAACCGACACTAAGACCATGGGTGCTAATCATGGAATTTGGTGTTGTAGAGCCTTACACCAAAGGAAGGTGTTACTACCTAGCCAAGGTAGAACATTAACACATATGCTAGCATATCAAGTGAATTCACTTTGCTAGATCCTATGTGGCAAGCATAGTTTATGGAACTAAGAGATAGGTATTCCCTCTATATACCATTTGGTAATGGGGCCTCACCTCATGAGAAAACATGAGTGAATATTCCTCAAGGAAAGTCAACACTTCATGTAAGTACATAGGTGAGTATTCCTCTAAGGGAAGTCGACACCATACGTAGGTCCATAGGTGATTATTCCTCTAAGGGAAGTCAACACCATATGTAGGTCCATAGGTGATTATTCCTCTAAGGGAAGTCAACACTCTATAAGGGACAAATGGTGAATATTCCTCTAAAGGAAGTCAACACCTCTCAATGTCAAGTTCACTCGGTGCTAAGCTAAGTTCCCTTTATTGAAAAGCCTTTATTACAATTTGTTTATAAAACATAGTCTTAGGATATTCATCATTCATATGCTTATAGCATATTCAAGCACCTATCTAGTTTTGGAGTATTCTTGGGCCCTCCTAGTTAGACCTCTTCTCCCTAACTAGATCATCCATGTGTGTGAGTGTATATATAGATGTGAGCAAACCTTTCACATAACACATCAAGTCACACATGTTCATATATCAATGCATAAGTCTATAGGCATAACTATATGAGCAATCCTTTCATATAAACCTACTAAGACACTATACACATTCATACTTCATCATATCATATTCATAACATGTTCATATAATCATCCTTCATATGCATAAGAACCAAACCTAGGAATTATCCTATCAAGATATACATGTGCAATGCATAGACAAGGTCCCATACCCTTGTCCATACTAGTACACCTATCAAGTCATCCTAGTAAGGGAATACAAATCATACATTCATAAACATCACCTTAGTATGCATAGTAGTAGACACTAGTGAATATGAGAACTACCTTTCATTTAAACACAATGACTTATACTACTTGTAATATGCATGTAAGCGAGAGAGTGTGTACATTAACCAACATGATCACACAATGGCTATCAATAACTCCTTAAGTCAGCCACCCTATTGGACCACATTACACTTCAAGCACATAGCACACAACACATAATAGCATAGAAGACAAGACTATATATACATTATAATCAAGACTCCTAACTTTAGCTATTTACACTTCCATATAAGGGATACATGGGTAGAGGCTATTAACCACTTTAACACATCAATAGCAGCACCTATACAACACCCTAACATGATTATACACATGCCCATACAATAGCCACATAACCTAATTCACAACTAGAATAGGAAAGTAGGCATAAGCTTCTCATAGTATCATTTTAAGCATATGTTCATAAGTTCATCAATTTGCCTTCATGGCCATGGTCAACACATTTACAATAACAATAAAGTAAACACCGCCACCATAAGTGGACCATACCACACAATGCCATACAAGGCTTCATCAACTTTACTATAAAGAATAGAGAAGTAGAAGAGTAAAGGAATTAAGCATTCTTACCCAATTCTCACCCTTTGATCATCATTGATCAATACACCTTATTCATCAATAAAATACATAAATGGCAGTAGCTATATGTACTTTAAACATATAAGAAACCATGTACAAGTCGCTACAAGATTATGCCATAACATAATGAAACATATCAACATACTAGGAAAGTAGAATAACATAGGTCATTAGCTAACTTCCCTTACATTGATTTTAGATCATAGTTCATACATATGTAAGTCTAAGGCAGTAGCTAATTAGGTAAGAAATCAAGCCTAAGTCATGCATCATCTAATCACAATTCAAGATCCATCACATACTTAGCCTCTTGACTTCATAACCTAAAAGGATCTATACCAATTCATGCAAGCCCTTCTTAATTTGAACATTAAGGATTTATACTTACAAAAATTCATCCATTACATCACCCTAAAAGAGTAGCTACAGCAGTTCATACGAAATCAAGAGCCTACACAACCGATCTCACAATCGTCTTCAAGACAACATATAGAAACATAGGTTATTCATGCTCAAAACTTCACATATTTATCATCATGGACTTATCATCATCAATTAAACATCATTTAGTGTCAATAACAATAACCACAAGCAATTCAACATAAGAAAATCACCAATTCATCAAGAACAAGCCATAATCACAAAAACCCTTTCAAGAGCTAAACCATTTTTGGAAGGAACATGGGTTCATCATGCAATTGAAGTGAAATCACATTCAAATCATCATATTAATACTAATTCATCATGATTAAATCTTTAGAAACGTTTTGAGAAAGAACCCATGGCTAGATTGGAAGATTGGAAACTTGTTCATAAGATTTCTTTGAAAAACATTGAGAAGAACTCTCCAAGTGAAAGGTTACTTAGAGATGAAGGATCACCATACCTTAATCTTCATGAAGACCCATAAAAATTGATGAAGAACCCATGAGAATCCCATCTACAAGCTGTTCTTGAGCTTCAAAAACCATGGGGGTTTCTAGAGAGAATATTTTGGGAAGGGAAGGGTTCAATTTGAGTGAGGGGATTTGAGAATTGGTTGGTCACGTTTTGGATGGCTTATATACACCTAAAATCACTTAATTAAACCTATTATAGTCAGGTTAGGATGTGGGGTGAATTTACCATTCACCCCTTTAAGTGGCAGCACGCAGGCAGCCAACTCACAGGCAGCCGCGACGTGGCCCATGACGGGGCGTCATGGCCATGACGGGCCGTGGCAGCCTTCCGTCGCAGGACACTTAGCCAATTTCTTGGCTCACAACCTGACCAAGGCAAGTCTCCTTCGACGAGACCTGCTTGACGGTCCGTTGGGGGCCCAACGGTCCGTCATTGGGTCCGTCAAGAGACATTGCCCAGGCAGTGTTTAGGCAGCCTTGAGGTCCTTCATTTGGGGCCTCTTGTGGGGCCCTTTAGAAGTCGTACCCGGACGTTTCCAATGCGATTACAAACCTCAACATGTTATAGACTTACCACATAAGTTTCATCCAAAACAAACACCTACAAGACGTCCAAACAGCCTTGACCCCAACATGACATACGATGAACGTCTTAGGGGCTATCTTTCGAACGCCTTGGACGTTCTTGGGCGTTTGACCTCCAAACTTTACGAAACTTCATACAATAACATTAAACATCATTTAACACCATTTAAAGACTTATTTGACTCAGTTCACACACTTTAGGCATGTATACACACATGAGGCACATAAGCGACTATTCATCGAACGTCTTGGACGTCCCTTGACGTTCAACTTCCAAATCACTTCAAACTTTGCACACTGCCTCTATATCACATAATAAGGCATTTTAGGACCTTATAACGATAAGACGAACATGTTAGGCTCTAGACACCTTATCTCATTTTCGAGGTCTTACAGTTAGTGGCAATTCTTCTTACATATTGTTTTAAGTAATATATGTGACATTACTATCCACTCATTATGTGCATTTCATTTTGGGCTTAATTGCTCATTATTTTGGAGGAAATAAAATGTTGCTGAGAACGTTGCTGGACTACATGGGCAGCACATTTGTTGTCCGTTGTTAACATTAGTTACCCCTCTCATTATCTTATTTTTTTACTCCTCCATTATTCTTTTAACCTATGTAACATATGTAACCTCTAGGCCATTTATCTTCACTATTTACTACACCTTTATTTTTCTATTTCATTGCTAGGAAGACTTCTTGTAGTGTAAATAGTGGTGGTCTTCATTTGGTTTGATACGCACAACATACAAGAAAATATAGAGTGCATAAAGTATAAGTCTAAAAAGAGAGTTTTTATTAGTTAGGGAGGTATTATTTTTGTGGAGCTTTGGACTCAAGTCTTGTCCGGAGTTGTTGAGTTATACTTTGTGAAGGTTGTTGTATCCTGGAGGGGACAAGTCAAAGAGAACTACTGCTGGACCGGTCAAAACATTTGTTGCAGTGGTTTGAATCTCCTTAAAGAGAGCGGGATATATGCGCCTCAACCTTGAAGAGATTTATTTTCTTCATTTTATTTTCAATTGTAATCTTGTATTTTTTGTTATTTTGTAAGTTTTTCACTAACAATTTTAAGGAGATTCAACATGGCTACAATTGAAAAAACCACGGATGTCAAGATGGGAGACCTTAACACGCCATTTTGGTTCAATGGAAACCATTTTAAGAGATGGAAGGGTAAAGTACTTTTCTACTTAAGTCTTCTCAATGTTTCTTATGTATTAACCGAGAAGAATCCAAATAAAGAAGACATCACCTCTATGAATGATGATGAAACTATTTCTCATCTAGAGAAAGTGAAAAAGTACGATGGTGATTCCTATAAGTGTCAGTATTATCTTCTTAATTGCCTGTCTGATAATTTTTATGATTATTATGATAGAACTTACTCCAGTGAAGAAAATTTGGAAAGCATTGCAGAGTAAGTATGATACCGAAGATGCTGGAGCGAAAAAATATGCAGCTAGTAGATTTTTTCGTTTCCAATTGGTGGACAACAAATCAGTGGTAGACCAAGCTCAAAACTTTATCATGATTGTTGGAGAGATTAGGTCTGAAGAGGTTAAAATTGGAGATAACCTTATTGTTTGTGGCATAGTAGATAAACTTCCACCTTCTTGGAAGGAATTTCAAAAAAGTATGCGCCACAAACAAAAGAAAACCTCTCTTGAAACCTTGATGATAAAAATCCGCATGGAAGAAGAAGCAAGGGGCCAGGATACACTTTTACAAACAGAAGAGAACAACATCACGTCGAAGGTAAATTTAATCACTTCGAATAATGCTACTCTTGAAACTCACAAAAATACTTCTTTAAAGCCTACGAAGAAAAAATTCAAGAAAACTAATGGTAGACCTCCCAAAAAAAATAATGGTGAAAATAACCTAGCACAAAATCACCAAGTTCAAGAAAAGGGACCATGCTTTGTTTGTGGCAAGAGTGGACATATTGCTCAATTTTGCAAATTCTAGAAACGTGGTCCTAACCCTCAGACAAACGTTACCGAAGAATCTTTTGTGGTGGTGATTACCGACATAAACATGGTTGAGAATGTTGATAGATGGTGGGCTGATTCTGGTGCAAATCGTCATGTTTGTTATGACAAAGACTGGTTTAAAAAATATACTCATTTTGAGGAGCCAAAAACCATCATTCTTGGTGATGCTCATACTACTCAAGTGCTTGGAAAGGGAGATGTCGAATTGTGTTTTACTTATGGAAGGGTATTAACTTTGAAATATGTACTTTATACTCCTTCTATGAGAAAATATTTGATGTCTAATTTTGTTCTTAATAAAGCAGACTTTAAACAGATTATTGAATCTGATAAATATGTAATAGTGAAGAAGGGTATTTTTGTGGGGAAGGGGTATGCATGTGATGGGATATTTAAGTTGAATGTTGAGATGAATAAAATTTCTACTTTTATTTATATATTTTTTCTATCAATTTTTGGCATGCTCGTTTGTGTCATATTAATGATCGTTATGTTGGAATCATGAGTAGTTTAGGATTAATCTCAATGGTTAAAAAGAATTTTGAAAAGTGTGAGGCTTGTAGTAAAGATAAAATCACTAAAAGTCCTCATTTTCAAGTTGAAAGAAAACTGATTTGTTAGAATTAGTTCATACTGATATTTGTGAACTTGGTGGAATTCTAACTCGTGAAGGTAATAGATATTTTATCACTTTCATTGATGATTTTTCTAAGTTTACATATGTTTACTTGATGGAAAATAAAAGTGATGCTTTTGAAAATTTTAAAACTTATCTCCATGAGGTTGAAAATCAGTTAGGAAGAAAAATAAAAAGAATTAGAAGTGATAGAGGTCATGAATATGAATAAAATGAGTTTAATTCTTTTGTTAGATCATTGGGAATAATTCATGAAACTACTCCTCCTTACTCTCCTTCATCTAATGGAGTAGCAGAAAGGAAAAATAGAACTTTGATTGAATTGACTAATGTCATGCTTATTGAGTCACATGCGCCTTTAAATTTTTGGGGTGAAGCTATTTTAACTGCTTGTTATGTGTTGAATCGTGTGCCTCATAAAAAAGTCTAAATTGACACCTTTTGAATTGTGGAAAGGTTACAAGCCAAGTTTTGGGTCTAGCCTTTGTGAGGCTAATGGATCCCAAGATTACAAATTTGGGTAAGAAAGTTACTACTTGTGCTTTTCTTGGTTATGCTTCAAATAGTACAGCCTATAGATTCTTTAATCTTGAAGATAATATTGTGATAGAATATCTGATAATGCTATTTTTCATGAAAATAAATTTCTTTTTGATTTTAAAAATAGTGGGGGTTAAAGGATTGAACAAAATATTTTGTCACTACCTAGTTCTTCTACTTCTACTTTGAAAAATAAAGAAGTTTATGATTTTGAGTTAAGAAGAAGTAAAAGAGCTAGAGTAGAAAAAGAGATTGGTCCTGGTTTTTATGTGTTTAATGTTGAAGATGACCCTCTAACTTTGAAAGAAACATCATCTTAACATGATTCTATTTTTTGGAAAGAGGCTGTAAATGATGAAATGGAATCTCTAATTTCTAATAAAACTTGGAAGTTAGTTGATTTACCACCGGGTTGTAAAACTATTGGTTGTAAATGGGTCTTACGAAAAAAGTTGAAACCGGATGGATCTATTGATAATAATAAGGGTAGGCTAGTTGCAAAAGGTTTTAAACAACTAGAAGGCCTAGAATTTTTTGATACTTCTTCTCCGGTAACAAGAATTACATCCATAAGACTTTTAATTGCTATGGCTGCAATTTTTTATTTGCAAATTCATCAAATGGATGTAAAAACTGATTTTCTAAATGGAGACCTAAATGAAGAAATTTATATGGATCAACCCGAGTGTTTTGTTGAAGCAGGCCAAGAAAGAAAAGTATGTAAACTTACTAAATCCCTATATGGCTTGAAACAGGCACCAAAGCAATGACATGAAAAGTTTGATTCCTGCATGATTGAAAATGGTTTTAAAATAAATTAGTGTGATAAGTGCATATATCATAAGTCTTGGAATAATTCACATGTGATTATTTGCCTATACGTTGATTATTTGTTGTTCTTTGGCTCTAACATGAATGTTATTGATGAAGCTAAAAATGTTCTTAGAAGCCATTTTGATATGAAAGATCTTGGTGAGGCAAATTTTATTCTTGGAATAAAAATAACAAGAACATTGATGGAATTTTTCTTGACCAGTCACATTATGTTGAGAAATTTTTGAAAAATTATAACTTTCATGATTGCAATCATGTTGCTACTCCTTTTGATTCAAGTGTTCACTTATTTCCTGTTGAAAGTGAAAATGATGTAATAAATCAAAAGGAATATGCTAGTATAATCGGAAGTTTGAGATATGTGACTGATTGCACTAGGCTTGATATTGCATATGCAGTAGGAGTACTTGACAGGTTCACAAGCAAGCCAGATAATGAACATTGACATGCTTTAACAAGAGTTATGAGATATTTAATTGGAACGAAAAATTGTGGTTTGTTCTATAAAAGATATCATGGTGTACTTAAGGCTTTTGTGATGCAGATTGGAACACTTTATCAGGTGATTCTTGTTCTACCACTGGTTATGTTTTTACTTTAGGTGATGGTGGTGTTTGTTGGAGATCAAAAAAGCAAACTATAATTGTTAACTCTACCATGGAGGTTGAACTAATTGCTTTAGCTTCAGCTAGTGAGGAAGCGAATTGGTTAAGAGATTTACTGTTTCAAATTCCTTATTTTGAAAAATCAATTTCTCCTATTTTAATTCATTGTGATAGCATCGGTGCAATTGGTAGAGTTCAAAACCGTTGTTACAACGGTAAATTCAGACCTATAAGGAGGAAACACAGTAATATAAGATCATATTTGACAAATAGTACCATTAATGTTGATTATGTCAAATTTTGTGATAATCTTGCAGATCCTCTTACTAATGCCTTAACAAGAGAAAAGGTCTGGAGCACATCGAGGGGGATGGGATTGAAGCCTACAAATACTTGAGTCATATATGAGGAAACCCAACCTGGGGACTAGAGATCCTATAACCAGGTTCAAAGGGAAAAACTAATCATATGATCGATGACTTGTTCTGAAAAATGCATAGTATCTTTTTATTCCCTCCCTATGATGTGAGTGCGTTATTTCCTGTAGTTTGTGAAGGTTGAGTTGATAAAACTCTTAATAAATATATGTAGCCCGTATGGGTGGAGTGTTAAGCTTACAGGAGCACTCTCGACAAATTTCACCTATGTGATGTGTGGAAATAGGTCACTTTCTGTGAAAATCGGGCTTATTCTCAAATGCACTCATGAAATCGGGATAGCATATGGACATAACGTGTTGGCTTTAAAGCCCATGTCAACATCTTGATTATTATGTGTGAGCAGTGATATTTTATTCCCCTTAAGCAATCTAGTTCAAGTCTGAGACCGCTACGACTCTGGAGTAAAAATTACTGTTTCACTAAGTGGAGGTTCAATGCAGAACACACCTTCATTATGCCTGGTAGTCTTTCTTAAGCTGAAAGAGTTTCTTAATTAATATTAAAATGAGTGGGGGATTGTTGGTAATTTAAAATGTGTCATGTGGAAATCTAGTGTGACCGTTAGTGGCAATTCTTCTTACATATTGTTTTAAGTAATATATGTGACATTCCTATCCACTCATTATGTGCATTTCATTTTGGGCTTAATTGCTCATTATTTTGGAGGAAATAAAACGTTGCTGAGAACGTTGGTGGACTGATAATGGGCAGCACATTTGTTGTCCGTTGTTAACATTAGTTACCCCTCTCATTATCTCATTCTTTACTCCTCCATTATTTTTTGTAACCTATGTAATATATGTAACCTCTAGGCCATTTATCTTCACAATTTACTACATCATTATCTTTCTGTTTATTGCTAGGAAGACTTCTTGTATTATAAATAGTGGTGATCTTCATTTGGTTTGATGCGCACAACATTCAATAAAATATAGAGGGCATAAAGTATAAGTCTAAAAAGAGAGTTTTTATTAGGTGAAGGGAGGTGTTCTTTTTGTGGAGCTTTGGGCTCAACTCTTGTCCAGAGTTGTTGAGTTATACTTTGTGAAGACTGTTGTATCCTGGAAGGGACAAGTCAAAGAGGACTACTGCTGGACCGGTGAAAACATTTATTGCAGTGGCTTGAATCTCCTTAAAGAGAGCGAGATATCCGCGCCTCAGCCTTGAAGAGATTTATTTTCTTCATTTTATTTTCAATTGTAATCTTGTTTTTTTTGTTATCTTGAAAGCTTTTCACTAACAAGTTTTGATTACGTCACTTGTCATCTTTTATACATATACAAAAATATACACATTCTAATATGGGAGAACTAAAAAAGACCGACCCATTCGGTGACTTTCGCGGTTGTCCCTTCTAAACCAACTTGAATTTGAACTATGATTCAGATCAAGTCTTATCGTGCTGAAAGCCACTTGACGGTAAAGAAAGGAGGCCATAGAGAGTTTTTTTTATTCCTTTGTTTCGAACTTCGTGAAGAGGGGAAAGGGTTGTATTGAATCACTAGTTGCTCTCGGGTCCACTGAAGCTAGAAGCTCGTCGATGTAGTAGTGAAAAAGGTAAGGGCTGACTAATTTTGAGTTAAAAAGGATGTGGATCTTGATTTAAGTTTTTTTTTTTAAAAAAATAGATGAGTTTCACATTGAGTGGTTTAATTAATGAAATGATCGTATCATAATTGATTACCTGTAAAAAAGTGGTATATTTAAAGCAATTATACAATAATGACATAAATAAATATGTTGTGTTCTTATAAGAGGTATAGATAAATTCAACTTAAAACGAACGAGATAGATAATTTTTTTTCTCAAAATCTGATAACATTTTTTTGTGCAAAGTAGTAATGATCTCTCTCTTCTCTATAATCTTTGTCGACACTAATATTTTTCCCTAACTTTATTATGGTAATAACAATATTATTCTTTTTAAAAAAATATTTTTTTGAGCAAGTTGAAAATAAAATGGGAATAAAATGGCAGAAAGAAGAGTTTTTTGACATTGCACTAGGGTAGGAAAATTAATGTAACCATACAAATTTCTTGAGAAAAAAAGATATTTCTCATAAAGATGTTTTAACGCAACCAAACAACTGCGGCGGCACAGCGTTGAATCCATCACCATCACCGCCACTCTAAGGCAACGATTGACCCTTTTCTTTTTCGTTTGGAACATCACAATCTCTGTAGATCTGGGGAAAGGGATTCTCCGATTTTACAGTAAGTTCGTTTTTCTCTCATACTGTTCGCTTTTTCATTCAATTTGCTTCATGAATTGATATTTATATTTTGTTTGTGATTTTGGAGATGGATGGTAACAAAGATGAGGCTTTGAAATGCTTTAAAATAGCACAAACTTCGATTGAATCTGGAAATCGAGAACGGGCGTTGAAATTCTTGAACAAAGCTCGTCGTTTAGATCCATCGCTTGTAATTGATGATTTATTGTCACAAGCTGATGCTTTTCAATCGAAAAGTAGTGTATCCAGCTCTCCTTCTAGCTCATCTGTACCCTCCGAGTCCGGAAGTAGTTTTACTCGTCGGAGAGTTTCTTCGTATACCGAGGAACAAGTTACAATTGTTAGGGAGATCAAGAGGAAGAAGGATTATTACGATATCTTAGGGTTGGAGAAAGGATCTAGTGTTGAGGATGTGAGGAAATCTTATAGGAAGTTGTCTTTAAAAGTTCATCCTGATAAGAATAAGGCTCCGGGGGCGGAAGAGGCGTTTAAGATGGTGTCTAAGGCGTTTCAGTGTTTGAGTGATGCGGAGAGAAGGAGAACATATGACTCTGTTGGCTCTGAGGAGCCTGTTTATACGAGACGTCCTACTACACATCATCATGCTACTGGATTTCGATTTAGTGATGACGTTGATGCTGAAGAGATATTTAGGAATTTCTTCTTTGGCGGTATGAATCCGGCAACAACTACTCATTTTAGCTTTGGCACTGGGATGGGAATGGGAGCAAATCAGGGATCAAAGTCCTTATTCAAGACTTTGATTCAATTGTTGCCTGTCATATTGATCTTGTTGTTCAACTTTTTACCTTCATCAGACCCAGTTTATTTATTTTCGAGGTCTTATCCATATGATCTTCGCTTGGCTACACAAAGGGGTGTCAACTACTATGTCAAGTCTGGGAAATTTGAACAGGAGTATCCTGTTAATACCCCAATGCGTTCCGCCCTTGAAGAAAAAATCGACAATGATTATTTCTCAATTCTATCTCACAACTGCAGGCTTGAGCGACAACAGCTTCATTGGGGTTATCAACGACAAACACCAAATTGTGATACATTGAAGCAGTTCCAAGCTGCAGCTTGATTTACTGATGAAAGGGTGCAGTTTCCTCCTTGTGATATCTTACTCCCAAAATAAATTTAGTTTTGGATTTTAGATTGACAGTCATATGCAATTTGGTCCCTTTATTTAATTCCTACATATTCATAGATGACTTAGTGAACTTGCCAATCTTGTTTGCATGGTTTGATAATTGCTGTGTTAAATGCTGAACATATATGTCATATTCTGTTCTGAACTCTTCTGGATAGTGATTCATCTTTCAGACCACTCGAGCTTCGTTGTTGTATTAAATTACTGCTACAATCATGATTGGAGATCTACTTCTTCTTTTATTTGGATAAATAAATATGATTGAAGGTTGAGTAATTCAAGTTCAGGAATGAATGTCATATCTTTCCAGACAACTAGCTCAACTCATTTTAAATTTTTTTGGTATATTGTCTATAAGGTAGTTACCAGATTCTATATGGTGTTTGCCTGCTGCTATCTTTTGGTGCATCTGGAATGAAAGGAATCGTAGATGTTATGATCCGATTTCAATTCCTAACCTCATTCTTAAATCCAACTGTTTAGTCTTCTTATATAGCTGGTTCAATCAGGCTCCTGTAACCACTGTTTGATCTTTTTTTGGACCGTCTGCTCTTTAGTTATTCAGTAAATTCTTCTACAGGAGCAGACCCCTCCGTAATTTTTTGCCTTGCATCTTCTTGATGCCTTCTAATGTAATCTCCTTCATCAAAAAAAAAAAGTAGTTAACAGATTCAAGGTTGCAGTACTCACTAGATTGTTTTATATATGAATTTGGGCAAGGTTCAGTCGATGAGCGATACAACACTGTTTCTGTTAGATAATTCAAGCTGTTTGATCTCAATGTTGTGGTAATTACTTGACAATGACATAAGTTTTGTGGAATATTAGATTGATTTTGTGACCTTTATGTTCCTCCCATCCTTAGAAGACTTGTTGAGTTCAGCCTTTTCTTGTATTAAAATTTAACAAGCAGGATTTTGTCTTTTCATTTCTTTCCTTCTTCCTTGATGTAGTAATTTACAAAATCCCATAAACATGTATTCATTCATAAATTCTTACTGGCTAGCATACATGGTGGTTCTTAGGCACTGTGTGGTTGTAGCGGTGCATGTGAAGAAGGTTATGTTCACCAGTAGCAAGCAAGTAGGCAGTTAAGTTTGTGACAAGCTTAGACAAAGCCCAGAATATCCATTTACCACATACATAATGAGCTATTTGAGCAATTGCTGAGTCAAGTAGGACCATTGATTTATATTGGTGCTGAGGAAAATGTTCCCCTCTCTTCTCTTGGTGAACAGGTGAAGTATTAGTAGAAAGATTTCTTATTAAATGAACACAATGTGAAAAATGGATCTCCTAAGTATGCTATTGACATGGGGTTTTGGCCAGTGAGAAAGATCATCTGGTTACTGTGTGGGGTAAAAATGTAGAACTTGTTGCCATATTGTTTAATCTAAAACTTTTCAATTAGATTGTTTGGCAGGGGATTTATGATATTATTTTTTAATTTTTAAATCTAATTGATTTAAAGCTAATTAAAGTGCGAAGGCTTAGAGGTGCGTCCAAAGTCTAGGATCAAGGTTATATTTATATTTTTAAAATGTTATAAAATATATTTATATATTAAACTAGGTAATTAAACCCGCCCTTCGAGCAGGCATACATAATTTTTCTAACCTTTAGAACAATCTTTCCAATAGTAGACTATTATAAGAAAGAAGAAAAAAGTAAATTTTAGAAGGTTTTAAGAACATTTCAACAGAAATTTAATGATTTGACGTTATCACATATCTCAAGAATTTGTAAAATTTATAATGAATGATTAAAAATATCTTGATATCTAATTATTTTTATCTTTTACATAATTTATCATAATATATGTTTGCTAATATAATTGTCTTGTTAAAATTGAGTGACATTTTTACGTAGCAATGAAGCATCACTTTTTTTATTTTTTTTGTACATGTAAAATATAGAATGTGATAATTCAATGGTTAGAATACCGTTAAAACATACACCACAACGACATAAATAATTTTTTTTAAAGAAAATCTACTTGTCTAAGGTCAAACATTCAACACTTTTTGTTATTGTTACTGTGTTACTCTAACAAAATTTATAGAAGGACAAAAATAAATTTGAAAGAACAGCAAAATAATATTATTGACCCTTTTAGACATTCATTCTTCATTAAACTGTTGCTTTGAAGGCCCTACGATACTTCAATCAACTTTCAATCCTTAAAATACGCATAATATTCACTTATAAAATTTAGTAAAAATAGATACTTTACAATATAAAAGCCAAAACATATGGGCATGCAAAGCTATTAACTCTCCAATGATTTTTTAATTTACAAAAAATATCATCCTTGTATGTGAAGGAATGACGTTGTTGATAAAGAAATTAGAGATTTGTGGAGATTCTTTTATCGTACCTTCAACAATTTGAGTAGAGAACACTTACCCGAATAGTCAATTAACACTAGTTATTTAATCTGCAATAAAAATACTTATAACAATAAATTTACATAAACATAAACAACAAAGTTTAGAACATGTACTCAAAAACAACAATTAATTATATAAGCATAAATTAATGATTTGTAAAAAGCATATTAGGATTTGTATCAATAAAATGAAACAGAATGAAAAAATCGTGCTCACCGAATGCACAGTGTCCCCTAAGGAAATTATTCTCCTCTAGTACCCGAGGTTTAAGGGAACAGATCATCTCATGACAGAAAAATTTTATTCATCAATGTATTGATACAAAACAATGGTGTCAGTGAGTCACTCAACAGGAGCAAAATTTACAAATATTTAACTGTCTAGAAAAAAAGAAGAAGTTCAATTGTTTCCTTGTTTTATAATAAGAGAAAATTACTCTATTTATAGACAACAAAGGATAGTGTGAACAAATGATTATTGTGTCTTATTGGAAAGGTCGGAGATCTTTGAAAAAGTTACAACCCTTCAGAAAGGTTACAACATTTTATAATAGTCACAATTTTTCATAAAAGTCGCAACTTTTCATAAAAATCGCAACTTTTCATAAAAGTCGTAACTTTTCCTACTTTTCCTAAAAGTTGCTACTTTTCATAAAAAAAAATATAAGGCTAGTTTTGTAACTAAAATAAATTAAAGGGAATTTTGATTTGTGGTGGCGCCACGTAGGCAGGCTTAGGGTTCTCTTTTATATAAATACTAGTGAGGTGCACGTGTGAGCCATGTTAAGGTATATCATTTTTTGTGCAGTTATTTGGAAAGCAATTTTGTCATGAGTGGGTAAATTATTATTGATGTAGTAGAAGCATGCATTGTGTTTATTAGTCTTATGATGATTACATGAGCTATTAGTGATCTTGTACAGTGAATTCACTTATGCATTTAATAATAAGCAGGAACAACAACATGCAGTTAATATAAAGTGTCAAATCAGAAGTACAAAAGTACTGTAAATTATTAATAATACTAATATTAAAACATTATAATAGAATACAATATTAAGAAAACTGATAATAGTACTCTAAGAACTATTATGAATGTGACATTAACGCACCGAATAGTATGGGTTGCTGAACAATCCATTATGTTTGCATAGGTTTGTCTGCGTCTTCTAAACCTGTAATTTGAAGCAATGTAATGTTGTTAGTACTTACTATCTGTAAATAGTTAATTATCTGTGTTAGAATGGCCATATATGTATATGGGGTTATCGTACCTAAAACTTCCTTATAGACGATGTTCTTTGTGTATGTTCCCTTTTGTCGTTTAGGTTGCTCTGTTAGGACAAGTACTTTTGTTGTGGACATAGATATCCCTCTTGAGAGAGCCACGTACAATTGACCATGTGAGAAAACATGTTGGGGCAAATACAAACCAACATTGTGAATTGTTTGACCTTGGGCTTTATTTATAGTCATTGCAAAGCAAAGGCGTACTGGGAATTGCTTCCGAATGAATTTAAATGGATATCCTTCATTTTCTGGTGGTGATAGTTGTATTCTGGGAAGAAACACATGTTTTGTTGCAGAATGACCACTTGATATTTCCGCATGCAGGATATTTTTGTAGAAGCCTCGACATATCATTCGTGTGCCATTGCATAAGCCACTTGAAGGGTCTAAATTCCTTAGCAACATGATAGGTGCATTTTCCTTCAATTCTGACCTGCATTTAATAAGATATGTCAAAATCTATTTTTTAAATATATTTTTACCGCCTTTTGTAACTTGTAATGTATTATCTTCTATACCTATGTGGCGGGAGTCCGTTTGGTGTTAAAGTATTTAGATATTCTTCTTGGTAATAGTTGTTGGTGTCATCTTCTGCTGAGTCAAAGCTGTTGAATATCTTACTTTCACCTGGGAACTGGGATATTAACTTGTCATTAAGTTTATCCACATGATCATTTCTGCTTGCTAAAATAGCTCTTTCATTGACATATTTTGCCGTTGCAGCATTTTCTTGAAGGTTTTGAAATATCTCTTTTATTATGGATTCTTCTGGAATTCCATCCTGAGAATGTTTGATAGTTAACTGTTCTGGGAGAAGGATTAAATTGTCTCTTATTGTTGGTTCATCACTGTTACCCACTCTAAGTAAGAACTCACTGAATGTTGGATCTGTTCTTGTTCTCATATTTCTTGTAAATTGGATCTTCTCCATCAAAGGCCAAAGATATGATTTGACTAAGCTTGCATTTACAATTTCTGTTCTAGTTGATTTTGGAACTACTAGTAACACTTGTCGAAAATCTCCTCCAAAAATCATAACTTTCCACCGAATGGTTTATCGATGTCCATTATGTCTCTGAAGCTCCTGTCCACTGTTTCTATTATTTGTCGTCTGGCCATTGGTGCTTCATCCCATATAATCATTTTTGCTTTTCTAATCAATTTGGCAGCACCACTTTGTTTTGACATGTTTGTCATAGTTGATTCATTTTTTTGAAGTGGGATCTCAAACCTCGAGTGTGTTGTACGTCCTCCTGGTAAGATTGAAGCTGCTACGCCACTGGTTGCTGTTGCCAAACCTATCATACCTCTTGATCTAACATTGGCAAGTAATGCACGGTATAGGTATGTTTTTCCAGTTCCCCCGGGTCCATCCACAAAAAATATTCCAGTTGTTCCAGCATCGATTGTTTGCATTATTTTTGTAAAAGCATGATGTTGTTCTGGATTTAATTGTGATTGTGCATCATAATCTTCTGTTAGTATTTGCACAGACATTTCTTCATTTATTTCTCTACATTCTGATGGACCAACTTCGAGGAAATTGTGATCTAGTTGTGGAATGTCATATATGTCTATGCTCTTGCCCATACTTTGCAAGCAATCATTAATACTATTCAGAGTAGACTGTAGTATAGTATTGTGTGAGTTGCCATATAGCCTGTTGAAGTCCTCAGACATATCTTCATAATAAGTATCCCAGAGTTTTCTAATATCCGTTGGGTTACAATGAACCAAAATTGTAGCAAACAAACTTCTGAGAGCAGATGGCATTTTGAAGACAACAGCCTCTCTTAAACATTCTGATATGCTGTTGTCGGACTCAAGTAACCCTCTTTCTTTGGCTGCTTCTTTGAAGGTTTGACATTTCTTGCCATTGACCGTTAGTAAGTCATTGAATGACAATGGTCCCCTTACATGGTTTAGTAACAACCGCTCATAGTACCTTTCCCCTTCTCGAGGATTAGCTGTACAATATAATCAATATGTAGTAATTAATAAGCTTAACAATTATCGATATGTGTGCATTTACAGTTTACTACATCCGGTTTACCAATTGCAATGCGATCAATTACAGATCTTATTTTTCTTTTTGTCCAAGTCTTTACCTTTGAATTCCAAACGTAATACTTTGGGAATTCTCTATAAAGGTATGCTTGTGCTTCAGTGTCAATTGAGCACATTCTGAAATACTCAGTCAATATTGTCTGCTTGACACCATCCCAGGCGATGATATTTTTTACATTTTGATTTTTCCAGTAAAACACTGTGCTTGTTTTGAGTTAGTATTTGTATTATGACAATTATAATTATTCTTTAAGGAAAATGTGTATTATTATGCTTTAATATGTGTACCTGAATGTTTTCCTGGCAAATGTAGTTGAAGGTTGATGACTGCAGGTTGCATTTCAGTCAAGTTGAATTCATATATTCTCCATAGTGCCTCAGGGGGTGAGACCCATCGCGCATCTTGGAATGTTTGTATTTCGTCAATAACATTTTCACCATCATCAGACTGAACATAAACTGCACACCGATCATGACCTTTATATATATACTTGTATAGATACTTTATTGCTTTGACTCCTGAGCAGACCTCAACATTAATGTGACAATTGTATCTTGTAAGCAGATAGGGGCTATAAGGTACCACCCATTGATTTGCCATATTCATTCCACGAACGATCTCTATTCTTCCATTCATTCTTTTTTTATAAATTGGATATCCATCCTTTGCTTGGATTGATTTGTTGTTGTATGGCCTTGGATAATGATATTTACATTGTCCATTTTGCATGCATGTGTTTGTTGGACGTTTGTTTCCACATGGACCATGCATCATATGCTTGAGAACTAATTTATGCAAGATAGGATACTCATATTTATCTGGAATCTCTGCTGATATAAACCTATCGTATTGATCTCCTGATTTGATCTTGTGCCCTTCTTTTAATATGAGAAGGAGGTGTATGTGTGGTAGCCCCCGTTTTTGGAATTCTACCACGAATACATGAGCAACAACAATTCCAAATATTTCTTTCTTGAAAATTTGGTCTTTTAGATCCTGCAACTTAGCTCTGAATACTCTTGTCACTAATTCAGGTCTATCTTGAGGAGTTTGTCCGGGGCACAATTCTTGTTGGATTTCAACCCAGTCAGGATTGCACGTCATTGTTATAAACAGATCTGGTCTGCCAAAATGTTGTACCAAACCCATTGCATCCATATAACGTTTTTTCATATCTCGTGGTCCCCCAATAAAAGATGATGGAAGTAGTATTCTTTGCCCAATTCTATCTCCCCTGCATTCTCCCGCGCTGACACTATCAACAATACCTTGATAAACCTCTCTTCTAAAATTTGATTGTTCCTTTCTGAAATATTCTAGCCTTGTTGTTTCCAATTTTATGTACATGTCAATCACAAATTGTTATAGTAATCTTCCACATTGTAGTAATACTGACCTCTCTGTTTCTCGTAGTTGTAGCTTATAACAATAGTACTCTCTGCAAGAAACATTTCCCTTTGTCTCGCGGAGGACATCTACAAGTGTAAGAAATCATATTAATATTTTATTTATTTTATGTTAGTTACCATTTAGTATAATAGAAAAGTGTATTTTCTATAATTGTATTTTTATGTCTTTGATAGTATTATTATATATCGTGTATGTGTTTTTTAATCAGTTGCTAACTTGTGAAGAACATGACTAAATTTTTGCTATAAGAGAGCATAAGGTGATATATTTTACCTTGATCCTCGTTGGCTAATATTGCATCAGCTGATATGAATGTTGGAATATGATTGCTTATAGTTGCGGAGTGAGCACTTCTTCTGTAAGGAAGTCTTTTGCTCTGTTTTTTTATTCCTTGATGCCATCCGCCTTCACCTCTTGGGAATAACAAAGGATATTGTAGAGGGTCATAACAACCGAAATAGTGTTTTACTCTATGTTTGTACCCTGAGTGCTCATGAACAATTATTTCTCGGTCAAAAGGTGTATTTGGATTGTTTCCATCGATCCAAATTGCTGCTACTTGGCTTATTGAGGGTGTGTTGTACACTCGTTGATCCAAAGAGGCATTTGCAGCAATACAAAGTTGGAAATTGTGGAAACTTGTCTGGTCTTTTAATTGGCAAAATATTTGTGCATATGGGTTACCCTTCATTACCTGTTTGATTTTTTTTGCAATTTGGTCTGAAAGAATTCCTTCATTTACCTTCGATAGCCTGTTGGTCAACTCGTTGTCTGTATCAAAAAAGTATAGTTGGAAGTAACATGGATTATTATCACATGGTACCAATGATGGTAGATCGTGATAAATTTGGCCTTGTGCCCTGAATGTGTACACTCCTTTTCTTGCAGATGTTAGTTCCTTATCCAGGTTAACACCAAAAGATGTAAAAGCAAATATGCTATTATATGCACGAATATTTTTGCGAAACTCTATGGCGTCTGGAGTAGATGCCACAAATATTTCGTAGAGTTCTGTTGGTGCTTCAGTGTTTGCCAATTTTATATATCCGTTTGCACAACAGAATGCTGGAGATTTATGTTCCAATCTTTTTGCAACACAATAAATACATTCTGGAACGGTTTTCAGCACGTGCAGATATGACAAAGATAAGTTATAAGTAACAGTTCCTACATATATAAATATTGGGAGAGATATATGTTAGAAATCTATTTTCATTAAGGTATTGAATGATCAAGTTATGTTAGATATGAATAGAGTTTTTCCAATGTACCTCCAACTTCAGATTCTTCAGATAATGCTCTAAATAGCCAATTAATTTTAGGCTGCTTTTTCAAACGTGCATGTTCATCTTCTATATGTGCTATTGTTTGGGTTGCTAATATATATTTATCCACTCTTCGCAATGCGCTTCGCAGTTGACTTTTCTCTATAAGAAGAACATTTTTTGGTACATTTAGACAAAGGATGTAATACTTATGTATGTATGTATGCAAATATGTTCGCGTTGTACAAACTACTCATGTATGTTAAATTTTACATGAATATGTAAGTTCTTACCTGTGTTGCTCAATTTATTTTTTGTGTGGTTGTCATGCTGATTAGTTTTACTGGTAGAAGGAATATTTTTTCCTTTATCACCTGTTTGATTTGGCATGAAAGGAGTGTTGGTATTTGTATCATCTGCGAAGTGAAGTGAATAGAAGGGTTAGATTTTATTTTGAACTATGATAACTACTTAATATATTAGATTTACCTTGATGTTGGTTGTGTGTCATTGTTGATTTGATGGTGATGAATTTCAGATTATTGGTATGACACTTCTCTTATCTCGTCCTATTTAGCATATGTAATTTTTGCAGTGATTTAGAACATAGCTAAATCATTAATGGATAATACATATAAGGTAGGATGTATGCATACCTTTTTTTTTTGTATGGGGGTATACATTGCTGCAGAAGATTGTTGTTGATCTGTTTTGAAGAAATAAATTGCATACATTGAATGTTTAGTGAAGAAGTTAACCAAATTCATTGATATAGGAGAAAGTAAATTAAAAATAAAAGCGATGTTAGATGAAGTTGCTCGGTGATAGAAGGTAAAGTAGCTTTTAAATATTAGGAAAATAATAAGCATTGTTAGTTAAAAATAAGGAAATTTTAAATCAACAATATATTAGTTTTTTTCCTCTTTGATCTTTTTTTCCATTGGATATGGCATGATGTTTTTTCCTTTAACCTTCCTGGTCCTTTTTCTTTGTAGTTGAATTAGTGGGGTTTCGTCGTCCCTTTCATCTGGTACATTCTGTTTTTCTACCTCATGTATCCTCACTTTCTGTGGATTTTCATCTGCAATGGCTTCCATAATTTTCTTAGTCCTCTTGCATCAATTTGCTTTTTGTGGGTTTTCAGTGTCGGTTTCAACAACTGCAACATCTTTTTCAACATGAGGTATGCCTGCAATTTTTTTTTTTTCATTTTTTCATCATCACTTTGTTTCTTCATCCTCTTGCTTCTCTGTTTTTTTAATCGGTATTTTAACCTTGGTTTGATCTGCTAGTAATTTTTTGGAAACCTCATGTATCTCCATAGCTATCACATTCATGTTTGTCTCAACATCTGGGAATTTACGATCAATCTTGACAAGAATACTGAATTCTTTCCCCTTACTCAATACCATCTTGCGATAGTATGCTGATTCTTCTTTCTATGGAATAGGAAACCCTATATATTAGTCTTTCAGTTGAAATAGGTTAATGTTATTTATATAGGGCAATATTTCATAGAGTAAGTGATTACCTTTTCAGTTGTAGAGAGAACATACTCTTTTACGTCACAACCAAGATAGTATTTTGCAGCATCAAACATTGTAATACTTAGAAATTGATCCTCA
The DNA here is from genome assembly GCA_016801875.1 of Solanum sitiens. NCBI lineage: Eukaryota > Viridiplantae > Streptophyta > Magnoliopsida > Solanales > Solanaceae > Solanum > Solanum sitiens. The sequence continues at coordinate 435,134 of JABWTJ010000155.1, forward strand.
GCAGTGACATCAATCTTTAACCGATATCTAAATCAAATTGGATGATTTAATCAGTATGATACTAATTATTTGATAGCGATATAGTAAACTCATTAGTTAATAATTATTTTTTTCATACATCTGGTAGAATAATCAATATTTGTTGTTGGTTGTTTGTGTAGTTTACCTCACCTCATAATCAACATCTTCAGTCCTACAGTAGGTACAAGTTACACTACTATTTATAACAGTAACTCGCCTGTAGCATTTCTTGCAAGCAGGATACCATGGTTCGGTGTTATTGTCAATGCCGGTAACCGTAGCGTTGAACTTATAGTACATGTCCTATACGTAAATTCGGTAAATCATTTAATTACATTTGAAACATATAATTGGAGTAGAAGATGAGTGTTGTATAGAAAAGTACCTTCACAATGGCAAGTGAACCGTTTAAAATATTAGTAATTTTCACTTCACGGGCTGTTTGCATTAGTCTGCTCGGCATTAGACTTACGTCAATCTTTTGTGACTTCATGTTGTCATTCCTGAAATTTTTAAGAAATGAAAAAAACTATTAATAACGTAGCATGTGGGTAGCCTCTGAATAAGTGTGATGAAACATGTATTACTTACCATTCTTGGAGATTGTTCGCTTTTTCAAATTGTGGATTTATAAGCAAACTACTAATAGGAGTTGTGGAAAGGACAAAATCCCCTATTTTGACAAGAGTAATTAATTTAGTGATACTTTAATGTACTTTGGAACTTGACTCAAATATATCGAGTGTGGAGATTTATACCTTGGTAAATGGATGATTTCACATCACAAAAGGCAAGCACTGGTTTGTCTCTTTCAAGGCTTTGTAACATTTGACCTTCGATTTCAGCGAAGTCTCCCCATAAAGTCATGACTTTTCGATCATACCTATACATGTAACCAAAAATATTTTTATGATAAATATTTATTAACGTGAATCATTTTTATGTAGGATGCTTAAAAAAATATATGTTACCTTTCGTTTGTAACGATTACTTCGCGTCTAATGCTTCGTCCTTCTCCAGTTAGTGCTTTTACTGTGAGTAAAATACACACCACATCTAAACAAAACAATGTGTTACAAAATACCTATTTTCTTTATGTATGGAACAAACAACAACATTTAGTGAAATTTACCAAACAAACTCCCATTAGTGATTTTTTCGGCTTCGTCAAATGAAATAAATCCATTTGAAAATTTTTCCATCTTAAATTGACTTTTGTCCTCAACGACCTCTGTGTTGTTCATAAATGCTAGTTCGAGCTCCTTATGCACAGATAAGAAGTTTGGTTTAGGTCCATTTAATTTTCCATTTATAATGTAGTAACTTCGGTTAAGTTGAAAAGACTTGTTCCATGCATGAACATCTTTGTTGAAAAGAGTGGTTTGTATTTTTGTACCCTGTGGTAAGGACCATAATCATTAGAATTCCAAAGGAAGTCAACATATTAAATAATGAATATAACAAAATATTAAAATAGAGTTACCTCTTCGTCAACTAATATCAGCTGCCAACGAATACCCTCACCGTTTGCATTTTTATACTCTTTTGTTAAACTTCGTCGAATGACTAAGACTTTAATAACCCATTCTGTTGCATATTTCTTCAACTTGCTAATTCGTAGGCACTGGTTCTCAAGCTCTTCTAGACTTGTCATTGTATTGTTGTAGTAGCTAGGATGTACTAATAAAATATATATTTGTGACGTAAATGGAATTGATTTTTATAAAATTAGTGTTCTTTTGGTCTAACAATAAAGATAATCAAGAATGTAATATTCACCAAGAATAAACTATTTTTTCTTTTTTAATTTTAAAAGCGAGCAACTTCAACTAACAATAGTACAAAGATCACATTAATTCAAGCAAGTTAATCTAGAGTGGACAAATATTACCAATTTTGGTGTTGCCGAAAGCAAGAAACCTGTTAAAAGTTTTAGAACATGAAGAGATAATAAACGTAAATTAAAATATAAGTAAATCAATAAAAAATTAACATATTATTATAAGTAGTTATCTAAATGTTTAATAATATAATGAACTTGTACAAATGAAATCTTATTTCTGAAGAAATAACTCACTCTCAAAAACACCCTGGTAGTCCGACCCAAGAAGTACTTTACAATATTTACTTATCAATTCTCCAAGGGCTTAACATAGATTAAAAGTTTTTTGGAGTTTATTATTCAAATAATCACTCAATTATATCATAGCTATCTACCTGTCAATTCTCCAAAGCTTACCATGTGTGTGAAGTTTATTACTCAATAAAGTCATTACAAATAGTGGAGTAATAGAAACAAAATTTGATCATATAAAAAATCTCAATGGTTGGCTGAAAAAAACAGCTAAAATAATTTAAGAACGACCATTTACTTGGTGTTGACTGTACTTAGTTGTCTAGGTTCCATTTGAAGTGAATGTTCTTTTCTCATATCATTAAAAAAAAACCAAAATGTTATTGACTCAAGTAGTTGTTGAAAAAGTTCATGTTATGTAAATAAGTAATTTTGTTTTGTTGTTATTAACTTTATGTGGATGTGATGCAAGGAGCATGATCGATGGAAGGAGTAAGTTAATAAATGGGAAAATACTGGTATCTGCTGGAGAAAAGTTTGAAATGGAATTCTTTTCTGATGATGCAGGGTTAAACAAATATGTAGCTATATGGTATTACAAATTAAGTCCTCAAACAGTTGTATGGGTTGCTAATTGGAATGCTTCTATTCAGTATCCAAAAAAATAAGGAGATTGTTTCGATTGTCGTTGAAGATGGTAACCTCAAAGTTTTGAATACAATTAGTGGTTACACTTATATCTCCTCAGGAGTAGATGGTAACTCTGGCGTTATAGCAGAGTTGTTGGATACAGGGAATTTGGTTTTATTTGATAAATCAGGAACTAAAATGTGGCAGAGTTTTCGGTATCCAACGAATACTATCCTTCCTGGTATGAATATGGAGAGTCTGGAATTAACTTCTTGGGAAGGATCTGGAAATTGTAAATACAAATTTAAAGTAGATCAAGGAGACAACAAAAAATATGTGATAGTTGAGAACGGAGGGGGTACTCACTGGCAAGGGTCTGTAGGAGGAGTTGCCAAATCAACTGCTTATAAATATTTCAGATTCAATGATATGCCCTCTTTTGTAACAATTTTTTTATCCAATAATTCAGTTGAAGCGAGAAGAACATTATTCAATAATTCAGTGGAAGAGACAAGAACATTGTTCAATAATAATCGTAATTTTACTCCGATTGTTTTCTCATTCTTAGCCAATCATAGTAATAAAGATTTTATTTTCAAAGGTACCAGACTCCTAATGAACTCCTCCGGAAAAATACAATTCTACTTTTTGGATAACAAGAGTGGGTGGTCCTTGTTATGGTCTGCCCCAAAAGATAAATGTGACGAGTTTAGAAAATGTGGGAAATTTGAGATTTGTAGCAGCAATGAGAGGCAAGGGTGCAGATGTTTGCCTAGGTTTCAGAGTGATCCTCGAGTAGATTATGGAGACGGGGAATATTCAGGTGGATGTTCGAGAAAATCAGATAACTCTTCTTGCAAAGAAGACACATTTATGGATCTGAGCTCAATGAAAGACTGATACAAAGTCATCCTTATGAGCTGAAAATTATATTATGCCACTTTTATCAAGGGAATAATCAGTTTGCAGAGTAGGAAATTACCTTGGATCTTACAGAAACTCCTTTGGAATATAATTGATTCCTACTCTCAAATCTGCTGCAGCACCAAGATCAATTATTTTGAACGCCCAAGAACCTGCTTCAGAGAGACATTAATTACAACTTACAAGTAGGCAATCAAACTCAACCACAAATATTAAAACGACAGTTTACCTTCAGAGAAAATTATGGGCATGCAAAACTAAAAGCTATCAAGTAAAAGTGATCGTAATGTGCGAGTTCATATAAGACCATCTAAAAGCTATCAATTAAAACTTATTGCAATGTGCTAGGAAGCTAAGGGTGTACATATATTTGCAATTAGCAGCAAAACAGAGCAAAACCAAAGCATTAACGTCAGCAAAAGTAGATTAACCTTAACAAAGCGACCTCGCCTATTGTCCCCTACAGCAAAATTAAACACCTGCAGTGTTTAAAAACCACAAACAACATTTAACAAAATTGAATGATTAAAAGTAAAAAATAAAAATCGAGAAGATAAAAGGAACAGAAGACGACATAAACTACAATATATGTTTTCCATCACAGGTTGTTCATCTCATCCCGGATAAAACTTTCTACTTGAGCACTACCAAGAAACTATTGATGATGTGGGACCTTGGGATGGTTGAGTATGGTGACGGAAAACAAAAAATGGAACTGGACCAATCTAAGCGTTATGATCCTTACGATCAGAATGGACTCTTTGATTTTCCTCTTCTTCGTTCATGATCACACTTCCGTAAAAATTCATTGTAACTATTATGCAACAAAAACAGAGCACCAAAAATATTTATCTGTATTTCATCCAGGCACAGAAAAGAGAAACAATTTAATGGACAATAACATGTGATTTGAGACATTTATACATATGATGAGAGTAGCTGAAAAGGTTTTGGAAGAATGATAATGAAATTTCATAACCGTTGGAGAAGAGTAGTCGAGCAGCAACAATCGATCAAGCATTTCAGAAAAATTAAATTAGGGTTGTCAGCAAATTAAATTTATAATAATTAATATTTAACTAATATATTTAATAAATTAATATATAAATAATATTGTAGGGTTAAAACGGTAAATCAACTTTGGGGTTAAGAGGTTCATGCTTATAATAATATATGATATGATTTAACATATTGGTAATGTATAAAATATATTTGCATACATATAAGGTTATTCGGTTTAGTTTGAATTTTTTTTTATTTTTTATAAATCAAAAAGACCACTTCAATTGCTTGGAACGGTTATACGCTTATATAAAAGTTCAGTAATTTATTAGAAAATGATATGATAGATGTTTGATTTAGTCGATGTTTCATATTCTTTTGACACTCCTAGGCTCCTCTTTGTTTCAAATACAAAAAGTAAATTACAATATAAATGCAAACATGAATAATCTTACATTTTTTCTTCTTTTTTCGTTTACTTTTTCTCTTTTTGTTTCTTAAATTTTCACACTAAAAAGCTTACAAGAGAGTCAAATAGTGATGAACAAATAGATCTAAAAGAGAGATATTTATAACTCAAGGTTGGAATTAGATACACTATTAATGGGTTGATTAATAACTTTTTTCATTCATGAAGTAAGTTACAACTCCACTAAATAACTCCATATGATAAAAGAGGGAGAATTATGTATTCTTGAATTGAGTGGGGTTATGGGATAAGAGGTGATGTAACTCTTGAATGAATAAGAGTTACAAGTCTTAACCTTGTCCTATAAAAGGGAGGATTTGGGGTCATCCAAAGATAACAGAAAAATAATACAAGATTTCATAGTGATCTTGTAATTAGAAAATCGCTTAGGTAGTTGGTGGTGATAGCACTTGATCCTAGAACAAGAAGGTATGTATAATTTCACACAAATCTCCGATTATAAATCCTTCATTGGTATCAAAGTAAGGTTTGTTAGATGTGATTATATTTTCACCATCACATCATAAAAATTTAGTCATAAGTTGATTTTCGATTTTATTACATTTTGTTTTTCTTTCATTTTTTGATAAACGTATGAAGTTACTAACTTTGCAAAGTTATCTCCTATAGTTGACTAACAAACTCAACAAGCCATTCTTTGATGAAAAGATATTTTCGATACCATCGATATATTATTTGTAAAAGTTCGATACGGATATAGGAGATATGGGTGTTGAAAGTTGACTGCCAAACAAGACTGCCCAACATGCAAGCTCATTTTCTTCCTCTTCATGTTTTCAATGTGTGCAAGAGATATTAGGGTTTTGCCTTGATTTTCTTACCTTATTTGAAATTTATTTTTTTCTTAAAAGAAATCAAAGTGTTACCATAAATGCTTGAACTTTTTTTGAAAGTAAAATATAATTCTCTTTCATATTTGATTTATTCTTTCCTTAGAGGAAACATATGAAACCCTATAAATAGAAGACTCCTCTTCTCACACTAAGAACACAAAATCATCCACAATGTAACTGTTTAAGAGTCTTGTTTATGAGGAGATTTTCTCCTAAACATATCAATGAGTTTTTTTAATATTAGTTTTCAATATGTAAGTCTCTTGACCAAAGCATATTAATAATATGTCTTTAATGTGTTTTTATTTGTCGTCTTATTAGTAAACAATATTATTTGCAATTGTAAATTTTCGCATAACGCATTAATCACTTTCGAACCCAACAAGTGGTATAAGAGCACATGATTTTATAGTCCCATGATTCAATAGTTCATTGAGGTAGAAGATGCATTCAAACGGTTTCAAACCAACTTGCAACAAATTTGATGACAATGAAGATTCTGTCCAACTACATGTGGAGAGTAAGTTTTAAATCATATTTTCAACATTCCTACTACTGTAATTTTTTAAAATAAAAATAAAACATTTTAAAAATAATTTTTAACTCATATATTTTAAATTTTATTTTAATCATGGCAAATAGTGGTAATGAAGATTTTGTGAATAACAAGATTATCAAGCATAGAAGAAGGCGAATCAAGTTTTGTCAAGAAAATTCAGCCAAAAGGGGTAATTTGTTAGGGTTTTGCCCTAATTTTCTTACCTTATTTGAAGTTTATTTTTTCCTTAAAAGAAAAGTGAAAGTATTATCATTAATGCTTGAACTTCTTTTAAAGGAAAATATTATTTTCTTTCATATTTGGTTTATTCTTTCCTTAGAGGAAACGTATGGAATCCTATAAATAGAAGATTCCTCTTCTCACACTAAGAATAAAAGAGCATCCACAATATAATCGTTTAAGAAACTTGTTTATGGTGATATTTTCTTCTAAACATATCTATGATTTTCTAATATTAATTTTCAATATGTAGGTCACTTGACCAAACTATATCAGTAATATGTTTTTATTTATCAGTCATATGATTTGCAATTGCAAACTTTCGTATGATACTCTACTCAATTTTGAACCCAACAAGACATATATCACTGGAAAGATACTTTCACAACCTTTCAACGATTTATTATTTGTAAATTTTTTTTGACATTGAATATATGAAACATGAGAACTAAAAGTTCGCTGTTTGAAAACATAATCAAGAAGTTTTTAAAATTCTAAAAGTTTTCTTCGCAAATTTCAATTTAAAAAATAATTAATTCATGAATATGGTTTATATCATTTGTTTGAGACATGTATATTGAACGAATTATAAATTTATATATATATTGAGTGGGAGGTATTATTGATAGACAAATTTTCTTATTTAGAACTATCATAATTTATTAATGACAATTGATTTAATAATAATATTGGTATGCTTAAGGTTACATGTGATGAAAGTAAGACAAACGTGGACTTTTGAACATAGGCTTCTAGCTAAACAATATTAATTTCTATGCAATTTGCAGCAAATAAAAAAATGTGTTTTGTGCTTATTTGTACTATGTCTTTTATGTGCATATATACGTTTATAAAATGGCTTCAAAGACTATCATTGCTGAATTGAATAACAATGAAAAATTAAATGGTGATTATTATGACATTTGGCATTGTAAAATTCAATACATTCTTGAAGAGCAAGAGGTTTTGGAGATCCTAAAATGTAACACCCTAAAAATGAACTAGGTGAAACTAGAGCCTAACAAGTGTGTCATGAGGTTATAAAGTCTTAAAATGGTTAATTATAGTGTTTTGAGGCAGTGTGTTGAGTTTGGAGGTCAAACGTCCAAGAACGTCACAGACGTTCGAAAGTTAGCCTTGAGACGTGCTTGTGTGTTCTAGTGTGCCTTTGCATGTTTTATGTGTTCGTTTGAGTTCAAATTGATAGAAAAGGTTCCTAACACGTAGACGTACGTATTTAGGTTGGAAACGTCTGGGCACGACACCCCAAGGACCACCCTACGGTCCTTGAGGAAGACCCAACCTTTGGCTCAAAACTGCCCAAGGCAGTCTCCATCTACGACTGGGCAAACGACGCTCCGTCGTCTAAGGAATGACCCGTCGATGGGGGCAGTCGCTCCACACTTAGGTATGGGAGATTAAGCCCCCATTTGATGAGTCTCTGACCCAAACGATGGTTGCTAGTATGGCCTGTCGCCTCGTCGACGCCCCGTAGATGGGCTCGTCGATTGGGGGTCTGCTATTTCCTGCAGACTCTCGACCAAGGCAAAGGCAATTTAGGTAATTCACCTAGTATTCTAAAAATATATGGGCGGTTACTTAAGGTCTTTTTGGGTATTTTAAGTGACTTTATAAGTCTAGAACCTAAAGTTGAGTTCATTATTCAAATCAAAACCCTAAGACCCCAAATAGAATCCTCTAGAACTCCATTGAAGCTTGAAGCAAGGTTGAGACTGGGAGCTTGATTTCTCCATCAAATCTTCATCATTTTCGTGGATAATCTTCAAGAAAGGTATCGTGTTTCATCCTTGAACTCTCTTTCTTCAAGGAGCCAAACTTCAAAGGCTTTTCTAAGACTTCTCAAGACATGATATCTTGTATTTTGACTTCTAGACATGGGTTCTTGCATAAAATGATTTGAATCAATGATTTATGTTATAATTGATGTTAATTGAATGATTTTAGATCAAAATTCCTATGAACCCATGCAAAACATGAAATTCTAATTTTGGTTATAATGTGGGTGATTTGATCTTGGCTCTATTGTATTGAATTCTTGTGTAGATTACTTTGGGTTATTGAATTATATAAAGGTCATGTTAGAATTGTATATAAGTTGCCTTAATTTGATGATTTTCATATTATATCATGTTGGATCATTGTATGGTTTGATTATTGGTTTGGATTGGTGTGTATGACTATTGGTAAGAGCCTTTGTGAATTGAATTGGTTGGAATGGCTAAGGATTGGAGGTGTTGATGATGGAATGGTGGTATGTTGACCTAAACTCTTCTATATTATGTAGAATAGGCATTGAATTGTGTTTATTGGTATGGTCCACTTATGGTGGCAGTGCTTATGTGTTATAATTGTAAAGAATGGGCATTACTTTGTGAATTGTGATGTTATTGTGTTATAGCTTATATAGGTGATCATTGTGAAGGCTTATGTGGTATATGTGTATGAATGAAGTGAAAGCATTTTGTCTTCTAATTGATTATAAGTGATCATGATAGACTATATTAATGTCTTTATATGTGTATACTTGATGTTGAAGTATGATTCTCTCTAATTGACTATATGAGACCTATGATGTTCTATGAAGATGTTTCTATAGAAATGGATAGGGTGACTTGTAGTATACTTAGTTGACCCTATGTGCTACTTGAATGTTATTGTACATGTGATAAGATGATGAAGTGTGCTTATTTTGGTAGACTTATGTCCCTCTACTTGATACATGAAGAATGTGAATATGAACTCTTGACTTATTAGGCTTAAGCACATTTTTCATGTATGTGTATGTATGATTGAAGTATGACTTTGAACATGGTTAAGAGGTTCATTAACTTGGAACCTTCAAACTAGAAAGAAGGTTATGATATCCTTGAAGTTGAAAGCCGTAATGGTATCCTTCTTGTGTGAATGATGGATTTGAGGGTAGGTTGGCTGGAACAGCATGAAACCATCCTTAAGAAAGTCATTGAGCTATCCTTGTAACCATTGTGTGGCAGCCCTAGTGGACCCATCATTGGTAGAAGTGTTATGATTAGGTAGTGACTAAAATATGGTACCTTTTTATATGTTTCATGTGTGATTGAACTTACTCTATGAGAACATGGCTAGCATCTAGTGAATAATCTAGGGGAGTGACTCTACTTAAGTTGAGACTAGAGTACAAAGAAATCCTTGATATTCCTTAACCATGTGCCTACATGGGATGTGTCCTAATTCTACCATTGGCAAGTAGAACACCCTCCATCGGAGTAGGGTAGACTCCGGATTCCATACCTAGCTAGTATGGTCTATGTCGGTTAATGCCTATTCTCATCATGTGGGATGCATTCTAGTGTTGGAGAAGTTCTACGAAGTGTAGGTAGTGGATAGGACGCTATCTATACATTGCACGAGTAGGCTTTGAAGATGCTAGGATGAGGGTTCCCTAGGTCTTCCAAGACCATTATGTGAAGCCTTCTAAATGTGAATGTCTCTTAAATGTCTTAATGACTATTGATTGACTTAAGCTAATGCATGTGAACAAAAAGGTACTTATCTAGAGTAGCTTTAAGGATTACTTAGGTACGCTTGAAGAGGGTGTATGCGATCTCTTCATGTCTTACTTAGGTGAATCTTAAAGTAACTTTAGGTAGGGGTTTTAATTGAATAAAGTGAATAATCTTATCTTAGAAAACCTTGAGGATCACATAGGTGTGTGTGAAGTGGTTGTATGGGCGGTCGCTTCATGTCTTACTTAAGTGAGCCTTCGGAGGACCTTTGGTAGGAGGTACATGTGCTTATATGGTTTATAAGTGTTGAAAATGGTATGTTGTGGATTACTTGGAATATGTCTTATATGTATATTTTGACTTGTAACTGATTCTTATACTTTTGTTTTATGAGGTTTCTCCAAAAGAGCATGAAAACATACTTTAAAGCAAATGTCCTTTTAGCATGGTTTTTATTGCATGTCACCATACTTAGTGCATTCTAATGTACTAATTCCACATATTATATTATCTCTAAAGGTGTAGGTGGCAAGTGAGGAGTATATTGGGAGCAAGCTTGGAATTAGCATTCATTCAAGCAAGTATTGGTATGTCCTCAATTGATTCGAGGACATAGTTATGTTTAGCTTTTTTTGTCATGAGACATTGTATTAGACTTTGCTATTTTCTATTTTTTTGATGTATGGGTTGTGACCCAAGATATTCGTGTGTCTAAGATGGCTACAAGAGACTTATTAGTTTTTTCCTCTGTCTTCTATGAAAAAGATTTTGAACTATTGTTCATTTGTTGTGAAAAGTTGTAATTCCGCACTACTTTTCATATATATATATATATATATATATACAATGAATGATGTCTAAGGGCTTGTGCAAGACCTCTGAGAGTTTGAGTACGCCGTGCCACGATTTGAGAATACCATTTCTTTCAGGGTATACTCTTGAGTCGTGACATAAACCATGTGATGGTTGAGCTGGCAGATAAGATATCCAACAACATGAGAGAAATTTTTAGACTTTTCAAGTCTGGAAGAAAAGAATAGTATTGCTCGCATAACGTTGTTGAGTAGTATGGATTATGATCTTATGTGTGAGTTCGAATCTTATCCAACGGCCCAAGCCATGTGGATAACACTGAAAGATAAGTTTGGTGGCACGTATACTACAAAACTAAGAAGGTTGGTCATTAAGTTTGACACCTACATACTGCGTCCTAATTCAATGATAACGCAACATTTAAGAGAAATGTCAAACATGATGCCAGAACTAAAATCAGTTGTTCATAATCTTTCTGATGAACAACAACTGCAAGTTTTTATAAAATTTCTTCCTACTATTTAGGAATAGACAAAATTTCATATGACCCACAATGAAAGCTTCAAGTCTTTTTAAGACATTGAGAATTATATTATTCTTGAAGATGAGTGTCGTGACGCTTCTAAAGCAAATGATCAAGCTTTTCTAGCTAAATTTGCTTGGACTTCTAATCCTAAGCAAAAGACTAATAACAAGAAAGCATGGAAGAAAAAGTGGGTCTCATAAGTCAAATTAGAAGGATAAATCTCAATTTATGAGAGATAAAAATGTGGTGTTAAAAAGATAAATATGGCCAAAGTAGAGTGTTATTCTTGTCACAAGGTGGATAATTTTGTGTGAGATTGCCCGGAGCAGAATAAGGCAACATCATGCACTAAAACTCCTCATTTTGCTTATGTCTCTTGTACTACATCAATGGAAGATGCTAATACTTTGTGGATTGTTGACTCAGGAGCTACAAACCACATAGCTAGAGACAGGGGATCATTTCTTAAATGTCGCCGACTGCCTTCCAGGAGCAAATGGCTTTATGTAGGAAACAATGCATCAATTAAAGTGAAAGGGGTTGGAACATGCAAACTAGAGTTCCAAGGGGGACGAATCCTTATCCTACATGAATTTTTTATATGTTCCAGACATTCAACATGATTTAGTTTCAGTTGTTTCTCATCTTAAATTAAATATCAGTGTGAATTTTCACAATAATTCTATTCATATCATTTATGGCACTGAATATTATGATTATGATTACCTTTTTGATGGTTTTATGTTCTTGGACACAATTTGTGATTTTAATGATATATATAATCATGGTTGTTTTGCTTTAACAAAAACTCTAATTTTAGATGGCATGTTAGACTTGAACATATATACCCTGAAAGAATGAATAAATTGGCAAAAGAAAGATTGTTGGGGTCCTTAACTAAAATAGAAATGTCAATATGTGAACATTGTCTAGCAGGAAAAACAACTAGAAAACCATTTAGAAATGAAACTAGAGATGAGTTTCCATTGCAACTCATCCATTCAAATACATGTGGTCCTATGAGTGTGAGGGCGAGGCATGGAGCCTCATATTTCATCACATTTATAGATGATTATACTCGGCATGATCATGTTTATTTGATCTCCCATTAGTCAGAAGCATTGGAATGCTTTACACAATTTATGAATTTGGTGGAGAACCGATTAAACTTAAGATTAAAAGCTTTAAGAACTGATAGTGGATGTGAGTATCTATCTGATCAATTTAAGGATCTATGTAATGAAAAAAAAATTGTAAGACAGTTAACAATTGCATACACTCCTCAACAAAAGGAGTGGCTGAGTGAATAAATAGAAGTTTACTTGAAATGGTTAGGTCTATGGTGGCGCAGGCTAACTTTTCAATTTCCTTTTGTGGAGATGCATTGATGTCTGCAGCTTTTGTGCTTAACCATGTGCCCTCTAAGTCAGTTGCTTCCATACCCTATGAACTATGAACGGGTAGAAAACCTGACTTAAATACATTGTGATCCTAGGAGTCTACAACATACGTGCATGATTCTTCTCATAAATATGGGAAGTGAGGCCCTACGAATAAGAAATGCATCTTCATTGGCTATTCAAAGCAATCAAAGGGTTATATCTTCATAGGAGAAAAACTGGGAGTATAACAGAGCTTGAGTCACGAGATGCCACACTTTTAGAGACTGAATTTCCTAATAAGGGTGATATAGATAGATTGTCATTTTATGGAGTTGTGGATCATCAAGATCAAAGAAGTGAGGAACAAGAAGTTAAACATTCTCTTGTTGATCCAGATGGGAGAATTACTAATTTAGAGAATATTCCACAAAAGACATATGTGTGGAAGAGTACATGAGGAACTATTCCTCGATGTCGATTTCATATAAAAAAGGAAACATTAATAGTTACTCCGCAAGATGATGAATAGCCTAATTCAATTCAAGAGAATTTTTTGGCCCTATTAAGGATAAGTGGATAGAAGCAATGAAAGAGAAAAGGAAGTCCATAGGACAAATCATGTTTGGTATTCAGTTGATCTTCCGCCAAGTCGAAAGACAATTGGGAATGAATGGGTGCTCAAAATTAAAAGAAAGGTGGATAGTGTAATTGGAAGCTACAAAGTTCGTTTGGTGGCTAAGAGGTACACACAACTAGAGGACATTGATTATGTAAATAATTTTTCTCCAGTTGTGAGATTTAGCTCTATTAAATTGATTCTAGCTATAGTTATAAGTATGAATTTGGAGTTATATTAAATGGATGTAAAGACTGTACTTTCTCAATGGGGAACCAGATAAAGAAATTTATATGGAACAACCATTAGTTTTTATCCAAAATGATCAAGAGCGCAAAGTTTGCAAGCTCAAAAGGTCTATTTATGGGCTCAAACAATCATCTAGGCAATGGTACTTAAGATTTCATCATGCTATTACGTCTTATGACTTTAATATGATCAATGAAGACCATTGTGTGTATATGAAGTGGTATGATTTTGTGATATTGTCATTTTATGTGGATAATATACTATTAGCTTGAAATAGTCTTACTTTTTTAAAGGTTGGTTGTCCCTTAAATTGAAATGAAGGACATGAGAGAAGCATAATTCATTCTTGGAGTTAAAAATCATAGAGATCGCTCTAAGAATTTAATAGTTTTATCACAAGAATCATACATTGAAAGAATTCTTGAAGATGCAGGATGAGAGATTGTAAATCAATAGACACCCCTGTAGCTAAAGGTGAAAATTTAAGCCTTGAAACATGTCCCAAAACTCAAAGTGAAAAAGACGCCATGAAGAGGGTTCCATATTTAAGTGCAATTGTGAGTTTAATGTATGCAATGTTTTTGCACGTACGCCCTGATATTTGTTATACAATGGGTCTTGTTAGTCTCTATCATTCCAATCCAGGACAAACACATTGGAAAGTTGTTGAGAAATTCTTCAGATACTTAAGGGACACTATTGATTGTTAAGGTCTTCCACTTGAGTTCCCTTGTCAGTTGGGGTTCTAACAGTAGGAGCGCCAAGGTAAGCCCTTGCAGCCATTGAGATATATCTAGTGGAAATGCCAGTTTCCAGCTATCCGCTTCAAGTCTTTCGTTCTGCCAGCAAGCTGGTGCTTGCAGCCTGTGGGTTAGACTGCCCTAAAGCGAGTAGGAGTTTACTCACATGCAGTTGGAAAGTTTGAAAGCAGAGCAGGGGTCTTCATTTCAAATGGACTTTGATTACGTTATCAAGAAAGTGACTTACAGTTGGTGGGCTACTCTGATGTTGATTGGGGTAGAGACTTGGATCAAAGAAAGTCCACTTTTGATTATGTTTTTTTTTTACTTAACAATGGTATCATTTCATGGAGTAGCAATAAACAAACATATAAAGCTTTATCAACTATAGGAGCAGAGTTCGTTGCATGCTCTGCAACATTAAAAGAAGTTGTATGGCTAAAAAAGTTCATGTAACACTTAGGGATCATTTGTAGGCCAATGGATGCAGTGCAAATTTTTTGTGATAGCCAAGAAACAATGACTTATCCTAAAGACCTTAAGTATCATAGTAAGACTAAGTACATAGATACAAAGTATAATTTTATTGAAGACATTATAGGACGTAAGCAAATCACTTTATAGTATATTTCTACACATAAGATGGTAATAGATACCTTGACAAAGCCAATATATGTCTTTGTTAAACATGGGAAATCTCTAAGCTCGAGCGAGTTGTAAAATGATATATTTTCTTATTTGAACATCTTGATCATGATGTATGGATAGTTTGTTTTTTTATGTTTTTGTGGTTATTTCATACATTATTATTATTTAGCACATTCACAATATTAGAATATGTCGTACAAGTTGATAAGGTTGACTTTCTCACATGAGCAACCGCCTTGGGGGCTTATGGAAAGTGAGTCAAGATGAGACATTTGTGTTTCTTAA
The DNA here is from genome assembly GCA_016801875.1 of Solanum sitiens. NCBI lineage: Eukaryota > Viridiplantae > Streptophyta > Magnoliopsida > Solanales > Solanaceae > Solanum > Solanum sitiens. The sequence continues at coordinate 450,651 of JABWTJ010000155.1, forward strand.
CGCTAAAAATGATAATTAATAGATGTGATACCATCGATTAAGAACATATTATTTAAAGTTGCCTTAGTAAAAGATTAGGATGAGATCCAAGAGAAATGTCAAAAATGATCGAAATTATGGATTTCCCATAATACTTGTAGCCAGATGTGAGATCTCCTCAAAAAGTCTTATAAAGTGGTAGAACTCAAGTCAAGTAAATGATTTACTTGAACTAAAATTTGTACGGTGTAAAAAAACGAAAATCGACATACATTTCGACTGCATGTGCTTCATACCGCAAATTGAAAAGGTATGAGACCTTGAAAAGGTTTTTTTTCACCAGTGTCATTATGACTTTGACAATATCATAAGGTGATGGGTTAGCGTATACTAGTTTGTATGAATCTAAAAGTTATGAAAATGTCACCTGAAGGAGTAATGCTATAATTAATCCTGATCTTAATGATATGTGGCCGAAAAAAAGATCATGTCAGTTATATACACATTATGTTTGTGTCTGAGTGTGATACATTATGAAACCTATTTTAGTTGACATCATAAGGGTGGACACAAGGCATATGAGAATTGAAAATGGATAGAGGGTTAAAAAACCATATGTGTATATAAACTGATTGGCGCATCTAAGGCACTTTATATGACATCATAATATATCATAAATGATCATAAAAAGGCTAGTAGTCTATTATGCTGATCTAGAAAGAGATTTCTAGTGTAAGAGCTTTCAAACTTATTGTCAGAGCGGTCATCACAATACACTTGCTATGAATGTATGAATAGATTTACTTTACAAAGCCCAACGTGTTTCATCCCATCATGTGTGAGTGTGAGTTGTTGGAAATAGATACACCTATTGATAGGTTGACTAATTACTTGCTTCATTCATGATTACAACTCCACTAAAAAAAAATTATGTATGATAAAAGAGGAAGAATTATGTTTTCTTTAATGGAGTTAGAGTTATGAGATAAGGGCTGTTATAAATAAGAGTTACAAATCTTAACCTTATCCTAAAAAAGGAGGACTTGAAATCTCAAAAATAATACAAAAATAATATAAGACTCTATAGTAATCTTATAAGAAACCTAGTGATAACAAATATGTATAATTCCACATAAATTTTTGAGTATATCAAACCCTTTCTCCTGTAATAAATTATGATACTCGTAACAAATGTTTGTCATCCCCATTAGCCGCTTCATTCAATTTCAACATAAATCCTCACTTCAATTTGTCCCAAAAAATCAATTATCATGCCGATGGATTTAATTAATTGCGGCATAAATTAGGAAGCTAGGTGTTCAATTAGTGTGGCAATCGAAAATGTCGAATGTTGTAGTTTTGGACAACGGCGCCGGCGTAATCAAGGCTGGTATCGGCGGCGAAAGAGATCCAACAGCTATTGTCCCCAACAGCATGGGCCGTCCACTTTCTTCCAAGAAATGGCTTATGGCTGACCAGCTTCTTTCCCCAGACGTCGACCTCACTTCAGCCACCGCCCGCCGCCCTTTCGACCGCGGTTATCTTATCAACCCTGATCTCCAATCTTCCATTTGGTCTCACATCTTCTCAAACCTTCTCAAAATCACTCCTTCACACTCTTCTCTACTTATTACTGAACCCCTTTTCAATCTCCCTTCCATACAACGTTCAATTGACGAAATTGTATTCGAAGATTTTAATTTTAAGGCTCTTTATGTATCTGATTCCCCCTCTTTAGTTCATCTTTATGAGGCATCTCGTCGCCCTTATGGCCTTGTTTCTAAAGCCCAGTGTAGCTTAGTTGTCGACTGTGGATTTTCCTTTACTCATGCTTCCCCGGTATTTCAGAATTTTACGTTGAATTATGCTGTTAAAAGGCTTGATCTTGGTGGTAAAGCTTTGAGTAATTATTTAAAGGAGTTGGTTAGTTATAGAAGTGTTAATTTGATGGATGAAAGTTTCCTTATGGATCATGTTAAGGAGGAACTTTGCTTTGTCTCTTTGGATCTTCCCAGGGACTTGCACATTGCTAGGTAATGCTCATTAATTTCGATACTTGTTCTGTCATTGTTATCCTTCTCTGGATAGCAAAGTTCATGCCATTCCGAATTAAGTGCTGCACCTTATGGGGTCTGTTTGCTCTTATTTTAGTTAAATAATAACTAGTTTAAAAGGATGGGGGCATCAACGCAGGATGGGTCGTGTAGTGTACTGGACTACCGTTAAGTAGTTCAAAGGGATCTCTAGTCAATTATATGTTTTGGCCCCTCTGGAACAAATGTAGAATTAGGATCCTTCAATGTTTGAACCGTTTTCTAAACTTAAAACTTAGATTAAGCGAGCAGAAAATCCACATTAAAGTAAGATGATCTTTGAGTGTCAAACATGCTGGGATCTTCCTTATTCATAACTACTGTGTCAATCTCCCAGGAAACCGGGGAAGGACAATTTGTTTAGGTGTACGTATGTGCTTCCTGACGGTATTACACATACTAAGGGCTTTTTAAAAGACCCTGAAGAGCCAAAGAGATATCTTCCTTTGTATGATGAAGCTCCGCAGCAAGTAGCAGGGGAACAAATTGATATGGATCAGCTCGAGAACACTGACAATTCCAAAGACAGGAACAGAAGCAATGGATCAAAAATTGATTTGACAAAAAATGTACTTTTTCCAAGCCCTTATAAATAGCTCGTCATCCTCTTTTCAGTTATTCTAATTTATTTGTATGAACAGGAATTTGGCTTGACAAACGAGCGGTTCCTTGTCCCAGAGATGATGTTTCGTCCAGCTGACTTGGGTCCGTATCACAGTGTATCTTTGACTTTTATTTCAGTTTTGTGTTCAGTTGAAGAATCTGCTTCAATTATTCAGCATTTTTTTCCTTTTCATGTGAATTAGAGTGTCTGGAAGTGTAGCTCTATGAAATTGTTTATTCATAAGTATGAATTGGGCTGTCAGCATCTCAGTTATTGGTGGTTTACAGGACTGAATCAGGCTGGACTTGCAGAGTGTATTCATCGAGCTATCAGTTCCTGCCATTCTCATCTTCACCCTGTTCTATATGAGAGGTAGTGCAGAAGCCTCGATGCATCTCAAAAGCTTATCTACTAATATTGGTTTATGTTTATCTTCCTTCTTCTAATGTCAATGTATTGAATTTGGACGAGGAAGCATTATTCTGACGGGAGGCAGTACTCTGTTTCCTCATTTTGCCAAAAGACTGTAAGATGCAGCCTTTATTGCCCATTGCTTTAGAAAAGCTGGATGTTCTATTTGCTTATGTCTTGAAAATTCATCTAAATGCAGAGAAATGGACCTTCGGCCTCTTGTCCCAGATAAATATCGTTTAAAGATCACGACTCAAGAAGAGTAATATACTGTCCTTTTGGAGAAACTGTTCAATGTGTTTCTACTTCTCTAACATGTCTTTGTTACTTTTTGCAGTCCTATTCTAGGTGTTTGGCGTGGAGGATCACTCTTGGCATCAAGTCCTGACTTTGATGCAATGTGTATCACAAAAGCTGAATATGAGGAGCTGGGATCAGCAAGATGTCGAAAGAGATTCTTCCACTAATTTTTCTAGTGTTATGGGGAGGAGAAATTCAGATTTTAGGATGATCGTTGGCCTCTGCAGTTGCCAATGAGCTAAATACCCGAGGAAAAAAAACAACAGATTTGCTCTGAAATGATTCTTATTCTAGTCTGTTTCTTATAAATATTGCAGAAATCTAACTTATCTGCAATGAAATGTTGTTGGCATCTTCAATGTCAATACTGGTGTCGCTCGTCCTTGATTGTAGTATGGGTGTTATGTTGCAACTTGTTAAGGACAAGATGAAATTACACATATCATTGGCTGTACGACTACGGCATGCGGATCAAGACTGATGGAACAACTTTGGTGAATATTTGTTTGATCTTATTGGACAATGATTATAGGATCAAATGGACTAAGACTGTTTCTGAATCAGTCGAACAAATGAAACTGCTTCTGGTGATTGCTTAATATTGTTAGCAGGACAACTGAATGATTGCATATATATATATATATATATATATATATATATATATATATATATATATATATATATATATATATATATATATATATATATATATATATAGTGCAACAAATTAGTATTATTATATAGTTTTGTTGTTGAAGAAATAAATATTACTGATAGAATAGTTGATTTTCATGATGGATCTTTAGGATGTGTATGCTTGAGACTCACTTTTTCTGAGTAAATACCCGATTGTTGTGCATAGCAAACTTCTAATTTTTTAAAAAGTGTGAATGGATTAACAGAGGCTTGATACATAAATGATATGTATATAAGTTTTTACTCGCGTTTGATTGAGCATAAACTTCAAAGAATAAAGCAAAAGTTTCACGACATTTGTGAGTAGGGGTGGTAATTTCAGCTCATATTAATAAAATGAGTCTATTTAATTCATATTTAATGACTTGGATCCTTATATTTTAATGTATAAATTACCATATTCTCAATATTTCCCTACTATTCCAAAAAAATACAAAAAGAAAACCCTATTTTTACATCAAAACAAAACATCCATATACATTATTGTTCAAGAACCCCAACCTCAAATCCTTCCCAATTTGAATTTCACACGACTTCTATGAAAACTAATAACAAAGAAACCAACCAACAATAGAGAAGAGAAATATACCTCCTCCACAATTTGGTTGTTGAGCTAATTTTACCTTTCATTTGTGAGGTTAGTTCTAATAATGTATTATAAAATAAGAGGAATATAAGGCAAAAAGATATAATAAAGCAGGTAGAGAAATACTGGAAAATTTTCTTATTCTTTCAAGTAAGTATCGCTGGAACAAAAATATCTTTTAGCGGTAATGAATATATATATTAACAAGGAGTGTTAAAGGAGCATTAGTTAATTGTCATTGGGTCCAATGTCACTAAATACTTTAGGGACATATATAAAGAGTGTTAATTGTCACTAAAAGTACATATTTAGTAGCAATTAAGCTTTTGTTTAATTGTCACTAAAGATCATTCTTGATGTAGTGCACCTTCAACGGTATGAAGTGTGAATCTTTATAACTCTATCTATAGTGTTTCATAGAGGTATATGATAACACTCAAATTACTCGTAAAACAATTAAACAAGTAAGCAGTTGTTAGCAATTTTATAACCCAACTTATGAGGCCAGGGTCGAATGCTACAAGGAACAATATATCGACAATTGAAAAGATAAAGAATCGCAATCTACTAGTTTGAATCTACACGAACAATAAAAAATTAAATATCAAGAGGTTATTAATAACAATCAAAGATGTGGATAAAGATCTTTCCAAACAAGGGGTTGAGGGAATTTAGGAAATAGGAAGCTAATTGACATTCAAGCAATCCATTGCTAGGGCCCGTTTGGCGATAGATTTCCCAAATAATGTTTGTCTATACATTTTGTCATTATTTGGCAAATATCTTAAATTTTCAAATACTAGTTTTTTCTAGTATTTGGGTCAAATCTCATTATTTGAGATCTTTTGAAAATTAAAATTTTACCGCAAAATTTTATCTTTTACAAAAACACCCTCTATAGTAGTTGTTTGCGTTGTATTATATAATTTTTTACGTGAACATCAAAGTAGTGATGAAATATTTAGTGAATATTAAATGATAATATGGTTGTTGATGAAAATGATGAAAAATTGGCTCAAGGTAACAAAGTCATGAGCTTTGTCTACTTCACGATGTATGAAATGATGCTTGTTCCACTCACTCCAAACTACCATATTGCTCTAGTGTCATGGACACTATTTTGTTTTGTTGCAATGAACATCCAATTGACTTGTAATACAAACTTATAGTTAGTTTTAATAGTTTTTAAAACTTATGGGTATAAATAATATTTTTCTAAAAAGGTGAAATATATTTCCCAAATACTATGACCAACACATTCATCCAAATTTTCACTCAAATAATATTTGCCAAGAATATTTGGAAATCTATGTTCAAACGCTTGCTTAATACCATGCAAATCCATTCATCAGTGGATAGACTAGATTCATCTCAAGTACAAACATGCATTTCTCAATCACATTTGTTTATCACAGAGGTTCTTCTCAAACACTCCCACGTATATCATGCAAAACAATCTACCACCTCGTTAGTTATGTAGCTCGGGGTCAGTTTTGGATGTACATGGTTAGTTGGTGGCAGAGCTCGACTGTAGCCTCGTAGTAATTAATTGTTACACAGATTGTTTTGATATGCTTGTATTGTATTATATGTATAACATCTTGCATATTGTATTACAATTTATTGTATTTTGTGATTGTGATTGTGATTTCCCAAAGGGCTTGTGAGAACTAGTAAGGTGTGAGACCTTTCCGCATGATTGTGTATGTGACTTTGCAAGGACATGTCAATGAATTATCCTAAAGTGGTGGACCTTTACTCAACCTTATATGCCTCGAGGACAAGGCACTTGTTTTCACGGGGTAGGATGGTTTTGTAGGTTTTGTCAGAGTTTTTGCAAACATTCTTGCACTATCCAAAAAGTTGCAAGATTCATCCTTCTGTCTATTTTCTTAAGAAACTCATACCACCAACAAAAAAATGTGTTAAGTCGAATGAATATATGTATACATGGTTAAACTAGTCAAGTTGGATAATTTTTCTAAATTTTAAAAATTGAGGGGTTAAATCATATTTAGACAAAATGTATTCAAATTCTGAATATTCTTTGTAAGTATGGTCAAATACAGCTCCAACTTTAAAATTTTTAAATAAAGTAATTTTTTTCATAATTAAACACCTACGCAATTTCATTAAACTTGTAGCATTTATGTACATTGTATAAAATGTGACTTGTATTTTATATAACGTACATACGTACTAATTTTTTTTTGTTAAACAAATCTCTAGATAGTTGGGCCTAATATTTTTCATATGAATTTTTTACATAAACTTTCTAACAATCGGGACTTGTTGTATAAATATTTCAAGATTTATGTATTGTTGCAAGTCAATTTACTTGGTGATGCAAAAAAATATATATATAAACTAACAACACACAAAATTTAAATTTTGAGAATAAAATATTTATTTCTTATCCATATCCTTATTCTTTTTAGGTAACTTTGATCTTCTTATCATGATTAAGACATGAACAAATTAAAAAATATTTTTTCATTATTGGTTCAATCAGTTTCTTAAAATATTATACTGAAAGATGATACTTGTTATTTTTTTGGATAGTATAAGGATGCATTTTGCTTATTTATATAATATAAGGATGCACATTAAATTTGAGTCATAGTTAAGGAATGATTTTAATCAAATGTCACCTAAGGGTTTTTCTTACAGTGTTTCTTTTCCCAATGGTGTCAGTTATGTTGAACTAGAATGTTTAGAAAATTAGGGTGGTTGTGTAAGTAGAAGAAAACTGAGAGTTAGTCAACGAAATTAATGGATTATACTACATGTCGTGTTTCAAATTGAGACCCCCTCCGAAATTTTGAGTATTTATGTTTTGCAATATTGACATTTGAACTTTGTTGATCTTTATTTGCTATGGTTATAATTGATGTGATAATCAATGTTTAAGCATGATCGTGAACATCAATAAGGGTTGTGGTGGAGTGGTAAGTACTAATTCATCCTTAATCAAGAGGTCTCAAGTTTGAGTCCCCTTGGGTACTAAGTCGTTTTTGTTAGAGAACGCATTACCCTCAATGTAAGACTTTCTAGAGCGAATTTAAATTTAGTCGGGCTCCAATGTGAGAATCGAATACCGGATGAGAAACCAAAAAAAAAAAAAAAATCATGAACGTAATCGAGTTAGCTAGTAGTCAACAGTGTAACCCTGTGCCAATGCGTATGAGTTTCAATTACCTAATTTTTACTCTGTTTGTACAATCTAGATTTTGCCTAGTTAGTTTCATTGGTCGTAAGACATATACTCAACTCAGAAAAGGATCATAAGTCATTTTTGAACTAGGTCTATTAAGCCTAATGACCAACCAAATGATTTGAGGGTCTACTTGGAAGGCCACTATGGAATTGGGGATTGGTGTAATTACTCTCTTTATCCTGTTTGGCAGACCAAGTAATTACTTGGTAAAAGGGAAATTGGGTGTAATTGAAGGGGTGTGATTACACTCCTCAATTCCCAAAGGGAGGGTAAGGAATTGAGTGTAATTACACCATGTAATTGCATGAATTTTTTAATATTATTTTTAAAATATATTTGTATTTAGTAAAAGTCACCTCTTTCTTTTTATCTGGACATTTTTTGTTCTAACAACGGCACAACAATAAACCTTGTGCTTCTTCTTTCAAGTAAGACTTCTTTCTTGATTCATTTTACTTTCAAATTTCGATGTCTGGGTAGATTATGTATGACTTTGATTTTTGTATTTTGTCCTGTTTGTTCTTGAAATTAAAATAAATATGAGAATTAATTTTTTTAATTTAATTTCTGATAATAATAATAATAAATTAGAAAATTGATTTTAACAATCAGTTATACATATTTCCTACAATGACAATCATCTGGTTATGTAATTTCAGGATCTGTTTGGTTTTAACAAATCATGGCTTTACCTGTGTAGTAATATTGTTTATTTAAAATCTGATTTATTTTAAAATTTAATTGTATGATTACATTCGTCCAACCAAACAGAACAAAGGGAATTACACTGTAATTACATTGTGGCAAACAAACAGACCAACGTAATTACTAGGCTGATAATTATTACCCTAGTAATACACCAATTCTAATTACCGAGCAGCTTTTCAAACAAACCCTAAATGAATCCCCTTGATCCCATGTATTGAGCCTAAATTAAATTTTTTTGTTTGTCCAACCTATTCAGCTTTCCATTTTCGATTAAAACCCTATATTGGCCTTAGTCACTCCTTGAATACTAAGTTAAAACTTAAGTAAAATGCCTAAGTTGATAGTGTTAATCGCATAGGTAACAAATATTGGGAGTAAAAAGGAGATGTTGGTAACACAGAAGAAACAAGTTGAGCGTGGTGTGATGTAAAAAGAAAAAACATATATATATATATATATATATATATATATATATATATATATATATATATATATATATATATATATATATATATATATATATACATGTAGAACGAAAGATATCAATAATTATCCACTTCATAAATTCTCTTTCTCAAAAACCTATGAAGACCTAAGCTAAAGTTGGGTGTGCACCCTCAAATCATGGATCAAAACATGATAATTCAATTGAACGTATAGCATAAATGGAAAACAACAATCAATTACAAAAGCAATAAAGTGAAAATTAATAACCAAATAGATTTGTCTATCTCTAGCACAAAAATCCAATTCCAATGAATCAATTACACCTCAATTCATGTATTCAAAACAAGGGAAAGAATAAAGCATGAAAAGGTATTATTGTTAATAACTCAATCTTCAATCCAATAGTTGAATTGTGAGGCCACTTGCTCTCAAGTCTTAACCCAAGCTATGAACTATCAATTACAATGAAGACTTTTCAATTCAAAACTAAGAGTATCCAAGATTTATCCCAAAGATCCTTTCTTCAATCAAATATAAACTCAAGATTCCTGAATCCATCGATAAAGCGAAGCCATGTGGTCGCAAAAGCGATCCATTGGCCTCTTGTTGATCACAAAAGGTTTTTCCTATTAGTTTTTAGCTCTTTTACATCAAAATCCTTTTTAAGCTATCACTACCGGAAATTAACGGATAATTAGCCTTCTTTTCTACTTAATTAAGTGTCACAAAATCATAAGAAAAAGACCACAAATGAGTCAAAATCTCCAACTCATTAGTATATAAAAGGTTATCATAAACAAGATATGAAGCATGAGGGTTAAAAAGAAAGATCAAGTGGAAGAGTGAAAGTTAAATATGAAAATAGTGAACATCCACACTAAATATAATATTTTATAGGGATATTTTATGCACGAATAGTTTTTCTTCTTATCGTTTATTTGTCAAATAGTTAAAAATAATTAAGATAACTCACTTATTTTTAAATAAAATATTTTATTTGGTACCAAAGATACCCTAGAGTGTAATAATTAGTACACTTGCTCCAAACAGACCCCATGTAACAAAACATCCAAACAAGCTGAAATAGTAGGGATGACAATGAGGCGGGACGAAATAAATTTAAAGTTATGCAGGGCAACAGATTGAAGTAATTATTTTCAAATGAATGTCAGGTCGTGAATGCGAGTTTAAGGTACCAAATAGGAATTCGAAGAAAATTAAATCTTTGTAATTAGTAAAAATCAAAGATAAAACTTTTTATATTAAACTTTGACTTTAATTTTAACTCTATTTTCTACAGGGGCAGATCTATGTGCAGTCGTGGGGGTGCCACGACACCCAGTGACCTCAGTTGAAATTTCATTTATCAACGTTTTTAATGGTGAATCCTTAACCTTGTTATTTGGAGGAACAAGGTGAGAGTTAAACTAAACGAAAATGAGAAAAATAGAAGCACATGAATAACATAGAGTTAATATTAAGTATTGTGCGCAGTTACAACAACACAACTGTAATCCTTTATAGATATATTGATGTGAATATATGCCAAATAAGTGTGTACAATTTACCTTTAAGAATACATTCACTGAAACGTAATGACCCAAACAACAATTAATAAATTTTTCATCCGATCTTGAAGGATCTAAGATGCATCTTGTAAAATTATCCTCCCTTGCAGTTCATAAACCAGCAATGGAGTTGAAATCAATCATTATAAAGGATTCATGATACGCTGTGAAATCACAAAAATGTTACTTAGAGATTGAACCCTCAAAGTATTGAAGCATAACTCAATGGAACATGAAAAATTAAAAAGACAAAAAGTATGACTTCATAAACACATTTCTATAAATTCTCTTGCATGAAATATGGATAAATAGTCCTCAACACCACTATTTTACGACAGAGGGCAGAGATCACATGGGATGTCACCAGGTATTAGAAGTCAGGGGCTTAGAAGATGAGATACGATCTAAGCAAAAAAATTGGATAAAAAACTAAAAATGCATGTGTAAAACTACTATATTAGTAATCCAAAGAAGAAGTTAAGTCATTCAACAACACGGTATAGTACTAACAGTCATCTTTTTACTCAAATTTCCAGCAGAAAATAAACATTAAAGAGGCATATACAAAAGATTTATGAAGTACTTTGATGGTACTTCATTTCTTTTTCATTTTCTAACTATCTGCTTGCTAACTGGTTGAATAGATGGAATCACCCATGAAAAGCAATGGGCTTGCAATACAAAGTTTTAAAAGTTCACTTTATCATTTGAAAAATATATTTTACTCACCAACCAAACATGAGAAATTAAGTTAGAAACCACTTGTTTTCCAAGAAAATATTTTCCTTTGTACCAAACATACCCTACTTCTTCCATGTCATCTTAGTTTTACTCCATCCGATTTTAACATCTTCACTTACGGTAGTATTACACCTATGAAAGAGGTGCATCTATTGGTCAACACAGAGGCGGATCTAGAATTTGGATGTTGTGTGTGCCACAACTTTCATGTAAGATAAAGGATCAATTACTTTAATTTTGGGTTACAATTTGGGTTTTTAAATTTATTTTTATAAACAAATCGATCAAATATGCATGTTAATAATATTTTCCTTTAGATATTCTAAGATACTTTATCATATCTCATATATATACGACAAAAAGGCCTGCAAAAATTCTTTAAATTGTATCCACCTAAGTTGGTATTTCAAATTCATCACCGATCAAAAGCTAGAGATCCTTTCACTTCATATTAGTTTAAATGATAAATTTGTTAGGATCTAGATCTCAACACAAGAACTTTTCTGATGAAGAAGATGAGAGATCTAGAGAGAAAATAGAGAGAGAATTTCGTAGAGAGAGAATTTCGTGTCGTGGTAAAACCCCGTGAGTAAACTTCCACGGCGGTGCGGTATATATATATATATATTAATAAATCAGAGTATTTTTGTTACAGAGAATAAATGGAGAATAAATGGTACCGCGTAAACATTAATATATATGACAGTACATCAAATATTAATCAGGCTCCACAACCTAACAATTCTCCCACTTGGAGACTGATTCAGTCATCAAAAAAAAAAATTTCATTCAAAAAAAAAATCTCTTCATCATCAACATCTTTACCGCACCGCAACATCTGTAACAACAACTACAGAAGACCAACCGAGGTTTTGCATAACCCCAGTTTCCCAACATCAACACATTTCGTCAACATGTCTGCCGGGTTCTTTGCACCCTCTATCTTCTCCAAACACATATCACCATCCTCTACTGCTCTGCGAGTGAAATGGTACCGCCTTCTGATGTGCTTTGTCTTCGAATGATAGACTGGATTTTTTACCAACTGTATAGCACTCTGGCTATCTGAGTAAAGAATCTTCTCGCTCTGCTTCTTGCCTAATTCCTCCATATAATCTGCCAGCCATATCATCTCTTTCCCAGCTTCCGCTATTGCCACATACTCAGCTTCAGTAGATGAAAGAGAAACACACTTTTGAAGTCTGGACATCCAGCTCACTGCTGTTCCACCTATGGTGTAAATGTACCCGGATGTACTTTTGCTCGAGTCAACATCTCCACCAAGATCAGCATCCACAAAACCCTGTAGAGTCACCTTGCCTTTGCCAAAACAGAGTGAAGTACTGGATGTACCTCTCATATATCTCAGAAGCCACTTCACGGCTTCCCAATGCTCTTTCCCCGGGTTTGCCATGTACCTGCTAACAACTCCCACTGCATGTGCTATATCAGGTCTTGTGCAGACCATAGCATACATCAAGCTCCCAACTGCTGAAGCATATGGAACAAGTGCCATATGCTCACGCTCCTCGGCTGTCTTGGGTGACTGCTCCTTTGACAATTTAGAGTGATTTGCCAATAGAGTAGTCCTGGGTTTAGCATCATTAACCCTGAATCTGCTCAACACCTTCTCAATGTACAACTCCTGAGATAGATTTAAAGTGCAAGCAGATCTATCCCGAGAAATCCTCATCCCCAGAATCTGCTTCACTGGACCCAAATTTTTCATCTCAAACGCTGCAGACAACCTTGTCTTCAGATTGTTAATCTCCATCATACTAGATCATGCAATCAACATATCATCCACATACAAGAGTAGAAAGACATATGAATCAGTGTATTTCTTGAAGTAACAACACGGATCCTTTTCAACTTTGCAGAATCCACTCTTGGTCATGAAGGAGTCAAACTTCTTGTACCACTGCCTTGGTGCTTGCTTTAGTCCATACAAGCTCCTGGTGAGCTTGCACACCATGTGTTTCTTGCCTGGAACCACAAATCCTTCCGGTTGCTGCATATAGATCTCTTTGTCCAGATCTCCATGTAAAAACGCTGTTTTTACATCCATTTGCTCTAGATGCAAATTCTCTGATGCAACAATACTCAACAGAATTCGAATAGAGGTTAACTTCACAACCGGAGAGAATATTTCAGCGTAATCAGTACCTTTCCTTTGTGAATATCCTTTAACCACTAGACGAGCCTTGAACCTTCTTTTGCCATCTGGTTCAGTCTTGATTCTGAACACCCACTTGTTCAGCAAAGCTCTCTTCCCTGCAGGTAACTCAGTCAACGCCCATGTGTCGTTCTCCTCAAGTGACCTCATCTCATCATCCATGGCTTGCTCCCACTTGATCGAATCCTCCACCTGTAGGGCCTCATCAAAAGACTCTGGTTCCCCCTCATCAGTCAGCAATAGATACTGTAATGAAGGTGAATACCTATCTGGTGCCCTGATGGTTCTGGATGATCTCCTTAACACCTGCTCAGGTGTAGCATGCTCCACTTCAGATTCTTCAGTAAGAGTTGGTTGAGTATCTGCTTCGACATCTTTGGGGTTACTCTTCTCCAGCTCAACCTCAACTCCCACTTGCTTTGTAATCTCAAGAACCTTCTGCTCTTTGTCCTTGTACAGGACAGACTCATCAAACGTCACATCACAATGTCTCAGGATCTTTTTGTTCCTGTCATCCCAAAACCTGTAACCAAACAAATCAGAACCATAGCCTATGAAGTAACACTTCACAGCTTTGGCATCAAGCTTGTCTCTCTTTTCTGGATCAACATGAACATAAGCAGTGCAACCAAAAGTCCTCAAGTGTGAGTACTTGAGTTCTTTTCCTGTCCACACCTCCTCTGGAATCTTGAACCCTAAAGGAACTGATGGTCCCCTGTTGATCAAGTATGCAGCTGTGCTCACAGCATCCGCCCAAAATGTTTTGGTCAGCCCACAGTGTATCCTCATACTCCTCGCATGCTCATTCAATGTTCTGTTCATCCTCTCAGCAATTCCATTCTGCCTTGCCTTACCAGGAACTGTTCTCATCAATCTGATTCCCTCAGCTGCACAGAATGCCTTGAACTCTGATTTGTCATACTCTCCTCCATTATCAGACCTTAGGCATTTGACTTTCAAACCGGTCTGATTCTCAACTTCAGCTTTCCACTTCTTGAAGGTTGCAAACACATCTGACTTATGCTTCAAGAAGTAAACCCATACCTTCCTGCTGTAGTCATCAATGAAGGTAACATCGAATCTGGATCCTCCAAGTGATGATACTGGAGATGGTCCCCAAACATCTGTATGGACCATTTCCAACCGCACTTTCTTTGGCTCTCTAGGAGTCTTTGTGAAGCTTACTCTTTTCTATTTGCCCATAACACAGCTCTCGCAAAGACCCATATCAACAGACTTCAGACCCTCTAATGCTCCTTTTGCAACCATCATCTTCATTCCTTTAGCACTCATGTGTCCAAGTCTGTTGTGCCACAGACATGAACTGGAAGCACCTTCAGTAACAGCGGCCATATTAATACACCCATCAGTGGTGTACAAGGTTCCAGATTTGGTGCCACGAGCTACTACCATAGCACCTTTCACAATCTTCCACGAACCTTTCCCAAACTCTGCTGCATATCCCGTGCTATCCAACTGACCAACAGAGATCAGATTTTTCTTGAGGCCAGGAATATATCTGACATCCTCCAATGTCCACTGGTTTCCCGAGGTGGTCTTTATGCAAACATTCCCCTTTCCTTCAGTCTCTAAGGCTTTATTGTCAGCAAGATATACCTTTCCAAAATTTCCAGATTTGAAATTTTGGAACAACTCCTTGCTTAGAGACGAATGGAAAGATGCACCAGAATCCAAAATCCAAGATTCAACCGGGCTGTTCACACTAAGGATTAGAGCATCCCCAATGTCCTCTGCTGAATTTACAGAATCATTGTCATCTCCAAATTTCTGATTCTGTTTCTTTTTTGGCTTTGTACAGCTCGTCCGAAAGAAAGAGAATATAGAAATGAAAAGTGCTAGAAGAAATAGAACTTGAAATGTGAAGTACTGAAGTAGTAAAAAATAAAAGTTATTTTATGGAACAAATAGTGTACACGTGTTGAAAAAGAAAGAACCAAAAGTGAATTCCCAAAAACATAAGTTCAAGTTTATAATACACTTTACATAGCCTAATGTACAATCAGTTTTTGCAGTGTTCATTCAACTGTTTCAAGTTGTGTATTGTATTATCTTTTAGTGTATTGTACAATCAGTGAGTGCCAAATTATTTGATTGAGATTAAATAAACAGATTTTATATTAATATTGACAATTGAAAAGAAAATAAATTATACTTCATGCTCACTTTACAGTCGAGAGGGAAATGAATATTAGAGAGAAGTACATATCTCAAACATGGCTTCAGTCCACGAATGTTTGTTCCTCGAGACAGAAGACATGTTGAAAATGAGATTGTATCTTTATATACACGATAAAAAATTAATATATTTTTTCTTGTCTTATTTTCTTTAATAAAGTCTCTTATTTGTCAGAAGAAAAAGAAAAATCTCTCTTGTATATCCAATTGATGTCTCTATGTTGAGAAACTTGAAAAGAAATAGGAGAGGATTTGAGCAAAAATATTTAGAAAAAGTTAAGCTCAAATTAGAAAGTAGACATTGCTAAGAAGATTAAGAGAACACGGTGTGTCAGTGGAAGAGAGTAGCAAATTACATTTTAGAATAATTTTGAGTATCAATGTAAAATGACAGATATATATACCATTGGTCGTTCATTACTTCATTTTTCTATATAATAGAATTGAAATTACATTTTCTGTTATATTTTTCCTTGTTACTCAAACAAGAAATTCTCACAAACAAAAGACGTTTAAATGTTGTAAATAGAAATATCATATAAACGTGCATAAGAAAAAGGATACCGTACAATGTCTATATCAACTTCAACAATGATCTCTTTTATTATTTTTTTCATCAGTAATGTTGTATTCTTTTAGCGCATGCTCCATTTCTTCCATCATAATATACCTACCTAAAGGAAACAAGATTAGAAAATGTTAACCCAATATGGAGGAGCAGGTAGATAGCTTCATGCCCACTCTTATCCTTGTTGAAATAATCAAAATTCCAACTATATGCATTAATGAGTACACTCTATGCACACAAACTTCAAGATATTTTGAAGCCAACTAATTTTCATATCAAACGATTTTAAGGACATTGAGAACAACTACATCATTTCCAGGAGCATCTAATAATTAAAAACATTCCATTTAGCAATGTGGACTTATTAATCGGTAAGAAATACTGTCATTTCGCGAAAGAACCATAACCATAAAATAAGAAATGGCCAGGAAAATGTTGATTCTTTGTAAAATGAATAATTTTAATTGTTGTACATATGAGCTAAAAATAGAAAGAACAGTTACCATAAAAGAAGGAATCACCAGGAAAAAACAGCTTCCATCAACTGCCTGACTTCTGACTCTTAGAGTGTGTTTGGTATGAAGAAAAATGTTTTCCAATTTTCTCATGTTTGGTTGGGACAAAAGTTTTGGAAAATGTTTTTCAAATCAACTCA
The DNA here is from genome assembly GCA_016801875.1 of Solanum sitiens. Lineage (NCBI taxonomy): Eukaryota > Viridiplantae > Streptophyta > Magnoliopsida > Solanales > Solanaceae > Solanum > Solanum sitiens. The sequence continues at coordinate 467,596 of JABWTJ010000155.1, forward strand.
TTTCCTCAAAATTAAGGAAAATGACTTCCCTTCAAAAATTAAGGAAAACATTTTCCAAAACTCTCCTCCAATTTCAAATTACATTTTTTTGGGGGAAAAAACAACAATTTTAGAAAAATATATTCAATTTTAAAATTTTAATTTTTTACCCTATCCTTGACCCTCACCCACCCACCACCGGCCAGCTCCCCACCCCCACCCCCTCCCCAAAAAATTAATTATGCTTTTTAAATATACTATCAATTTCAAATTTTTATTTTTTCACTCCTATCCCCTCCCCCTGCCCCCACCTACTACCCCACCCCCACCCCCCATTACCACCAAAAAAAAAATTGTTTTAAAAAATATTTTCAATTTCATAAATTATTTTCTACTCTAGTAAAAATAAAAGATGTCTCTCAAAAATATTTTTCATTCATAATCAAAAACTAAAAATCATTTTCGAAAAAATATTTTCTACTCACCAACCTAACATGAGAAAATAAGTCCAAAATCTACTTGTTTTCCAAGAAAATATTTTCTAGGAAAATATTTTTCATGGAAAACATTTTCCTTCATACCAAACACACCCTTAAAGTTTTGTACCAATTTTTGTAAGACCAACTTTCAATTCTTTTAATGTAATTGTCTAACTGTCATCGGTGTCTATAAATTTGAACATTTCCTTCAAATGATTTTTTCTTCAGAGAGATTTTCAGTAATTACCTAAAAATTCAGGGAAACGGAAGACAAGCACAATTGTCGGGAAACACCATTGCCCTATCTTGTAAAGAATAAGAACATTGAATTTACGACTAAACTTCAATGCTACTTTCTTCATATTGTTCATAGCACATAATTGTTTCATTCTAGATAAGACAACAATGTCAAGAGGTTTGTCAGATGCATCACCATCTTCTCTCAGTATTGGATGACCGACATTTGCATAAAATATTTACTTTCAGTTATAGTATAGATGAATTTGGTCATTGCAGAAATACCACATTCCTTTTTATAGTCATACATTCACAATCTCAATCAACTCTTAAGTTCAAATTTAATATAGAAAGACTTGCACGAGACAAGATATCTGAAAGCATATTAGTTCATCTCGACTTAGAAATGAGAGAAGTAATAAACAAGCCTTATGTTGCCAGACAACAAAACAAAAATTACCTTCTGAGAGGTAAGTAAATGCAGTAGAGGCTGGACACTTCTCATTCAACATAGTAAGAATTTTTTCTTTTTTCTTTGAAATTGGTAACTTAAAAGTTTTTTTCTTGTCAATCGTAAATTGAGAGTAGAGATGCTTAGGAGTCCGTATAGTCTGGTTTGTTTCCAGATCAGCAAAGAATTAGAATGCTTCAGTTGTTCTCCTAATTTAATACCAATATTCATGGCTGAACAACTTCAAAAAATAAATTTCAAAATGTTTAAGAAAACAATATAGATGTAGTACTATAATCATCACATTCTCTAATATCATACTCACACTATCCAATTGAATATTTTGCTAACTCTTGTCCGCGATAAATTTTCAATAGGAGAGGAAAATGAGAGATTTCTCTTTATTCTCTGCAATCACTACAAAAATGTTATTCTTAGAAGAAATCAAGTTAATACTATGTAAAGATTTTGCAATTTATCTTTCATTGAGAAAATCATCAAACACATTGGTTGCATCAAGATTCAAGGCAAATGGGCTATTTCCTTGTTACTAAGTAAATGTATTATCGTCTGATAGAATCCGAAAAAAAAATATGAAGGAAGAGGGGAGCTAACTATCAAAATCAAAATTGAAAATCCTCGAGAAAAGGCTTTTGTTAACCCAAAATAATATTTTAATCATAATTTTTTCTTTAACACTTTAGTGCATCACCATTCACCAATTAAGGAAATTCGAGAAGAAGATATCAACAAAATTTTACCTTAAATTTAAGAAATTATTGAATTCAAAATTTTTTATTATGTATGATTCTTGAGCTAAAGTATAAAAGTCATGAATCTAAAGTAGAAAAGATTTTTTAACTTGTGGATATGACTTCTGAGCAAGCCACATAGTAAAATGAAGTAGTAAATGTCTTGGTTTGCTAAAATAATTTACCCTTGAAAATGAACAAATTTACAATATTACCCTTGGTCATCCGGCCTTTCACTCTTCTATATAATAAAAATATGCATCGAATATCTTATAAATATTAAACTTGCCACCCAGAGAATAAATTGAAGCATGATGCCGCTGGTCGCATGCTGAGTTTTTCGCCCCAAGCATGTGGGATTGAATCTTGATTGATACATTTTAAGTATACATATTTTTTGCTGCAATTCTCTTCTTCTTTTTTCGCAAAAAAAAAGTCACCACTTGGATTCGAACCCACAATGTGGGTGCAGTTTCAGATATTTTTACCATCCGGCTACGAGCACAGCATAAAAGTATGTGCTTTACTTTTTTAGTATAGTCATCAAATATTAACATATTGTGAAACAATTTTATTGACTTTTTTTTTTTACTTTTTAATCTTAAACATAAAATATTATCCTCTTCAATTTCATTTATGTGATACACTTTCTTTTTTAGATTATTTCAAAAGAATATTTTTTTTCTACTATTAGAAACAACTTTAATTTGTAATTTTTCTTTTACCCTTAATGAAATAATTTGTAATATTACTTTTCGATTCCTTTGTCTTTATAAGCACAAAAATGAATAACCGAACAATAGTCCCAAGTTACTATTTACAAGGGCAAAATAAATTAAATATTTGATCATATAATAAACACGTCTATTTAAAGGCGATATGACACCCACGACCTTTAAATACTGAATCCGCCTTTGATTTTCTAAAAAAATTAAAGTAGACGTGTCCAGTAAATGGTTAGTTGTTGAAATGTTATTTAGAATTAATTAGCTATATGAAACAATAGCTGAAATTTTAACTAAAAATAGTTAATTAGTTATTGAGATGTTAATTATCGGGGAAAAATTGAATATTTATTTTCATATTAAACTCAATTTAAAAAGAAAAAAATCAAAAAAATTATGTGGTACAAATTGGAAATGAAAAAAAAAATGGCATATGGGGTGATTAAAAAATTTGCGGGTTGAACTCAACACGCTTTGGACCTCCTCGTTTGCCTTATTAGGGGTGTGCAAAAGTCGAACCGATTTTTAAATCGAACAAAAAAAGTGTTATTGATTTATTGCTATTGCCTTATTAAGTTAACAATTTTATATAAAAAAAACTATCGGATTGTCGGTTCGATTTTGATTTTTAATATTGGATTATTGGGTAGACCGAGAACCCAATAAACTTGTAGTAACTTACTACTATACCCATACATAAATATTAATATTAATCTCAATACCTTAGTAGGTAGTGCATTTGTCCTTTAGTCTGCAATTCACACTTCACGGTGACTTTGACTTCAAAACTTCACATTATACAAAATGTCAAAACCTAAAGTAAGAATGCTATTCCTCTTAATTTCTCTTTGTGTTACACTTGTTTAGTTCTTTTCAAATTAGGGGTATGTTTGGTATGAAGGAAAATATTTTCCAATTTTTTCATGTTTGGTTAGGTCAAATGTTTTTCAAATCGACTCATTTTCCTCAAATTTAAGGAAAATGACTTCCCTTCAAAACTTGAGGAAAAACATTTCCAAAACTCTCTTCCAACCTCCCCCTACCCACCCCACCCTACCAATCCCCAACCCACCCCTCTACCAGCCCCTCACCCACCCTACCAGCCCCCAACCCACCCCCTACCAGCCCCCCTCCCTACACCTAAAAAAAATTAAGTTTATTTTTTAAAAAATATTTTCAACTTCAAAATTTCATTTTTCACCCCTACCCTCGACCCCCCCCCCCCCAAACCCCGTCCCACCCCCAACCCCAAAAAAAGTAATTTAAGTTTGTTTTTTTTTTTAAATATTTTTCAACTTCAAAAAATTCATTTTTTCACCCCAACCTTCGACCCACCACAATACATCTACCCCCCTCCCCCCCCCCCCCCAAAAAAAAAAATAATAATAAATAAAATTGATATTGTTTCTAAAGAAAAATTTAACTTCAAATTTTAATTTTTTCACCCCTACCCTCGACCCCCCCCCCCAAAAAAAAAAATAAAAAAATAAATTAAGTTTGTTTCTAAACAATAATTTTAAACTTCATTTTTTCATCCATACCCTCGACCCACCCCACTAGCCCCCTACCACCCAACCCCCAACCCCCAAAAAAAATTTAAGTTTGTTTTTATAAAAAAAATTCAACTTAAAAAATTATTATCTACTAGTAAAAAATAAAATATATTTTTCAAAAATATTTTTCATTCAAAAATCAAATACTAAAATATTTTCCGGAAAATATTTTCTACTCACCAACCAAACATGAGAAAATAAGTCAAATATCTACTTGTTTTCCAGGAAAACCTTTTCTAGGAAAACATTTTCCTTCCTACCAAACACACCCTAGTTATTACTGTTTTTATTTTATGAGCATTTGTAAAGTTACATTATTGTCTTGTCGTGTTAAATTGTTAGAGAAATCGTATATTTATTTATAAGTATTTTCTTATTGGTTAAATCAAATAGTTAAAGACCCAAAACCAATAAATCAAGAACACATAAAAAGTATCATGAGAAAATTAAATGAAAGGTGTCAAATAAGTCTTGGTTTTGTTTTTGGTGACATATTGACCAAGAGTTGGTCAAATCCTCTTTAAAATGTAATTAAGTAAATTTGGGACTAAATTAACATTTCAAAAACTTTCTTTATCTTTTATAAAATACAAAAAAGCACTTCATTTTTGAACTTCTATAATTCAATCCAAATCGTTTTTTAAAAAAAAATCTTTTCATCTTCTCTCTCTCTCTTCTCTCTCTTTTGTTCTTCTTCTTTTTCCTTTTTCAATCCGAAAATCCGACTAGACTATCTCCATTATCTTCCTCTTTCTCTTCGACTATCTCCATTATTTTTCTCCTTATCTCCAGTCGTGACTCTCTCTTCTTTCTGAACTAAAATCGTGATCGATTAAAATGGGTAAGTTATTGTCGAATTTTTTTTCTTGGATTAATGAACAATAAGACGTTCTGTAGATGTAAAAATTGAATAATGATGTAATGGTGCCTATTATTTATTGTTTTTGACAGACAATCAACCAACCCAATAAAAACCCTAATTTTGAGGAAATGTATATGTATTGTTAACATTCAGTGAAAAGTCGTTTTTGTTGCTTTTGTTCTTTTTATGGCCATTTTATTGATATGATTTTAGAAATATAGTCTTGTTCAGTTATCCAACATATATTTCATTTGTTGAAAGATGTATCGTATGTTGCCACAGTTTAGTGATATGTTGGTGCATATTCCAACATTCATCATATGTTGTAACATCTCACTTATGTGTTAGGACAACAAAATGGTCATCTGTGGCAACATAAGATTTATCTGTGGCAACTTAGGATTCATCTGTGGCAATAATAAATTCATTTGTGGCAAAAATAGGTACATTTGTGTCAACATATGATTCATCTATGGCAACATAAGATTTATATGTGGCAATAAAATTTCATGTGTGTCAACAATAGATACATATGTGGCAACATAATGTTAGTTTATGGCAACAGACTATCCATATGTGGCAACATAATGTTAATATTATTTTATAATAAATTGTAACTCTCAATCTTTTTTTATTTACCTTGTAGATGAAATGATACAAGAAGAAGCTTCATCCATGACAACAAATCAATATTTTATTGGTCTTGCATCCTCTTCTAACATCAAATGCTCTTTTTGTCTATGCAAAGAATGTGAGCAGCAACATGATAATTTTATTAGTCGTGTTAAAAAATTCAATGATATTTTTAAGGAAATATCTCATAATATTGATATCCAAAGATCCAAGAAGAATTCGCAGCCTCTGAAGTGTAGGAGGTTGAAAAAATCTATTTCCCAAACACTTTCTACAATTAGTGAGAAGAAAGAGAAGGAGAAGAAGGAAAAAGAGGAGAAGTAGAAGCTGAAGTAGAAGAAGGAGGATAAGAAGAAGGAGAAGGAGAAGAAGGAAAAGGAGGAGAAGGAGAAGCATAAGGAGAAGGAAAAGAAGAAGCAGAAGCAGAAGGAGAAGGAGAAGACGAAGCAGAAAGAGAAGGAGGAGAAGGAGAAGGAGAAGCAGAAAGAAAAAGTGAAAGCAAAAAAGAAAGAGAAGAAAGTTGAAGTCGTCATTTGTGATATGAAGCGACAATATTCATCTGAAGGTTTTAACATTGACGGCGAGGGTCCAACTGAACTAATGTCATCCTTTTCGCAATGGATAAACGAGGGTCTTTACAAGCATCATGCAAAAAAGTAAGGTCGTTCAACTATTATTAGTTCAACTATTATTAGTATTTCTTCTTGTTGTCCACTAAATATTTATTTATAATGATTATACAATTGCAGAAGAGACAAGGACGATCACTACTTAGCCAATTGCTCGAAACTTAATTTTGACCAACTTGATTTGGTAGTTGCATTTCCAAAGAATAAGGACTGGTTCTACGTAATGTCTCAACTCAATAAGTGCTGGACTGATGTGATAAATCCATGTCCACTTTTATGTTTTAATTAATACATGAATATATACAAATAAATTGATACATAGATACACTTATTTGATGCATCTGTACGTTATATGGATGTCATTTTTTACTATTTGTGTAAGAAATCGAAGCAACATAGTTATTCTAAATATCAATATACCACTACTAGTTGTTTTTCAAAACATACATTGACAATGCTAGTGATGTTCCTGAATATGAGGATAAATTCGTTGGCACTATGAAAGGGTTTAGTATAGCTTGTGGACTGCCTTGGCACTTGACAAATGATGTTTATGTCCATGTAAATAGTAATGAGGACTTCCATTGGGTCTTGACAGTCGTTGAATTGAAGGAATGGTGCGTAAAAGTATATGATTCGATGTCCTCATTTAGGTCTAACAGAAAATTGTCCTCTGAGATTCAGAAGTTGTCTATAGTGTTGCCAAAGTACCTTGAGTTAAACTGATTTTTTGAGCAAAAAGAGAGAATCAACTAGTCAGTTCTTGAATGTTACCAAGGAAAGAACAAATCTCACTCATTCGAAGTCAAACATTTACTGGTATTGCCCAACAAAAAAGCAGTAGTTTGTATGTATCACATTATACGTTCTGTTGGGGCACATACCACCTTTCTGTGTGACATATGTTATATAGTATAATATTGCCACATATCTTATTTCTGTGACATATCTACCACATATCTTCTTTCTGTGTAATATGTCGCCACATGTATAATCGTCCCTTCATTTTCCCTCTCCTCTCTCTCTCTCCTATCTTTTATAAAAGTCGTTTCATATTCCAAATATATTTAGTTTTTTACTAATTTTAGTTTTCTTTTCTCATGTTTCCTTTTTTCTCCTCCTCTCGTTTCATTATTCCTTTCTTTACAGATCATTGTGCTTGCGATATTTTCTAAAACATCAGTGGTAATCTGTTGCGATCCTCTTCTACACCAAGGCGTCGTTGTCCTCATCATTTCTAGTTTTTTGTTTATATCCTCTCAGGTAATATTTAATTAGGTTTGAAATGCATGCTTACTTGTTTGCCCTATTTTTAGTGGTTTTATCACTTTTTTGGTTGTTTAGTTATTCTTTTTTGAAATATTTTCTGATTTCAAAAAATGTCATTGTAGTCCTTTAGATAGGGTTTAGAGAGGGTTTTGTGGTTTATTTGTTGGTTCATGTGTGGCATTGAATCGTATTTGTTGTTTGTGTTATTATGTATTATGTTGTGTATTTAAAAAAGCTTCATTTGTAGCATTCAAATATTTTATTTTTGTGGTTGCAGATACAAGGGGTACAAATATAATGGTTCCTGTCAAAATAAAACTTGATACACCTGACACAACAAAGATCCAGAAGAAGGCTAGGTCTAAAATTCCTAGGAAGAGGAATGAAAATACAACTCTTTTAGAAGAACTTGCATCAGAAGCAGTTTGCTCTTCTCAAGTAGAACTAGAATTTTCTCAAAAAAAATAAAGAAAGAGAAAAATAAAAAACTGAGGTTGTTGATGAAGAAGAACAAGAAAAACAAAAAGAAGTTGAGGAAGAACAAGGAAAAATATAGAAGTAGTTGAGGAAGAAGAGGAAAAACAAAAAGAAGTTGAGGAAGTACAAGGAAAAAATATAGAAGTAGTTGAGGAAGAAGAGGAAAACAAGAAGAAGTTGAGGAAGAAGAAGGAAAAAATAGAGAAGTACTTCACCAAGAAGAAGAAAAACTAAATGAAGTTGATGAAGAAGATCAAGAACTTCATGAAGTTAGCAATGCTACTAGTGATGATGAGATTAAAATTATCAATGTAGACACTTTCCCTATGCATTTGAAGTCTAATGCTATGGTGATAGCATTATTAGGTCAGTCCTTGGAAAACCTTTCAACAACTTTAGTGCTATCCTCAAAAGAAATCATTTGGAATTTTTTTTCCAGAAATAGTTGTTTCAGTCATTTTCTTGATTTATCCAATGATACAACTTCACGTTTTAAATGACCATTGTTTATGAGCTTCTGAAAAGAAGGTTCATTTTTCAAAATCCCAAAAAGAAGTATGAGACTGTAATTATTTATTATGGCATGCCAGTCTTCTTTGGTAAAAGAAAGTTTGTCATAGTTACAGAGTTAAAATGTCATCCTCCTCTTGATTCCGTCCCTGAATACATTATCAAAAAGGAACCACGAAGAAGAAAAAAAGGAGTAAAAGAAGAAGCAAATAGGACAACAATCACTGTCAACTGAGGAGCAGGACTTGATGTCCCTTGTTGGCAAAAGATTCAAAAATTTTGAATAATAAATTTGTTGGAACACGAGGATACACCAAGGAAGCACAAGGAGTCATTGTGCTTACTTTAGTTTATACATAATATAATTTTGGCGAAAGATCTCAACAACATAATACTATTTCAATGGGTGAATTTCTGTTAGGATATTGAGTCTTTCAACAACTACCCTTGGGGTCATGAGAGCTTTGAATTAATTCAAATACTTGTTGAAACCTTTAGGAGAAAAGACCAGTAACTTGTTTGGCTTTCCATGGGCTTTCATGGTAATGCTAAATTTTAATAATATTTTTATATTATATTGAATAATTCAACATTTGATTTGTGACATGTTTTCCTTTTTTATAGGCTTGGGCATTTGAAGTCATTCCTTATTTACCCATCAAGTAATTTGCAAAAGAACAGATCTCATCTCCAAGGATAATGAGGTGGTTGAGATTTAAGACAAAAACTACCAAAGATGGGCATATTCCAGATCTTTTTAACCCTCCTTGTGATGCAGTAAGTTATTATTAGTATATTACACTCTTATGTTGCTACAAATGACTCTTATGTTGCTATAGATGATTCATTTGTTGCAATATGTGACACAAATATTGCTACAGACGATTCATCTGTTGCAATATATGATACAAATATTGCTACAGATGCTCATATGTGTCAACCTATCACATATTTGTAGCAATATATGACACATATGTGGCAACATATCACCCATATGCAGCGACATATGACACAAATATTGCTACAGATGCTCATATGTGTCAACCTATCACACATTTATAGCAACATATAACACATATGTGGCAACATATCACCCATCTGTAGCTACATATGACACATTTATGATAATATATCACCCATATGTAGCAACAAATAACATATCTGTGGCAACATATGACCCAAATATTCTTATGAATGACTCATTTTTATAAGTTTAGGTTGTGCATCCATGGATTACCCCAACTAAATAGGAATTGCAAATGACATATCTAATTACTCTAGGGTTGGTTGAAACCATTTTTGATACTCTTGTGGATAGAGTTAAAATGGAGTTGGCTAGAGCAACAACCATCAAAAGAGACAGAGTTGTTAATGAAGTTGTTAATAAATTAGTTGTTTTTTATGGGGTTAATGGTGTTGGTGTTGAAGTTGGTGCTGGTGTTGGACAAGACCAAGGGGCTACCTCTTGTAGAAGATGTTGTGGCTTTCTCTGTAAGAAGTGCAAGAAAGAAGATGAAGATTCAATCATATACCTTCAAACATTGAGTCAAGTTGTCAATGAATTTAAAAACAAGAGAGGGGTCAAGGACATTATATCAAAGAATGTTCGGCATCCATATACTCCGCAGGCCAAGAGGAGGAAAGAATCATTTGCCAAGGCAATACAAAATCTGAAGAAGAAGATGTTTGGAGAATTTCCAAGGGTCGTAATAGAGAAAGTGAAGAAGTACAAAAAGTTGAATATTTATAAGCATGCGACTGTAGCGGAAAGAACCAAATTGTTGATTCTGACGAGTGCAAAGGATGTTCGAATAGAATACGACATGCATACTTTTACAGGATAAGATTTCAGGAACATGACAAACATAAAAGTTTGGTGGAAAGACTGGGTAATCCTTCAATATATAATGCGCGTTTGTTTTATCTTTTCAATGACTACTCTTCTTTACTCTTTAATATTATTTTTTATTTCATTATGTTGATGAAATCCTTAACCTCATGCATCAGAGGCATGAGACATACTCGGATTACTATGATCCCAAAGATAAAATCCTGGATCTCAACTTCTATACCAACTTCCTAAAAAAATATAAAGAACTGAGCGATGAAGCAACAACTGTTGGTGGCAGAAGCATTAAACAATTAGTAGATGAGTTGAATGGGATGAAGATATGATTGACTATGTCAGGGGTATTAGGCCATATCCTTGAGGCATGGATTGGATTGGTGCAAAAAGGATTTTTACAGTCATGAAAATGAACAATACCCATTTTGTGACTCTCGAGATTCTTTTGCACGAGGGTCGCATGAATGTTTATGACTGCCAGCTGATGGGTATGGAACATGCCAAGTTTTTGACATACATACAACCTGTATTTGAGTTGCTGCCTAAATTGTTGAAGCAGAGTGGAATAAGGAATCATTTTTCAGAAAAATTTCTCAATGAACCATGGGAATATAAAGGTCAATTGGATCCCATGTTAAAAAAATGAAACTGGAGCGGCTTGCGGGTCATATTCCCTTGCATTCATTGATCATTTGGTTAGCGGGACATAACTTCAACCTCCCAAAACCTGTTGTGTGACAATCTAGTTGAACGAATGCAATGGGTTTGGGCTTATGGGATAATGTCTCGAGCTTAAATCCTTGAAAATATGTTTATAATTAAAGACAATGTTTTATTTTATCACTTATTTTATTTTATTTTATCTTATATTGAGAGCAAGTACATAGTATGTGATGTGGATTGTTCTCATATGTAGCAACATATGCCTCAAATGATCAAATGTTGCTACAGATGACCCATTGCTACATAAGGGTCATCTGTAGCAACATTTGAGGCATCTGTAGCAACATATGTCTCATATGTAGCAACATATGCCTCAAATGGTCAAACATTGCTACATAAGGGTCATCTATAGCTATATTTGAGGCATATGTAGCAACATATGGATCATATGTAGAAACATATGCTTCAAATGGTTAAACATTCCTACATAAGGGTCATCTATAGCGACATATGTGATATATGTAGCAACATATGGATCATATGTAGCAACATATGCCTCAAATGGTCAAACATTGCTACATAAGGGTCATCTGTAGCTACATATGTGATATATGTAGCAATATATGGATCATATGTAGCAATATATGTCTCAAATGGTCAAACATTAGCTACATACGAGTCATCCGTAGCAACATTTGAGTCATGTGTAGCAACATATGGATCATATTTAGAAACATATGCCTCAAATGGTCAAACATTGCTATACAAGGGTTATCTGTAGCAACATTTGAGGCATTTGTAGCAACATATGGATCATATGTAGCAACATATGTCTCAAATGGTCAAACATTCCTACATAAGGATCATCTGTAGCGACAGATGTGATATATGTAGCAACATATACATCATATGTAGCAATATATGCCTCAAATGGTCAAACATTGCTACATAAGGGTTATCTGTAGCAACATATAGATCATATGTAGCAACATATGCCTCAAATGATCAAACATTGCTACATAAGAGTCATGAGTAGTGACATTTGAGGCATGTGTAGCAACATATGCCTCAAATGGTCAAACATTGCTACATAAAGGTCATCTATAGCAATATTTGAGGCATGTGTAGCAATATATGCCTCAAATAGTCAAACATTCCTACATAAGGGTCATCTGTAGCAACATTTAAGGCATCTGTAGCAACATATGCATTATATGGCCAAATATTGGATCAGGAATGCAAAGCTATGTTTATTTATTTCCACAACTATGATAATTTTAATGGTTGTACACAACTACATAAGAATTTTCTATCCTCTACAGTATTCTTCTTGGTAATGCTTAATAATATAAGAAAAAAGAATAAACAACACCAAGATTAGCTTCCACATGCTACAACATTTGGTATTTTTCTCCTTCATCGCTCATTCGGTTCTTCTTTTAATATGACTTTCATTATCAGTTTCCAACTCCTTAATTTTGTTCGTCAATCTGAGAATAACAAACTTGGGTCGTATATCAACATCTTCAGGATCCCTCCATATAAAGAAATTGCATGCATTCTCCTAAAATACACATCACAAAGAAAGAAATTTAAATTTTAAAAAATAAAAAGATCAAAGTATCCAACTAAGATGTAGAAATGAACATACACGATAGCGTGGACAAGACCAAAATCTTCGACCTGAATTGTCCTTCGACCATGAAGTTTGCATTGAAAGTAAGTCTCCATGTTGTGCAATAGATTTTCACACCCAACATGGTATTATTTTCATAATTACAAATTTGATTTAGTATTGCATTTGACATCATATCAAAAGTAATAAAAACAAACAAAACTCATTCATTAGATTTATATTTCAAAGAACCACATTCTTCTTACCCAACCAGATATGGGAAAGTCCCGAAATTTGGTTTGACCAAAGTCCAATTAAATTAGTTGCGTATTAAAAAAAGAATAGAAAAGACTGACACATAAAAGACTAATGAAAATGAAATAATATCATTACATCCCGAGAGATCCTAGATCCATGCGAAGTGAGAGGTCGTATAGGAGAGAGAGAGAGAAAAAAGAGTGCCAAGACCGAAGCGGTAAGGATGAAGAAATTGAAAACCCTATTCTTGAAATGAAAATGAAAACCCTTATATATATATATATATATATATATATATATATATATATATATATATATATATATATATATATATATATATATATATATATATATATATATATATATATATATATATATATATATATATATATCCCATCTAGAAATGAAATAATTGGCCGATTGGACCAGTTTTAGTTTTTATTTTACAGAATATGCTTGCCTATGATTGGACCTGTTTTTTAAAGTACTTACACGTTTTATAAGTTATTGCCACATATGTCAGATCTGTTGCAATTTTTCCAACATATTCTGCATATGTTGGCACAGATGAAATATCAAAGAGGGATTAATCGACGAATTGATCGATTTAGGAATGGAAAAATGAAAAGTTGGACCAAATTTTACTACTTTAGACCATAATTAAGTAGTAAAAATAAGGTATAACACTTCGAACAACGATTTACAAGGGTGTTATATAAATATCATATGAATTTATTTGGTCATTGTATGATGAACTAGTGGGATGATAGTCTTTCTAAATATAATTGATAAAATCGAACGAAGGTTGTTGCATTGGACAAAATTGTTACTTAGACATGTTGTAGGACTATATATTAGTGTTACATCGAATTAGGTGACCATTTAATTGAATTAACCCCCAAAAGATCCATTTTATGATATGTATATGTTGCCACATATGTCAGGTCTATTACAATTTTGGCAACAGAACCTGCATATGTTGGCACAGATGAAACATCAATGAGGGACTAATCGACAAATTGATCGATTAAGGAATGGAAAAATGAAAAGTTGGACCAAATTTTATTACTTTAGACCACAATTACGAAATAAAAATACGGTATAACACTTGAAACAACAATTTACAAGGGTGTTACATAACTATTATATAGATTTACTTGGTCATTGTATGATGAACAATTGGGATGATAATAGTCTTTCTAAATATAATTGATAGAATCGAATGAATGTTGTTGTATTGGATCATAAGTTGTTACTTAGACATGTTTTAGGACTATCTATTAGTGTTACATATCGAATTAGGTTCCCATTTAATTGAATTAACCCCCAAAAGACTAATTTTATGATATGTATATGTTGCCATATATGTCAGGTCTGTTGCAATTTTGCCAACAAATGCATATGTTGGCACAGATGAAACATCAAGGAGTTACTAATCGACGAATTGATCAATTAGAGAATGAAAAAATGAAAAGTTGGACCAAATTTTATTACTTTAGACCATAATTACGCAATAAAAATAAGGTATAACACTTGAAACAACGATTTACAAGGGTGTTATATAACTATCATATGAATTTACTTGGTCATTGTATGATGAACTAGTGGGATGATAATAGTCTTTCTAAATATAATTGATAAAATCGAATGAAGGTTGTTGTATTGGACCATAAATTGTTACTTAGACATGTTGTAGGACTATATATTAGTGTTACATATAGAATTGGGTTACCATTCAATTGAATTAAACCCCAAAAGACCCTTTTTATGATATGTATATGTTGCCACATATGTCAGGTCTGTTGCAATTTTGCCAACAAAACATGCATATGTTGGCACAGATGAAACATCAAGGGGGGACTAATCGACGAATTGATCAATTTAGGAATGGAAAAATGAAAAGTTGGACCAAAATTTATTACATTAGACTATAATTACGCAATAAAAATAAAGTATTACACTTGAAACAACGATTTACAAGGGTGTTATATAACTATCTTATGATTTTACTTGGTCATTGTATGATGAACTAGTGGGATGATAATAGTCTTTCTAAATATAATTCAAAAAATCGAATGAAGGTTGTTATATTGGACCATAAATTGTTACTTAGACATGTTGTAGGACTATATATTAGTGTTACATATCTAATTAGGTTACCATTCAATTGAATTAAACCCCAAAAGACCCATTTTATGATATGTATATGTTGCCACATATGTCAGGTCTGTTGCAATTTTGCCAACAGAACATGCATATGTTGGCATAGATGAAACATCAAGGGGTGACTAATCGACGAATTGATCAATTTAGGAATGAAAAATGAAAAGTTGGACCAAAATTTATTACTTTAGACCATAATTACGCAATAAAAATAAGGTATAACACTTGAAACAACGATTTACAAGGGTATTATATAACTATCATATGAATTTACTTGGTCATTGTATGATGAACTAGTGGGATGATAATAGTCTTTCTAAATATAATTGATAGAATCGAATGAATGTTGTTGTATTGGACCATAAATTATTACTTATACATGTTGTAGGACTATATATTAGTATTACATATCGAATTGGGTTACCATTTAATTTAATTAACCACCAAAAGACCCATTTTATGATATGTATATGTTTCCATAGATGTCAAGTCTATTGCAATTTTGCCAACAGAACATGCATATGTTGGCACAGATGAAACATCAAAGAGGTACTAATTGACGAAACATCAAGTTGGACCAAATTTTATTCATTTAGAAAGTACCCCATAAAATTAACTACTTCATCTAATTCATAATCACAACGACATAAGTCACAACGATATCGTCCGTAAGAGAATTGATGAGTAGTGCAACAAATTGGTCTTTCTCCAATCTTTTGAGGTTCCTCTGGGAACATTCCATGTAAACTATGTAGGAAATAGTCTCGACATCTTCTGAGTAATGGTATACTCATGTTGCCAATGAAGTTTGTGTCTTCTGTCATGCATTCACCGCCTTTGAAGATTAAAATTATGACATGCACATATCCTGTCCAAAGGTGGCCACCCTCTGCTGCTCGCTTAAGAATTTCGAATCCATTTTAATCACTACGCTTGAAAAAATCATAGTAAAGAAGAAATAACACATTTAAAATGTAAAATACATTGATAAAAATGTGAATACATACGAAAAGCATTAAAATTACCACGCCTTTTCTGTATAAGGCTTCTAAATTCCCCGATTCTCTACACTTTTCCATGAAAGAAGTGCATCTTCGATAAAAATGAAGACGGTCGTATAAACACTAGAATGCTGCGCAAATATACCTTCTGATATACAGAAGGTTCATTAGCGACTTCATTTAGGAGCCTGGAACTGAAAAATCAAATAAAAAAGTCAGAAAATTGAATTAAAGAACAAAAATTATTTAATACATACATACCTTAATTTAACCCTCAGTAAATCTTTAAGGGAGTAGAAAGCAACCCTTGTAGTTTTTTTTCCTCAGTGTCATTTTTGAAGATTTCTTATTCTTCCTTCCCATCTTGGAGACAATTATATGAAAAGACCTAAGTTATGTTCTTCTTATATATAATAATAATATAATTCCAATGTAATGAATACGAAGAGGCACTTCTGAAGAATGTCAAAAGTTGCAAGTACTTAATGTTGTCACAGATTTATTTCGAAAATAAGTACAAAATGAATATCATATGTTGCCACATAGTTTGAAAATAAGTAAAAAGACAAAAAGGCAACATTTTCACCATATGTCATATGTTGCCACATCATTCGAAAATAAGTACAAAAGAAAAAAAGGCAACATTTACACCATATGTCATATGTTGCCACAAATTTAATTAATCTCACACAGTCGTATGAGGAAGAAATTTAACTAGATAATCTAGTTCTAAATCACAACTACACAATTCACAGCGAATATCGTCTTCATCGTCGCTTTCCCTGGCCAACCATTCATGTGGGCTATTTGATGGGGTTGATGAACAGTGCAATAAATAGGTCTTTCTCCCAACAAATTAGGTTCTGGCACCCACAATTGATTTAAAATGTATCGCAAATTGTGTCGACATTTTCTCACTATTTTGGTCTTGGTTTTTTTCATGTTGGCAATGAGCATCAAGTCTTTTCTTATGGATTCACCGTCTTCAAAGAATGAAATTACAGAAAGCTCATAGGATGCACCAATGTGGCCACCGCCTGCTGCTTGTTTAACCATTCCCAATGCAGTTGGATTATTACGGTTGAAAAAATTATACTACAGAAGAAATAACACATTTAAAATACAAAATACATTAATGAAAACATGAATACATACGAAAAAAATTAAAATTACCACACATTTTCTGTATAAGGCTTCTAAGTTCTCTGATGCTATGCAAATTTACATGAAAGAGATGATTTATTGATTCAACGTCCATCTAGGTTCAGGAAAAAAGCTGACCAATGTTACCTTTTGATATATAAAATGTTCATTACCGACTTCATTGAGGAACCTCGAACTGAGAAATGAAATAAAATGGTTAGGAAATGAAATTAAAGAGCGAAAATTGATTAATACATACATACCTTAATTTAACCCTCATTAAATCTTGTAGGGAGTAGGAAGCAACCCTTTCAACAATAAGAATTACTAGTTCAATCGGAAGGGATCCAATGTATTTTTTTCTAGTTGAAACCATTTTTGAGAAAATTAAATGAAGAAAAAGAGAAGACAACTTTTGACTTCTCCCTCCCTTCTATTGTTTTCTTATAAAATGCTAAGAAATTTGAAAAGTTGCAAGAGAAGAGATGACTTTTCAAAACAGAGTAAAAAACTGAAAAGTCGTAATTTTTTTATTTATTAAACCTGTTTCAATGATAGTAATTATTGATTGATTGTTTGTTAACAAGACTTACAAGTAATCATTTTTCAAAAATATATTGGGACAGATGCGTAATTATTTTTTAAAAATGTATTTGACATATGTTGCAACATATGCAATAGTCTGTTGTAATATCAAACACATAATTGATATATGTTGGTACATATACGTTATGTTGTAATATCTAACACATAATTGACATATGTTGCGACATATGCAACATTTTGTTTTATAATGTAACACATAATTGTCATATGTTGACATAGATAAATTTGTTCAAAATTAATCACACTTTTTATTTAAAGATAACGATCAAACTCAAAAATCATTGCAAAACAAAGAAGGGCAACATTTTTCACAGTGAATTTGCAAGTTCTTTACATATGTTGCCACATATGGAAATTTAATTAATCCCTCGTATGAGGCAGAAAGTTAACTAGATAATCTAGTTCTATATCACACCTACATAAATCACAATGAATATCCTCTTCATTGTAGTGTCTTCTCCAGGGAAAATCATTCATGCGACCGATTCGCTCAAATTAATGAACAGTGCAATAAATGGGTCTTCTTCCCAACAAACGAGGTCCTGACACATACATTCGACATAAAATATTTCGCAAATGAATTCGACATCTTCTCACTATTACTGGATCAGTTTTTTTCATGTTGGCAATGAACATTAAGCCTTCACTCATGGTTTCACCGCCATTGAAGATTGACATTATGGCAAGCACATACTCAGCTCCACTGTGGTCATCATCTACTGCTTGATTAATTATTTTCAATGCAGTTGGATCGCTACAGTTGAAAAAATCATACTACAGAAGAAATAACACATTTAAAATACAAAATTAAAAAAAAGTGAATACAGTAAAAAAATATTAAAAATTACCACGTCTTTTCTGTATAAGGCTTCTGAATTCTCTGATGCTCTGAAGATTTTCAGGAAATAAACAGCTTCTTGAACAATCGACCATCTATGATAAGGAAACCTGAGAAAATTTACCTTCTGATATACATAACGTTCATTAGCTACTTCATTGAGGAACCTGGAGCTGAAAAATAAAATAAAATGATTAGTAAATAAAATTAAAGAGCGAAAAATTGATTAATACATACATATCAAAATTTAACTCTCATTAAATCTTGTAAAGAGTAGGAAGCAACCCTTTGAATGATATCAATTAGTAGTTCCCTCGGAAGGGATTCAATGATGTTTTTTTTTAGTCATAGTGATTTTTGAAGATTTCTTATTCATATTGAATATTCAGTAAAATTTGAAAAGTTGGAAGAGAAGAGAAGAGAAGAGACTACTAAAAGTTTTCAAATGCATATACTTATTTTTTTTTTAAAAAAAGGATAAAATTTGAAGAGTCGCGTCATTAAAGTTTTTTTTCTTGAAAGTTGTTCCAATGACAGTAATGATATCATCACATTACACGTAAGTATTTTATTAAAAAAATATTGGCAAAGATTATTTTTTGTGGTACTTGTAAGATATAATTGACATATGTTGGGACAGATGCAATTTTATGTTGTAAGATCTAACACATAAGTGACATATGTCGCCACAGATGCAATGTTCTGTGTTAAGTGGCAACATATAATTGACATATGTTGCCACATATGCAACATTCTGTGTCAAGTGGCAACAAATAAAATTTGTTGATGTAAGTAGCAACACATAATTGACATATGTTGCCACAAATGAAATATTCTATTGTAACTAGCAATACATAATTAAATAAATCAGACATTATATATAAATAAAATCACATAAGATGATTCTAAATAAGATAAGAAGATAAAGATCATCCTCAAATAAGAAAGAACATTCATTAAAATTCAACGATACTTTTTATGGAGCATTTTGATTTGGGCATGTAGCTTTTTGTGGCCAAAGTCCCTACATACGAAACACTTATTTTTTTTTGTTGGAAATGATTCACCAACTCCACGCCGTCTCTTATATCTCCTTCTTCCGGGTTTACTTGTATCAACATATGGAGGAGATATTTCTCTCTATATGATATCCAAAGGGACAATCTAAGAATCTTCAGGTGGCAAGGCTGAATTTCCTGACAATATGTCATTGTGTAATTTTCCACCGAATAATATGGAGAGGAGTAATCGTAAATTTGATTTTCAAAATCGGCACCATGTTGGGATCGAAGCGTTGTCTTGGCATGTGGGCAAGGTATTTTGTCCAAGTCAAAAATTCTACAAGTACAAGTTCTTCTTTGTAGATCCACAGTAGCAACATCACCATGACCAGTGAAATTGAACTTGTAGTTAGCAATTTGATGAGCCAACAACTTGTTGACCGCGTTGACATACTCCGATATGTTTTTTTCAATTGAGGGAACAAATCTATTCGCAGAGTGCACCAACTTTATACACCTCTGTGAATAACAACGCAAATCCCCTGTTTATTTCATCAAATAGAGCGACAATGGGAAATTATCTTTCAACATCAAACATAGCATTCACCGACTCTGCGATGTTTGACGTCATAATGTTATATCTACACAACAAAAAATAAAAATCAAACAAAACACATAAAATAAAAATAAACTCAAATGAGATGGTACCTATTTCCCGGGCAAAATTCCCTACTCCATGTATGGAATCCAATACGTTTAAGAGTTTCAGCTGCTTTTGGTACCAAATCTCTTATTTGATTGAAATGGTCATTGAACTCACATCTATTGTACGCATTTGCTGCTGTATAAAAATGGGACACTACCTTCGAATTGTGAAATTTATTTCGAATATTTTTCCCAAGGTATCTCATGCAACAACCATAATGAGATGCAGGGTAAGATTCTTGTAACCATCTTTTGAATACTTGAATGTCTATCAGAGATAATGCACAACTCATCAGTATCATCTACAAAACTTCTCATATTTTGAAAAAAATATTCATATGAGGCATCGCATTCCTTGTCCACGACACAGAAAGCCACTGGAAATATATGATTCTCAGCATCTTGTGCCACCGCCGATAGCAAAACTCCTCCATACTTGCTCCTCAAGAATGTGCCATCAACGACAATTACGTTTTTCATTTCTTGAAAACCAATTATCAAAGCAGCATATGATACAAAGAAGTACTAGAATCTACCATTTTCATCGAGCAACAATGTCGTCTTGCTTCCTGAATTTGCAACTTCAATCATATAATGGTACGTATTAAGCACTGCGTACCCGTGCTCATGTGCTCCCCTGACATTAGACTTAGCATGCTCCATGCCCTTATAAATCTTCCAATAGCTTACCTTACAACCCAATTTTGTGGGGAGTTGATTTGACATGTCTCTTGTGTATGTGCCTTTATCATTGGGAAACCTATTTACAAAGTACTTACCTATGACTTTTGTCGTGGCATGGGAATTATGGCTTGTAAGATGCTTTGCACTACACATATGGTACCTTTTCATAGATTCTAATGGAAAATCTGTCGCTACTTGTAAGTTTCACAACCCTCAGCCACCAATTTCAATATGGATATGAACATTTAAAGGAGAACACATTACGAGAATTGATCACCTTTTTCAGTCTAAAATCTTTTTTCAAGCAAGCAATTTTCAATGAATTTGTCAGTTCTTGCTTGTTCTTGCTTGTTCTTGAATGTCATTCCCTTATAAAAACATGTTTCATCATCACGAACATTATTCACACGTGAAGATTGAGAAGCACATGGATTGTTGCTGCCAACCATAGGTGTAGGAGGAAAGTTACTCTCAAGGTCCGGCCCTTGAGCTTCACATTCACCTACACCTACACCTTCACCTTCACCTATTCCAATTTCATCATCGGGATTATTCATGTCTTCGGGATCAAATTCATCATTTAACATATTTTGTTGGCCTTCATCTACATTATGATCCTCCTCGATAGGATTTTCTTTCACGTAGACTCTTAATATGGACGGTTTCTCTGCTCCTCCCAAATAAACAAACAAACTATGTTGATCAGTTATTTTAAAAGGTAAAACCTTCTTATTATGAAAAAAATTGGGAATATAACTCATGACAAGATCTTGCAGTTTACAATTGTATCTAGACTTTTGTACGACTAAATTGAAGAAACCATCATACAAAAGGTTTCTTTCGACATACATCACTACTGAACCAACTCCTCGTTTTATACTATCCTCCCAATGCCATATGAATCGATTTTTCTTCTCGACCCATTCACCACGACAATCAATCCCTACAAATAACGATATTGTACCTGAAGAAATTGATTAAAAAAACAATTAGTAATTAGGAAGAATAAGTATATGTTGCCACATCTGGTTTTTCTTTTGCGAAATGTAAGTCATATGTTGCTACATATGACTGAATAGTTGTGAAAAATAAATCACATGTGGCAACATGTTTATGTTATATCATATGTTGTCACATATGGTTTTTCTTTGCGAAATGTACGTCATATGTTGCTATATATGACTGTTCTGTTGTGACAAATAAATCACATGTGGCAACATGTTTATGTTATATCATATGTTGTCACATATGATTTTTCTGTTGCGAAATGTAAGCCATATGTTGCTACGTATGACTGTTCTGTTGTGACAATAAATCACATGTGGCAACATGTTTATGTTATATGTTGCCACATATGGAATTTCTGTTGTGAAATGTAAGTCATATGTTGCTACATATAACTATTCTGTTGCGATTGAAATAACCTTTTATTGCTACATATAACATAAATATGTTGCCACATGAGATTTATTTGTCACCAACAGCACAGTCATATGTAGCAACATATAATTATTTTGTTGCGATTGAAATAACATTTTTGTTGCTACATATGACTATAATATGTTACAATAGTCAACTGTTGCAACATATATAACCATATAATTGAAACGCGAATGCAAATTATTAAAAAATTTGTAGATACTCAGATCAAATGATGATGAATGATTTCAAATAGCTATTAATTTTACTTACGAGAAACAATGGTGTGTGATCCAATCACTTATAAAGTAATTCCAATTGAAAAAGAACGAAATTTGGTCAATTGATTACAGATTAGCTAAATCTGATTAGAGAAGAAGAAATTTGAAGCACTAGCAGTCAAGACCCACAATATACGAAAAGAAGAACAAAAAGATGAAGAGAGCGGGAAGAAAGGCAAGCAAGCAAGCAAAAACGAGAGTAGAAGAAGAAGAAGAAGCAGAAGAAGAAGAGGACGAATACGACGGCTGGAGGCGGGGGAAAAATCTTTTATTTCCCCTTTGGCTCGATGGTGGCTTCCATTTCCCACAAAAATTGGTTAAATTAGGTTTGATTTAGTCAATCTACCCTTTTACCCCTCATTTAATTCCCACAAAAGTTGATTAAACTAGGTTTTGTGAATTTACCCTTTTACCCTTCATTTAATTCAGTGGATCAAACTGTCAACTTATAAACTTGAGGGCAACTCCACAATTCTTTATCATTAATCACATAATTGTCACCTACACCCAATACTTAAGACTTATGTCACCGCCCATTTATTTTGAAACCTTATTGTCACTTTTTTTATAAAAAAATCTCAAGTATCATATTAGTTTGGTTATTAATTTAAGGTATTTTAGAAATAAAAAAAAATCAAATCAAACCAACCAATCCACACCCACACCCCCATTGACATCCCCGGAAAACAATACATAGGGATGTCAATGGGGGTGTAGGGTGTGGATTGGTTGGTTTGATTTGATTTTTTTTATTTCTAAAATACCTTAAATTAAGTGACCCTAGTTTTAATTATTAAGTGTAGGTGACAAATTTTTAATCAATTTTAAAAAAAAGTTAAATAGGTCCTCAAGTTATTTTTTTTACACTTTCACCCAAATTCAATTAAAATCCAAATTTTCAAATAGTAATGTCTCGCTTTTTCACGTTTTTTCTTCCTCTAATCGTCATGATTAGCTCTTATTTCTTCTTCTTCTTCTTTTTGTTCTTTTATTGGTGTTGCAACTTATTGTAGAATTCTTATTTGAAGAATTTAAGAAGGGAGAATCTCAAATTTTAATTTAACATGTGATTTGAAAAGGTCTAAACCTTTAGAAATTACTTCTTAATTGGTAATTTTCAATCATTTTAACAAGTTAAAAGTATTGTTTGGGTGTATTATTCATTTAAAATTTTAATTTTTGTGTTATTGTTCTCGCCGTTGATGTATGTTAAATTTCAGTAACTGATATGACTGTTTCAGTAATTTACAACAATTGTTGAATGATTTTGTTGAATAATTATCGTAATTGCTATAGCTATTTCAGTAGCTGCCGAATAACTTACAACGATTGTGATATTTTAATATAATGTTTGTTATGATCAATTTTTTAGTTCTAACTTAAAATATTTTCAGGTATCTTCAACATCATTAATTGGACATAGAATAGTAGTACGAGTTGATTGTAATGGTGAATGAGTCGATTCCAACAATCGTTATATTTTGCGTTGGAAGAGTAAAGAATTGCCCGTCACAATTGCGATAATTATGCATCGAGATATTGCATATGATGATTTTGCAAATAAAATCATTACTTGTTGTAAATTAAATTGTGAGTTGAAAGCTATTGTGATCACTTACCCGCATAGTTGTGGTGAAAAGCAGAAGACGACTCCTTTTAAGATAAATGATCAACTTAGTTTAAATACTTATTTGGAAGATGAACTTAGAAGTGTTTTAAGGATCTACATGGTTGAAAGATTGGTGGAGAATCATAATTTATGTGATAACCAACAAGTGTTGAACGACGAATGTGGTAGGCTGAATATGAATATTTCGAATCAATGAACTCTCTTACTTGCTATAGAAAAATTCAACAACTGCTATAAAAAGTACATAATTTTCATGCACATTATAAAAAATTTAAACAATTATTGTAAAATAATACAACATCTCGTTTAATTGTTGTAGAGAATTGTAGCAATTGCTATGAAAAGTACAACTATTTGATTATTTGTTGTAGCTTATCAAATGAAATCACTAGTTATTCTAAATTTTCTTTTAAAATTAGTCAAAATTATTCTATTTATCGTGGAATATGATTAATATAACTAATTAACAATCAATTTATCAATTTAAGTTGATTACATGTGAAATTACTTAATTGATCGTCTGGTATCTCAAATAACTATCTCATTAAACAAGATCACTATCTAATATAAATTTTATGTTAAAATTATATCAACACAACTCTATTTATCATTAAATATGAGTGTTACAACCAATAAACAATCAATTACTCATTATAAATTGATTACGTGTGAAATTGTAATGGAATGATCGTCTGGTATCTCAAATAACTATCTCATTATACAAGATCATTATCTAGCATAAATTTATTTTTAAATTAAATCAACACTACTCTAATTATTATTAAATACGAGTGTTACAACCAATAAATAATTATTTACTCATTATAAATTGATTGCATGTGAAATTATAATGGAATTGATCATCTGGTATCTCAAATAACTATCTCATTATACAAGATCACTATACAACATAAAATTTATTTTTAAATTAAATCAACACTACTCTACTTATCATTAAATATGAGTGTTACAACAAATAAACAATCAATTAGCCAATTAATTTACTTACTTGTTAAAAAGAAAAGTTTAGCAATTGTTATATAAATTAAAGTACAACAACTTTCTTGCTTGCTGTAGAAAAGTTCAGCAACTGCTATGAAAAGTATAATAATTTTCGTCCTTGTTGTAAAAATTTAAGCAATTGATATAAAATAAAATAACAACTCGATTAATTGTTGTAGAGAATTTTAACAATTGGATGAGTCAAATCATCACCTTCAACTAGTTCACTAACAATATCATTGTTCTTTATTGTTGTAGAGAATTTCAATAATTGGATGAGTCAAATCCTCACCTTCAATTAGTTCACTAACAACATCACAATTCTTTTTCCGATTAACATAACAATTCATCAAATTCAAAATACCATATTCACTAATGTACCACAAAAGTGAATTAAAAGTTTAGCAAAATAGTGGTAAAATGCATATTCACAAGCCCCTTCAATTCATCAAATTCAAAATACCACATTTACTGATGTACAACAAAAGTGAATTAAAAATGTAGCAAAATAGTTATAAAAATGCATTTTCACAAGTAGCCCCTTTTTCATCACTCTTTCAACTCCTTTTTGAATTCGAATCAGCTCTTTCATCTTTAATATTAAAAAAAATGAATTTCACATGTAAAAATGAAATATATATATATAACACAAGACAAATCTTAGAAAGATGATTAGAATATAATTTTACCTTTATTATTTTCGGACACCAATTCTTTTTCGATAATGGTCTCATTCACTTTTTTCTTTTTCTTTTTTCTAGCACTTGACAATGCCTTCGAAATTTGTCTCTTTGTTCTTTTAACATAGTCGGGAGTAATACCTCTCTTAGACTTCATGGTGACGATAGCTTTCTCTAAAGACTTAATCTTAGCATTCATGGTGACGATAGTTTTCTCTAAAGACTCTACCATGACATTCAATAAATCTATCGTCTCTTTAGTGGATGGAGTTTCTTGAAGACAAGGAACATTCTCATTGATCGGAGAAGATGTTTCTACTCCAAAACCACCACTAATATCACCGAAGTCTCCTCCTCTTTCGAAATCAACACCATCAGTATATCTATTAATATTTGGAGTAAATTCTCCTACTCCTAATAGCAATGTTCAACTACCAAAGATCAAACTACCTTAAGAATAAGAAAAATAAATGATCTATAAGAACAACATTCTCCATAAGATAAGCAACAATTAAAGGTCCAAGAAAGACACCTCTAATGTCTCAAACATTTACCTCAAAAACATCCAAATTCTTTTTCCTACAAGAAACAAGAACCTAAAACAGGGCCAAACGTTAAAATGCAGACATTAAAGAGCCATCAATCACCACATAGAAGAAGATAAGAACAACCCCACATAGATAACAAAAAACAAACATAAGAAGGATCAATGAAGGCACACAAATCTTGTGTAAAAGAACCACCTTTTTTCCCAAGAAAACCCTATCAAGTAAAATCGTTAAACCCCACAAACTTCTATATGCTAAAAACAAGGAAGGCCTAAAAAAAAACTAACGAAGAAGACCAAGACGAAGGTAGTGGAAATCGCCAAAAATCTGTCGCAACAATGTCTCCCCCGATACCACTACAAGTTGTTCGCAAGAAAGAAAAAGAAAGACAATTGGGAATGGGTTTATTTGAATAGCAAGGAAGAAAAAGAAGAGAAAATCAAGCGAAAGGTGTCAAATAAGTCTTGGTTTTGTTTTTGGTGACAGATTGAACAAGAGCTGGTCAAATCCTCTTTAAAATGTAATTAAGTAAATATGGGACCAAATTAACATTTCTAAAACTTTCTAATTTTTTATAAAATACAAAAAAGCACTTTATTTTTGAACTTCTATAATTCAATTCAAATCATTTAAAAAAAGAAATCTTGTCATCTTCTTGTCCCAGCGTTCTCTCTCTTCTCTCTTGGGTTTGTTCTTCTTCTTTTTCCTTATAAATCCGAAAATCTGACTATCTCTCCTCCACTATCTTCCTCTCCGACTATCTCTATCTCCATTATTTTTCTCCTCATCTCCAGTCGTTACTCGCTCCTCTTTTTGAACTGAAATCGTGTTCGACTTAAAATGGGTAAGTTATTGTTTTGAAAGATTTTACAATTTTTGAAGTTTGTTTCTTGGATTAATGAATAATAAAACGTTCTGTAGATGTAAAAATTGAATAATGATGTAATGGTGCCTATTACTTATTGTTTTTGAAAGACAATCAACCAACCCCAAAACCCCCTAATTTTGAGGAAATGTATATGTATTGTTAACATTTCAGTGAAAAGTCAGTTTTTTTATTGTTTTTCTTGTTCTTTTTGTGGCCATTTTGTTGATATGATTTTAGAAATATAGTCTTGTTGAGTTGTCCAACATATATTTCATTTTTTGAAAGATGTATCGTATGTTGCCACATTTTAGTGATATGTTGCTTCATATTCCAACATTCATCATATGTTGTAACATCTCACTTATGCGTTAGGGCAACAAAATGGTCATCTGTGGCAACATAAGATTCATTTGTGGCAACTTAGGATTCATCTGTGGCAACATAAGAATCATCTGTGGCAACTTAGGATTCATCTGTGGCAACATAAGATTCATCTGTGGTAACTTAGGATTCATCTGTGGCAACATAAAATTCATCTGTGGCAATATAAGATTTATATGTGTCAACATATGATTCATCTGTGGCAACATAATGTTAATTTATGGCAACAGACTATTCATTTGTGGCAACATACTATTAATATTATTTATAATGAATTGAAAAGTCTCATTTTTTTAATTTGCCTTGTAGATGAAATGATACAAGAAGCTTCATTCATGACAACAAATCAATCTTTCATTGGTCTTGCATCATCTTCTAACATCAAATGCTCTTTTTGTCTATGCGAAGAATGTGAGCAGCAACATGATTATTTTATTAGTCGTGTTAAAAAATTCAATGTTATTTTTAAGGAAATGTCTCATAATATTGATGTCCAAAGATCCAAGAAGAATTCACAGCCTCTGAAGTGTAGGAGATTGAAAAAATCTATTTCCCAAAAACTTTCTACAATTAGTGAGAAGGAAAAGGAGGAGGAGAAGAAGAAGGAAAAGAAGGAGAAGGAGAAGCTGAAGCATAAGAAGGAGGATAAGAAGAAGGAGAACAAGCACGAGAAGGAGAAGGATAAGAAGAAGAAAGAGAAGCATAAAGAGAAGGAGGAGAAGCAGAAGCAGAAAGAAAAAGCGAAAGCCAAAAAGAAAGAGAAGAAAGTCGAAGTCGTCATTCGTGATGTGAAGCGAAAATATCCATTTGAAGGTTTTAACATTGACGGCGAGTGTTCAACTAAAATAATGTCATACTTCTCGCAATGGATAAACGAGGGTCTTTACAAGCATCATGCAAAAAAGTAAGATCATTCGACTACTATTAGTATTTCTTCTTGTTGTCCACTAAATAATTATTTATAATGATTACACAATTACAAAAGAGACAAATATGATCAATACTTAGCCAATTGCTCAAAACTTGATTTTGACCAACTTGATTTTGTAGTTGCATTTCCAAAGAATAAAGACTGGTTCTACGTAATGTCTCTACCCAATAAGTGTTGGACTGATGAGGTAAATTCATGCCCACTTTTATGTTTGATTAATACATGAATATATACAAATAAATTTATACATAGATACACTTGTTTGATGCATCTGTGCAGTATATGGATGTCATTTTTTACTATTTGCGTAAGAAGCCGAAGCAACAACATAGTCATTCTAAATATCAATATACCACCACTAGTTGTTTTTTTAAAACATACATTGAAAATGCTAGTGTTGTTCCTGTATATGAGGATAAAATTGTTAGAATAATGAAAGGGTTTGCTATACCTTGTGGACTGCCTTGGCACTTGACAGATGATGTTTATGTCCGTGTAAATAGTAATAGGGAATTCCATTGGATTTTGGCAGTCGTTGCATTGAAGGAACGGTGCATAAAAGTGTATGATTCCATGTCCTCGTCTAGGTTTAATAGAAAATTATCCTCCAAGCTTCATAAGTTGTCTACAATGTTGCCAAAGTACCTTGAGTTAAGTGGATTTTTTGAGAAAAAGAGCGAACCAACTGATCAATTCTTGAATGTTACCAAGGAAAGAACAAATCTCACCCATTCGAAGTCAGACATGTTACTGGTATTGCCCAACAAGAAAGCAGTAGTCTGTAAGTATCACATTATTTTTTTGTCTTACGACTATAGAAAAATGTGATGTTATTATATTTTCAGATTGATGATATACCATGTATAGATTGTAGACTTTTTGTTGCTGCATACGCTGAGTTTTTGAGTGATGGATTAGAAGTACCATCTTGTGGAGTTAATGTTGAAACCCTTCGCATGAGATATGCTTCACTTCTATGGAGTTATGGAATTTTAAAGGCTCGGAATAGCTATGTTAGTGACAATGAAGAACCACAGAGGACTAGACCTAAAAAGGCAAAGATCGATGAAAATATTGCGGTTACCACCATTGATTAGATAGGTGGTTATGTATATCATTGTGAATTACCTTTTTATTGATAAGTTGTATAAAATAATTGGTGAAGTATTAATATAATTATCTGCATGTGTATAAACAGAAAGGATACATGTGGCAACATATTTCACAAAAGGTGATATGTGGTAAGATATGTCACAGAAAGGATATATGTGGCAACATTATATTATATAACATGTCACAGAAAAGGTGGTATGTGACACAATAGAACGTATATATATGGCGACATATGTCACTGTTTGAATTGTCAAAATTAAAAAAAAAATGGATTTAATATAATCGTCCCTTCATTTTTCCTCTTTTCTCTCTCCTATAAAAGTAATTTCAATTTTTTTGCTGATAATATTAATCATCGCTTGTCTGCATGTGTACCAACAGAAAGGTGTCATGTGGCAACATATAACACAAAAAAGAGATATGTGGTAAGATATGTCACAGAAATAAAATATGTGGCAACATTATACTATATATATAACATATGTCCCCCAACAGAAAGTATATATGTGGCAACATATGTCACAGTTTGAATTGTCATAATTCAAAAAAAAATTAAAACAGCTTTAATTTCCATTTTCATTTTCCCTCCTCTCTCTCTCCTCTCTCCTCTCTTCTATAAAAGTCGTTTCATATTCTAAATTTTATTTATTTTTACTAATTTCAGTTTTTTTTTCTATTGTTTCTCTTCCATTATTCCTTCCTTCACAGATCATTGTTCTTGCGATATTTTCTAAAATATTAGTGGAATCTGTTGCGATCCTCTTCTACAGCAAGGCGTTGTTGTCATCATCATTTCTAGTTTATCGTTGATATATCTTCTCAGGTAATATTTAATTAGGGTTTGAAATACATGTGTTTATCTACTTACTTGTTTGCCCTGTTTTGAGTGGTTTTATCATTTTTTTGGTTGATTTTGTAGTTGTTATTTTTTGAATATTTTTTTATTCCAAACAACTTAATTGTAGTACGTTGTATATTATTTAGAGAGGATTTTGTGGTTTGTTTGTTTTTTGTAGCTCATGTGTGGCATTCAAATATTTTATTTTTGTGGTTGCAGATACAATATAATGACTCCTGTCAAAAGAAAACTTGATACATCTGACACAACAAAGATCCAGAAGAAGGCTAGGTCTAAAATTGATAGGAGAGGAATGAAAATACCACTCTTTTAGAAGATCTTGCATCTGAAGCAGTTTCTTCTTCTCAAGTAGAACTAGAATTTTGTCAAAAAGAATATGAAGAAAGAGAAGTAGTGGAGGAAGAAGAGGAAAAACAAAAAGAAGTTGAGGAAGAACAAGGAAAGCTATAGAAGTAGTTAATAGAGAAGTAGTTGAGCCACAAGAAGAAAAAATAAATGAAGTTGAGGAAGAAAAAGGGGAAAATATAAAAGTAGTTAATAGAGAAATAGTTGAGGCACAAGAAGAAAAAATAAATGAAGTTGAAGAAGAACAAGAACTTCATGAAGTTTTCAATGCTATTGGTGATGATGGGATTAAAATTATCAATGCACACACTTTCCCTGTGCATCTGCAACCTAATGCTAATGGTGGCATTATTAGGTCAGTCCTGGGAAAACCTTTCATCAAATTTAGGGATATCCTCAAGAGAAATCATTTGAAAGATTTTTTTCAGAAATAGTTATTTCGGTCATTTTCTTGATTTACCCATCGATACAACTCCACATTTTCAAAAGACCATTGTGTATGAACTTCTGAAAAGAAGGTTCATTTTTTAAAATTCCAAAAAGAAGAATGAGATTGTAATTAATTATTGTTGCATGCAGTTTTCTTTGGCAAAAAAGAGTTTGCCATAGTTATAGGGTTAAAATGTCATCCTCCTCTTGAGTCCGTCCCTGAATACATTGTCAAAAAAGAACCATGAAGAAGAAAGAAAGAAGTAACAGAAGTAGCAGAAGCAGGACAACAATCACTGCCAACTGAGGAGCAGGACTTGATGTCCCTTATTGGCAAAAGATTCAAAAATTCTGACTTAGTAAATTTGTTGGAACACGAGGATACACCAAGGAAGCACAAGGAGTCATTGTGCTTACTTTAGTTTACACATAATATACTTTTGCCGAGGGATGTTCACAACAACATACTGTTTAAATGGGTGAATTTCTGTCAGGATATTGAGGCTTTAAACAACTACCCTTGGGGTCATGAGATCTTTGAATTAACTCTCAAATATTTGTTGGAACCTTTAGGAGAAAAGACCAATAACTTGTTTGGCTTTCCATGGGCTTTCATGGTAAAACTAAATGTTCTTAATATTTTTATATTATATTAAGTAATTCAACATTTGATTAGTGACATGTTTTCCTTTTTTATAGGCTTGGGCATTTGAAGTCATTCCTCATTTGATCCATCAAGTAATTGCAGAAGAACAGAGATCATCTCCAAGGATATTAAGATGGTTGAAGTCAAGAACAAAAACTACCAAATATTGTGACACAAATATTGTTATAGATGATTCATCTGTGGCAATATGTGACACAAATATTGCTATAGATGATTCATCTGTGGCAACATGTGACACAAATATTTCTACAGATGATTCATCTGTGGCAACATGTGACACATATGTGGCAACAGATCACCCGTCTATAGCAACAAATAACATTTATGTGGCAACTTATGACCCAAATATTCTTACTGATGACTCATTTTTATAATTTTAGGTTGTGCATCCATGGATTACCCCAACAGAAGAGGAATTGCAAATGTCATATCTAATTACTCTAGGGTTGGTTGAAACCATTTTTGATCCTGTTGTGGATAGAGTTAAATGGAGTTGTCTGGAGCAACAACCATCAGAAGAGACAGAGTTGTTAATGAAGTTGTTATTTTTTATGGTGTTGATGGTGTTGGTGTTGGTGCTGGTGCTGGTGCTGGTGCTGGTGTTGGTACTGGACAAGACCAAGGGGCTACCTCTTGTAGAAGATGTTGTGGCTTTCTTTGTGAGAAGTACAACAAACATGATGAAGATTCTATCATGTATCTTCAAACATTGAGTCAAGCTGTCAATGAATTTAAAAACAAGAGGGGGGGTCAAGGGCATTCTATCAAAGAATGTTCGGCATCCATATACTCCACATGCCAAGAGGAGGAAAGAATCATTTGCCAAGGCAATACAAAATTTGAAGAAGAAGATGTTTGGAGAATTGACAAGGGTCGTAATAGAGGAAGTGAAGGAGTACAAAATGTTGAATATTTATAAGCGTGCGACTGTAGGGGAAAGAACCAAAGTGTTGAGTCTGACGAATGCAAAGGATATTCGAATAGAATAGAGCATGCATGTTTTTACAAGACAAGATTTCAGGAACATGACAAGCATAAAAGTTTGGTGGGAAGACTAGGTAATCCTTCAATTTATAATGCACGTTTCTTTTATCTTTTCAATGACTACTCTTCTTTACTCTTTAATATTATTTTTTATTTCAGTATATTAACGGAATCCTTAACCTCATGCGTCAGAGGCATGAGACATACTCAGATTACTATGATCCCAGAGATAGAATCCTGGATCTCAACTTCTATACCAACTTCCAAAAAAGATATAATGAACTGAGCGATGAGGCAACAACTGTTGGTGGCAGAAGCATTAAACAGTTGGTAGATGAGTTTGTATGGGATGGAGATATGATTGACTATGTCAGGGACATTAGGCCATATCTTGGAGGCATGGATTGGATTTATGCAAAATGAATTTTGACAGTCATGAACATGGATAGTACCCATTTTGTGACTCTCGAGATTCTCTTGCACGAGGGTCGCATGAATGTTTATGACTGCCAGCTGATGCTTACGGAACATGCCAGTTTTTGACAAACATACAACCTACTTCGAGTTGCTGCCTAAATTGTTGAAGCAGAGTGGAATAATGGAACATTTGCCAGAAAAGTTTCTCAATAAACTATGGTAATTTACAGTTCGAATGGATCCCATGGTAAAAAATGAATCTGGAGAGGCGTGCGGGTCATATTCCCTTGCATTCATTGAGCATTTGGTTAGCGGAACAGATATTCAACCTCCCAAAACCCTGTTGTGTGACTATCTAGTTGAACGAATGCAATATGTTTGGGCTTATGGGATAATATCTCGAAGCTTAAAGCCTTAAAAACAATGAGTTTGTAATTAAAGACAATATTTTATTTTATCAATTATGTTATTTTATTTTATCTTATATTTAGCGCAAATACATACATAGTATGTGATGTGGATAGTTCTCATATGTAGCAACAGTTGAGGCATTTGTAGCAACATTCGAGGCATTTGTAGCAATATATGTCTCATATGTAGCAACATACGCTTCAAATGTAGCAACATTGCTATATAATAGTTATTTGTAGCAACAATTAAGGCATCTGTAGCAACATATCCTCAAATATGTAGCAACATATCCCTCAAATGTCAAATATTTGCCTTAAATAGTTATCTGTAGCAATATTTGAGGCATCTGTAGCAATATTTGACGCATCTGTAGCAACATATCCCTCAAATGGTCAATCATTTGCCTCAAATGGTCATCTGTAGCAACATTTTATGGTCATTTGTAGCAACATTTGAGACATCTGTTGCTACATATCCCTCAAATGGTCAAACATTTGCCTCAAATGGTCATCTGTAGCAATATTTTATGGTCATCTGTAGCAACATTTGAGGCATCTGTTGCTACATATCCCTCAAATGGTCAAACGTTCGCCTCAAATGGTCATCTGTAGCAATATTTTACGGTCATCTGTAGCAACATTTGAGGCATTTGTTGTTACATATCCCTCAAATAGTCAAACATTTGCCTTAAATGGTCATCCGTAGCAACATTTTATGGTCATCTATAGCAACATTTGAGGCATCTGTTGCTACAAATGATTCTTCTGTAGCAACATGACATAAATGTTGCTACAAATGCCCATATGTGTCAACCTATCACATATCTGTAACAACATATGACACATATGTGGCAACATATCACCCATCTGTAGACACAAATGACATATCTGTGGTCAATTGCTATTTTATAGGATCGATATATAACAACATTTGAGGCATCGGTAGCAACATTTGAGGCATATGTATGCCTCAAATGGTCAAACATAGGCCTCAAAGTGTCAAACAAACATACATTTGATCAGGAATGCAAAACTACGTGTATTTATTTCCACAACTATGATAATTTTAATGATTTTACACAACTACATAAGAATTTTTTATCATCTACAATATTCTTTTTGGTAATGCTTCATAATACAAGGGAAAAAAAATAACACCAACATTAGCTTCCACATGCTACAACATTTGGTCTTCTTCTTCTCCTTTATCATCCCCCATTCGGTACTTCTTTTAATATGACTTTCATCAACAGTTTCCAGCTCCTTAATTTTGTTTGTCAATATGAGAATAACGAACTTGGATCGTATATCAACATCTTCACAATCCCTCCATCTAAAGAAGTTGCATGCATTCTCCTGAAATACACACCACAAAGAGAGAAACTTAAATTTAAAAAAAAAGAAAATAAAGAGATCTGAGATCTGAAGTCTCCAAGATTGTAGAAATGAACATACACGATAGTGTGAACAAGACAAAAATATTCAACCTGGATTGTCCTTTGAGCATGAAGTTTGCATTGAAAGTAAGTCTCCATGTTTGCAATAGATTTTCACAGCCAACATGGTATCATTTTCATCATTACAAATTCGATTTAGTATTGCATTTGACATCATATCAAAAGTAATAAAACAAACAAAACTCATTCATTAGATCTATATTTCAAAGAACCACATTCTTCCCAAGATACAAAGGTCAATCAAAGTAGTTGCGTGTTAAAAAAAAGAATAAAAAAGACTGATGAAAATGAAAAAATATCATTACATTGGATATCCATGCGAAGCGAGAGGTCATATCGGAGAGAGAGAGAGAGGAGAGAGGGAGAGAGAAAAAAAGCGCCAAAATTGAAGCGGCAAGGATGACAAAATTGAAAACCCTATTCTTGAAATGAAAATGACCCTTATATATTCCTTCTAGAAATGAAATAATTGGTCGATTGGGCCAATTTTAGTTTTAGTTTAACAGAATGGGCTTTGCCTATCATTGGGCCAGTTTTAAAAAGTACTTACACGTTTATAGTTATATGTTGCCACAGATGCAGTATCTTAGGCATGTTGTAGGACTATATGTTAGTGTTACATATCGAATTGGGTTACCATTTAATTGAATTAACCCCCAAAAAATACATTTTATGATATAAGATGTTGCCACAGGTGCAGTATCTGTTGCAATTTCGCCAACAGAATATACATATATTGTCATAGATGAAACATCTAGAAGGGACTAATCGACGAATTGATTGATTTAGGAATGAAAAAATGAAAATTTGGACCAAATTTTAGTGATTTATACCATAACTAAGCAATAAAAATAAGGTATAACATTTAAAACAACGATTTACTAGGGAGTTATATAACTATCATATGGATTTACTTGGTCATTGTATGACGAACTAGTGGGATGATAGTCTTTCTAAATATAATTGATAGAATCGAATGAAGGTTATTGCATTGGACCATAAATTGATACTTAGGCATGTTGGAAGACTATATGTTAGTGTTACATATCAAATTGGGTTGCCATTTAATTGAATTAACCCCTAAAAGACACATTTTATTATATAAGATGTTGCCACAGATGCAATATCTGTTGCAATTTCGCCAACAAAATATGCATATGTTGTCACAGATGAAACATCTAGGAGGGACTAATCGACGAATTGATCGATTTAGGAATGGAAAAATGAACATTTGGACCAAATTTTAGTGATTTATACCATAACTA
The DNA here is from genome assembly GCA_016801875.1 of Solanum sitiens. Lineage (NCBI taxonomy): Eukaryota > Viridiplantae > Streptophyta > Magnoliopsida > Solanales > Solanaceae > Solanum > Solanum sitiens. The sequence continues at coordinate 504,361 of JABWTJ010000155.1, forward strand.
AGCAATAAAAATAAGGTATAACATTTGGAACAACGATTTACTAGGGTGTTATATAACTAATCAACGAACCATCAAGTGGGACCAAATTATATTAAATTAGAAAGTATCCCATAAAATTAACTATTTCATCTAATTCATAATCACAACGACATAAGTCACAACGATATCGGCCGTAAGAGAATCAATTAGTAGTGCAACAAATTGGTCTTTCTCCAATCTTTTGAGGTTTCGGTGGGAACATTCCATGTAAACTATGTCGGAAATAGTCTCGACATCTTCTGAGCGATGGTATACTCATGTTGCCAATGAAACTTGTGCCTTCTCTCATTGATTCACCGCCTTTGAAGATTAAAATTATGGCATGCACATATCCTGCACAAAGGTGGCCACCCTCTGCTGCTCGCTTAAGAATTTCGAATCCATTTGAATCGCTACGCTTGAAAAAATCATACTAAAGAAGAAATAACACATTTAAAATGTAAAATACATTGATAAAACGTGAATACATACGAAAAGCATTAAAATTACCACGCCTTTTCTGTATAAGGCTTCTAAATTCCCAAATTCTCTACACTTTTCCATGAAAGAAGTGCATCTCCGATAAAAATGAAGACGGTCGTATAAACACTAGAATGCTGCGCAAATATACCTTCTGATATACAGAAGGTTTATTATCGACTTCATATAGGAGCCTGAAACTGAAAAAATCAAATCGAATGGTCAGGAAATCGAATTAAAGAACGAAAATTCTTTAATACATACATACCTTAATTGAACCCTCAGTAAATCTTTGAGGGAGTAGGAAGCAACCCTTTCAACGATAACAGTTACTAGTTCCCTCGGAAGGGGTTCAATGTAGTTTTTTTTCCTCAATGTCATTTTGAAGATTTCATATTCTTCCTTCCCATCTTGGAGATAATTATATGAAAAGACCTAAGTTGTGTTCTTCTTATATATAATATATAATTCTAATGTAATGAATACGAAGAGTCACTTCTGAAGACGAAGAGGCACTTCTGAAGACGAAGAGACACTTCTGAAGAATGTAATGTTGCCACAAATATAATTTGAAAATAAGTACAAAATAAGTACATATGTTACCACATAATTCGAAAATAAGTACAAAATACAAAAAGACAACATTTTCACTATATGTCATATATTGCCACATATTTAATTCGAAAATAAGTACAAAAGACAAAAAGGCAACATTTCCACCATATGACATATGTTGCCACAGATTAAATTAATCCCACACAGTCGTATGAGGAAGAAATTTAACTAGATAATCTAGTTCTAAATCACAACTACACAATTCACAACGAATATCGTCTTCAGCGTCGCTTCCCCTGGGCCAATCATTCCTGCAGGCGATTTGATTGGGTTGATACACAGTGCAACAAATGGGTCTTTCTCCCAATATATTAGGTTCTGCCACCCACATTTAATTTAAAATATATCGCAAATGGTGTCGACATCTTCTCACTATTACTGGCACGTTTTTTTCATGTTGGCAATGCACATCAAGCCTACTCTTATGGATTTACCGCCTTCAAAGATTAAAATTACGGCAAGCACATACTCTGCACCACAGTGACCACCTTCTGCTGCTTTTTTAACCATTTCCAATGCAGTTGGATCATTACGATTGAAAAAATCGAACTATAAAAGAAAGAACACATTAAGAATACAAAATACATTGATGAAAATGTGAAAAAAGAAAACATTAAAATTATCACGCCTTTTATATGTAAGGCTTCTAAGTTCTCCGATGCTATGCAAATATTCATGAAAGAGATGGCTTGTTGATTCATCGTCCATCTAGGTTCAGGGAGAATGCTGACCAATGTTACCTTCAGATATACAAAACGTTCATTAGCGACTTCACTGAGGAACCTGGAACTTAATTTAACACTTATTAAATCTTGTAGGGAGTAGGAAGAAACCCTTTCAACGATGAGAATTAATAGTTCAATCGGGAGAGTTTCAATGAAGTTTTTCCTATTTGAAATCATTTTTAGACAACTTTTGACGTATCCCTCCCTTCTGTTGTGTTCTTATAAAATGCCAAAAAAATTGAAAAGTTGCAACAAAATTTGAAAAGTTGCAAGAGATGACTTTTCAACAAAGGGTAAAAATAGAAGAGTTGTAATTATTAAACCTGTTTCGAGATGACAGTATGACAGTAATTAGGACATATTCGTAATCATTATTTAAAAGTATATTGGGACATATTCGTAATTAGTTTTTAAATGTGTAATTGACATATGTTGTCACATATGAAATATGTTGTAATATCTAACACATAGATGACATATGTTGACACAGATACGTTATGGTGTATTATCTATCACTTAATTAACATATGTTGCAACATATGCAATATTTTGTTGTAATATCCAACACACAATTGACGTATGTTGACACATATTTGTTAAAAATTAATTCAAAATTCATTACTTAACAAAGAAGGGCAAAAATTTTCACCATAAATTTCCAAGTTCGTTAATATGACAATTTAATTAATCCCTCGTATGAGGCAGAAAATTAACTAGATAATCTAGTTATATCACACCTACATAAATCACAATGAACATCACCTTCGTTGTACTGTCTTGGGTGTCGTCTCCTGCGAATTCGCTCATATTGATGAACAGTGCAACAAATGGGTCTTCCTCCCAACAAACGAGGTCCTGGCACATACATTCCACATAAAATATTTCGCAGATGATTTCGACATCTTCACACTACATCTGGCTCATTTTTTCCATGTTGGCAATGAACATTAAGTCTTCACTCATTATTTCACCACCATTGAAGATTGAAATTATGGAAAGCATATACTCAACTCCAGTGTGGTAACTGTCTGCTGCTTGAATAATCATTTCCAATGCAGTTGGATCGCTACGGTTAAAAAAATCATACTACAGAACAAATAACACATTTAAAATGCAAAATTAAAAAAAAAGTGAATACAGTCGAAAAATATTAAAAATTACCACACTTTTTCTGTATAAGGCTTCTGAATTCCCTGATTCTCTGCACATTTCCAGGAAAGAAAGGGCTTGTTGAACAATCGACCATGTACGATAAGGAAACCTGATCAATGTTACCTTCTTATATACCGAACGTTCATTAGCTACTTCATTGAGAAACCTGGAGCTGAGAAATGCAATAGAATGATTAGGAAATGAAATTAAAGAGCGAAAAATTGATTAATACATACATACCAAAATTTAACCCTCATTAAATCTTGTATGAAGTAGGAAGCAACCCTTTGAATGATATCAATTAGTAGTTCCCTCGGAAGGGATTCAATGAAGTTTCTTTTAGTCCTAGTGATTTTTGAAGATTTCTTATTCATATTGAAAATTCAGTGAATTTTGAAAAGTTGGAAGAGAAGAGAAAGAGACAAGTAAAAGTTGAATTCAAATGCATGTACTTATTTTTTTTGCAAATTTGGTAAAAATTGAAGAATCGCGTCATAAAGTTTTTTTAAAAATTTAAGAGTCGCGTCATCATAGTTCCAATGATAGTAATGATATCATCACATTACACGAAAATATTTTTTAAAAATATGTTGGTACAGATTCGTTTTTTGTGGTAATTAATAGACATAAATGACATATGTTGGCACAGATGCAATTTTATGTTGTAAGATCTAACACATAAGTGGCATATGTTGCCACACATGCAATATTCTGACATATAATTGGTATATGTTGCCACAGATGCAATATTCTGTGTTAAGTGGCAACACATAATTTTCATGTGTTGCAACAGATGAAATATTTTGTTGTAAGTAGCAACACATAATTAAATAAATCACGCATTATATACAAATAACATCACATAAGTTGATTATAAATAAGATAAGAAGATAGGGATCATCCTCAAATAAGAAAGAACATTCATTAAAATTCAACAATATTTCTTATGGGGTATTTCGATTTGGACATGTAGTTTTTTTGTGGCCAAAGTTCCTACATACGGAACACTTATTTTTTCTTGTTGGAAAGATTCACCAACTCCACTCCATCTCTTATATCTCTTTCTTCTGGATTTACTTGGATCAACATATGGAGGAGGTATTTCTCTCTGTATGATATCCAAATGGACAATCCAAGAATCTTCAGGTGGCACCGGGTGAATTTCCTAACAATATGCCATTATGTATTTTTCCACCGAATAATATGAAGATGAGTACACGTAAATCTGATTTCCAAAATCGGCACCATGTTGGGATCGAAGCGCTGCCATGGCATGTGGACAAGGTATTTTGTCCAAGTCAAAAATTCTACAAGTATAAGTTCTTCTTTGTAGATTCACAGTAGCAACATCTCCATGACCAGTGACACTGAACTTGTAGTTAGCGATTTGATAGGCCAACAATTTGTTGCCCGCGTTGACATACTCTGATATGTCTTTTTAATTGAGGGAACAAATCGATTTGCAGAGTGCACCAGCTCCATACGCGTCTAGTGAAATAGCAATGCAAATATCCTGTTTATTTCATCAAATAGTGCGACAATGAAAGATTCTCTTTCAACATCAAACATTGCATTCACCGACTCCGCGATGTTTGACGTCATAATGTTATATCTACACAACAAAAGATAAAAATCAAACAAAGCACATAATGTAAAAATAAACTCAGACGAGATGGTACCTATTTCCCGGACAAAATGCCCTACTCCATGTGTGGAATCCAATACGTTCAAGAGTTTCAGCCACCTTTGGTACCAAATCTCTTATTTAATTGAAATGGTCATTGAACTCACATATATCGTACGCCTTTGCTGCTTTATAAAAATGGGACACTACCTTCGAATTGTGAAAGTTAGTTCGAATATTTTCCCCAAGGTGTCTCATGCAACAACCATAATGAGATGCAGGGTAGATTCTCGTAACCATCTTTCGAATACTTGGATGCCTATCAGAAATAATGCACAACTCATCAGTATCATCTACAAAGCTTCTTATATTTTGAAAAATATATTCATATGAGGCATCACATTCCTTGTCGACGACACAGAAAGCCACTGGAAATATATGATTCTCGGCATCTTGTGCCACCGCCGATAGCAGAACTCTTCCATACTTGCTCCTCAGGAATGTGCCATCAACAACTATTACTTTTCTCATTTCTTGAAAACCAATTATCTAAGCAGCATATGATACAAAGAAGTACTGGAACCTCCCATTTTCATCGAGCGACAATGCCGTCTTGCTTTCTGGATTCGTAACTTCAAGCATATAACGATACGCATTAAGCACTGCATACCCGTGCTCATGTGTTCTCCTAACATTAGACTTAGCATGCTCCATGCCCTTATAAATCTTCCAATAGCTTACCTCACAACCCAATTCTGTGCGGAGTTGATTCGACATGTCTCTTGTGGATGGACCTTTACCATTGGGAAACCTATTTTCAAAGTACTTACCTATGAATTTTACCGTGGCGTGGGGATTATGACTTGTAAGGTGCTCTGAACCACACGTATGATACTTTTCATAGATTCTAATGGCAAACCTGTCACTACTTGTAAATTTTACAGCCTTCATCCACCAATTGCAATCCGGATATGAACATTTAAATGAAAACACATTACGAGAATTGATAACCTTTTTCAGTCTAAAATCTTTTTTTAAGCAAGCAATTTTCAATGAATATGCAGTTTTTGCTTGTTCTCGAATGTCATTCCCTTATAAAAACCTGTTTCATCATCTCGAATATTATTCACACGTGAAGATTGAGAAGCACATGGATTGTTGCTGCCAACTATAGGTGTAGGAGGAAAGTTGCTCTCAAGGTCCGGCCCTTCAGCTTGACCTTCACCTTCACCTATTCCAATTTCATCATCGGGATTATTCATGTCCGCAGGATCAAATTCATCATTAAATATATCTTGTTGGCCTTGGTCTACATAATGATCCTCCTCGATTGGATTTTCTTCCATATAGACTCTTAATATGGACGGTTTCTCTGTTCCTCCCAAATAAACACTCAAACTAGATTGATTAGTTATTCTAAAAGGTAAAACCTTCTCATTATGAAAAAAATAGGGAATGTAACTCATGACAAGATCTTGCGGTTTACAATTGTATTCAGACTTTTGCACGACTAAATTGAAAATTTATCATATAAAATATTTCTTTCGACATACATCACTACTGAATCGGCTCCTCATTTTTACTATCCTTCCAACGCTATATGAATCGATTTTTCTTCTCGACTCATTCACCACGACAATCAATCCCTACAAATAATGATATTGTACCTGAAGAAATTAATTAAAAAAACAATTAGTAATTATGAAGAATAAGTATATGCTTCAACATATGACTATTCTGTGGCGAGATGTAAGTCATATGTTGCTACATATGACTGTTCTGTTGTGACAAATAAATCGCATGTGGCAATATTTTTATGTTATATCATATGTTGCCACATATGACTATTCTGTGGCGAGATGTAAATCATATATTGCTACATTTGTCTGTTCTGTTGTGAAAAATAAATAAGATGTGGCAACATTTTTATGCTATATCATATGTTGCAATATATGACTATTCTGTGGTGAGATGTAAGTCATATGTTGCTACATATGACTGTTCTGTTGTGACAATAAATCACATGTGGCAACATGTTTATATTATATCATATGTTGTAACATATGACTATTCTGTGGCGAGATGCAAATCATATGTTGCTACATTTGATTGTTCGATTGTGAAAAATAAATCACATGTGGCAACATTTTTTATGTTATATCATATGTTGTCACATATGGTTTTTCTGTTGCGAAATGTAACTCATATGTTGCTACATATGACTGTTCTGTTGTGACAATAAATCACATGTGGCAACATGTTTATGTTATATCATATGTTGCCACATATGACTTTTCTATTGCGAGATGTAATTCATATGTTGCTACATATGATTGTTCTGTTGCGATTGAAAAAACAATTATGTTGCTACATATGATTATAATATGTTATAATAGTCAACTGTTGCAACATATATAACAATATGTTGGAAAAGCGAACGCAAATTATTAAAAAAACTATTGATTTCAAATAACTATTAATTTTACTCACCAGAAACAATGGTGTGTGATCCAATCGCTTATGAAGTAGAAACAAAACGAAATTTAGTCCACAAGTTACAGATTAGGTAAATCTGATTCAAGAAGAAGAAAACACAAACACTAGCAGCGAAGACCCACAATGTACGAAAAGAAGAAGAAGAAGAAGATGAAGAGAGCGGGAAGAAAGACAAGCAAGCAAGCAAAAACGAGAGCAGAAGAAGAAGAAGACGAAGACGAAGAAGAAGAGGACGAATACGACGGCTGGAGGCGGGGGAAAAAACTTTTATTTCCTCTTTTGGCTCGATATTTCCCACAAAAATTGATTAAACTAGGTTTAGTTTAGTCAATTTACCCTTTTACCCCATATTTAATTCCCAACAAAAATTGATTAAATTAGATATTGTGAAATTATCCTTTTACCCTTCATTTATTCAGTGGACCAAACTGTTAACTTATAAATTTGAGGGCAACTCTATAATGCTTAATCGTTAATCACATAATTATCACATACATCTAATACTTAAAAGACTTTTGTCAACAGTCATTTATTTTGAAACCTTATTGTCACCTTGTTTTAAATGTTACATTCCCCTCAATTATCCCTTGTTTTCCCTGCCAACAAGAAACGAGCTTTAAAAGCCCAAAACCGATAGGGGAAATTCTAATTGCTGCGCTATATTCTTCTTTCACTGCAAACCCAATTAGTCCGGACGACGCAAATCACAGCGATTTCTTCAAAACCTATCTGCAAAAATGGCGTCAGTTGATGTTGAGAAGAGCAGGAGCGATGTGGAGAGAGAGGAAGCCTGTTCGGCCAAACCAACAAAGCAAGGGGAAGGGCTGAGACAGTACTATATGCAGCACATCCATGATCTCCAGCTCCAAGTCCGCGTAAAGACTCACAATCTTAATCGCCTTGAAGCCCAGCGGAACGAACTCAATTCTAAAGGTCTGATTAACTAAATCTGGAAAACCTTACTTCTTAACAGAACATTTTTCACGTTTTATAGTGAAACCCTAGTCTTTATCCGTTTCTTGGTTATGTACTACGTTTCCATGCTGTTTATGGTCCAGTATTTGAGGTAAAGTTCCCTTCTTTGATACAGAGATCTTAGTGTAAGAAGGCTGCTAATATATTGAACTTAAGGAATTGAATTGAATTGAACTGATAATAGATTGAAGGTGAATGGGTTCAATTTTTAGAACCAAAACTTATGCCGTGCTATCGATCACCATAAAAATTGTTGTTCCATTATGATAGTCCAACATTAGAGGTGAGTAAGGAGTCCATTCCTCCTCTGACAACTTGATGAATTTCTTACTTAAATATGTTAGAATGCATAGAGACCCAACGTTTCTTTGACTTTTATAAGGTTAATAACCCAGCTGGCACACTCTTCAACTATTCGATTGAATGCCTAATATCTCCTACTAATAGGTAACTCTGACCATCAAAGCTTAAGTTGATAAAGGGGAGAGTAATAGTTACTGTGTAGAGGTCGTAATGGTTTGGCTTCCCAAACATATCATGTGTCATTAACCACAGGTTCATTCTTATTTGCCTGGTTTTCATCGGTTTAGGGATCTTGTTGACTTAGTTAAAGTTTTTGTGTTTCTTGAATAAATCGATCGTGGTGTTTCTCTCACATTTGTTCTACTCTTGCTGAGGAATGTACTAAAATTGTGTCTTGATGACCAATGGCATTTTCTGCATTATTTTTCAATTGTAATTTGAATTGTGTATGGGCTCATAAAATTCTCCTTAATGTCTATTTTGCAGTGAGAATGCTAAAAGAGGAATTACAATTGCTTCAGGAGCCTGGATCATATGTTGGTGAAGTTGTTAAAGTAATGGGGAAGTCAAAGGTTCTAGTCAAAGTAAGTGTATCCACATCTTTTTAGTTATCATTGAATTCCTTATTAAGTTTTTCTACCCATTTGTAACTAAGTTCCTGGGTGCGTGTGTCCAATATGTGTGCGTATCTTGAGGCCAGATCCTTCATGACCTAAATATTGAGATGCAGGGTACGGGTTTAGGTATTGATATGAGTGCGGGGATTTGACTTAAAATAGTTAAATATCCTAAATACAATTATAAATCATGCCTAAATAATGGTGGACTATTTGAAAGGAATGTACAAATTTTTTAGAGCAAGTTTAAATTTGTAATTATACAAATTCAAATGTATGTGGTTGCGGACTTTTTAATACAAATATCTTCTAACGATAAAAAACATATGCCTAATTATGATTTCACCTAGCTTTTGTTTTGATTTCAGAAACCAACGTATCTGTATCGAAATTCTTGATTGATTTTGGTCACAGTATCCAAATCGATTGACCATATCCGGTATGGATCCCACACCTATGTTGTATCGACACGGGTGTGGCATCGGAAGTGAAGATTCCACACAACTTAGTTTGTAAGAAAGCATGTCTCATTTGGTCACCAGGCTGCAATAGAATGTCGAATTGGTTGTATGCTGTAGTAGAATGTTGTACTTTCATCTTTGTATCCTTGGTTGATAGCCTACTATGCTAACCTTCTCAGTTGAATACCTTTTTGCATTTGGAACCCATTAGACTCCTCCATCTACCAATTTTGTCTTGTCGTATTAGATTTGCACTCTTCATTTTGGGGTGTCTGGTAGTTTTGACTCCTTTTCTTACATGACAAAGTTGGTCTATGTTATTTTTAAAAAAAAATGACAGTTTTTCTATGTGTTGCCATTTATGATGTCAATTTCATTTTACCCTCATTTAGCATGTCATGGGTTCCAACTTGTCCTTTACTATGAGAATAGTTCTGTTAGTCTTTCAGCAACAAGTGATACAATGAATTAATTTATGCTGTTTCTAGATTTACAAGATTCTCTAGTACAGATATTTGAACCATGGTATTCCCATAATATATTTCTAGTTTTTATTTAATATGCCTTTCTTCTCATCCTTTTTTTTAATACTTATCTTTGTGTTATATTATAGGTTCATCCTGAAGGCAAATATGTTGTCGATATTGGCAAAAACATTGACATTACAAAGATCACTCCATCAACTAGAGTTGCCCTGCGCAATGATAGCTATGTCCTTCATCTAATTTTGCCCAGCAAAGTTGATCCATTGGTCAACCTCATGAAAGTTGAGAAAGTGCCGGATTCCACTTATGACATGATTGGTGGTCTGGACCAGCAGATCAAGGAGATTAAAGAGGTACATATCTTCTCTATTTGTTTTTTTTTTTTATTTCGTGTTTTCTTGATCTGTCTTGTTAACTCAATCTCTTAATTTCTTATATAGTAATTGTATAGTTTGTTTAACTTTGAATCTTTTATGCATTAGGTTATTGAGCTTCCTATAAAGCATCCTGAGTTATTTGAGTCTCTTGGAATAGCTCAGCCAAAGGTATATTCAGCTTTGCGAAGTCCTCCTTCAGTTTACTATCAGCATCTATGAAGATCTTGATTGGATTCCTCTTTTATGAATGACAGGGAGTGCTGCTCTATGGACCTCCAGGAACTGGGAAAACATTGTTGGCTAGGGCAGTTGCACATCACACTGATTGTACCTTCATTAGGGTCTCTGGTTCCGAACTAGTGCAGAAATATATTGGAGAAGGTTCTCGAATGGTGAGAGAACTTTTTGTTATGGCCAGGTTAGTTCTTAATTTTGAGAAACCAACAATAACATGTTTCTGATCTATTGTCTTAAATTAAATACTGAAACCATTTCTTGGTCAAGGCGCTGAGCTTAGTACACTTGAATTGGCTTTCTGTAGGAGATTTTGACTTGCTCTTAGGCTACCGTTGGCCGGCTTCTTTCTTCTTTTTCATTTTTTTAGTAACAAAATAAAACAAAAGTAGGACCAAACTGAGAGTTCATAATGGATCTAGACTCTTGATACAATATTGAAATGTGAAATACAAACGAACAAGAAACAACAAATAAACAAAAGATAAAGGATAGAAAATCAAAACATAAGATAAAAATTAATTGGCAACAATAGCTATAGAAAGCTAAAACCTCCAATTAATTGAACCAACTCAAGCACCTAACCTATAGGATGAACCCTCAAGATGAATGATTTCCTCTTGCAAGCAATCTATCAAGTAACATCAAGCAACAATGGCCTTATGCCCCAACTCTCTCAAGAGAATCACTATTCAAGTGAATATTCATATCATCCAACATAATCTACCTAATAAAATGACTTAATGTAGTATTTATACCCTGACTAGGCTATGACTAAAGACTAATGATTGTTATTACAAAAATATCCTTAATGAACTAATGATCTTTTTAAGTCTTCTTATTCAAGAGGCTTGCATTTGAAGGGCCATTTGCATTGATAGCCTCGTTATCCCTACTCCGTGTGGTCTTTTCTGTGGAGCCTTGTACTTCTACTTTAATATGGTCGTGAGCTTCAACTTTTTATTCCAAGATTTTGACTAGACTTGGGTTGCATCATTCTCTTTTTCTTGAAAATGTTTTGTCCAAACCTCACAAAATCATTGGGAAGACGAGCAACAGCAAGGACCTCACAGTATTATGAGGGTTAGCACAAGAGGTTAACAAATCTACCAACATGCGAAGGATGCACAAACTTGTGATATAGTCAAGCATCAACTCTTAAGTTCTAAGTGCTTCATGTGGAAACTCTTAAGTTCTAAGTTGCTTCATTTGTGCACCATTGTTCCTTCTGTCCATATTTATGAAAAATTACTTCCTTCCATAAAGTGTGATCTTCTTGGTTATACCTCCAAAGCCACTTAATGATCAGACTTTTATTTTGAAGCTCTTGGTTTCTCATTCCCAAACCACCACACTGCTGCTATGTTGGACTATAACCCACTTCACCAAGTTGAAGCTCTTCTCAGTTTTGTTCCCTTGCCACAAAAAGTCCCTTCTTAGCTTGTCCAGAATCTTAACCACTTTCCAGGTATGGGGAAGAGACAGTGTTTTGGGAAGCGAGAAGCGGAAAAAAGCGACGAGGGCTTGCTTCACAGAAGCAAGAAGCGTGAAGCGAAGCGCGCGCTTTTTAAAAAAAAAGCGACATTTAGTATAACAATAAAAAAATATTAAATAACTAAATAGAGGTAATATAGTCTTAGATTAAAAGAAAATAGATAGTCAATAATACTCATAAGTCATAACATATAATGCAAAAAATCAAAAACATAATTAAATCACAAAGACTCAAACAAAAAAGAAGTGTAAAAAATAAAAAACAGAGCAGCAAGCATACACGCTGATCAAAAAATAAAAACGAAAAAAAAAAAGCAAATGAATTTAAAAATAACAGAGGAGGCAGTCAGTAATTGTGAACAGAAACAGTAGCAGATTGTAGCAGAGATGAAGAGAAGAAGAGAAGAAGAGAAGAAGAGAAGAAGAAGAAAAAACTACAGCAGTCGCATTGTGAAGAGAAAAGAAACTCACAGAGATGAAGCAGTCGCGGTCGAGGTGTGAAGAGAGACGCAGTCTCAGTCGTGGTCGGAAAAATGCAGCTCTTTCTCGGGTTCACTCTCAACCCTGAGCATGCCTCAAAAACCACCAGTATTACCCTGAGGTAACATATTTGCTCCGCTACAGCTTCACATAACACCACTGTATCATCTGCATATAAAAAGTGTGTTAATTCCATAAATTCATTAGCCTATTTTTCATACTGAAACCTCTTATCCAGTTGTTGATAGTAGCCTTTCTCAGCAGACTATCCAGTCCCTCCATGGCAATAGTAAACAGAAAAGGTGAGGGGTCCCCTTGCCTAAGATCGATCTCAGCGGGAAAAGAACCTGTAGGTTCTCCATTAATCGGAATAGAGAACCTGGTGCTTTTAATACGGAATTCAACCCATTTGAGCCATCTGGCCCCAAACCCCATCTATCTAAGAGTGTTTACTAGAAAGTGCCAATTAAGGTGGTCATAAGCCTTCCCTCTGTCCAGCCTACACATCACCCCGGTATAGCATCTCTTGTTCTAGTATCAATTAGTTAACTTGCAATAAGTGCAAAATCCATTATCTGTCTCCCTTTGACAAAAACCATCTGATGATTATTGATCAACTTGCTTATCACTTTCTTTAATCTCTCATACAATACTTTTGCTACTATTTTGTAGTCTTGATAAAAGGCTGATACGTATGAAGTCTCTTAAATCATTTGCCCTTAGCCTTCTTTGGAATCAAAGCCACAAAGGTGGCAATGAAGCTTTTTTCAAATCTATGAAGAGAATGGGACCTGTGAAATGTTTGGATCAGATCTCCTTTAATTGTGTCCCAGAAGGCTTGGAAGAAAGCCATAGTGTACCCATCTGGCCCAAGATCCTTATCTGCTGCACACATCCTAATCCCTTCCAGCACCTCCCCCTCCTCTTCAAAAGCCCTTTCTAGTCCCTCTTGCTCCTCTGTTGTTATTTCTTGTGCATCCAGAATGCTTAGTATTGGTCTCCAGCATTCATCTTCCCTGTACAGGATTTGGTAGAAAGCAACTATTGCATCCTTGATAGCTACTGGATCATTAGAATGGTCTCCATTTATCATTAGGGTCAATAGTGTTGAGTCTTTTGTGAGCTATGGCCATTTTATGAAAAAAATTAGTATTTTTGTCACCACTTTTGATCCATTGAACCCTGGATCTTTTTGTTTCCAGAAGACTTCCTCATTTCTAGCCACTTCCTCATACTCCATAGCCAAATGGACCTTCAAATGCTGTTCATCATCGGTTAGAAGTCTATTCTCCTGAATTGCTTCTGAACCTCCATTATGCTTTAATTAATGAATGATCCTTCATTGTCCTCCAGTTCCCTTTATTTTCTTTGTTTCATTCTTTGAGTTTGATATTCAACAAGCTCAACTTTTTGGCTAGAATATAATCTGATGTTCCAGTCACCTCAAACGACCTCCACCATCCTTGCACCTTTTCTTTGAACCCTTCCACATATAACCACCAGTTTTTGAATTTAAAATGTCCTTTTGAAGGTTTCATCTCCACATGTCAACAGTATGGGATTATCAGATCCTAGACTAGGCAAAGTGTTTTGCCTAATCTATGTGAACATCTCATCCGAGGAAAATGAGTATGTTTATCCTGAACGTATTTGTGAAACTTTTCCCACCTCTCCAAGTGTACAACCCCACCAATAAAGAGGGGTCTGTTAGTTCTAGCTCATTAATGCATTTTGAGAAGTCTGCCATAGCTCCAGATAGTCTGTTACAATTTTTTTTCTAAGTTGATTTGGTTTTGGATCACCCAGGAAAGTTAATTGGTTCATTTTTCTTGTTCCTCAATGCTTATTTCGTTAACTCTCCCTCCCTTTCAGGTGTGCTTAGTAGCTCTGCATGTTCTTGAATTTGCATGCCTGCTTGTAGATAGTCTCTTCGAGTTTCTTGAACACTGGCTTCCAAAGATATAACCTGATCAACATAGTTAAGAAATTATTTGGGCTTTATAAGGAAGAGGCCAATTGTTGACACCTTTAATGAAAGACTCAGGACTCTTTATAGGCCTTTGTTCTGGCCCAAAAGACTTACCCCATTTGAGATCGTTTTTGTTAAAAGCTTGGTGGTGGGGGCCGCATGCTAGCCCCTCACGTGACTACTTTCACCTAAAAGACCTTTCTCCTCTGGATATGCAGGACCCTTCTGCCATTTTTCTTTATTCACGTCTTGTCGAGCAAATCTCTGACTAGGGCTTACCACATGTCTTTTCCCTCGAGAAATATTCTGCCCTTCCTCTCCCGTTTCTCTCTTCAATTTTTCGGTAGGAAGCTGGAGTTTCGACCCAAATTGGTAGAGAGAATCAGATCTCCATTAGCTATGTCCACCAAAGGGGGAATCTTAGACGTCGCCCTCTGACATTCTCTGCACCCATTGGAGATGGTTTTTCAGTTCAGTTTCCTCTTCCATCTCGATCCACTTACCACATCTCTCTCCTATCTTCTTCATTATCGAGCTAGACCACAGATGGAGGGGCAGTCCTAGAACTCTAATCCAGAACCAATCAAACTTATGGCCCTTTGGAAAGGACCCTGCTGTTGGGGACCACCATTGCTAGGTTAGATGATCTCCTTGTCTTCTCCATTCGCCTATCAGAACTTGTTCAACTTCCTTCCTTGATTGGAACTTAAACAAGAAAGTTACTCTGTTCATGTCATAGATTAGGATTCCCTGAGCTCCTTTCCAGGTTTGGTGCGTCCATCTCTTACATCAGATCTGGTTGGAGCATCTCCTCTCCCTTACTAGAAAAATGCCCAACTAGACATCTGCTTAGCAAATCTACATCAGCCAGTTGACCTCTGGCCTTTATCACTTCCTCTCTGGCAACTTCAATCATCTCTGTGGAGGCCTTTGTTTCTTTTGCGTCCATTTGTTTTTTTGAACGTTTTCTTGTAACTGCCTTTCTTTCTGTTTGTAGCATGAGCGACCTCCCTTGTGTACTTTTTAAACATCTTTGTGGTGTTTGGGTCTTTATTAATGAAAGAATTTATTTTGTCTGCTAAAAGCTCTCACCCCTCATTGAATGCATTTTCTGGTAGTATAATAACTCCCCTCTCCCTCCCTTTACCAGTTATTAACGATACAAATCTGTCGTACATATTGGACTTCAAACACTGGAAAATATTAGTGACAGTCTCTACATTCCCAGGTTTTATGTGTTTCCTTTGATTCTGAATGCTTCGCTAAGTCTTCTACAGATCCATATGAGAGCCCCCTTGCTCAGAATCATTCTTTTCATTTGGTATCTCCGACTCTCTACCCAGTCATATCAAGGTTCTACTTTTGATCTCGACTCGGTGCTGTCGTATGACTTCCCCCTTGATCAGAAATAAATTCTATTGTCCATCCTGTCCGTGAGGGTCAGGATGTCTAAAAAACATAAAAGAAATGGAGAAAACTGGTGGAGCAGTTCCACCGGAATGAGATTCCCAAAGTCCAGAAGGGATTTCAGGGAAGTGCCTGAGAGCATTTTTTAAACTTGAGTAAATTTATAAGTGCATGGGGAAAGTGCCTCTATTTCTTGGTCATATTGCAGCTTACTAAGAAATAGTAATTTTTCTATAAAAATCTTGTTGAATTAAAATGCAAAGCAACTCCATAAATACGTGTCATTGTAAGTGGGTGGTGATGTCTTCATATATTTGCTTAGAATCATTTGAATGTATCCAGTTTATTACTTATTTTAGAGAAAGAGTACATGATCAGGCACATGGTAGAGCATAAATATGTTTCACTTCTTTATTTAAGATTAATTTATGTTGATTTTTTCAAAAAATGATTGACTACATTTTTTTCCTAACAATTGTTTTTATTAATATACATTATATATGTTGTCTAGGTAGTTCTATTTTGTTTTTATCAAACTTAAAATATTTATATCTTAAATTTTAACAAATAATAATTTATTTTGTCTAGATTGTAAGTTTTTCTAATATTTTGTTAATGTAAAACTTTACTATTTTTCAGCTGAAACTGAAGATTGGGATGGAAAATATTAAGAGCTCCATTATTTTTGTCACCAACTAGTTCAACAACAATAATACATTAGTGTTATCTCACAAACAAATTTGATGATCAAAGAGTCTCAATAAAATTATTGGCCTAAAACAAAATTCTAATAAGAGACCTCAAATATGTATATATAGTTATTATTTTTAATATAATATTTTTTTCACTCAAAAACCTTGATGAATATCAATACACTAAAAATATTATTGCAACAGGTGTTCTTGACAAACATCAATACACCCTAAGAAAATTATTAATATAAAAAAATACTTGTAAAGATTATGAAAACTTACCAGTTCAAGCGGAAAAAATTAGTGTTTGATTGAGAAACAAACGGAAAGTTTGTAGTTGTGAGAGCAAAATTCACGCAAAGGCCGAGAGAGGCGATACAATATTATTTTATTATTTATTGTTAAGTAAGTCCGAATGGTGTTAAGGCAAATTTGATCCGTTTAGACCTTTTCAGGTCCATTAAGAGGCATTTTGAAAAAAGAAACAAATAGACTTAACGGGCTGAATCTGAATCATTCTGACCTAAAAACCAAACTCACTTAAGGGACTGAATCTGAATGATTAAGATTTTGATCTCCATTAAGTGCAGAAAAATGAGGTCTTAGACATCTTGATCTTTAATGAAAACAAATGGGGCCTAAGACGAAAGACTAATGATAGTTATTACAAAAATACCCTTAATGAATTAAGGAGTCGATTGGTACAAACATAGATAAAGCAGAGATTAGTAATGCGGGGATTGTTTTTTATCAAGTGTTTGATTCATTGTTTCCCAGTTAATCTTGTGTTTGATTTAGAACTCTACAAAAAAGTTATTTCCTATTATACCATTGTCTTATTATGAGATTGTTTATTTTTCATGTAATTGGATCAAGGTAGATGACCGCGGTACAATATTATTATTTTTTGTAGGATTTTCTATTTCATTTAAAATGCATATATATATAAGTTATTAATTTTGAGGTGTGATGTACCACTACGGAGATCCTTGATGACACAATGTATTTCAAATTTTTTGTTGGTCAAATATATCTTAAACTTAACATAGATTTAAGTCTACTTAAGTTGTTCAATACCTAAAGCTTATTAAAAAAACAAATAGTTCAAGTGGTTAATCGACGAACTACATTGAAAAAAAAAAATGGAGAAAGAAAATGTGTGTGTGTATATATATATATATATATATATTATTAATTTTGAGGTGTGATGTACCACTACGGAGATCCTTGATGACACAATGTATTTCTAATTTTTTGTTGGTCAAATATATCTTAAACTTAACATAGATTTTGAGGCTACTTAAGTTGTTCAATACCTAAAGCTTATTAAAAAAAACAATAGTTCAAGTGGTTAATCGACGAACTACATTGAATAAAAAAAAATGGAGAAAGAAAATGTCAGTGAAATCATCAAATTGCACTAAACGGATTTGGAGAATTAAAAAGAATATTTATAACCATTCCAATATAAGTAAAAAGGAAATCAAATTACAACAGAAATTTAGGAAAATGAATAAGGGGATAATTAAGTCATTAAGTAGCGATCTTATCCCAGGATTGTTAAACCTTGGATTAGTTATCCTTCCAATTCCTAGTCTTAAAATAAGATCATATATGGTGTTAACTAATCCATGGATTAAGTTATACAAAGTAACCAAACTATGTAATAGATGGACTAAATTTTAATCAATGGACTACTCTAATTAATACCGCCTACCAAACGGGTCCCAAGGGTCTTCTTACTCTTATTCAAGAGGGTTGCATTTCAAGAATAGCCACTTCACATTCTTAACCTCTTTCTCCCTACTCCGAGTAATCCTCCACTTTGCATTCTTAACCTCTTTCTCCCTACTCCAAGTAGTCTTCCATGTGGAGCCTTGTACTTCTATTTTAGTATGTTCTTGAGCTTCGACTCTTCATTCCAAGATTTTGATGAAACTCGGCTTGCATCAATTAATTCTAGATAAAGTCCCTGCTTCCTGGAGATGCTTGACATATTATTGGGATATTGAGATCTTATGCTTTACGCGGGTAAGTCAACAACACCCCAACTGGACGAAGTATGACTTATAAGTTCTAAATACTAATATTTTCTTAATTATAATATTATTAGGTAATTTTCTCCCTCTATGAATTAGAATTTATGGAGTTAAATCTCTTGTAACATTTTTGCTTATAATTTTGGACTCTGAGTTGATATCGATCATCCCAAGCCATCCACATATTTCTAGCCTACCAGTCATGTTTCTTTTTCGTTTATCGGAAACAGCCTATGTAGCCCACAAAGGCAGGGTTAAGGTCTGCGTATGCGGTACATCTTTTCCTATCCTCTCCAGTCTCCAAAACCCACTTGTGAAATTATACTAGGTCCGAACGTCGTTGTAGTCACATCTCTTTTTGGTTTAACTATATAGTATCTGAAAGGTCTGTCTGTTGACCCGACTAATCCAGATTGGCGTCATGTAGGACTGATGTAAAGGGAGAAGTTCCGTACCACGGCTTTCTCCCTGATTTTACTTTTGAGACCTATGGGTTAAGAGGGAAGAGATCCTATTGTGGTGGTTACAAGTCATGTTGGAGATCAATTAACCTGATTTAACGAGTATTGCAAGAAAATAGAATTCATATTGATGTCCAAATGCATGCTATTGGATGGGATGGCTCCAACTAGCTCTCTGATTTTAGACTGTTTTTTGACAACCTTAACCTAATTTAAGACTGATTGTATCCTGTTAGAAATAATGGTTCTATTAAGGGCACAAGGTGTGTGTGTGTGAGGGGAAATCTTGTTCCTTCCTTCAATTGTTTCCCCTTTCGTTATATGGTCTATGGATCGACCTGTTTAATTTTTTCTTTGGCGCTAAATGCCCTGGCATTGTTTTAATTTCAGGGAACATGCTCCTTCTATCATTTTTATGGATGAGATAGACAGCATTGGATCTGCTAGGATGGAATCAGGGAGTGGCAATGGTGACAGTGAAGTGCAGAGGACAATGCTTGAACTTCTCAATCAGCTTGATGGATTTGAGGCATCAAACAAAATCAAGGCAAGCTCAACGTGCTGTTTCAATTGTATATTGCTTGGGTATAACTTTATTGATGTGACTGGTTGGAGCTGAGACAAGATTTACTTTTGCTTCAGGTTCTGATGGCAACAAACCGTATAGATATTCTAGATCAAGCACTCCTTAGACCAGGAAGGATAGACAGGAAGATTGAATTTCCAAATCCCAATGAAGAGGTCTGTGCTTCATATAGTTTTTAATATGTAATTAAGCTGGTCAATTCTTTTACTTCATACACTCTTGGGTTGCTCATTTTGATTGCTTGTGCTTGTTGATTTATATGCTGAGTTGTAGCCGTTATGTTTGACTAGAAGCAACCTGTAGTCGTCACCCTTCTCTGCTTCCTCATTGGAGCGACTGAACCTCTTGCTTCATCCTTTAGTTATTATTTTAGAATATGCTGATGATTATTCTCAATCAACTTATCTTTTGATCACTGTGCAGTCTCGTCAGGACATTTTGAAGATTCATTCGAGGAAGATGAACTTGATGCGGGGGATTGATTTGAAGAAGATTGCTGAGAAGATGAGTGGTGCTTCTGGGGCTGAACTTAAGGTATGGTTATAGCACGCACTTCTGCTATACTATAGCAAATGAAATTCATGTGCATCTTGAGTGGCCTATTTAGCTTATCAGTTAAAACTTCTGATATGATCAACTAATCTCACCTGTGCCTTGATCTTCCACATGGAGCTGATGCAAATCAAAATGGCATATTTCTTGCTATGTTATATTTTTGCTTGTTCTTGATCTGTTCTTTCTATCTACTATTTGCAGGCCGTATGTACGGAAGCTGGGATGTTTGCTCTAAGAGAGAGGAGGGTGCATGTGACGCAAGAAGATTTTGAGATGGCTGTTGCTAAAGTTATGAAGAAAGAGACCGAGAAGAACATGTCACTGCGAAAGCTGTGGAAGTAGATGATGATCGATATGAAGGACCTGAAACACATACACATCTGAGTTGATTGTCTATAATTACTATTGTTCTTGGAACTTTTATTTGACCCCAGGAGCTTCCGACTTGACCTTAGTATTTTCATGTTTCTCTGTAAGCTGTTTAATTTTCTTTGGCCGTATGGGGCATTCACAGCGGTAATACAAAAATGTCCAGTGTTTTTTCCGCGCAGCTTTAGTATTCGACTCTCGGCTTCTAACTTATATTCGCGTTTATTGACATGCTGTACTTTTTCGGGTCTTCCTTGAAAGCCCTGCCTAGGAGTTGTACTTGTATTTTGTTCATTCATATGACATAGTTTGATTATATGTTGAGTTCAATAAAGAGATAAAAGACTTGTGGAACTCGTGGTCTCTATGCAAGTCCTGAAATTTTTTTATCTTAAATGTGTTTTAGCATTTATGTGGCTATAAAAGTTTGGAATTTTACACATGAATTCTTTTACATTTATTATTGCCCTTTTTGTAGTTACTTTTTTTTTTTTTAATTACTGTCTATAGCATATTTTACCTTCAATAGCTTCCCCTTTTCACTTTCTGTATGTATCATTTGGGTTGGTTAAAGCTATTGTTATTATGGTGATGATCTGGTAGTGATAATTCATTGTAGAAGAAAAGGTGAAATTTAAAAAATGTATTAAGATTATATTAAAACTATACTTGTATATTAAATAATAAATATAAATAAATGAGAGTTGTGATACAATTCAAATATAATTTTATACATTAGTAAGAATTTAATAATTATTATTTCAGAACAAATATAATACATTTCTAACAACGTAAACTAATTTAAACATAATCAAAATGTTTGATATTCACGTATAATACATACTTATAATAAATTTGTATTAAAATATATTAGTTATATATTTCAGTGCGTGCATTGAAACATGACTAATATTTATTTATATTATGAAATCAAAATGTATTATAATTTTGTTTATATCTTTTTGCTAGCTAGTTTCACGGCATATATGTTGAACGTGTATATCCTATAATATAATAGACAATTTTGTAAAATAGAATACATATTACTAATTTAAAGCATTTTAGAAAATAATTATAATTGAGAGAACATAGGACACATGCTTTTAAGTGATCAAGACAGATTGTCATAAACTTACTTATTTTTTTAGATCAAAATGACGAGATATCATTGGAACATTTCAAAATATATTCAAAATTTAAATATGGAGAGAAAATGACATTTATAAGTATATCATATAGTTGTTGTCTAATGAAGGCATTTAGTATCTTACAAGTTGTACATTATATAAAATATTAAATTTTTTCTATATAAAAAATTAATTGATGAATAAAATTTAAAGTATTATCTACAGAATCTTTAATTTGATATAAGATCATTTTATGATCAATCACTATTTTCTTATCTATTTATATATAACTAGCAAGGAGTGTATCTCGTGACATAACATTTTTCTAGATTAAAATGAATACAAAATAACAATAAATTCATACTTAAAAAATTTCATACTCAATATAAATATAAAAAAGAAATATATCAAACAATTCATAGCCAAAGAAGAAGGAATAAGACAAAATATATGTTCATACTATTTTCGCTCTAGGATTGAAATCTCTTGACATCAACACTTTATTTTCTCCATTCATAATTATAATCATGGCAATATATCATATTTTAAGTAAAAGAAAAAATTTATTTTCAAAACAATGGACTTAAAATCAAACTAATAATTCAATAGACTACGTTGATGTCTGTTGTTTTAGAAAAATTAGGAAGAAAAACTCTTTCCTTTGAGGGTCAAAGAATAAAAAATGAGAAAACAAGGAAATATCTTACCCCAATCATGTGCCTTTTTTTCATAGTTATTCATTATTATTGTTTCTCCCACAAATTGATCTATTAATTTTATTTAAAAACATAATTCATAAGGTGTGCATTCGTCATTGTTCACTCATTATGTGAACACCAATGATTAAATTCTCTCTCGAATGAAAATACAAAGAAAATTTATCAAAGAAATAAAACAAGAAAAAGAATAGAAATCTCTACGCACTATAATATAGAAGTTTTCTGTGTAAAGCTAAGTTCACAATTAGTTACATATTTCCTTGGTCTCTTCTTTTCTTCCTTAATAGAGAGTGAATAACTAAATTGCAATGTTAAGGGTATAACATATCAATGGATTGCGGATGAATAATTTATGAAAATTTTAAATGACCTCAAATTGCCATAGAAAAGAGATCCCCAAGAATTTATGAGGAGTGAATGGTTGTGATTTATGACCGAAGAAATATGAAGGTTGAAATTGTTGTGACTATTCATAGGAAAATGAAAACGGTAAGAGGAAAATGTGAGTGTGAATTAATGAATGTTTTCTACAATTTGTTCACTAACTCTTTCTTATGCGGTACTCGAATTTTAAACTTAATCAACTATTACAATTACAATTGAGATTTTTTAAGAAGAAAAAACAGTAGAAAACTTAAAAAATTAGTAATTTAAAAGTGAGAAGAAACCTCTCTATTTTGTAGCTAACAAATTGTAGTATGAATTGTTGCTAATCGTGCCTTATCAGAAAAGTCACAACCCTTTCAAAAAATCATTGCTTATAAAAAAAAGTCACAACACTTTAGAAAAGTCTAAAATCATCGAAAAAGGCACAACTCCTTTGAAAAAGTCACAACCATATGAAATAATCACAACCCTTTGAAAAAGTTACAACTCATTAGAAATGTCACAATTTGTCTAAAAAATCACAACTCATCGAAAAAATCACAATCCTTTAATGTGAAAAAATATCTACTTTTAATATAATATAATAAATAAAATAAATTGAATATTTTTAGTTGGGAGTATTATAGTAATTCAACATTCAAATTTGAAAGTACTTGATTCTAAGATAGCATATAAATATAAATTAATATAAATAAATAAATAAATGATGTCAAAAAGTATTATAGCTAAATTTCAAACTTTCAAGCACTATTTAAATAAATTTGTACATTAGTATATTAACATTATGTTAAAATGCATTATATATGTATTCGTACTCCCTCTGTTCCTAATTACTTGTCTATTTTTCCTTTTATAATTGTTCTTAATTAATTGTCCATTTTGACAAATCATGAAATGATAATTTTTTTTTACCTATTGTACCCTCAATTAATTACTTTGATAAAAGGTAGAACGTCTTGAAAATCTTAAGTTTTTAATTCATCCACTTGATAATTAAAAGAGAAAAATAGTAATATCACTATATTAATAATTATTTTCTTAATATGTGTGTCAATTTTAAAATGAACAAGTAATTAAGAATAAAGAGAGTATAATTAAGATGTTTGAAACTTAAAAGAGAGAAAAAGAGATGAACATGAAAAAAAAAGGACAAAGAGAGCTACATAGAGAGAGGGAGTGGGAGACCATGGGAGAAGGAGAGAGAATCATATTAAATGCCTAATATATATGAATTTAGTATTTTTGCTAAAAAAAAAGAGCTAGGCTATTTTATCTAAGAGTAAAAGTAGTATTTATAATTCGTAATTAAAGTAATATAATGTCGCTTTTTTTTTAAATAATTGACCTATATAAGACTAATTATTACAAGTTGTGACATTATTGTTTATGTTTTAAATTTTGACATTAAATAATTACGAGCTATAACATTTGTTAAATGAAAAAAGTTTCCAAAAAAAGGGGGAATATAAATTAATAATAGTAACGATAATTAATAATATGACATAAAATCAGGAGAGCCATAACAAAAAATATTTGTTTTCCTTGTTTAGCTCAAAACAATTATTGATATTTTCTCTCACCTGTTAATTGTCTAGTAAAATAGATTTGATTTTTTTACTCAATATTCGTTATTTTCTCTATCATCGCTCAAAACATTAGTCGTCACTGTCTTCTTTGACATTTTTCTGTTTCATATTCATTTTTCATTTTATACTATGTGGACGGTTTCTTATCTATATTAATAAAGCATGGTGATAGATGAGATTGTTCATGTTAGTGTTTATTTCGAATGTGTTTTTGTATTGTGTATATCAGTAGTACTTAGTGAATATGAATATCCAATTTTTTGGTGTATGTAAATGTTCTAATTATATACCAAGAAAATGGTAAAAAGTGGTATAGAACAAAAAAATGGGCATAAGTCTACGAAGGTCAAATTTGTTGTTAATGTATTGATTTTTTATTTTTATTTCAACAATTTTTGTGAGGTATATTGTTTAAATATAAATTTGGTAATCTTGTTATATAAGAGGTGTTTACTTTTAGCATGAAATTAGTATAGATTTGTATAATAATGATATGAAATTGATATACTGTTATATACCATTAAATAATATTTACATAATTATGATATGATATTTTATAAAATGTTTACGCATTTGGATGAACCTGGTATAAAATGTATGTAGAAGTTACTACTACTTTGTTATCCTGTGATTCTGACATAATATATTTATGATGAAACAAAAAAGTATGTTAATTTTCAGATGAAGGAGATTATATATGATTCTACAAGTCTATATAATGATCTAATTAATGTGATATTAAGAGTAGACACATCTAATGACAAACTTGAGATTAAGTACATTGCTAGCGAATGATTTCCACCGATTTGTATACATAATGATGTAGGTGTACAAGTGCTCTTGAATTAGAAAAAAAGTTACTTTACCAAATATGTACTGTGCATAGTATTAAAGAATATGATTACAGAAAATTCAGAATGGTGTGGAGCGAAGAGAAAGTTTAGTTGAAAAACAACTAACAAATATTGATTATACCCGAACAAATCAATCTGTTTTATCGACATGAATGATGTGACGATGTAGATGGATTGTACGATGAAGGCTCTAAAGTAATCAATGACACTACATATACGTTGATTACTGTGAAACAAACTTGAAAAAATAAGAGCACACTTATGGAAGTGATGCGACACTATGTAGTTGTCCACAAATTTTGATTTCTTATAATACATTTTAGTTCTGCTTTGTAAGAACATAAATGTTTATCGGTTTGTTCAGTATCTTATGTGTATGATATTGATATACAAATATTTGACTAATTTTTGTTTGTATATCAAATATCTACTATCTAAATTGTCCTTCCGAAAATTATTCATGGATAATGAATTTGTCGAGTTTGAATCAATCTTCACTTTTCAAAATTCGTAAATTTTGTGAAAATAACACGTGTTTGTGGAGGGACAGAGTTTATGCATGGCATCAAGGAATAACTGACGTGTAGCTGTATCACGATCCAGGGGTACCCTCTAGATGTAACATGACATACAGAACCCCAAAGGACTCCATACAAGCCACTTAACTCTCATAACATAAGAAATAGAACAATAAGAGAAACAATAGTCCAAGTCGAAAACATTTTATAAAACGAAAAGCGAAAATCTAGACTCTTGTCTCAACATAGCCATCTAATACAATATAATGAAATTGGGCCTAGCCCATACATCATGTCCAAAAAGGGAAATACAAGAAATAAGCTAAAACAATAGCTCCATCCTCGAAGCATGAGGACTCACCAAAGCTCGGCAAATTACAAACTCAACAACTAGCCACGAGACTCGGAAACCTGCCTGTCGGTTCCTACATTTGGGAAAAAATGTAGGCAAGAGTATGAGTTAGTACAAGACAATGTACAAAGTGTGATAGTCATGCATAAAATATTTACACATGCTAAAAAGGTACATTTCACTTCATGACATGCAATTGACCAACTAAAACATCATATGAAAGAGTTATAAAACATAAATCATAAATCATGGTCAATGCAAACTATCTTCTTCTTTAAAATCTTTGAAAACTACGGGATACTTCTTTAAGCATGTCTTAGTTCATTATTAATGTTATTGTGGAAAATATCCCTAATCGAGATTGAGACCATGTGAGCTATAACATGGAATCCGATGTCTACCCCACACCGAAAAGAGGTGTTTTACTTGCCTAAGGTAGAACCTTGAACTTCTAGCTTAAGTGTAACCACTAACTAATCAACCTATGTGGACACATACTTATGGGATAAGGAGATTGCTACTAGAAACCTGAACTCTACTACGTGAGGGCTTCCATCTCATGAGATCACTTTAGAAACCGAGACTCTACTAACGTGAGTGCTTTCATCTCATATTCAATATCAACTTGGAGCTAAGCATAAATTCCCATGAAATATTCATTTCTTACTTGACTTCTTTACTCATGAAAAAGTGCCCCTGGACTACCACTTTAAGCTAGTTTCATTAAGATAACTCCTAGCCTTTGATTCAATTAGGTGAGAAAGCCTTTCGACCTAAGAATCCTTTCTATGCGAGAAAACCTTTCATTTCATGAGAGTATCCTCTCACAACACAACAATACTTTACTCTCAAAGCACCTTCAAAACAATTGCATAGATTTCATAAAAAAATGCATAAGTCCATAATTTACTTCCTTGAAGTAAAAAATCCAATCTCAATCATCAACTCTTATAAAACATGAGTTAGATATGTATTTCTTCACAAATTCATGTACACCTAGTAATACATGCTCAATTTCATAAAACTCTTCCTTGAAGATCAAAATTCCTCACTCTTAGGGTTCATAACTTGAAATCATAGGGATCACATGGGTTCATAGGGGATTTAATTATAAAAGCATTGCAACTTATCAATTCATGGATGGAAGAACATAATTCAACCATTTAAACCAACAATGGTAAGAACCCATGCTAATTTAAGAAAACCCTAGCTAATTAGAGCTTTGAAAATAGAGAAATTTGGGAACTCCATAGATGAAAACTATCATACCTTGACTCCAAATGCTAGCCTTCAATGGAGGAATTTTATCCTTAGCTTGGAACCCTATATGAATCCTTCTCCTCCTTCATCTTCTTCAAATTCTAGAGAGAGAATATTTGAGAGGAGTTGGTTTTCTTTTGTGAATTTGGAAGAATGACTAAATGAGTCTAATTTGGGGGAAAAAGACTTATATATGGATTCTAAATGTAGGCAAAATGAAATAGTATAGGAATTAATTAATTATGAAAAGACCCAACTGTCCCCCATTGGCCACCGACGTACCGTGGTCTGACCTACCGTCCGTACTTGTAACACCGGAAAACTAATAGGATAAACTAGCGCTTGACTAAGGGTTAGAGTCATGAATGTACCTACCCGTACCTAATAATATAGGGTTTCGTGTTAGAACGTTAAGGTACGACCCCCAAGTACCAACCATAGGTCTTTGAAGGTGACCCTAGATAATGGCCTGATAGTGACCCACGAAGGAGACCCACGCCTCATAGGTCCATCCAAGCCCGTGGGTGAGGATCCATGGGTGGAGGTCCCATGAGAGAAATCCCAAAACCAAACCACATTCAACAGCACGGGCCGTGGGTCCAACCACGATCCGTCAGTGGTGGGTCATGGGTGAGGCATGGAACTGCTTTTTGGCAGTTAAGTTTAGGGGAACTTTAGGGTTTTATACTAAATGACGTAGTTTTATACTAATTTAGACTAACTATATAAGGTTTTTATATCCCTAAATTAAGTCATCAAAGCCATTATTTCCAAATCACCAAAAAGAATCTGAATTCTTTCTAGAATTTCAAGGAAGAAAAAGAAGGAAGTTGGGGCAAGGAGCAAGTTTTCTTCATAAATTCATTGGATTTTATTGCTAAGGTATGGTATCTGTTCATCCATGGATAGAATTCATCCATGGAGATCTTTCAAAAACCCCAATTTCAAAGTTAGAAATTCCAAAAGAGGGTTTGAATTCAATCTCATGGATTCCTTTCAAATTCTTTTTTAATGATTGAATTATGTTTTATTATGGATAAATTGATGATTTTATATGGTTTTATGTTTAATTCTCCAAGAATCCATGTGGGCATTGATTGATGCAAGGAGAATATTATAGAATTATTCATGTAGTAATTGAACTACTTGAATTATAATTATATCCATGTATAATGTAGTGAATTTTAGATGTGTTGATTGAATATGATCTATGATTCTTGAAGGGCAAGGTATGAGAATTAAGTATGATCATGAGATTTATTTATATACTTATGAATACTTTAAAAGTAAAGTGATTATGATTATGATTATGATCTTGTTGTGTGTTGTTAAAAGGTTATTCTCATGTACACACCTATATATGAATATGATATTATGTGAATGATTTTTTCACAATATGATGATTCTAAGGTTGAAAGGTTATTCAACTATAGAACTATGATCTATCTTATGAATTATGTTGGATTGAGTGTCAAGACATTCTTCCATGATATGAACTTAAGTCAAGACTTATTATGTAATATGTGGGAATTAATTCTTAGCACCGAGTGGATATTGTATATGAGATGGAATCTTCTACCCTACTTGAGTCCGGCTTCTACAAAAAGCTTTTACACTAGTTGAGTTTAGCTTTCCAAATGAGTTTCGTATACCTTAGTTGCCTCCGGGTTCCCAAAGTATGTCTCATGAGATGGAAGCCTTCTACCTTAGTTGAGTCCTCGTTTCTAGAAGCAATATCCTTATCCCATAAACTATATGCCCTCATAAGTATTTAGCTAGTGGATCCACCTAAGTTAAGTGTATGGTTCTACCTTAGACAAGTAGCAAATCCCTTTTCGGTGTGGGTAACACCAGATTCCATGTTAAGATCACATGGTCTACGTCGGTTAAGGCTTATTCCCCACAACAACATTATGAACAAGAATATGAATTATGAACTATGGTTACTCAAGAAACTTTACTTAGCATGGGTGAGTTTTATGGGTCTTATTCATGCATTGCACAAGTATGATTTGAGGATACTTATGGTATGTTTCCATTATGTTATGATGATCTATATGTTAAATATGCTTATGACTTATGATTTTACACTAATCTTCATCATGATCCTTAAACTTGGTAAAGTGTATGTTATCAACTAAAATGTCCTTTTTAGTATGTCTTCAAAGGTTTTTGTGCATGGTTATCATACTTAGTGCATTTTTGTACTGACACCTAATTTTCCTATACTTTTCCCAAGTGTACGGTTTGGTTCTTACGACAATCATCATTGGAGTTAAAGCTTGGATTAGACTATTCTCCTAAGTTATGGTGAGTCCTCATGATTTGAGGGCGGATGCTTCACTTGCAATTTCATTTCTAGTATTTCCTTTTCGGACTATGTTGTATGGATTGTGTCCCTTTTTTTTTTGAACTATTGTAATAGATGGCTATGTTGAGACTTAGAGTCTAGACTTCCGCTTTTGTCTTCTATGAAAAATTTAGACTTGAAATGCGTTTTTACTCTTATTATTCTATTGCTTATGTTATGATATCCTAAGTGGCTGGTATATTTATTGGAGGTTCTATATATCATGGTTACGTCTAGGGGGTACCGTTGGGTCATGATAGTCTTGGTGAACCGTGGTTCCTGTTCAGAAAGGTGGATTTTGGGGTCTCGAACGACGGACCTCGACCAGAGACCGTGGTCTGACCACAGACCACAACTAGCACGCAGGAAGGGGTTTGTTGATCATGTAAAATTCAAGAGGTTTTAAGTTACGTGCATCACATGTTGTTAGAAGGGACACAACAGGAAGACATGTTCAAATTTTCCTGTTGATTTTTTTATTTCAATTTTGTTATTTAATTGTGACAAACACATCAGTTTGATGGTTTTGTCTTTTAATTTAATGAATTTTGATTTGAGAATATTTATTATATGTACAGTAAAGCCTCTATAAATTAATATAGCTGGGATCATGAAATTTTATTATTTTATAGAGATATTATTTAATCGATAAATTAATATTTATTAATTTAAAGAATAGTTTGAGATTTGATGAAGGTTATGATTATCAAAATCATTGTATCTTACTAATTTATGTATCATATTTATCGATTTCACATAAAAAATATCATACATAAAGTACAACGAATACATCAAAATCATTGTTCTTATTAATTTCAACGTTGTGATAATAAGAGCTTTCAAGATGTATTATCGAACATAAGTTATCGTAGGATATTAGAAGGCTATGGTGTGGGACAAATGATCTTACAAAGATCAATGTTTTGGATGCTATCAATTATGCAGTTCCTGTTTGAACAACAAATGTTCAGTAAGAGACAATAGCAGATTGTTTTCAATACCGTAAAAATTGTTGGGGAGATGCAATTTCAGAGAATCTGAATGAACCTACTTGTGAAAACTTCATTCATGAACTTGAAGTCATGATTAATGATCTCAATTACCATAGTAAAATGGATGTCAATAACATGTTGGATTATCCCAGTGAAAGTGATACTTGTTCAGAGGTCTAGAGTATAGAAGAAATTGTGAATACCTTCGAAATAAACAATGTTGATGACGAAGTTGAAGATGATATTGTACCTTTGGAACCGAATACGCGTAAGGAACACTTATTGCATCTAGAACTCTTCACAATTTTATGGTGCAGTTCGAAAAGACAACACCAGAGCTCTTGGATGCAATAAGAAAAGTTAGAGATGAGCTTCAACTGTATTAAATTTTAAGAAAAATTAGAACACAATATAATCATATTTCACTAAATTGTCTTATATATATTTGTACTTTAAATAATTATTAATTTATGATATTAGTGGATCATATATTTATATAGGGGTCTTCTGAAAATATATTATCTTATTATCTTATCGAAATTGGTGATTTTTTCCATTGGCCCAAGTCGGGACCATAGAAAAATATTATTTTAGAGAGATTATTAATTTATCGAGTATTAATTTATAGAGGTTTTACTGTACTGCTTACTCCTTTGTGTATGTAGTGTTTTTAAATTTAGACTCAAAAATTAAAACTGGTTATTGTTGGTAACCATTTGGTATTTATATTTTCAACTGATATACCTAGGAATAATTAAGTCTGCCAATATATGCAACTGGTATCCAACTGAAAATATTATGTGTAACCATGTGTGCAATTGGTATCTAATACAACATATAATTAAGATTTGAACTTAGTGAGCGAAGCTAAAATTAGTTAATATTTTATTTAATTGGTATCCATTTGGAAAGCTCAAGTGTAACAATGTAAGCAGTTGGTATCCAAATAGAATTTCAAAATATATCATTCTTACTACTTTGTTTATGTTGTGTTTTTGGAAACTGCCCAATCTCAAACTGGTTATTGTTGATATTTAATTGGTATTTAACTGGAAAAATTAAGTCTAACAATGTATGCAATTAGTATTTAATTGATATGAAGCTGAAAATATAACATATAATTAAGATTTCAACCGAGTAATCAAGCTAAAACTAATTAACAGTGTTAGTTACTTCGCTCTTACTGATTTCGCGATCAATGTTCTTGCTTCATCCATATTGTCAGAAGATTGTGGCTTACCTTTGACAATGATATTTTATATCAATGATACCCATATCAAAATTTTCATTGCTAATATATACAGCAAATAGATATGCCTAGAGGCCACAATAATTATAATAGCATTGAAAAAAAGTAATTTTGAGAAAGAAAGTAAATTAACTATTATGAGCAAATTACAATAAATTAGAACTACATACTTTTATCATGGATCTTGTTGAGGTACATCATTCATAAATTCAACTTTGAGAGAATTAGATTAAGGCTTGTGAATATATGCAAGTAATTGATTGGAATAGAGATCCTGCCTTTTACCATAAAATTCAACCACAAGGACTTACCAAAGGTGGTATAAGTCGATAGAGGTCCATACTAATCATGAGCCTAATAGAAAACGTCAGAAGCTATATTATGATATATTATAGGTAGAAAGTATGTGGTTTGTGAGAAGAGCCGAAAATCAACCCGATAATCGATCTATGACATGACCCCAACATGCAAACTAAGACACAAACCTGATGACAAATTTGAAATTTGCCTCGAGACCCGATATTTGAATTGGGACCAGGTATCTGACCCAGAACCTGACCCTGACATCCGAACTTGAACATGATCCATTAATACGGGTTTCGACTTCGACATTTGAATTGAAACCAGACTTTCCAATCAGGATCTGACACCGACAATCAACAATCGATGCAAGATCCAAGATTTGACCTTCAAATTAAAATTTTGACCCCAACTTTCGAATTGGGATCCAACCATAACCAAATAGGTACCTAAATTTTGAATTGAGATTTAATTTTTTTTTATTAAATAAAATTTTATATTTCTTTTGTGTGTGGAGGGAGAGGGGCTAGTAGGGGGTAAAATATAGTTTTTAAAATTTTTAATTGTTTTTTCAAAAACAAACTTCTAAATTATTTTTTGGGTGGGTGGTAGGGGGTTTAGGTGGATTCGCGCTAGGACTAAGAGGGTGTTTGAATTACCTTAAAATTTAGCCAAACATATTTTTAAGTCAGTTTTTGACTTCTGCAAGTGTTTGACAAATATATAAAATAACTTAAAATAAAGTAAAAATAACATAAAATTAGTTTAAAATGACTTAAAGTAAATCAAAAATCAAAAGTAAAAGGGAGTTTGGATTGACTTAAGAGTTGGTCAAATTTACTTTTAATTAAGTTTTTGACTTCTCGAAGTGTTTGACAAATATTAAAAAAAAGATTAAAATAAGTTAGGAAGTTTTTGGCATGAACAAAAGTGACTTAAAATAAGTTTAAAATGACTTAAATAAAGTCAAAAACCAAAAGTAAGTCACTCTGTACTTTTGACTTATTAACTTAATAACTACATTTTAAGTCAATCCAAATAGGCTCTAAGAGTATGTTTGAATTGGCTCAAAAGTTGATCAAATCTATTATAAAGTTAGTTTTTGACTTATCGAAGTGTTTGACAAAAATATTTAACCTCAAATAAGTAAAACAAAAAGAGGACTTAAAATAAGTTAGAAAATATTTAACAAGATCCTACAAGTCAAAGACACGATAATTAAATGGTTGAAAGCTGATTGTCTGGTTAAACTGAAACCTATGTATAAGGCAGTGCCAACTTTTATCATGAGGAAAATATGGAAAAGGAAAAACAAGATCATAAATGGTGGGAAAGTATCTAGGCATGCTATGGATATAGAGATTGCCAGAAATCTACAAATGATGGCTAAACTCAGATACCCATGGATTCAGGAAATCCCAAGTATGTGGCCTATAATTGTGAAGTTGTTTGAAGAATACACCCCTAGTATATCTTACCAAGTTATCAGGTGGAAGTTTCAGAGAGGATATTACAATTGTAATTCAGATTGTTCCTGCAGATTTTGTATAAAAAATTGTGATGGGGAACTGGTTTTTGCGGAAGTTTAGAGAATTAATGTGACGCGACTCGAAAAACTAGTAGGTGAAACTAGAGCCTAATGAGTGTGTTGTTGAGTTTGATATGGGGTTTTATGTTTGAAAAGGAGTTCCCGTGCTTATATTGAGGGGTTTAGGGGTTAAAGTCAAGGTACGACTCCCCAAGGACCAACCAAGGGTCCTTGAGGAGGGCCTTAAAGCCTAACCCTAAGGCTGCCCCAATTGAAAAAAAGATGTCAAAAACTTGGGACCTACGAATGGGACCTACGCCAGTAGGTCCATCTACGACCTATGGAACCCATCCGTAGGTCAAAGCTGAAATACCCCAGATATTCTATGACCTAAGCTAGAGCCTAACCTAATGGATTATGACCTAAAAAGGGGTAATTACGATCCTAAGTGCTAGGGAAAGAATCGTGGAAGCTTAGAGGGGTAAGAGACGACAAATGAAGAAAGAAAAATTTGGGCAGTAGCTTGGGGGAGCAAGGGCGCGTCGCGAACTTGCTCCAGCCATGCCCAAAAAGTTTCTCCCCATTGTGGAGACCATTGCGGACCCTTCTGTCCCAAATTTTAATTTTGGAAAATTTCAGGGAACACCTCCGCGACGCAGACCTGTTCTGCGACGATAATTCCAAAAATAAAAGTCCAATTTGACTTAATTAAAAGGTCCATCCAAGTGAGGGGTGTTTTGGGTATTTCAGGGTCTTAGTATATATTGACTTTAAGTCATTTTAAACCCATTCCCACACCAAAACAAATCTCTAACTTAAAAACCCAATTGCTCTGACCTCACTCTAAATTCTCTGTATGCACAAAACCTTCATTGAAGGACCTTAAAGATCCAAGAAGAGGATCGATTCTTAAGGATTTCAACTCAATTTCGTGGCTAGGTCTACAATAAGGTATGATTTATTTCACTCTTGGGATTCTTTTCCCCAAGAGGTCCGTCCAAAGATGTTCTCAAAATTTCCCAAAATCTAGGGTTTTTCTATACACATGGTTCTTCTTTGAAAAACGAAATTATGAATCAATTATGATAAATTATGATCACTTAAGGTTGTTTAGGTGTATAATGATGGATAATTTTTGTTGTTCACTTGAAATTCCCTTGGACCAATGTTTTTTCCCAATTTCATAAATCTTGGATTTGATATGGTGGATTGGTTGAAGGTGATGAATACAATAATTGTTTATATTGATGTTAGTTATGTTATTATTTCATGAATTACCTAGTTTTATGTATTTGTTATGCATTGTTGGGTGATTGAAGTATGAAGTCCCATGAAGGGCAAGAAGGTATGAATGTTGGTTCTTCCTTGAACTTAATTTATGAAAGATGAATTACTTAGATAGTAATGATGCTATATATAATGTGTTATTGTGGTGTTGATGACAAGGTCCCCTCATCCTTAACCCTATACACTTGAATTAGCTATGAAGTATGTCTGTATGATATGGTATGATTGTTATATGATTGAAAGACAGTTCTCATGATTATAATGAAATGTTAAAGTAAAAGGTTTACTCACTTGCGAGTGTTTCTAAAGTGAAAGGATTATTCTCACTTATGAACACCTATGAGATATTAAGATAAGATGTTTACATAAGAGTCAAGTAAACACTAATGTGAACTAATGTGATTACTAAAGATGATTACTAAAGGGAATAGATGCTTAGCACCGAAAGGGCATGTAAATGAGATGGCGTCTCACATTTAGTAAGTCCGGCTCCCCACATGGGTTTCCTCACATTTAACAAGTCCGGATTCCCAATGTATGTGTTGTCTCATGAGATGGAAACCCCCACGTTTAGAAAGTTAGGGTTTCTAGTAACAATCTCCTTGACCTTAACTATGTGCCCACGTTGGACTCTAGCTTAGTGGATCCACCTAGATAGCTATGTACGATAGGTTAAACCTTAGACAAGTGTTAACCCTCATTTTTCGGTGTGGGAGTAGAACACCATATTCCATGTATACCTCATGGTCTCATGTCGGTTATTGCAACCCTGTCCCCTAATGTAAAAGTAAATGAACACATGGAATGTATGAACTATTCTAGGGCTTTCTTAAGGGGTTTTACATAGTGTAAGGGAGGGCATGTGACTTCTCTTACACATTGCACTGTGGGCTCCTTAGAGATGGTTGTAGCAGTGCTCTCTTATGACTATGTTGATTATGACTTATGTATGTTAAGCTAGGTACAATCATTGTGAATATGATATTATAAATGTATGCATGAAGTAGGTTTCTTAATGTGATACTTAGCTTTGGATAGGGTCATGAGATTCTATTCTTTTCATTGCACTAGTATTGCTTGTGTTGCTTACATGTTGAGGTGATATTATGTTGGGTTGGGTTGTTATACTTACTTTATGTGCATATTGGGTTTACTTGATAAAAAGCATGTCGTTAACTAATTTTATGTATGTTTCAATGGTTTTTATGTATAGTAGCCATACTTAGTACGTGTGTTATACTAACCCATATTTTCTTCACCTTTTCCCAAACAATGTAGGTTCGGGCCTTTGAGGTGATTTGAGGCTATTTTTGAAGATACTTGGATTTGCTTTCTCCAAGTTGGTGAGTTCTCAATTCCGAGGACACTACACCTATGATTCTAGCTTTAGTTCTTTTGTCTATTGAGAGACTATATTGTATTTCCTATTCTAGACTTTCCATTTGATGTATGGGATAAGTCCCAAATTCTTAATTCTTATTTCTAGATGGTATTGTGAGACAAGTATAGATTCTATTTTCATATATGAAGTGAAGTTGAACTTCCAAAGTAAAAAGTTTTAAATTTTCCGTTATTATTCTATGATATGTGTTATGATGTACGCTAAGGGATTGTATAAGACCTCCGAGAGCTCGACTATGCCGTATTCGACTAAGGGTGGTCTAGGGTCGTGACAAAAGCCCCAAATGAGAAGCTTCAGAACTCATGGACGTGCAATACGGGGCGTCACCCACTCACAGTCCGTGGGTTGGTGGGCGTGGATTGCGCCTTGCGATTTGCCTAGTTTTTGCCACTTAAGGGGTAAGTTAGTAAATTCCAATTAATTAGTTATGGTTGGGGACGGTTTATATTGATTTATTAGGGTTATTTAAGGCTTTTAAATTAATAAACACTTTTTACATTTCATTATTTCCAAGACTCAAAAAAAGAACTAATCTCTCGTAAATATAACTCTCTCTCTAGAAACCACCATTGGAGAAGAAGAAGTCAAGATTTGGAGCTCAAGAGTTCATCTTTCTCACTCAATTCCGTGGGTTTTCTTAAATTGAGGTATGTTAGTCTTCATCCTTGGGTAAGTTCCATTCAAGGAGCCTTTTCAAAACATGATTTCAAAGCTTTCAAATTTTCCCTACACCTAGGGTTTCAATCTAAGTCATGGGTTCAACTTCAAAACGTTTTCAATGATTATTTTATGGTGAATTACGATGGAATTGAGAAATTAATGTTTATTTATGATTGAAATTCCCCCATGAACCCATGATCCCCCCCCCCAAAATAAATAAATAAATAAATAAATAATAATACTAAATTGTGAATTGTGATTTGGGATTTGGGATTGATTGATTATGGAAGCATGTGAAGAGATTAAGTGTGTATTAATTTACTTTTTGAATTATGTCATTATTCACAAAATTTTTGTATTCTAGGTGTGTTGGTTAATTGTGATTCATGGCCTTGAAGGCAAAAGTATGAAGAATTGATGTATATGCTTTGTGATTTCAATGAAAGTAATGTGATCATGTGTAGAATGCAATTGTGTTATTATTGAAAGGTTATTCTCAATTATACACTCATGAATGATGGTGATATTTGTGAAAGGTTTCTTCAATGTAATGTTACATCTTGAATTGGTAGGCTTAGGGTATCCTCTTCTTGTGTAAATGAAAGTAATGTTGATTGATGTACCATGGATTGGTAGGTATAGGACATCCTCTTCTTGTGTAAATTAATGTGATCTTGATTGAAGTAGCTTAAATTGGTAGGCTTAGGCATCATCTTCTCTAGTAACTAATTTATCTTGAACATGAATCGGTAGACCTAATGGTGGTATTCCTTTCATAAATGATTAATGATATATTACAAGTCTTTTTCTTGAATCGGTAGACCTAATGTTGTGGTATCCCATTATAGAGGAGTCTATGAATGAATGTAATGATAAACCTTGAATCGGAGGACCTATTGGTGGTAGCCCTTTCATGTGTGAAATGATGAACCTTGAATTTCTAGACCTAATTGTGGTGTCCCTTTCTTTAGGATTCAATGATCTATCCTCATAAAGTAGTTTGAATCGGTAGGAAGAAGTTAAGAACTGGAAATAGTCATTTTTGGAAATAATTGAAATCTAGAAATTACTTAAGTTAGAAAAAGTGAGTTTTGGTCAACTTGAAACGGCCATAACTTCTAGCTCAGGAGGAGTTAGGAGCACTTCCAGATATGGTTGGGAAGCTCTTGGAATGATATTTCCAACGCCACCAAGTTTGCGCGATTGCGAGTTCGTATGAGTAAGTTATGCCCTTTGGAATTTGGGTTGTTAGATTAAGGAATTCTATATCCAAATTTTAGAAGGGTAATCTAGTATTTTTCTTACCTAATTATCCTAATTTATTTTCAGGATTTTAATTGGGGTAATGTCATATTTTAGTTAGTTTTAGAAAAGTGAATTTCACGCTAGGGCTTGGAGAAGGAGAAGAACATTCAAGATTTGTTCAAGATTCATAGAGATTAGCTTGTGGATTTTGTTAGGGGTGATCTCTACAAAGGTATGTGAGATCACATAGTGTTGGGTTAGTTCACCCACGCGCCAATCATGATTCAATTTCAGCGAAATTATTAGATTTGAAAGTAAATACTTGAATTCTTGATAAATTTTGTTTGAGTTCTTGTGGGTTGTGTTGATTGAGTTTTTTAAGATTGATTCACGTGTTTAGTTGTGTTTTTAGTAGAATCTGATGTACCTTAATCATATAATCAATTCTAAGTGTTTGGGGAAAGAACCCATGGAGTTTAGAAGGTTTAAAGCTGAAAAACGAAGAAGAAATTTCGTCGGACGAAATTTGGTAGTGGTGGCGCATCGTGGAGCCATTACCCAGAATTGGGAAAAGTCATTTCACTTCGTGGAGCCATCATGGACTGTTCTGCCTTAAAAGTTAATTTCGAAACCAAAATTTAAATGTTTCTCCGCGTCGCAGACCCACTCTCAGATTTTGATTTTGATCGATTTCTTATGTTTAGCTATCTAAAATCAATCCTAAACATTATGAGATCATTCCTATCACAAATAACTATCTTTATCCACAATCCAATTCAAGGAAAGTTAAGAGTCAAGTCAAGAATTCAAGAGTTAAGTCAAGATAAGTTCTTAAAGTTTTCGTAAGTCTTTCACAGACGTTTTAACTTTGTTCTAAGACATAAGTTTGAAAGTTAAGCAAAGATTTTAGATTTGATGTTCACTTCTTCAAAAAAGTATATTAGAACTAAGTATTCCCAGTAAGTTTAAAATGTTTTCACAATTAAATAAGAACTGGAAGTGAGATTTCCAAAGAGCCTTTTAGCTAGTTTTCCAAAAAGTGTATATGCTTTCATGATAAAGAAAGAGGGAAAACTTTGATTTCCAAGGTAGCCTTTGAGCTAAATTGTTTAGCACTAATATCAAATCACAGAAGAGAGCATGTTCTTAAAACATAAGAGCTAATATAATATTTTTGGGAGTATTATTGTCACGCCCCGAGCCTACACCCTAGACGTGGCCGACACTCGAAGACCATTATTGGCCCCAAGCGAACCCTTGGCCTTGCATTCTTAACTCAGGGAAAGACTTATTCATAAGATAAATAACTCAAAGAGAATAACTTTAAAGTATTAAGTTATCCGAAACAGCAACTCAAGAAATGAGTAAGACAAAAGACTAATGTTAAATGTCTATGAAGCCTCTAAAGTAAATATGGATGTTGCGACAGGACCCCCAATCATACAACTGAAAACTAAAAGAAAATAATTGAATAATAAAGATGTCCTCCGTAATGAAGGGAGACTCACCAACTGACCCTGAGCCACTCACTGGATCAACGGTATGCCGAATATTGATCCTAGTTACCTGCGTTTGCATCATGATATGATACAAGCCAACTGACATGAGTACATTAAATGTACCAGTATGCGAGTTGGAATGCTAAAAAAACTTAAGCTTGAACAGAGTAAGAAGGAACACTTACCTTGGCTCTGCTCAACCTATGAATAACATAACTCAATCTAACTAACTCATTTCATTATATAGAAGTTTACAGACACATGCAATATAAAGAAAACCTGGTTAAAACACGGTTTTCAACTCTGTGTATGCAAAGATACAATTGACTCTAAGATGTGTATGTAAAAATACAAAATAATATGATGTAAACTCATAATCTTAATAAAAGACATCATGCTTCCTCTCAAAGTCTACTCGAGCAATGCATGAATCAAGTCTCATACCCCCATTCATACTAAGCAGAACCTCTTGAGGAACCATGCAAATACTGTTATGGGAGCTTTCTAACAAACAGCTATCACTTAATAGTTATAGTGATGATATAACGTTTTACCTTACGCTGCCAAGGACCATCCTAACCTTGCCAGAGTATAGGACCTGAACTGCCTAATGGATTCACTAGTAAAATGTGAAAAGGATTCATCTAAAAATTATGACCCTTTTCAACCCATGATGGCTACATGGTTTTAATGGAGACTTAAGTTAATATGAAACTCGGATCCCCACATCAGTGCTCAATACTACTCCCAAAAATATACTTATCTTGTATGTTTTAAAAACAACTTTTCTTGTGATTTGAGATTAGTGCTCAAAAACTTAGCTCAAAGGCTATCTTGGAAATCTCAGTTTCCTTGCTTGCTTCATTTTATAAAGCTATAACTCTTTTCTGAATAATAACCCGAAGACTCTTTGGAAAACTTAGTTTCCTTACTTGTTTAAATGAGAAAACATTTTAAATCTCTTTGGGAATACTTAGTCCCCCTATACATTTAAAGAAAAGAACTTCAACTTAACTCTTTACTATTTACTATTTACTTAACTTGAAACTCCTTTATAAATTTAGAGAATTGAACTCAACTCTTTACTCTTTGCTTAACTTGTAACTTGATCCTTAAAAAAAAGTTAACATGTTTGTTAAAGACTCTTGAAAACTTTAAAAAAACTTGCTTTGACTTGCTTCTTAACTTTTAGACTTTACTCTTAACTTCTTTGACCTTGGTCTTAAATTTTGTTGAATTGGATTATGGATTCTAGGTTCATTATCTCATGTTTATTGATGATTTCATGATGTTTAGACATACCATAGAGTGTTGGAATCAACAACGAA
Source organism: Solanum sitiens (assembly GCA_016801875.1). Taxonomy (NCBI): domain Eukaryota; kingdom Viridiplantae; phylum Streptophyta; class Magnoliopsida; order Solanales; family Solanaceae; genus Solanum; species Solanum sitiens. Next base: position 545,618 of record JABWTJ010000155.1, read on the forward strand.
ATGTGGGTACATCACTCAGGAACTATTATGAAAAGATGGGGAATGAATGGGGTGAATTGGCATCCTTGGCGCTCTGAGAGCCGTGGGGCGCCAGGCCCCAAACTTTAGAGGCCAAGTTGGGGTGCTCTGGCTGGCACGCCTCCCCAAGGCCCTAAGGACAGAGACTGTCCTGTGGAGCTATGGGAGGCACGGCGCCCGGGGCCCTATAGACAGACGTTTTGACTTTTCTTCTCCGTTTTTCAACTCTAAACCCTCTAAACTTCCATGGTTCTTTCCCCCAAACACTTAGGATAACTGATACCCTCAATAACCAATAGATTCAACTTGAAAAAAACCCGGAAACATGAATCAAATCAACTCTAGGCATGCAACAACTCACCTAACAAGAATTCAACAATTATTCGTCAAGAACTTCACTTTTCATCATTCAATCTACTCAAAATCGCTGAATTAAACAAGTTGGTGTGTGGGTGAACTAACCCAACATGAAAAGATATCACGTACCTTTTTAGGGATTACTCCCGAAGAATTCCACAAGACGAACTTCGACGATCTTGAACGTTCTTGCTTCCGCTTCTTCTTTCTCCTTTTTTTTCTCTTCTCTCAAAATCCTAACTTGTTTTCTAAAAGCATGAACTGAATAGGATCATTTTAGTCCCTAATTTATTATGCAAAAACGAAATAAAATAATTGGATAAGGAAAAGACAACTTTTCCCTTCCCAAATCCGGATTGGACTATCCTTAATCCAAAAGCCCAACTTCAAAAGGCATAACTCACTCATACGATTTCGAAATCGTGCAAACTTGGCGGAGTTGGAAAGATCTATCCAAGGGATTTCCAACCATATCAAGAACTACCTCTATCTCATTCTAAGATAGGAGTTATGGCTGTTTGAAGTTGACCAAAAACTCACTTTTCCCTAACTTAAGAAAATTTCCAGATTTAATTCTTTCTAAAAGTGACTATTTCAACTTCTAAGCTTCTTCCTAGCTATCTAAATTTGCGAGATGTTACAAGTATAGAGCACCGATATGGGAGAGAGTTCAGACAACTCACATCCTCAATAAACCATGTAGCCACTATGAGTAGAAAAGGGTCATACTTTTTTAGATGATTCCTTTAGTTCTTTTTAGAATAGACTAGTGAATTCACTTAGTAGTTTAGGTCCTATACCTTGGCAAGGTATAAGATGCTTTAGCAGCATGAGGGAAATCGTTGTATCACCATAATAGCTCTTACGTGATGGTTGTCGTTTAGAGAAACTCCCACGACAATATTTGTATTTTTACATATAAACAGAGTTCATAAGGTATCTTTGTATACATATAGAGTTTATCATGGTATTTTTAAATACACAGAGTTGAAATTCATGTTTTAAAGCTTTTCTTTATACTACATTTATTTATATTGCTTTATAATGTGCTCAGTCATGTTGAGTTCAGTTGAGCCAGGTAGTTCTTTAGATTCCTTTCAAGCCTATGTTGTGTTTAGAATTCCAACTTGCATACTCGTACATTCAATGTATTGATGCTAGTTGGCATGTACCGTCTTATGATGCAGACACATGTAACTAGGATCGACATCCAGCGCATCGTTGTTGATCTATTGAGAAATTTAGAGTCCATTGGTGAGCCTTTTTTGCATTATGGAGGACTATTTTTATTGCTTTCAATTTTATTTTCAGTTCATTAAGGATGTTGTGGGGTTTGTCCCAACATCCATCTCAGTTGTTTTAGAGGCTTTAGACAGTTAGTTATGAGTATTTTAGCCTTGTATTTAAGATGTTTTGCTATGAGACTTGAGTAGCCATTTTGGCCAGTTGAATGTTTCTTTAAAGACATTCTTAGTTTATTTCACAAGTTATTTATTTAGACTATTCTTGTGTTTTAAGTCTTCTACTGAGTAAGTAAGTCAGACCAAGGGTTCGCTTGTACCAACAATGGTCTTCGAGTGTCAGTCCCGTCTAAGCTGTAGGCTCAGGGCGTGGCACTTTTTACCAATATTCTTCAAGCACCCCTAGGTTTAACCAAGAGAAAGGTAGTGGGTCTCCATTTCCTAAACCTACTTGCACCAATTGTGGAAATAATCATTATGGGAAGTGCCTAGCCGGTACTAATGGGTGTTATGTTTGTGGAAATATTTATCATCAAGTGAAAGATGTTCTACTCTTACGACCAAATGGAGAGAGGCCAAATGAGATTCTCTAAGTGTCCCAAATCCTAATGCTCCAAAGCATGATTGTTTCTATGCACTACGGTCTATAGAGGAAAAAGAAGCTCTTCCGAATGAAGGCACCATTATGTGATAGTTCCTTATAGTTGTGAATGTTGTATTAAGGTTCTTATGTTGTTTTCATGTTAGCCTTAGTATGGGTTTATTACCAAGGGGAATATGATATGTTTTTATAGTAAGGTTGTTGAGAGTTCTGATATCCTTATCTCTTTCTTTCTATTCTTATTCAAGACAGTCCGTGGTTTGGTGGGTGTGGATTGCACTTGCTATCTGCCTAGTTTCAGCCACTTGAGGGGTAAGTTAGTAAATTCCTAATTAATTATTTATGGCTTGGGGACAATTTATATTGATTTATTAGGGTTATTTAAGGTTTTTAAAGTATTAAACACCTTTTACAACTCGTTATTCTCAAAACTCAAAAATAAAAACTACCTTTCCTCAAAATAATTCTCTCTCTAGAAACCACCATTGGATAAGAAGAATTCAAGGTTTGGAGCTCAAGAGTTCATCTTTCTCACTCAATTTCGTGGAGTTTCTTCAGTTGAGGTATGATAGTCTTCATCATTGGTTAAGCTCCATCGAAGGAGCTCTTTCAAAACATGATTTTAAAGCTTCCAAATCCCCCAACACATAGGGTTTCAATCTAAGTCATGAGTTTGATACGCTCAAATTACACTTCCTTACGGAAGTATAAGCGATCGTATCAAGTAAAGAACCCAACAAGTAAGTTGGGGTTGATCCCACGAGGAAAATGGTTTAGACTTAACTTCAATATACAATTACGTCTATTTAGTCAAGTCCTTTCCGAAAATAGTTAATTAAAAGAGGGTTTTTGTGAAACAAAAGTGTGTAATTAATTCTAAGTAAAACAAGAAGCAAGATTGAAACTTTGGTGTTTATCAAGTCGTGAGAGAAACTAGGGTGTAAGTGTTCCCCATAGGTTCATAACACGGTACCCCTAGCTATAACAATTCTTTCCTAGTGTCTTGCATGCAAAGTGATAAGTTATGTATCTCTAAATCCTTGGTCTGGCATTTAGAGAATTTCACCCCATATCTCGGTCCGGATACGTGTGTCTAAGTTACTAACCCTTACCTTTACTTCATATTAAGCATCATATTCAATGTATGACTTAGTTATTACTTCGCACCAATCAAAACTAGCCTATTAGATAGTGTCCACTAAATCTATGTTGATAATTCTTTTCCTATTAACTACCCCCTTGGTCCGGCAAGTAGAAATAGGGCGAGTTCTAACGCGTGCACTCGTTTAAAAGACTTCTAAGCGAAAGAATTATCAATACATGCAAGAACCTATTCTAGAATTGTTATTTAGCTAGTTTTACTTTGTTAATCACCCATGGTTCCCACAATCCTAGTTGTGGATTTAGTTACCCATGCCTAGAAGAACACAATTCATGGTTGTTAAGCAATAATTCATGAACTTACTTTGACAAGTTTGAAGAAAATCCAGAAATTACGCTTGAAACAACAAAGTTCACTTGATAATCGATTTCGGAAACTTGAATAAAAAACCATATTGCAAAGTTAAATCTCCAAGAATAAAAGTATGAAAAACAATAAAAGATCCAACCCCAAAACCGAGGTTTTTAACCCTATTTATAGTAACAAAGTCCTAAATTAAAAGGAGTTCAAAATAAGGAAAGTTTGTCCAAAAACGCGGCTTCAATCGGCGACTCCACAGACGGTCCGTTGATCCAGACTTAGCTTTTTCTTCAGCCTTCGTTTTTGCATCTTCTCTGATCCAATCAACGGACCAACAACACGGTCCGTCGATTCACTTACGGTCCGTCGATGCCTTCGTCGTTCCATACTTAGTTCTTCAACACCGGGTACTGGGACTACTCTCTGATTTGATTAACGATTTTCCAGGATGGTCCGTCGATGGAATGACGGACCGTCAATCCTTCCATAGCCCCACACTTGGTCAAAATTCCTCGAGTTGCTTTCAGATGTCTGGACCTCCAATCGACGGTCACCACCTACGGACCGTCGATGGGACGGGGGGCCGTCGGTGGCTTCGTGGGTCACTTCTGCACTGATTTTCACAGCCTTCTGCATTTTCATTCCGAATAACTTTCCTGCAAAACATAGATAAAAACACATTAAAATTACTACAAAAAGGCCCTAGACACACACTAAACTTAAGGAAAAAGCATTGAAAGTACCGTGATACCACGGTACATCAACACCCTCAGCTTAAATTCGTTGTTTGTCCTCAAGTGACGCACTATGACTCACCACAATACTTTTGTATAAAAGTACTCGCTTTTAAACTTTTGCAATCATTTGTCTATCAATCCCGACTTTTCTCATTGCTTTTGTGCATGCTTTTACTCTTAGGCTCCCTAGGCTCATTCATGTGGATCTGACCATGACACACACTCACCACGCACCGACACCTCTACTCTTTTATCTCTCACCAAGGTACCAACTTTCCAATATTGCAACTAGTGCCCTCAGTTCAGAAACAATATCCTCCTTTTTCGCACAGTGATTTCAAATTTGACTATAAGGATCATTATTCAACACGCACGCTCAGAACAACTTCACACCTAATTGGCACTTGTCGCCATAGGCTTGCCCTTATTTTCACTGCTTTAAGTTCACCATATTAGACTCTTAGGATCACGATAGGACTTTCTTGGCTTGTAACGTAGGCTCAGGGTCAAGTATGGTACATATGGGTACATTTTAGCGACTTGTTGCCCTCCTTGACATTACGGATAAGCGTCCTACCTCTTTCATTGTCTATTATGCCCTACTTTTCTTTTCTTATCATCTTTGCCTTGCTTTCTCTTTTCTTTGCCCCCCCCCCTTTTTTTTTTCCTTTTCTTTTTGGAAGTTACTTCTTACTTCTTTTTTTTAATTCAATTGATAATTATTTTGACTGAGTCATTTCTCTTGTTTACTGTTTCTTTTGTTTCCTTCATTCCTCTTTTCATCCCCACTTTTCGGGACATTACTTATAATATCTACCCTCAACTTATGACTTTGCCATGAGTCGAGGTACACAATACCCAAGGTTGGGTCAGGGCCAAGACGAGATCAGTTTCTGCATTAGCCACCCTCAACTTATGCTTTTGGCCTAAGTTGAGGTGTACATGTCCAAGGGGGACCAGGGCCAACACTATACCCAGGGAAGACGATTTGGTGTGGAAAAGAAATGTCTATTGTAAGCTCAAAATATTTAGATCAAAAGGGGATCGATTTTATTTGGTTCTCTCTTATTTAGGCTAAAGATTGTCTAATTTGAACAATGGCCTATGATCCTTTCCTAAATGTCTAACACAGATTCCTTTTTGCAGGACTAACCGGGCAAGTTCTAGCTAGGTACCATCAGTGGAACAATCAAATTTCCTCACACTCTCTTGACACTTCATTACCCTATAGAATTATCAGACACCTAGTTTGAGTGTTAGATTTTAGGGTCATGCAGTAGTGCATCTCTATGTCATGCTTAGAGCCAACACGTTCAACATTCATTATACCTAATCATGCAAACATTATTTTTAGAATGGGATATCATTCATATTTAGCCATCATGCTTCAGATTTCATATTCATACTTTGTACAAGATACTACATATGCTGGTTTAACAATAAAGTAATCAGTCTCTTAGGGCAAAAGAACACAGGCAAGATAACCACCAAGAGAGGATCGTGAGTTGGGCTACTCAGACTTCACCCTAACACTCACTTTCAAATTCACCCCACCCCAACAAAAAAACATGCAATTGTCCCCAATGCGTAAGAAAATTAAAGATAAAGTGGTGGGTGAAGCAAACCTGAGGCGCATAGCGCCGAAGATAAACAAGCAGGAGGGTTTGGTTTCCCAAAACCCGCTCCATCAGTAGTAGGGACACCATCAGTAGTGTGCGCAACAATATCTGCACCATCAGTGGTGCTCCTCTCAACAGTCTCCAATCTGGAGCTAGATGCCCCAGCAACCTAACTCACGAGCCCTCATCTGCCGGTCCTCGTCATCAACCAATGAGGCTCTCCTCGCAGCCTCCATATCAGATCGCTCCCTCTTCCTAGATAAAGCACCCTCACTCTCATTGGTGTGGCTGGAACTGTGCCTCTTCGCACGTTCACATGGCGGCGGCGGAGGTGCAGTGGTGGTCTGGAATAGTGCAGTAAGCACTGTATCCTCTGCAAGCTCCGCAGGTGCAGCCTCAGGCTCGGGTACTCTCACCATAAGTATCGCATCCACATCATCCCGCAGACTCGCCATAGCCTTCTAAAGAGTCATCAAATCAATGGTGGGGGTTGGCGTCCTAGGACCCTCAACTCAAAAGCATCGAGGCGCTGCTGGACCGCCTGAATCCTTCTCTCCGTCTGCTGAGCAACCTTCTTCTCATTCCGGTCCTCAGCCTCGGCAATGGACTTCTGCATCCAAGGCTGGATATGGTGCAGCAATGTGGCCATCTGGGCCTCTAGCTTCTAGACCCTAGCAATCGGGACTAGTGCTGCTGATGGTGGTGTAGACCGGGAGAAACTCGGTGCTCTACTAGTGCCAGGGGTAGACTAAACTGGGTTGGTGTTGGTAGGCTCTGAAGCAGCATAATCAGCCCCTTGGTCTTGCTCTACCGTATCCTCCAGGTTCTCACCCAACGGCTGCACATCCAATTTGGGCCCCGCCTCATTGGCCTTATCTTTGATGAGACCTATATCCACTATCCCGGTAGGAGTACGGAGGACATCTATGTGCCAAATGGGCACTCCAGCAGTCCTGCACAACTGAAAAATCATACGGGCAAAAGGGTAAGTGGTAGAGGACTTAAAAGCCCTCTCATAGATGACAGACAACAACAATCTGGGAAAGTCAATCTCGAACCCAACGACCATAGCAACTACCAAGACCGCTCTATCCCAGGTAAGTATGTTATCCACAACTGTGGGGGATAGGCGGTGGCGGACCAAAAGCCAGATGAACTTGGCTGCAAACGTGAGGTTGGCCTTCTTGATAAGGCCTCTGGGGTTCAGCATCCAGTCTGCACCCTCACCATCTACGGAGATCTGCTGGGCAATCCACCTCTTGGTGGTCTCTCTCAGATCTTTGTCTCGCTGGAAATAGCCCTTCTCGACCACGTCGCACCTGTAGTCAAACTCGGGAGTGATGGGAACCCTTCCGGCATCGGTGTCCTCACCGTATAAGAAGCGGTAAATGGCAGGCAAAGAGATATCCACCCGGCAGCCACGAACTCGAACATCACCAAGAGGTGCCTGATTGGCGGGGTTAGACTGCCTGTCCAAAGAACCTATGAGAGTCGCTACATAAGAGGAGTTGAACTTTTGCACCATCTCCTCACTGTAATGCCCAACACTCCTAGCCATTCACTCGAGCTGGTGGCAGGTGAATAGGTCATGTATCGCAGGAACTATGTGTAGACTCCCTGTAAGAACCCGCCGCTCAACTGTCAAAGTCCGAGTCATCACCCCCTTATCGTTTAACAGCTTGGCATCCCTGTAAATCTGATGTTAACCGTTTATGCACCACCGGTTAGGCTGATCAGTAATCGGTGCAGGGTCCTCATGCCGAGGTGCCGGAGTAGACTCTGAACTCTGGGCCTCATCATACGAGGCATGGTGGGCAGGTACATCCGGGAGAGTGGCTCCCTGTGATCCGGAACCGGAGGCAGAGGCCTCATTCGACCCTGTAGAGTGGGCCGACTCAGAACCGGAAGCCTCCTCGGAGCCAGACGCTCCATCAGAACCCGAGGCAGACCCAGACGGTGTGCAGGTCAGTGTGCGCTCCTCATCAGACTGGGAGACAGTGACTTTGCGGGGCGTCACCTTCTTGAGTGTGCCCCGTGTGGCCCTAGCAGCTGGTATCAGGTTCTGGGTGACTGGGGGCACGTATTTGGGATAACGCTCATCGTCTGACGAGCCAATCATCTGGCGGGATTGTGCCACGGACTTGGACCGGCCCCTGGAATATACAATATCCGGCTTGCGGGCCATTAGTACCTGAAAAATGGAGTTATTAGTTTCATTGTAATCAACCTACACACTCCATAGAAGCAAAACACAATCTGGAAACACAGGAGGCATGTTAGTGCAGAACTGCAAACTCAAAAGACGGGCACTATCGACGGCCCATCGATTCCGTCGATGGACACTTAGCAAATTTCAGAAGTCATCTATCCACATAACTTTCAGTTAGAAACGACGGACGTGCAGAATGGCCCGTCGACCAATTGACGGACCGTAGTCCACTTCAATCGTATGACACTTAGAACAAATTTTGAAAATCACACAAAGCAAAGTTTCAGACAGAAATGACGAACGTACAGAATGGCACGTCGATCAATCGACGGACCGTCGTCCACTTCCGTCGTCCACTTCCGTCGTCCCATAGTTAAGCAAATACAGGGTTCAACAATCGACGGACCCCATCGACAGTCTGTAGACGGGGTCTCGTACTGTCGGTCAGAGAAATGTTTCTCAGACATTCTTTGCACCCCTCAAATGGACAATTTCAAGCATATACCAATTCACACAATATTCAATAACAATCAGCAAACAAATTCGTCATTCCTAGGGCTTCGATTTTTGCAAATTTCGATCCTATATTCTAAGAGACTATCAAGCCCTAAGTCGGAAAAACAACAAAACAAACAACATTTAGAGTTTATTGAGACAGTTTGCACCCCCAACCCATTCACTTTCTATCATTCTAAGGGACATGGAACTCAATTTTAACAAATTAATCATGTAAAGTTGTCCCTAAGTCAAGATCCACATACAATCTATTCGCTTTCTCAAGCAAATGAACAAGAATTCATTGAACAGATGAGAATGAAATACCTTTACGCAGTAGTGGAGTGAATGTGTGGGTGAACTTGCAATGACAACCAATGTGCCCGCCTTCAAACACCGAGCGGAAAACGCTGGAAATGGATGGGGAATTGGGGACTGGGGTTCTGGGAATTTGGGAAGTGGAGAGAATAAGAAATCAGAAGAGAATTTAGAGTGATTGAATGTGGGAGTGAATGGGGGAATAAGGGAATAAGGAAAGGGAAACGGTTGGAGGGAAATTTGAAAAGGTATGGGAGGGTAACTGAAAGGGTATTATTTTATATATCCGGTTGGGTCGGATCGAGTCACGGGTTGAGGAACTAACGATTCCCCCTGGACGGACCATAAGTCAATCGATGGTCCGTCGACTGATCCATCGATTGTGCCCTAACTTAGACGACATTAGAAAACATACCTGGGATCCACGAACACCATCGACGGTCCGTCGATGGGATGACGACCCTTCGATTGGTCCGTAGATCTGTGCACAAGAAATATTTCTGTAGATTTCTTGTGGTTTGGTCCCTGCACATTGAGCACCCAATAAGCCATTCTTTTTGTGTTTTCTGGACACTTTTTAGACATGGAACCTAAACTACTCTCTAGCCAACATTCTAAAAGAAATAAAACCAAAAGAATGCAACTATTCCTACAAAGAAAAGAAAAACCTATTATTGGCTTGAGGATACTAATGTACCGTGGTTTCACGGTACTTTCAATGCTTTTTCCTTAAGTTTAGTGTGTGTCTAGGGCCTTTTTGTAGTAATTTTAATGGTTTTTATCTGTGTTTTACAGGAAAGTTATCCTAAACAAAAATGCAAAAGATTGTGCAGAAGAGGTGACCCACGAAGCCATCGACGGCCCGTCGTCCCATCGATGGTCCGTAGGTGGTGATCGTCGACTGGAGGTCCAAGTATCTGGAAGAAACTCGGGGAATTCTGACCAAGTGTGGGGCTACAGAAGGATTGACGGTCCGTCGACTGATTGAGGATCGTCCTGGCAAACCATCGATCAGATCAAAGATTAGTCCCAGTACCCAAAGTTGAAGAAAAACTAAGTGTGGAACGACGGAGGCATCGACGGACCGTAAGTGTATCGATGGACCGTGCTGTTGGTCCGTCGATTGGATCAGAGAAGATGCAAGGATAAAGGCTGAAGAAGATGCTAAGTATGAATCGAAGAAGGCAGTCGACGGTCCATCGTTCAGTGGAGTCATCGATTGAAGACGCATTTCTGGATAGATTTTCATTATTTTGGACTCTTTTTCAATTTAGGACATTATTATTATATATAGGGTTAAAAACCTCATTTTTGGGGTTAGACTTTTTATTTATTTTCATACTCTTGTTATTGGAGACTTAACTTTGGATTTTGGGAATTAATTCAAATTTCTGGAATCGATTCTCAAGTGAATTTTGCTATTTCAAGTGTGATTTCTGGATTTTCTTCAAACTTATCAAAGTAAGTACATGAATTCTTAACAAACAATCATGAATTGTGTATTTCTAAGCATGGGTAACTAAATCCACAACTACGGTTGTGGGAACCATGGGTGATTAACAAGGTAAAACTAGCTAAATAACAATTCTAGATTATGTTTTGCATATATTGATAATTCTTTTGGTTAGAAGTATATTTAACGAGTACACGCGTTAGAACTTGCCCTATTTCTATTCGCCGGACCAAGGGGGTAGTTAATAGGAAACGAATTATCAACATAGATTTAGTAAATACTATCTAATAGGCTAGTTTTGATTGGTGCGAAGTAATAACTAAGCCATACATCGAATATGATGCTTAATATGAAGTAAAGGTAATGTTTAGTAACTTAGACACACGTATCCGGACCAAGGTACGGGGTGAAATTCTCTAAATGCCGGACCAAGGATTTAGAGATACATAAATTATAACTTTGCATGCAAGACACTAGGAAAGAATTGTTATAGCTATGATTACCGCGTTATGAACCTATGGGGAACACTTACACCTTAGTTTCTCTCATCACTTGATAAAAACCGAAGTTTTAATCTTGCTACTTGTTTTATTTAGAAATAATTGAACACTTTTTGTTTCACAACCCCCCCCCTTTTTAATTAACTGTTTTCGGAAAGGACTTAACTAAATAGAAGTAATTGTATATTGAAGTTAAGTCTAAACCATTTCCTCGTGGGATCGACCCTAACCTACTTGTTGGGTTCTTTACTTGATACGACCACTTATACTTCTATAAAGAAGTATAATTTGAGCGTATCAAATTTTGGCGCCGCTGCCGGGGAAATTGGCTTTTAAATTAACTTCATACACATTACCGAATTTTAGTCAACAATTTCCTAATTTTACTTTTTCTTTTTAGTTTTGTCTCTCTCAGGTGTAGCTCTAGTGTATGCCAAGTACACGGAGTCGAGGAGAGCCAATACTTCCACTTGATCCAGAACTAAATCGTACACTTCGCAGAATGAACGATCCACACAATCCTGCTAATCTTGGTGATGGGATCAACCGTCAACTTCCTCAGCCGGTTGATGCTCATAATCAAGTGTTAGTGGAGAACCCTGGTGAAGGTGATCTGAGGAGGCAACCTCCCGCCCCACGTCCTCAAGAGTACTATTGGAGCAATGTTAACATAACTGATTCTGATGGGCCACTTGTCCTACCTCCTCTACCACAGGGTCATACATTTGTGGTAACTAGAAGCTTGATGCAGATGCTCACCGCTAGAGGTTTGTTTTCAGAGCTACCATCTGAGGATCCACATGCTCACATCGCAAAACTTAGGTCGGTGTGTAAGAGTTGTGTAGGGAGGCCAGACTTAGACATGGATGTCATTGTATTAAGGGTGTTCCCTCTCTCACTGACAGGGGAGGCCGCAATTTGGTTTACTGAGTTGCCCTACAATTCGATCTATACTTGGGAGCAGTTGAGGGATGTGTTCCTAGCAAGGTATTACCCGGTTTCTAAAAAGCTTAACAAAAAAGATAGGGTGAACAATTTTGTGGAATTGCCTGGGGAGTCGGTAAGTAGTTCTTGTGATAGGTTTAACTTATTTCTGAGAAGTGTCCCAAACCACAGTATTGATGATGAATCGTTGAAAGAGTACTTCTATAATGGGCAAAATGATAACAATAAGGTGGTACTTAAGACTATTGCGGGTGGTTCTTATGGTGAGTGCACTTACGCAAAGATTGCGGAAAAGTTGGAGAAAATTTCTCGAAACAACAAGGCTTGGAGCACTAGAAAGTCGGACACTGGAGAAACACCTTTGCAGTGGAAGCTACACACAACCCGGCCGCATATGAGATTCATGAAGAGATGGCTCAAATGAGAACTGAGCTTGGGTTGGTATTGAAACATGTCACTGGGGGTGCAGAGAAAGTGAATGCATTGAATTATTTGACTAAGCCACCACCGCCGGTAGATGAATTTTACTATGAGGAAGATTCTTATGCAGTGAATGAGCAGACGGGGGGTTTCCGACCGAACATCCAAGGCTCCAATCAGGATAATTGGCGCCAAGGTCAAGGAAATCAAGGTCGGAACTATGGGAATTACAAACGAGAGGGTCACTATGTTCGAGATGGAAACTACAACCGCGACAACAACTTCAACCAGGGTAACTATGCTAACACAAACAATCGGAGTGGGCCCTATGTTCCACCTCAAAATTGGTAAGTTTCTCCTAGGGATGATGGAGGTAGTATAGCGCAAGTTGAGGATATGTTACAAAAGATGATGAGGAGGTTTGATGCTAGTGATGAGCACGCCAAAGAGTTAAGAGGTGATTTAGCTAATATTGGGCAAAAGGTGGATGCACATGCAACCTCAATCAAGTATCTTGAGTTGCAAATGACCCAATTGTCTTCTACTATGAACCCACGCCAATCGGATACTCTTCCTAGCAATTCCGTCCAAATTCTGAAAAATGATGGACATTGCATGGTATTCACTACTCAAGGGGGGTAAGAAAGCCATTGATCCACATGTGTAGTCTGGCTTAGAAGATGATATAAGAGGAGATGATGAGGTAATGGAAGTTAGTGGTGAGTTGGTAGACAAATCGGGGAAAGAAACAGAGGTACCCCAAAATGTGACTCCCATTCCTCGACCACCTCCACCATTCCCGCAAAGGTTGGTGAAAAAGACCAAGGATGGTAAATACCGGCATTTTATTACTATGTTGAAACAACTTTCCATCAATGTCCCTTTGATAAAAGCTCTTGAACAAATGCCCGATTACGCTAAGTTCATGAAAGATATGGTCACTAAGAAGAGATCGGTTAGTTTTGAGGATGATGATCGGATGCAACATTATAGTGTTATTGCTATAAGGTCTCTTGTGCAAAAGAAAGAAGATCCGAGCGCTTTCACTATTCTATGTACAATCGGGTTGTTACACTTTGCTAAAGCATTATGTTATCTTGGGGCAAGCATAAATATCATGCCTGTCTCTATTTACAAAAAGTTGGGTTTGGGTGACCCAAAGCCCACTGCGATGCGACTACTGATGGTCGATCGAACGGTGAAGAGGCCTATTGGGATACTCCACGATGTGTTAGTGAAGGTGAAGTCATTCATATTTCTGGCTGATTTTGTCATTCTTGACTGCGAGGTGGATTTTGAAGTGCCTATTATTCTTGGGAGGCCGTTCCTTGCTACCGGTCGCGCCCATTGTTGACATGGAGAAAGGGCAGATGAAGTTTTGGTTAAACAATGAAGAAGCAACTTTCAACATTTGTAGGTCCATGAGGTAAAGTGGTGAGCTCCAATCGGTATCTGCGATATATTAATGGGTTGAGAGTTCGTCTGAGGTACAAATAGAAGAGCGTCTTGGTGTTGAGGCACTAGCGGCAGTGATCATGAATTTTGAGAGTGATTGTATTAAAGAGTATGGGTCATTAGTTGCGGCACTTGATCGAGGTGATGTTCGGTTCAAACCAAAGAAGTTGGAGTTAGATATGAAGCATCGCGAGTCTCCACCCGCGAGACCATCTATTTAGGAGGCCTCAAAATTGGAGCTTAAGGCTCTACCACCTCATCTGAGGTATGTTTTCTTGGGAAAAGGTGACACTTTACCGGTAATCATTGCATCGGATTTGAATGTGGAGCAAGTGGAGTGTCTTGTAGAGGTGTTGAAGAGGTTCAAACGAGCCATGGTTGGACTATTTCGGACATTATTGGGATTTCATCCGGTATTTGTTCACACAAAATCCAACTCATGCCCGATCATAAGTCAAGTATAGAGCATCAAAGACGGTTAAATCCAGCTATGCAAGAGGTAGTGAAGAAGGAGATTATTAAGTGGTTGGATGCCAGGGCCATATATCCGATTGCCGATAGTAGTTGGGTTTGTCCTGTTCAGTGTGTGCCCAAAAAGGGGGGAATGACTGTGGTCACTAATGAGAAAAATGAGCTTGTTCTAATGAGTCCGGTGACCGGATGTAGAGTTTGTATGGATTACCGAAAGTTGAATGCATGGACTGAGAAGGACCCATTTTCGATGCCCTTCATGGATCAGATATTGGATAGGTTTGCAGGAAAGGGGTGGTACTATTTTCTTGATGGGTATTGGGGTTACAACCAAATCTCTATTGAACCGGAGGATCAAGAGAAAACCACCTTTACTTGTCCTTATGGAACTTTCGCATTCAAGAGGATGCCTTTTGGGTTGTGTAATGCACCGGCTACTTTTTAGAGATGTATGATGTCGATATTCTCTGATATGGTGGAAGACACTATTGAGGTGTTTATGGATGATTTTTCAGTGGTTGGCGACTTATTTGAGCGTTGTTTGAGTCACTTGGCCGAAGTTCTCAAAAGATGTGAAGATTGCAACATTGTGATAAATTGGGAGAAATGTCACTGCATGGTGAAAGAAGGTATTGTATTGGGTCATCGCATCTCAGAGAAGGGATAGAGGTTGATCGAGCCAAAGTTGAGGTGATAGAGAGACTTCCTCCACCTATCTCTGTAAAAGGTGTGAGGAGTTTTCTTGGGCATGTGGGCTTCTACCGAAGGTTTATCAAGAATTTTTCAAAACTTGCACATGCTCTGTGCAAGTTACTTGAGAAAGAGTGTAAATTTTATTTTGATGAATCTTGTTTGAAGGCGTTTGGTGAGTTGAAGGAGAAGTTGGTGTCTACACCCATTATTATTTTCCCGAGTTGGAGTAAGCCATTTGAGGTGATATGTGATGCTAGTGGGGTTGCTCTTGGTGTAGTTTTGGGTCAAAGAAGGGATAAAATCCTTCACCCCATTTATTACGCTAGTAAGTCCCTTAATGAAGCTCAAAAGAACTATATTGTGACTGAGCAAGAGCTCCTTGCGATGGTTTTTGCGTTCGAGAAATTTCTCTCCTATTTGCTTGGCACGGGAGTCATAGTGCATACTGATCATTCTGCTTTGAGATATTTGATGGCAAAGAAGGATGCGAAGCCAAGGTTGATTAGGTAGGTATTACTGTTGCAAGAATTTGACTTTGAGGTGAAAGATAGAAAAGGGACCGAAAATCAAGTTGCCGATCACTTCTCCCAATTAGAGGATGAAGCTATGCGAGAATTGGGTGAAAAGGCTGAAATTGATGATATTTTCCCTGATGAGCATGTTTTGGCCGCTTCTCATGACTTGATTCCATAGTTCGCCGATTTTGCAAATTGTTTGGCTAGTGAATAGTCCCATCGGACTTGTCCTTTCATCAAAGGAAAAAGTTCATGCATGATGTGAAAAAATTCTTTTGGTATGAGCCGTATTTATATAGGAGTTGTGCTGATGGTCTTATTCGCCGTTGTGTGCCGGAAGTTGAGATGCTGAGTGTTTTAGAGGCATGCCACTCCTCGCCTGTGGGTGGGCATCATAGTGGTATCCGGACTGCCCATAAAATTTTGCAATGTTGCTACTATTGGCCAACCATCCACCAAGATTCTCATGAGTTCGCCAAGGCATGTGATAGGTGTCAAAGAGATGGAGGTATTTCTAGAAGGCAAGAGCTCCCTTTGAATGCCATTCTTGTAATTGAGTTGTTTGATGTATGGGGCATTGACTTTATTGGCCCTTTTGTGAGTTCTCATGGGATGAAGTACATTCTTATGGAGATTGATTATGTGTCAAAATGGGTGGAAGCCATAGCACTTGCAAAAAATGAAGGGAAGAGTGTCACCGCGTTCTTGAAAAAGAACATATTTTCCATATTTGGCACCCTAGGTCCATTATTAGTGATGGGGGATCCCAGTTTTGCAACAAGTTGTTCAAAGGGTTGTTGGAGAAATATGGGGTTCGCCACAATGTAGCCACTCCTTACCATCCTCAAACTAGTGGGCAAGTTGAGGTGTCAAACAGAGAAATCAAGCAAATTCTGGCAAAAACGGTGAATGCTAGTAGAACAGATTGGTCAAGGCGACTTGATGATCCTCTTTGGGCCTACCGGACAACATACAAGACTCCCATAGGTATGTCTCCATACCAACTTGTATATGGAAAGGCTTGTCACTTGCCGGTTGAGTTAGAGCATAAGGCCATGTGGGCAATGAAGAAACTGAAGATGGATTGGAATGAAGAAGCCGAACAAAAATTAAATGGGTTAAATGAGCTTGATGAGTTTCGCTTGAAGCCATATGAAAGTTCAGCCCTCTACAAAGAAAAGATGAATAAGTACCATGACCAAAAGATTGAAAGGCGCAAATTTGCGGTTGGGGACTTGGTGCTTTTGTTCAACTCTAGGTTGCGTTTGTTTCCGGGCAAACTCAAGTCCAAGTGGACTGGTCCATTCTTGATCACTAAAGTGTTCCCTCATGGTGCGGTTGAGTTGGAGAACAAGAACGGTGCAAGGTTCAAGGTCAATGGGCAAAGAATCAAAATCTACCTCGGGCATGCGGAAAATGCGAATGAAGTGGTTGAGGAATACCATCTTGATGAAGTCTGAGTAATCAAGAGTCGTGCGTCGTGCGTCGTGCTACGACGTTAAATCAAGCGCTGATTGAGAGGCAACCCAATATGTATTCTCTAGCCAACATTAGTTTTTTCTTGTCTTTATAGGACTAGTTGCATTATTTCAGTTTTTACTTAATGTCATGTGTGGATTTTCTTTTATTTCTTTTAGAGTGTTGGCTAGAAAGTAGTCTAGGGTCCGTGTCTAAAAAGAATAAAAAAAATAAAAAATAGTGTCCAAAAAATACAAAAAGAATGGCTTATTGGGTGCTCAATGTGCAGGGACCAAACCTAAGAAAATCTGCAGAAATTGGTCTGGTGCACTGATCTACGGACCAATCGACGGGTCGTCATCACATCGACGGGCCGTCGTCACATCGACGAACCGTCGATGGCGTCCGTGGATCCCAGGTACGATTTTCAATTTTGTCTAAGTTAGGGCACAGTCGACGGAGCAGTCGAGGGACCGTCGATTGACTTACGGTCCGTCGACGGGGAATTGTTAGTTCCCCAGAACCCATGACCCGACCTGACCCGACCAACTATATATTTAACAAACACCCTTTCAGTTACCCCCACCTTTTCAAATTCTCCCCAACCATTTCCCTCCCCTTATTCCCTTACTCCTCCACTCACTAACACATTTAAGCCACCATAATTTCTCTCTGATCTCTCATTCCCTTATCTTCTCCACAATCTCAAAAAATTCCCACACCCTTCTCTCCCAAATTCCCCATCCCTCTCTTCCATTTTTCCGGTCGGTGTTCGAAGGCGGGCTCGGTGGTTGTTGTCACAAAGTTCATCCTCACATTCACTCCACTACAGTGTACAGGTATGTCATTCTCATCCGCTCAATGAATTCTCATTAATTTGCATGCAAAAATTATGAAACTGTATGTGGGTCTTGACTTCGGGACAAAATTGCATGATTAACTTGTTAAAATTGGGTCCCTTGTCTCTTAGAATGATGGAAAGTGAATGAGTTGGGGGTGCTACTATCTAAATAAACTCTTAATGTTGTGTGATTTGTGGTTTTCCGACTTAGGACTTGATAGTATCTTAGAATCTAGGATAGAAATTAGAATAATCAAAGCCCTAGGAATGACGGAATTGTTGGTTGTTTGCTATTTAAACATGTTGTGTCTTGATATGCTTGGAATTGTCCTTTGAGGGGTGCCAAGTATGGCTCAAAAATCTGTCTCTGACCGACAGTACGAGACCCCATCTACGGACCATCGGCCAATCGACGAACCGTCGATGGGGTCCGTCGATAGTTGCACCCCATATTTGTCGAACTATGGGACGACGAAAGTAGACTACGGTCCGTTGATTGATCGACGGCCCATTCTGCACGTCCTTCGTTCCTAACTGAAACCCTGATTTCTGCTGCACTCTGAATTTTTCTAAGTGTCTAACGACGGAAGTGGACTACCGTCCGTCGTTTCATCGATGAGCCATTCTGCACGTCTGTCGTTTCTAACTGCAAGTACTGTGGACTTGTAACTTCTAAAATGTGCTAAGTGTCCACCGATGGACCCTATCGATGGACCATATAGTGCCCGTCGTTCAGTTCTGTAGTTTTGCATTTCACTGTACCTTTTTGTTCCAAATTTGGTTTTTGCTTCTTTTTGTGTATAGGATGACTACAATGAATCTAATAACTCTCCCTTGCAGGTACCAATGGCTCCCAAGACGGATTCAGTCTACTCCAGAGGATGGTCCAAGTCTGTGGCACCTTCACGCTGGCCGGTTATTGGCTCGTCGGAAGATGAGCGTGACCCTGGATACGTGCCACCAGGCACCCATACATCGACACGTGCTGCTAGGACCACTCGGGGCACGCCCAAGAAGGTGGCTTCCGGCGTAGTCACTGCCTCCCAGTCTGATGAGGAGCGCACACTGATCGGCACACCCTCTAGGTCTGCCTCGGGTTCTGAAGGAGCGTCTGGCTTAGACGAGACTTCCGATCCTGAGTCGTCCCACTCTGCAGGGTCGAATGAGGCCACTGCCTCCGGTTCTGGTTCACAGGGTGCCACTATTCCGGATGCACCTGCCCACCCTGCCTCGTTTGATGAGGCCTAGAGTTTGGAGGCTGCTCCATTACCCCCACATGAGGATCCTTCACCGGTTGTTGATCAGCCTAACCAGTGGTGTGTAGAGGAGAAGCACCAGATATACAGGGACGCCAAGCTGCTCAATGATAAGGGTGTCATGACTCGGACTCTGACAGTTGAGAGATGGGTTCTTACAGGGAGTCTACACATTGTCCTTGATATACATGATCTCTTCACCCGCCATCAGCTAGAGTCGATTGCTAGGAGCGTGGGACGCTACAGTCAGGAGTTGGTGCGAGAGTTCTACGCTTCTTACGTAGCGACTCTCAGGGATTCTTTGGATAGGCGGTCTAATCCCGCCAAACAGGCACCACTTACCTATGTTCGAGTCCGTGGCCTCGGGGTGGACATCTCTTTGCCCACCATTCACCGTTTCTTATACGGTGCTGATACTGATACCAATAGGGCCCCCCTCACCCCTGAGTTTAACTACCGGTGGAATTTGATTAAGCAGGGCCATTTCCAGCGCAACAATGATGTGAGAGAGACCACCAAAAGGTGGATTGACAGTACATCTCCGTAGATCATAAGGGTGCCGACTAGGTGCTGGCGCTCAGAGGCCTTATCAAGAAGGCCAACCTCACATTTTCTACCAAGTTAATTTGGCTCTTGGTCTGCCACCGCCTATCCCCCACAACTGCTCACAACATCCTTACATGGGATAGAGCGGTCTTGGTTGCTTCTATGGTCGCGGGTTCGAGCTTTATTTTCCGAGGCTGTTAGTGACAGTCATCCATGAGAGGGCTTTTAAGGCCTCGACCACTTACCCCTTTCCCTGTATGATTTTTGAGTTGTGCAGGGCTGTTGGAGTGTCCATTTGGCACATTGATGTTCTCCAGACTCCTACTGGGACAGTGGACATCGGTCTCATCAGAGATGAGGCCAATGAGGCGGCACCAAATAGGGGGCCCCGAGTAGAGGTACCGCCATTGGGTGAGAACCTCGCAGATATGGTAGAGCAAGCCCAAGGGTCTGATCATGCTGCTTCAGAGCCTACCGACACCACCCCGATTGAGTCTACCCCGGGCACTAGTGGAGCACCGAGTTTCTCTCGATTTACACCATCAGTAGCACTAGTCCCGATTGCAAAGGTCCAGAAGCTAGAGGCCCAGATAGACACATTGCTGCATCATATCCAGCCTTAGATGCAGAAGTACATTGCCGAGGCTGAGGATCAGATTGAAAGAGGATTGCCCAACAGACGGAGAGGAAGATTCTGGCGGTCTACCAGCGCCTCGATGTATTTGAGTTGAGAGTCCTCGCATAGGCAGCCCCCACTATTGATTTGACGACTCTCCAGGCTGTCGTGGCGAGTCTGAGGGTGGATGTGGATGCCATTTTGGATGTGCAGGTGCTCGAGTCTGAGGCCACACCTGTAGAGCCTGCTGAGGGTACGGTGCTTGTGGCACTGTTCACTACCTCTACTGCACCACCGCCCCCGCCACGTGAGCGTTCCAATAGGCACCGGTCCAGAAAGAGTGATGAGGCTCGGGCTAGGAAGAAGGAGCGCACTGAGATGGAGGCCGCGAGGAGAGCTTCTTTGGTAGATGAGGAGGCCTGGCAGATGAGGGCTCGTGAGTTAGCTGCTGGGGCGTCTAGCTCCAGGTTTGATGATGTTGAAAGGAGCACCACTGAGGGTGTTGACATTGCTGCGGACACTACTGATAGTGTCCCTACTACTGATGGAGCGGGTTCTGGGGAACCGGAACCGCCATCTTGTTGATCGTCGGCGCTATGCGCCTCAGGTTTGCTTCACCTACCACCTTGTTTTATATTTCTTATGCATTGTGGACAATTGCATGCTTTCTTGTTGGGGGTGGGGTAAATGGAAAGTGAGTGCTAGGGTGAAGTCTGACTAGCCCAACTCACGATCCTCTCTTGGGGTTTTCTTGCCTGAGTTCTTTTGCCCCAAGAGACTGGTTATTTTACTGTTGAACCAGCATGTTTAGTATCTTGTACAAAGTATGAATGTGAAATCTGAAGAATGATGTCTAAATACAATGATATCCCGTTCTAAAGAGAATGCTTGCATGATTAGGCATAGTGAATGTTGAATGTATTGGCTCTAAGCATGACATAGAGATACACCATTGCATAACCCTCAATCTAACACTCGAACTAGGTGTCCGATAATTTGGTAGGGTAATGAGGTGTTAAGAGAGTGTGAGGAAAGTTGAATAGTCCATTGTTGGTACCTAGCTAGAACTTGCCCGGTTAGTCCTGCAAAAGTAATATGTGTTAGACAATTAGGAAAGGATCATAGGCCCTGGTTCAAATTAGCCAATCTTTAGCTTAAAAAAAAAGAAAACCAAATGAAATTGATCCCTTTTTTATCCAAATATTTTGAGCTTACAATGGACCTTTCTTTTCTACCCCAACTCATCTCCCTAGGTATAATGTGTTGGCCCTGGTCCCTCCTTGGACATGTGCACCTCAACTTAGGCCAAAAGCATAAGTTGAGGGTGGCTAATGCAGAAACTGATCTCGTCTTGGCTCTGACCCAACCTTGGGTATTGTGTACCTCAACTCAACTCATGGCTTTGCCATGATTTGAGGGTGACTACTATGAGTAATGGTCCGAAAAGGGGGGTTGAAAGGATTAATGTGAAAGGAAAAAGAAAAGAAATAGTGCAGAAGAAAAGTGACTCAATCAAAGTACAAAGCAAGTGAAGAATTTTAAAATAAATAAATAAATAAAAATAAAAATAAAAAAAGTGTTTAAAAGAAAAGTCATTTGAACAAAAGAAGAAAGAAAGGAGAAAACAAGGCAAAGAATACAAGAAAAGGAAGAGTAGGGCATAATAGACAATGAAAGAGGTAGGATGCCTAGCCGTAATGTCAAGGAGGGCAACAAGTCACTAAAATGTATCCATACGTACCATACCTGACCCTGAGCCTACATTACAAGCCAAGAAAGTCCTATCGTGATCCTAAGAGTCTAATATGATGAACTTAAGCAATGAAAATAAGGGCAAGCCTATGGCGACAAGTACCAACTAGGTGTGAAGTTGTTTTGAGCGTGAGTGTTGACTAATGATCCTTATACCCAAATTTGAAGTCACTGAGAGAAAAAGGAGGATATCTTTTGAAGTAAGAACACTAGTTGCAATATTGGATAGTTGGTGCCTTTGTGAGAGATAAAAGAGTAGAGGTGTCGGCGTTGTGAGTCTGTGTCATGGTCTGATCCACATGAATGAGCCTAGTGAGCCTAAGAGTGAAATCGTGCATCAAAGCAATGAAAATAGTTGGGATTGATAGCCATATGATTGTGAAAGCTTAGAAGAGTATATGTTTGTACAAAGGTGTTGTGGTGAGTCATAGTGCGTCGCTTGAGGAAAAACAATGAATTTAAGTTGAGGGTGTTGATGTACCGTGGTTTCACGGTACTTTCAATGCTTTTTTCTTAAGTTTAGTGTGTGTCTAGGGCCTTTTTGTAGTAATTTTAATGGTTTTTATCTGTGTTTTGCAGGGAAGTCTTCCAAAATAGAAATGCAGAAGATTATGCAGAAGAGGTGACTTACGAAGCCATCGACGGCCCGTGTCCCATAGACGGTCCATAGGTGGTGATCGTCGACTGGAGGTCCAAGCATCTGTAAGAAACTCGGGGAGTTCTGACCAAGTGTGGGGCTACGGAAGGATCGAAGGTCTTTCGACTGATTGACGGACCGTTCTGGCAAACCGTTGATCAGATTAGAGATTAGTCCAGTACCCGAAGTTGAAGAAAAACTAAGTGTGGAACGACGGAGGCATCGACGGACCGTAAGTGTATCGACGGACCGTGTTGTTGGTCCGTCGATTGGATCAGAGAAGATGCAAGGATGAAGGCTTAAGAAGATGCTAAGTATGGATCGACGGAGGCAGTCGATGGTCCGTCGATGGAGTCGTTGATTCAAGATGCGTTTCTGGACAAACTTTCCTTATTTTGGACTCCTTTTTAATTTAGGACATTATCATTATATATAGGGTTAAAAACCTCGTTTTTGGGGTTAGACTTTTTATTAATTTTTATACTCTTGTTATTGGAGACTTAACTTTGGATTTTGGGAATTAATTCAAATTTTCGGAATCGATTCTCAAGTGAATTTTACTATTTCAAGTGTGATTTCTGGATTTTCTTAAAACTTATCAAAGTAAGTACATGAATTGTTATCAAACAATCATGAATTGTGTATATATAAGTATGGGTAACTTAATCCACAACTAGGGTTGTGGGAACCATGGGTGATTAACAAGGTAAGACTAGCTAAATAACAATTCTAGAATAGGTTCTTGCATGTATTGATAATTATTTCGGTTAGAAGTCCTTTTAACGAGTGCACGCGTTAGAAATTGCCCTATTTCTATTCGCCGAACCAAGGTGGTTGTTAATAGGAAAAGAATTATCAACATAGATTTAGTAAATACTATCTAATAGGCTAGTTTCGATTGGTGCGAAGTAATAACTAAGCCATACATCGAATATGATGCTTAATATAAAGTAAAGGTAATGTTTAGTAACTTAGACACACGTAGCCAGACCAAGGTACGGGGTGAAATTCTCTAAATTCTGGACCAAGGATTTAGAGATACATAAATTATCACTTTGCATGCAAGACACTAGGAAAGAATTGTTATAGCTAGGATTACCGCGTTATGAACCTATGGGGAACACTTACACCGTAGTTTCTCTCACCACTTGATAAAAACCAAAGTTTTAATCTTGCTACTTGTTTTATTTAGAAATAATTGAACACTTTTAGTTTCACAAAAAAAAAACCTTTTAATTAACTATTTTTGTAAAGGACTTGACTAAATAGAAGTAATTGTATATGAAGTTAAGTCTAAACCATTTTCCTCGTGGGATCGACCCTAACCTACTTGTTGGGTTCTTTACTTGATACGACCGCTTATACTTCTGTAAAAAAGTGTAATTTGAGCGTATAAGATACACATTGGGTTGCCTCCCAATAAGCGCTTGATTTAACATTGCGGCACAACGCAAGACTCTTGATTACTCAGACTTCATCAATATGATTGCCTCAACCACTTCATTCGCATTTTCCGCATGACCGAGGTAGATCTTTATTGTTTGCCCATTTACTGTGAACCTTGCACCCTCCTTGTTCTCCAACTCAACCGCACCATGTGGGAACACTTTAGTGATCAAGAATGGACCAGTCCATTTGGACTTGAGTTTGCCCGAAAACAAGCGCAGCCTAGAGTTAAACAAAAGCACCAAGCCCCAACCACAAATTCACGCTTCTCAATCTTTTGGTCATGGTACTTATTCATCTTTTCTTTGTAGAGGGCTGAACTTTCATATGCCTTTAAGCGAAATTCATGAAGCTCATTCAACCCATTTAGTCTCTATTCCGCTGCTTCATTCCAATCCATTTTCAGTTTCTTTATCGCCCACATGGCCTTATGCTCTAACTCAACCGGCAAGTGACAAGCCTTACCATATACAAGTTGGTATGGAGACATACCTATGTGAGTCTTGTATGCTGTTTGGTACGCCCAAAGAGCATCATCAAGCCTCCTTGACCAATTCGTTCTATTAGCATTCACCGTTTTTGATAGAATTTGCTTAATTTCTCTGTTGGACACCTCAACTTGCCCACTAGTATGTGGATGGTAAAGAGTGGCTACATTGTGGCGAACCCCATATTTCTCCAATAAACCTTTGAACAACTTGTTGCAAAAGTGGAATCCCCCATCACTAATAATGGCCCTAGGGGTGCCAAATCTGGAAAATATGTTCTTTTTCAAGAACGCGGTGACACTCTTACCTTTATTGTTTGCAAGTGCTATGGCTTTCACCCATTTTGACACATAATCCACTGCCACAAGAATATATTTCATCCTATGAGAACTTACAAACGGGCCCATAAAATCAATGCTCCATACATCAAACAACTCAATTACTAGAATGGGATTCAAAGGGAGCTCTTGCCTCTTCGAAATACCTCTATCTCTTTGGCACCTATCACATGACTTGGCGAACTCATGAGCATCTTGGTGGATGGTTGGCAAATAGTACCCACACTGCAAAATCTTATGGGTGGTCCGGCTACAACTATGATTTCCTCCCACAGGCGATGAATGGCATGCCTCCAAAACACTTAGCATCTCAACTTCCGGCACACATCGGCGAATAAGCCCATCGGCACAACTCCTGTATAAGTAAGACTCATCCCAAAAGAACTTTTTCACATCATGCATGAACTTTTTCCTTTGATAGAAGGACAAGTTCGATGGGACTATATCACTAGCCAGATAATTCGCAAAATCGGCGAACCATGGAATCAAGTCATGAGAAGAGGCCAATACATGTTCATCAGGGAAAGTATCATTAATTTCAGCCTTTTCACCCAACTCTCACATAGCTTCATCCTCTAATCTGGACAAGTGATCGACAACTTGGTTTTCGGTCCCTTTTCTGTCTTTCACCTCGAAATCAAACTCTTGCAACAGTAATACCCATCTAATCAACCTTGGTTTCGCATCCTTTTTTGCCATCAAGTATATCAAAGAAGAATGATCAGTATGCACTATGACTCTCGTGCCAAGCAAATAGGAGCAAAATATTTTGAAAGCAAATACCACCGCAAGGAGCTCTTATTCAGTCATAGTATAGTTCTTTTGAGCTTCATTTAGGGCCTTACTGGCATAATAAATGGTGTGAAGGATTTTATCCCTTTTTTGTCTCAATACCACACCAAGAGCAACCCCACTAGCATCACACATCACCTCAAATAGTTTGCTCCAATCTGGGGAAATAATAATGGGCACAGATACTAACTTCTCTTTCAACTCTCCAAATGCCTTCAGACAAGATTCATCAAAATAAAATTTAATTTCCTTCTCAAGTAACTTGCACAGAGGATGTGCAATTTTTGAGAAATCCTTAATAAATCTCCGATAGAAGGCCGCATGACCAAGAAAACATCTCATACCCTTTACAGAGATGGGTGGAGGAAGTCTCTCAATAACCTCTACTTTTGCTCGATCAACCTCTATTCCCTTTTCTGAGATGCGATGTCCCAATACAATACCCTCTTTCACCATGAAGTGACATTTCTCCTAATTTAGCACAAGGTTGCAATCTTCACATCTTTTGAGAACTTCAGCCAACTGACTCAAACAACGATCAAAAGAGTCTCCAACAATGGAAAAGTCATCCATAAGCACCTCAATAGTGTCCTCCACCATATCGGAGAATATCGACATCATACATCTCTGAAAAGTAGCCGGTGCATTACACAAACCAAAAGGCATCCTCTTGAACGCGAAAGTTCCATAAGGACAAGTAAAGGTGGTTTTCTCTTGATCCTCTGGTGCAATAGAGATTTGGTTGTAACCCGAATACCCATCAAGAAAATAGTACCACCCCTTTCCTGCAATCATATCCAACATCTGATCCACGAAGGGCATCGGAAATGGGTCCTTCTCAGTCCATGCATTCAACTTCTGGTAATCCATACACACTCTCCATTCGGTCACCGGCCTCATTGGAACAAGCTCATTCTTCTCATTAGGAACCACTATCATTCCCCTCTTTTTGGGCACACTGGACAGGGCATACCCAACTACTATCTGCGATGGGATATATGACTCTGGCATCCTACCACTTAATAATATCCTTCTTCACTACCTCTTGCATAGGTGGATACAAACGTCTCTGGTGCTCAATACTTGGATTATGATCGGCCATGAGTTTGATTTTTTGTGAACAAATATCGGGAGGGATCCTAATAAAATCTGCAATAGTCCACCCAATAGCTCTCTTGAACCTCTTCAACACTTCCACCAAACACTCTACTTGCTGCACATTCAAATCTGACGCAATAATTACCGGCAAAGTGTCATCTTTTTCCAAGAATACATACCTCAGATGAGGTGGTAGAGCCTTAAGCTCTAATTTTGGAGCCTCCTCAATAGATGGTTTCGCGGGTGGAGACTCGCGATGTTTCATATCTAACTCTAATTTCTTTGGTTTGAACCGAAAATCACCTCGATCAAGCGCTGAAACCAATGACCCATACTCTTCAATACCATCACTCTCAAAATTCATGATCACTGACGCTAGTGCCTCAACACCAAAGCAATCTTTGATTTGTACCTCAGACGTACTCTCAACCGTGTAAGATATAGCAGATACCATTTGGAGCTCACCACTCTGCTTCATGGACCTACAAATGTTGAAAGTTACCTCTTCATTATTTAACCGAAACTTCATCTGCCAATTTTCCATATTAACCAAAGCGCGACTAGTAGCAAGGAATGGTCTCCCAAGAATAATGGGCACCTCGATATCCACCTCACAGTCAAGAATCACAAAGTCGGCCAAAAATATAAATGACTCCACCTTTACTAATACATCATGGAGTATCCCAATAGGCATCTTCACCGTTCGATCGGCCATCAGTAACCGCATCACTGTAGGCTTTGGGTCACCCAAACCTAATTTCTTGTAAATCGAGAGAGGCATGAGATTTATGCTTAAACCTAGATCACATAGTGAAAGAGCCCGGATCTTCCTTCTTTTGCACAAGAGACCTTGAATCAATAACATTACAATGTTGCATTCGTTCATCATCCTCAAAACTTACCGATCTCTTCTTCGTAACCATATCCTTCATAAACTTGGCATAACCAGGCATTTGTTCAGGAGCTTCTATCAAAGGGACATCGATGGAAAACTATTTCAACATAGTAATAAAACGTCGGTATTTACCATCCTCAGTCTTCTTCACCAATCTTTGCGGAAATGGTGGTGGTGGTCTAGGCACGGGGATCACCTTTTGGGGCATCTCTGCTTATTTCACCGCTTCGTTTACCAACTCACCACTAGCTTTTACCACCTCATCATCTCGTCTCACCTCATCTTCTACGCCAGACGGCATAGGTGGATCAATGGTTTGCTTACCTCCTCAAGTCGTGACTGCCACACAATGTCCATCATTTTTCATATTATGGACGGTATTTCTAGGAAGAGTACCCGGTTGACGAGGGTTCACAGTAGTAGACAATTGGGCCATTTGCAACTCAAGATGCTTAATAGAGACTGCATGTGCATCCACCTTTTGCCCAATATTAGCCAAATCACCTCTCAACTCCTTGGCGTGCTCATCACTAGCGTCAAACCTCTTCATCATCTTTTGCAACATATCTTCAACTCGCGCCATACTAACTCCACCATCCCTAGGAGCAACTTCCCGATTTTGAGGCAGAACATAGGGCCCACTTCGATCGTTTCTGTTACCATAGTTACCCCGGTTGAAGTTGTTATCACGGTTGTAGTTTCCTTCTCGGACATAATGACCTTCTCTGTTGTAATTTCCATAGTTCTAACCTTGATTTCCTTGACCTTGGCGCCAATTCTCATGATTGGAGCCTTGGGCGTTCGCCGGAAACCCCCATCTGCTCATTCACTGCATAAAATCCTCTTCATAGTAGTACTCATCAACCGGCGGTGGTGGTTTAGTCAAATAATTCACCGTATTTACCTTCTCCGCACCTCCAGTAACATGTTTCAACACCAACCCAAGCTCAGTTCTCATTTGAGCCATCTCTTCACGAATCTCATTGGCAGCCGGATTGTGTGTAGCTTGCACTGCAAAGGTATTTCTCCTAGTATCCGACTTCCTACTGCTCCAAGCTTTATTATTTCGGGAGATTTTCTCTAACTTCTCTGCGAACTCTGCATAAGTGCACTCACCATAAGAACCACCCGCAATCGTATCAAACACTGCCTTATTATTGTCATCTTTCCCCGATAGAAGTACTCTTTCAATGACTCATCATCAATGCAGTGGTTTGGGACACTTCTTACGAATGAGGAGAATCTATCCCAAGAGCTACTCACCGACTCTACAGGTAATGCCACAAAGTTGTTCACCCTATCTTTGTGGTTGAGATTTTTAGATACCGGATAGTAACGCGCTAGGAACAAATCTCTCAACTGGTCCCAAGTATAGATCGAGTTATAGGGCAACTTAGTAAACCATGTCGCGGCCTCTCCCGTTAGTGAGAGAGGGAACACTCTTAACCCGATGATATCCATGTCCAAGTCTGGCCTCCCTACACAACTCTTACACGCCGACCTCAGTTTGGTGATGTGAGCATGTTGATCCTCAGATGGTAGCCCCAAAATCAAACCTCTGGCGGTGAGCATCTGCATCAAGCTACTAGTTACCACAAAAGTATGTGGTAGAGGAGGTAGGACAAGAGGCCCATCAGAGTCAGTGATGTTGATGTTGCCCCTATAGAACTCCTGAGGGCGTGGAATGGGAGGTTGCCTCCTCAAAGCATCATCAAGTGGATTATCAGCAACTGATACGCTCAAATTTACTTCTCGAAAAGAAGTATAAGCGGTCGTATCAAGTAAAGAACGCAACTATGAGGTTGAGGTCGATCCCACGAGGAAAATGATTTAGACTTAACTTTAACCTACTATTACTTTTATTTAGTCAAGTACTTCCCGAAAACAAATAACAAAAAGGGGATTTTGAATAACAAATGTAATTAGCTAATTCTACGTAAACAAGTGACAATTCAAAGATTTGATTTTTCTTAACTAATGAAAGTAACTAGGGCTTAAGTGTTCTCCATAGGTTCATAACTCGGTAATTCTAGCTATAACAATCCTTTCCTAATATCTTGCATGCAAAGTGGTAAGTTATGTATCCCTAATTCCTTGGTCCAGCAACTAAGAAATTTCACTCCGCACCTTGGTCCGGCTACGTGTGTATGCTTTACTAAATCTTACCTTTACCTCATATTAAGTATCATAATCGATATTTGGCTTAGTTGTTACTTTGCACCAACCAACACTAGCTTATTAGATAGTATATACTAAATCTACGTTGATAATTCTTTTCTTATTATCTACCTCCTTGGTCCGGCAAGTAGCAATAAGGCGAGTTCTAACGTTGGCCACCGTTAAAAAGACTTCTAAATGAAAGAATTATCAATACATGCAAGACATTATTTGAGAATTGTTATTTTAGCTAGGTTTTACCTTGTTATTTACCCATGGTTCCCACAACCCTAGTTATGGAGTTTAGTTACCCATGTTAATAATCACACAATTCATATTAATTAGATAAGGATTCATGCACTTACTTTGATGAGATTGAAGATAATCCAGAAAATTACTTGAATTAATCAAAAACTTGCAACAAACGATTCCGGAAAATAAAGTAATTTCCAAAATCCCAAAATTCAATACTTAGAACAATAATACTAAAAAATATCCAAGAGTCTAACCCCAAAAATGAGGTGTTTAACAGTATTTATAATGCTAGAATCCTAACAAAAGAGGGAAATCTATTTAAGGAAAATCTGTACAAAAAACACGTCTGAGTCGACGACTGGAGCGATGGACCGTCAAGGTCACGATGGACCATCGACGCCCTCTGTCGTTCCATACTTAGAATCTTCTAAAGATGGGTACTGGGACTACTTTATGTTAACCTTGACGGATATGCAGGACGGTCCGTCGTGGCTATGACGGTCCGTCGAGAGCATCCGTAGCCCCATACTTGGTCAGAATTCCCCAACTTCCTTTAGCAACCTTTTTCTTCATAAAACGGTGGCCACCTACGAACCGTCGAGGTCACGACGGACCGTCGATGGCTCCATAGATCGTCACCTCTGCAACTTTCAGCACAATACTCTCACGTTCTCCTTCTGGACAGATTTACTGCAAACAAAGAGAAAACTACATTAAAACCAATACAAAAAGGCCTTAGACACACACTAAACTTAAGGAAAAAGCATTGAAAGTACCATATAACCATGGTACATCAGTGACTCTTTTCTTCTCTCTCTTTTTTTTTTACTTGTATTTTCAAATTTTCCAATTTATCACTTTTCTTTCAACTTTTCTTGAATCACTTTTCTTTTGCTCTTTCTCTCTCTTTATTCTGTTAACCTCACTTTCTGGGGCATTCCTCATAATAGCCACCCTCAACTCATGGCTTTGCCACGAGTCAAGGTACACAATACCCAAAGTTGGGTCAGGGCCACGACAAGGTTGTTTGCTGCATTAGCCATCCTCAACTTATGCTTTTGGCATAAGCTGAGGTGCACATGTCCAAGGAGAGACCAGGGCCAACACATTGTTCCCCAAAAAAAGATCAGTTGGGTTGAAAAAGAAAGGTCTATTTTAAGCTCATATCATTTAGATCAAAAAGGGATTAATTTCATTCGGTTTTTTGTTATTTAGGCTAAAGATTGACTATATTGAACAAAGGCCTATGATCCTTTCCTAATTGTCTATTACGGCTTACTTTTAGCAGGACTAACCAGGCAAGTTCTAGCTCAGTACCAATGGTGGAATATTCAAATTTTCCTCACACTCACTTGACATCTCATTACTCTACCAAATTATTAGAAACCAAGTTCGAGTTTTAGATTTAGGGTCATGAAGTGGTGTATCTCTATGTCATGCTTAGAGCCACACATTTATCAGTTACTGTGCCTAGTCACACATCATTTTCTTTAAATCTGGATATCATTTTGTTTAGCCATCACGCTTCAGAGTCCATTTTCTATACTATGTACAAAAGATACCAACATACCGATTCAACAATAAAGTAACCAGTCTCTTGGGGGAAAAGAACACAGGCAAGAAAACCCCAAGAGAGGATCGTGAGTTGAGCTACTCAGACTTCACCCTAGCACTCACTTTCCATTTACCCCACCCTCACCAAAAAAGATATGCAATTGTCCCCAATGCATAAAAGTATATAAAATAGGGTGGTAGGTGAAGCAAACCTGAGGCGCAAAGCGTCGGTGATCAACAAGCTGGCGGTTTCGGTTCCTCGGGACCCACTCCCTCTGTAGTAGGGACACCATCAGTAGTGTCCTCAGCAATGACAGCACCATCAGTAGTGCTCCTCTTAGCCTCTACAACTCTGGAACTAGACGCCCCAGCGGCCACCTCTATAACACCTCAACTGACAGGCCTCCTCATCAATCAGCGAGGCTCTCCTCGTAGCCTCCAACTCATGGCGCTCCTTCTTCCGAGCTCGAGATTCATCCTCATCTCTAGTCCGGTGCCTCTTGGCACGCTCTCGTGGTAGAGGTGGTGGCACATCAGTAGTGGCGAACAGGGCAGCCATCACCGTGTCCTCAGCAGGCTCTGCAGAAGGGGCCTCAGACTCCGGCACCTGAGCCTCTAGTATAGTATCTAAGTCAGCTCGCAGACTCGCCACAGTAGCCTGGAGAGACGTCACATCCACTGTAGGGGCTGGTCGGGAAAGAACCCGCAGCTCAAAAGCGTCCAAGCGCTGGTGGACCTCCATGACCTTCTGCTCAGTGTGCTGGGCCATCTTCCTCTCTAAGCGCTCCTCTGCATCAGCAATAGATTTCTGCATCCACGGCTGGATGTGGTGCAGAAGTGTGGCCATTTGGGCCTTAATTTTCTGGACCCTAGCAAGTTGGACCAGAATAGCAGATGGAGTCGATCGGGAGGAGCTCGGAGCGGTTCTACCACCCGGGATAGACTCGACCGGAGTGGTGTCAGTAGGCTCAGATGTAGCCAGGTTAGCCGCTTGGGCTTGCTCTACAGTCGCCGCTAGGGTCTCACCAAACGGCTGCACCTCCGTACGGGGCCCTCTGAGGGGAACTAACTCATTAGCCTCATCCCGAATGAGGTCGATATCTACTGTACTCGGCGGGGTCTTCAGCACATCAATGTGCCACCCGGGCACTCCTGCTAACCTGCACAAAGCAAAAATCATGCACAGGAAGTGGTAAGTAGTAGTGGCCTTGAAATCCCTCTCGTGCATCACCGTCTGTAGTAGCTATGCGAAGTCCACCTCAAACCCCACAATCATCGCCGACATCAAGACCCAACTATCCCAAGTGACAATGTTGTCAGCTGCAGTGGGGGAAAGGCAGTGTCGGACTAGTAACCATAAAAACTTGGCTGGGAAGGTGAGGTTAGCCTTCTTGATACTTCCCTTGGGCTCCATCACCCAATCGGCAGCCTCACCATCAACAAAAAGGTACTGTACAATCCACCGCTTCGTGGTCTCTCTCAACTCTGGCTCACGCTGGAATCGGTCATCTTTAATCAACTTCCACCGATAGTCGAACTCGGTGGTGAGAGGTGTCCGGGTAGCATCAACATCCGCGCCATAAAGAAACCTGCGGATGGCCGACAAGGAAATGTCAACCCGCTTGCCGCGGACGTGGATGTAGTCTAGAGGATCATGTTTGGCGGGGGCTGCCCGCCTGTCCAGCTGAGATCATAGAGTCGTCACATATGAGGCATAGAACTCTCGGACCATCTCCTCGCTATAGCGGCCCACAGCTCAGACCGTCCACTCCAGCCGATGTCGGGTGAACAACTTATGTATGGCCGGCATGGTGTAAAGGCTCTCCGTGCGAACCGGCCGCTCAAGTGTCAGGGTCCGGGTCATGACCCCCTTGTCATTCGACATCTTGGCGTTTGTGTATACCTGATACTGCCCCTCAACACACCACCGGTTGGGCTGATCAGCAACCGGAGCGGGGACGCCAGTCTGGGGTGCTGGAGTAGAGTCAGCACTATCATCCTCCTCAGACGAGGCAGACTGGGATGCGGTGGCTGGAACAGAAGCCTCCTTAAACCCGGAGACCTCCTCTGAACCGGAAGCTTCCTCCGAACCGGATGCCTCCACGGAGCCAGATGCTCCCTCTGACTGTGCAGCCGACCCAGAAGGTGTGCCGGTCAGTATGCGCTCCTCGTTAGACTGGGAGGCAGTGACTACGATGGGCGCAACCCTCATGGGAGATGATCTGGTAGGGCGGGCAGCAGGTGTAGCAGTCTGGGTGACAGGTGAACGTACTCCGGGTCACGCTCATCATCTGAGCCTATGACCAGTCGGTTGGATGGGGCGAAGGACTTGGAACGCCCTCATGAATAGACACGGTCGTGTTTTGGAGCCATGTGTACCTGCAAAGAGAAGTAGTTAGTACCAGTAGAAGCAGCAAAAACGTAGATAAGAAACGGCAGTGCAGAAGATCAGGAACAACATGTTCTGACAGAGATGACAGAAATGCAGGACAGACCATCGAAGGCACGACGGTCCGTCATGAGTGTCCGTCGAGAGACACTTAGAATAAATTTTAAGATCATCAGAAACCAAGGTTCTGACAGTGTCGACGGTTGTTCAAGACGGACCGTCGAAGGCACGACGGTCGTCATAAGGGTCCGTCGAAGGAAACTTAGATTATTTTTATAACAAGTCAGAAAATAAGGGTCTGACACCGTCGACGGTTGTGCAGGATGAATCGTCGAAGGCATGACGGTCCGTCATAAGTGTCCGTCGATGGACACTTAGGGAATCCAAGGGGTTGGGCTTGACGGACCCCAACGACGGTCCATCGCGGAATTAATGGTCCGTCGACGGGGTCTCGTACTGACTTTCAGGGACCTGGTTTTGCAACCACATTGGTTCCCTATGTACTAATTTTTGGAAGCCTAAGTGTACCAAACATATACCTAGCATCCCATCATCCCTAGGGCAAGAATTTTATCGAGTATTAGCATTCAATTTTCTATAGTGTAGCAACCCTAGGTCAGAAATAGAATCAGGAAACACATGCCATTTCTAACAAAATAACCCCATTCGTTTACAATAGTCGTAATCTACAAGAACTTAGCACTATGGGGGAGAGTTCTAACATGCAATAAGGGTCCAAAATTGGACACCCATACAGTAAGATGGCAAGTTTAATCAGAAAGAAAACAACAATTTACGATAGTTAATTGACAGATCCGAAGAACATACCTGAAAACTGTAGTAGAGGAAAAAGAAGATAGGAGAGGCAATGGGAGTTACTGGTGATGAAGTGGGGGGAAATGGTAGGAAATGAGGAGAGAAACGGTTATAAGGGGTTATATGAAGAGGTGGGAAGTTTAAAAGTTTAAAACTTTTAATATTCTGCCGGACGGGTTGGGTCGAGTCGATGGGTAAAGATGAGATGATTCCCCATCGATGGACCGTAACAGGTTCGACGGTCTGTCATGGGGGTCCGTCGAGGCTGCCCTAACTTGGAAAATTTGAAAATACATACCTGGGCATGACGGATACCACCGACGGTCCGTTGATGAGTGCAGCAGACCAATTTTCTATAGAATTTTGGTGATTTGATACCTGCACATTTAACACCCATTAAGCTAATCTTTTTGTATTTTCTGGACACTTTTTGGACACGGACCCTAATCTATGCTCTAGCCAACACTACTAACGAAAAGGAAAAGAGCAGTCAGACGGAACATTAAATAAATAAAAGCAAAAATAATGCAACTATTCCTAAAAAATAACGAAAGACCTATAGTTGGCTAGAGGATACATATTGGGTTGCCTCTTAATCAGCGCTTGATTTAACGTCGCGGTACAACGGAGGACTCTTGATTACTCAGACTTCATCAAGATGGTATGTCTTGATCACTTCATTCGCCGATTTAGCATGCCCCAGATAGATTTTGATTCGCTGTCTGTTCACCTTAAGCCGCACACCCTCCTTGTTCTCCAACTCAACCGCACCATGAGGCAATAGTTGAGTGATCAAGTAGGGCCCAGTCCATTTGTACTTGAGTTTGCCAGGAAACAAGCGCAACCTAGAATTGAATAAAAGCACCAAATCCCCAACAAAAAAATCGCGATTCTCAATCTTTTGGTCATGGTTATTCTTCATGATTTCTTTGTAGAGGGCTGAACTTTCATATGCCTTCAAGCGAAATTCATCAAGCTCATTCAACCCGTTTAACCTCTATTCCGCAGCCTCATTCCAATCCATTTTCAACTTCTTCATTGCCCACATGGCTTTATGTTCTAATTCAACCGGTAAGTGACAAGCCTTCCCATATACAAGTTGGTATGGGGACATACCAATGGGAGTCTTGTATGTTGTTCGGTAGGCCCAAAGAGCATCATCAAGCCTCCTTGACCAATCCGTTCTACTAGCATTCACCATTTTCAACAAAATCTACTTAATCTCCCTGTTTGACACATCAACTTGCCCACTAGTTTGAGGATTGTACGGAGTGGCCACATTATGGCGAACCCCATACTTTTCCAGTAATCCCTTAAATAGCTTGTTGCAAAAGTGGGATCCCCCATCACTAATAATAGCCCTTGGGGTGCCAAATCTGGAAAATATGTTCTTTTTCAAGAACGCGGTGACACTCTTCCCTTCATTATTTGCAAGTGCGATAGCCTCCACCCATTAAGACACATAATCAACTGCCACAAGAATGTACTTCATCCCATGAGAACTCACAAAAGGTCCCATAAAGTCAATGCCCCACACATCAAACAATTCAATCACAAGGATGGGATTTAAAGGGAGCTCTTGCTTCCTTGAAATGCCACCATCTCTTTGGCATCTATCACATGCCTTTGCGAACTCATGAGCATCTTGGTGGATAGTTGGCCAATAGTAGCCACATTGCAAGATCTTGTGTGCAGTCCGGATACCACTATGATGCCCTCCTACAGGCGAAGAATGGCACGCCTCCAAAACACTCAACATCTCAACTTCATACAACGCTGAATAAGCCCATCGGCACAACTCCTATATAAGTATGGTTCATCCCAAAAGAACTTTTTCACATCATGCATGAACTTTTTCCTTTGATGAAAGGACAAGTCCGGTGGAACGATATCACTAGCCAGATAATTCGCAAAATCTGCGAACCATGGAATCAAGTCTTGAGATGCAGCCAATACATGCTCATCAGGGAAAGTATCATCAATTTCAGCATTTTCACCTAACTCCCTCATTGCTTCATCTTCTAATCGGGACAAGTGATCAGCAACTTGATTTTCGGTCCCTTTTCTATCTTTCACCTCAAAGTCAAATTCTTGCAATAGTAATACCCAACAAATCAACCTCGGTTTTGCATCCTTCTTTGCCATCAAATATCTCAAACAAGAATGATCAGTATGCACTATAACTCTAGTGCCAAGCAAATAGGAGCAAAATTTCTCGAAAGCAAAGACTACTGCAAGGAGCTCTTGCTCAGTCACGGTGTAGTTCTTTTGAGTTTCATTGAGGGCTTTACTAGCATAGTAAATGGGGTGAAGGATTTTATCCCTTCCTTGACCCAAAACCACACCAAGAGCAACCCCGCTCGCATCACGCATAACCTCAAACGGCTTACTCCAATCCGGCGAAATGATGATAGGTGCAGACACCAACTTTTCCTTTAGCTCACCAAATGCCTTAAGACAGGATTCATCAAAATAAAACTTACACTCTTTCTCAAGCAACTTACACAAGGGATGTGCAATCTTTGAAAAATCCTTGATAAACCTCCGATAAAAGCCTGCATGCCCTAGAAAGCTTCTCACACCTTTTACAGAGATGGGTGGAGGAAGTCTCTCTATCACCTCGACTTTAGCTCAATCAACCTCTATACCTTTCTCTGAAATGCGATGGCCCAATACAATACCTTCTTTCACCATGAAGTGACATTTTTCCCAATTAAGCACAATGTTGTAGTCTTCACACCTTCTAAGAACCTCGGACAAATTACTCAGACACCGCTCAAAGGAGTCACCAACCACTGAAAAATTATCCATAAACACCTCAATAGTGTCCTCCACCATATTGGAGATATTGACATCATACATCTCTGAAATGTGGCCGGTGCATTACATACCCCAAACGGCATTCTCTTGAATGCGAAGGTCCCATATGGACAAGTAAAAGTGGTTTTCTCTTGATCCTCCGGTGCAATAGAAATGTGATTATAACCCGAATAACCATCAAGAAAACAGTACCACCCCTTTTCTGCAGGTCTGTCCAACATCTAATACATGAAGGGCATAGGAAAATGGTCCTTCTCGGTCCATGCTTTTAATTTCCGGTAATCCATATATACCCTCAATCCAGTCATCGGTC
The DNA here is from genome assembly GCA_016801875.1 of Solanum sitiens. Taxonomy (NCBI): domain Eukaryota; kingdom Viridiplantae; phylum Streptophyta; class Magnoliopsida; order Solanales; family Solanaceae; genus Solanum; species Solanum sitiens. The sequence continues at coordinate 583,594 of JABWTJ010000155.1, forward strand.
TCATCGGAACAAGCTCATTTTTCTCATTGGTGACCACAGTCATTCCCCCTTTCTTAGGTACACACTGAACAGGGCATACCCAACTACTATCGGCGATTGGATATATCACACCAGCATCCAACCACTTAATGATTTTCTTCTTCACCACCTCTTGCATAGGTGGATTTAAACGTCTCTGGTGCTCAATACTTGGCTTATGATCGGTCATGAGTTGGATTTTATGCAAATAAATACCGGGAGGGATCCCAATAATATCCTCAATAGTCCACCCAATAGCTCTTTTGAACCTTTTTAACAATGTCACCAAACTCTCAACTTGATGCACATTAAGATCTGATGCAATAATTACCGGCAAAGTGTCACCTTTTCCAAAGAATACATACCTCAGATAAGGTGGTAGAGCCTTAAGCTCTAATTTTGTAGCCTCATCTATAGATGGTTTCGTGGGTGGAGATTCGCGATGCTTCATATCTAACTCAAATTTCTTTGGTTTAAGTCGAACATCACCTCGATCAAGTGCCGCAACCCATGACCCATAATCTTCAATGCAATCACTATCAAAATTCATTATCACTGCCGCTAGTGCTTCTACACCCAGACGTTCTTCTATTTGTACCTCAGATGACTTTTCAACTCTTTAAGATATGGTAGATACTGATTGGAGTTCACCACTCTGCCTCATGGACCTACAAATGTTGAAAGTCACTTCTTCATTGTTCAACCGAAATTTCATTTGCCCTTTTTCCATATCAACCAAGGCTCTACCCGTAGAAAGGAATGGCCTCCCAAGGATAATAGGCACCTCAAAATCGACCTCACAATCAAGAATCACAAAATCGACCGAAAATATGAATGACTCCACCTTTACTAACACATCGTGGAGTATCCCAATAGGCCTTTTCACCGTTCGATCGGCCATCAGTAGCCGCATCGCAGTGGGCTTTGGGTCACCCAAAACCAACTTCTTGTAAATAGAGAGAGGCATGAGATTTATGTTTGCCCCAAGATCACATAATGCTTTCGCAAAGTGTAATAACCCGATTGTACATGGAATAGTGAAGGCACCCGGATCTTCCTTCTTTTGCACTAGAGACCTTGTAGCAATAGCACTACAATGCTGCATTCTATCATCATCCTCAAAACTGACCGATCTTTTCTTTGTAACCATATCTTTCATGAACTTGGCATAACCAGGCATTTGTTCAAGAGCTTCTATCAAAGGGACATTGATGGAAAGCTGTTTCAACATGTTGATAAAACGCCGGTATTTACCATCCTCGGTCTTTTTCACTAACCTTTGTGGGAATGGAGGTGGTGGTCTAGGCATGGGGATCACCTTTTGGGGTACCTCAGCTTCTTACCCCGTTTTGTCTCCTAACTCACCACTGACATCCACTACCTCATCATCACCTTTTCTACACCAGGCAACATCGGTGGGTCAATGGTTTGCTTACCACCTCGAGTTGTGACTACCATATAATGTCCATCATTTTTCAGATTTTGGACAGTGTTGCTAGGAAGAGTGCCCAGTTGGCGTGGGTTCACAGTCGAAGACAATTGGGCCAGTTGCAACTCAAGATGCTTGATCGAGATTGCATGTGTATCAACTTTCTGCCCAATACTCGCTAAGTCACTCCTCAACTCTTTAGTGTGCTCATCACTAGCATCGAACCTCCTTATCATTTTCTGCAACATATCCTCAACTCGCGCCATACTACCTCCACCATCCCTAGGAGTAACTTCACGATTTTGAGGTGGAACATAGGGCCCACTCCTATCATTTCTGTTACCATAGTTACCCCGGTTGAAGTTGTTGTCGCGGTTGTAATTCCCATCTCGGACATAATGACCCTCTCGGTTGTAATTACCATAGTTCCGACCTTGGTTTCCTTGACCTTGGCGCCAATTCTCCTGATTGGAGCCTTGGGCGTTTGGTCGGAAACCCCCCGTCTGCTCATTTATCGCATAAGAGTCCTCTTCATAGTAATGCTTATCAGTCGGCGGCGGTGGTTTAGACAAGTAGTTCACCGCATTTACCTTTTCTGCACCCCAAGTGACATATTTCAACACCAACCTAAGCTCAGTTCTCATTTGAGCCATTTTCTCACGAATCTCATCTGTGGCTGGGTTGTGTGCGGATTGCACTGCAAAAGTGTTTCTCCTAGTATCTGACTTCCTAGTGCTCCAAGCTTTATTATTTTGGGATATTTTCTCTAACTTCTCAGCAATCTCAGCATAAGGACATTCCCCATAAGAACCACCCGCAATCGTATCCAATACTGCTTTATTATTATCATCTTGTCCCCAATAGAAGTACTCTTTCAGTGACTCATCATCGATGCGGTGATTGGGGATACTTCTCAAGAACGAAGTGAATCTGTCCCAAGAACTACTGATTGATTCTCCCGGTAGTGCCACAAAGTTGTTCACCCTATATTTGTGGTTTAGCTTCTTAGACACCGGGTAGTAACGTGCTAAGAACACATCCCTCAATTGATTCCAAGTGTAGATTGAGTTATAGGAAGTTCTGTAAACCATATAGCAGCCTCTCCCGTCAGTGAGAGAGGAAACACTCTCAACTCAATTACGTCAATATTCAAATCAGGCCTCCCTACACAACTTATACACACCGACCTCACTTCGGCGATGTGAGCATGTGGATCCTCAGAAGGTAGCCCCGAAAAAAAACCTCTAGCGGTGAACATTTGCATCAGACTACTAGTTACCACGAAAGTATGGCCATGTTGTAGGGGAGGCAAGACAACTGGCCCGTCAGAGTCGGTAATGTTATCATATCCCCTATAATACTCTTGAGGGCGTGGAGCCGGAGGTTACCTCCGTATTTCACCTTTCCCACGATTTTCAGGTAATAATTGAGCATGAGAATCAACCGGTGATGGAAGATCCTGGTTGTGACCATCATCGAGAATACCCAGATTTCGGTTCATTCTGCACAGTGTACGCTCTAGTTCAGGGTCGGGTGCGAGTATGGGTTCTCCTCTACTCCGCGTACTTGGCATACACAGCAGTTAGATCTGCAAGAGACAAAAACAAAGAGAAAAAGTAAAATTAGGAAAATGTTGACTAAACTTCGGTAATAAGTTTAAAGTTAATCAAAAAGCCACTTTTCCCGGCAGCGGCGCCAAAATTTGATACGCTCAAATTTACTTCTCGAAAAGAAGTATAAGCGGTCGTAACAAGTAAAGAACCCAACTATGAGGTTGAGGTCGATCCCACGAGGAAAATGATTTAGACTTAACTTTAACCTACTATTACTTTTATTTAGTCAAGTCATTTCCGAAAACAAATAACAAAAAGAGGGTTTTGAATAACAAATGTAATTAACTAATTCTACGTAAACAAGTGACAAGTTCAAAGATTTGATTTTTATCAAGTAATGAAAGTAACTGGCTTAAGTGTTCCCCATAGGTTCATAACTCGGTAATTCTAGCTATAACAATTCTTTCCTAATATCTTGCATGCAAAGTGGTAAGTTATGTATCCCTAATTCCTTGGTCCGGCAACTAGGAAATTTCACTCCGCACCTTGGTCCGGCTACGTGTGTATGCTTTACTAAACCTTACCTTTACCTCATATTAAGCATCATAATCGATATTTGGCTTAGTTGTTACTTCGCACCAACCAACACTAGCTTATTAGATAGTATATACTAAATCTACGTTGATAATTCTTTTCTTATTATCTACCTCCTTGGTCCGGCAAGTAGCAATAAGGCGAGTTCTAACGTTGGCCACCGTTAAAAAGACTTCTAAACGAAAGAATTATCAATACATGCAAGACATTATTTGAGAATTGTTATTTTAGCTAGGTTTTACCTTGTTATTTACCCATGGTTCCCACAACCCTAGTTATGGAGTTTAGTTACCCATGTTAATAATCACACAATTCATATAAATTAGATAAGAATTCATGCACTTACTTTGATGAGATTGAAGATAATCTAGAAAATTACTTGAATTAATCAAAAACTTGCAACAAACGATTCCGGAAAATAAAGTAATTTCCAAAATCCCAAAATTCAATACTTAGAACAATAATACTAAAAAATATCCAAGAGTCTAACCTCAAAAACGAGGTGTTTACCAGTATTCATAATGCTAGAATCCTAACAAAAGAGGGAAATCTATTTAAGGAAAATCTGTACAAAAAACGCGTCTGAGTCGACGACTGGAGCGACGGACCGTCGAGGCCCTCCGTCGTTCCATACTTAGAATCTTCTGAAGATGGGTACTGGGACTACTTTCTGTTAACCTTGACGGATGTGCAGGATGGTCCGTCGTGGCTCTGACGGTCCATCGAGATCCTCCGTACCCCCACACTTGGTCAGAATTCCCCAACTTCCTTTAGCAGCCTTTTTCTTCATACGATGGTGGCCACCTACGGACCGTCGAGGTCACGAAGGACCGTCGATGGCTCCGTAAGTCGTCACCTCTGCAACTTTCAGCACAATACTCTCATGTTCTCCTTCTGGACAGATTCCCTGCAAACAAAGAGAAAACTACATTAAAACCAATACAAAAAGGCCTTAGACACACACTAAACTTAAGGAAAAAGCATTGAAAGTACCGTATAACCACGGTACATCAGCAACCACTTGATTGTGAGCATCTATCGGTGGTGGAGGTTGATGATTGATCCCATCGACAGGATTACCAAGATTCTGTTGGTTATTCATTCTGCGAATTGTCCGGTTCAGTTCAGGATCGTATGGATGCGTTGGTTCTCCTCGTCTCCGTGTACTTGGCATACACTAGATCTAGACCTGAGAGAGACAAAAACAAAAAAAAAGTAAAATTACGAAATTTTTGACTAAAATTTGGTAATGTGCATGAAGTTAATCTAAAAGCCAAGATCCCCGGCAGCGGCGTCAAAATTTGATACGCTCAAATTACACTTCCTTATAGAAGTATAAGCGGTCGTGTCAAGTAAAGAACCCAACAAGTAGGTTGGGGTCGATACCACGAGGAAAATGGTTTACACTTAACTTCAATATACAATTACGTCTATTTAGTCAAGTCCTTTTCAAAAGCAGTTAATTAAAAGGGGGTTTTTGTGAAATAAAAGTGTTTAATTATTTCTAAGTAAAACAAGAAGCAAGATTGAAACTTTGGTGTTTATCAAGTCGTGAGAGAAACTAGGGTGTAAGTGTTCCCCATAACGCGGTACCCCTAGCTATAACAATTCTTTCCTAGTGTCTTGCATGCAAAGTGATAAGTTATGTATCTCTAAATCCTTGGTACGGCATTTAGAGAATTTCACCCCGTACCTTGGTCCGACTACTTGTGTCTAAGTTACTAACCCTTACCTTTAGTTCATATTAAATATCATATTCGATGTATGGCTTAGTTATTACTTCGCACCAATCGAAAACTAGTCTATTAGATAGTGTCCACTAAATCTATGTTGATGATTCTTTTCCTATTAACTACCCCCTTGGTCCGGCAAGTAAAAATATGGCGAGTTCTAACGCGTGCACTCGTTAAAAAGACTTCTAAGCGAAAGAATTATCAATACATGTAAGAACCTATTCTAGAATTGTTATTTAGCTAGTTTTACTTTGTTAATCACCCATGGTTCCCACAACCCTAGTTGTGGATTTAGTTACCCATGACTAGAAGAACATAATTCATGGTTGTTAAGCAATAATTCAGGAACTTATTTTGAAAATTTTAAAGAAAATCCAGAAATTACGCTTGAAACAACAAAGTTCACTTGATAATCGATTCCGGAAACTTGAATAAAATTGCCAAATTGCAAAGTCAAATCTCCAATAACAAAAGTATGAAAAACAATAAAAGATCCAACCCCAAAACCGAGGTTTTTAACCCTATTTATAATAACAAAGTCCTAAATTAAAAGGACTTCAAAATAAGGAAAGTTTATCCCAAAATGCGGCTTCAATCGACGACTCCACAGACGGTCCGTCAATGGAATGACGGACCGTCGACTACCTCCGTCGGTCCAGACTTAGCTTTTTCTTCAGCCTTCGCTTTTGCATCTTCTCTGATCCAATCGACGGACCAACAGCATGGTCCGTCGATTCACTTACGGTCCATCGATGCCTTCGTCGTTCCATACTTAGTTTTTCTTCAACACCGGGTACTGGGACTACTCTCTGATCTAATCGACGGTTTTCCAGGACGGTCCGTCGATGGAACGAAGGATCGTCAATCCTTTTGTAGCCCCACACTTGGTCAAAATTCCCCGAGTTGCTTCCAGATGTCTGAACCTCCAATCGACGGTCACCACCTACGGACCGTCGATGGGACGACGGGCCGTCGGTGGCTTCGTGGGTCACTTCTGCACTGATTCTTCACAGCCTTCTGCATTCTCATTCCGAACAACTTTCCTGCAAAACGTAGATAAAAACACATTAAAATTACTACAAAAGGCCATAGACGCACACTAAAGTTAAGAAAAAAACATTGAAAGTACCGTGAAACCACAGTACATCAGAGTTTAACTTTAAAATGTTTTCAATGATTACTTTTTGGTTAATTGTGATGGAATTGAGGAACTAATGTTGATTTTTGATTGAAATTCCCCCATGAACCTATGATTCCCCAAAATATTAAATTGTGAATTATGATTTGGGATGGATTGATTGATTATTGAAGCATGTGAAGTGATCAAGTCTATATTTTTTTAGTTTACTGAATTATATCATTACTCCTGCCTAAATTGTAGTATTCTAGGTGTGTTGGTGAATTTTGATTCATGGCCTTGAAGGAAAAAGTTTGAAGAATTGATGCATAATCATGATGTTATGTATATGATTTATGATTCCAATGAAATTAATGTGATCATGTATAGAATGTAATTGTGCTATTATTGAAAGGTTATTCTCAATTATACACTCATGAATGATGATGAAATATGTGAAAGGTATGGCTTAGGGCATATTTTCTTGTGTAAATGAAACTACTATTGATTGATGTGCATTGGATTGGTAGGCTTATGGAATCCTCTTCTTGTGTAAATTTACGTGATCTTGATTAGAGTACCTTAAATTGGTAGGCTTATGCATCCTCTTCTTGAGTAACAAATGTATGTTGACATAATGAACATGAATCGGTAGACCTAATGGTGGTAGTCCTTTCATAAATGATTAATGAAGTAGTATAAGGCTTTGTCTTGAATCAGTAGATCTAACAGTGGTAGCCCTTTCATGAGGAGTCTATAAATGAATGTAATGATAAACCTTGAATCAGTAGACCTAATGGTGGTAGCCCTTTCATGCGTGAATGATCAACCTTGTATCGACAAACTAATGGTGGTGGACCTTTCTTGAGGATTCAATGAGCTATCTTTATAATGTACCTTAAATCGGTAGACTTAATGGTGGTGGACCTTTCATGTATAATTTACTTTGGTTCGGTAGACCTAATGTTGGTAGTGTCGCACCCCTATTTCAAACTAGCCAAAATAATTCACCACATAATATGGTTGACACTCTGATTTTTGGAAAAAATATGGTTTGTTTTTGTTTTAGAGACGCCACCTAAATTTTAAGGGAAATATTAGGAAAACCATTTTGTATGTAAATGTAAACTCTATTTTTGATTTGTGAAACTAGTGAGATTCTGAGTAAGGGTTTTGGATACTCTAGGGGAAGGTGCTAAGCACCCCTCATATCCTATCCGAACATAGTCCTTAAACTCAATTTAGGAAAATATGATTTGGAAAACTTGTTTATTTATTTGCTTTAAATGTCAATGATAAATTATTAGTGTAATACCTCTAAAACAACGTAGGTGTAACTAGAGCCTAACATGTTTGTCATGAGCGTCTAAGGTCCTAAAATGGTTTATAATGTGGTAATGAGGCATTGTCTAATGTATTAGATGAATTGGAAGTCAAACGTCAAGGGAAGACCTAGACGTTCGACGACTAGTCACCTAAGTGCCTCATGTGTTCTTATGTGCTTATGTGTGTGTCATAAGCTTATTAGGTCCTTATATGAGTTATTATAGTGTTTATAGGTAGTGTGTCAAGTTTCATGAAGTTTGGAGGTCAAACGTCCATGACGTTCGAAAGGTTTGCCTTGAAATGACATTGTGTGTCTTAGCATGTTTAGTCGAGTTTTATGTGTTCGTTTTCGATGAAATTGATGTGAGAGGTCCTAAACTTGTATAAGGTCATATTTGGGTTGAAAAACATCCGGGAAAACATCCCCAAGGACCAACCAAGGGTCCTTGAGAAAGGACCCATCAAGGTGGCCAAAATTGCCTAAGGCAGTCCCACCTACGGATGGCATTCGACGGCCAGTAGCCTGGTCGACGCCCCATAGGTGAGGGGCGTTGGTCAATACTTAGGCGTGGGGAGGATGTCCATCAAAGTACCAGTCTCTGACCCAAACCACAGACCAACAGGACGGTCTGTTGCTTGGGAGACGGTCCTTCGATGGGCCAGTCGTAGGTTGAGCCTCCAACTGCGCAGCTCAGTGTAAAATGCAAGGGTGAATTGGTAAATGCATACCACGTACAAATAAGAGTTTGGGAGGTTTTCTAAGGGTATTATAGGTATTTTAAGAGGATTTTATAAGTCATAAACACCTAGATGAATTCATTATTCTATAATCAAAATCCAAAACCTCTAAAGAGCTCTCTAGAACTCCATTGAAGCTTGAAGGTTGATTTCTCCACAAAATTCTATCAATTTTCGTGGACTAACATCAGGTATGGTTCTTCATCCTTGAAACTCTCTTCATCAAGGAGCCCAAAATTCAAAAGATGAACTTGTCCAATTTTATAATCTATCCATGGGTTCTTGCATTAAAGGTTTTGAATAATTGAATATTGATTGAATTGTTGTTAATTAGATGATTTTAACACAATTAACCTATGAACCCATGAAATTCATGAACCCAAGTTTTTAACTACTTTATGGGTAAATTGATATTGTGTTAATGCTTATGAATTCTAGTGTAGTTTTCATTGGGCTATTCAATGATGTAAGAATTGTATTGAATTGATGTTTAGGTTGTATTAGATTGATAAATCTATATTGAATTGACCATGATTCATTGAGTATTATGAGTTTTGTATTGAATTGATGATCATGGCCATGAGTAAGTGTTGGATGATTTAGCTATGGGTTTGAAGTGGTGAAAATGGATTGGTGGTATGCTGCCCTAATTCTTTTTATTTTATGTAATGTAGGTATTGAATTATGTAGTGATTGGTATGGTTCACTTATGGTGGCGGTGCTATGTGTTATAATTGTGAATAATGTGGCCTAGTCGGCGTTACTTTATGTATTATGATGATCATGGCCTTGTCGGCAATTACTTGATATATTATGATGATTTGTGTAGTTGATTTATGTAACATTTTGGAAATTACATGTCTAGTGAAGAGCCCAGTAAGTCTCTAAGAATACGTAATAAGGGTACATAGGCACCCCAATGCCCAATATTGAGAAATATTGGGCATAGTATAGAAACATTGGCTAAGGGATATTAGCCAATTTTCTATATATGAACAACAAAAATACATTTTTGGGTTGTAATACCCCAATCCAAGATTCATTGACCAAGAAATGTACCTGCAATGAAGACCCTAGGCTAAAATGCAATAGCTTCATTTCAAACACATGAAGTACTAGGCATTCAAGTGTCAAGCCTAGTACCATAGCACATGACCATTTCAAATGATCAAGTAAATTAAGCAGTGTCCAAGGACATAGTGAGGATCCTTGGGACAATAAGTAAACATTCCCAAATGAATCATAAATAATAGTTAGTTAGGAAAGTACAACCAACACATGTGCAAGACATGTGAAGAAGCTGCCAAAGGAGGAGACCACCTTAACCGAATACGGTTAGAGTAGTTAGGGGGAAAAACGTGCACAAGGGACCACTCCATGTAGGGCCTAACTTTCTAATCAGTTCTAGACTCTAACCTATTGCCCTAAATACCTAACTAACCTAGGACCAAATGAAATAAATTAATTAGTGCACCCGACAACCTAGGACTAAACCGGGTTGACACTAACCTTGTACTAGTTGAAGAGACAACCTAGTAGCTAACCTAGGATGGTCCAAAAGGTTAGTTATGGTCCTAACAACTTAGGGGTACTTTAGTAATTCCCCTAGGTTACCTATTAATTAATTTATCAACTTAATTAATTAATTTAAAAGGGATAAAACCAAAACTACAAAGGAAATTTTCAGATTTTGGTTAAAACAAGAAAAAGACAACCTAGTACCTAACCTAGGATGGTTCAAAGGATTGGTTATGGTCCTAACGACTTAAGGGTACTTTAGTAATTACCTTATGTCACCTAATTAATTAACTTAGGAATTTAATAAATTAGTTTAAATGATCAAAATGAGATTCTTACACTAACCTAGTACAATTGAAGAAACATCCTAGTACTTAACCTAGGATGGTCCAAAAGGGTTAATTTTGGTTCCAATGACTTAGGGGTACTTTAGTACTTACCCTAGGTACCTAAATTAATTAAATTAAGGATTTAATTAATTAATATAAAGTCAAAATGTTGACCAAAACCATAGTCAACACCAATTTCCAGATTAGACTAGGTGTTACATTCTCCTATGTTTAGTCAACTTAGGAGGGGCTTTTTAGTAATTAGTTAATTTATTTATTTAATTAAATTATCAAAACTTAATTTTTATAATTCAAGATCTGTTATTAAACCTAAAAATCATGTTCAAACTCATAGAAAAAAAGGAACGCAAAAAAAGTAAGCGACGAACGCAGGAAAAAGGCAGTAAATTTATCGATTTCTCTAGGGAGATTTCAAGGTTTCTTCAAGGTTTCGTTCAAGGTGGTCTTCGTAGATTAAGTTCTACATAAGGTATGGGTTTCTTTCCTGGATTTATTTCTCCAAGAGAACTTTCTTTCGAATGATTCAAAGATCTTGAAAACTAGGGTTGTTTCCCGTCGTTCTTGTCGAACTCCTTTCCCTAGTATCCTTGTTACGATTTCAATGTTGAATAGGTTAGAAATCATGTTGTTGGTATGTGGTGCTGACTGATCTTAAGGTGTATGGTTTTTTATTAAATAATGATTGAATGAACCTATTAATTGGACTCGTTTGATGCTAAGTGTTATTACGTGAATTAAAAGAATGATACTATGTTAAAGATATGTCCAAAAATGTTATGTATGAAGATGTTACGGTATGTTGTGCATGCTTGCTGTTAATATGACGTTATGAAGATGATATATTCATCAAATGATAATGTGATGCTGTCCAAGATGTTTAAAAATCATAATTTGAGTGAATGTTTGGCTTATGCCAATAAAATGACTAATAGTACATTGTTCAAAATTTAAATGGGATTGGCTACAATGTAATCTTTAAATAATTGAAAGATTGGCTAATGAACAATATATATATATATATATATATACCAAACTAAGCATGAACGAATGTAAAATTGGCTTATGCCAACAAAGATGGTTATGAAATCTATGCCAAATTGTTTATGCCAATACTAATCGTATGCCAATAAAATGGCTAACGATACATTGTCTAAAAGTGATGCATGTAAATGGCTATAATATTTTGTTAAATAATTAAAATATTGGCTAATGGTTCATACATATTAAATTTAAATATGAACACACGTAAAATTGGCACATGCCAACAAAAATGGTTATGTAGTTTAATATTCAAAGGTTGAGGCCAATACTAATTATATGCCAATCTTGTGTAGTTAGAATATCAAATGATAATATAAGCACTCCTAAACTAATACAATGAACCCATAACCAAGGGCATGCCTTTCAGTGGGACAAATCCCAACATGTTCTACAAGAATGAACTATGAACATATGTAACTCATTAAAAGAAGTGCTCATCGTCCATAAACGATGAAATGAATCTACTATACTAAAGTAAAGAAGTAACGTGAGTTATAACATAATTGAAGGTGTCTAAATTAAGTAAGTGACCAGAATGGGGTGTTAAAGAAAGTGAGACAAGTCTTACTTACACCTAAGCTACTATGTTAAAAGAATACTCACGAATGAAGGTGTTAGTATGTGTGAGACTAGTCTCATTAACACCTAAGAATGATATGTAAGGACAATTCACATTCATCAATGTAAAGTAAGGATGATAAGTAAGGACAATTCACATTCATCAATGTAAAGTAAGGATGATATGTAAGGACAATTCACATTTCATCAATGTAAAGTAAGGATGACAAGTCATCAAAGAGTAAATAAATCTCAATCACATTCTATATGTAAGTGTAAGGACAATTCACACTTAATACGTAAAGAAGAGATGAGAAATCATCTAATGAGCTATGACTATCTCATGCTAGAAGCAAGCTTCGATGATGTGTGAGTTGAATGTAAATAAGAACTTTAAACTGAGCACCGATAGGCTAGTTATGAGTGGTGATGCCTTCTTTCGGGAAGGGCGGAGGTTCACGTAATTCTCATGAGATGAGACTGTCCACCAAGGTGGGTATGGGTCTCCCTAAATCTCCTAGTCTTTAAACTATGCAGCCAACATAGGGAACTAGCCAGTGGTTTTCCACCTAAGCGAGCTAGGGATGTTTTGGTTTCACCTTGGTCAGTGACTCCACCTCTTTTCGGTGTGGATAAGACACCGGATTTCATGAGCTCACATGATCTATGTCGGTTAAAGTTGAAGTTCCTCAAAGTATGAAAGAAAAAGAAATGAATGATACCAAAAGTGTTTGTGCAAGACAATCAGGAGGTGAAATCAGATTCAAGTAATGACATTAGGTCATTCTTGGTCATTGTACTTCATGATCCCGATGAGAGTCTTAAACTTCATCCTAGGTATAGCTGGTGTTTACATCATCCTACGAATGAAATAAAATGAATAATGTGAAGTACGAATGAAGCAAACTCTGTGTTTGCTAAAGAAGGCTCTCGGGTTGAGGTCCATATATTGGGTCCTCACTTGAGATGTCTTAATGCTATATCAACGATTCCAAGGTCTCGTGTATATGAAATGTATAATATATAAACATGAAAGTAATGAAATCACTGGCATAATCAATAGAGAATGGCTTATGAAATGTAATGAATACTTGATGTAATGAATAACTTGTTGTAAGGATAGTCAAATCGTGTCCAATAAAGTTTACAATAAGTAAAGGGCATAACTAATAATGAATCCTCATGTTATGAAAATGATAAAGCCAAATAAATTGGCTTATAATGATTTTATATAATTGGCAAAAGATATTAGCCAAATAATATTGGCTTATAATGACTTCTTACATTAGGCCAATAATACAATAATAGGAATAGTCACTAAAGATTGGTTTATAAAGAATTCATGCCCAAAGTAAGAAAGATCATAAGCTTTAATGATATGCCCCAAGATCTATGCACATTATGCAATCAACTAACGAATGAGTATAGTCAATAAGTATTGACTTATAAATATATTCATGCTCCAAATTGTAGTTAAGTCATTTCCTTAATCTTTTGAATTACTTACTTGATTCATTGTGGGTATAGGACTACAATGAATTATTGCACTTGTAAGTAAAATATAGGACCAAAGGAGTTATTGAACTACACAACAAGAAGAAGAAAAAAACTGAAAAATAATCTAAGTGTACAAAGAGGAGCTCTCGGGTTTGGAGGATCAAAAATTTAAATCTTCACCCGAGTGGTTTTAAAATTATGTTGATGATACTAATGTCTTGTAAGCATATAGGAAATGAGTTGTGTGCGTTGAATGCATTAAAATACATCATATTCATACCACAATTCACAACTAACGAATTAGGAAAGTCTAATGACTAGACTTTCCAGAAATGGCATGTTGCTTAGGAAGAGCTTTCATTGATCATGCATAGCTTTATGTGTATGTGCGCATACACACATACTTAGTACAAGTGGTGTACTAACCCCCTACTATTTACTATTTTTATAGGTGCAGGTCAAATGACAGGTTGACGACACTTGCAGCGGTTTGGACTTCAGCGTTTCTCCAAACCAATTGGTAGGTCCTCATGATTTCGAAAATGCTACAGATTTAGTCTAACCTTAGTTTTAGACATAGCTAGTGGATGTTGTCCCTAGCTTTTCTTTCGTACCTTCATTTTTAAACTTTGTAATAAGGCCGTGTTTGGCAAAATATTTATGATATATTCATCTTCAATTTTGAATTGTTTCTTTATGTTAGATGGTTGTTCTCTTATGTTGAGCTTAGTATATGATGTATCTAGTTAATAATTATATGAAGTCTATGTTTACTTCATACATATAAAAAGTTTTAAAGTTTCCGCAAATTTAACTAGATGAATGTGATGAATGCAAGATGAGGCTTGTCTGCGACCTCTGAGAGGTCAACGACGCCGGTTGCGATCCGGATTCAAGAATCCGGGTCGTGACAAACTTGGTATCAGAGCATGAGGTTAAATTACCTAGGATCTAAAGCTCAACATAACCACGTTACGTAGTTTCTGGCTTATGTTTGTGAAGCGCGCCACAATCATGACTTAGAGACTATGCGATGATAGGAAATTCTCCCTTCTTCTACTCTTTATCGTTATGTCTAGAGCTTTGACACTTTGTGTCATTCTAAGTATCTAACTTCCTTCTTGTGTGAACGCGTAGAAGAATACACACAAGAATCAGGATGGCCAAGTGGTCTAAGGCGCCAGACTCAAGATTTGTCCTTCCCAAGAAGGGCCATAATGGAAATGCCCAACGTGGACGAAAGGTGTGTGGTGAGTGTTGTTGTTCGCATGGAGGTGAATGCATGGTAATGTCTAAAAGCCTGCTATGAGTATTGATAAGGAGGAGAAGGATATGTTGGATGCATACCAACTCAAGAATATGGCTTAGACATGTATTTGCTCCATAAGTGTTATGCTACGATTGATTGTCGAAATAGGGTAGTGAGACTTCAGTTTCCAAATGAGTTAGAGCTGAAATGGGAAGGGTGTGGTTCAAATCTTTAGGCCAACAAGATGTTATCTAAGAGGTTAGATATACTCTTACTAAGTCTGGTTTATGTTTAAGAAACTCAAAGTTCAAGTGCTTTAGTGGATTTGGTGTGGTAAGTCCCTAATCGTATGTCTTATAATAGCACTATGTGAGTCAAAACGAAGTTATGTTGCATTTTATGTTACTATTTTTGTGTAGCATAGAAATGTTTTCTGTGTTGCATGATTTGTGATGAGCGTTAAGTTAAGTGTGATTGAGAAGGAAATTCCTTAATCTCAAATATGAGGCTTCAGATAAGCTTGAATGATATGCATCACCAAATAAGTGTGAATCAGATATTCACAAAAGAGAAACGTTTAAGTATGATAAAGTAACCTTTGTAAGTCACCCTCTTTGTTTAAATGATGTGTAAGTGTCATTCAGGTATGAATGTTCCTAAGGGGGGGATAATGTAACATTCCGAGAAATTACATGTCTAGTGAAGAGCCCAGTAAGTCTCTAACAATACGTAATAGGGGTACATAGGCACCCCAATGCCCAATATTGAGAAATATTGGGCATAGTATAGAAAAATTGGCTAAGGGATATTAGCCAATTTTCTATATATGAACAAGAAAAATACATTTTTGGGTTGTCATACCCCAATCCAAGATTCATTGACCAAGAAATGTACCTGCAATGAAGACCCTAGGCTAAAATGCAATAGCTTCATTTCAAACACATGAAGTACTAGGCATCCAAGTGTCAAGCATAGTACAATAGCACATGACCATTTAAAATGATCATGTAAATTAAGCAGTGTCCAAGGACATAGTGAGGATCCTTGGGACAATAAGTAAACATTCCCAAATGAATCATAAATAATAGTTAGTTAGGAAAGTACAACCAACACATGTGCAAGACATGTGAAGAAGCTGCCAAAGGAGGGGACCACCTTAACCGAATACGGTTAGAGTAGTTAGGGGGAAAAACGTGCACAAGGGACCACTCCATGTAGGGCCTAACTTTCTAATCAGTTCTAGACTCTAACCTATTGCCCTAAATAGCTAACTAACCTAGGACCAAATGAAATAAATTAATTAGTGCACCCGACAACCTAGGACTAAACCGGGTTGACACTAACCTTGTACTAGTTGAAGAGACAACCTAGTAGCTAACCTAGGATGGTCCAAAAGGTTAGTTATGGTCCTAACAACTTAGGGGTACTTTAGTAATTCCCCTAGGTTACCTATTAATTAATTTATCAACTTAATTAATTAATTTAAAAGGGATAAAACCAAAACTACAAAGGAAATTTTCAGATTTTGGTTAAAACAAGAAAAAGACAACCTAGTACCTAACCTAGGATGGTTCAAAGGATTGGTTATGGTCCTAACGACTTAAGGGTACTTTAGTAATTACCTTATGTCACCTAATTAATTAACTTAGGAATTTAATAAATTAGTTTAAATGATCAAAATGAGATTCTTACACTAACCTAGTACAATTGAAGAAACATCCTAGTACTTAACCTAGGATGGTCCAAAAGGGTTAATTTTGGTTCCAATGACTTAGGGGTACTTTAGTACTTACCCTAGGTACCTAAATTAATTAAATTAAGGATTTAATTAATTAATATAAAGTCAAAATGTTGACCAAAACCATAGTCAACACCAATTTCCAGATTAGACTAGGTGTTACATTCTCCTATGTTTAGTCAACTTAGGAGGGGCTTTTTAGTAATTAGTTAATTTATTTATTTAATTAAATTATCAAAACTTAATTTTTATAATTCAAGATCTGTTATTAAACCTAAAAATCATGTTCAAACTCATAGAAAAAAAGGAACGCAAAAAAAGTAAGCGACGAACGCAGGAAAAAGGCAGTAAATTTATCGATTTCTCTAGGGAGATTTCAAGGTTTCTTCAAGGTTTCGTTCAAGGTGGTCTTCGTAGATT
This sequence comes from Solanum sitiens, assembly GCA_016801875.1. Classification (NCBI taxonomy): domain Eukaryota; kingdom Viridiplantae; phylum Streptophyta; class Magnoliopsida; order Solanales; family Solanaceae; genus Solanum; species Solanum sitiens. The sequence continues at coordinate 600,473 of JABWTJ010000155.1, forward strand.
AAGTTCTACATAAGGTATGGGTTTCTTTCCTGGATTTATTTCTCCAAGAGAACTTTCTTTCGAATGATTCAAAGATCTTGAAAACTAGGGTTGTTTCCCGTCGTTCTTGTCGAACTCCTTTCCCTAGTATCCCTATTACGATTTCAATGTTGAATAGGTTAGAAATCATGTTGTTGGTTTGTGATGCTGGTTGATCTTAAGGTGTATGGTTTTTTATTAAATAATGATTGAATGAACCTATTAATTGGACTCGTTTGATGCTAAGTTTTATTACGTGAATTAAAAGAATGATACTATGTCAAAGATATGTCCAAAAATGTTATGTATGAAGATGTTACGGTATGTTGTCCATGCTTGCTGTTAGTATGACGTTATGAAGATGATATATTCATCAAATGATAATATGATGCTGTCCAAGATGTTTAAAAATCATAATTTGAGTGAATGTTTGGCTTATGCCAATAAAATAACTAATAGTACATTGTTCAAAATTTAAATGGGATTGGCTATAATGTAATTTTTAAATAATTGAAAGATTGGCTAATGAACAATATATATATATATATATATATATATATATATATACCAAACTAAGCATGAACGAATGTAAAATTGGCTTATGCCAACAAAGATGGTTATGAAATCTATGCCCAATTGTTTATGCCAATACTAATCGTATGCCAATAAAATGGCTAACGATACATTGTCTAAAAGTGATGCATGTAAATGGTTATAATATTATGTTAAATAATTAAAATATTGGCTAATGGTTCATACATATTAAATTTAAATATGAACACACGTAAAATTGGTACATGCCAACAAAAATGGTTATGTAGTTTAATATTCAAAGGTTGAGGCCAATACTAATTATATGCCAATCTTGTGTAGTTAGAGTATCAAATGATAATATAAGCACTTCTAAACTAATACAATGAACCCATAACCAAGGGCATGCCATTCATTGGGACAATTCCCAACATGTTCTACAAGAATGAACTATGAACATATGTAACTCATTGAAAGAAGTGCTCATCGTCCATAAATGATGAAATGAATCTACTATACTAAAGTAAAGAAGTAATGTGAGTTATAACATAATTAAAGGGGTCTAAATTAAGTAAGTGACCAGAATGGGGTGTTAAAGAAAGTGAGACAAGTCTTACTTACACCTAAGCTACTATGTTAAAAGAATACTCACGAATGAAGGTGTTAGAATGTGTGAGACTAGTCTCAGTAACACCTAAGAATGATATGTAAGGACAATTCACATTCATCAATGTAAAGTAATGACGATACGTAAGGACAATTCACATTCATCAATGTAAAGTAAGGATGATATGTAAGGACAATTCACATTTCATCAATGTAAAGTAAGGATGACAAGTCATCAAAGAGTAAATAAATCGCAATCACATTCTATATGTAAGTGTAAGGACAATTCACACTTAATACGTAAAGAAGAGATGAGAAATCATCTAATGAGCTATGACTATCTCATGCTAGAAGCAAGCTTCGATGATGTGTGAGTTGAATGTAAATAAGAACTTTAAACTGAGCACCGATAGGCTAGTTATGAGTGGTGATGCCTTCTTTCGGGAAGGGTGGAGGTTCACGTAATTCTCATTAGATGAGACTGTCCACCAAGGTGGGTATGGGTCTCCCTAAATCTCCTAGTCTTTGAACTATGCTGCCAACATAGGGAACTAGCCAGTGGTTTTCCACCTAAGCGAGCTAGGGATGTTTTGCTTTCACCTTGGCCAGTGACTCCACCTCTTTTCGGTGTGGGGAAGACACCGGATTTCATGAGCTCACATTATCTATGTCGGTTAAAGTTGAAGTTCCTCAAAGTATGAAAGAAAAAGAAATGAACGATACCAAAGGTGTTTGTGCAAGACAATCAGGAGGTGAAATCAGATTCAAGTAATGACATTAGGTCAGTCTTGGTCATTGCACTTCATGATCCCGATGAGAGCTTTAAACTTCATCCTAGGTATAGCTGGTATTTACATCATCCTACGAATGAAATAAAATGAATAATGTGAAGTACGAATGAAGCAAACTCTGTGTTTGCTAAAGAAGGCTCTCGGGTTGAGGTCCCATATATTGGGTCCTCACTTGAGATGTCTTAATGCTATATCAACGATTCCAAGGTCTCGTGTATATGAAATGTATAATTTATAAAACATGAAAGTAATGAAATCAATGGCATAATCAATAGAGAATGGCTTATGAAATGTAATGAATACTTGATGTAATGAATAAATTGTTGTAAGGATAGTCAAATCGTGTCCAATAAAGTTTACAATAAGTAAAGGGCATAACTAATAATGAATCCTCATGTTATGAAAATGATAAAGCCAAATAAATTGGCTTATAATGATTTTATATAATTGGCAAAAGATATTAGCCAAATAAGATTGGCTTATAATGACTTCTTACATTAGGCCAATAATACAATAACAGGGATAGTCACTAAAGATTGGTTTATAAAGAATTCATGCCCAAAGTAAGAAAGATCATAAGCTTTAATGATATGCCCCAAGATCTATGCACATTATGCAATCAACTAACGAATGAGTATAGTCAATAAGTATTGACTTATAAATATATTCATGCTCCAAATTGTAGTTAAGTCATTTCCTTAATCTCTTGAATTACTTACTTGATTCATTGTGGGTATGGGACTACAATGAATTATTGCACTTGTAAGTAAAACATAGGACCAAAGGAGTTATTGAACTACACAACAAGAAGAAGAAAAAAACTGAAAAATAATCTAAGTGTACAAAGAGGAGCTCTCGGGTTTGGAGGATCAAAAATTTAAATCTTCACCCGAGTGGTTCTAAAATTATGTTGATGATACTAATGTCTTGTAATCATATAGGAAATGAGTTGTGTGCTTTGAATGCATTAAAATACATCATATTCATACCACAATTCACAACTAACGAATTAGGAAAGTCTAATGACTAGACTTTCCAGAAATGGCATGTTGCTTAGGAAGAGCTTTCATTGATCATGCATAGCTTTATGTGTATGTGCGCATACACACATACTTAGTACAAGTGGTGTACTAACCCCCTACTATTTACTATTTTTATAGATGCATGTCAAATGACAGGTTGACGACACTTGCAGCGGTTTGGACTTCAGCGTTTCTCCAAACCAATTGGTAGGTCCTCATGATTTCGAGGATGCTACAGATTTAGTCTAGCCTTAGTTTTAGACATATCTAGTGGATGTTGTCCCTAGATTTCCTTTCGTACCTTCATTTTTAATCTTTGTAATAAGGCCGTATTTGGCAAACTATTTATGATATATTCATCTTCAGTTTCAAATTGATTCTTTATGTTAGATGGTTGTTCTCTTATGTTGAGCTTAGTATATGATGTATCTAGTTAATAATTATATGAAGTCTATTTTTACTTCATATATACGGAAAAGGGTCAAAATTGCCCCTGAACTATGTGAAATAGATCACTTATACCCTTCGTTACATTTTGGGATCAAAAATACCCCCGCTGTTATCCTAAGAGACCAAAAATACCCTCAAGAGTTAACACCCCAATTTTTTAGTGACGTGGCATGCCACATAGGACTAATCCCTCCACCTAAGCGTTGCCAACTAGGATTATTACAAAAGAACTAGACCTTTAGTGGCGACAATAGTTGCCGCAAAAGCCCAAAAAATTGCCACTAAAGGTTATGAGTGATTTTTAGTGACGACTAATAGTAAAACCTATTTTTTCAACAAAAAAAATATGATAATTAATTTTCGATTGCAACCTAATTTTCTAAAATAAATAACTTACAATATTAATATTAAAAACACCCCATATTATCACGAAAAATCATGAAAATTACTTCTCGATTCACATCTCCTACTATATAATGCATCATTGTACATTTTATACATTTTCATATAACATAAAAATAAAACAGTGTCTTCAAACTCCTACTTAATCGATATCATTTGCGTTTTTTTAAAAAAATAATGAAGAAAAAAAAGAAAATTAGAATTTAATGTTAAAAACTTTTAGTGACGATTTTTTTGGGCTTTTGCGGCAACTATTGTCGCCACTAAAGGTCTAGTTCTTTTGTAATAATCCTAGTTGGCAACGCTTAGGTGGAGGGATTAGTCCTATGTGGCATGCCACGTCACTAAAAAATTGGGGTGTTAACTCTTGAGGGTATTTTTGGTCTCTTAGGATAACAGCGGGGGTATTTTTGATCCCAAAATGTAACGAAGGGTATAAGTGATCTATTTCACATAGTTCAGGGGCAATTTTGACCCTTTTCCGTCATATATATAAAAAGTTTTAAATTTTCCGCAAATTTAACTAGATGAATGTGATGAATGCAAGATGAGGCTTGTCTGCGACCTCTGAGAGGTCAACGACGCCGGTTGCGATCTGGATTCAAGAATCCGGGTCGTGACAATATATGTGAACTATGATCATATTTATCTACTTATTATTAAGGTGAAAGTATGTGTTCTTCTATTGATGTTGTTAGGTGATCATGTTAGACTATGACTATGTCCTTATATGTGTAGTCTTAGAGTTGATGCATGATTCTTCCTACTTGACTATATGAGTCTATGATGGTTATATTGATGATGTTATAGTACTGTATAGGGTGACTTATAAATGATAATGGTTATTCCTATGTGCTTCTAGAATGATATGTTATATGTAATAAAGTGAAGTCTTTGTGTGTCTTGTGTGGTAGACTTGTGTCCCTTACTTGACACATGTATGAATGCGAATATGAGATATATTGACTTAGGATGCTAAAGCCTCTTATTCTTGTTTGTATGAATGACATATGACCTTGACTGATGCTAAGAAGGTCTTTATGTGGAGCCTCCAACCTAGTTGTAAGATTATGATCCTTGAAGTGGAAAATCGTAATGGTATCCTTCTTGTATGAATGGGGACTTAAGGTTGGTTGGCTGGAACAGCATAAAATCATCCTTAGGAAAGTCACTAAGCTATCCACTTCGCCATTGAAAGGCATCCCTAGGGGACCTCCTTGGTAGGGTGAATGTGATTAGGTTATGAACTAGATATGGAACCTCTTCATGTGATCCATTATGTGAATTATTCTATGAGAACAAAGGCTAGCACCGCTTGATTTCTATCACTTGATGTGGACCCTTCAAGGTCAATTACTTCAAGAACATGAACAATAGATGAGAAAATAATAATAAAACTATCTAAAGTGTTAAAGTATGATCCCCAACGAGTATCACCTGGTCTTTGAAGCCCACGTTCTTGATGTAATCCTTGGCCTTTTTGAACTTCACCGGATTCAAATAATTGCTCTAACTTTTTGGCTTGATGATCACGAAGTAAGTCTCTACGCTTAAAATATCCTCCAACAAAATTCAACATATTACTAACATGATCAAAAAACTCTTCAACATCCAAATGTTTTTTTGCAATATCCACTAGTGTTAGTTGCAATTGATGAGCAAAACAATGAATATAATATGCCGATGGACTATCTATCATAATCAATGTTTTGAGCCCATTATCTCTCCTTTCATATTACTATCCCCATCATAACCTTGTCCACGTATTTTGGATGGACTTAGTGAGTAAACGGAAAGCAAAGAATAAATCGCTTCCTTCAATGAACATGCTGATGTATTACTAATATGGACAAGACCGATAAATCTTTCAACTACTTCACCATTCTTATTAACAAAACGCAAAACAAGAGCCATTTGTTCTTTGTGAGAGATGTATTTTGACTCATCAACTAATATACCAAAATAATCTCCATTCAAGTCCCCAATTATTGCTTTTAATGTTTCTTTTGCACAAGCATTGGCAATATCTTTTTGAATCATAGGACAAGTATCATTTTTGGGGGCATTTTCTAATATCACTTTTCCCACATCCAGATGTTTGTCCCCATGCCATCGCAAAAATCCTAGAAAGAAGCCTTGATTAGTTGAAGATTCACTTTCATCGTGACCTCGTAAAGGTAATCCATATTGCAAAAGAAGTCTTGACACATCAATTGAGGCTTCCAAACGCATTCGATGCTCATTTTTTAACTTTTGAGAATGGTTATCAATAACAACTTGAATTGATTGATGATGATTTGACAAATCTAGCATCTTGTTGAAACATTTGTCATGAATGCTATTAACATAACAAACATGTTTACGAAATCTTTCAAGTGCCCTATTCCAACTCCTAAAACCCATTTTTGTGTAAAACTCACTCATACTTCCATGGAAAAAAATCATCTTTGAATAAATAACAACATAGACAATAGACCGAATCTTTCTCCACGCTGTACTCCAACAATTTAGAATATGGACCTTCAAACCAACTTTTTCAAAATTGACGCTTTCTTTTTCCAATTTTAGTTGGAGGATATGAATCCAGTTTAGGTTGACAAGGCCCTTTTTGAATATAATGTCTCCTCACTTCATCCTTTATTCGGGGGTTATAGTGAGCAATTGGTATTCTTTTTCCTGGATCGGCTTCAAGTGAATCAAAATTAAGGTCATCTATAAGATGAGAAGGATTGACATTCGTACTATAACTTGCTTGAGAATGATTAAATTTCGTAAGAAACTTATCCATCTCAATTCACAAAATTAGAACACTTCCCTACAAAAATTAAAATTCAATTTAAATCACAATTAATTCAAATTTGATAGGGTAAGTCATAGTTAATTCAAATTAACATGGTATATATCACACAATTTTTAACCATAATATCTTACAATGTTATTAGAAATTTAGAATATCAAAGTAAAATCAAAACTCTTATCTAATATGAAATCAGTCATAACTCATTAAAACTTAAAAGAACTCAAGAAATAAAAAAAAAATCTTACAAAAGTAGAATTACAAACTTATAATTTATAAAAGGTTGTGAATGAATTAAAAAAAAGTGAAAATAAAATCACCAAAACGGCGGGCAGCAGGCGGCAAAGTGACCTGGGATCGAAAATTGATACGGGGCAATGAACACTTTGGACTTTGGAGAAGTTGAACTTGGAGGAAGAAGGGTTTGCAAAAAGTTGAAGGGAAAGAGAACACTTTTTTTTAAAATGTTTAATCAAATAAAAGAAAAGTCAAAGAACTAATAATTTAATTTGAGTCAATAAAAACTATATAAAAAAGGAAAAAACGTTCCTTTTTCCTTAAAATAACTTGCTGGAACCTTTTTTTTCCCTTAAAAACGTGTGCAGAAATTCCAAAAATAACCTGCTAGAGCCTTTTTTTTTCCTTTAAAACGTGTGCAAAAAAATTCCCAAAAATAGTGAAGCACCCGGGATTCGAACCCGCGACATCAGGGTTCTTAGGTCGACCTTCTACCCTGGCACCACGGGCCTGTTTTGATCTGTGGGTGGCATGCTATATATTTATATTAATCTTATATATATGTATACCTATATAGAGAGAGTTCCCGACGAACTTCGTGGGTGGAGTGGCACCCCCACACCCCTTAATAGGTCCGCCCCTGCTTAGGATTGGTGGGCTGGAACGGCATGAAATCATCCTTAGAAAAGTCATTAAGCTATCCTCTTCGCCATTAAAAGGAAGACCTAGGGAACCTCCTTGGTAGGGTGAATGTGATTGGGTTATGAACTAGATATGGAACCTCTTCATGTGATCCTTTATGTGAATTACTCTATGAGAACAAAGGCTAGCACCAAGTGAGTATGGTAAGGGAAGTAGATCTAGCTAAGAATGAGGCTACAGTGCAAATAAACCCTTCATATTCCTTAACCATGTGCCTACATGGGATGTGTCCAAGTTCTACTATTTGCAAGTAGAACACCCTCCATCGGAGTAGGTTACAACTTTGGATTTCATGCTTAGCTACCATGGTCTATGTCGGTTATTGTCTATACTCATCTTATGGGATACCTACTAGTATTGGAGAAGTTCTATGAATTTTAGGTGGTGGTATAGGACGCTATCTAGACATTGCACAATAGGCTTTGAAGATGTTAGTGAGTGAGTCCCTAGGTCTTCTCCAAGACCATTACTTGAATGTCCTTATGTGATGAATGTCTCTTCATTGAACTGATGAAGATGATGACTTAAGTTAGAAAGCATGTAAATGAATAAGTACTTATCTAGAATAGTTTAAGGGTTGTCTAGTTAAGGCGTGAAAGGGGCATTAGATGGTCACTTCATATCTTACCTAGATAAGTCTTAAGAAAGACTCTAGATAGGAAAGTTGGTTGATGAATTAGACATGATCCAAACTTAGGTAGACTTAAGGATTATTTAGGTAATCTTGAAGAGGTCAAATTGTCACGACCCAAATTCACAAGTCATGATGGCACCTATGTTCCCATCCAATAGGTAAGCCAACCCAACATATTAACCAAACTTAACCAACAAATGAGTAAAAAAGACAAACACTTAGCAAGAATCTCCAACATTGAGTTCCTTATAAGTACGAAATGCGGAAGCTAAAAAAATATACCACCCCAAGGATTGGTGTCTTAAGTACAAGAGCTTCTAAAATACGATGCAAGTCTGAAACTAAAATGACAAATCTAACATAAGGAATATCCTGTCTGAATACTAAATAACAGAATAAATAAAAGATAGAGGGAGGTGTGGGCCACGGAACAGCCAAGCAGCTCACCACAACTCCAAGACACTCCAAGCTCGGACTCAATTTGCTCCACGAGATGTGCTCCTACTCGGAATCGAATTTGCACAACAAAGAGTGCAACAAGTGTAGTATGAGTACGAAACCACGTGTACCCAGTATATCTCATTGACCGATAACGAAGAAGTAGTGACGGGAGTTTATATAAGAAAAAATCAATTCTTTAATTATACAAGTCTATATTACACTTACCAGTCAAGTTTCATCAAATAGAGGTAATAAAACATTCAAGTACTTTCCAACCACCAAATAAAACACATAATCATCAATAATGAAGGATGCGATGAAATGCAATGCAATATGATACCATGATATGATATGTCTCATAATACCCAGTATTCACTCAATCGTATATACATGATACTCCTCGGAAATACATCGAGAGTTCATGACCCATGGGGGACTCGTGAGGTCCATATACCGACACGGACGATCTCCACGTGTCTATGCGGACGATCTCAACGCACTATCATAAAATCAAACAACTTCTGCACGGACGGTCTCCACGTGCCCAAATTACCATCTTAACTTCTCCCCATCCCCAGCACGGACGATCTCCACGTGCCCAACTTATACTCAATCTCATGTCAATGCATGTACACAATATTATTTCAATATAAAGGGAAGATGATGCATCTCAATCAGTCAAATATCAACAAAATACGTAACCACCTCAATTATCATAACTATACGGGTGAAAATAAAGAAACACAACCACACAAGGATTTCAAGTAAATAATATATCAGCTAATGCCCATATGCTTTAGCATTCTCACATTACAATCCACATTCTATAGTAGTAGCTTTCCCTTTTATAACACCGGTACTCGTACCAATGCCGGTCACACCATTGATACGAGACCCCCATCTTTCGCCCTTACCCCTTTGTCTATTTTATTTTTAATCTTTAATTAGGAAAATGTCCTTCAACAAGTCTAAAAAGTCTTAACATACCTCAAGTGCCGAACTCGTGTCACGAATCCTCAAGATAGTTTCTTCCCTTTTCGCAAAGTTTCGGAACGTTCACGATCTACCAATGATGCAATATTTGTAAATAAGCGAGTTTGTAGACATTCAAATTATTATAGGTACATCATAGACCCTAAAACTCACTCATATCTCTAATCAAACCCCAAATCTTGATATAATTTATATGCCAAATATTATCATAATTATCACATTTCAAGCCAAAAATTTAACCTTAATCTCTCCAAATATACTAAAATTTAAATGTTAAATTATAGGATATACACCTAATAATTAATTATCTATCTCAATATATTTAACTTAATTTTTACACTATGATAAAAATATAATAATAGAGATAAACCAATTTGAACCATTACATGAAACCCAACTCTCAGAACCTAAATTTTCCTACGGTATGCATCTCAATCCACAAAAATAAAAGGAAATCATCGTTGGCAACCAAATGGAAAATCACTGGCAACTAATTAATATGGAACCTTACAAAACAAAAAGAAAAAAAAGAAAAAGAAAATTAAATAACAAAAATCCCAAACAATTAAAACCAATTTACTGGTAAGGGACCCATTAGATTGGAAATCATTATTTTATTTTTTTGTTGAACTTTTAACCACCAATCCAATCACCCCTTTTTGTTCTTATTTAAAACCAAAAATCGGAAACAGCCCCTGCAACTTACCCCTCTCAAACTTTCATACCAATTCTATAAATATAGTAATAACTCACTGACCATAATAATAATAAATAAACATCAAACAAGGAATCACCCTTTTATCTTAACTACACACGGATTTATGAAGAAAATTTCTAAATGATTTCTAACCTGCCGCCTCTGTTCTTCTGTTGCTTTGGCTCTTCTACCTCTTTTCTTTTATTTTTTTCTTTCTAATAACTAATTAAGTGTTTTTTTCTTTTTAATAACTAATTAAGTATTGAAAGTGGGGTATCCCACTAACTTAACTTAATTATATGACTGAGTGGTAAAGGAAAATACACAAATTACACACTTGGCCCATTAACTATCACTATATCAAATATTTTAGAAAAAAATCGTTAACTAAAAAATTGTAGTTGCTGAATAGTTTAAAATACCCCTTTAAATTTTTCGGAATGATTCAAAATAGTCCTAGTTCTTAAAATGACCTAGCGGGTCGTTACATCACCTACAACTTAAACAAACGTTCATCCTCGAACGGAACAAGAAAAGAACTAACCTGAACGCTCAAAAAGCTGAGGATATTTACTCCTCATGTCTGACTCGGTCTCCCATGTAGCCTCCTCCACTGGACGATGCTTCTATTGAACCTTTACTGAAGCAATCTCTTTTGACCTCAACTTTTGAACTTTTCTATCCAAAATGGTAACCGGCTCCTCCTCAAAAGTCAAATTCTGATCAAGTAACACTGAATCCCATTGTATCACATGAGCACCACCCTGATGATACTTCTTCAACATCGAAATATGAAATACAAGATGGATAACTGACAATCCAGGTGGCAAATCCAACTGATACGCCACCTCACCAATACGCTCCACAATCTCGAAAGGACCAATATACCTTGGGCTCAACTTCCCCTTCTTTCCAAGTCTCATCACACCCTTCATGGGTGAAACCTTCAATAGAACCCTCTCTCCAACCATAAACTCCAAATCACGAACCTTCCTATCTACATAACTCTTTTGCCTACTCTGAGACATGAGAAGTCTATCTTGGATCAATTTGACCTTGTCCAAGGACTCCCTCAGCAAATCTGTACCCCACGATCTAACCTCAAATGCATCAAACCATCCAATTAGAGATCGATATCTCCTACCATACAAAGCCTCAAATGGTTCCATCTCAATGCTCGAATGGTAACTATTATTGTAAGCAAACTCTGTTAATGGAAAGAACTGATCCCAGTGACCACCAAAGTCAATCACACATGCCCGCAACATGTCCTCAAGAACCTGAATAGTTCGTTCAGACTGACCATTAGTCTGAGGGTGAAAGGCTGTACTGAGATCCACCCGAGTGCCCAACTCCTTCTGCATAGACCGCCAGAAATGAGATGTAAATTGGGTGCCACGATCCGAAATAATAGATATAGGAACCCCATGCAAACGAACTATCTCTCGAATATAGATCTTGGCTAACTTCTCTGAGTTATAGGTAGTCTGAACTGGTACAAAGTGTGCAGACTTAGTCAGTCGATCCACAATGACCCATATAGCTTCAAACTTACCCAAGGTACGTGGAAATCCTACCACAAAGTCCATAGCAATACGCTCCCACTTCTACTCAGGTATAGGCATCCTCTGTGTCACACCTCCAGGCTTTTGGTGTTCATACTTCACTTGCTGACAATTCAGACATCGGGATACAAAATCTACTATGTCCCTCTTCATACGGCATCACCAATAATGCTGCTTCAAGTCACGATACATCTTAGTAGCCCCCGGATGAATAAAGTACCTCGAACTATGAGCCTCCTCCATGATCAATCTAGTCAAATCACCTGTCCGTGGAACACAGCTATGACCTTTAATCCTCAAAGCTCCCTCACTATCAAGAATTGCAGTCTTGGCTTCTCCTTTTAACACCTTATCTTTAATCTTACATAAATCACCATCATCAAACTGTTGAGCCTGAATTTGCTCCAACAAGGATGACCTAGCTTCCATATACGCCAACACCTTACCAAATTTTGAAATATCAAGTCTCACAAAGCTATTGGCCAAGGATTGGACATCCCTAGCTAAAAAACGTTCACCCACCTGTAACATGGCTAGACTACCCATACTTACCGCCTTCTGACTCAAGGCATCTGCTACCACATTTGCCTTGCCTGGATGATAAAGAATAGTCATGTCGTAGTCGTTGAGCAACTCCAACCATCTCCGTTGCCTCAAATTCAGATCCCTCTGATTGAATATATATTGAAGACTACGATGATTCGTGAACACCTCACAATGCACACCATAAAGATAATGCCTCCAAATCTTCAATGCAAACACAACAGCCGCTAACTCTAAATCATGAATAGGATAGTTCTTCTCATGAACCTTCAACTGTCTCGAAGCATAAGCTATCACTTTTCCCTTCTGCATTAATACACAACCAAGACCAATCCGAGAAGCATCACAATATACAACAAAACCCTCTCAGATACAAATTGTAATACTAGATAATTAACTAGATAAACCCTCTCTTGAATCAATTGTAATACTAGATAATTAATTAATGTAAAATATTAATGACGAACGTCAAAACAATTTGCATACTAACAAACTATAACATTAATTCACTAAGCTATTAATTGCATCCAATGATTAAGCCATCATTGTCCAATGATTAGGCATTAAAGTAAAGCACATAGTTACCCCAACTTCAACATATACATTACTAACTTTTCTGACGACTTTTCCTATTCAATTTCCTTTCCATACTTTCTTCACAACCAACAACGTAAATTATAATTAAAATATGGCATAAGCCAACATATGAGTTAGACGTATTAGTAGTTTACCTGATGAAGATTTTAGCGGCTGCTTTCGTCGTCTACAGGTAAGTTTCTCCGTCCCTTTTCCCTTTTTCTCGTCTGTAGTTTTGACCTATTCCTTTTGTGTGTGTTTTTTCTTTTCATTTTTCTGACTTTAACCGTTTAGGGATTTTGTCCTTTATTATTTATTTATTTATTTTCTGTTATTATCAAAAGAAAATCTTTATTAAATCTAAAAATCACGTCACTCATTCTTATAAGTCATAAGTTATTCATTAAAGTTACTAAAAGGATTAATATAAATATATTGGTTAAAATTCATAAAACGACTAAGAGGGTCATTACATTAAATTCTTATTTGATTCAGGCAAGTGGATTTCTAAACTCTTGCTAAGTGTATGGAATGCGTGTATTTCCTTGTGGTATATGTTTGGGAGTAATGGGACTCGGTGATGGTTTGACTTGTCCACATTGATTAATTCTAATCATAAAAAGGGGTGATAAAATACAATGAGATTATATGTTTGTATGTGATGTGTTGAAAATGATACGAGTACCGGTGTTATAATGGGAAGGTTTATTACTATAGAATGCGGATTGTAATCCGAGAATGCCATAACATATGAACATTAAATAATTTAATATTGATTTGATTTATTATGGGTGATTGTGTTCTTTACTGAAATCGTATAATTGTGATAATTGAGGTGATTATATGTCATAGCGATATTTGATTTATTGAGATATTGCATCATCCCTTATTTGATATCATATTGTACACATGCATTAACATGAGATTGGATATGAGTAAAGGTCTAACACGTGCAGATCATCCGTGTTGAGATCGAGTTATGATTATTTGCGCACGTGGAGATCGTCTGTGCGATTGAAAAGTTATAATTATGATTTAGGCACGTGGAGATCGTTTGTGCGGAATTTATTTAATTTATGATAGTGCGTTGAGATCGTCCGCACAGACACGTGGAGATCGTCTGTGTCGGTATATGGACCTCGCGAATCCCCCATGGGTCATGAACTTTTGATGTATTTCCGAGGAGTATCATGTATATACGGTTGAGAGAGAAATTGGTATTCTGAGGCATATCACTTCATGGTGTCATATTGCATTGCATCCCATGACATTCTTCATTCTTTATGATTATGTGTTTTATTGGTGGTTAGGAAGTACTTGATATTTTATTATCTCTATTTGATGAACTTGATCTTGTGTGTTGCTGATATTGTGAGTGCCTTTTTGTGAAAGTTGTGATTATTGAATATTGAGTTTGTAGTTGAGGATGTGTAAATTGTTAAAATAATATTTGATGAGCTGTGTGCTATGAAAACTGTGAACTGTTAGGTTGGGCTAATTTTTATGCAGGTTGTAGTTGTGGAGGGTCAGTTGGTGTGTAAGGAGTACTCATATTTTATCCCCTTAGCTTGTGTTTAGAAGTTCACTTGTTGGGTACCGTGTGGTTTGGTACTCACCCCTTGCTACTACAATTTTTTTGTAGGTTACTAGCCCGAACTTTGTGATATTTTCTCTTCTCCTTGTCTAAGGCTTCTTGTGGAGAATTGTGAGGTACCTGCTTGTTATATCAGCGGGCCTTCTTACTCCTATTTATGATGTTGTTCTATTCTAGAAACAATGTCATTTGAGACTTATTTTTCTTTCTTTCTTGAATCAATTGTAATACTTTAGAGGCTTGTACACGTGACAACCAGATTTTGGGGGTACTTTTGAGTAACTTATGAAATTTTTTGCATTTTACTATAATGGTCGAGTTTTAGGCGGACTTGTATTGGTTGGATGAGACAAGTGTCATCACGCCTATTTTTGGGTCGTGACAATATGGTATCAGAGCCCCAGGTTCATAGGTCTCACTTGTGTACAAGCTGAGTCTAAGTAGAGTCTCAAGGATCGGTACGGAGACGTCTGTACTTATCTTCGAGAGGCTATAGTGACTTTTAGGAAAAATCATCATTTTTTGAATCTCTATCGTGCATCCTTGGTCCGATTTTTTTTTCTTAGCACTTCATTCTACTATCTCAATGTTATTTGATGACTCGTGTGTGGTTCCTTATGTGAGTAGTTGATGTTGTGTATGGTTTGAATGTTAAATATGATATTAAGACGAAAGTAATGTACTTATGAAAAATATGTGTGGTTAGATTTAGAATGTTCAACAATTTGAAAGAGTTGTGTAAGGTTAGTTACCCTAGTAAAATAAATAGTACTTGTGTGGTTCGATAATTGAAAGTGGACGAATTAAATTGATGGCAAGATAATGTACAATGCAACTTGAGAAAACAGAGTTAGTAAAGTTGTGATAACATGTATGAATTTCGTAGCAAATGAGGAGAATGATGTTGGACCAATTTAGTTAAGAATCACTATTGCAGTTTCATAAATCGAGTGAATGTTAAGAAGGATCATAGAACGACTACTACAATAGTATTGATGCTTACTTGTGTAGAGTTATAGAGTGCCTTACTCATGTTATTGACCTGATCTACGAAGGGATGCATATCGCTTTAGACAAGAGACCAAGCAAATTTGGTAGTGTATGTTAGTTACTTAATGGGCAGAAATGTGTAGGCTAGTTGGGTTCAATCTTCTCGATAGGTAAGATGTGTTCTAGTGGTGGATCTAACGAACTTTCATGATGTGATACTAGTGGTATATGAAAACGGATACATTGATTGTTAAGCGTGAATATAAACTACTTAAGGAATTATCAATTGTACCACATGATCGTATAATGAGATTCAATATTGCATTCATACTCAATTTGAGAAAACAACTAGCTTTTTACCACGGACAAATAAGTTAAGCATTGTTTGTAAGGGGAATATTAGTGGTGGATCTTTGGTATAGTATACATATATTTAGGTTGTGAAGTATATTCCGAAGGTTTTAAATAAGGACTGGTGATTTCATCATAAGGTTCAAGAAAGTGGATCAATATTGAATGATCATCTTATGGGTAAAGGAAGTCCTAAAGAGTATACTTATGTGAAGGCAATTGAGAATTTTTGTAAGAAAATATGTATGGAATTAGGTTAATCCTTTTAATATGATTGGTATAACTGGGTTTAAGGTGTCATATGGATGAAAATGTTGACTTTATGGTGATGGCAAGGGCTAACAAAGCATAACGATAATAAAATTTTGTGATCGATTATGAATGAGATGCAACTATATGATGAGGATTTCTCGTTAAACGAATTCTGTATTGTAATGACAACTTGCAAGTATTTAAGGTTATGGTTCAATACTAATTGGTGAGTAGCTTGGTTGCATGAAAAGTTATAGGGGGTGCTGAGACACCACGAGAATAGAATTGACATGAACTAGAGTCATAAATGAAAAGAGTTAGTGGAGATAGTTTAGCCTTCGAAAAGAGGTGATGACCACAGGGATAGTTACTCAGATTGTAAGAGACAAAGATATATCTTCAGAAGATTGAGAATTGAGTTTAGGGATACGTGATCTCACCCATTTTGCTCTGGTATGGTAATATATAGTGTCATAGGATCATCAGATTGGTTAAAGCTATTGGATAAAACTTGAGAAATGAGTGTACAGACGTTAAGCTTGAATATGATTATCAGATATTTTGTGGTTTTGAGTTTGATAATGAGTATGGTAGGATTTGTATTTTGAAATATATGATAAGGTCGATGGAGAGGTGATCAATGATAAGCTAAGATACGCGAATTCATAAAAATCTTCAAGGTATGAGCTAATGCTAATAGATAAAGGGATTGGATTACACAGTTGAATTCAAGATTCAAGTTTTTCATTGTGAGTTTAGATTGGTGGTAGTGTGTTGTCAAGGTATGGATTAGTAAGGTAAGAAGTGATCGATCACATTGAGTATAAAGTAATTGGAAGGACTTGTATATGTTGTGAGTCATAAAGTGTATTATTTTGATTTTCAAGGGACCTAAGTAAGGGTTTCATATAAAGTTTTTATTTAGAGGATAATGTAAAAATGTTAAGGGCCTTTGGCTAAAGAATAAGATTGATAAATGAGTTAGTGAAAAGAACAAAGGTTGATATATTGAAGAGTTTAAGCTATTTGATATTTTTATCATGGGAAGAATTTAAGATATGTGAAGGAATAAGACCTCTCATATAGACTCTTGGTTCGAAGTTGAAGGATGTAAGAATTTTCATATAAGTTCTAATATGACTATTGTTGTGAATTGGATTGGTATAGACTTACTAGAGATTTATCGACAATTTCTATAAAGATTGTGTTTTGATTTGGGTGGAAAATAGCAATGTTGTATAAGATTATGTGTTCTTATGTGGAGCTAAATTGTTTAAATTATAATAGGTAACTTATTGATGTTCAGCGGTGTGGACCTACAATTTTACATGATAAATGAGGATTTGAGGAGATTGAAACTACCTTGTTGATAGGACGATACAGACTGTTATGATGTGTTACATAGGCAATTAATAGTGAGTAGAGGTGATGAGCTAGCTTATAGTATACCGAATTATTCGAGTGATCAAGAATATTTCTTTGAGTTTTGTCATGAGGTGCATGATGGTTGAAAAATGACATGTGAAAGTTTGTGTGACGTTGACATTGGGTGTGATTAAGTTAGTGTACCTCGATGGGAAAGTACTTAGATTTGAAATTAGTGCTATCAATCTTAGTTGTGACTCATATCTGTCATGTGATGCTTATATAGAAAAATATATAGAAAAACAAAGGGAGCCATATTTTGAAATTTTTAGAGTATACAATGTGTTTGCTAAAAAGACTTTGATACTAGTGACAGTTTGAGTGTAAGGTAAATGGTTGATGTAGTTATGATGTTTTTTTTTTTGGTATTAAGAGTGTTAGCTTCAATGGAGTATGGGAAGAAGTATGTGGAGTTTGATGAATCGAGTATTTGTTATGTTGTGATGGGGGATCAGACTGGTTGATTGTGGATGGTTAAACATCGAGAGATGGAGTCAGATGAGTGGAATTCTATTTGTATGGGCCCTATGGAAGGAATATCTTGTTTTATTTGACTTTGCTTCTGTATATTCTTATGTAACCACCTTCTTCGTATTGGGAACTATTTGGAGTATGATTCCCTACTTATATTACGCGTGTTTCCACATCTATGGATGAATTCTTAGTGGTGGATCGGATGAACTGATCCTCTTATGTTCCTTGATATGATGAGATCCTTGGGCAGAATTGCATTTTGGTTGGGTTTTGTTTGGAATTTGAAGTATATAAGTAGTTTACACGCCCAACCTTGCTTATGAGAACCTATATAAGAGGTATAAAGATTTACAATTGTCTAAGAGTGTTGATGGAGGTTCTGTTAGCTTAGGTGTATCGCTAGCTATGTGGTTACTTGATCGTGTTGTTCTTGGGTTAGATAAGTTTGATTCTCCCTTGATTAATACTTGATGTCTAAAGATCATATTTTTATAGTTAAGCTCATGAAAAGATTATATTGTCACAAGGAAATCTTGGTAAGATCTACGATGGTGTGTGCAATATGGGTATGTGGTGGTTAGTTTAAGTTCACCTTTGATTGTAGCCGGTACCAATTCAGAATATTATCTTGGTTATGTGAGGAAAGATTTGTCATGATGGTTGTGTTATTGCCCAGTGGGTTTCAGTTTAGATTGGGTTCATGAGGTAATTTGTGGCGTGATAATCGTTCTTGATTTATAGATCTTTCAAAGTTTCATTCGGAAGTTTAGATCTTAGTAGTCAATCTTGATAAAATGGTCTTAGGGAGGAGCTCACTTTGAGTGATAAACATTGACTATAGAAAAATTACACCTCAGTTTTTCTTTATGATGTCAGTTGTTCTTAGTTCTTCTTCTTTATGTTCGAAGACGAACATGATTTTTCGTGGTGGATAATGTAACGACCCTCTTAGTCGTTTTATAAATTTTAACCAATATATTTATATTAATCCTTTTAGTAACTTTAATGAATAACTTATGACTTATAAGAATGAGTGACGTGATTTATAGATTTAATAAAGAACTATTTTGTTTTGATAATAACAGAAATAAATAAATAAATAATAAAGGGCAAAATCCCTAAACAGTTAAAGTCAGAAAAATGAAAAGAAAAAAAAAACAAAGGGAATAGGTCAAAACTACAGACGAGAAAAAGGGAAAAGGGACGGAGAAACTTACCTGTAGACGACGAAAGCAGCCTCTAAAATCTTCATCAGGTAAACTACTAATACGTCTAACTCATATGTTGGCTTATGCCATATATTAATTATAATTTACATTGTTGGTTGTGAAGAAAGTATGGAAAGGAAATTGAATAGGAAAAGTCGGCAGAAAAGTTAGTAATGTATATGTTGAAGTTGGGGTAAATATGTGCTGGACTTTAATGCCTAATTATTGGACAATGATGGCCTAATCATTAGATGCAGTTAATAGCTTAGTGAATTAATGTTATAGTTCGTTAGTCTGCAAATTGTTTTGACGTTCGTCATTAATATTTCACATTAGTTAATTATCTAGTTATCACATTACGATTCAAGCTTTGCTATATAACAATATGCAATTAAATTGTGGGTCTATTATAGTATATGAAGATCAATAAATATGCGTTATATAGAGATATTAAGACTAAACCCTAAGCTTGAAATTTGGGGGAAAAAATATTTGAAAGGATTGACATATCAATTAGTATCAAGATTATGATAACTTGATTATATTGTGTGCATTCTTGGGTCTAGGCTAGACATATAACAATATGAGTGTTGCTAGTTTTAAAATCTTATTGTGATTACTTATTTGAATAGATTTCTTTGAGTTGGAAGTTCAACGAATGGAGAAGGCTCAAGTTCCGGAGTAAATTCTTATTTGATTCAGGCAAGTGGATTTCTAAACTGTTGCTAAGTGTATGGAATGCGTGTATTTCCTTGTCGTATATGTTTGGGAGTAATGGACTTGGTGATGGGTTGACTTGTCCACATTGATTAATTCTAATCATAAAAAGGGGTGATAAAAGCAATGAGATTATTTGTTTGTATGTGATGTGTTGAAAATGGTACGAGTACCGGTGTTATAATGGGAAGGTTTATTACTATAGAATGCGGATTGTAATCCGAGAATGCCATAACATATGAACATTAACTGATTTAATATTGATTTGATTTATTATGGGTGATTGTGTTCTTTACTGAAACCGTATAATTGTGATAATTGAGGTGATTATATGTCATAGCGACATTTGATATATTGAGATGTTGCATCATCCCTTTATTTGATATCATATTGTACACATGCACTAACATGAGATTGGGTATGAGTAAAGGTCTAACACGTACAGATCGTCCGTGTTGAGATCGAGATATGATTATTTGGGCACGTGGAGATCGTCCGTGCGATTGAAAAGTTATAATTATGATTTGGGCACGTGGAGATCGTCTGTGCGGAATTTGTTTGATTTATGATAGTGCATTGAGATCGTCCGCGCAGTCACGTGGAGATCGTTCGTGTTGGTATATGGTCCTCGCGAGTCCCCCATGGGTCATGAACTTTCGATGTATTTCCGAGGAGTATCATGTATATACGGTTGAGAGAGAAATTGGTATTCTGACTTCATGGTGTCATATTGCATTGCATCCCATGACATTCTTCATTCTTGATGATTATGTGTTTTATTGGTGGTTGGGAAGTACTTGATATTTGATTATCTCTATTTGACGAACTTGATCTTGTGTGTTGCTGATATTGTCAGTGCCTTTTTGTGAAAGTTGTGATTATTGAATATTGAGTTTGTAGTTGAGGATGTGTAAATTGTTAAAATAATATTTGATGAGCTAGGTGCTATGAAAACTGTGAACTGTTAGGTTGGGCTAATTTTTATGCAGGTTGTAGTTGTGGAGGATCAGTTGGTGTGTAAGGAGTACTCGTATTTTATCCCCTTTGCTTGTGTTTAGAAGTTTACTTGCTGGGTATCGTCTGGTTTGGTACTCACCCCTTGCTACTACAATTGTTTTTGTAGGTTACTAGCCCAGACTTTGTGATATTTTCTCTTCTCCTTGTCTAAGGCTTCTTGTGGAGAATTGTGAGGTAGCTGCTTGTTATCTCAGCAGACCTTCTCACTCCTATTTATGATCTTGTTCTATTCTAGAAACAATGTCATTTGAGACTTATTTTTCTTTCTTTCTTGAATCAATTGTAATAGTTTAGAGGCTTGTACACGTGACAACCAGATTTTGGGGGTACTTTTGAGTAACTTATGAAATTTTTTGCATTTTATTGTAATGGTCGAGTTTTAGGCTGACTTGTCTTGGTTGGATAAGACGAGTGTCATCACGCCCATTTTTGGGTCGTGACATCAAGTATGGACATTCTCTTCTTGAATTACTTGAGTGAGTCTTTTGATAACCTTTGTGAGGAGAATGTCATATTACATATGTGTTATTGTATTAAGTGAGAATGATCTTATCCTAGGTAATCTAAAGGATCTCTTAAGTGTCTGTGAAGGGATTGTATGGGCAGTCGCTTCACAACTCACTCAAGTGAACCTTAAAATCACATTTGGTAGGAGGATCTCATGTTTATGTGTTTGGTGTATTGTAAGTGTAATTATCTCCTTATAGGTGGTCTTAAGGATCATTTAGGTGTGTCTAGATAAGGTGTATGGGCGGTCTCTCTTTTTCTTACTTAAGTGAGTCTTAGGATAGCTTTTAGTGAGAATGTTGCATGCTAGAAAGTGTTCACTATGAAGTTGAAGAACTTCACTTTAACATTAGAAAATAGTAAGTGTATAGTGACATGGTTCACTGTAATGTTCCTTAAAAATGTGATAAAATGTTTAGGTGTTATCTTATGTGTTTCTAAGGTGTTAAATGTTATTCTTATGTTTATATTATGATGTTTTAATCAAAAAGATGCATATTTCCAATAAATGTCCGTTTTCATGATTTTGTGCATTAAGTCATACTTAGTACATGTGTTTGTACTAATTCCATACTTTTATCTATTTCTAAAGTGATTCATAGGTGAAGGTGCTTTTGGGAGCGAAGCTTGGATTATAGGATCTTTCAAGAAAGTTCGAAGTATGTCCTCATTTGACTCGAGGGCATAGATGTCTTTTGATTTCTTATTTCAAAGTATTGTAATAGACTAAGTATTTCTATATTTTGTATTGTATGGGTCGTGTCCCAAGTATTCTTATGTCAAAGCTTTGATGATATGAGACTTAGTATCTCCTATGGTTTTTATATGAAAGATACTTTGAAAGACTATTCGAATGTTGTGAAAAGTTTTAATTCCGCAATACTTTTCATTTATGTATATGCGATGAATGATATGAAAGGGCTTGTACAAGACCTCCGAGAGGTCAAGTATGTCGTGTTGCGATCTGAGATTGACCCTAGCTTCTAGGGTGTGCTCTCGGGTCGTGATAAACGTGGTATCAGAGCATAGGTTATGAAAGTGGTCTTAGGAATCAAAAAGTCTCATAAAGCCATGTTTAGTAGAGTCTTGACCATCGGTGTGAGTCGCGACACATCTATGGTCGAGAGGCTATAGAACGATAGAGTTTCACTTTGTTCATCAATTGTAGTTGTCTATTCCTAATTTCTTCTCTTTTGTTTATAGGAGATGAGTACTAGAAGGATGGCCGCTAGAAGGTTGGATGAAGGAAGGGTGGATGAGAAAGTTCCTCCTCAAGTTGAAGAAGTTCCTCAAGGTGCTCAAGGTGTTCAAGTCCCTATTGTAGGTGTAGGTAATGATGTTCCGGTGGTTCCCCCAGAAATGTCGAATGTGGAAATTAGAGAGGCTTTACTCACTTTAGCCCGATCCTTGACTACCCATGTGAATAGGGGTATTGAGCCTAGAGTGAATGTTGTGGAGAGCACTATGAGATCTAGATTGAGAGATTTTGTGAGGATGAATCCTCTTATATTTCTTGGCTCCAAGGTGGGAGAGGATCCCCAAGAGTTTCTAGAAGGTGTGTATAAGGTGTTGAGTGCCATGGGGGTGACTTCTAGGGAGAAGGCGGAGTTATCTTCGTACCAATTTGAGGGAGGTTACTCAAGTGTGGTACACTCAATGGAAAGATAATAGGCCGGTAGAGTCGGGTCCTATAGAGTGGGAAGAGTTTAAGGAGGCTTTTATTAGAGGGAGGTGAAGATTGAGGAGTTTATCAATCTCAAGCAAGGCAATATGAGTGTCGAGGAGTATTCCTTGAAGTTCACTATGTTGTCTAGGTATTCCCCGTCCTTAGTGTCTAACCCTAGGGATGAGATGAGTAATTTTGTGACTGGTGTTGCCGACCTAGTGAAAGAAGAATGTCGTACGGCCATGCTCCATGATGATATGACCTTACTCATGGCTTATGCTCAATCCATAGAGGATTCCAAACTTAAGAGGATCACTAGAAACTTGAAGAGAAGTGGGTAAAATGATCAAAGTCAACCTAGGTTCAAGAGGAAGGTTTCAACTCAAAAGAACCTAGGGGTACTAAGGTGAAACTTGAGAAAAGAAGTGGTTCTCAAGGTTCCTACTTGTGCTACTTGTGGAAAGAAGCACTATGGGAGTGTCTAATTGGTACCGAGAATTGCTTTGGTTGTGCTAAGGATGGACATAAAGTGAGGGATCTTCCTACTATTGCTTCTAGAGTAAGATAGGGTAAGCAAGTTCCTCCAAGTGTTCCGGTTAATGATGCTCCAAAGAAGAATCGTTTCTATGCACTACGGGCTAGAGGAACAAAGTCGGATGATGATGAGGATTATGGTAAGCTCTTGTAATTCTTTTTTTTAGTTGTTATGAGTTTCTTCTAAGTAGGGGAGTATGGTGAGTAGTGGAGTTTCGATTCATTGTCTCATCTCTTCTATTCAACTCAAGCTTGAGGGTAGAATGTCAGTAGCATGTTATAGGTTGCATCGTGTTTAGGAGTCTTGTTGAAATTGAATTTCATTGATTCCTTGAATTGTGCATTTAATGAATTTATGATTATGTTGTAAAATGTGTTTATATAGTTTTATCTTGCATATTATCATGTTTCTATCATCAATTGCCTAAAAGTTGCATTTTTTAAATTTGTTGCATAATTCACTCTAATATCTGCCAGCTTACGGTGAAAATTTTGAAAAATTGACTAATTCATTCTTTGGTTGAAAATTGTGGTAGTGTGTAGAGAACCTATGTATATGAGCATAATAATGAATATAAAAAGAGTTCTTGCTATTTGGAATGAAGGATGTGAGTCTTATTGCATGATTTGTCGTACATTTATTTCTAGCTTCTTGTTGTGTTGTGAACCTCTTGATTATGCGAAATTGATGATTCTTCTAGATGTTTGTATTGTATAATGTGTTATGTGTTATGGTTATGAGCTGTTAAGTTGACTACTCTTGGTAGTGTTCGGAGAGTGGCAAGTGTCATTCGAGGACGAAGCCTAACATGTTTTTCATGAGGGTCTAAGGTCCTAAAATGGTTTATAATGTGGTAATGAGGCAGTGTCTAAAGTATTAGGTGAATTGGAAGTCAAACGTCAAGGGACAAGACGTTCGACGACTAGTCACCTAAGTGCCTCATGTGTTATTATGTGCTTATGTATGTGTCATGAGCTTATGAGGTCCTTATATGAGTTATTATAGTGTTTATAGGCACTGTTTCAAGTTTCATGAAGTTTGGAGGTCAAACGTCCAAGAACGTCCATGACGTTTGAAAGGTTTGCCCTTAAATGACTTTGTGTATCTTAGCATGTTTCGATGAGTTTTGTGTGTTCGTTTTCGATGAAATTGATGTGAGAGGTTCTAAACTCATATACGGTCATATTCAGGTTGGAAATGTTTGGGAAAACATCCCCAAGGACCAACCAAGGGTCCTTGAGGAAGGACTCATCAAGGTGGCCAAAACTGCCTAAGGCAGTCCCACCTACGAATGGCAATCGACGGCCAGTAGCCTATTCAACGCCCCATAGGTGAGGGATGTTGTTAAATACTTTGGCGTGGGGAGGATGGCCATACAAGGACCAGTCTCTGACCTAAACCATGGACGAACAAGACGGTCCGTTGGTTGGGAGATGGTCCGTCGATGGGCCAGTCGTAGGTTGAGCCTGTAACTGCGTAGCTCAGTGTAAAATGCAAGGGTGAATTGATAAATTCACCCCACGTCCAAATAAGAGTTTGGGCGGTTCCCTAAGGGTATTCTAGGTATTTTAAGAGGGCTTATAAGTCATAAACACCTAGATGAATTCATTATTCTAAAATCAAAACCCAAAACCTCTAAAGAGCTCTCTAGAACTCCATTGAAGCTTGAAGGTTTATTTCTCCACAAAATTCTATCAATTTTCGTGGATTAACATCAATTAAGGTTGGTTCTTCATCCTTGAAACTCTCTTCATCAAGGAGGACAAAACTCAAAGAGATTTCTAAAGTCTTCTAAAGATGAACTTGTCCGATTTTATAATCTATCCATGGGTTGTTGCATTAAAGGTTTTGAGTCATTGAATATTGATTGAATTGTTCTTAATTAGATAATTTTAACACAATTAACCTATGAACCCATGAAATTCATGAACCCTAGTTTTTGACTACTTTATGGATAAATTGATATTGTCTTAATGCTTATTAATTCTAATGTAGTTTTCATTGGGCTATTGAATGATGTAAGAATTGTATTGAATTGACGTCTAGGTTGTCTTATATTGATAAATATATATTGAATTGACCTAGAATTGAGTATTATGACTTTTATATTGAATTGATGATCATGGCCATGGGTAAGGGTCTTTTGGTATTGTATTGGATGATTTAGCTATGGATTGAAGTGGTGAGAACGGATTGGTGGTATGCTTCCCTAATTCTCTATATTTTTTGTAATGTAGGTTTTGAATTATTTTGTTATTGTTATGGTACAATTATGGTGGCGGTGCTATGTTTTATAATTCTGAATGATGTGGCCTCGTCGACGTTACTTTATGTATTATGATGATCAATGGACTTGTCGGCAACTACTTGATATATTATGATGATTTGTGTAGTTTATTTATGTGAAGTATGATCATATTCATCTACTTGTTATTAAGGTTAAAGTATGTGTTCTCCTATTGATGTTGTTAGGTGATCACGTTAGACTATGACTATGTCCTTATGTGTGTAGTCTTAGAGTTGATGCATGATTCTTCCTACTTGACTATATGAGTCTATGATGGTTATATTGATGATGTTATAGTAGTGTATAGGGTGGCTTATAGATGATAATGGTTATTCCTATGTGCTTCCCGAATGATATACTATATGTAATAAAGTGAAGTCTTGGTGTGTCTTGTGTGGTAGACTTGTGTTCCTTACTTAATACATGTATGAATGTGAATATGATATGTATTGACTTAGGATGCTAAAGCCTCTTAGTCTTTTATGTATGAATGACATGTGACCTTGAATGATGCTAAGAAGGTCTTTATGTGGAGCTTTCAACCTAGTTGCAAGGTTATGATCCTTGAAGTCGAAAACTATAATGGTATCCTTCTTTCATAATTGCTGGAATTAGGGTTGGTTGGCTGGAATGGTATGAAATCATCCGTAGGAAAGTCATTGAGCTATCCTCTTCGCCATTGAAAGGCAGTCCTAGGGGACCTCCTTGGTAGGGAGAATGTGATTGGGTTATGAACTAGATA
Organism: Solanum sitiens; assembly: GCA_016801875.1. Classification (NCBI taxonomy): domain Eukaryota; kingdom Viridiplantae; phylum Streptophyta; class Magnoliopsida; order Solanales; family Solanaceae; genus Solanum; species Solanum sitiens. Next base: position 627,243 of record JABWTJ010000155.1, read on the forward strand.
CGGAACCTCTTCATGTGATCCTTTATGTGAATTATTCTGTGAGAATAAAGGCTAGCACCGAGTGAGTATGGTAAGGGAAGTAGCTCTAGTTAAGAATGAGACTAGAGTGCAAAGAAACCATTCATGTTCCTTAACCATGTGCCTACATGGGATGTGTCCAAGTTCTACCATTTGCAAGTAGAACACCCTCCATCGGAGTAGGTTACAACTCCGGATTCCATGCTTAGCTACCATGGTCTATGTCGGTTATTTCCTTTTCTAATCTTATGGGATACCTACTAGTATTGGAGAATTTATATGAAGTTTAGGTGGTTGTATAGGATGCTATCTAGACATTGCACAATAGGCTTTGAAGATGTTAGTGAGTGAGTCCCTAGGTCTTCTCCAAGACCATTACTTGAATGTCCTTATGTGATGAATGTCTTAATTGAACTAATGAAGATGATGACTTAAGTTAGAAAGCATATAAATGAATAAGTACTTATCTAGACTAGTTTAAGGGTTGTCTAGTTAAGGTGTGAAGGGGGCATAAGAATGGTCACTTCATATCTTACCTAGATAAGTCTTAAAGAAAGAATCTAGATAGGAAAGTTGGTTGGTGCATTAGACATGATCCAAACTTCGCTAGACTTAAGGATTATTAAGTAATCTTGAAGAGGTCAAGTATGGACATTCTCTTCTTGAATTACTTGAGTAAGTCTTTTGATAACCTTTGTGAGGAGAATGTCATATTACATATGTGTTATTGTATTAACTGAGAATGATCTTATCCTAGGTACTCTAAAGGATCTCTTAAGTGTGTGTTAAGGGATTGTATGGGCGGTCTCTTCACAACTCACTCAAGTGAACCTTAGAATCACATTTGGTAGGAGGATCTCATGTTTATGTGTTTGGTGTATGGTAAGTGTAATTATCTCCTTATAGGTGGTCTTAAGGATCATTTAGGTGTGCCTAGAGAGGGTGTATGGGTGTTCTCTCTTTATCTTACTTAAGTGAGTCTTACGATAGCTTTAAGTGAGAAAGTTGCATGCTAGAAAGTGTTCACTGTGAAGCTGAAGAACTTCTCCGTAATATTAGAAAATAGTCAGTGTAAAGTGACATGGTTCACTGTAATGTTCCTTTAAAATGTGATAAAATGTTTAGGTGTTATATTATGTGTTTCTAAGGTGTTAAATGTTGTTCTTATGTTTATATTATGATGTTTTAATCAAAAAGATGCATATTTCCAATAAATATCTGTTTTCATGATTTTATGCATTAAGTCATACTTAGTACATGTGTTCGTACTAATTTCATACTTTTATCTATTTCTAAAGTGATTCATAGGTGATGGTGCTTTTGGGAGCGAAGCTTGGATTATAGGATCTTTCAAGCAAGTTCGAAGTATGTCCTCATTTGACTCAAGGGCAATGATGTCTTTTGATTTCTTATTCAATGTATTGTAATAGACTAAGTATTTCTACATTTCATATTGTATGGATCGTGTCCCAAGTATTCTTGTGTCAATGATTTGATGATATGAGACTTAGTATTTCCTATGATTTTTATATGAAAGGTATTTTGAAAGACTATTCGAATGTTGTGAAAAGTTTTAATTCTGCACTACTTTTCATTTATGTATATGCGATGAATGATACGAAAGGGCTTGTACAAGACCTACTAGAGGTCAAGTACGCCGTGTTGCGATTCGAGATTGACCCTAGCTTCTAGGGTGTGCTATCGGGTTGTGACAATTAGTTAGTTTAAGAAAAGAGTAAAATACAAGGTACGATATATGTATATATGTCTTATAAAATAGATCTAATAGTTGTATTTCTATTATGTGGTAAAATAAAATAATCAATGTACTTAAATGTATGATAAATTTATATGTGAAAATATATATAGTTGTATCATAATAAACTTATCATAAAAATATATAGATGTTGAATTTCAAAAATCAGTCGTTTTATTAAGACGTGAATTAAAAGTAAAATAGTAGTTGAATGTAAATATGTAGTAATATGTGATGTGTAATGAAAATATATAGAATATAGTTTTCAAAAATAAATAAATAAATGATATTAGATGTTAAAATATTACATAGAGTTTGTGATCTTAAATATGTTTGTTATTAAGTGTAGTGTATACATACATGTAAGTTGTTTAAAACATATGAATGTTTATTATTTTGTTTACATGTAGAGATAAGTTAACAATAGATTAGATTCAAAAATAATATGGGAAAAGTGTAGGAATTTATAAATTATAAGATAAATAAATAATATTAGTAAAAGAGATAGTAGATAAAAATAATAGATTATGTAGAGGCAAATATAGAATATATACCTTTATATGTATGACATATATATGTATATACCTCGTATTTGAACCTGTTGATATATCTAAAATTTGAAATAGCATGTTAAAAGATTGTGTTTGTTCAAAAAAACAGTAAGAATAGTCAATATATTTTAGGGATAATTTCAGAGACCTCCTTCCAAGTTTCGCTCTATAACACTCCATTCCCATGTTGTTTACGATATTACGTCTACCTCCCTTATTTTCGTTTTCTTGTAACCATTCTTTAAACCTATTTAAAATAAATATAAATTAATTTAGATTTGACATTTTTACCCTTCTATATATTAATTTCTTCATATTAAGAAATATTATATAAATATAAAATAGCTCATTAATTTGTATTTATATAATATTTATTAATATGAAGAAATTAATATATAAAAGGGTAAATTGTCAACTCTAAATTAATTTGTATTTATTTTAAATATATTTAAAGAATTGTTACAAGAAAATGAAAATAATGGAGGTACACGTAATATCGCAAACTACTGAGAAGGTGAGTGTTATAGGGCGAAACCTGAAGGGAGGTTTCTGAAATTATCCCTATATTTTATAAAGGGGGGATGTAAGAGTATAAAAAAAGTCCTAACTATTGAGCCTTATTCTATAGTTATATTTACTTTTTTAAAAATATATAAGCCTACTTTTTTCTTAAAAACAAATATGTATGTCTAAAGGTAAATATTAAACTAGTTTCAAATTTTATTTGGAGATCTAAGTGATAAGTTGGCTTAAATGAATATTAGCTAGCCCCTTTTTGAAACTTCATTCGGAAAAACTATTAAACTATAAGCCCTTTATTTGAAAACTTAAAAGGTCTGAAAGAAAGTTATAAGTGGAAACACTAACCCATTCTTTTAAGAAAAAAATATTTTTTTGCATAATTTGTTCTAAAAGTTTTTAGACTAGATTTATAAACAAATAATATTTGCTCACACAACTAATCTTCAAATCAAAACTTAAGAGTAAAGGTTAGTCAACATACCAAAACAATATAATTAAAACAATGAAAGACAAGGCTAAAGAACATTGGACTCCTATTTATGAGACTTCAAGCATCGTGATTATCCTAATTTGTTGTTGGCCTAATATCTTAGGCCAATAACGAGTTCCAAAGTAGAAACTCCAGCTCTCGGTTGTACCTGTAACATACAAAGAGGAAGAGAGATTAGAAACTATTCAAACAACAATTTCAAATTAAAAGAGAAGCAACATGAACTTAAAATAAAAGAGTTCCCAAACTACATGTGATGTAAACAATATTGTCATTAAGCTTGTTAAGAAAGAATAATACTCTTAGATGATAGAAAACTGATAATTGGCTCACAAAAGACCAATCACACCATTAGAAAAAATAGGCAGTCATTCCATTTTATACTCATGTTTGTTTAACTATGTTCAAATGTTAACAAGGCATGTCAATATTTCAAGATGTTGATCTAACTATAAGACTAAGGAAGGTTTAGCACAGACAATGAATTAGAACTACAAAATGCCAAATTATTCAAAGTCAATTAACACATATATTAACCTAATAATCCCCTGATATTATCACAGACCTTAAGATATAATGATTATGCATATAATATAAACTTGGAGCCCTTTCAGTAGATTACTAAATTAATTTACAAATAATAAAGCTTATCTATTTGCTTAACCATCTCTTTGGTAAACTCAAACAAAAATTCTCACTGATAAAGTCACAGATTAACAAGCTAGTTATTCCTATATCATGACAAATTACTAGGTTTCATGTCAAGAATCAATGATTAATATAGTATGGTCAGTAAGCTAAGCGAGGCTGTCATATATTTTGTAGATAGATAATCCTAGGTTCGTAGGTGTGAAAAGAGAACCACTTCACAGACTAATGTTAGGATAGATATATTTATGCTTAATAATCAACAATCAAAGAAATAATCAATGGAATCTAAGGTTCATGAATTCAATACTTGAACCAAAAGCTAAAGAAAATATGGATTGAACAAAACTTTAATTTAAAATATCGCAGTAAAATCCCAATGTAAGGAAATAGACTCTTAAACTTCTAAACTGTTATCATTTTTTTATTTTTTCAAACTTTCAGAGAAACAAGAAGATGAATATCAGAATACAGAGGACATCCAATCGTTTCTTCAAATGACCGAACTAGATGATAACAAAATGGTAAAATAAATGAGAAGAAGGGATTTTACCTTGTGTTGAGCAGCAAACTAGAGCTTAGACGTCAAAAATTCTAAATTCTAACTTCCTTAAACTCGAATTCAAAATCGAAAATAGAAAGATGAAAGAAGATCGAAATTTTCTAGAAACCTAATACTTGAAGTGTGATTTCGTCCCTCTTTTCTGTTATTCTTGGATCGTTGTTGTGACTTTCGGATTGCTCGAATTTAGTTGAATGTCCTTGGGTGTTCATCGTTTTTGTTGGGAGATTTTTTGAATCATTTTCTCTTCTTTCGGATGTTCTACAAGATCTTTGTTGGATGTCGTTGGGTGGTTTTGAATGGAAAGAGGCCTGCCCTTTTTGTCACGCCCCGAGCCTCGACCCTGGGCGAAACCAGCACTCGAAGACCATCGTTTTCCCTCAAGAGAACCCTTGGCCTGACTTACTTAACTTAGCGGAAGACTACACTCAACTTAAACAAGAATAATACATGTTTAAAGGAAAGTACTTCATATCATAAATCTAGCCAAAAATGGCATTTAAGTCTTAAAAGCTGACAACAACTCCAAACTGAAATACTATTGTCTATGAAGCCTCTAAACTGACTACTGAAGAGGGATGTTGGGACAGACCCCACAACATCCTAAAAGCTAAACTAATAAAGAAATGAAAAAGGATGTTCTCCGGAATGCAAGGAGGCTCACCACTGAATCTGGAGCTCAATCCAGATCAACAAAATGTCGCGTGCTGATCCTAGTTACCTGCGTCTGCATCATAAAATGATGCAAGCCAACTGGCATCAGTACATTGAATGTACGAGTATGCAAGTTGGAAAGCTAAACAACACATAGTCTTGAAAAGGAGTGAGAATGAACACTTACCTTGGTTCTGCTCAACTCATGATCTACTAACTATTATTCAATATATGTAGTTAAAAGTAAAAGTGCAATATAAAGAAATACTGATTGAAACATGATGAAAACTCTGAATGTATACAAGTATACAATAATGTCTGATATGTATATAAAATACAATAACTAATGTATATGAGAATATAATAACTGATATATATGAAAATACAAAACTGTTGTGGGAGATTCTCTAGCCGACAACCATCACTTAAGAGCTACAGTGATGATACAGCGTTACTCAGCCCACGTTGCCCGTCCATCCAAACTTTGCCAGAGTATAGGACATGAACTGCCTAATGGATCCACTAGTAAACTATGAAGAGGGTTTATTTAAAAAGTATGACCCTTTTCTACCCATGATGGCTACATAGTTTACATGGAGACTTGAGTTATCTGAACTTACATCCCCATATCGGTGCTCAATACTACTCTCAAAATATATATATATTGGCTCTTATGTTTTTAAAACATACTGATTCTGTGATTTGAGATTAGTGCTCAAAACTTAGCTTTTAAAAAGCTCTCTTGGAAATCATAGTTTCCTTTTTCTTCTATTAATACTAACCATAGGCTCTCTGGAAGTCTAGCTTCCTTTCTTTCTCAAAAGTATGAAAACATTTTAGTGTAAGCTCTTAGGGACTACTTAGTTCCCTTATAACTCTTGAGAAATGAACTCAACTTTATGCTCTTTGCTTACTCGAAACTTAACTCTTAGGGAATACTTATATCATTTGAGAATTTAACTCAACTCTTTACTTGAACATTTAAACAAAGTTAAAACGTTTGTGTAAGACTCTGGAATGCTTTAGGAACTTACTTTGACTTGCTTCTTAACTTTTAGACTTGACTCGTAACTTCCTTGACATTTATCTTGACTTTCCTTGAATTGGATTATGCATTCAAGGATCGTGATCTCATGTTTATGGATGATTTCATGATGTTTAGATGTACTTTAGAGTGTTGGAATCAACTAGGAATGATAAGTACATCACTTAGGAACTCGTACGGAAAGATAGGGAAAGAACGGGTCTCCAGGGGTCGTGGCGCTCTGAGAAGCGCGGGGCGCCAAAACCTGTCGGACATGCCCTGGTCTGGGGCACTCTGGCTGGCGCACCGCGCCAGGTTCTGTCAGACAGAGCGTGCCTTGAGACGCCCTGGCAGGCGCGGCTCCCCAAGGGCCGTCTGACGGGACCTTCGACTTTCTTCTTCGTTTTTCATCTCTAAACCTTCTGAAACTCCCATGGATCCTACCCCAAACACCTAGGATCCCTAAATAACTCATTACCCAATAGTTTAGACCCGAAAACAGTATGAAAACAAGAATCAAAACTACTAGAGATCAACTACAAATCAACCAACGAGAACTTTAAACTTTTCATCAAGAACTTCAAGATTTACTTTCAAATAACTCTAAATTTATGTAATGATTTGAATTGGAGGGTGGGTGAAAGAACCCAACACCGAATGATCTCACATACCTGTTAGGGATCACCCCCGACGAAATCCACACAATGAATTCTTGGCGTTCTTGCGTCTTCTTCTCCCTTCTCCTCTTTTCTCCTCTCTTTCAAAACCCTAGCTTATTTTCTAAGTGTGCAAACTGAATGGGATCAGTTTAGACCACAACATATTACCCCAAAAACGAAATTAATGATTTACTTAGGAAAAGACCAAAACACCCTTAACAAATCCGGATTTGGAACTTTCCCTGCTCAACAGCTCAACTTCCAAAGGTCATATATCCCTCATACTCCTCATAAATTCACAAACTTGGAGCCGTTGGAAAGATCTTACGACGAGCTTTCCATCCATATAAATAAATCACACAAACGTTTCCTGAGCTGGAAGTTATGACCATTTGAAAATGACAAAAAACTCACTTTTGAAATCTGGAAATTTTCCAGATTTCCTTACTTATTTCCAAATTTGATTCTTCCTGTTTATTTTAGCTTAACCTTATTTTACTCTAGAATATGAGATGTTACAATATTTCCCCCTTGGGAACATTCGTCCTCGAATGAGAATTCTTTGTCTAAATTACGGGCAGTAACATCATTTCAGCACGCAACAACACAACAAGTAATAATATGTTCATACATAGTCTTATAAAGTGCTAAGAAGAGAATTTTGTACCTTGATTTGCATTCTCTCTGGATTCAAAGAGATGTGGATATCTCTTCTTCATATCCTCATCTGCTTCCCAAGTCGCTTCTTCAACAAATATGTTCCTCCAAAGGACCTTGACTGAAGCAACTTATTTTGTCCTCAACTTGCGAACTTGACGATCCAAAATCTGAACTGGACTTCTTCATAGGATAGGATATCCTTAATCCCCATATTCTCTGTTGGTACTATCAATGAAGTATCACCCAAGCACTTCTTCAATATAGAAATATGGAATACCGGATGAACCGTTGGTAACTATTGGGGTAGCTCCAACTCATAAGCCACATTGCCACTCACTTGGAGATTCTATAAGTTCTAATATACCGGGGACTAAGTTTCCCCGTTTTACCAAACCTCATAACTCCTTTCATAGGTGAAACCTTAAGATACACCCAATCATCTACCTCAAACTCTAAAGGCCTTCTCCTAACGTATGTGTAGGACTTTCGGCGACTTTGTGTTGTCTTCGACCTTTCTTGAATTACTTTCACCTTCTCCATAGCTTGGTGAACTAAATCTGTTCCTATCAACCCTACTTCTCTGATTTTGAACCACCCAATAGGAGATCTACAACTTCTCTCATAAAGAGCTTTCATATGGAGCCATTTGGATGCTCGAATAATAACTATTGTTGTACGCGAACACAATGAGAGGTATATGATCATCCCAAATTCCCTTGAAATCAATCACACAATCTCTCAACATATCTTCCAAGGTTTGGATAGTAAGTTTGGCTTGTCCATCTATCTGAGGGTGAAAAGCAGTACTCAAATTCACCTTTGAACCCAAACCTTTCTCGAAGGATTTCCAAAACTGTGCAGTAAATTGTGCACCTCTATCTGAAATAATGGAGACTGGAGTCTTACCACTTCTTGAAGGTACAACTTAGCATAGTCTTCAGCCGAATAGGTAGTCTTTACCAGCAAGAAATGGGATGACTTTGTCATTTTGTCACCAATCATCCAAATAGAATCGTGTTGCCTTCGCGATCTTGGCAAGCCTGTGATCAAGTCCATATTAATCATATCCCACTTCTATTCCGGAAGTTCTATATTCTGGGCTAAACCTCCAGGCCTTTGGTGTTCCACTTTCACTTGCTGACAATTTGAACACTTAGCAACAAACTCAGCAATATCTTTCTTCATGCCTTCCCATCAATATACCTCTCTCAAATCACGGTACATTTTGGTGGAACCTGGATGAATGGAATATCTGGAGCTATGAGCCTCCTCCAAGATTATCTCTTGGAGTCCATCCACCTTGGAGTCCATCCACCTTAGGTACACATAATCTGCCTTGGTACTTCAGCACACCATCTCCCCCTTGTTCATAAGCCAATACTCTCTGATTATGGACACTTACCTTCAAATAAAGCAAAATAGGGTCTTGGTATTGCTTCTCTTTCACTTCTGACACTAATGATGATTCAGCCCCATTGGTCGCCACTATGCCTCCTTCTGTGGAGTCCATAAGTCTGACTCCCAAACGTGCAAGTCTGTGCACATCTTTTGCTAACTCCCTCTTCTCTTCTTCGACATGAGAAGTACTTCCCATGGACAACCTACTTAAGGCATCAGCAATCACATTAGCCTTACCTGGGTGGTAAAGAATACTCATGTCATAATCCTTGAGTAATTCCAACCACCGTCTCTGTCTGAGGTTGAGTTCTTTCTGATTGAACACATATTGGAGGCTCTTGTGATCAATGAATATATCAACATGAACACCATACAAATTGTGACGTCATATCTTCAAAGCGAACACCACTGCAGCCAATTCTAAGTCATGAGTTGGATAATTCTTTTCATGAACCTTCAACTGTCTAGAGGCATAAGCTATGACCTTGCCATTCTGCATTAACACACAGCCCAAGCCAACTCTTGATGCATCACAATACACCACGAATCCTTGAGTACCCTCTGGTAAGGTCAAAATTGGAGCGGTATTCAATCTCTTTTTCAACTCCTGAAAGCTTTTCTCACAAGCTTCAGATCATTGAAACTTGACTGTCTTCTGGGTTAACTGGTCAAAGGAGAAGAGATAGATCAAAACCCTTCAACAAAACTCCTATAATAGTCAACCAATCCCAAGAAACTCCTTATATCATATGGAAATGTGGGTCTAGGCCAACTCTGAACTGCTTCAATCTTTTGAGTATCAACTCTAATTCCTTCACCAGAAACAATGTGGTCTAAGAATGCCACAGACTTAAGCCAATACTCGCACTTGGAGAACTTGGCATATAATTCCTTATCCTTCAAAGTCTGAAGAACAATCCTGAGGTGACTAGCATGATCTTCTTCATTCCTTGAATAAATCAGTATGTCATCAATGAAAACAATGACAAACAAATATAAATAAGGTTTGAAGACTTTGTTCATAAGATCCATTAATGTTGCAGGTGCATTTGTCAAACCAAAGGACATAACCAAAAATTCATAATGCCCATACCTTGTTCTAAAAGTTGTCTTTGGAATATTGCATTCCCTTACTTTCAACTGATGATAGCCTGATCTGAGGTCAATCTTGGAAAAGCAAGAAGCACCATGAAGTTTATAGAAAATATCATTTATCCTTGGAAGAGGATATTTATTCTTGATGGTCACCTTATTCAATTGGCGGTAGTCTATACACATCCTAAGGGACCCATCTTTCTTTCTAACAAACAAGACCGAAACGCCCCAAGGTGAGACACTTGGTCGGATGAAATCTTTATCTAACAAATCAGTCAACTGTTCTTTTAGGTCTTTTAACTCTGCTGGTGCCATTCTGTATGGTGGAATAGATATAGGACGAGTATCTGGGATGATGTCTATGCCGAAGTCTATCTCTCTTTAGGGAGGGACTCCGGGTAGGTCATCAAGAAAGACTTCCAGAAACTCACTGACTATAGGAACTGACTGAAGGGAAGGTACCTCAACACTTGAGTCATTAACTCTGACTAAGTGATAGATATACCCCTTAGAAACTAACTTTCTCGCCTTGAGGTACAAAATGAAGCGACCCTTAGGCACTGCTGAACTACTAACCCACTCTATGACTGGCTCATTTGGAATTTGAAACTTGACAACTCGAGTTTTGCAATCTATTGATGCATAACAGGCATGGATCTAGTCCATACCTAGAATGACATCAAAATCTACCATGTCTAACTCTATTAAATCATCCATGGTACTCTTGTGATTGATGGAAACAGGACAATTACGATATACTCTTTCTGCTAGAATGGATTCATCAACGGGTGTGGAAACACTGAATAGTTCGCTAAGTTGCTCAGGAGAAATCTCAAAGTTTATAGCAACATAGGGAGTTACAAAAGATAAACTCTCTCCTAGGTCTAACAATGCATAAACAGTAAAGTCAAAGACTTGAATCATACCAGTAACAACATCTGGCAAATTCTCTTGTTCTTGGCGATTATTGTGAGCATACAAGAGGTTTGTTTCTCCGCTAGTACCAGAAGTAGCTCCCCTAAGTGTAGCCCTATCTGGTGGAGCAGCTGATGAAGATTGTGCCCTATTTCCCCCATTGCCACCTATTTGACTACTCTTTAGACATTCTTTCATGAAATGTCCAGTCTGATCGCACTTGAAACAATGTGCGGAGCCTTCGTGACAAATGCCAGAGTGATTCCTACCACACTTGGCGCAGGCAGGAGACTTACTACCTCTTTGTGACACACTTCCTCGTGAATATGCAACCCTAGCTCGAGAGTTTTGATCATGATGCTCAACTCTGTCTCTGGGTGCAGGGGCACTAGCAGACGATGGTGCATGCCCCTTTGATTTTTGAAATTGTGGTCGACTTGAACCACCCTTCCTCTGACCAGACTCATTTCCAGTCTTTGATTTCTTGTTTCGATATTCCTCTTTGTCCCTCATCTTCTCCTCTTTCACTTGTTGGACATAGACCATAATCCTGGATATATCCATGTCACCTATCAATATGGCAGCCCTACCTTCCTTACTTGAAGCTCGACCAAACCCGGCAACAAACAAACTCATTATGATTCTCATGTCTTTCACCATCTCCGGAGCATAGAGAGACAGTTGGGTGAACTTCAACCCATACTCATGAACACTCACAGAGTCCTGTTTCAACATGAGGAACTCCCTTACCTTGGCTTCCTTCAGTTCGCGAGGAAAAAAACTCCCCAAGAAGGCTTCTTCGAAACAAGCCCAACTTAAATGTGGTACATCCTCAGCTCTACCATCCTTCCATTGATCAAATCAGGTTCTAGCCACACCCTTCAATTGGTATGTAGCCAATTCAACCCTCTCAGCATCACCACATGCATCACCTCAAATACCTTCTACAACTCTTCTACGAAGTTCTCTGGATCTTCATTATTGCTTGATCCGGTGAAACTAGGAGGATTCATCCTAAGGAAATCACGAATTCTCGAGGTGTCAGCCTCTTCCTGTCGAGATCCTCTTTGTTGCCCGACTTGGTTAGTCACCGCTTGGCTCAGCATTTGGATAGCCTCGCAGAACTCAGCATTGGTAACCGCTCCTTAAGGTTGCACCTGTGGTGCAATTGAGACCTCTTGTTCCTCAACATTTCTTCGTGGTCGACCTCTGACTGCTCTTCTTGGAGAAATGATGATCTGAAAATACGTGTAAACACGAATCAAAGAGAGAGACTTCAGCGATAAACTCTTTGCACCAAAAAAGATGAAAGGAGGGACACATTCCTAAATGTTGTAGCCTCTTAATCATAGATGTGGTGCGCTTCACACCGATGACTAGGACTCTACAGAAATGGCTTCATAGACTCCCTAGGACTCTTGAACTTTGTGCTCTGATACCAAGTTTTTCACGCTCCGAGCCTACACCATGGGCAGAACTGGCACTCGAAGACCATCGTTGGCCCTCAAGCGAACCCTTGGCCTGGCTTACTTAACTCAGCGGAAGACTACACTCAACTTAAATAATAATAATACATGTTTAAAGGAATGTACTTCATATCATAAATCTGGCCAAAAATGGCATTTAAGTCTCAAAAACAGACAACAACTCCAAACTGAAATATTATTGCCTACGAAGCCTCTAAACAGAATGAAGAGGAATGTTGGGACAGACCCCACAACATCCTTGTCACGACCGGAATCTAGACCCCAGATGAGACCGGCGTCGTTGACCTCTCAGAGGTCGCAGACAAGCCTACAGACGTCATTCTTACTTCATCTAGGTTAATTTTAGCGGAAAATTTGGAACTTTTTGTTTCTTAACTTACTTATTAAACATTCTCATTAATACATAATTGTTCACCATCAACCATCTAATATTAGGATCATCAAATGAAAGAAATACTGTAATATAGTAATAAAGATGTACTTGCCAAAATGGCACCAATACAATGTCTGAATAAAACAGGAAAGAAACACTAGTGGAACATGCTCCACTAGCTCAACTCTAAAACTAAGCTAGAATATAAATGGCAGTATCCTCGAAAGCATGAGGGCCTACCAAGTCCGTACGAATGCTCGACGTCCGGATAGCTTCAGCGTCAACCTGTAGCTCTAGCGTCCACCTGTGCGTGCACCTAAAATTGTAGAGTTGTATAGGGTTAGTACACACTTGTACTAAGTATGGGTATATACAAGCACACACCAAGGACATGCATGAGAAAAGATAGCTCTTTCCTAACAACATGATTATGGAAAGTCAAGTCAGTGGACTTGCCAAATTGACATTAGGAAAGTTAGTGAACCTTCCAAATTTGGATTAGGAAAGTCAGTGAGCTTTCCAAATTTGGATTAGGAAAGTCATGCCATGAGAGTAACATGCATCATCATAATCATCATATTGCACACAGCACATAACATCTTACACATAGCACATATCATATTGCATATAGCACATAACATCTTTCATATCATTCATTCATATGCCATGAGACCTTGGAATCATGGACTTGACATTAAGACTTTCCAAAATGAGGGCTCAACATATGGGACCTCAACTAGGGAGTCTTCATTAGCAAACATAGAGTCTGCTTCATTCATTCATACGTACTTTATTTCATTTCGTTCATAGGCCAGTGTAAACACCAGCTATACCTAGGGTGTAGTTTAAGACTTTCATCGGGTTTGTTGGTGCAATGATCAAGAATAACCTAGTGTCATTACCTGAGTCTAGCTCACCTCTTGATTATCCTATCCTAACACCTTTGGTATCATTCATTTCATTATGTGCTTCATTTAAGGCTGGCCTCATTCATTCATTGGGAACTTTAACTTTAACCGACATAGATCATGTGAGCATCATGAAATCCAGTGTCTCCCCCACACCGAAAAGAGGTGGAATCACCGGCCAAAGTGACCCAAAAACATGCTAGCGTACATGGGAATTTAACCCCGCCAGATCCCTATATTGGCAGTATAGGTTCGAAGACCAGGAGATATAAGGAGACCCATACCCGGCAAGCTGGACATTCTCATTTCATGAGAGTTACGTGAACCTCCGCCCTTCCCTAAAGAAGGCATCACCGCTCATAGTTAGTCTATCTGTGCTCAGTATAAAGTTCCATTACATTCAACTCATACGTCATGGAAGTTGGCTTCTAGTATGAGGACATCATAGCTCAATAGATGATTTCTCATCTCATCATTAGTATTAAGTGTGTTAATCTCAATACTTTCGTTAGAGTGTTCATAGACACTGGTCTCTTCATTAACTTTACACTCTCATAGGTGAGTACGTTTTGGTAACATTTACTTAGGCTCATTTGAGATTTTTCTCATCTTTTACATTAGCCTCATATTATGTTGTCACCACATTCATTAACATTAGCACATTTGCTCTTCATAATTATTCACCCCATTTTACGTGAATGTTTATTTCATCATATGCCAATATACTTGGCCATTTGTGTGTTTCACACTCTTACTTAACCCTTTTAGGGTTTCGTAATTTCATTACATAATAATCATTTTCATCGTATGCCAATGCACTAGGCCATTTAGTGTGTTTTACACTCATACTTAACCCTTCTAGGGTTACATCCTTTCATTACATACATCTTAGGTTCACTTCTTTAAAACGTATGCTAGACTTATGAGTCTATACACACAAGCCATGAGGCTTCATTCATAATTCGTTAAGTGATTCATACATTCCTAAGATTATGTAGTACAAGACTTATGTATCTTGTATATATGCCAAGATCTTGATTTCGATATAAGTAGGTAGCATTATTCTTGGATATTTTGTTCACGTATGACTATGTATCAATACGGAAGTTTGGGCAAGGAAACCCAAGTTCGAATCACTTGGATAACATTTATATTTTTCATTGATTATATTTTTAATCTCCATAATATTGGGACTCTAAATTGAACCCCAACATTAACATTGTATCATTAGTTTTCTACTTGGTTTTCTTCTTATGTTGGCCGAAGGGTTGTGGGTTCGAACCCCCACAACCCCTTTTTATTTTTCATTGATATCTCCTTGCCCAATTTCGCCTAAACCAAGAGGTTGTGGGATCAAACACCCACAGCCTCTTTTGTTTTATTCATTATATACGCTGGAATAGGGAGGTTGTGGGTTCGAACCCCCACAGCCTTCTTATTTCAATTTAAATTCGCTAGAGGCTGTGAGGTGGTGGGTTCGAACCCCCACAGCCTCCTATTTTTTTTTTATTAAATTTCGCTAGGCTAAGCATTTTGGCAGTGAGGTTGTGGGATCGAGCCCCCACAGCCTCACTTTGTTTTCTTATTTAATTTTGCCATTCTCCTTTCCAACCTTGAGGTCGTGGGTTCGATTCCCACGCCTCACATTTTCTTTTCTTTATTTTTCTCTTCTTTTACTCGCTGCATGGAGGTCGTGGGTTCGATTCCCACGCCTCCCATTTATTTATTTAGTTCTTGTTCTCTTCTTACTAACCCAGCTGACCCAGTTTCGATTCCCCCAGCCCCCTTTTCTTTTTCCTTTCTCGCGAATTCCAGTAGCCAAAGGGTGAGGTCACAGGTTCGAATCCTGGTGGCCTCACCTCTTTAAAATTTATTAATTTCCAGATTTTCTTTATTAACTTTAGTCTAATTTAACCTTGCATAGTTGCTGGAAATTTTGGTTATTTTCAATTCATTTTTATCAATGTTCTCACTTGATTCATAGGGTGTATTCATATACCATCTTAACACATCTTTAGGCGCATCTTTCATGAGTTTATTTGTCTAAAAGATTGTCACTCAATCAGCCACATTTCATTACAATGAACATCAGATTGTGTACACATTTTACACATAAAATACAAAGAATGAACATGTTAATTCATACTTCCAACAGTGAGTACATTCACTGCCAACGTGCACACACACACATCATTTTTTTCGATCACACATTGATTGTCATTTTCGTGATTTCACGTACATAAACATATTCACATTCAACACAAAAACATCACACATACCTAAATCTATCAGCAAACAAACTCAACCTACGAATCATTGGGAGCTAGTGACAGGGACATGCAACGGGGAACAACCCTAGTTTTTGGAGTGAATATCTTGAATCTTAAGGGGTCTCTTGGGAAAGGGACCAAGAGAGAAGAAACCCATACCTTAATTTGCTTGTTCAAACGTGAAGTTGCTGCCCAAAACCCTCTCCAAAATCAGTCCAAGCTTCCTCAACGTCCACACCACTCGACGGACAACTCCTCTTTGCCTTAACGTTTTTGGTTACTTTGTTTTTCTTAAAATTTCATGTGAGTTCTTTAAGTGTGAAGAACTCTTAATATTATTTCTGTTCTTTGTTGTTTTGGCAGAAACCAACGTGAGAGAGATGATGAAATGTGAGAGAGAAATCGTGAGAAAGAGTAGTCTAATATTAGGAGTTTTAGTTTGGGAACTAGTCAAACTAGGACTCCTTAATAAATTAAATAAAAACCTGATTTAATTAACTTAGTGAAAGGACCATTATGCCCTTAAAAAAATCGGATTATAAAACATAATTAAATCACCAATATGTTGCTTCCATTGGGGCTCGAACCCGAGTGACACCCTTTCGCGAAAATGGGTCACTTCGGATCGACCCAACCCGAATTGATTCTTTAATTAAATTAATTAATTAATTTCTTAGGATAATTACAATATTACCCTTGGCCTGGAAAAGACCATTTTACCCCTGGACCCTCAAAACTCAAGATTTCTTCTTTTTAAGTCCGGTAAAGACTTTTTCGATTAAATCTTCATTTTCGAGAGCCCTACATGGTTGGTTCCAACCTTTCCAAGCTCAATTAACACCCCAAGTTAGTTGGCTTGGCCGTAGTAAGGGTTCTAAGGTCTGGTGCTACGCGTATCAATCCGTGTGAACCTTGGTCTAATCGCAAGCATTCTTGATGCCTTAAGCATTTGTCTTATTCATTTTTAGGGTTGTTACAATCCTAAAAGCTAATCTAATAAAGAAATGAAAAAGGATGTCCTCTGGAATGCAAGGAGGCTCACCACTGACTCAGGAGCTCAATCTGGATCAACAAAATGCCGCTTGCTGATACTAGTTACCTACTTCTGTATCATAAAATAATGCAGGCCAACTGGCATCAATACATTGAATGTACGAGTATGCAAGTTAGAAAGCTAAAAAACACATAGGCTTGAAAAGGAGTGAGAATGAACACTTACCTTGGCTCTACTCAACTCATGATCTACTACTCTTATTCAAAATACATAGTTAAAAGTAAGTGCAATATAAAGAAATACTGACTGAAACATGCTGAAAACTCTGAATGTATACAAGTATACAATAATGTCTGATATATATATAAAATACAATAACTGATGTATATGAGAATATAATAACTGATATATATATGAAAATACAATACTGTTGTGGGAGATTCGCTTCCCGTCCATCCTAAATTTGCCAGAGTATAGGACCTGAACTGCCTAATGGATCCACTAGTAAACTATGAAGAGGGTTTATTTAAAAAGTATGACCCTTTTCTACCCATGATGGCTACATAGTTTACATGGAGACTTGAGTTATCTGAACTTACATCCCCATATCGGTGCTCAATACTACTCTCAAAATATATATATATTGGCTCTTATGTTTTTAAAACATACTGATTCTGTGATTTGAGATTAGTGCTCAAAACTTAGCTTTTAAAAAGCTCTCTTGGAAATCATAGTTTCCTTTTTCTTCTATTAATACTAACCATAGGCTCTCTGGAAGTCTAGCTTCCTTTCTTTCTCAAAAGTTTGAAAACATTTTAGTGTAAGCTCTTAGGGACTACTTAGTTCCCTTATAACTCTTGAGAAATGAACTCAACTTTATGCTCTTTGCTTACTCGAAACTTAACTCTTAGGGAATACTTAGTTCCCTTATATCATTTGAGAATTTAACTCAACTCTTTACTTGAACATTAAAAAAAAGTTAAAACTTTGGTTTAAGACTCTGGAATGCTTTAGGAACTTACTTTGACTTGCTTCTTAACTTTTAGACTTGACTCGTAACTTCCTTGACATTTATCTTGACTTTCCTTCAATTGGATTATGGATTCAACGATAATGATCTCATGTATATGGATGATTTCATGATGTTTAGATGTACTTTAGAGTGTTGTAATCAACTAAGAATGAAAGGTACATCACTTAGGAACTCGTACAGAAAGTGTATAGGGGTACAACGGGGTCTCCAGGGGGTCGTGGCGCTTTGAGAGGCGCGGGGCGCCAGTGCCTGTCGGACAGACCCTGGTCTGGGGCGCTCTGGCTGGCGCGCCGTGCTAGGGGCTGTCAAACTCCCATGGATCCTTCATCGTTTTTCATCTATAAACCTTCTCAAACTCCCTTGGATCCTACCCCAAACACCTAGGATCCCTAAATAACTCATTACCCAATAGTTTAGACCCGAAAACAGTACGAAAACAAGAATCAAAACTACTAGAGATCAACTACAAATTAACCAACAAGAACTTCAAACTTTTCATCAAGAAATTCAAGATTTACTTTCAAATAACTCTAAACTCCTGTAATGAATCGAATTGGAGGGTGGGTGAAAGAAACCAACACCGAATGAACTCACATACCTGTTAGGGATCACCCCTGACGAAATCCACACAACAAATTCTTGGCGTTCTTGCGTCTTCTTCTCCCTTCTCCTCTTTTCTCCTTTCTTTCAAAACCCTAGCTTATTTTCAAAGTGTGCAAACTGAATGGGATAATTTTTGACCCCAACATATTAATCCCAAAACGAAATTAATGATTTACTTAGGAAAAGACCAAAACACCCTTAACAAATCCAGATTAGGAACTTTCCATGCTCAACATCCCAATTTCCGAAGGTCATATCTCCCTCATACGACCTTGGAGATTCGCAAAGTTGGTGTCGTTGGAAAGGTCCTCCGATGATATTTCCATCCATATAAAGAAATCACTCAAAATCTTCCTGAGCTGGAAGTTATGGCCGTTTAAAAATGACCAAAACTCACTTTTGAAATCTACAAATTTTCCAGATTTCCTTACTTATTCCAAATTTGATTCTTCGTGTTTTTATTAGATTAACCTTAGTTTACTCTAGAATACGAGATATTACACTTTTATAGGCAAAATCGGACTTCAAAGTCTGATTTGAAATCTAAAAATTGTTGGAACAAAGGTTTGCAGCTAAAATCGAATCAACATCAACTTTTCAGAATTTCGGAGTCGTTGGGATAAGGCATAGGCGGCGTAGGGGTCTCTTTTCATCAGAAAAGGAGTAATGGAGGAGACATAAATCAAGAGACCTTCGGATATTGTTGTTATCGCGATTCATAGTCGTTCTTTGATGGGATGAAAGAGTGACGGGGCATGGGGAAGAGGAACACCTTGGGAAGGAGGAGAAGTTGTGAGGCGATGGGGGAGCAGATAATGTTGGAGACCACCGGATATTATTGTTTTTTCGTTAGTCCAAGACCGTTCTTGATGAGAGAGGTCGTATAGCATGGGGAAGGAGGAGCATGCATCGTTGGGAAAAGTTGGGCAACTTGTAGTATCTTGGGGAAAAGGAAGAAGCAGACGCTTCTTTTCTTTATGGGGAAGGGGAGAAACGTTGGGGTCCTTAGTGAGGAAGAAAGGTCTTGATTAATTTGGATCGTCCGATCGTTTGATCGAACGGTTAAGATAAATGAGGATTAAAAAGAAATATATATATATATATATATATATATATATATAAATATATATAATATTTAATTCTTTATAAGCATGACATTTATGAAATAAATTTATCAAGTAAAATAAATAATTAAAAATATTTTCGTATTCTTATAAATCTCATAACATATATTATTATTATTATTATTATTATTATTATTATTATTGTTACTATTATTATTGTTGTTGTTGTTGTTGTTGTTGTTGTTGTTATTATTGTTATTATTATTATTATTATTATTATTATTATTATTATTATTATTATTATTATTATTATTATTATTATTATTATTATTATTATTATTATTATTAGAAGAAGAAGAAGAAGAAGAAGAAGAAGAAGACGCCTGTATAACAGGGGAATCCCAAAGCATTCATAGCACGGAAGAAATGGACATTGAAATATTTCTTCAACAGTTCAGGAATCAGATAGAAGAATCTTCTAGTTCAGACACACTAAAGGGAAAAGAGAAGACTAGATGATAAGTCACTAACTTTTATAAAAGTTAGAAAAAATGTAAGCTTTTATAAAGTTTAAGACCCCAATGTCGGTCCAATAATGTAACATGATGTAAGTCCTTACGTCATAAATTTTAGACTTTTCTTCAAGTCCTTTCTATATAAGGATCTCTTTGTAGAAGAGAGGAGGCAGTCTTTGGGCAACTTCTCTTGTATTACTTCCTTTGTAATTCAACTACCACATAAATAAAATAATTGTTGTTGTTGTTCCTACTTTGAAGAATTATTGTTGAAAGTCTTCTCTAGTTAAGGTATTATTTTTCTCTCTTTTACTATTAATTTAAACATTTTTTCAATATTTAAACTGCCTAAATGATAGGCGAAATACTTCGTGTTGGACTAACAACAACTTGAACTATTACGACATAGTGATAAAAAGATTGTCTCGATGTCTCTAAGATCAAAGTAGTGTAGTCCAGGGATGGAAAGATCTTGGCTTAGTACGGTGTTCCTGATAAGGCCCATGTTAGCTATGAATGAGGCGTTGTTTGGACCGTGTTGCAACCGTAAAAGTTTTTTTCATCCTTAAAGTGCATGAACTGTAAACGAACCTGCCTAAAAATGGTATCAGAGCCATGGTTGTAATAGGGATAGGTGGTGTTAGTTCAACACAATTTTATTAATATGAACATTATGAAGAAACATACTACTGTTAAAAACAGTAGAAAAGAGTAATATGATATGCCTCAACAAATAGATCTTCTAAATAAATGGACTATTCCTAAAATTCAACCCAAGGTTATATACCAAATGGGTACTTTTGAAAAAATGAGACTTAAACAAATTGTTAAAACTACAGAAGAAACTATTACTGTGGACTTGGATCATGGTACTTTTAGATTATTATTTGAAAGTGATTTTGCTCCTTATAGAGAAAATTATAGATTTTTGCATATTGGTTTAGTAAAAGTTACTTTTAAGTTCCTCACTCTAAGAGGCCTAACATAGAGCTTTATAGCAGCCCTGAGGGATGGCAGAAATCAGAATTGGAAAAAATCTTTTATAGGGACAGTTCAAATTAGTTTGGCATATGGCCTTGTTTATTTCAACGCTTATCCTAATTTGCAAATCTCTTTAACTGATGAAAATTCACTAAATACTTTAATATTATTTATAAAATTGCATGGCTACGATTATTTGCCTGGTACAGAAGTTATATGTATTTGCTATAGAATTTACTATAAGCTTTTATACACTTTAAACCTTATGTGTAAAATTATGAATTTTAAAAATGAAACAATTATAATAGAAACAAACTTTAGTAAGTCTGAGGAGATTAAGAGAATGAAGTTCATGTTGGCTAATCACTCTGCGATAGTGTTACACACAGTCAGAGAAGGAAATCAATAGGCGGATTTTTTCACTAACTATATTTTCAGTTTTGTAGATATTAACAAATTTCAATTCAACTCATAGGAGATTCCAAATATTAAAAGAAGTATAATTTAGTTGGTAAAAGTCTAATGTTTCAAACTTGAGATTTAAGAAGTGTCAAAATCGAAGAACATTTGGACAAACAAGGTCAAACAGCAGCAACGATCAGAATCAAATGGTAATACACATTCAAGGGCAACCCCGCAACATTTGCAAATTCAAAACTAGCGCATATTTCGAGTGATAAGCTGAAGATGAGGACGTAGCTATTGTTCTGGATTACTCTATAGTGTTATTAGCATGTCATTGTTCATTCTGCAAAAAGGAGAAGGGACAACTGGGAAATCCGTCAATAAGGATTAGTACCAAAATAGGAGTTCTTTGAATCATACCTTTTATCTAGCTCTGAGACATACCAATTGTGAGTTGAAGAAGTCTTTGATACCCAAATGAAAATCACTCAAGCTCTATGATTGTGTACTTTTGGAGTCAATAAGGGGTAGATCCTCTTACGTGAATGTATGGTATTGACCAGAGAGTTCTCCGGTTTCGTTGTCGCCACCACAAAGGGAGTAGCTTCGTCGGATCTCTTAGATTTTTCCTATTATTTTCTATTTGTCTTGTTTTATTTTATTTCTAGTTCTGTTGTTTTAGTTTTCTCTTTTCATTTTGGTGCACGACCCAAAAGGTACAGACTTTTCCATTTAATGGAATAAACCCTTTGGCTTAAAAAAACTTAAAATAAGTTTAAAATGACTTAAAATTAATTTAAACTCAATTCAACTTTTTGTTTTTGATTTAAAAGTTACTCTCCCCGTCCCATTTTATGTGAGGTAGTTTGACTAGGCATAGAGTTTAAGAATGAAATTAAGACTTTTAAAACTTGTGACCAAAATGAATGATTAAAACATTGTGTGGTTGTAAATCATTTCATCAAGGTAAAACAAAAATTTTATAGTTAAATTGTTACTTAGTACGGAAATGTATCATTCTTTTTTGGACGGACTAAAAAGGAAAATAAGTCACATAAATTGGGACAGAAGAAGTATTCTTCAAAAAAAAAAACTACCTATATAGACATAATTTCATACCATAAATACATATATTCCTACTAATTTAAAAATGTTACTTATAATACCATTCTTTAAATAAATATATCGTATATTTAAAAAATATAATTAGATACACAATCTCATTTAAAGTTGCAATTAATAATTATCCTATCATTATACTTCCTTAATTATTGGGACTTTTTACAATTCAAATCAATTTCTCTTTCCAATACCATTGTTTCCCTCCTCAGTCACACGTCTCCTTTGTATATCTACCCACACCTACACGTTATTATCCTTCATCTTCCATTACCCGTTCTTCTCAATGCATAATTTTGGATGTAAAAATTTCATACCCAACTCTACATAAGCAGCATTATATATAGAGGTAAACTAATTATTATTTTTTGTTGATGTATTTTTGTGACACCATTTTCATGTATCTAATTCACAGATTTAGTAGTTTTAAAGTTCAAATTTAGGATTTTTTTCATTGATTAACTTGTTAGTTCTTCATACTATTTTAATGGCTGATTAATATTGACTTTTCGCTCATTTTTGTTTGTATATTTTCGTTAACAATGTTGCAATAGTTGCAGGATCTCACTATTCATCTTCCAACACTCGAGCGTAGAGTAGAACTAAGTATAGGAACGATCCAATTAAAATAACCGAAAAACGTCAAAAATCAGTCAATCGTTCAGATACACGATCAATGCAACAAGACCCATTAGAATATGACCAGATTCATGTATGATACTTTTTTCTGAGTTTTTTCTATAGTGTTTTTCGAACGTCATGCCTTCATGTAATTATTGTCTATTCCCAATTCGCGTTTCACATCTTCTTGGATTTCCTTTGGTATGTGCTTTCTTTTATGATTCACATATTTTGGAGCAACTATTCCAGATATCAAATTAACTATTGTTTGACGTTGTGAGCACACTTTATTCTTTAACGACATGTATGCTCGTTATTGAAACATCTAACTCAAAATAAAGTTGTGTTATTCAAACATGAGGATTTGAATATTCATAGGCACTCCTCAGACATACATCTCAAATATATTTGCACACAAAGGCACTAAGTTATAATTGTTTAGGCTAACAGATACATGTTTAATTATATAAGATACAACTTAATAAACTTAACAATAAACTAAATTATATATATAAAGATACACTTCATCTTTCGAGATACACATCATTTGTTCGAGATATGCACTATAAATCATGAAACATTTTGCATGTATCTATACTACTTTATTATCTAAGATACATGTGCAACACAATATAATGCTACAAAAATCTTTATTACACTTCAACAATGATCTTTTTACTTTAACAATGATATCTACATTATCTATCCGAGATACACTTTATTTGTGTGAGATACATACTATAAATCATACATGTTCCAGAAACATTCATTACTTTCCAACATAGATTTGTAATATCTTAACAATGAGATATACAATATTTTTTTCAAGACACATTTTATTTGATCGAGATACACTAACCTATGACACATTTTTTCATGCTTATATGATACACAAAAATGTACACATCATGTATCCAACAAAATAACAAATATGACTCTCTTCTTGTCTGATCTTAAAACCTTGAATTGAAGTTGATTGTCTATAGCATATTTTTGCATTACAGCCACAATAGTACTCTTGTCCTTATACAACTGCTTGGTTTTAACTACTTGGTGGCTACGATCGCAAATAACATAATTTGAATTACTATCCAAAACTGATTAACAAATTTACACTACGATTGTCTGTAAGAGCTGCTATAGATACAGTGACACCGTCACCTCCAACTTCAACCATGAATATATCTTTGTCAAAAGATATTTCACCATTGTTGCTACATCCAAAATTTTGTTCTTCCTTTTTTATGCATAATAGATACAAACCACAATTGGATTAACTCTTTTCAATTTCATAAAAAACCTCATAACCATCTCATTTCGAATTTCCATTGGAGTTAAATTGTCTTTTATCATGTATCTTATCTCCATTCTTTTGCGTAAACAATTAATCTCTAGTTGTGTGGAAATACCATCGACTAGATCATTGTAGGTTTTATTCTCTCTCAATAGTATTCCATCAGTTCAATAATTTGCATAATCACTTTCAGAGATCCATGAACCTGCATGTCGTAATAATATGGTTATATTCGCCATTCGGAAAAAATAACTTTGAAAATTAAGTATTCAAGGGAATGGAGCAAAGAAGAAGAAGTTTAAAACATCAGATCGGTTAATCTATGCGATTTAGTCCTTTTTCATAAAGCTGTAATAGTTTGATATCAATTAATCCACCTAATTTATGATTTGTTACATCCCATATTTTAATCCTTTAATTGTGGAATTAAGTTACATCATTCAAGTCAAATTAATTAAATAATGTAGCTCTTCCCTTTAATTATGGTAGATAAACATATCTAACCACTTTTGATTCATGTATCCAACTGAAAAAAGTAGTATAGCAAGTAATTTAAAAATCTATCGGGATTCTAAGTAGTTATAGTATAAAGTAGTGGAATTTATGTAGTTTTCTCTTTTTTTAAGCCAATGTGAAGGACTCTAACAAAGGCGGGATTTTGATTTAAAGGTGACATTAAGGTGTCAAAATAAAGGGGCAGTGACATAAGTCTTAAGTATTGAGTGTAGGTGACAATTATGTGATTAATGATTAAGGATTGTGGAGTTGCCCTCAAGTTTATAAGTTGACAGTTTGGTCCATTGAATTAAATGAGGGGTAAAATGGTAAATCACTAAAATCTAATTTAATCAATTTTGGTGGGAACCAAAATTGGAGGGAAGCCACCCGGGGACTGTACCAAAAGGGGAAGTACAAGATTTTTCCCCCGCCTCCAGCCGTATTCCTTCTCATCTTCTTCTTCTTCTTCTTTTGCTTCATTTTTGCTTGCTTGCTTGCCTTTATTCCCGTTCTCTTCATCATCTTCTTCTTCTTTTCGTATATTTTTTTGTCTTGGCTGCTAATCCTTGAGCTTTCTTCTTCTTTTCTTCTTCTTGAATCAGATTTAGCTAATCTAATCAGTGCACCAAATTTCGTTATGTATCAATTGAAATTACTTCATAAGTGATTGAGGTCACACACCATTGTTTTGGTAAGTAAAATTAATATTTCTTTGAAATCATTCATCACCATCTGGGTAACTGTAATTCTTTCAATAATTTGCATTTGCGTTTCCAACAGATGGATATATATGTTACAACAGAAAGGTCATTTCAATCGCAACAGAATAGACATATATTGCAACATATGACTTATACATTTGTCACAACATGTGATTTATGTTTCGCAACAGAATACTTGTATATCGCAACATATTTACATTTTGCAACAGAAGAATCATATGTGGCAACATATAACCTACACAATGCTCTATTTGTCACAACAGTATAGTTATATGTAGCAACATATGACTTACATCTCGCCACAGAATAGTCATATGTTGCAACATATAACTTTCACATGTAGTCACATGTGATTTATTTGTCACAACATAACAGTTATATGTAGCAACATATGACTTACATCTCGCCACATAATAGTCATATGTAGCAACATATGACTTACACAATTCTTCATTAATACTAATTGTTTTTTCAATTAATTTATTCAGGTACAACAAATGGAGAAATTATTTGTAGATATTGATAGTCGTGGTGAATGGATCGAGAAGAAAAATTGATATATTTGGCATTGGAAGGATAGTAAGAAACGGGGTAGGAATTAATGACTGTCAAAGAAATATATTGTATGATGATTTTATTTGAAAGGGTATCAAAACCTCATTTGTTCGGAGAAAGACCAATTTATTGCATTGTTCATCAATTCTATCATTTTCGTTGTGAATTATATAGTTGTGATTTAGAAATAGATGAAGTAGTTAAATTTCTATATTAATTAAATTTTCATGTGTGGCAGCGTATATACATTTCTTGCAAAATTAATTTTTGGGGGTCAATTCAATTAAATTATCACCTAATTCAACATGTAACACTAATATATAGTTCTACAACATGTTAAATTACAAAATTATGGTCTAATACAACAACCTTCATCAATTCTATCAATTATTTTTACAAAGACTATCATACCAGTAGTTCATCATACAATGACCAAGTAACTCCATATGATAGTTATATAACACCCTTGTGAATCATTGTTTCAAGTGTTATAACATATTTTTATTGCTTAATTTTGGTAGTACTAAAATTTTGTCCAATTTAATATTTTTTTCATTTCTAAATTGCTCAATTTATCGATTAAGTCATCCTTGAAGTAACATATATGGCAACATATGCATGTTCTCTTGGAAAAATTGCAACAGTCATGTCATATGTGGCAACATATGTATATCCTAAAATGTGTTTTTTGAGGTTAATTCAAATAAATTGTCACATAATTCAAAATTTAATACTAATATATTGTCCCACAACATGCCTACGTACAAAATTATGGTCTAATACAGCAACCTTTGTCAATTCTATCAATTATTTTTACAAAGGCTATCATACGACTAGTTCATCATTCAATGACCAAGTAACTCCATATGATAGTTATATAACACCCTTGTGAATCATTGTTTCAAGTGTTATAACATATTTTTTATTGCTTAATTATGGTCCAAAATGTTAAAATCTGATCCAATTTGACATTTTTCCATTCCTAAATCCCTTAATTTATCGATTAAGTCATTCTTGAAGTGACATATGTGGCAACATATGCACGTTCTGTTAGAAAAATTGCAACAGACATATCATATGTGGTAACATATAATGTGTTTTTTGAGGTTAATTCAATTAAATTGTCACATAATTCAACATGTAACACTAATATGTAGTCCTACAACATGTCTAAGTACAAAATTATGATATAATGCAACAACCTTCATCAATTCTATCAATTTATTTTTACAAAGACTATCATACCACTAGTTCATCATACAATGACCATGTAACTTCACATGAAAGTTATATAACATCCTTGTAAATCGTTCTTCAAACTGTTATAGCATATTTTTATTGCTTAACTATGGGCCAAAGTATTAAAATTTGGTCCAGTTTGACATTTTTCCGTTCACAAATCGCTCAATTTATCGATTAACCCATCCTTGAAGTGACATATGTGGCAACATATGCACATTCTGTTAAATTGCAACAGACATGTCATATGTAGCAACATATGTATATCCTAAAATGATTATTTGGGGTTAATTCAATTAAATTTCACTTAATTCAACATTTAATACTAATATATAGTCCTACAACATGTCAAAGTACAAAATTATATTCTAATACAACAACCTTCATCAATTCTGTCAATTATTTTTACAAAGACTATCATACTACTAGTTCGTCATACAATGACCAAGTAACTCCATATGATAGTTACATAACACCCTTGTAAATCATTTTTTCAAGTGTTTTATCATATTGTTATTACTTAATTATGGTCCAAAGTACTAAAATTTGATCCAATTTGATATTTTTCCATCCCTAAATCGCTTAATTTATCGATTAAACCATCCTTGAAGTGACATATGTGGCAACATATGCACGTTTGATTGGAAAAATTGCAACAGACATCTTATATGTGGCAACATATAATGTGTTTTTTTAGGCTAATTCAATTAAATTATCACATAATTCAACATGTAATATTAATATATAGTCCTACAACATGTCTAAATACATAATTATGGTCTAATACAACAACCTTCATCAATTCTATCAATTATTTTACAAACGTTGTCATACCACTAGTTAATCATACAATGACCAGGTAACTTCATATGACAGTTATATAACACCCTTGTGAATCGTTGGTACAGGTGTTATAACATATTTTTATTACTTAATTATGGTCGAAAATATTAAAATTTGGTCCAATTTGACATTTTTCCATTCTTAAATCGCTTAATTTATCGATTAACCCATCCTTAAAGCGTCATATGTGGCAACATATGCACGTTTATTGGAAAAATTACAATAGACATGTCATATGTGGCAACATATTTATTCTAAAATGTGTTTTTTGGGGTTAAGCTTTTTGAAATCAATCTATATATATATAAATCTTAATCTAGAATCGCTTATGTGGCATGTCTCTAAGAGCTAGAAAAATATTTAAACTTTTTGTATTTTTTTACCATTTTTCAAATTTTAAAATACAAAAAATATCACTTAAATATTGAAGATAATCATAATTAAAGTCATTCAATTATAATTACTCTAGTGTCCGTTATTTATCTTTTCATATTCGTATGTTACTAATTATTTTACTAACTTTTTCATATTCGTATGTTACTAATTATTTTACTAACTATAAATACCAAAGAAAATGTCTTGCACTGCACAACATTCTGCCTTTTTCATTCATAATTTCCTTTCAATTCTTTTTCTTTTTATTTTATTTTATTTTGCTTCTTTTCATTGCAAACTCCTTTTCCAAGAAGTTTTCTCTTTTTTTAAATTGTTTTTATTGTAGCATTATCAGTGTTGTCTCCACAATTATTGTTTTATATGTAATTTTCATGCTTGATTTTTATTTGTTAAAATATGATAGAGAGCAACATATGTATGACCTATTTGTGAAAGGAACTCGTCATGATCAAGCTTGAAGAATATCAATCATTAGTGATATAACAAATTTTATCTACATATATTTTTCTGTTGCTTGTATATAGTTAAAGTGTGAATTCAAATGTAACAAATTTTATTTTTTAGGATAAATGTCATGTTTTAATTTAAGAAATATAATATTAATTATACGTCAAATTATTATTATTTTTATTAATATTGTTATTATTATTATTATTATTATTATTATTATTATTATTATTCACAAATAAAACCTCTCCTTATACTATTCCTAAATAAGTAACTTATTGATACGAAATTACACTAACAATTAATATGGAAAACACAACAAGATGAAGAAAAGAAGAACAAACAAAAAGTGTGTGTGTGTATATATACATATATTTTGTAGACACATAAAATTTGTTGCGAACATATATATTGTTATTTATATACTTTTAGTATACTTAGATAATGAACTCGATTGACACATCATTTACCATTTGAGAGGATTTTTTAACAAGTGATAAAAGTTTTGAGAAATTGTTATCATTTATAATTTTTTTAATATTTTTGACTTATTTAAAGTACCTATAATTTCTTGCCCATTCCACTTAGTCAAATTCGAATATTATTGTAAGCCACATTTTATATGAAAGCTAACATATTAAAAATTTATTGAACATAATTTTGATTGTTGAATGAAAATCAAATCAAATAGGAGCATTTTTTTAAAATATAGTTTATAACATTTAAAGTTTTTTAAAAAAAAGCTATAATTATAAATTGACTTTTCAATTAAGTATAAAATTATAAAATTCAATTCACATTGCGCGAAGCACGAACAAGTTTACTAGTCAGATAATATTTCAAAATGAATAACAATCCTACCATACTACAAACAAATAAGTGATAAAACCACTAAAAGTCCTGGTTTAATACCTATAAGTATTTCAAAACCCTAATTAAATTTTACCTGAGAAGATATCAACGATAAACTAGAAATGACTAGGACAATGACGCCTTGCAGTAGAAGAGGATCATAACAAATTACCACAGACATTGTAGAAAATATCGCAAGAATTTGATCTGTGAAGGAATAATAAAACGAGAAAAAGGAAAAAAGAGAAAAGAAATTGAAAAGTCATAAAAATAAATAAAATTTGGAATATGAAACAAAACGACCTTTAATATAGGAGAGGAGAGAGAGAAAAGATAAAAGGGACGATTGTTTTAAACCTTTTTAATTGTTTTTAAAAAAATTTGACAATTCAAAGTGTGTCATATGTTTCCACATATATCCTTTATAATGGGGCACATACAAATTTTTTTGTTGTATTTTTTACAACAGAGGTTATATACGTTACCACAGACATCACATTTTTTCCTTTCCATCATAATTGACATTTGTTCCAACAAAATAAAAATAATAATAATAATTAATATTAATATTATCAGCAAAAATAAACAATTGGTAACAATCTAATGTTGCCACATATCTCCTTTCTGTAAGATATGTTACCACATATCTTCTTTCTGTGACATATGTTGCCACATATATCCTTTCTATTGGGGCACATGTAGATAATTCTGTGGTGTTTTTTTTTTTACAACAGAGGTTATATATGTTGCCACAAACACCACATTCTTCAATTTCATCGTAATTGACTGGAGGTGCTTAGAACAAGTAATGGCAGGATTGGGATTTCCTAAAAGATTTATAGATTGGATAATGGAATGTGTAACCACTGTTTCTTACTCAATTTTAATCAATGGAGAACTGACCAAACCTTTTGAGGCAGCTAGATGATTAAGGCAAGGAGATCATATGTCTCCATTTTTGTTTGCTATAGTCATGGAATATTTGAGCAGAAATTTAAACGACTTGGCAAATCACAGGCAGTTCAAATATCATCCAAAGTACAGCAGGCTTAAGATTACTCACCTAAGCTTTGCACATGATCTACTAATGTTTGCAAGAGGAGATCCAGAATTTGTTTACATATTACAGGAGAAGTTTTCTGTATTCACAGCATCTTCAGAATTGCAAGCAAATCTATCAAAAAGTGCTATGTATTTTGGAGGGGTCTCATGTATGCTTTAGAATCAAAGTCAGCAAGATTTGGGTTATAGCTTTGGAGAACTGCCGTTTAGATATCTAGGGGTTCCTTTGGCCACCAAGAAACTCAGCACTGTTCAATGACAACCTTTGATTGATAGAATTGTGGCAAAAATCTCCTCCTTGACAGCAAAGAAATTATCTTATGTAAGGAGAGTACAACTAGTTAGGACAGTGATATTTGAAGTTCAAGCTTATTGGGCTCAAATATTTGTGCTGCCAGCAAAAGTGATGAAAATAATTCAAGCTTATTGTAGAAGTTATATCTGGTCAGGAGCAAATGTGATCACAAAGAGAACACTTGTTTCCTGGGATAAGATGTGTACACCAAAGGCTACTGGAGGCCTGAACATGATGAATTTAAAAGTTTGAAAAAAGCAGACATATTAAAAATGTGTTGGGATATAGAACAAAAGCAAGACAGGCTATGGATAAAATGGATTCACAGTTACTACATCAAAGGCCAAAGTATGGAAGAGGTCAGAGTTCCTGCTCAAGCTTGTTGGATGGTCAGAAAGGTTTTGGGGCAAAAGAGATGTTGCATATATTTCATAATGAAGTCGTGGGGAAGAAAAGTATGATCAGACAAGCTTATAAACAAATACTTGGCAGTTTTTCGAAGGTTGAATGGAGAAATCTTATTTATTGTAACTCATCAGCAAGGCCAAAAGCAATCTTTACACTATGGCTGCAGGCTCAAAATAGGCTCCTCACAAAAGATAGAATGCTGAAATGGAAAATGCAAGTGGAACCTGTATGTGTTCTGTGCAAGCAAGAAGAAGAAACAAGAGATCATTTGTTCTATGATTGTATATTTGCTCGCATGCTGTGGAGGAGGCTGCTGCAATGGACAAGTCAAAATTCTAATAGTTGTGCTATTGTCAGTCAACAATGGATCATAGTAAAGTCTAACGGGAAAAAGCCCCAAGCACAAGCCCTGAGATTGATTTATGCAGAGTATATATATGCACTATGGAAGGAGAGGAATACAAGAATTTTTTAGAAGCAAAAGACCACAATAGAGAATATAGCCAGAACAACAGCATGTGTATGTTGTGTTAGAGATAATATAGCAGCCAGACTCTTCTTAAATAAGCAGTTTTTAGAATGTGTTGTTGTTTTCTTATCAGTTTAGTGAGATAGCTAGTAGAGTGTTGCTGGCTTAGCTTTGTAATTACTATTTTGGTGATTAATAAAATTTCTAATTACCAAAAAAAATATTATCAGCAAAAATAACAATTGGTGACAATATAATGTTGCCACATATCTCCTTTCTGTGACATATGTTACCACATATCTTCTGTGTGATATATGTTGCCACATATATCCTCTGTTGGGGCACATGCAGATAAATCTGTGGTATATTTTACAATAGAGGTTATATATGTTGCCACATGCACCACATTTCTTTCTTTCCATCATAATTGACATTTGTTCCTACAAAATAAAATTAAGAATAATAATCATTAATATTAATATTATCAGCAAAAATGAACACTTCACCAATTGTTTTATACAACTTATCAACAAAAAGGTAATTCACAATGGTATACATACCATCAACATTTTCATCGAATTTTGCCTTTTTAGGTCTAGGCCTCTGTGGGTATTCATTGTTACTAATAAGTCATTCCGAGCCTTTAAAATCCCATAATTTTATAGGAGTGAAGCATATCTCATGCGAAGGATTTCAAAACTAATTTCATAAGATAGTACTAGTAGTCCATCACTAAAAAACTCAGCGTATGCAGTAACAAAAAGTCCACAATCTCTACATGGTATATATCAATTAGAAAATATACTAACATCACATTTCGACAGTGGTAAGACAAAAAAATAATGTGATATTTACAGACTATGCTTGCTTGTTGGCAATGCCAATAACATCTCTGACTTCGCATGGGTGAGATTTGTTCTTTCATTTGTAAGATTTAAGATCTGACCAATTGGTTCGGGTTTTTTGATAAAAAAAATTCAAGGTACTTTGGCAATAATGTAGACAACTTTTGAATCTCAAAGCACAATTTTCTGTTAGTCCTAGATGAGGTGCCAAGGCAATTCACCAGGTATACTAAACCCTTTGATAGTGCCAACGATTTATTTTCTTTCTCTTTCGCTTTCTCCTTCTCCTTCTCCTTCTCCTTCTCTTCCTCCTCCTTCTCTTTTCCCTTGCCTTTTGGGTTTGAGTGTGATACTGAAGCAATAAGCATAATATTTTTCACTAATTATAGATAGTGACTGGGAAATAAATTTTTTCAACCTCCTACACTTTAAAGGTTGTGAAATCTTCTTGAATGTATGGACATCAGTATTATAAATCATTTCCTTAAAAATATTAGTGAGTTCTTTAACACGACTAATAAAATAACCATGTTGCTGCTCACATTCTTTGCATAGACAAAAAGAGCATTTTATGTTAGAAGAGGAAGCAACACCAATAAAAGATTAAGTTATTGTCATGGATAAAGCTTCCTGTATCATTTCATCTATAAGGTAAACAAGAAAGGTTGAGAGTTTACAATTGATCATAAAATAATAATGGATAGCAATTTATACTTATGTTGACACAGTTGAATATTATGTTGTCACATATGTACTTTCTGTTGCCACGAATGAATTTTTTATGGCGATAAATGAATCTTCATGTGCCACAGAGAATCTTCTGTTACTACATTGACTATTTTGTTGCCCTAACACATAGCTGATATGTTTCAACATATGACAACTCTGTTGGAATATATACCAACATATCACTAAAATGTAGCAACATACGACACATCTTTCAACAAATGAAATATATGTTGGACAATTGAACAAGACTATATTTCTAAAATCATATGAACAAAATGATCACAAAAAAATAACAAAAGTAATAAAAAAATGAATTTTCACTGAATGCTAACAATATATATATATATATATATATATATATATATATATATATATATATTTCCTTAAAATTAGAGTTTTTTTGGGTTTGTTAATTTTCTTTCAAAAACAATAAATAACAATTACCATTACACAATATTTAATTTTCACATCTATAGAACGATTTATTGTTCATTAACCCAAGAAGAAAACTTAGTATGGTTCGAAAATTTTAAAATCTTTAACAAAAATAACTTACCCATTTTAAATCGAACACAATCTTCAATTCAGAAAGAGGAGAGAGTCACAGCCGGAGATGAGAAGGAAGATAAGATAATGGAGGAGAATATTTTTTTGATAGTCGGATTTTTGGATTTTCTAAGGAAGAAGAAGAGAAGAGAGAATTTAGGAGAAGAAGAAGAGAAGAGAGAATTTAGGAGAAGAAGAAGAGAAAATTCTATTTTCTTTTATTTTTTAAAATTGTTTGGATAGAATTATAAAAGTTGAAAAATAAAGTATTTTTTTTTTGTATTTTATGAAAAATTAGAAAGTTTTAAAAATATTAATTTGGTCCCAAATTTACTTAATTACATTTTAAAGAAAATTTGACCCTTTCATGTGCAAAGTGTCACCAAAAAACAAAACTCAAACTTAATTCACACATTTCATTTAAATTTTATTATTATTATTATTATTATTATTATTTCTATTATATAGAAGAGTGAAGTGGTAGGACGACCAAGGGTAAAAATGTAATTTCACTCTAACAAAAATGTATTAAGAAAGATAGTAAATAATTCTAGAAACATCTTTCTATATATGAAGTGAATAATGATCAAGGGTAAAAATGTAATTCATGCTAACAAAAATATACCAAGAATTATAACAAGAAAATCAAATAGTTCTAGAAACATCTTTAGTTATTGTTATTACTATTAATTTGCTTTGTTATTACTTCACTTTTTTTTGTGAGTCATTGTAATATCTATTCATTACTCTATTTTGCTATTACTTTAATTTAACTCTTAATATTTTTTATATTCATTATGCTTATAAAGAATGTCTACTTTAATATAAAAATACATTATGAATTAATTATTTTCAACTTTATTTTGACTCTAGTTAATATACTTGAAAATAAATAAGTGTGATAAAATTAATAATATATTAGATTGAATTTCTATTATATAGAAGAGTGAAGTGGTAGGACGACCAAGGGTAAAAAATAAAATTTCGTTCTAACAAAAATGTATTAAGAAAGATAGTAAATAATTCTAGAAACATCTTTCATATATATGATGTGAATAATAATCAAGGGTAAAAATATAATTTCACGCTATCAAAATCTAACAAGAATGAAAACAAGAAAATCAAATAGTTCTAGAAACATCTTTAGTTATTGTTATTACTATTAATTTATTTTGTTATAACTTCACTTTTTTTTTTGTGAGTCATTGTAATATCTATTCATTACTCTATTTTACTATTACTTTAATTTAACTCTTAATATTTTTTCTATTCATTTGCTTATCAAAAATGTCTACTTTAATATAAAAATACATTATAAATTAATTTTTTTCACCATTATTTTGACTCTAATTAATATACTTGAAAATAAATAAGTGTGATAAAATTAATAATATATATTAGATTGAAATAAAGAAAAAGATGTTAAAAAATATTTTACAAATAAAATGAATAGGATGATATATTTATATTTAAGACGACCACAAATAAAAATATAATTTCATTCTAACAAAAATCTATTAAGAAAAATAGCAAGAACAATGAATAATTCTAGAAACATCTTTCTATATATGAAGCGAATGATGATCAAAGGTAAAAATATAACTTTACGCGAACAAAAATCTATCAAAAATGATAACAAGAAAACTAAATAGTTCCAGAAATATTTTTAGTTATTATGATTACCATAACTCATTTTGTTATTACTTCATTTTGTTATTACTTATTGTTATATTTACTCATTACTCTATTTTACTATCACTTTAATTTAATAATTGATATTTTTTCTATTCATTATACTTAGTACAAATGTCAGCTGTAATATAAAAATTCATTATTTAAAAAATATGGTTAATTACATTTAATTTCATTTTTTCTCTAATTAATATACCTAAAGAGAAATAATTAGATGTAATAAATTAATAATATATATTAGGTTAAAATTAAAGAATAAATAAAATTAGTTGTGATATTAAAAAATAATATTTTAAAAAATGTCAAAAGATAACTTTACAAAAAAAATGAATAGGATGGTATATTTGCATTTAATTATAAGATTTTTCTAGAACTAAGTCTATGACTTAAGTAAATAGACACTAACACATTCTTCATTTCGTTCACTCCTCAATTCTCTCCCCTCTCATGTGATATACCAATAAATTTGTCATCCTTTATTTGTAATTTGCATCCTAAATAATACATATTTTGGTATAGATCTCTTATTAGGAAGATCAATAATGCAGTTTTTTTTTTTCAACATTAAGAACTTCATTTTTAATTAATTCCATACATGATGGTCCTACTTTTGTAAAACAATTATAAGACAAAAGTAAAATTCACTATTTCTTAGTGTGAATACCTCATTTTTTAGACTTGTACATATAACAAATTTGAACAAAATTCAATTGATCCACATTTTTCAATCTTATGAATATGATAATGGATCAGTTAACATGTTAAATCCAATATCAATCACAATTGCAATTCTCAAAAGGCCTAATTCATAAGAAATGCATCCAGTGAGCAAGCTCTTTAAGAATAAAATTTTCAAAAAATTCAGAGCATGTTATATGGCCTTTCCTTTTGTTCTCTTTAGACTTTTAAATTCCATGGCGTTGCTTTTGTTTTTGGATTGTAAAATTAATTTTTGAAGTATCTAATTTATTTGATTTCTCTATGTATATTCCCAAAACATATATGTCATTATCTAATTAATTTAGAAACATATATTTATTTATTACTATTATTTTATTATCAGCTAAAATCATTTTAGGCAAATTATATAAATTATTATTTTAACTACCTTATGTTAAATTACTGCAATACATATGATATATAACTTTTGTTAATATTTTTAAATTCTCATTATTTGAGATAAAACATTCATCCATAATGTATATAAATTAGTTTTAAAAAAAGTTATTTTCTAACTATACTAAATTGTTCTCCTAATTTTAATGAATATAAAGGCAAAATGTAAAGTCATAATTTTTTTTAATCCTTTTATCATTTTGTAAAGAATGAGATGATTCATTCTAATTTTTATCAAGTAGGTCATTGTTTTTGTTTGTTAAACACCTATAAAATAAATTTACAAGTGTACTCAAAATTAATCTACAGATGGATCAGTACGAAAATTTTTAATATATTGACACTCATAATTTTAATCTATTTTCTTGAATGATTTTCAAATAAAATAGAAAAAGAATATCATTAAATTAATTATTTAATTCGAATATATATATGTTTGACATGATGTTAAAATAATCACGGAAACAAAACATCTGATATTTTATTATTATTACTTATCATGTTTATTTAAAAATGTCAAAAATAATTTTTATATTTGAATTTTTGAGAAAGAATTAAATTTTGATGTATCCTTAGATTGTAGAAACAGTTTTTGGCCTTTATTAACTTTGTGTCTCCTCGACCCCTCTCTAAAAGAGTATAACTTGAAGTCTAGACTATTGGCTATAGTACTCAGAAGTAGTTTTTTCTCACTTTTCCATGATTTGATCGAATAAGTTGTCTTGTTTTCTCTCTCACACACAAATGTTCTCCATAGTAATTTATTAAAATGTAGCTATGGATTTTTATTGGTTTAGCGTTTTCTACTTTGAAATGTTTAATCTCTTTTTTTCTTTTTGGAATAGGAAGCAACTCTTTGAAAAATACAAAGCAACGAAATATTCTGGGTATGGACAACATTTTCAATATCCTATGTGTTTCATGTGTTCATGATGCAAACTTCGAAGCACCGGTAGAAAAGTGATACATTGTGTTAATCATGTAGTATAGGATGGTGGATAGTGTAATGAGCCAATGACACATACGTTTGGGTTTGATTTTGCAAGTGTATTAAAAGAGTAATAGGTAAGTGTGATATATATGATTGTATGTAGGGGTGTAAAAAGAATATCAAAGATCGATCGAACCAATCGAACAGAATCGTATCGAACCAATTTATTAAATAACTATTATCGATTTATTAAATAAATATTTAATGAAATTATGGATTATTGTTTAAGTGTATACCGTGTCAAACAAGTAGGATGACTTTTTCATTTTGTAAAAGAAAATCAAAAAATTTCCGAATCGAGCAATTTATATATATTTTTCTAACATTTTTCAAATATAAATACAACTTAGGTCCTAAATCTCTGGTGACAATTCAGATTAAACGCAAAAAAATGACATCATAATTTACGTTGTTGGGCCCGTGCTATGCACGGGGCAATACTCTATCTAGTTTTTTTATAAGAAGAGTGAAGTGGGAGGACGACCAAGGGCAAACTTATCATTTCACGCTAACAAAAATCTATTTAGAAAAGTAATAAATAATTCTAGAAACATCTTTTTATATTTGAAGTGAATAATGATCAAGGGTATAAATGTAATTTCTCACTAACAAGAATCTACCAAGAATGATAACAAGAAAATTAAATAGTTCTAAAAACATCTTAAGTTATTGTTATTTTCATTAACTTATTTTGTTATTGCTTCACTTTCTTTTCTTTTGTGAGTTATTGTGATATCTATTTTATTATTACTCTATTTTACTATTACTTTAATTTAATTCTTAATATTTTTACAATTCATTATGCTTATAAAAAATGTTTACTTTTTATATAAAAATTTATCATGAATTAATTATTTCCATCTTTATTTTGGTTCTAATTAATATACTAGAAAGTAAATAAGTGTGATAAAATTAATAATATATATTAGATTGAAATTAAAGAAAAGAATGTTAAAAAGTAACTTTACAAATAAAAATAAATAGGATGATATATATGTATTAAAGGCGACCAAGAATAAAAATGTAATTTCATACTAACAAAAATGTATCAAGAATAAATAATTCTAGAAACGTCTTTCTATATATGAAGTGAATGATAATCAAAGGTAAAAATGTAACTTCATGCAAACAAAAATCTACCAAGAATGATAACAAGAAAATTAAATAGTTCTAGAAACATCTTTAATTATTCTTATTAGTATTACCTCATTTTTTATTTCTTCATTTCTTATGAGTTATTGTGATATCTATTTATTATATATATAAAAATAAATAAATTATTATTACAATTAACTCTTAATAATTATATATCAAGTATAATATTAGGTGGAATTAATCAAAATTAAAACTAAAATTTATATGTATATTTAAATTTTGTGATCTTAAATATGCTATATAAAAAAATTAAAATTCAGAATTTATTATCTTTTTGAAATGAAAATAAAAAATAAGTTCATATAAATCGAAAAGGAGGGAGTCATATATTAAAAATGAAATATAATGATTTAAAAACTTTAATTCTTCGTTTTGATTTCTAATTTG
The DNA here is from genome assembly GCA_016801875.1 of Solanum sitiens. Lineage (NCBI taxonomy): Eukaryota > Viridiplantae > Streptophyta > Magnoliopsida > Solanales > Solanaceae > Solanum > Solanum sitiens. The sequence goes on from JABWTJ010000155.1 coordinate 667,109, forward strand.
TTACATATTTGTTTACATAAAAAAGAAGCTTAAAAACGCAATGTAACAATTTAAGATATTTTTAGAAAAAGATGGTTAAAAACATAATGAAATTTGGTTGACTCCCTTATTTTTATCAAAACAAAAAAAGTTGCATATATTATTTGAAAATAACGCAAGAACTAAAAAGTATTATGAATCACAATAAAATGACAACTAAAAATATGTGAGAATCATATAAGAAATTTCGTTGATTTTCCTAAAATCACTTGTATCAAATAAAATGAAACAAATAGAGTATTATTTATTATTCGAAAATAACATGAAAGGTATATAAATTAACAATTAAAAATATTTTTTTTGAAAAAACACATATAAAAATTTAGTTCGCTTTTTCAAATTTCATTTGTATCACATAATTGGAAGAAAAAAAACTAACATACGTTGGGCCTGCGCTGGCGCGGGCACCTGATATCTAGTCTAGTCTATTATATAGAAGAGCGAAATGGTAGGACGACCAAGGTAAAAATGTAATTTTATTTTAACAAGAATGTATTAATAAATATAGTAAATAATTCTAGAAACATCTTTCTATATATGAAGTGAATAAGGGTAAAAAGTAATTTCCCGCTAACAAAAATCTATCAAGAATGATAACAAGAATCTATTATATAGAAGAGCGAAGTGGTAGGACGACTAAGGTAAAAATGTAATTTCATTTTAAACAGAATCTATTAATAAATATAGTAAATAATTCTAGAAATATTTTTCTGTATATGAAGTGAATAATGATCAAGGGTAAAAAATAATTTCCCGCTAACAAAAATCTATCAAGAATGATAACAAGAAAATTAAATATTTCTAGAAACCTCTTTAGTTATTGTTATTACTATTAACTTATTTTGTTATTACTTCACTTTCTTTCCTTTTCTTTTGTGAATTATTGTGATATATATTTGTGGTACTCTATTTTACTTACTTTGATTTAGTTCTTAATATTTTTTATATTCATTATACTTATAAAAACTGCCTACTTTAAATATATAAATTTACTATAAATTAATTATTTTCACCTTTGTTTTGCCTCTAATTAATATACTTGAAAAGAAATAAGTGTGATAAAATTAATAATATATAATAGATTGAAATTAAAGAAAAAGATGTTAAAAGTAACTTTACAAATAAAAATGAATAGGATGATTTATTTGTATTTAAGACGATCAAGAATAAAAATATAATTTCATTCTAACAAAAATATATTAAGTGAGATAGCAAGAAAAACAAATAATTCTAGAAATATCTTTCTATATATGAAGTGAATGATGATCGAAGGTAAAAATGTAACTTCACGCTAACAAAAATCTAACAAGAATGATAACAAGAAAAATAAATAGTTCTAAAAACATTTTTAGTTATTGTTATTACTATTAACTAATGTTGTTATTACTTCATTTTTTTTTATGAGTTATTGTGTATCTATTCATTACTCTATTTTACTATTAGTTTAATTTATTTCTTAATATTTTTCTATTCATTATATACTTACTAAAAATGTCTACATTAATATAAAAATTAATTATTTAAAAATATAATTAATAATTGTCATTTGTATTTTGGCTCTAATTAATATACCTGAAAAGAAATAAGTGTGATCATAAATTAATAATATATTAAATTAAAATTAAAAAATAAATAAAATTTAGTTTCAATATTTAAAATATATATTTTAAAAGTAGGTCATTATGTTTATTTTTTAAACACCTATAAAACCATCCAAAAAAAAATCTATAAAATAAATTTTAAATGTATTCAGAATTGATCTATAGATGGATCAATAGATTCTATCTTCAGATAGTTTATGAAAATTGTTAATATATTGAGACTCATAATTTTAATTTATTCTCTTAATGATTTTCAAATAAAATAGAAAAAGAATATCATTAAATTAATTATTTAATTTGAATATATTGTTTGACACGGTGTTAAAATAATCACTGGAGCATGTGATATTTTATTATTATTTCTTATCATGTTTATTTGAAAATTTCATAATAATTTTTCTTTTTGAAAACTAATTAAATTTCTATTATAAATATATAAAATATTGCAATATTGAGTCCGTAAACGAATTTATCATCATATTGGGCCCGTATCACAGGCCTTAAATTATCTAGTATTATTTATTATTTTATTATTTTGTTATTATATAGAAGACTGAAGTGGTAGGACGACCAAGGGTAAAAATGTGATTTCATTTTAACAAAAATGTATTAAGAAAGATAGTAAATAATTCTAGAAACATCTTTCTATATATGAAGTGAATAATGATGAAGGATGAAAATGTAATTTCCCAAGTTGAGGACGACCAAGGGCAAATTTGTCTTTTCATAAATATTCTAGAATGTTTGTTTTTATGTTATGACATCAACAAAGTAGTAATGGATTTATAATGACAATACAACCAAATATCTTTTCTTAAATGTCATGTGTATCCTAATGATGTGACATTTAATATAGACCCACATTTTAAATCACATTTCCTATAGATTTTATTAATGTATATGTAGTCTAGTTTCTATTTCTATTATATAGAAGAGCCATGATGAGGATAACCAATGTCAATTTTGTAATTTTAATCATTATTATGAACAAAGTTTTAAATTTATAATTGTATAATTAATTGTCAAAATAGTTTTCTAGAAGAATTCAATTTTTCTTTTCAAGAGTCACAAAAAAATTTGTTTCATGTGTGGCCCACAAATTTATTTTATTTTATTTTTAAAAATTAATTTATATTTGTTTGATTATAATAATAATGTGAAAAATATTTTTACTTTTATGCTCTTGACAATTCAAATCGTTCATCTATGTTTATTACTACTACAACATATTTAGTATAATCCTACAATCTTCCATGTATGTAATTTTCTTTTTAATTATATATAATGCTTTTTAATCATAAGTATTCATATATTTTTATTTAACTTATTTTATCTCCAAAATAATATTTGTTTTGTCTTTAAAATTGTGACTTAAATAAGAAAACAAAAATAGCACAATTCTTTTTAATTACATATAATGCTTTTTAAACATAAGTATTCATATAGTTTTATTTAACTTATTTTATCTCCAAAAAATATTTATTTTAACTTTAAAAATTGTGACTTAAATAAGAAAACAAAAATAGCACAATTCTAAAGAGATAAAAAAGAAGAATATAGAGTTGATAATGTAAGAATTGATAAATAATGACCGTATAATTGTAGTTTAAGAAAATACATAACCAATTAACGGGATAAATTTTAAAATAGTATAAATATATGGGATCAAAAACTAATTTGTCATAGGATTATATATCATATACTTAGGAAACTTCCACAATAGATAAACTACAGATTGACCTTCATATAATAGTGAGTTGCACTATTTGGTCTTGATTTCTACTTCTTACAATCTTGAATCATGATAAATTAGTGTCATTCGTCGAGAGTAAGAAGTATATTAAATATTAGATTATTAAATGCTTTACAATTATAAAAAAATATTTTCTCAATTAATATCAATACTTGAATTTCAGAATTAAGTTACTTTATTATCTTATTTATATTAAAATTTTGGTTATCATCGACTAGATATTGATTAAAAAAAAAAACTATAAAACATAATTGTGAAAAAGGTTTAGCATTTTCATTTTAAATTTTGTTAAACATCAAAATAGTTAGAAAAAAAAAACTTAACTAAAGTTTCTACTCACTCTATTTCGATTTATGTAATGTTTATTTGACTTAAAATGAAGTGTGTATTTTTTAAAACAATACTTTTAAAACTCGTGGTTTAAAACAAATCATAGATGTTCATATGACTATAAATCTTCTAACTAAGAATAACATGTATATTTTAAAGTCAAAATATTATTAAATATTTTAATACATCATTCTTTTTGAAACTGACTACAGAGAAAAATATGTCACATAAATTAATGTTAAAATGACATAAATTTTCACAGTTTTAAGAGCTAATTACATTATATCTCTACTTTTTTTTAAATTACAAAAAAAATCTTAAAATTAAAAAAATTTAGATTTATCAACAGACATGCGGATACATCGGTCATGATACATTGCTATTCAGGAAAGGCATAATACATATATATGCCCTTTAACTTGGCTTCGAATCACATTTATGCCCTTCAATTTAGGGTGTGCACAAGTAGACGCTTAAACTTGTATAAAGTTGAACAAATAGACACACATGTCCTACATGTCATCCTACATGTCATTTTTTGTCCAACGTGGTGTCCTACGTGTATTTTTTTCCATGTAGGACTCATGTGTTTATTTATTTAAAAGTTGAATAGTTAAAGTGTCTGTTTGTGCATAATGAAAGTTGGAGGTCAAAGTTAAAATTTAAAGTCAAGTTTAGGGTCCAATATATGTATTATGCCCTTAACTTGCACACACATAGCTCACGGATGAATCCGAGAGGAGAGAGGTATATTTGAGAGGGAATATGGATGTACCCGAGAGGAGAGAGATGTATACAAGAAACGATAGAGATGTATTCAAGAGGGGATGAAGATGTATTCGAGGGAGGATATGTATGTATTCGAGAGAGGATAGTGATGTATCTGACAGAGGAGAGAGATGCATCTGATAAAGAATTTTTGTAATTTTTTTAAATGCTAGAAAATTTTAGAAATTATAATAAAATAATATGTGAATTTAGGTAAAAAAAATTAAAATTGTAAAGATAATTAATTATATTAGGCCCGTAAACGGGCCTTCAATTATCTAGTTTCTATTATGTAGAAGAGCCAAGTTGAGGACGACCAAGCAAAATTTTGTCATTTCACAAATATTCTAGAATGTTTGTTTTTATGTTATGGCACCAAAAAAGTGATAATAGATTTATAATAACAATACAACCAAATATCTTTTCTTAAATGACATGTGTATTCTAATGATTTGACATTTAATTTGGACCCACATTTCTAAAGATTTTTTTTTCTTTTCTTTGTATGTGAAATTTTCATTAAACCAAAAATATCTATTAAACAATGGCATTTTAGTAATTTTTATATTATTTAAGGATGAAATAATAATTGTATAATTAATGATCAAAATGAAAATCTAGAAGAATCCATACATGTCTTTACTTTTAAAATTGACCCATAAAGATATTTTTATAATTGTGTTAAAATGAAGAGTTTCTATTAATTAACTTTTTACAAACAATAATAAATGTTAAGCTTGTTTTGACATGTTTTTGAAAGAAAATTTTGAACTAATTTAAAATAAAATGTGTTTGAATAGTTAATATTTTTGTTCCTAAAAATACTTTAAAGAATTATTGCGTAAACATATTTTTAATATTTGTTACATAATATGATCACTAAATTCGTATCTTGATTATTAAAATAATCTTTAATATGACGTATCAATATTTTTTTATTAATTTGAAGATATATAAAATTATATTTACGTGACTAAAAGAATGAACAACAGTTCCCAGTAGAAGTCCTCGAGCAACTTTACTAATACTAATAAATAAGGGGAAGGCCCAACATTTTCTATTAGTATAAGGAAGGCGCTAGCTAGCGCCCAACCTATACAAGGGCTTTCCACCTCCATTTGGTCGTGCTGCTATGATGTAACGTGCAGTCGTCCCAAGGCAGCAGGATGTATGGTATAGGGCCCCCTATTTTATCTCCCTTAAAGTCCTTTATGGATTTCGAGTCGGGAATAGAGCTGTGGCTTATTCGGCGCTATATCACAATGCATTCTCGGGCATAGCTGTTCACGAAAGGTGGCATGGGACATCTGTCAGCGGCGGGAGTCTTACATCCGAGCGAGAGGTCAGACCAATCCCATTCATCCTGGTCTAGGAAAAATTTATATAGAATATTTTCTTATATCAAATATGATAAACTATTTGACAAGGAAAATTTGACAATAGAAAAAATTAATATTCAAATTCTTAGGAATATTAAAATACAAACTAAAGAAAACTGAGTAGTTAAAAAGTAAAGAAAAAACAAAAAAATAAAAATGTCAATAGAAAAGGGCTTAAGAAATATAGAGGAAGAAAAAAATTTACAAATAAATAATAACTTGGAAAAAAAACAAGTATATTAGTTATTTTGTGGGGGGTAAGATTCAAAGTTTCTTTTATGATATGATATTTAGAGTGTAGTATCAAAAAAATTATTAATGTAATATAGAATATAACATTATGTCGATTGTTATCGTATATAGAAATAAAATTGCTTTCATTATTGTTGTTATTTTTGTGAAGTTAGAAATCAATATATTAATAAATATTTTCAATATTTAGAATATAACATTATGATAGTTGTTATTGTATATAGAAATAAATTTGATTTCATGATTGTTTTTATTGTTGTGGAAGTTAGAAATCAAGTTTTTAATAAATACATTCAATATTAATACCAAAATATATAGAAGTATTTCTATTATCGGAGACAATAATGAAATGTATCACAAAATTCACCGACAAAGCAAACTACAAACACATTATAAATAAGTTGAAGCAGTAGAGATTTGAAATGCTTTGAATCGATCTTTAAGAATTGATTGATCAATGATTAATATTTATCATATGGAAGCTTATGGTACAAATATTACAAAAAGAAGATAATATTATAGAAAATAATACCACTTGCAAAATATGTGAAGATCGATGAACTTTTTCAAAGATATCAACATTTTATTTATTCCTCAAATGCGAAATGTTTCAACTCATAATCTAATGCAATTCTCTATTTCCATGCTGCATAGATTTTTTTAGAATTCAACTTTTTCATTTGAATTGTAAACAACGCATTTATGTCGTATGAATATTTGAAAAAGATTATTAAGTAATGTATTGAAGTTGTTTACTGTAAAATTAATTTGTCACAGAATTATATATCATATACTTAGAAAACTTTCACAATAGATAAACTACAGATTGACCTTCATATAATAGTGAGTTGCACCTTTTAGTCTTGATTATTACTTCTTACAATCTTGAATTATGATAAATTAGTGTCATTCATTTAGAATAAGAAGCATATTAAATATTAGATTATGAATGTTTTACAATTTATAAATAAATATTTCTCAATTAATATCAATACTTGAACTTTAGAATTAAGTTACTTTATTATCTTACTTATATCAAAATTTTGGTTATTATCGACTAGATATTGATAAAAAAAAGCTATAAAACATAATTGTGAAAAAGGTTTAGCATTTTCATTTTAAATTTTGTTAAACAGCAAAATAGTTTTAAAAAAAACTTAACTAAAGTTTGTACTCACTCCATTTCGATTTTTAGTGTTTATTTGACTTAAAATGAAGTTTTCTTTTTTTAAAAAAATACTTTTAAAATTTGTGGTCTAAAACAAACCATATATGTTCATATGTGATATGATTATAAATCTTCTTACTAAGAATAAAATGTACATTTAAAAGTCAAAATATTATTAAATATACTAATATATCATTCTTTTGAAATTGACTACTGAGAAAAATATGTCACATACATTAAAGTTAAAAGACATAAAATTTCATAATTTTAAGAGTTAATTACATTATATCTCTACTCTATTTTCAAATTAAAAAAAGAAATTAGAATTAAAAAATTTAGATGTATCAGCAGACATGTGGATACATCGGCCATGATAAATTGTCATTCAGGAAACTTGCAGACACATAGCTCACGGATGAATCCGAGAGGAGAGAGCTATATTTGAGAGGAATATGGATGTATCCGAGAGGAGAGATATGTATCCAAGAGACGATAGAGATGTATTGAAGAGGGGATGAAGATGTATTCGAGAGAGGATATCTATGTATTCGAGAGGAGATAGTTATGTATCTGACAGAGGAGAGAGATGTACCTGATAGAGATTTTTATAATTTTTTTAAATGCTAGAGAATTTTAGAAATTATAATAAAATAATATGTGAATTTAGGTATAAAAAATTAAAATTGTAAAGGCCCGTGAACGGGTCTTCAATTATCTAGTTATATATATATTTCTCTATTATATAGAAGAGTGAAGTGGGAGGACGACCAAGGGCAAAAATGTAATTTTACGCTAATAAAAATCTATTAAGAAAGATAATTAATAATTCTAGAAACCTCTTTCTATATATGAAGTGAATAATGATCAAGGGCAAAAATATAATTTCAGGCTAACAAAAATCTATCAAGAATGATAACAAAAAAATTAAATAGTTGTAGAAACATCTTAAGTTACTGTTATTATCATTAACTTATTTTATTATTACTTAACTTTCTTTTCTTTTGTGAGTTATTGTGATATCTATTTTATTATTACTCTATTTTACTATTACTTTAATTTAATTTTTAATATTTTTTTCTATTCATTATGCTTATAAAATGCCTACTTTTTATATAAAAATTTATCATGAATTAATTATTTCCATCTTTATTTTGGTTCTAATTAATATACTTGAAAATAAATAAGTGTGATAACATTAATAATATACATTAGATTGAAATTAAAGAAAAAGATGTTAAAAAGTAACTTAACAAATAAAAATGAATATGATGATATATTTGTATTCAGACAACTAAGAATAAAAATGTAATTTCATTCTAACAAAAATCTATCAAGAATAAATAATTCTAGAAACATCTTTTTATATATGAAGTGTATGATGATCAAAGGTAAAAATGTAATTTCATGCAAGTAAAAATCTACCACGAATGATAACAAGAAAATGAAATAGTTCTAGAAATATCTTTAGTTATTATTATCTGTATTACCTTATTTTTGTTATTTCTTCATTTTTTTATGAGTTATTGTGATATCTATTTATTATATGAAAGTAAATAAATAATGATTACGCTTAGCTCTTAATAATTATATATCAAAATATAATATTTGGTGGAATCAATCAAAAAAATTAAAATTTATATGTATATTAAATTTTGTGTATTGAAATATTTTTTGATTTTGTGATCTTAAATATGCTATATAAAAAAATTAGAATTCAGAAGTTATTTTCTTTTTTAAATAAAATAAAAAAATAAGTTCTTATAAATCGAAAAGGAGGGATTCATATATTAAAAATGAAATATATACGTGTTATTATTAAAATGAGATTTCATATATTTTTGTTTAAAAAATCGTTTGACTTCCTTCTATTAATTTGTGCATATATGTGGAGTTTTAAAGATTTGAACATTTTAATATAGAAATATAATGATTTGAAAACTTTAATTCTTCGTTTTAATTCCTAATTTGTTACATATTTGAAAATTACATTAAAAAAAACAACTTAAAAAAGCAATGTAACAATTTAAGATATTTTTAGAAAAATATAGTTAAAAAACACAATGAAATCTGGTTGAATCCCTTATTTTTATCAAAACAAAAAAAGTTGCATATATTATTTGAAAATAACGTAAGAACTAAAAAGTACTATGAATCACAGTAAAATGACAACTAAAAATATGTGAGAATCATATAAATGATTTCGTTGACTTTCCTAAAATCACTTGTATCACATAAAATAAAACAGATGTCGTAACATATATTATTCGAAAATGACACAATAGGTACATATATTAATAATTTAATTTTTTTTAAGAAACACATACAAAAAATTTAGTTCATTTTTTCAAATTTTATTTGTGTCACATAAATTGAAAGAAAAAAAATTAACATACGTTGGGCCTGCGATAGCGCAGGCACGTGATATCTCTAGTATATATATATATATATATATATATATATATATATATATAGAGAGAGAGAGAGAGAGAGAGAGAGAGAGAGAGAGAAGAGCCATGAGAAGGACGACCAATGTCATTTTAGTAATTTTAACATCAGTTAAGGGTAAAATAATAATTTTATAATTAATGGTCAAAATGAAAATCTAGAAGAATCCATACATTTCTTAACTCTTGTTATGGGCCCATAAGGATATTATTGTAATTTTGTTTAAATGAAGAGTTTCTATTACTTATTAACTTCTTACAAACAACAATAAATGCTAAGCTTGTTTGACATTTTAGAAAGATATTTTGAACTAATTAAAATAAGATGTGTTTGAATAGTTAATATTTTGTTCCTAGAAATACTTTAAAGGAATATTGCGTAAATATATTTTTAAATGTTATGTTACACAATATGATCACTAAATTCGTACTTTAATTATTAAAATAGTCTTTAAAATGACGTATCAGTAGTTCTTAATTAATTTGAAGAAATATCAAATTTCGTGACTAAAAGAATGAACAATGTTTGACTATCAAGAAATCAATAATTTGATACGGTATTCATCGAAAGATTAAAAAATATAAATTTTCATTTTTATATTTTCTTAATATCAAATATGATAAACTATTTAACGAAGAAAATTTGACAAAGAGAACGCTTAACATCCAAATTCTTTTATAATTAATGGTCAAAATAAAAATCTAGAAGAATCCATACATTTCTCAACTCTTGTTATGGGCCCATAAGGATATTATTGTAATTTTGTTTAAATGAAGAGTTTCTATTACTTATTAACTTCTTACAAACAACAATAAATGCTAAGCTTGTTTGACATTTTAGAAAGATATTTTGAACTAATTAAAATAAGATGTGTTTGAATAATTAATATTTTGTTCCTAGAAATACTTTAAAGGAATATTGCGTAAATATATTTTTAAATGTTATGTTACACAATATGACCACTAAATTCGTACTTTGATTATTAAAATAGTCTTTAAAATGACGTATCAGTAGTTCTTAATTAATTTGAAGAAATATCAAATTTCGTGACTAAAAGAATGAACAATGTTTGACTATCAAGAAATCAATAATTTGATACGGTATTCATCGAAAGATTAAAAAATATAAATTTTCATTTTTATATTTTCTTAATATCAAATATGATAAACTATTTAACGAAGAAAATTTGACAAAGAGAACGCTTAACATCCAAATTCTAATGAATATTAAAATTCAAACTAAAGAAAATGAGTAGCTAAAAAAGGAAAAAGGGTTAAAAATGCCCTTAAACTATGAGAAAGGAACAAAAATGCCTTCAGTGTATAGTTTGGTTCAAAATTGTCCTTGTCGTCAATACTTTGGTTCAAAAATGTCATTGCAGTCAATACTTTGGTTCAAAATGCCCCTATAGTTACTAAATGGGTCAAAAATGTCCTTTTCCGAATAACTATATTATTTTTTTCTTTTAAAACACATTTTCTTCTTAATTAAATTATTATAAAGAAACCATGTTCTTGTTTTCTTTCTTTTAAAATCACTTTAAACAATAAAAATGTAGGAAATATTTTTTTTCTTCTTAATCTCATCTTATCAATTAAAATAGAATAACTTCATGAACCCTTTCGACAGATAATATATATCATATATATAAGATCATTGTATATCCATCATTAATTTATATTTATATAATGATAAAATATAATTATAATAAAATAAGAAACATTTTTTATTTTTTATTTTTTATTTTTTTTGAATTGAAATTAGATAAACATTTGCTAATTTTTAAAAAATAGTATTAGAGATAAAATGTGTTAAAAAGAAAATAAATAATATATTTATTTGAAAAAATGAGTATCTTTTACCAAAAATAATAATAAGGGCATTTTTGGACCAAAGTATTCACGTAGAACATTTTTGGATCAAACTGTAAACGGATATTTTTGACCCTTTTTCCGTTAAAAAATAAAGAAGAACAACATAAGAAAATGGCAACAGAAAAAGACTTTGTTTAGAAATATAGAGGAAGAGAAAACTAAAAAATAAATAAATTAGAAAAAAACAACCTGAAAAAAGTATATTGGTTATTTTGTGGGGTAAACTTTAGAGTTTTTTTTTACGGCATGATATTAAAAGTAGTATTAAAAAAACTAATTAATGGAGTTTAGAATATAACATTGAGATAACTGTTATTGTATATAGAAATAAAGTTTCTTTCATGATTGTTTTTATTGTTGTGGAGTCAAAATTATTTTTTTAATAAATACTTTCAATATTTAGAATATAACATTACGATAATTGTTATTGTATATAGAAATAAGTTGCTTTCTTTATTGTTTTTATTGTTGTGAAGTTAGAAATCATTTTTTTAAGTATTTCTATTTATCGAAAACAATAATAAAATGTATCACAAAATTCATCGACAAAGTCAAATACAGACACATTGTACTTAAGTTGAAGCAATAGTGATTTGAAAGAATTTAACCGATCTTTACTAATTGACTGATCAATGATTAGTATTTTATCATGCAAAGCTTATGGTGCAAATATCACAAAACGAAGATAATAATATTGTGAAAAATAGATACCATTTGCGAATATATATATATATGAAGATCGATGAACTTTTTCAAAGATATCAATATTTTATATATTCCTTAAACACGAAATGTTTTAACTCTTACTCTATCACAATTCTCTAATTTCCTTGCTGCATAATTTTTTTTAGAATTCAACTTTCTCAATTTAGATTGTAAACGACACATTTATGTCGTATGACCATTTGAAATTGATTATAAAGTAATATATTGAAGTTGTTTACTAAAGAAAAAATACTATAAAGTACAAAAATCTCATATCTTTGAAGGCTAATTACATCATATCAAAGAAGTTTTTTCAATTACAAAAATCTCAAATTTTTCATTCCTCTCCAATATATTTTTTGATTGTCCAATACATTGCAAATGACATATTACTTCGGAACAGGGATATATTCGAAAGTGAATAGATATTTAACTGAGAAAAAATAGAAATATATCCAAGAAAGTAAATTGTGAATTAATTTTTTCAACAAAATATGTGAAATTGTATACTGGCCTTAAAATATTTAGTATGTTACAATTGTTTACCCTGCCAACAAGAAAAGAATCTTTAAAAGCCCAAAGCAGATAGAAGAAAGGGTTTCCAATTGCTAGTATATTCTTCTTCTTCCTTTCACTCCCTAACCCAATTAGTCTCGAGTCTGGACAACGCAAATCAGTGCGATTTCTTCAAAACCTATCTGCAAAAATGGCGTCAGCTGATGTTGAGAAGAGCAGGATCGATATGGAGAGAGAGGAAGCCTGTTCGGCCAAACCAACGAAGCAAGGGGAAGGGCTGAGACAGTACTATATGCAGCACATCCATGATCTCCAGCTCCAAGTCCGCGTAAAGACTCACAATCTTAATCGCCTTGAAGCCCAGCGGAACGAACTCAATTCTAAAGGTCTGATTAACTAAATCTGGAAACCTAACTTCTTAAGAGAACATTTTTCACGTTTTATAGTGAAACCCTAGTCTTAATCAGTTTCTTGGATATGTACTGCTTTTTCATGTTGTTTATGCTCTAGTTTTTGAGGTAAAGTTCCCTTCTTTGATACAGAGATCTTAGTCTGAGAAGGCTGCTAAAATATTCAACCTAAGGAATTGAATTTATAATAGATTGAAGGTAAAAGAGTTCAATTTTTAGAACTGAAATTAATGCGGCGCCATCTATCCCCATAAAAAATTGTTGTTCCATTATGATAGTCCAACATGAGAGGTGAGTAGAGAGTCCATCCCTCCTCTGTGGTGTTACTGAATGATTTTCCTTATTTAAATATGTTAGAATGCATAGAGACCCAACATTTCTTTGCCTATTATGAGGTTAATAACCCAGCTAGCGCACTCTTTAACTATTCGATTGAATACCTACTATCTTCTACTAACAGGTAACTCTGACCATCAAAGCTTAGGTTGATAAAGGGAAGCGAAATAGTTACTGTGTAGAAGTTGTAATGGTTTGGCTTCCCAAACATATCATGTGTTATGGACCACAAGGTCATTCTTATTTGCATGGTTCTCATCGGTTTTGGGATGTTGTTGACTTAATCAAAGTTTGTGTTTCTTGAATAAATCGATCTTGGTGTTTCTCTCACATTTGTTCTACTCTTGCTCGGAATGTACTAAAATTGTGTCTTGATGATCAATGACATTTTCTACTCTTGTTTTTTCAATTGTAATTTGAATCGTGTATGGGCTCATAAAATTCACCTTAATGTCTATTTTGTAGTGAGAATGCTCAAAGAGGAATTACAATTGCTTCAAGAGCCTGGATCATATGTTGGTGAAGTTGTTAAAGTAATGGGGAAGTCAAAGGTTCTAGTCAAAGTAAGTGTGTCCACATCTCTTTAGTCATCGTTGAATTCCTTATTAAATTTTCCTACCCAATTTGTAAGCTAAGTTGCTGGGGTACAAGTGTTCAATATGCATATCTAGAGGTCGGATCTTTCACAATCTAAATCATAAGATTCAGGGTACGGGGTTAGTAATTGATACGAGTGTAGGGATTCGACTTAAAATAATTAAATATCTAATATACAATTATAAAATATGCAAATAATGGTGGACTTTTTGAAAGGAATGCACAATTTTTTTAGAGCAAGTTTAAATTTTTAATTATACAAGTACAAATGTCAGTACCTTATTGGTTACTTAATCTTTACCCTCTAGCCTTCAATTCACATTATTGTCTAAGTTATTTTATTTGTGTTGTACTTGTATAGTTCTTTTCATCTTAGTTACTACTAAATCCTCACTGGACGAAAATCTTTTAATCAGAAGAAGTATTGAATTCCTTTGCGGCTGCTTGGGAAGACCGATTTCTTTGACAAAAGAGCGAGTTTCATCAATTTTGCATCAACACTAATAGTTTCGATCTTGACTTCCTCTAAAGTTTGCAACTTTATGGTCTGAGCATCACGTACTTGTTCGAACATAAATCGTTCCTTTTGAGACTTAGATTTAGCTTTTTAGCCTTAAGATTTTATTTCGGTGCAGAAACATGACTCCACTCAGCCACTAAAGACTTTGCATTTCTTCAAAAGCAGCAAATCCATAGACAATACCTCTTCGAGCATGTTCAACACCTCGACCATCTCCATATCCCTCTCAACAAGAGATATTTGTAGCACTCAGACCTTTTTGAGCTCGGACTCTCTGAATTTAGCCTGAAGAATCTTTTAATGATCGTCTTTTATCATTTTTCAAAGCGACCACCTTTGTAGTTAGGTGACCAGTCTCTCAGTTGTAGACTCTAGGTATCTATCTACTTCAACTGAAGCAAGTTTGACTTGAATAGACTCAACTTTGGAGGCTTGAATAACTAGGGCTTCCATTGTGGCAGGTTGAGTTGGCTTAGTTATGAGTGCTCTTCAAAGCTTCTCACATTTATGGGCCAACTCATCTTTTTCATAAAGCACCTATTGGAGTAAGCTCCAACAAGCGCTTAAGGGTCACAAGACTCGATGGTGGTTGAGATGCTACACCAAAAGCTTGGGTGCGCGTGTTAGCAATAGGCAAGGGAGTAATTGGAACTCCAAAAGTTGTCGAGGCCTTTGCACCAGAGATATTTGAGAGGAATCAAATTATTTAGGAATTGATTCAAAAGCTTTCTTTCTCAGACCATTGATTGACGTCACTCTCTAAATATTCATAGAAAAAGGTTTGGATTTTTGGAAGCCTCGCTTTATGCTAGTGTCACAAGCGATAGGAACAAAAGGATCAGAGGTGTCTATAACACCAAATCCGTTCTAATAAGGATTTTGGGTGGTTAACAATGAGAGCCTACTAAGCCTGCATTATCAGACTCAATGGACTTCTTCAGTAGCCATAGTAGGGAAACCATTCCTCCACTCCTCTGGAAAGGAGTTTCATCCTCAGAAAACTCTTCAGTATCAGAACCTTCGTAATCTTGCTGCTGGTGTTTTCAGACACAATAATAATAATCTGCTCTCACCTACCCTTGAAGCGGAAACATATTGTGTGCTACAACAAGTGGTAAGAGGGGTTTGTTTGACTTTTTTTACTCTTAAGAGGCCTCAACTTGAACCCTGCCACTACTTCAGCTTTGATAGTATCTGTTTTGAAAGGAATGCTTGCATTGATACTATCTGTTTTGAAGGGAAGACTTGCATAAACACGATCGATGCACTAATGGTTTTCAGCGGTAGAAGCAGTAATCACTGTTGTTATCGAGAAAGAACATTTGGTAATGTTCGCGCATGAAGGAAACACATAAGAATAGCTTAAGAAAGAACTGTGACGAGGTGAGACATATGGGGTGGGGTTGAAAGAGCACTATTGTGGCTCTTTGCCTACCATCCTCGATTGTCATCCATTTGACTCTATGTCCGATCATTGGCCGCAGTGGTATTTTGAATCTTCTGAACCCATTCGCTGGTAGGGAATACAACGTCTAGGTGGCAAGTGGGTGTTGTAGTAGTATACTTTTGTATAGGATGACAATAAGAAATCAAGAAGAGTCCAAAATGAAATGGAGGATACAAAGATATAGGAACTTATGGGATAAATTTCATGACACCAAAAGTGAGAAGCTATTAAGATCTACGGTAGCTTTTGCGACAAGTTGGTTGATCCAGTCCTACTGTCCTAGTCATGGTCTTCTGCTAGGCTCGTGATAAAGAAATTCCTCCCTATGGTCATGTGTCATGATACCTCTAGTGGCAACTCGAGGGGAACATAAAAACAAGAAATGGGTTATTAGGAAGGCTTGCTTGGTCTCGATAGCTAGGACTCAAAGACACACGACAACTTCTATAACCCTCGACCCTAGTTGAACTAAACGCAACTCAAAAGGTTTGGCAAAGCTAAATGATCACTTTGTCAATTACACTGACAACTACACAAATCAATGGATAAGTATAGATGATCAAATAACCAGTTTTTGGGGAATTAATAATCTCAAAATCTCTATGAGCAACTACTTGGAATTGATTGTTCATCCACATATAGTCAATCCGAACAATAAGAATAATACTCTTTTATTAAGGATGTGTAATCATTAACCGCCGTCTCTTGTCCCGATGTGCTTGCATGGTCAAATTTTAAAATTATCCAAAAAAGGCCTAACCCATCGGTGGCCCCCTAAACTTGGCAACAATTTTCACTTCGACACTTTAACTAGACTTTGTTCATTTTAGACACCTCATGTCAGGCTTCGTTGTGTCATTTTGACACTTTCAACTGACATGGCAAAGTGAGTGTTATACACTCGCTATTGACGCATGAGAGACTTATTTAGTCTATTTTATTTTATTTTTTCTTTTCATCTTTCTCATTTTATAGCCACTATCTCTTCCATTATTTCTCAAAGCTTAAAGTACTTCAATGAAGGTTAAATCTTAAATCTTTTGTTATAATAATGTCAATTTCAATTTCGCACTACAAAACAGATAGACCCAAAAAGAAATAATAAATCAAACCCATATCAACAACACCCCAAATCATGTAAAGTTCACCCAAAATAATTCTAAAATAGGAGCAAAAAAAATTTAATTTTTACTATGTAAATGTTAATCTCACTAATCTTGAGTCCTAATCAAACTACAAATATCACAAAATTAAAGAAAAAAGACTGCAATCTTGCAATCTTAAAATATGAACCATTATTGTTATAGATTTGCACCTTTTAACCCTATCAAATGAAGAAATGGAAGGGAGGGTGCAATGAATGGGGATTATGGCAGAAAAAAATCATGAAAAAGTTGAATAAAACGGTGAAGATGGTTGTGTGGTTGTGGGTGTGATAGAAAAGATGATGAAAATGAAGGAATATGATAGAGTAGATTGTGTGGGTGTGGATTTATGACCAAAAAAATAAAGCTAAAATAAAAATAAAAATGGAGCAATACAATGGAGAAGATGAATGGGAAGATGACTGGGGAAGTCGTGGGGGTTTGCATTTTTCTTTAAATTTGGCAAGTATTTTATTTAATTTTTAGGGATAAAAAGACCACATGTCATTTATTCATTGGTTACTTTGTCATGTATTTTAATTCGTATTTTTTCTCTTTAATATAATAGATTTTTAATGAGTTGGCATGATATAATTGGGCATCCAGTCCACGTGGACGCGCTTGGTTAACACACACTTGAAGTCAACATGTGCTATTGAAAAAAGTGTCAAAATGACACAATGTAATTTGACATGAGGTGTCTAAAATGAACAAAGTCTATTTAAAGTGTCTCAGTGAAAATTGCTGTCAAGTTCAGGGGGCCACCGATGGGTTAGGCCTCCAAAAAATAATAAGTTTTGGGAGTGATGTTATGAACACCGGGTTCGGGAAATACATCATCGCTCCTTTTTCCTTTCTTCTTTAGGCTACTCTTCAGGACATAAAATTTTGACGAAATAGGAGATGAAGCATTGATCGATCAAGTTTGCAAGAGAAAAGGTGCATATATATACATAATAGAAAGGGTTGAAGAAATTGTGGAAGGTTGGTATGAACATGAAGATCCCACTATATAGGTGCATGGAAAGAGGTCACTACTGACGTGGCCCGTGGGCACCACGCCATCATCGTACCAGTAACCAGAATACACATTCTAGGTGCGTTTAAAGTAGTGGACTGACATCATCTTTTCTCATAACTCAGAGTACCCTCGCGTCACACTACTTGTCGAAATCTGCAAAGATTATTCCCCTTCCTGGTCATGTTTGGCATCACAATGGAAAAGCAGAGTGATTATTATATTGGGTAAAAATAGCTATGCACGTGGCATTGTGGATATAATGCATGCCGTCAACAAGGAAGGTTTGGAGAAGCAAGGTGAGATCATAAACATTTGGTCTCGAAGAGTTCCCGAACATATAAGAATGACCATCATCGGGGACAAATCAAAAGTGCATGGCTCGATGAGTAGAGGAGGTCTCGTTTCCCGAATATGTAGCCAAAAGGACGAGGACAAATACACCAAATATTATCGTACAAATAGTTTGAGCACGATAGAGGATATTGGCTGGCACCACTAACGATATCTCCACGCGGTCAACATCCATTGGTCTTGGTACTTTAGGGCTTGACTGGAGGACACTTATTGGTTAATGCTTTACCTCTATAGCCTATAAATAGTATCTTCCCAAACTTGTATGACACTTTGATTTGAAGAAATACAACAACAATTTATTTACATCCTTGTGCTCCAAGCTTTCCTTATTGACCAAGTCTTTGTCTTAGAAGTATTTAATTATTCAATGGTTCTTGAATCTCTAGCTGAGGACACTTAAACAACACCGAATTCAGTGTTTGCATTCATCAACAAACCTCAAAAGCTTCATATGACTTCCATTTATTCACTTTGTTGTTGTTGTATTGTTTTTACCGAGTATTATCGCAATATGCAACTGCTAATAACTAAACCTAACGAGTTAAGCTAAGACGCATGTCCTTGACTTCGTACAAAGTCAACTATATCGTTTTTCAGTTGTATGCTTCAGTAGCATGTTGTACTTTCAGCTCGTATCCATGGTGGATTGCCTACTTTGCTCACGGCCTCTTCAGTTGAATACTTTATGGACCCCATTAGACTTCCATCTACCGATTTTGTCTTGTCTTATTAGTTTTGCATTCTTGTCTTTTAGTTTTGACTCCGTAGCTTACATGACAAAGTTGTTCTTATGTGTTGCCATTTATGATGTCAAGTCCATTATATCCTCATTTAGCATTTCATGGGTTCCAACTTGTCCTGTTCTATGAGGAGAACAGTTCTATTAGTTTTTCAGCAGCACGCGATACAAATAATTCATTTGGATTATGCTGTTATTAGATTTACAAAGATTGTGTAGTACAAATATTTGAAACCGGTGTTCCCTTACCATATTTTTAGTTTATTTGATATGCTTTTCTTCTCATTCTTTTTTCATTACTTATTTTGGTGTTATTCTCTAGGTTCATCCTGAAGGCAAATATGTTGTCGATATTGGCAAAAATATTGATATTACAAAGATCACTCCATCAACTAGAGTTGCCCTGCGAAATGATAGCTATGTCCTTCATCTAATTTTGCCCAGCAAAGTTGATCCATTGGTCAACCTCATGAAAGTTGAGAAGGTGCCAGATTCCACTTATGACATGATTGGTGGTCTTGATCAGCAGATCAAAGAGATAAAAGAGGTACTTATCTTCTCTATTTTTTTTTTTTAATTTTGTGCTTTCTTGATCTGTCTTTTTAACTCAAGTCTCTTAATTTCTTACATAGTAATCGTATAAGTTGCTTAACTTTGGATCTACTATTCATTAGGTTATTGAGCTTCCCATTAAGCATCCTGAGTTGTTTGAGTCTCTTGGAATAGCTCAACCGAAGGTATATTCAGTTTTACAAAGTTCACCTTCAGTTATTATTAGCATCAATAATGATCTTGATTGGGATCCTCTTCTATGAACGACAGGGAGTGCTTCTCTATGGACCTCCAGGAACTGGGAAAACATTGTTGGCGAGGGCAGTTGCACATCACACTGATTGTACCTTCATTAGGGTCTCTGGTTCCGAACTAGTGCAGAAATATATTGGAGAAGGTTCTCGAATGGTGAGAGAGCTTTTTGTTATGGCGAGGTTAGTTCTTACTTTTGAGAACCTGACAGTTACATATTTCTGATCTTATCACCTCAAATTCGATTCTGAAGCCATTTCTTGGTCAGTGTGCTGAGCTAAGTACATTTGAATTGGATCTATGAAGGAAATGAAGAGTGAGGGAATTCATAATCGATCTAGAATTCTAGATGAAGTTCCTGGACATGATTGACAATATTGATGGAATTGAGATCTCACAATTTATGCAGACAAGCTAACTGCTTTTCAGTGTTAAATTTTTTTTGTAGTATAATCACTTTTCAGGGTATGAAGTATGTTTTATAAGTTCCATCACCATGTGAATTAACAGTCATAACCTGCCATAAAAACTATCAACTTTTTTCCTAATAATTTCACTTCATTCGAAAATCATTGTTTGGCCATGAAAATTCCAAAATCCAACTTGAAGTTGTTTCCAACTGACTTTTCACTTATTTAAGTACACTTGAACATGAACATCAGTCCAAATATTCTTTGCAAATAGCATAACCAAACACACCTTGTTCCCTCGTTCTTTAACTCCCAACTTCATAAATTCCGAATAGAGTGATTTTCTTGGGAATCTTGGCCGCCTTCAATGTTCTCTTACTTATAATATTGATTTTTTTCTCTATGAATCAGAATTCATGGAGTTAAATCTTTGTAACATTTGTTGCTTACAGTTTTGGAGGGTGAGTTGATATCGATCATCCCAAGCTATTGACAAATTTCTAGCCTACTAGTCCTGTTTCTTTTTGGTCTATCGAAAACAGCCTATCTACCTCACAAGGGTAGGGGTAAGGTCTGCGTACCAGACCCCACTTGTGGAATTACGCTAGGTATACTGTTGTAGTTATGTTTCTTTTTTGTTTAGCTATCTAATATCTGGAAGCACTGTTTGTTGATCTTGTGACCGTTGGTTAAGGGGAGAAGTTTCCTATCATGGGGTTCCCCCTGATTCGATCTTGGGACCTTTGTTTAAGAGGGAAGGTATCCTATTGCGGTGGTTACCAGTCATGTTGGAGATCAATTAACCTGATTTAACAAGTACTGTAAGAAAATAGAATTCATATTGAGCTCCAAATGCTATTGGGATGGGATGGCTTCAACTAGCTCTCTGATTTTAGACAGTCTTTTTTTGACAACCTTAACCTAATTTAAGACTGATTATGTCTTTGTTAGAAATAATGATTCTATTAAAGGCACAAGGTAGGTGTGTGTGAGAGTGTGGGGGAATCTTGTTCCTTCCTGCAAATGTTTCCTTTTTGTTATATGGTTTATGGATCAACCTATTTCAGTTTTTCTCTTTTGTGCTAATGCCCTGGCATTGTTTTAACTTCAGGGAACATGCTCCTTCTATCATTTTTATGGATGAGATAGACAGCATTGGATCTGCTAGGATGGAATCAGGGAGTGGCAATGGTGACAGTGAAGTGCAGAGGACAATGCTTGAACTTCTCAATCAGCTTGATGGATTTGAGGCATCAAACAAAATCAAGGCAAGCTCAACGTGCTGTTTCAATTGTATATTGCTTGGGTATAACTTTATTGATGTGAATGGTTGGAGCTGAGACGAGATTTACTTTTGCTTCAGGTTCTGATGGCCACAAACCGTATAGATATTCTAGATCAAGCACTCCTTAGACCAGGAAGGATAGACAGGAAGATTG
Source organism: Solanum sitiens (assembly GCA_016801875.1). Classification (NCBI taxonomy): domain Eukaryota; kingdom Viridiplantae; phylum Streptophyta; class Magnoliopsida; order Solanales; family Solanaceae; genus Solanum; species Solanum sitiens. Next base: position 689,161 of record JABWTJ010000155.1, read on the forward strand.
AATTTCCAAATCCCAATGAAGAGGTCCGTGCTTCATATAGTTTTTAATATGTGGTTAAGCTGGTCAATTCTTTTACTTCATTCACTGTTGGGTCGCTAATTTGTCATCCTTCTCTGCTTCCTCAATGGAGCGCGATTGAACCTCTTGCTTCACCTTTAGTTATCATTTTAGAATGTGCTGATGATTGTTCCAAGTCAACTTATCTTTTGATCACTGTGCAGTCTCGTCAGGACATTTTAAAGATTCATTCGAGGAAGATGAACTTGATGCGGGGGATTGATTTGAAGAAGATTGCGGAGAAGATGAGTGGTGCTTCTGGGGCTGAACTTAAGGTATGGTGATAGCATGCACGTTCTGCTATATACTATAGCAAATGAAATTCATGCGCATCTTGAGTGGCCTATTTAGCTTATCAGTTAAAAATTTCTGATCTATTGTGATGAACTAATCTCACCTGTGCCTTGATCCTCCACATGAGTTTGTGTGAATCAAAATGCATTTCTTGCTGTGTTATATTTTTGCTTGTTGTTGATCTATTATTTCTATCTACTATTTGCAGGCTGTATGTACGGAAGCAGGGATGTTTGCTCTAAGAGAGAGGAGGGTGCATGTGACGCAAGAAGATTTTGAGATGGCTGTTGCTAAAGTAATGAAGAAAGAGACTGAGAAGAACATGTCACTGCGAAAGCTGTGGAAGTAGATGATGGTCGATACGAAGGATCTGAAACGCATACACATCTGAGTTGATTGTCTATAATTACTATTGTTCTTGGAACTTTTATTTGACCCCAGGAGCTTACGACCTGCCCTTAGTATTTTCATGTTTCTCAGTAAGCTATTTCGTTTTCTTTGGCTGTTTGGGGCGTCCGCGCGGCTGTGATTCAGAATTTTCAGTGTTTTTTCGTGCGGCTTTAGTATTTGACACTCTGGCTTCTAGCTTGTATTCTTGTTTATTGACATGCTCTACTTCTTTTCGGCTCTAACTTGAAAGCCCTGCCTAGGAGTTTTACTTGTACTCTGTCCATTTTAATTTATATGAACGTTTTCTTTTTCATTATTTAATTTCAAATTTTCATATTTAAGGCCACACGATTAAAGGACATTTAATACATATCTCTATTTTAAGATCCCACAAGATTGAAAAAACCTTCTTTATTATTTTGTTCACATGCTAAATATAAATCGGACAATCAATTTGAAATGAAAAGAGTATCATATTTCAACACTATTTCAAAGCTTTAGCTTGTTTAAGTTGTGCAACTATGGGATAGAGGTTCTACACTTCACAGTCCATCTCTACAAAAGCACTATACGATTTTAAGGGCCGGTTTGGCCATGCTATATGGTATCGTGATATAAAATTATGAAATAAAATTAAAGTTTTGCTTGGACATGCGATATGAAATATGTGTTGTATGTTTTCTCATAAACATAAAAATTTCATAAGTTGAAAAATTATTAAAATAGCTCCAATTTTTTATTTAATCTTACCAAATAAACAAAAGTTTATCAAATCACATAATAGATTATTACAAAGTTATTTGTTCTCCACTTGAGTAAATGTTTCATCAAACTTTAATTATATAAAAAAAAGTTAAACATAAATTGTAGTGTACTAGTCTCTAATATAATCCTCCCACAGTACATACACTTTCCTCACGTTGAACTTGCATTTCTCGATTATGTGACTGAGAAGACGAACCAAAATTGTTACTTTGAGCAATTTGTTGGTCAATATCACCCGCAACTATATTTTCATGCTCATAGACCATAAATATTTCACCAGTCCTTTGGTATTCTGACAAATAATTATGTAACACTACACAAGCTAGGACAATTTTCACTTGTGTATCAACATCTTAATGGTTCATGTCTTGTTTCGGTATTCTAGATCTATTTTTCCAAGCTCCAAAAGTCCGTTCAATCACATTGCGCAGAGATGAATGCCTATAATTAAACTGTTCTTTAGCATTTTGAGGCTCTCTTTCACTTCCTCTGTGATCTTGCAAATGATAGCGTAGTCCTTTGTATGGAGCTAAAATTCTTTTTGTGTCTCGAAAACCAACATCAACAACATAATATTTATCTACCAACAAATATTTTATAAAGAATTACTAATTAAAAGTATGTGTGACGTAAATGAAACAACTTGTGTAAATAAATAATATTTATTCTAAGGATGTAATTTAAAGTTTACATGTGGCAGAAATGAAAATTGTGACGTTGGTTCAACAAGTGCATTCTCAAGTACTTTACTGTCATGTGCAGTACTTTCCCAACCAGCAGCAACAAAAGTAAATTGCATATCAAAATCACAAGCACATAAGACATTTTGTGATGTTCTTCCTTTGCGATTATGATATGCTTGTTGCACCGCTTTAGGAAACCCCCTTCTATATATGTTCTATCACTCGCACCAACACAATCCTACCAAATAAAAAATGCATTAATATTAATTTAGTGAACATAAAATGAATTGAAAGCATTATAGAATGCACTTCATAAAAATAATGTTTGTAAGAGTATAAAATAATGCTTCTAAGACAATGCAAAGTCATAAAATAAATATTATCTCTTTAAACAAAGTCGATAGTGAGTATGTAACTAATAACTTACACATAAAATATAAATGTGCACTTATTAAAGCCATAAAATAAATTTATTAATGTGTTTGAAATTTTACCTTAAACCAAGGCCAAAATCGAGTATTATGTCGAATTTCGGAATGTACACCTGTCATATTTTTTTGTTGTATAAATGTATGTGACATCTTGCTAATTGTCTCGGCAACTATTTTATGTCGATGAGAATAATAAAATTCAAAAAGTAATGATGTGATTATAAATTTTATTTGCATATTAAATAAATGGTTAGTAGATATAAATATGAGGTTGTTTTAATAAAATATAAAGTTGTGGACCAATTTTTACATTAAAAATATCTCAAACCATGATATGAAGTTCTCATATCATGATTTTGGAGAATATGAAATCACATCTCATGATATGGAATTCTCATATCATTGTTCGGTCATATGTTTTAGAATCTCTACTTATCTATAAGGTAGAAACTGGGGGAAGATTTTTTCCAGTCAAAATATCATGAAATTCTCATATTATAGTTCGATCATATGTTGGTTAAAATTTTACTACAAATGAATGCAACAGTTGACTAAATCAAGAAGATGGGGCAAGGTTTTTTTCGAAAGACGTTGAATAGTTAGAGCACATGGTCTATTGAAATATCTAGACAAAGGATATCCAATGCATTGTCATAATCTGGAATCCAACAACAGATATTGAAATGATTTATATTTCTATATACAAAAAACTTTTTTTTAAAATAAAATAAAATCATTTGTTTATTATTATTATTATTATTATTATTATTGTTATTATTTTTAATTTATCTACCAAGTCTTGTTTCTCGAATGAGGTCAGAGAGTCCAAAATAGAAGGTTGACAAGAAAGCAACAAAGTTGGAAATCTCAAGTCAGCGTGAATCAACCTCTCCTCTCTCAACTTACAATTTTTCTTTGAATGCAGATTAGTTCAATAATGAAGTTGTTCAATTATTATCTATCCAACGACAATTAGAACTTGGATAAGGCCACAACTTTCAAACAAGCAGGCCAATAGAGAGCAAAGATAATTCAAGAAGGCAAAGCTATAAAGTCACAATATTCACAAGACGATTTGAAATTTCTTTACTTTCACATATACTTCCCAACTACAAATAGTTGACTTTGCACTAATCTCGCAATAAGTTTACACTAGCACTAACTATGAGTTAGCACTAATTTTGCATTATCGCTAACAATGATTTAGCACTAACTGACAGTGACGCTAACAATTTTCTGACACTGACTAGCACAAACCTTTTAGCACTAATTTGCACCAGCTCTAATTTGACACTGACACTAATTTTCCACTGGCACTAACCTTGATTTTAGCACTAAACTTGCACTAACAATGATTTTTGCACCAAACTCGCACTAGCGTCAATTTTATAGATTCAATTTAGCACTAATTTAACACTAACCTTTTTAGCCTTGTATTTACCTCAAATGATTCTGCACTAACTCTAAAGTTTGCACCAATTTATTTAGAGTGACTTTCGCACTAGCTTTAAAGTAGCACTACTATGATATTAAGAAGTTACATGCGCATACAGTTATATTCATCTCAACGCCTTCACGACATTTAAGTTGTTAACAAATTCTTTCTAGATTTTGCAAAAGATTTAGCAGGAAACATCGCACGATAAAAGGATATGCAACATAACATAACGAGGAACTCCCTCTCAGCAGTGAACATGGACAATTTGTTGAAAAATTTTAAGCTTTCCAACAGAGGTCAAAGATCATCATTCATCATCATGCTATCGATGAAGTATCATCATTAATAATATTGCATTATCAAGAAAGTCATCTTCGTCTCGCATCATATCAATTATCATATCAATTTATCATCTATTGCATCAAAATCGACTAAGGCTGACGACAGGACATTTAGAAAAAAGAAATGTATTGAATACGGTAAAACATATTACTTCTCTATTTTAATTACAATTTCTACTAACAAGTTCGTTTCAGTCTTTGCCGGGAGCATCCAAGAGGATGAATTCTCAAATCAAACCATATGGGCGGACGACATAAAAAAGGATGCAGCACGACATGAATTTTTTTCTTAACAACGAATTGGGACATAGTCCAAAGAGGAGTATCAAACTCTTAGGACGCGAGCTAAGGAATGACTTCCACCACAATCAAACCACACCCTTATCTGAAGGCATGTGGGTTTTTCTTTGAGTTTATCAATTTCAGTTCGCATTCGGAAACTTCAACTCTCACCATGACGACTTTTCAATCTGAGTGACGTTGCACCAAGAGCTTTGGAAATTATGTTTGTATAAGTTCTTATTTATGGGTGTAAAAGGGCCCCATATTCATGGCTAAGAGGTTCCAAGCCTCCTTTTCATACTCGACTTACTTGTCACTCCTCTAGAACCAAAGCTTATCTTGCATAATAGATTTCCTTTTCAACCAATCGAATCGAACTACAAGCTTATCTTGCATCATAGATTTTCTTTTCAATCGAGGTGAGTTAATTTCGTCAACACTCATAATAAAAAAGTTGCTTTTAGTTTGCTTTTTCTGAGACTTGTTACAAAAAAAAAAAATACTAGTACAATATCAACCTGCAACAGCTAGTGCATTTTGGAGTCGTTCGTACATTTGTAGTATATTTGTACTATTAGTTGGAATTTTACTGTGCCAACGATTCTTTTTTCTTTTTCTTTTTCTTTAAAATACTGGCTTGTGTTTTTACATACCACATAAAATCATAACTTTAAATTTGCATTTTAATATGTGATTTGAGATTATGATTTAAAATTTTAAATCGAAAATTCAATTCTTTTTAAATGTAAGACTTAACTCATAAATTTATGTTTCATAAAATTAAAAGAACCATATTATATCGTAAAGCAAAATAAGGAGTCCGAAGCCAAAAGGGTAAAAAAAATTATCAAAAATTCCAAGTCACGAGGAGAAGCTGTTGACACCCAATTTTGGACCTCCACATTGTATATTAATCATCGAGCTATTGAATGCCCTATTTGCGGGATGCAATGTACCTGTGCTGCATCATGACAACTCAAACTTTAAATTGTCATTTCCTCTATTCAATGCCCTACTTTGGAGTGTCAGCACCTTATGCATTCAATGTGCTTTCTCCAGTTGTTATTTGGAAATGGAAATTGGCCTGTTGATACTATTGAATGTCTTACTTGCGGGATACAATGTACCTGGGTTGCATCACGATAACTCAAAATTCAAATTGTTATTTCCTCTATTTAGTTTGTTTTCCTTATTGAAATTCTTGTTAGGTGTTTTTAATTTAAACCTTTGTTGCTATTGTACTATGTTAGGTTTCTTTAATATAATCTTTTTTGTTATATACTAGTTGTTGTTTCTTTGATATTATAACGACTCAGAAAATTATAGGTTAAACTAGAACCTAATGACTTGGTGTTAAGTTCGTATTGAGGGTTCTTGTTGTGTAATGTTGACCCGAGCTAAGGAGTTTAATGAGTCAACGTTAAGGCACATGTTAGACTCCATGTTAAAAGGACATTTTTAATATTGGTTTAGGGTTGCAAGGGTGTGTGCTTAGCCAAAAGGGAAAGGCCTAAGCCAAAGGCCAAGGCCTGCCCAACCTTGGCCAAGCAGTGCCTCATGACCACGACCACTTTCACGGCCAGTGGTCTTGACCATGGACCGTGAAGTGGTCCGTGCAGATCACTTAGTGGCAAGGCCTTGAGGCCAAGCTACTGCCCCAAGGTCTACGACCACTTCCACGGCCAGTGGTTTTGACCACGGACCATGAAGTGGTCTGTCGAGATGCCTTAGCATCTTGGGGCATGGCAAGACAACTTGAGCTACTGCCTAAGAGGACCACTGGCACCTTCACGGACTTTATAGGTGGACATGGTCCGATCCCTGACGGGGCTGCATAAGTTGAAGGTTTTTAAGTAATTTCATTTAAGTCTTTTATTAAGTGGGTTGATTTTAAAAGGTTTATATGGTATATTTAATTAGTTTTAATTCTTAAAACGTTCCTTTGAATCATTATTGTCAAAACTCCAATGTTAGAAACCTCTCTTCCCCAAAACCCTCTCTCAAGGAAAAAATCCATTAAAGGTGAAGAACTCAAGGTTCCAAGGTCAATCCTTCAAGCTTTTTCAAGGGAATTTCGTGGATTCTCATCTAATAGGTATGGTGATCCTTTATCTAGGGCAAGCTTCATCCTAGAGTCAATTTTAAAATAGTCTTCAAGTTTCCAATGTTTATGAAAAACCCCAATTCTCACTCAAACTCATGGGTTCTTGCATCAAACATTTTCAAAATGATAAACTACAATATTGATTGTTAATTGATGATTTTAAGGTGAAAAACTCTAACCCATGATTTCACTAAATTCTTAAATTTGGCTTATGAAGTGGGTTTTATGATTATGATTGGATGTTGATGGAATTATGCATTAATTGAATTGTATTTCTATTGTTATCTACATCTATATATGGTGAAATGTTGAGGAATTGAGTAATGGTGATCATGGCTTTGGATGATGGTAAGTTAACCTAATTTCATTGTCAATGTAGAATTGATATTGAATTGTGATAGATTGATGTTTTGATCTACTTATGGTGGAGGTGTTTACATATTGTATGTATTGTGATCTTGGTCTTGAAGGCATTAAATGGTGAATTGGAGTATTATCATGCTAATGTATAATGTGAAGGTGTTCGTGTGATCTCAAGGTGATCTTGTATAAAGTGTTATTGTATTGTGATTAGAATTATGTTCTCTCTTAATGTTCATGTGCGATGATGCTAGAATGTGAAAGATTTCTATAATGTGATGTGATATCTTGATTTGGTAGACTTAGAGGCCTCTTCTTGATACTTGAAAGCTTATTGAATGTGATCTCTTAACCTAGTAAGCCTAGGCATCTTATTCTTGAGTAATGAATAATTGTTAAGTGAATGTTAGGATCGGTAGACCTAAAGTTGGTACCCTTTCTATAAATGATTAATGAGGTATTCTAGATTATGTCTTGAACCGGTAGACCTAAGTTTGGTGCCCTTCATGATGAGTCTAGACCCCTAAGTGAATGTAAAACCTTGAAGCGGTAGACCTAAGGGTGATGAACTCTTTCTTGTGTGAAATGATAGACTTAGAGATGGTGGGCGGTAACGGTAGAAAACCCTTTCGAAAAAAGTCAATGAGCTATCTTTAAAGAACCTCGATTGGTAGACCTGGTGTTGGTGCCTTTTTGGTAGAAGTACTATGGGTCGGTAGACCTAATGTTGGTACCCTCTCTAGTACATGCATGTGAACGAAACTACTCTATGGGAACTAAGGCTAGGACCGAGTGGATATGGTTAAGATGGTGACTCTTCCCGATGACAAGGCTAGAGTCCAATGAACATCTTTGGATATCCCCTAAAACCATGTGCCAACATGGGATGTGTATTTGTTCTATCCTTGGCAAGTAGAACACTTCTTTACAGTGTGGGGATAGAATACCAGATTCCATGTCTAGCTTGCATGGTCTATGTCGGTTAATGTCTATTCCTATCATGTGGGATATACACTCTAGTTACTTGATATATTTTACAACGTGTAGATAGTAGTATGTGATGCTATCTACACATGACACGAGTAGACTTTGAAGGTTCTAAAGTGAGTTCCCTAAGTCTTCATGACTAATGTGTGATAGTCCTCTAAATGAAGCTAATAAATGTTGACTTATTGTCTCTATAATAAAATACATGTCTCTCTTATATTGATGAAATGAGTTAATTACTTAGCATGTCATGTTGAAAAGGAAAGGTTCTTGTCTAGATGTAGCTTAAGGGACACTTAGGTGTTGCATGAAGAGGTAGTATGGGCTGTCACTTTATGTCTTTACTTAGGGTAACTTTAGATAGAAGCCCTAGAATAATGAATCATCTACTTAATTTAGGTGCCTATGTATTGCATGTTGGTACTAGTTGAAGTATGACTACCAGTACCAACATGCAATAATGAATTATCTATTTAATTTAGGTGCCTATGTATTGCATGTTGGTACTAGTTGAAGTATGACTACTAGAGGTAAAGGTTTAAATGATATATTGTGACGTGTATGTTGATTGTGACTTATACTATGCTTATATTGTTCAAATGTTCATGAAGTTTTACAAAATGGCATAAAGCATGACTTTCAATAAAATCCCTTTAGCATGTTTTTGCATGACCATCATACTTAGTGCTTAATTGTGCTAACACCATCTTCTTCATGTTTTTACTACAAAGTGTAGGTTGAGGGTTGCTAGGTGGCTTCTCTAAGTTGAAGGCTTGGATCTCTATTTTCCAAGACTTGGTACGTCCTCATGGATTCAAGGACAAAGAGTTCTTATGTTTTCTTTTGATGTAATAGCTCTTAGTAGTTTCTTTCGAATATAAAGGTCCGTGTCCCTATGATGTTGTTATGATGTCTAAGATGACTATGTTGAGACTTAGTATCCCTTCGTTTTATAAAAGAGTTATCTATTGTTGGTTTTACCCAGAAAATTTTTAATTCCGCACTATTTTTATTGCATATGTAATGAATGAATGCTAAGAGGCTTGTTACAAGACCCCTTTGGGGTCAAGTACGCCGTGCCACGACTCGGAGTGCTCTCGGACCGTGACAAATATAATTTTTCTATTATGTTTGGTTTCATTAATACAAAACATTAATGATTAATTCAATAACTTATAGCAATAATAATTCAATAATACTTCTTTGATTTAAGTTATCGATTAATTTAAAATACTGAACCTCCAGATTATAGTATTAGTGAAGAAGCAAGCAAGCAAAAAAATTTTAAAACATTTTATTTTTATGAAATAATCTCATTTAAATTATATTTCAGGTTTATTTTAAAATAAATTTTCGTCAACACTCACAATAAAAAAGTTGCTTTTAATTTGCTTTTTCTAAGACTTCTTCCAAAAAAAAAATGCTAGTACAATATCAACATGCAACAACTAGTGCATTTAGGGGTCGTTTCGTATATTTGTAGTATATTTGCGCTATTGGTTGGAATTTTACTATGACATACTGTCATACCATACAAAATCATAACTTTAAATTTATTTTAATATGTGATTTGAGATTATGATTTATAATTTTAAAATCGAGAATTCAGTTCTTTTAAATATAAGATTTAACTCATAAATTTATGTTTCATAAAAAAATTTAAAAATTATATCATATCGTAAATCAAAATAAGGAATCCAAAGCCAAAATGATAAAAAATATTATAAAAATTTAAAGTCAAATGAGGGACAGTTATTGACACCCAATTTTGGACCTCCACATTGTATATTAATCATCGAGCTATTGAATGCCCTACTTGTGGGACGCAATATACTTGGGCTGCATCATGAAAACTCAAACTTTAAATTGTCATTTCCTCTATTGAATGCCCTACTTTGGAGTGTCAGCATCTTATGCATTCAATGTGCTTTCTCCAGTTGTTATTTTAATGAATTCTTTAAATTGTCGTTTCTTTTATTTAGTTTGTATTCCTTATTGAAAACTCTTGTTAGGTGTTTTTAATTTAACCTTGTTGCTATTGTACTATGTTAGGTTTCTTTATTATAATCTTTTTTTTTTGTTATGTACTTAGTTTTGTTTCTTTGATATACTCCTATTATGTTTGGTTTCATTAATACAAAACATTGACAATTAATCCGATAACTTGATAGCAATAATAATTTAATAATATTTCTTTGGTTATATTATTTATATAAGTATATATATGTTATGTCCTAAGTCCTAACTTCTCCCTTAACCTGCACATGAAAACATTTACTATACATATGCCCTTTAATACTCCCACTTTAAAATATAATAATAATAAATACTTCAAGTCAATATCACCTAAAACTTAACCAATCATCACGCTTCCACTTGGAAATTTTCCAATCACCTTTGGTAAAAGCGCTTTCTGTAAACAAGATGCAGAGAAATCACTTAAATAATTTACCTGTCGTATTATCTTTGACATGCGGCTTTTTTCGATTTCCCTCCTTTCTTTTCTAATTCCGCACAAGAAAATGGCAAACCTATTGATTCTATGATTAATTATAAATATAATAATAAAAGTGACCCACTATTAATTTTAATATTTTTCTCCTTAACCATCAACTAATTAAATTATTTAAAACTACCCCACTAATTTTATAATTATAATTATGAATAGTCCAAAACACCCATTTAAAATCTATCGGAAGTATTTTATCAAAGAAAAAGTTCTAGAGCTCAAAACGACTGAATGGGTTGTTACAATAGATACCAATTTATCCATCGTTCGTCCTCGAACGATCAAAATAAAGGCGGGCAAGAATGAGTACCTAAATTGATAAAAAGATGTGAATATCTTTCCTGCATATCAGCCTCACTCTCCCAAGTGGACTCTTCAACTGACCGATTCTTCCGCCGAACCTTGATAGATGCAATTTCCTTTGACCTCAACTTGCGGACCTTCTTATCTAGAATGGCTACAGGCTCCTCCTCATAAGATAGATCTCATCAAGCAAAACTGAATCCCAACGAATAATGTAGTTTCCATCACCATGATATTTTTTCAGCATAGACACATGAAATACCGGGTGCACTCCTGACAACCCTGGAGGCAAGGCCAATTCATAGGCCACCTCCCCCACGCGCTTAAGAACTTCAAATGGCCCAATATACCTCGGACTAAGCTTACCTCGCTTACAAAATCGCATCACACCTTTCATGGGTGAAACCTTCAGCAAGACTTGTTCACCCTCCATAAACTCCAAGTCCCTAACCTTTCGATATGCATACTCCTTTTGCCTGCTCTGAGCTGCTAAAAGCTTCTCCTGAATGAATTTTACTTTTCCTAACGATTCCCTCAAAAGATCGGTACCCCAAGGTCTCACCTCAAATGCATCAAACCAACCAATGGGAGACCTACATCTCCTCCCATACAATGCCTCAAATGGGGCCATATCAATACTCGAGTGATAGCTATTGTTGTACGAAAACTCTGCTAAGGGTAAGAATTGATCCCAATGACCACCAAAATCTATCACGCACGCACGAAGCATATCCTCTAGCACTTGAATTGTTCGCTCAGACTGCCCATCGGTCTGAGGGTGAAATGCAGTACTAAGATCCAATCTAGACCCTAATTCAGCATGTAAGGTCCTCCAAAACTTAGAAGTAAATTGCGTACCTCTATCTGATATGATGGAAAGTGGAACTCCATGCAATCGAACAATCTCAGAGATATAGAGTTTGGCTAACTTCTCCGCATTGTAAGTCATCTTGATCGGAATGAAGTGAGCAGACTTAGTTAACCTGTCAACAATTACCCAAACAGAAACAAACTTAACCAATGTATTTGGAAGACCAACTACGAAATCCATTGCAATTCTTTCCCACTTCCATTCAGGAATGGGCATTCTCTGAAGTGTCCCTCCAGGCCTCTGATGTTCATACTTTACCTGCTGACAATTCGGACACTGTGCAACAAAATCAGAAATGTCACGCTTCATTCTACCCCACCAATAATGTTGTCTCAAATCACGATACCTCTTGGTTGAACCAGGATGTATAGAATAGCTCGAACTATGCGCCTCTGCAAGAATAGTATGAATCAAATAATCAACACAGGGAACACATACTTGCCCTTTAATTCTTAAGACACCTTCCTCATCAATCACAACCTCCTTTGCCTTTATTCGCAATATCATATCTCGAATTCGGCTAAGTTTTTCATCAACAAACTTCTTTCCCTTAATCTTTGTCAAGAAAAGATCTTGCCTCCACACAGGCCAAAAATCCCCCTTTCTCAAGTACTTCCAGCCTCATAAAGTCATTAGCCAGAGTCTGAACCTCTCTATCCAATGGGCGTCTAGAAACCTGTAAGTGGGCTAAACTACCCATGCTCCCTGCTTTTCTACTTAAGGCATCTGCCACAACATTAGCTTTTCCTGGGTGATATAAAATAGTAATATCATAGTATTTCAATAACTCCATCCACCTCCTCTGCCTCAAATACAAATCTTTCTGAGTAAAAACATATTGTAAACTGCGATGATCTGTATAAACTTCACACTTGAACCCATAGATAATGCCTCCACTGCTTTAATGCAAATATAACTACAACCAACTTCAAATCATGGGCTGGATAGTTACGTTCATGCACTTTTAATTGTCTCGAAGCATAAGCAATTACATTCCTCTCCTGCATCAGCACTGCACCCAAACCAGAATAAGATGCATCACAATACATAATAAATTTTTTACCTTCCACTGGCAAGACAAGAATTGGTGCAGTAGACAACATGGTCTTGAGTTTTAGGAAGCTTTCTTCAACTCATTCGACCATACAAATGGAACATTCTGCTTAGTCAAATTGGTCAGTTGGGAAGCAATAGAAGAGAATCCCTTGACAAATCGGCGGTAGTAGCTAGCTAAACCAACAAAGCTCCTTACCTCTGAAACATTAGTAGGCCTTACCCAACTCTTTACTGCTTCAATCTTAGTGGGATCCACCATCACCCCATCCTTAGAAACTACGTGTCCTAAGAAGGACACTAAATTAAGCCAAAACTCACACTTGGAGAATTTGGCATAAAGCCTTTTCTCCCTTAGCAACCCCAATACAACTCTCAAATTCTCCTTATGTTCCTTCCTGCTCTTTGAGTATATCAATATATAATCAATAAATACAATAACAAAGAGATCCAGATATGGCTTAAAAATCCCGTTCGTCAGGCTCATGAAAGCAGCAGGGGCATTTGTAAGCCCAAAAGACATTACTAAGAATTCATAATGCCCATACCTGGTTCGAAAAGTAGTTTTTGGCACATATATTGCTCGTATTTTCAATTGATGATAACCAGACCTCAAATCAATTTTAGAGAAGACACAAGCACCTTGTAACTGATCGAACAAATCATCAATGCGAGGAATGGGGTACTTGTTCTTAATAGTTACCTTATTCAGTTTCCTATAGTCTATGCACATCCGAAAACTTCCATTTTTCTTTTTCACAAATAAAACAGGAGCACCCTAAGGGGATGCGCTCGGTCTAATAAAACATTTACCTAACAACTCCTGAAGTTGGGCCTTTAACTCCCTTAACTCAGTTGGGGCCATTCCATAAGGTGGAATAGAAACGGGGCGAGTACCCGGCTCTAGGTCAATACAAAATCAATATCTCTACCCGGTGGCATACCAGGCAGGTCTACAGGAAACACATCCAGAAACTCACGGACTATCGAAAAGACTCAATCGAAGGCACTTTGGAAGTATCATCCCTGAGATGTGCCAAGAAAGCTAAACAACCTTTACTCACCAACATCTTAGCACTAAGAAAAGAGATGATACGAATTGGAGTGGAAATATAGTCACCCTCCCACACTAGCGGATCTGTCCCAGGCTTGGCCAAGGTCACAGTCTTAGCATTACAATCTAAGATAGCAAAATTTGGAGAAAGCCAAGTCATACCCAAAATTACATCAAAATCAACCATCTCTAGAATAATCAAATCTACATAAGTATTGCTCCCCACAAAAGTCACAAGGCAAGACCTATACACCTTCTCAACTATCACAGACTCACCCACAGGAGTAGAGACACGAATAGGCATGTCAAGCAAATCACAATGTAAATCAAGACCAGTAGCGAATGAGGAAGATACATATGAAAATATGGATCCAGGATCAAACAATACAGAAGCCATGCAATCACAGACCAGAAGATTACCTATGATAACAACATCAGATGTCTCTGCCTCAGACCTCCCGGGGAAAGCATAACAAGGGGCCCTATCACCTGTCTGTCCATTGCCCCTACTAGGCTGCGCTACAGTAGTTCCAACCTGCCCGCCACCCCGACTAAATTGGTGACCACCATTACCTTGGCCACCACGTCCTCCAGAATGACGACCTCTACCATGACCACCTCTTCCTCTAACTACTGATGATCTGTAACTCTGCCTTGGACAATACTAATATGTCCAGCCTTTCCACATCCATAATAAGTCCTGAAGTTAAGTGTAGGTATCTGTGAAGAGGAAGAAGTCTGGAGATAACCTCCATACTCAGAAAAAGGCTGACTGGTCTTCGAAGAACCCTCAACTGAAGCCTGCAATAAAGACTGAATAGGACGGTCTGGATAACCCCCTGAACTCTGCCCTCTGGATTAAGAACCACTAAACTCACCTCCCTTACGGAACTTCTTAAATGTAGATGCCTTGGTGAAGTCGTCTGGCTTCACCCCCTCTATCTCTATCACAAAATCAACCACTTTCTGAAAGGATTTTGCTGCAGCAGCTACCTGTAAGGCTGGAATCTGCAAATTTGACCTCAATCCTTTCACAAAGTGGCGAATCCGCTCTTGTGGACTGAAGCACATCTGAGTGGCATACCTGGATAGTGCACGAAATTTGGCCTCATAAGCAGCAACAGACATCCTTCCTTTCTCTAGGCTCAAGAACTCAACTCTCCGCCTATCCATCAAAGTTTGGGGTATATACTTCTCCATAAATAAGCTAGAAAATGATGCCCAAGTCATAGGTGGTGCCTTTGCTGGTTGACACTCAACATAAGACCGCCACCACATTTTGGTATCCCCCTGAAACTGGTAGGTCATAAACTTAACACCGAATCGTTCTACTATGTCCATCTTATGTAGCAGCTCATGACAATCAACCAGGAAATCATCGGCATCTTCAGATTCAGCACCTTGAAGACTAGAGGTTTCAACTTTAAGAACTTAATGAAAAGGTCATGCTGGTCACCTATTATTATAGACTCTGTAGTCAATCGAGGAAACATGCCAATTTCTAAGGATACATCCATGCGGGGAGCCACAACAACTGCATGTTGTACTCCCTGAACATGAGGTGCTGGTGTAGAAAACACTAGGGGTGTCTGGCCTTGATCAGATAACCCGCTGAGATAATTGAGAATCTGATTAATCATCTCCGGAGTAGGCTGGGGTGGTACTTCCTTCTCCAGAATCTGCTCATCTTCCCCTTCATCACCCTCTCTCACTACCTCTTCAGGCAGTGGAGGAGTCACCGCTCTATCCCTAGTTAGACCAGGTGCTTGTCCTCTACCTCTAGCGGGCCTTCTCCCGCGACCTCTACCACGACCTCTCGCCACTGCTCCCCCTCGAGTAGCAGCCTCAATGGTTGGCTCAGACGAACCATGTCTTACTTGTGTTGGCACAGTTGTTGCTCTAGTTCTGACCATCTGTGAAATAGAGATAAGAAGGTCAGATACCAATTTGTATCACCTACATACCAATTGGATCCAAGTAATAGCACGAAAGAAAGAAAAATATGAGTTTTCCTAAAGTCATGTAGCTTTTCGAAGAAAGGTAAAGGCGTCCCCATATCGTTCCGCAAGACTCTGTCCTTGTGTGATGAGATCATCTAACCTAATGCTCTGATATCAAGTTTGTCAAGATCCAAAACGAGTCATGAGTGGCACCCACACTTAACCTCCTAGGTGGGCAAACCAAGAAATCCAAACCCCAACATATACCAATAAGTCAACTATGAAAAACACAAATTATGCGGAAGCTCCAAAACTTATTAATACATCATTTCCCAAAACCTGAAAGTCATCACATCAAGGACATCTAATCTCCAAATACTAAGTCTAAGAATATTGAAAATACCAAAATAAGTAAATCAGATGGTCCATGTCCGAAATTTAAGGACATCATGACATAAATGAGCGAATCCAGCACGAGCTAGAAATAATAGCTCACCCTGAACTCTGATGTGCTGGAGACTGGCTAGAGCTGAGGGCGAGTCAAAGTCGATGGTACACTTGCTGCACTCCACAAAAGAACAACAAAGAAAATAGAAGTAGGGGTCAGCACAAGGAACACGTACTGAGTAGGTACAATCGGCCAACCCAAAATAGAAATCAATATATATTGAAAAATAATATGAAATCAACTACAATACTCAACAGTTGACAAGCAACAAACAACAGAAACCAGTGACAACAACACCATAGTAGGTACACATCGATCACAATATCAAGTACACCTATGAGGAATCATGCCTCCACACCATACTCATTTGAAAAGTGGGTTCTTTAAGATTGAGTATATTAAGTTAATTCAAGATTCCTTTCCTTAAATGTTATCGTGTCGGAATGTGATACTCCGATTCCATATACCATGTCGGAACGTCACACTACGATCCCATAATACCATATCGGAACGTAACACTCCGATCCAATAATACCGTGTCGAAATGTGACACTCCGATCCAATTATCTCATTAATTTATTTCATCAAGCCTTCCTTATTCAAGGCGTCATTTTAATAGAGAGGGTTCAAGATTATAAATTCAACAGTGTTAGAATTTTAGGCCAACCACAAACCGCACAACCAAGACATACAACCACACAATCAAGTACATAGGAAACTTCACAATATCACTCAATAGATATCAATCGCTATTGAGAGTTTATCTATCAAATAGAAATAAACCATAACCTACCTCCACCGAAGAACCGAAGTCAAGCAACTACTTCTCCAATGCCTTTCCTTTCCTTATTGTCTCCGAACCCTTCCAATCTATTAAGTATATATATACATAAGGTGTAAGTTAACAAGATCATAAACACTCCGATTATTCTGTGTCTAGCCTATACCCATCAATTCACCTAATTCTATAATCAATTTCTAAAAGTTTAAACCTAAGGATAAGTCTTAATCCTCCAATTAGCACAACTTTAATGAATTTAAGTAATTTAATACACTTAATATTTAATTACCTATCTCAATATATTTAGAATATAGTTTATAATGTGAGAACCAAAATATTTTAATATATAAAGATGGAAGCCACTGGTCACAAAACCAGTGGCGTACGAACTAAGAACTACTATGCTACACGAATGTAACACCTGCATATGAGGAATATGCAGAACCTTATAAAATCAAAATTTCCACTACATCAACAATGAGTTTCTATAGTAATCTGTATGCAATCATTAAGTAATCATTAATTTCACAATTTGTCCCCATATTTAATTTTATATTATTTATATAAGTATGTATATGTTATGTCCTAACTTCTCCCTTAACCTGCACATGAAAACATTTACTATACATATGCCCTTTAATACTCCCACTTTAAAATATAATAATAATAAATACTTCAAGTCAATATCACCTAAAACTTAACCAATTTAAGAAGGCACTTTCCGTAAATAAGATGTAGAGAAATCACTTAAATAATTTACCTATCGTATTATCTTTGATATGCGGCTTTTCTCGATTCCCCTCCTTTCTTTTCTAATTCCGCACAAGAAAATGGCAAACCTATTGATTCTATGATTAATTATAAATATAATAATAAAAGTGACCCACTATTAATTTTAATGTTTTTCTCTTTAACCACCAACTAATTAAATTATTTAAAATTATCCCATTAATTTTATAATTATAATTATGAACAGTCCAAAACACCTATTTAAAATCTATCGAAAAATATTTTATCAAAGAAAAAGTTTTAGAGCTCAAAACGACTGAATGGATTGTTACAATAATATTTTATTTCTTCAGAATTTTTGTATCCTTTTTCAATTTGTATTTAAAATCGCATGTATGCTATTAATATTTATATTGATTCAAAAATCATGTTGCAGAATTTATAGTCTGATATTTGTTCCTAATTTATATTCATTCTAAAGGTACGCCAAATAGTTATGTATTTTATTTAAGAATGATTTCAATAAATTTTCACTTATTCCTTGTCAGTTTTATATTTCATTCTCATTTTTTCATCATACTGTTTTTGTATTATATATATTCAACTACATAAAAACTAAAATGAATAGAAATAAAAATAAAATACGTATTGGAATGAATACGAAATACAAGATTCTGAAAAAAAAATAAATACACAGTGAAAAATACATGAATACAAATATATCTCTTAAATAGCTATAGATTCGTTTGGCATACCTTTTGGAATGAATACAAATTAATAAAAAAAATTACATGTTTCATTATACAAAATACAACATAAAACTATAATGAATACAAATAGTATGCATATTGAAATGAATATGATTTAAAAAATGTTACAAGATTCTGGAAAAAAGACAAAAATACATTTTAAGAACGACATACGTTTGAGTTTTCTTTGAAAATGTAATTGATGAGAAAATTAAGTGATATTTACTTTTCTTGAAATATTCTCTCCCTTGATTTTCTTTCTTTTGTTATTAAATAATTGTATTCTTTCAAATTAAACAAATTAAAAAAAATACATAAATAAGATATATAACAAACTAAAATATTGACAGTTTTAATAAATAAATATTGACATTTTAAAAAAATTTCACTTTTTTTTTTAATGTCCGGCCCACCAACAAATGTACAGTAGCAACCGACAACTCCAATCAGCAATACAACGCGCGACCCGACCCCTGTATGATTTTCTGATTTTCTCCTTCACTCGTTCTTCTTCTCCAGACGCGGAAAAACCAGAAATCGCGAACTCGGAAAACCGGTAAACATCAACATCGCCTGCATGGCTGCAACAACCATCACCATAGTTGTCCCTATTTTCAGGGATTTCCAAATCTCTTCCACTGTTGGCGGAGCAAAGGAATTCAAATTTCAAATTCAAAATTTCACCCGTTTTCCCACTAATCGACCATAGTTTTCCTCTATATAAATCACCCCTACCCATTGTTCAAGGGAGGAATGAGCGAGCACATGGGAGGTTTTTGAGTTTGAGTTCTTTGCCAATAGTCGTTTTATACTTAGAGTTTTATATTTAGCTTTCTGGTTCTAAGTTTCGAAAAAGTCACTCTCTTAGCTCGTTTGTAGTTCACATGTTAGTTTATATTCAATTAATAAGACAAAATGCAATGGATCCTTTCTCTAGTTGTTGATTGCTCCCTGGGCCCTTAAGTAATGTTAACTTGAATAATCTTAACCCCTCCCTTAGCATGAATTATGTGTTAGCTAGTTTATGTTTTTAAATTCAAAGTGTTGGTATTTGACTATTTAAAATTCGTAGTGTGGGATACATATCTTAGCTTGTCATGTTTCAATTTCTTTTAGCTACCTTGTTGTGTAATTTTCTTGCAACATCAATATATTTACCATGCCTATGCCATATGATAATCATTCCCTCTCGAATATATTTATTGTTTTAATCCCATTTAGATGTTAGTCTTGACATTTTGCTTGAATGCACATTTGGTTACATTCTGGTGGGGATTTAAATTAGTGCTCACATGATCATAATCATGTATGCTCAAGAGTATAGATAAAAATTTGTCCCTTTTTGTTTTGTTATGCCTATCAACTTAACATTTTTTCTTAATGTGCTATGACTAATTTAGATGAACTAATCCGTATTATTTATTTTATTCACATGTGACACCAATTTGAGTTCACTTTGGACTCTATTCTTGCATTTCTTTGAGTTGAATTCATTCGAGTCATCCCCATCGATCCGGACAAACAAGGGAAGCTAAAACGAGGCAATTAAGAAGCAAATAATGCAGAAAAGGGGCTGATATGCACCTTGTATACATTTAGTATACATTGATATACAGATTGAGTGAAGCAACATACCGACAAAAATCAAATTACATATTGCAGGGGTCGAAATAATCTGTATATATTTACTATGCAGTCTGAAATACAGGAAAATGGGTCAAAATACAACCCATATATAGCAACATACACTTGGTGTATACACAGGTGTTGGAGAGATGGACCGGAAAAAGGTCCAAACAATGCAGCTGTCCCATTAGTAGATTTAGGACAGGTTGGGCCAAAGCCCAAAAATCTGATTTTGGCTTCTCATTTATTTATCCTCTTTATTTGTGATTTGCTTTAATTCTAAACCCTTTTATTTGTTTTGGTTTAATTTAAATAAATTTTCCAAAAGAAGAACCATATTCTTTATGTTAGTTTATTTTAATTAAGAAGAACCATATTCTTTATGTTAGTTTATTTTAATTAAGTTTCATTAATCAATGCTTGTCATATAATTGAAGACTTTTACTTAATCTTTAATTAATTTAAAATGATTTTCATGCTTAAATTAACCAATTTGATTTAAATTATTATATTAAAAATTGAGTCAAATAAATTGTAATTAATCTAGCTTTCTTTTAAAAAATTCTATTCACTTGCATTTCAATTCAAATGTTTCATTTTACGTCCCTCTCTCTAAAAAATAAAATAACATAAAATGTATCATTTATTTAATTATTTTCTCAAAGTTAATCAAATACTGTAAATTATTATTTTTATTAAAATCATTTTTCTAAAATAAAATAAAATATGGTCAAATATTTAATCTAAATCATAGGATAACCGCATGCTACTGGGCGCTTCAAACACCTTAAAAGCCTTCTTGAACCGTAAATAAGAACCTCTTACCCATTTTCTCTAAATTTTCAAAGATTTAATCTGTTAAAATCTTTTAAATTAAGTTTTCTTAACTTCTTTAAAAAATTAAGCGACAACTCTTTTCTAAGTATTTTTCTCATATGGTTTTATACTTAGAACATTTCAAAAAGTGATTTTGCTAAAGATAGTACATTTACGACATAACAATAATTTCTCTCAAATATTAATTGAATGAACGGAAACAAACATGTTGATACTCATATTGAACTCACTCTTCTAATATAGTAGAATTAACTTAGAATATTGGATTTGGGCATATTTAGAAATGGGGTTTAAAGTATTGTAGAGCATGCGACATAAATGACTGAAACAAAAAATTACCTATTACAATTATTGATATAGTTATTTTATCAAACTATTCCAATTAAATGATGTTTAGTATTAAGTTTTGGTGATTTGAAGAATAAGTATTTAATACTGAGAGTAAAATATACAAAAACATAGTTACCTTTCTTTGATATGTCAAAAGTGACAAGTACAAATAAGAATCTATTTTATGAATAAGTGACAAGTAAAAGTGAATGCAAGGAGTAGTTAAAAAGTACTCCAACTGTATCAATTTATGTGATGTAGTTTGACTTGACACAGAGTTAAAAAAGAATTATTTTTGAAATTTGTGTTATAAAATAAGTCATCGATATTGTGTTGTTATACATAATTTCATTAAAGGTAGAATGAACATTCTAAAATTAATTGTCACTAATTATAGAAATGTGTCCTTTTTTTAGACTAACTAAAAAGGAAAGTAAATCATACAAATTAAGACAGGGAGAGTTCAAAAAAACTTAATAACTAATTCTGTATATTTAAATAATTACAAATTTTATGTATATAATTTATCGATTTGATTTGGTGATTTTTTAGATTTCTTTTACTAGAATCAAATTAAACCAAATATGATTCAATTTTTGAAAAAAAAGATTCATCGAAGACAAAAAATCAGAAACAACAATCACATTCCAACTAATATTTCAATTTTAAACAGAAAATTGTTAAAAAAACAATTTATATTGTCAGGCATCAAATTCGGAATAGTATGAGTTCTACGTTAGTAAACGAAGAATTGGAGGGGGGGGGGGGTTGAATGTTGGGGCATGTTCTTATTTTACTGGAGGGGTTTGATCTTAGGCGTATTTATACGCCTAATAACCAATTTATCTCAATGTCATAGTCAGAACTAAAATTTTAGAGTCTATTAATTGTATTTCCTTTAACCAATATGATTAGGTGTTTCAGGGTGAAAACAAAGTAGAAGGAGCAAAACAGGGCACCTGGAAAAAGGTCAGAAAATATAAGACGAAGTTGCTGAGTAGAATGGCCAAGAAGCTGGAAAATACACTAGGAGGGAGCACTTCCGCATCGCGGGGCTGAAACCTACATGCAGAAAACAAATTCTACTTAACAGTGAAGTGCACGTTAGGAGCACGTCGCGGAGAGGATCCTTTTGTGCACAAATTGTTGCGAGGGAACAAGTCCATGTCACGTATCTGGACGCCAAAATTTTGTCACGTGTTTTATTTAAGACTTTAAATAACCTAGATATGTTAATTTATCATTATCCAGTTTTTGAAAAATGGGAGAACATTGATTTGGGTAATTTTGCTGACACTATCTAGGCCTTTTCTTCTACTCCTTCATTTTGGTAAAAACTTCTATGATCTTTGAACATTATTGGATGATGTTTTATTCTATGAGTAACTAAATTTTCATATTCTAGGGTTGTAGCTACGATTAATGGTGTGATAATATTTATTTCTAGCATGAGATGGATTTTCTTGTGATTTATGCTTACATTCTTGTTTAACTATTATATAACTGATCAACATTAAAATAAACTCATTGTCCACTCTTGAATTCGAAAGATAAATAGAGGGATAGACCAAAGAATGTAAGAAACGTGTTCATTCTAGGGTAAAGCTTAGAGTGTTTCGTATATAAGATAGGCTTATACCGATATACCACACGTAATTAGTATGCAAGATGAATGCTTAATGCCCCGCTATTGGTTCATGCCTATCCCCGCTCAACGATGTAGTTAGGCTGTCAATGGTGGTAGGCGATTAGAGGTCAGGAGATCATGATCGTAAAATTAACCTTGTAAATCCACAATGAGGTTAGCCCGTCGAATGCTAGGATGAATTAATATTATGCTTGAAATCGATTTATACTACAACCCTGGAATATTTTTCCAAATTGCAAAATTTTCTTGTTTGAAAATGTTTAATTGTAGTAAGTAATTTTTGAGATTGTTCAACTTAGTAGATATAAAAAAAAATTCTGAAATTTTCGGTAGCATAAGTAAATTTATTTTAGACATGATCAAAGTAATATTTGTTGATTTGAAGTCCTTTGGGTTCGATAATCCAGCTCGAAAGTCGGAATACCTTTAGAGAGAAGTGTAGTAGAGTGGACGTATGTTTCAAATTGTAAAAGTGTTCCAGGAGAACAAAACTTTAAGTGTAGGATGGTAATCTTAGGCGTATTTATGCGTCTAATAACCAACTTATTCCATATATATAGCTAAGTTTGAGAGCAATTTCATAGTCGAATAATTGCGTTTCCTCTAACCAATATATTTATCAGGGTGAAAATCAAAAAAGAAGGAGCTAAAAAGGGCACCGGGAAAAAGCTCAAAAAATAGAAGACGATGTTGCTGAGGAGAATGGCCAGGAAGCTGGAAAATACACTAGGAGGGAGCACCTCTGTGTCGTAGAGCTGAAACCTGCATGTAGAAAATGAATTCTACTTAACAGTGGAGTGCGCGTTAGGAGCGCGTCGCGGAAGGATCCTTTTGTGCATAAATTGTTGCGAGGGAATAGGTCTGTGACGTGGACCTGGACGCCAAAATCTTGTCACATGTTTTATTTCAGACTATAAATAGCCTAGTTGTGTTAATTTATCATTATCCAGTTTTTGAAAAATGGAAGAACATCAATTTGGGTGATTTTGCTGACACTATGTAGGGCTTTTCTTCTACTCCTTCATTTTTGTAAACACTTCTATGATCTTTGAACATTATTGGATGATGTTCTATTCTATGAGTAACTAAATTCCCTTATTCTAGGGTTGTAGCTATGATTAATGGTGTAATAATATTTGTTTCTAGTGTGAGATGAGTTTTCTTGTTATTTATGCTTAATTCTTGTTTAACTATTTTAATTACTGATGAACATTAAAATAAAATCATTGTCAACTCTTGAATTTGGAAGATGAATAGAGGGATAGACCAAAGAATGTGAGAAGTGTATTCATTCTAGGGTAAAACTTAAATGTTTTGTATATAGGATAGGCTTATACCTATATACGACGCTTGATTAGTATGCAAGATGAAAGCTTAATTCTCCATTATTGATTCATGCCTATCCCCGCTCAACGATGTAGTTAGGATGTCAACAATGGTAGGTGATCATAGGTCGGAAGATCATGATCGTAAAATTAACCTTGTAAATCCATAATGAGGTTAACCTGTCGAATGCTAGGATGAATTAATATTATGCTTGAAATCGATATGTGCTACAACCCTGGAATATTTTCCCAAATTGCAAAATTTCCTTGTTTGAAATTGTTTAATTATAGTAATTAATTTTTGAGGTTTTTCAACTTAGTAGATATAAACAAATTTCTGAAATTGATTGTCGCATAAGTAAATTTATTTTAGACACGATAAAGTTATTATTTATTGATTTGAAGTCCTTTGAATTCGATAATTCAGCTCGAAAGAGTTGTTGTACTACTTGAGTGACCACATGCACTTGTGTGTGCTTTTGGACGCAACAAGGTTGAAATTTTTAAAATTTAAAACAAATCTAGTGTCAATTTTTTTAATTGGTTTGATTATTTGATGTTTGGTTTGGTATTTTATCAAATCGTTGATATCCTAATTGTGTCATTGAAAAATTTGAAATGTGATTTTAACATTCACTTGACTATAAAAATTTGTCATTAAATAAGTAATAATTTTTTCTGAAAGGACTAGTGAGTTTCTCAAAAGTGCAAACTTTTGGTAAATTTATTTTATGGGGTATTGTTGGAATAATAATTTAAAGTTGAAATAGGAATTCTAAGTTGTAGGATTTTTTATCGTTATTTAATTAAGACAAAATACATTAAAACCCTTTAAACTTGGCAACAAAACTTAGTTTAATTCTGAAACTACACGGACGTTTAAATACCCCCTTAAATTTTTTTAAATGATTTAAACACCCCGTAAGGGATGACGTGGCAGGGAGAGTGAATGTACTCTCGTTAAAGAGTGTGAAAAAAGAAAAAAAACTGAATCTTTTTAAAGTCCTACACATGATCTTTTTTTATTGGCCAATTAATAATTAATATTTTAAATAGTTTTTCTTGATATATTAACTCTCTAAAAATATATAAATTTTTTTATTTAGAGGTATATAGAATTAGTGGGTTCCCCTTTTGATTTCCTTATTTTTTCTTCTTTTCATTTTGTTGTCTTCCCCAGTACACATTTTTCACCTTCTCCTCCATCTTCCTCCCCACTTCAAAAATAAAAACTATTTTCATTTTACTAGTCCTTTACTAATCAGTAAAATTCAATACCAAAATTATTTTATCGACGTTGATTTCGCTCTATATTATTGGTGTTGATTTCGTAAATGTTAACTTTCTTGAATTTTGAGTGACCCATTTTGATTTCTATATCTATTCAAATATTTCTGGTAGAAATTATATTTTTTTTATCAACTTTCTTATGCAATCTTCATTTCTTATTTGAGTTGTCAAGAAAACTTGGCTTTCAAAAAAAATCATTCTCCAAGATGGTAAATTCGTGGAGTGGGTTCGAAGAAGATAATGTGAATATTATAGTGATATTTTTCATTCTAGTTATTTAAAAAAATTATTGAATAGTGAAGAAGAAGAAAAGTAAGTACTAAAGGCTGAAATTGTGAACAAGGAAGAAGAAAGAGAGGGGGTGGGGTTATGAATTATAAATTAATTAATTGATATAATTAATCTTAAAAAGTGTTTAACAAAAAATAG
Source organism: Solanum sitiens (assembly GCA_016801875.1). NCBI lineage: Eukaryota > Viridiplantae > Streptophyta > Magnoliopsida > Solanales > Solanaceae > Solanum > Solanum sitiens. The sequence continues at coordinate 715,215 of JABWTJ010000155.1, forward strand.
TGAACAAGTAAGAAAGAACTAAAAATCTACATGGTTAAGATGTGGTGCTTACATGGCTATGATGTTGTCACGACCCAAAAATGAATGTGATGACACTTGTCTTATCCCACCAAGACAAGTCAACCTAAAACTCAATAATTACGATAATATGCGAAAAATTTATAATAAATTCAAAAATATCCCAAAACCTGGTTGTCACATGTACAAGCCTCTAAAGTATTACAAATGAATCAAAAGAAAAATACAAGTCTCATATGACAGTGTTTCTAAAGTAGAACAAGATCACAAATAGGAGTAAGAAGGTCCGCCGAAATGACAAGCAACTACCTTACAAATCTCCATAAGAAGCCTTAGACAAGGAAAAGAGAAAATATCACAAAGGTCCAGGCTAATAACCTACAAAGAAATTGTAGAAGCAAGGAGTGAGAACCAAACCACACGGTACTCAGCAAGTAAACCTCTAAACACAAGTTAAGTGGATAAAATATGGGTACTCCTAACACCACAACCAAACCTCCACAACTACATCTTGCATAAAATCATCCCAACCTAACAGTTCACCATTTACAAGCACATATCTCCACAACAACATTCTAACAATCACATATTCTCAATAACAAGCTCAATATTCATCAACTATATCTTCGCAAAAAGGCACTCACAATATCAGCAAAACACCAGATCAAGTTCATCAAATAGAGGTAATCAAATATCAAGTACTTTCCAAGTACTAATAAAATACATGATCATAAAGAATGAAGAAGGCCATGGGATGCAATACAATATGACACCATGAAATGATAAGCCTCAAAATACCAAGTACTTTCTCAACCGTATATACATGATACTCCTCGGAAATACATCAAGAGTTCATGCCCCATGGGGGACTCGCGAGATCCATATATCGTCATGGATGATCTCCACGTGTCTGTGCGGACGATCTCAATGCACTAGCGTAAATCAAACAAAATTTTGCACGAACGATCTCCACGTGCCCAAATTATAATCATAACTTCTCCATCGCACGGATGATCTCCACGTGCCCAACTAATCCTAATCCGGTCTCAACATGGACGATCTCCGCGTGTTATACCATTACTCATACACAATCTTATGTCAATGCATGTGCACAATATGATATCAAATAAAGAGGATCTTGCAATATCTCAATAAATCAAATATCGCTATGACATATAATCACCTCAATTATCACAATTATACGGGTCCAGTAAAGAACACAATCACACATAATAAATCAAATCAATAATATATCAGTTAATGCCCATATGCTTTGACATTCTCGAATTAAAATCCGCATTCTATAGTAATAAACCTTCCCTTTATAACACCAGTACTCGTACCATTCTCAACACATCACATTGCCTTTTATAACCCCTTCTTATCATTAGATTTAATCAGGGTGGACAAGTCAACTCTTCACCAAGTCCCATTACTCCCAATACATACCACGAGAAAATACACAAATTTCATACACTTAACAAGGGTTTAGAAATCCACTTGCCTTAATCAATCAAGCATTCACTCCGGTACTTGATTCTTCCCTTTTCGTTGAACTTCCAACAAAACAATCTATTCAAATAAATGACCACAATAATATTTCGAGACTAACAACACTCACACTACTATGTCTAGTCTAAACTCAAAAACTCACTCAAGTATACAACCAAGATTTTAATCTTGAGGTCAATTGATATTTCAATTATCATATTTTCCAAGTTTCAAGCCTAGGGTTAAGTTTCATTTTTTTCAATATCATAAATCTAATGGAAAAGGGTCAAAAATACCCCTCAACTTTAGTTTATTAGTTGATTATACCCCTACCGTTAAAGCAAAGTTATTTATACCCTCGCCGTCACTAATTTCACCATTTATACAGCTCAATTGACGGAAATCCCCAAATCAAATAAAATTAACCCAATTTCTTAAAAAATTACCCATTTCCCATTTTAAACCCTTATCCGACCCATCTATCTTAACCCAAAATAAATTTAACCCATTTTCTTTTAAGATTCCAAAGGGGAAGCTTTACATCCAAGAACAACATCCTGAACAGAGTGACCGTGGCCGGTGAGATATCGGCGGGGGACACCATACTGTGCGCCATCCTTGGTGAGAGATTAGACAATGATGGATTTGTCCCTGGAGAAAGTAACGATCATGTCGGAGTTATCAATTGGAGTGGTGACGGCGGTGACCCAAGCGGTGTAGGCTTTCATGGTGTCGTGGAGGACAAGTCATGCGCCATTTTTTTAAGCAAGAAGGTCGTCGCTCTGGTTTTCCTCTGGAAGCAAATGAGAGGACGATGTAGCAATGAAGCGAATAAATTTATTGATCGGTTGTTCTCATTTTATTTTCTAGTATTTCTTGATTATTGTATTGTTGATTAAAGAAATGATGTTTAAATGAAGAATCATGGCAGAATTGGGGCAACACGATTGCAAAATTATCATATTTTTTTTCAAAGACAGACCAATGGTCCATTTTTATTATGCAAAAGGAAGATTACAGACTTGGTATAAGCCCAAATCAGAAAAGGAAATTAAAGACACAAGATAGTAAAGACAAAACAAAGTAGACAATTTCTCAGCAACCATCGGAGAGATAAGAAGTCACCGGATAAGCAGCAGTTACTCACGCTTGCTTGCTTCCTTCATGTCAAAACTTTGTAAGATTCCGGTCCACCATACCCAGATCTATGGGACGAAGTAAAGATCTAAGAACTTGGGTGAATTTCACTCAGCATTAACCATGTCCCACCAATGCCATGAAATCAACTCCTTTTAAGACTTCTTCAACTTCCAGCTCTACCCACAGCAACTCCAGGTATGACCCTTCTCCTTCTAACTACTCCATATAAGAATCATTTTGAGTTTATAATAACCTTTTTCATGACCTGTGCAGATTGAGTTTCGAAAAACATTGCAGAATTATCGTTACAGTAGCTCCAATTCCAAATGAATTTGTTTTTTTTAGAATGGATATAAAAAATGAGTTGAATTATTTTGGGTTAAGATAGATAGATGGTCGGATATGGGTTTAAAATGGGAAATGGGTAATTTTTTAAGAAATCGGGTCAATTTGTTTGATTTGGAGATTTCCGTCAATTGAGGGGTATAAATGGTGAAATTAGTGACTGCGAGGGTATAAATAACTTTGCTTTAACGGTAGGGATATAATCAACTAATAAACTAAAGTTGAGGGATATTTTTGACCCTTTTTCCTAAATCTAATACACTTTTCGCACCTAATATTTAATTACCTATCTCAATATTTTAAAATTTGAATCATAACGTGTTGTTCATAGGAAACTTCCAAACCCAAAAATCAAGAGCAAAAACAAAACCGTAACTTTACTAGAAAATAACAAACAAAACTTTAACCCAATTATCGTAACCCAATTATCAAACTCATTAGTAATCATTGGGCATTACCCAATGATTGTCCATGTCCTTGAGTAAATAAAACAACAATGACACTATTTATTCTCTCTTGGCCGATTCACATTGTGTAAAAAAATAAATTAATATTTTATTCTTTCTTTCATAATGCCAAGTGCTTGCTACCTGTATGGCTATTTTGTAATATACCCTACGTTGGCCATTTAGTACTTAATGATTAACCTACCCAAAATTTATAAAACCAATCTTAAAGCAAATGGAAGTCCAATTATTTTCACTACCCCAACACGTGGCTTAAGCTCACACACCTTATAAATCAATACAACCTTACAGTGCTAGAGATTAATAGCTTTTACCGGGAACACGAGGAATACTCACTTCTGCCTCGCAAGACGCCGCAAGCATTTTACGGTTGCTAAGAAAATATCCAATCCCATTCAACTTTAATACTTATGCACCTGGCCTATTAATTATCAATTAAATAAATAGTCATCAATTAAATAATCATAGTTAAACAAATTGTTCAAAATTTTTATTTAAAATTTATGGAAAGGGTCATTTTTGAAAGAGAGATGACTAACTCTCGAAATGGCCTAACGGGTCATTACAGATATAGCGAGTGAGAGTGGTGTTATTGTCTTAGGGTGAAAAAAAATCACTTCGAAAATGATAAGGGGGGTATTTAAACGCCCATATAATTTAAGTATATACTAAAGTAAGTTTTGCTGCCAAGTTTAGAGGAAATTTTTTTATATTTTCTCTTTAATTAATGTCTAGTTATAATTTTTTTTGTCTTAGTTCATATAGAAATATGTTTTTTAGTCATTTGAATTTATGTTTATTTAATCAATGTCTAGTTATGATTTATTTGTCCTAGTTCATATGGAAATAAGGTTTTAGTCCTAATTTAACTTATGTCTTACTATAACTAGTATACGTGTCCACGCAACGATTTAAAATGTAACAATTTTATAAAAATAACTAATAAAATATATATTATGCACTTAATAATATATTTAATTTATTATAATAATAATACAAATCATTAATTTATTTATTTGAGTAATATTAAATTAATATTATAGTACACAATTTAATTTATTGTATTAAAATATTATATAGCTTACAATATATATATATATATTTCAAGGATACTATGTTTTTATGATTATTTGATCTTTGATCAAACATCAAATACTTCAAATAATATTACATGTTCGTACTTTATTCTTTTTATGTCTTTTGAATAAAAAATATGTTAATAATTTATTAATTCTAACATTCCATATGAAATATTTGGTATCATAAGATTAAATAATATGTTGATACATTTTGAAAAAAGACATAAAACCACCATCAGAGTTGTCCCGTATTTGTATAAAGACACCTTAACTTTCAAAATATCCTATCACCCTACAGAACTATTTAATATCTTTGTAAATGGGCCATTTTGACAAAAATTTATTATTATTAGTTCAAGTATTTTTATCAGTAAAGATAGAATATATAAATTATAGATTGTATTTTTTTTTATCAAAATATAATTATTTAAAATGCAAATAAGAAAAAGAGTTCAGATACAAAACTTAAAACACTAAATAATAGTTAAATGATTAATTTAAAAGAAAATTTCCTACAATGCATTTTTAAATAAATAATTTAAAAACTAATTTTAATTTAAAGGTTTATCAATTTGTGTAGAAGTAGGAGTGTGATAGGAAGTTTTAAAACCACTATTTAGTGAGATAATAATTTTTTTTTCAAAATAAAGATTAAAAAGTCATAGTACTTCATTTAATTTCTTCAATAGTATTGGACTTTGGCGGCATTTATCATGCATTTCTGGGACTTGAGACACTTGCATAATCTTTTGCCTTCTTTGGTTATGTATGGAAAGATCGAAATAAAATGAACACAATTTTAGGTATTCACTTAGTCTTGTTAGGTATAAGTTTTTTTCTTCTAGTATTCAAGGCTCTTTATTTTGGGGCGTATATGATACCTGGGCTCCGGGAGGGGGAGATGTAAGAAAAATTACCAACATGACCTTTAGCCCAAGTATCATATTTGGCTACTTACTAAAATCCCCTTTTGGAGGAGAACGGTGGATTTATGCCAAAGTCATTGCTTACAGCAATCTGCATGGAGCCAACAACGGGAGGGGACAATGACAAATTCTCAATTTCATCTTGTCTAAGATGCTCCATTGTGTCATGAACTGCAAGTTAACCATTGCTCTATCCTTTTTAATGGTGTTGGACAAAGTTCATTGTTATATATGGTGGATAAGATAGACATAATCAAAACTCTGCCTAAATTTTGAAACTGTTGAGCCACATGCTTTCTATGGAAAACTCGAGACTCTTTAAAATTGTGAATTTCTAGTTATCTAGTTGGATATATTTTTTAATCCAACTATTATTATTATTTCAATTTTTTAATCGGTAAAGATAGGACATATAGATAATAAGTTGTATTTTCTTAAAAAATATTTATTTTAAAATGCAAATAAGAAAAATATGATATATAACTTAAAATATTAATAACATTTAAATGCAATTATTTTAAAAAAACTTCCATATGTGCGTTTTGTTAAATAAATAATTTTAATAATTTTAATTTTAAAGTTTTCAATTTGTTTAGAAATAGGAGTGTAATATGAAGTTTTAAAATTTCTTATTTAGTTGGATAATTATTATTTTTTCAAGATAAAGATTAAAATCCCATGATAACTATCAATACACGTGTATTATTTTTTCAAATACAATTTTATAATTTTTTATTTTTTTAAAATACTTTTTTTTGTAGTGCTATTGTTTTTTGAAACAGATCCTATAAGAACTTAAAATGACTGCAAAAGTCACACAATGGATAATGAAATGTGTTACAACAGTTACATATTCCATCAAGATTAATGGGTATAGTAAAACACCTTTCAAAGCTAAAAGATGTTACGACCCAAACCGTCGTGATTGACACCCACACAAACCATCCGATGGGAGAACCACTACTTCAATCCAAACTAAGCAACTAAACCAAAACTGAGGCAATTAATGATACAAAAGCAGTTTTAATTAACTAAATTATTTATTTTAGGGACTAAATAACTAAACAATGTGGATACAACCCCTAGAATCTGAAAGTCATTGTACCAAAACTCTACTAACGACAAGTCTAAGAACAAGGAGTACAACCCCGAAACTAATAACAACTTAACCACAATCATTGATTTTCTAAACGAGGTCTGTCACTGATCTTCTAAATGAGGTTTGTCAATATCCGTCGGAAGAAGCCCTGTGCTCAACAAAAATAAGAGCAAGTGCAATATCAGTACACAACCACAGTGTACTGGTAGGATCATGCAGCTATCCCAAATAGGTGAAATATATATAAGTAACCATAACATTATAAAACAGGCATATACCAAGCATATACAATATCATCATCATTCACATCAACAAACAGTTTCACAATTCTCAATAATATTCCATTAAATCATTTTAGAGAACCAAATAGTCTTTCGATATCAATCATCATTAGATATGAACGTAATCATCAAAAGTATATACACATCACAATTCAATGGTCCTCTCACGGAACCCAATTCAATGGTCCTCTCATGGAACCCAAACCCAAACTGTTAGCTTGCTGGAACGTGGCAATCCGATCCCATAATTATGCTAGAGCGTGGCAACTGATCCCATAATTATGCCAGAACATGGCAAACCGATCCAATAGTTGTGCTGGAGCATGGCAATCCGATCCAATAGTTGTGCCGAAATGTGGCAACCCTATTCGAGTTAGCTTGCTGGAACGTGGCAATCCGATCCCTAATCATACAGTGTCTAATATGGTCGTCTAGGGTCGCCTCCTTAGCCTTAAACGTCAAAAATACCAAATATGGTCGTTTAGCGGTTTATTAACGACTTTACCAGTTTCAGCAGTGTCTCCTCCGGCTAGAGGTGGTGGTCAGGACCAGGACCGTCGGGACAGCTGACAGGGTACCAGGGGTGGAGCTCGGGGAGGCAGGTCAGGTGGTAGATTGGGCGCACCAGGCAGAGGTGCTCAGGGCCATTTCTACGCAGCCCCGACAAAGGCGGCGACTGAGGCAGCTGACGATGTTATCTCAAGTACACTCTTATTACGCCATCAGCCTGCTATAGTATTATTTGATCCCGGGTCCACATTCTCGTATGTATCTGTTTATTTTGCTCCCCGATTGGGTATGAGGTCTGAGTTTTTGGCAGAGCCGGTTCATGTTTTGACCCCGGTGGGCGAGTCCTTAGTAATGGATCAAGTATTGCGATCTTGCTTAGTGAATATCCAGGGTTATGATACTAGAGTTGATCTTATTATGCTAGATATGATTGATTTTGATGTGATTTTGGGCATGGACTAGTTATCCCCCTACCATGTGGTCCTGGATTGCTACGCCAAGATCATTACCTTATTCATGCCAGGCATTCCCCCGGTGTTGTGGCAAGGTGCTTAAAGTCACACACCGACGGGGATCATCTATTTTATACGGGCTAGGCGATTGGTTGCTTCTGGGTGTTTAGCTTATTTGACCCACGTCAGAGATGTGAGTAGGGAGGGACCTTCAGTTGACTCAGTTCATGTGATTAGAGAGTATGCAGATGTGTTCCCTACAGATCTACCTAGCCTATCTCCATAGCGTGACATTGATTTTTCCATAGATTTGGAGCCCGACACCCGTCCTATTTCTATTCCGCCTTACCGGATGGCTCCTGCAGAGCTCAGAGAGCTCAGTGTTCAGTTAGAAGACCTCTTAGGCAAGGGGATCATCCATCCGAGTGTGTCGCCTTGGGGTGCTCCTGTTCTGTTTGTGAAAAAGAAGGATGGGAGTATGAGGATGTGCATTGACTACAGGCAGCTGAACAAGGTGACAGTGAAGAGCCGTTACCCTATGCCTCGTATAGATGATTTGTTTGATCAGCTTCAGGGTGCCATCGTATTTTTAAGATTGATTTGAGGTCCGGGTACCATCAGCTGAAGATTAGAGCAGCGGACATCCCTAAGACCACATTTAGGACTCGTTACGGCCATTATGAGTTCCTTGTGATGTCTTTTGGGTTGACTAATGCCCCAGTCGCCTTCATGGACTTGATGACACGTGTGTTCAGGACAAACCTTGATTCATTTGGTATCATCTTCATTGATGACATACTGGTATACTCGCGGAGCCGGAGTGAGCATGAGCAGCATTTGAGGATAGTGCTCCAAACTTTGAGAGATCAGCGACTTTATGCCAAGTTCTCAAAGTGCGAGTTTTGGCTTGAGTCTGTAGCATTCTTGGGGCACGTGGTGTCCAAGGAGGGTATTAGGGTTGATCCGACGAAGATTGAGGCTATTCGTGGTTGGGACAGACCCACTTTTGTTACTGAGGTTCGTAGCTTTGTTCGGGTTAGCAAGTTACTACAGGCGCTTTGTCGAGGGCTTTTATACTATTGCAGCTCCTTTGATTCGGTTGACTCGCCAGTAAATTCTCTTTGTGTGGTCAGAGGTGTGTGAGGTGAGCTTTCGGAAGCTCAAGGAATTGCTTACTACCGCTCCTATATTGACTCTTCCGATTAAGAGCGAGGGCTTCACGATTTATTGTGACGCGTCTGGTGTTGGTGTGGGTTGTGTATTGATGCAGCAGGGCTGGGTTATTGCTTATGTATCGAGGCAACTTAAGGTTCATGAGCGCAACTACCCCACCCATGACTTGGAGTTGGTGGCGGTAGTTTTCGCGCTTAAGATTTGGAGGCACTACTTGTATGGAGTTCGATGTGAGATCTATACCGATCACAGGAGTCTTCAGTATATCATGAGTCAGAGGGACCTTAATTCGAGGCATCGTCGTTGGATTGAGCTCCTGAAGGACTACGACCTCTCTATACTCTATTATCCGGGCAAGGTGAACGTGGTAGCGGATGCCTTGAGCCGGAAGGCAGTGAGTATGGGTAGTCTAGCCTTCTTATCCGCGGAGGAGAGACCCTTGGCTTTGTACATTCAGTTCTTAGCCAATAGCATGGTTCGGTTAGATATCTCAGATTCTAGACGCATCTTGGCTTATATGGGAGTTCAGTCTTCTTTGTATGATAAGATCCGTGGTTGTCAGTTTGAGGATGAAACCTTGGTGGCCCTTAGAGATCGATTGTTAGCGGGTGATGGTAATCAGGCTCCCTTAGATTCTGATGAAGTATTGAGATTTGCCGATCGTATTTATGTCCCGAGAGTTGGGGATTTGATACAGTTGATACTTTCTGAGGCCCATGAGTCTAGATATTCTATCCATCCGGGTACAGCGAAGATGTATCGTGATTTGAGGCAGCATTACTGGTGGAGTGGCATGAGACGAGATATTGCTGACTTTGTTTCCCGTTGCTTGTGCTACCAGCAGTTAAAGGCCGAGTATTTGAGGCCTGGTGGTGAATTTCAGAGATTACCCATTCCGGAGTGGAAGTGGGACCGCATTATTATAGATTTTGTGGCTGGCCTACCGCAGACTTCTAGAGGATTTGATAACGTTTGGGTCATTGTTGATCGATTGACCAAGTCAGCACATTTCCTTCTTGTTCAGTCTTTATTTAGCGCCAAGAGGTTGGCTCGTATCTACATTTAGGAGGTGGTTCGACTTCATGGGGTGCCAGTTTCTATTATATCATATCGGGGTTCTCAGTTCACGTCTAGCTTTTGGAGGAACTTTCAGGATGAGTTAGGCACCCGGGTTTACCTTAGCACAACTTTCCACCCGCAGACTGATGGTTAGTCAGAGCATACTATTCAGGTCCTTGAGGACATGCTACGGGCTTGTGTTTTGGAGTTTGGTGGTCATTGGGACCAGTTCTTGCCTTTGACGGAGTTTGCGTATGACAAGAGCTACCATTCTAGCATTCAGATGGCCCCGTTCAAGGCCTTGTATGGTAGGCGTTGTCGCTCTGTGGTGGGCTGGTTCGAGTCTACAGAGCCTAGGCTGCGAGGTGGGGATTTGATTTAGGAGGCTTTGGAGCAGGTGAGAGTGATTCAGGATAGACACATGACATCTCAGAGTAGGCACCAGAGTTATGCGGTCGGAGGCGTCGACCTTTGAGATTCTCTGTTGGTGATCGGGTATTCCTCCGTGTGTCGTCCATGAAGGGTGTGATGAGATTTGGGAGGCGGGGTAAGATTAGCCCCAGGTACATTGGGCCTTTTGAGATACTCCGGACAGTTGGAGAGGTTGCTTATGAGTTGGCCCTACCTCCAGCATTTTCAGCCATCCACCCAGTTTTCCATGTCTCGATGCTACATCGATATATTCCTGATGAGTCCCATGTGCTCCAGTATAATGCAGTTGAGTTGGATGACCGTTTGAAATTTGTAGAGGAGCCAGTTGTCATCCTAGCCAGAGATGTGAGGAGATTGCGCTCGAGAGCCATTCCTATTGTTAAGGTCCGTTGGAGGCATCGTTCAGTCGAGGAGGCTACCTGGGAGACCGAGCAGGAGATGCGAGAGTAGTTTCCCGACTTGTTTGAGCCTTCAGGTACTTCTTGACTCTTACTTTCGCGGACGAAAGTCCTTTTTGAGTAGTGGATATTGTAATGACCCTCTTGGTCATTTATGTGTTTTGTCTTTTGTGTGTCGTTTAGAGCGTTCCTATAAGGGTCTCAAGTCATTTATGACTTTTAGTGTTTTTGGAGCTTATGGACCTTGAACGATCATTTTCGATCAAAAGTTCAAGAATATGACATCGGAATCCAATTTCGATAATTTCGTCAGCTCCGAAAGGGTCATTTTACGCTAGTAGCATGGTCGACACGACTTCGGAAGTTTTCAGTGTGAGTTGGTGCGATTAGGCGTTTTAACTTTAAGTTTAAGGCTAAGTTTGACTTTAGTCAACATTCTGAGTAAACGCGCTCGGATGAGAACTCCGTCAGCGCGGCTAGCTCCGGAATGTCGAATTTGGTCTAGTTTGACTCTTCTTTTGTGTCCTGAGGTTTCCGATATTTTTTCGAGCCCTTTTGTGGTTTTTGACTTAAAATGGCCGATGGAAGTGGGACCCACTTTTTATCGAGATGATATCTGATGGAAAATTTGATTGCGCCCTTGAGTCCGGAATGTCAATTTTAGTAGGGTAGCATGTCTGTTTTATTGTTATTAGGTTCCGAACGGATTCCGAGCACCCCGTCAGAGACTTTGAAGAAATTAGCCAAAGCTGAAATCTGGTGCAGACACCAGAATTTGGGGTTTTAACGACCAGATTTTTGGGATTATTAGCGACCAATTTCGTCCTTTATAAAAGGACAACTCAGCTTCAGCCCTCTTCTTTAAAGTGAGATATCTTCAGCTATAGAGGTCTGATTTGAGCGATTCAGGAGGCTAACTTGAGTGAATTTTTGAGAAGAATGTGTTGGCGTGTTCGGAATTCATATTTGCAGTCTCGTTGAAGGTAAAAATTGTGCTTCAACTGCTGTCATAGATCATTTTCGAGCTCAACTTTTGGGAAACATTTAGAAGGTGGTTTCTTGGCCATTAGTCCGAATCTGGTGATTCAAGAGCCTATATTGTGGGGTTTTCGTAAGGATCATCGCGGTGTGATTGGTTTTAGCAGTTGGACCTTCATTTTTGATAAATTCTTGTAAATAGCTGCTGCAATTTGTTGAATTTTAGCATAGTATTTGGGTTTTTGGTTGCATGTTCGTGTTGGGACTGTTTCGAGTCCCGAATTGTGTTCCATTTTGGAACAAAAGTTCCGATAGCTGTTTAGGACCTCTATTTGGGGTTAATTCTGGAATTTCCAACACGGGTCCCACTTTTTCTGTTTTGACCGCGAAATTGGGCCATCTCCGTTTCTTGCGATTTTAGTGTCTTAACGACCGTATTAACGTTGTGACTCTATTTTTGATAGTGTATCAACGTTTTGAGGCCATTTAGAAAGGGAAAGCTCAGGAGAAGTGATTTTTTGGGCGCGCGTGATCTGCGTACAGGTAGGCTACGGTTTTCTTTTCTTAGATTGAACTCGAACATGTGAATGCATGTTGATTAGTTGGGATTTGGGTTGTTTAGTTATTGAATCATGCATAGGTGTTATAAATCATATTTTCCGCCTATTTCTGAGAATTATCGGGTAATTGTGAGCATGTTTTATGTTATTAATTGACCTTCATTGCTTTATGGAGTATTTGTATGCTTGAATACTGGTTATCGGAAGTATGTTGGGCCTTAGTTTAGGTTTGACTAGGGCTTGCCTTAAAAATGCATGATTCGAAGTCGGTAGGACTTAGTTTAGCCCCGACGTCGCTCGGCCGGCTTAAATCCTTGTAGACTGGTGTAGCATACTTGAGTCTGATAGTTTGGTCCTTAACTAGATGATGAGTTCACTCCGGGCGATAGTTATCCTTATTTCTTTAATGTTACGACTTTACGAGTTACGTCAGTGACAATGAATTCCGCTCCGCGATTCAAAGTTGATTTTCAATTCGGTTTCAAGGACTTACATTGATTAGCTAAGTGTGGATTGTGTTCCACGGGTATTTATGATTATGGATAGATAGAGACTCTTTCAGCAGCTATATCGACACCTTTGTCGGGTATCCAGATTTAAGGTCCGGCCTCGACCATCCGCATATTTATGTAGAGCATCCGGTTAGAGGTCCGGCCTCAGTTACTTATATTTGTGATTGGCTACTTTTATAATTCTGGTGAGCTTCCGGTTTGAGGCCCGATCACCGTACCGTCAGATTCTACTATTTGGTTTTGAGCATCTAGTTCGATGTTCTTTGGCCTTGGGTTCTATTTACCTTAGTTATAGTTATTATGTGTACTAATCGGGCTTATGGGGTCCGTTCGGTTTTTTATTTAAACTTGCACACGAGTGTACCTTCTGGGCTTATGGGGGTCCAGTTAGGTGTAGTTAGCTTATATATTAATTTAGTTAGTTCTTTCTACACCCGTGTGCTTTCCATTGTTACTTAGCCTTCCATTCGTGACCTCTAGTAATGTGATTCTGTCTTTTCATATTGCTTTACTTTTCAAGTTCAGTCGGCCTATGATGCCTACTGGGTACCTGTTGTTTGGTACTCATGCTACGCTCTGCATTTATTTTTGTGATGCAGGTCCGAGCGCCAGTAGCCAGTGTTGCTCGAGTTTGGAGCAGTCTGTTCTGGAGACAGGGGTGAGCATACGACGTTTTGTACTATTTCAGTCTCCATATGTATATATAAAGGCTTGTCTTTTACTTTTCGAGACAGTCTAGTTTTGGTGGTCAACTTTTGGGACTTGTACTCGTTTTGTTGGTAGCTCTGTACTAGTGACTTCCAGGTTCTGGGAAGTCGCGTTTGAACCGCTACAGCGGACCCATACTGCTCCAGCGCCGCCACTCCAATCGCCTCAACTGAGACAGAATGTACCCATTCACGAAAAGATCATTTTTGGAGTTCTACTCACCCAAATTCGATTCCGTAAAGTGGTATGGGTTCCTTATCGTCTTAGCTATCCACTCATGTATTAAAATTCACAATTAGATATGTCATTCATTATTATATATCCCTACACCTTAATACCTCGATTTCATCCAATTCTATACTAGGTTGGAAAATTCCAATTTATTACCAAAAAGTTTTCTGGCCTCAATTCTTTCTTCATTGTCTTTTCCATAACGACGGAATCAGGTCGTTACAAAAGAGGAGTCAGAAAAGGAGATTCTTTGTCTCCTTACCTGTTTGTACTAATTATGAACTATTTGGCAAGAATTTTAAAGACTTTGCCGTCTAATCCTAGTTTCCACTATCACCCTAGATGCAAGAAGCAGAGGATAGTACAATTAAGTTTTCCTGATGATCTATTGATGTTTTGCAAAGGAGATTTGAAATCAGTTAAATGCCTTAGTCAATGCTCTATGATGTTCTCCAAAGCTTCATGCCTGGTAACAAATGTAGAAAAGAGTCGTGTATATTTTGGAGAAGTAAAACAATAACACTTAGAGGCAATACAATAGGAATTGCAATTTGTCAAAAGGGACATGCCTTTTAGATATTTTGGAGTACCTTTGAGTACAAAAACACTATCCATAGTACAATGCAAGCCTTTGCTGGACAAGATGCTAGGTAGGATAACAAGCTGGACAACTAAGTTCTTATCTTATACAAGTAGATATCAACTTATAAAAAGTGTTCTGTATGCAATTCAAATGTTCTGAACACAAGTGTTTGCTCTGTCTAAAAAGATCATTCAAACAGTGGAGAACATGTGCTGAAGATTTCTGTGGACTGCAGTATTTTGACCTCAAAGAAATTATTTATTGCATAGGACAAGTTGTTCTGACCTAAAGTGTCACATCCGGGAATAGCCCCTAGACGTAACCGGCGTCGTCGTCCTCTTTGAGGACTAAGACTAGCCTCTTAGCATACATCATTACATTCATAGGTCAAATTTAGCGGAAAATTTAAAACTTTTCATTACTTCTACTCGGGGTTTACATAGACCTCTACATACACATAGTATATATATCGAGTATACATAGACCCTTCGTATAAGAAGATTACTTAGTCTTCTACTTTTATTGCACATAGATATATAGAATATAACATAACATAGTCATAATAGTTGTCTCATCTCATAACCATCTAATAAGAGTGTAAGAACTTGGGCATAACCCATACATCAAAGTAAGAATGCCTCACATGGGCTATACAATGTTTCATACTAAATGGAAAAGAAAGAAATATAGAAGTCTTAAACTCAAAACAACTCCATTAGCTAGATAGTGGCATAGCCCTCGCAAAGTGAGGACCTATCCTACTTGGATGATCAAGAGATCCAAGTCTTCTTCAAGTCGTCTTCAAAAGCACTTCAATGAACGGAACCTAAGATATTGGGGAAAAGGAAGAAATGGGGTTAGTACACCACTTGTACTAAGTATGAGACCATATGCTCACATACTTTAAAATCATGCTAAAAAAGGGACATTTCATAAAGGTATGCAATTTACTTTGAAAACACTTATGCATATTCAACAAGACCATACCAAATCACTTAGGCATATTCATTAAGTCATAGGCATGTACATCACAAGAACAACAACATCAAGTCTAGTCAAGTCAACATGCATATCATATATAACCTTACTCAATCAAGTAACCCAACAAGAATCATGACTAACATCCTACTTCACGTACCATGACATTTAAGAGTACATAGCATCATACTTTAACAATATAGATCAACACATATTCATAAATGACACCAATCAACATATAGTATCAACAATGTGCAAGTTCATCATATACATGTCATATAGCATTATAAGCATATTCATACATAAGAACATCCTCCTAAGACTCCCTTCAAGGCTAACTAGTGCAATGTTTAGGTAGAGTCCCATACCCCTACCTAGACTAAGCTAAACCCCTTAGGTCATCTTAGTTAGAGTTCAATCCTTTAGTTCATTTTACCTTTTGGGAACATCTTTCCCTAACCGACATAGACCACATGAGCTAACGTGGAATCCGGTGTCATGGAACCCTACACCGAAAGAAGGCGGACTACTTGCAAAGGTAGTACCAAATCATGAACATAACAACTACGTGGATCCATTAGCTTGTATTCCTATGGGGGCAATATAGTTCAATAACTAGGAGACATAGTTGGGACCCTTTTTATGCTACATTTATTGTAGTCTCCAATCTCAAGAGTACATTAGTGATCCTACCTTCCCTATGTGGGAAGGGACACTCCTCACTCTAGTTCACTCGGTGCTAAGCTAGAGTCCCTTTTGAAATGTCTTTAATGTATTTATTAATCATCATAACTTATTGTAGGTCATAGGGTCTAACCCTTCTATAACATCATCATCATCATAGCTCAATAAGAATTGCATGAGTATTGTCCTTTCATTACAATTCATATAGGTGAGGTCAACACATTAACATTTTCATATCATGATAAGGCACATTGGTAAATCATTCACCATCCTTATAACATTTACATCTTAAGCCAACACCTCACAAATCATAGTCAAGACATTTCAATTCAACATCATACCACCCTATCAATCCTATACAAGATACTCCAATACAATATCATGACTTAATCACAATTAACCATAATCTGAAGTAAAGGATAGGGATCACAAGACTTACCAAGTCTCCTTCATAATCCATCATCAAGGTCTTACCATCAACCCTTAACTCAACCCAATTAGGGTATAACATCATCGCAATTCAATGACCAACATGATAATCAAGGCTAATAGAATCACTACATCACAATTCAATACTATATCATAACTTAAGATAAGATACTTAGGTCAATTCACAACATACTTCACAACCTAGATCACTTCTCAAGAACTAGCATGATAGGACTATAATTCATCCTAATTTTATTCATAATTGATACAACAACATCATCTAAAAGTAATTCAACCAATAACCAATTCAATTGAACCAATACAATATAGTTCATATCAAGATCACAACCTAGGGTTAAGGGGTAGAGGTCATCTTCTACAAACTAGACCAAAACATCAAGATATATCATAATTAAGTTAGAATACATGTTAATATATTCATAATATCCAAAATAAATCATAAACAAATCAATTCATAACATCAATTTCGAGATAGGATGAAACCCACTTGAAAACTCAACTTTTGAAATCAATTTGATGGAACCTTTGAGGAAAGAGGTCTCAAAGGTTAATTATATCCCATTACTTACTAATTGATGAAGATTGATGGTGAAACTTGACTCTTTGAAGCCCTTAAACCCTCCCCTAGCTTGGTCTTCAGTTTACAATTTTACCAAAAGAGTTAGGGTTTTGAGAGAAGAGAAAAAAAGAGGAGAAAAGAAGAGAAAGAAGAAGGGCGTTCAAGATTCGTCAAGATCGTCGAAGTGTAACTTGTGGATTTCGTCAAGGGTGATCCCTAAAAAGGAATGTCAGTCTTTCATAACATTGGGTTCACCCACCCACGTGCCAATCATGTTTGATTCAGCGTGAAATAGTTCTAAAACGATTAGAAATTGAATGTTCTTGTTGGTTGTTCTTAAATTGCTTTCGTTCTTGAATATAAGTTGAGATTTAGGAATTTCTCGATGTATAAGTGTTGTTTCTTGAGTTCATTGGGTTAGATCCTTGTATATATGATGTGGGTACATGAATCTAAAGTGAATTTGAGAAAAAGAATCAAATTAAAATAATTTAAGGTAAAAAAAAACGAGAAGAAAAATTCGTCAGATTTTTCCCTAAGGAACAGGTTGGCGTGGCGCACCCCCATAGCGCCAAGAAGGCTGGGGTGGCATGCTAGCAGTGAGCCATAAATGAGCCTCAGTCAAGTGAGGCTGGCGTGGAGCGCCTAAGATTTGCCTGAATTGGCGTTTTCCACCCAGTTTCCGTTATTCAATCAGTTTAAGCCATTCTAAAGTGTATTAACACTTCCTAATGATTCCAACACTACTCCAAATGACTTCTAAACATATAGAAATCATCCAGAAACATAAATTACAACCTTCAATCCATAACTTTAAATTCAAGGATCAGTTAAGAGTTAAGTCAAGAGCAAATAAAATCAAAGCTAAGAGAAGTCAAGAGTCAAGTAAGAGAAGTTCATATCAAGTTTTCATAAGTCTATTTAAAACGTTTTAACTTTGTTTGAAGACTTAAGTCTTGAGTTTAGCTTAGAGTAAATTTGAAGTCTTTTCTTCAAAGAAGTATATAAGGACTAAGTATTCCCAAAGAAGTATAAAAATGTTTTCACATTTAAATAAGAATGGAACTGAGATTTCCAAAGAGCCTTCATGCTAGTTTTCAGAAAGAGTAATCGCTTTCTAAATGAAGCAAGAAGAAAACTAAGATTTCCAAGATAGACTTTGAGCTAAGTTTTTGAGCAGTAATCTCAAATCACAGAAAGAAGTTGTTTTAAAACATATGAGCTAAGTATATTTTTGGGAGAACTATTGAGCACCGATACGGGGATGTGAGTTCATATTAACTCAAGTCTTCATAAACCATGTAGCCGTCATGGGTAGAAAAGGGTCATACTTTTTTAGATGAATCCTTTTTGCATAGACTAGTCGTTCCACTTAGTGAGTTAGCTTCATATACCCCCAACAAGGTATGAGATGGTCCTTGGTAGCGTAAGGTAAAGTGTTGTATCATCACTATAGATCTTAAGTGATGGTTGTCGAATAGAAAAACTCCCACAGTAGTAATTGCATGGTTCCTCAAGGGGTTCTGCTTAGTATGAATGGGGGTATGGGATTTCATTCATGCATTGCACAAGTAGACTTTGAGAGAAAGCATGGTATGTCTTTATGATATTATGATTATGAGTTGACATCATGTTTTAAACAATTTTCTTTTTCTTTATATTGGACTTGTTTTAAACTTCTTTATAATAAAATGAGTTCAGTTAAATATTCATGAGTTGAGAAAAGCCAAGGTAAGTGTTTCTTTCAGAATCTCTTTCAAGCATATGTTGTTTTAGAATTCCAACTCGCATCCTCGTAAATTCAATATACTGATGCAAGTTGACCTGCATCGTATTATGATGCAAACTCAGGTAACTAGGATTGGCATTCTGGCGCTGATCCAGTGAACAGTTCAGAGTATGTTGGTGAGCCTCCTTGCATTCCGGAGGATGCATTTCCTTCGTTTTCTATTTTAGTTCATTAGGATGTTGTGAGGTTTGTCCCAACATCCATCTCAGTTGTTTCTAGAGGCTTCATAAACTGTTAGATGTCAGTCCTTTCAGTCTTTTAATTATCATTTATTATGAGTTGTCATTTTGGATAAGTTGAATGTTTTATCTTTAAAACTTTCTAAGTTATCTTTTAAACAGGTTAGTAAGTGCATTTTAATCCTTGTATTAGTGCTTAAGTCTTACGCTGCGTAAGTAAGTCAGGCCTGGGGTTTTCTTGGGACTAGCAATGGTCTTCGAGTGCTAGTCCGCCCAGGGTGTAGGCTCGAAGCGTGACATCATAAATGGATATTTATATTATATCTTGCAGTAAAAGGCAGACTTACAACTAAATATAAATTGGTCAAATGGGGGTATAATTCAGTCTCAAGCATGCCCTTTTGTCGCAGGAAAATGAGGAACTTGATCACATCTTTTTTCAATGTGCATATGCAGCAAAGGTGTGGAACAACATACTTAACTGACAAGAATTTCCGAAGAAAGAGCATGAACTGGACAATTGAAATACAGATGGGAAACAAAATCATGAAAGGAAGGAGTAGTACAACTCTTTTATATACAATGGAAATGGCTAGCACAGTATATATATTATGGATGAAACGTAATAACAATATCTTCCAACAGAAACAACAACAAATTAATAATTAAACATATCATCTTGGAGATTCATGGGAGAGGAAGTAGGCATCCTAAAGTGGCAACTAGATTATGTGATTTGAATAATTTCTCTTAGTATATATTTAGATTGGTATGATTGCTACGCTTAGCAAGGTTGGAGCATATGTCCACACCTATATATATATATATATATATATATATATATATATATATATATATATATATATATATATATATATATTCTATATTTATGAGAGTGGTAGGTATTATCATTTTATAATTTTTGCTATGACAAGTTTTCATTTATCTTGTGTTAAGGTTGAAAATCTGCAAAAAAATAATAAAAAAAACAAATAAGAAATATGAATTAATATAATGAAAAAATTATTAAATTTTTAAAAAATATTATGGAAACAAACCCCTGACAATTACTTTGAAGTTATTTTGGTGTTGCTTTTCTACTTCAAGGATCTTCCAAACATTAAAATCTCACCTTTCGAATTCAACAAAATAAATGCGAAAAAGAATATAGAATTACCACCAGAATTCAAGAATTAATAAAAATATAAGGACAACAACTACAAATAAAAAAAAGATAAATTAATAATAATTGAGAGAACAATTTGTAATCAATGATTTTCTTTATCAATAGTGTATATATAAATCGTTTAAATTTTGTAACCATTTTCTATTACTTGAGAAATACAATTTTCTAAAAAAAAGAGACAAAATTATGGTTTATTGAAATTTTAAATTTAATATTTTTAAAATTTTAAACTGTGTATCTGTGTTTCTAGGGTAGTGGAGACATGTGGATAAACATAAAGGGAAAGTACTAAAATGTACCTCCGTGTAACACCCCGAAAGTTCCACGACTTAGACTAGAGCCTTATGTATTAAATAATTATTAAAATGATATTTTCATACCTAAATTAATGTAATAAACTTGATTTAGAAGTATTAGAGCCTAGACATCAAAGGACGACCATTACGTTTGGAAACTAACGAAATTGAACTAGTAGACGTTCTTAGGTCTTGTGAAGGTTTGGGTGTGTCGTATGAAGTCTAAAACTTTTTAAAATACTTTAAATAGGTAAAATAATGTTTATAGGGTCAAAACGTCCATTTACGACTCCCTAAGGACCACCCAAAGGGTCCTTAAGGAGGACCCAAGAGTTGCCAAGAGCAGCCTGCCGAGCAGCCAAGATGTGAGGGTCCCTGCACGTCGCGCAGCCATCAATTGGAAGGAAAAAAGTGCCTCGCAATGCGGGGCCTTCACGAGGCTCACTTCCTCAAGTCGGATTCTGGAAAAAAAATTTGGAGGTTCCCCCGCGACGTGCAACCATGTTCCAGATTTGATCGCGTCGTTTTTAAGTCAAATTGACTTCACAAAAAGACCCAATTAAGTGAGGGGTCTTTTGGGTATTTTAGGGGAGAGTTATATATTGATTTAGGGTCAGGTTTAAGTTATTTTACCCACCCAAATCAATTTCCCAAATCACTCTCACTTCTCTCTAAATTCACTCTCTACTCAACCTCCATTGAAGAGATTTGGAAGCTTAAAGAAGAAGACCAAGTTCTCAACTTTTCTACTCAAATTCGTGGATAAAGTCTTCATTAAGGTATGAATTCATCACTCTTGTGATTCCTTTCCCCAAGAGGTCCATTCAAAGTTGATTTCTAAATCTCCCAAAAATCAAGGATTTTCTCTACAAATGGGTCTTCTTCTAAACCTAAAATTGGTGATTAATTATGATGAATTTTATGATGCCTTAGGATTTTTTATGAGTATAATAATGGTTAATTGAGTTATTTAATTGATATTTCATTGGATCCATGTTCTTCCCTAAATTCTCTAAATCTTGGATCTTGCTTGATAAATTGCTTGAAGATGATGAGGTTATGGGTTGCTATATTGGTGTTAATGTATTATTTTTTCATGGACTGCCTTGTATCATGTTTTGATTGGGTTTTTGATCTAGTTCTTGAAAATCCCATTAATGTCCCTTTTTGTCCTAACCCTAGCTATGAATTAGGTTGATTGATGATTAGAGATGATGTAATTGGATGTAGTATTGTTTTAATTTACTATTATATGATGATGATAATTGGTTTGTTGGATAAATATTGTGGCACTGGTGGTGAAGTCTTGAAGGAGTTTCTTGGAGGCTATTGGTAAGACTTTCATGGTTATGAATACTTTATTAATATAATGATGGTCTATTCTTGATAATGTTGTTCAATTGAAATATGAATGATGAAGTTATGAATGTATGAACACGCTATGAATATAATAGATGTGAGATGATAATAGATGTATTGTTTTGAGGAACTAAAGGTGATTTCTCTTGTGCATTCTATTACTATGATTATGATATGATGTTCCACATAATAATGATGGTTTAGTGATGAAAGGATGTTCTTATCCTAGACCTAATGAGATAATGACATGATTATACAAGGGGTTAGTCTCATATGACCTATATTAAGAATTGATGTTAAGAAAGGCTTAAAGAGACTTCAAAAAGGGAATTTAGCTTAGCATCGAGCGAACTAGATGATGAGAGATGTCCTTTCCCAAAAGGGAAGGTAGGTTCACCATGGTTCTCATGATGGAGACTACAATGCGAATGAGCATAAAGAGGGTCTCAATACACATCTCCTAGTTCCTTAACTATGTGCCCCCATAGAAAGACTAGCTAGTGGATCCATCTAGATGCTACGTTTATGCATGATTCTACCTTGGCAAGTAAAGCACCTCTTTTCGGTGTGGGGTTTCATGACACCGGATTCCATGTTTAGCTCACATGGTCTATTGTCGGTTATGGCGAATGTTCCCGAAAGTAAAATGAATGAATGAAAGTAATAAGATGGACGCTAACTAGGGTGACTCAAGGGGTACTACTTAGTGTAGGTAAAGGTATGATACTTAACCTTTACATTGCACAAGTTGGTCTTGAAGGGAGTCCTAGGAGGATGTTCTTATGTATTATGATATGAATGAAATGCATAATGTTGGCTATACATGATGTTGATCTTATATGATGTTGGTTTCATTTGAAGAACATGATATTGGTCTAAATTTCTATGTATGATGATGACTATGCATGATATGATGTTATATGATATAAAGACATTGATTATGGTCTCCTTACTAGTTGACTTGGTTTATGTGGAGTTATGGGGCTTCACATGAGCATTGCACTAGTTGGCTTGGATTGGGATTGTGCGTAAGGGTCTTGTAAGGTTTTAGTGAAGTGAACTCTAAGATAAGAAATGTAGCTTATGGCTTTATTATGATGTTATTATTGTACATGGATATGAATGTGCCTTAATGTTGTTATGATTATGGACTTGTATATGTGCTTGTATGTGCATGAAGGTTTTAAAGTAACTTAGCATTGTTTTAAACAAAATGTCCCTTTCTGCATGATTTCAAATGTATTACTTGCATATATCCATACTTAGTACATGTGGTTTGTACTAACCCATATTTCTTCTATTTCTACAATAATGTAGTTTCGGGCCATTGAAGAGCTTCAAGGCCATTTTCAGTGAAAACTTAGATAGTTCCCAAGTTGTTGGTGAGTCCTCAAGTCTGAGGATGAAGCCTACTATTCTAGCCTAGCTTATTGATTAGTATCAAGACATTGTTCAATTCCTATATTGTAAAGACTATATTGTATTCTCTTATGAGACTTTATTGTAATGTTGTAAGGGCTATGTCCCAACTCGTGTACTCCTATATTAGATGGTTTTATGTGAGACATAGATTGTAGACTATGTTTAGTAAATGAAAAGTCTAAGTCAACCTCATATGAAAGTTTTAATTTTTCCGTATTTTACATACCTATGATATGAAATGATGTATACTAAGGGCTAGTCTAAGGTCTCTAAAAGGACGAAGATGCCGGTTATATCTAGGGGGTGCTCCCCAATCGTGACACTCCGTGTTTTATATTAATTTAATTCAAGTAAACTAAACAAACGTGTATTTGTTAAATGAATAATTTTAAGGCGAAATAGTCTAATGGACCCTTATACTTGTACGTGTTTGTATTATGGACCCTTCTATTTAACCCTTTATCAATGAACCCTTACACTCAATCAAAATAAGATTTTTAAACCCTCTTATCATGTGTGTAGTTCACTCGTCCTTAAATAAATGATATATCAAATCCACATCACCTAAACTAATGACATGTCTAATTATCTTTATTAACTACTTTTTAAAACTATTAACCAAAATTATATAATAAAATATGAAATAATAAATTTTTAATTTATTCTTTAAAAATAAAGTTTGAAAGTCCATACTTTATTTCCCCATTCCCACCTTTAAAATGTTGAAATCCAAAGCCTTCACCGTCGTCTTCGTCTCAGTCGTCGTTAAATAAATGATATATAAAATCGAACTTCAACAAGCTAAACAAAATAACCATCCCACAACCTTAATACATCCAGTCTCGAGCTAGATGGATATGATTGAATTTAAGATTCAGTCTCTCGAGCTAAAACTATATTAACCTAATACCCACAAATCATTAATCAAAAGCTTAGTTCCTAAAACTTCTTTCTCAAGCAAGTTAAGAACTCAAAATTAGAATTACATTTGCAACTAAAATTCATAAATTAAAACTCAACTAATGATTAAACCCTCATTAAAATGACAATTTCATCATCAAACAACAATACCCATACATTAATTAGACAAATAAACAAATTATCACACCCCAAAAATTGGGGTTTTAACCACACATCATAAAAATATAGAAACGATTACCAAATGCATTAGTCATGATCTGAGTAGGAGTCTCCAAGACTTTACATTGATTTTTAATAATGAAATTCAAAGATCCACTTTCCAAATCCTCAAAAATTATACAATTCCAACTCAAAAATCAAGAGAATACTCTAAGTCTAGAATGAGAACAGTAATATTTGGGAGATAACTCCTCAGAATTACATTTAAATTTCAATTTATAGTATTCCAAAAATTAGCCACGAAAGGCCATTAGGAGAGGTAAGTCGAGGTCACCGAGCGATTCGGCGAACAATCGTTTTCTATCTTCTATCGGTGTTATGCATTGGTTCTCAGCATCCTCAAGTCGTGTAACTTTGGGAGATCCATCTTGTCATTGCAGAATTGATCGACGGTGTGTCGATTGCGAATTTTCTTTTGTCGACTTTGTTTCTTACCCCAGGGCTGGCACACTGGAACTTTAGGCGGACTGATGAGCCACTAGGCGAGTCTCCGAGTGGTCTTGGCGATCACCAGGCTCACCTTTCTCAACTTCTTCAGCTTGTTTTGTTCCTTTTTGTGTGTTAGTATCCTTTCTTTGCTCCTAAATCCACATACCTGAAAATCAAGGATTTAACATCAATTTATAGCATAAACTAGATATTTCAGGACACTAAAACTATCATAACAAATACCTAAATGAGTCTAAATCTCAGACTCATCATTTTCTCCTACGGATTAAACATCGAATCCCATTTTAATTTCCTCATTAGGTACACCCATTTCATATGTAATATGTAGTATGTTGTCTTTGATAGCAAATTGAAATAATCCTCCAAAGATGATGCCCTAATAATATGTGCAAATTGCTCAACAATCTGATATTGCATTCTATTGTCAACTCGCATTGTTTAGGTAACAATTTTCTCTACTCCTGAATATTAAAAATCCATAGGCAAATTACCTTATGACTACAAACTCAACGTTCTCCTAATAATCATTTGTTCCATCTCCCCTTCTTCCCAAATCACCCTAGAATATCCATGTAGGAAAGCAATAGGTTCTATTGGGATAGATTTGACCGTCAAAAGTTTTGGTCGCAATGTAATAAGAAAATTAAGTTTGTATAGTGACTTTGCCTACTTGTATCTATTGCCACCATAAGAGGGATATGCAAATTTTAGGGTTTATTGGTGGCAGATAATGTGTATTACTAGTTGTCTCCTTTATATTTGACACCTTAGAATATTGTTATTCCCCAAAATTGTACATTTGAATTTGTATGTGGGGCTCAAAGGATAAGAATTATTGTTGTAATCGAGAAAGATAAATTATTTAGCAAGTAAGAAATAAGCTAATGACAAATTGAATATATTAAATAAATAATAGATTAAAATAGCTTGAGTCGACCTAATTCCAATGATATCGACGTCAGAGATATACCCAGACAAACTTAGTTGAATAAATAAGTTAATCGAACAAGTAATTACATTTTTTGAGAAATTATAACATTCTTGCAATGTAAAGAAAGATGATTTATAAGGTGATGATCCTATAGGCTGTGATTTCTCATGAGTTGATGGATCATAATTAATTTCTAAAATTCATGATAAATAACACAACTCATGGAACTTAAGAGTGAAGAGTAAGGTTCAGCTTCACTCGTGGGACGATTTCATAACGCCTAATGTGGGGGAATGGCTTTCCACAAGGTGTTCATAAGTATTGGTCCGGTTTGATTCGACATGGTAAATTGCTTTACCGATCCTCCAGAGTTATATTGTTACTTTGGCTATCTTTCATGTGTCCTTGCTTGATTTAACCAGACATTTTGTTTGGCTATGCTTTACTACCTCCCACATGTCATGATTCTACTAGGTCACATGTCTTGGATTCATTTTTACCCGTTTTCTCTAGATTTTTAGTTTTCTTTTTGTCCAAAGAATATAAATGATTTCTTTTCCTTCATTAGAGAATCATGAAGCGTATTCTCAAATTAATGCTACTATTATAGATCATTGAATTAAGTCTTTTCTGAGATATGTGTTAGTGTGTAATGGGTTTCCTATGAGGTAGTTTAATATTTTGAATCACCAAACCCTTCATCTTCCTTTTATTCTTTTTGTTTCCTTTTGAAGTTGTACAACTAGTATCACACTGTGAAAGTCAATTAGATCGACCAGTAGAACATATCATACCTACTGAGAATACTGTACCCAAATAGCCACATATTTATATCTATTGAATAACTACAAAACATTATTAAATATATTTCGTCTCTATCCCAAGAGATATGCATTCTTTCTTAGATCAGATCTATAGTAGAAGTAACACACTCCATAAATCTAACCAAGTAAATCTAGCCAAGTAAACCTTGATACTATTGTAGTAGTCGTATCATGTCCTTCTTTGATATACACACAATCTATAAAATTGTAGTAGATATTCTGATATCAATTGGATAACATAATTCTCATTATTCGCTAAGCAACCAATTCAAGTTATGATAACTTTACTAATTATAGTTTCCAATGGTTCATGTGTATTACCTAGCCATTGCTTTAATTATTTCACTTCCATTATAGAACCACTCTAAATATTGCCCATACCAAACAAGTACTATTCTCAAGGATAGGGTAACTAATCTGAAAAAGATAACACGCTCATGAAGTCCCTCAAACCATTGTTCAAACTCATCATTCAAATATCTTCAATATGCATCATCAAGTCATCACCTTACTCAACCCTTTCGAATATAATCACACATCCTTTTCATAAGTCTATCACTTCCACCTTAATACTAGATCTAACATCCAACTAATACACGACAAATCAACTACTCACATGAGGAACTAGGCATGAGTCATCACATAAATGAGAGTGAATGAAACAAAGCGATAAGAAGTAGCATGGACAAATGTCATGATCAGAGAGCACCCCTACTCGTAACCGGCGTCTTCGTCCTCGAAGAGGCTTTATACAAGCCCTTACCATACATCATTGCATCATAGATAGAATAAAAAATGGAAAAAAAATTTAAAGCTTTACATTTGAAGTTCAATTTCACTTCACATATATTGAAAATAGAATCTATAATTGTCTCACATAGACATCTAAACATAAGAGTATGAGAATTGATACTTAGCCCTTACAACATTACAAATCTGATAAAGTGAATACAAGATAGTCCTTGAAATAGGGAATAGAACAATGTCTATCATTATAAGAAAAATAACAAAGCTAGATTCATAGGCTTTTGTCCTCGGACTTGAGGACTCACAAACTTGGAAACAATCCAAGCTTCTTTGAGAAATTGGCCTTGAAGCACCTCAATGACCCGAACCTACATTTATGTAGATATTGAAGAGATATGGGTTAGTACAAATAACATATACTAATTATGGATACATATGCAAGTAAAACATTTGAAGACATGCACAAAGGGACATTTTGTTATAAACATGCTAAGTTCACTTTAAAAGTCTTTATGCACATTCCGAGAACATATACAAGTCCATACCACAACAACAATAAGACACGTTTATATACATGTTCAAGAGTAACATTATAATAAATCTATATCCAACATTTCATATTTAGAGTCCATTTCATCAATACCTCACAATACCTAACTCATAACCCCAATCCAAGTCCACTAGTGCAATGTGTATGTGAAGCCCCATAACCCCATATAAACTAAGTAAACTAGCAAAAAGACCATAAGCATTGTATTTTACCTCATACATCATCATAACAAGTGTAGTCAACATCATGCATAATAATTTAGATCATCACCATGTATATCAAGTGAAGCCAACATAATATAAGACCAACATCATATACACATAAAGAACCCACCGTAGAATTCCCCTCAAGGTCCACTTGTGTAATGTATAGGTAAAGTCCTATACCCTTACCTACACTATGTAAAACCTCTTAAGTGAATCCTAGTTAGTGTTCATCTTCTTGATTTCATTCATTCATTTTAACTTTCGGTAAAACTTCGCCATAACCGACATAGATCATGTGAGGTAACATGGAATCCGGTGTCATCCCCTCACACCGAAAGGAGGGTGTCCTACTTGCCAAGGTAGGGCATATACATTCATATAGAATCTAAATGGATCCACTAGCTAAGGTTCCTATGGGGGCACATAGTTAAGGAACTAGGAGGTAGTTACTAGGAACCCTCTTTATGCTAATTAGCATTGTAGTTTCTATCTCATGAGAGAACATAGTGTGAACCTCCCTTCCTTTGTGAAGGAACACCTATCAATGTCAAGTTCACTCGGTGCTAAACTAAATTCTCTTTTCGAAGTATCTTTAATTCTTCCTTAACATTAATTCATAACATAAGTTTTAGGAGGTTAACCCCTCATATAACATATTCATAGCTCATATGTTATAGGATGAGAAAGCCCTTTCATCACAAACCCAACATCATGTGAGAACATTACATCGTAGCATAACCATAAGAAGTACATAGGAATTACCTTCAACCTCTCATAATAGTAAACCTATAATCATATCACAACCTTCATATTCATAGCATGATCATACATTCATAACTACATCATTCATACTTCAATTAATCAACATTACCAAAGATAAGCCAACAATACTACAACAACATGTTCATAACCTTGAAGGTCTTACCAATGGCCTCCAAGAAACCCTTCGAAGACTTCATCCCAAATAAATGATATTTACCCATAAAATTGATTATCATTATCATACAATAGTCAATTAAGCAAGAACATACTCAATTACATCACCTTTAATTATTTATCAATATAATTCAAGAGTTAGGGTTAGGAGAAGACGGACATTCATGGGTTCTTAAAGAATTAGATTAAAACCCAAACTATACACAATATAAGACAGTCCATGAAGTATTAACACCATTAAAACCAATATAATAATTGATATATCCATCATCTTTAACCAATTCACCAAACAAGATCCAAGATTTATGAAATTGGGGAACAACATGGGTCCAAGGGAATATCAAGTTAACAATAACAAGTAACCATTATTGTACACTTAAACAACCTTAAGTGATCATAATTCATCATAATTGATCGCCAATTTTAGTTATAGAAGAAGACACATGAGTAGAGAAAACCCTTAATTTTTGGAGGATTTGAAATCATCATTGAATACACCTCTTGGGGAAAGAAATCCCAAGAGTGAAAGAATTCATACCTTAATGAAGACTTTAGCCACGAATTTGACTAGAAAACTTGGAGAATTAATCTTCTTCTTCAAGCTCCAATGTTCTTCAATGGAGGTTGGGTAGAGAGAGAATTTAGAGTGAAGTAAGAGTTTTTGGGTTTGGAGTTAGGGATTTGTTTTGGATAGGTAAAAGTGGGGTAAAACTGACTTAAAATCAATACATACACCTCCCCTAAAATACCCAAAATACCCCTCACTTAGTTGGACCTTTTTGTGAAGTCAAACTTGACTTTAATTTTCAGAATTTTCGTCAGCGTCGCGGAGCTGTTCCCTCAAGTTTCTGGAAATAAATTTTAGGACAAAAGAGTACGCAACAACGTCCGCGACACGGACCTACACTTTGTCCCTAGGTGGAGCTAGTCCGCGATGCGGATATGCTCCCTCCAAGCACAATGCTTGTTGCCTTGGGCAGGGCCAAGTGTTTGGGTCCTCCTCAAGGACCCCTAGGGTGGTACTTGGGGGGTCACAAATTTTTGATCCTATAAATATTATTTTACCTATTTAAAGTATTTTTAATAATTTTACCCTTCATACGACACTCCCAAACCTTCACAAGACCTAAGTACATCTACTAGTTCTATTTCACTAGTTTTCGGACATCATGGTCATTCCTTGATGTTTAGGCTCTAATACTTCCAAATCAAGTTAATTGCATTAGTTTAGGTATGGAAACACTATTTTAATCATTATTAATTAGGTGATGATCTAGTCTAGGTCATTAGATTTCCTAGGCGTAACAACAAAGAAAGCACGATAGAGATTTGAGAAGTGCAGATTTTTCTTAAAAGTCACTATAGCCTCTCAAAGATAAGTACAAACGTCTCTGTATTGATCCTCGAGAATCTACTTAGATTCGACTTGTACACATATGACCTATGAACCTGGGCTCTGATACCATTTTGTCATAACCCAAAAATAGATGTGATGACACTCTTCTTATCCCACCAAGACAAGTTAGTCTAAAACTCAACCATTACAATAAAATGCAGAAATTTTATAAAATAACTCAAAAATACCCTCAAAACCTGGTTTTCACGTGTACAAGCCTCTAATATGTTATAACAAATTGGAAAAAGATACAAGTCTCAAATGACATTGTTTTCTAGAATAGAACAAGATCATAATTAAGGAGAAAGAGGGTCCACTGAAATGACAAGAAGCTACCTCACAAACCTCCACAAGAAGCCTCAGACAAGTAGAAGAGAAAATACCACAAAGGTCCGGCTAGTAACCTACAAAAACATGTAGTAGCAAGGGGTAAGTACCAACCACACGGTACTCAACAGTAAACCTCTAAGCACAAGCTAAGAGGATTAATTACGGGTACTCCTTACACACCAACCGAACCTCCACAACTACAACCTGCATAAAACCAGTCCAACCTAACAATTCACAATTTACATAGCACCTAGCTCAACAACAATCACTTTAACAAATTACATATCCTCAACAACAAACTCAATATTCATCAATCACTACTTTCACAAAAAAACACTCACAATATCAGTATACACAAGATCAAGCTCATCAAATAGAGGTAATCAAATATCAAGTACTTTCCAACCACCAATAAAACACAAGATCATCGAGAATGAAGGATGTCATGGGATGCAATGCAATATGACACCATGAAATGATATGCCTTAGAATACCAAGTACTCTCTCAACCGTATATAAATGATACTCCTCAGAAATACATCAAGAGTTCATGACCCATGGAGGACTCACGAGGTCCATATACCTACACGAACGATCTCCACGTGTCTATGTGGATGATCTCAGTGCACTATTATAAAATCAAACAATCCCAGCACGAATGATCTCCACGTGCTCAACTTATAATCATAACCAATTCCTTGCACAGACGATCTTCACGTGCCCAAATTATAATCACAACTTGATCTCAACACGGACTATCTCAACGTGTTAGACCTTTACTCATACTCAATTCATGTCAACACATGTGCATAATATGATATCAAATAAACGGGATGATGCAACATCTCAATAAATCGAATGTCGATATGACATATAATTACCTCAATTATCACAATTATACGGGTTCAATAAAGAACACAATCACACATAATAAATCAAGTCAATTAATCACATTAACTTTTATTACCCCTTTTTCATTATTAGAGTCAATCAAGGTGTATAAGTCAATCCATCACCAAGGCTCATTACCCTCAAACACATATTACAAAGAAATACACGAATTTCATATACTTAAAATGGGTTTAAAAATACACTTGCCTCAATTAATCGAACAATCATTCCGGAACTTGAGTCTTCCTTTTTCAATTTACTTCCCACTCAAAGCAATTTATTCACATAAACAATCACAATAAGAATTCAAAACTAAAAACACCATATTACAATGTGTCTAGTCTAGACCCAAGAACTCGCTCAAATATGTAATCAAATTTGTAATCTTGATGTCAAATAACATATCAATTCTCATATTCTCTAAATTTCAAGTCTAGGGTTAAGTCAATTTCTCCAAACACTACCACCCTAATAGTTTTCATATAATATAATACCGAATATTTAATTAAATATAACAATATAACAAAACTTGAATTACAACTTGATAACTATGAGAAAAGTTCCAAAATTGAAACCAATATATAAATAGTAAGCTTACGGAAACCTTAACCCATATTTACATCCAATCATCCCCTTATCATTGTAAAATTAGGATCCCTCATTGGACACAAAAATAGTAAAAAATATATATTAATAATAATAACACTAATTAGAACCTAACAATTTGTAAAAGTAACGATGCATAGCAGCAAACAAATTTGCCACATAGTTAATAATCCCATTAACCTTTATTTCCACAAAAATATTTTTGAAACCAAAAATTAATGCATAACCTACAAGCTCTAACAGAAAAAAGAATATTTTATAACTCATATTTACATCTATTGAACTGTTTGTGCTAATATCTTCATCATTATTTCATTATTGACCACGTAAGTTACTCATATTTTTGTTTTTGTATCTTAGATCACCAACTATGGAAGAATATATAGCTACAATAGAGATCATTACCCTATTAAAATCCCACTAACATGCATATAGAGTAAGTTCCCGCCTTATAACCCAATTCAAAATCCATTCATTTTTAATCCACTTGCTACCCTCATTTTTCCTACCAATTGATTTCTTAAACATTAACAATATACCATAGAAAAAAAGGAAATTAAAGGCGAGAAAGAGTTTAGCACATACAACGGTTGTCGTTGACTTCCGTCGTTCCTCTTTCCCTTCAATTGTATGATCTAAATGATTAAACCCTACCACTTTATTCAATACATGGGTCAAATAGAATAAGGTGTTAAATAAATTATCACTTTAGCCCATTAACTATTGATTGAGTCAATTATCTACAATTACCCATCAATTAATTAACTCTAGTTAAATGAATATTTAAAATTTCCAAAAATGACCTTTGGTCATTACATGTATGATCTAAACAATTAAACCCTACCACTTAATTCAATAAATAGGTAAAATAGTATAAGGTTTAAAATAAATTATCACTTTAGCCCATTAACTATCAGTTAAGTCAATTATCTATAATTATCCATCAATTAATTAACTCTAGCTAAATGAATATTTAAAATTTCCATAAATGTGACCTTCTAGGCCATTACATTTATATTGTTTAATGATCGTTTGCACCTAGAATTGGAAGAGGTGTGCTTGAATCGTTAATCAAAACGGCCACTGTCGAGGAGTGGTGTTGTGTGATATTCTATTATTAAAGTTAAATTGTGTTCTTTTCGTGTTATAGTTGAATTAACTTAATTTGTGCTATGTTTTTGTTGTTTGTGTTAAACAACGGAAGAGATGAACGTAAACGGAAGTAATGGTAGCCAAGTGGGGCACCAACGACATTGGAAATCTTAACGATGTGAATGACCTAATTCAGTTGGGTGGTGTTGGTACAATTCGTCTAACTCTAGCCAACTGAATTGGGTCATTCAAATGGGGCAGATTTTTTCTCATTTGAATCCAAGACAACAAGGGGGTTGCCTAGTAAAAAAATGGCAATGAAGCTTGATTTGGTATCCTCGTTGTTTCACGATGTTAACTAAAGCGCTTCTTAGGAGGCAATCCAAGTTTTTAATGCTCTAGTTTTTTTAATTTTGAATAATGGTGTTGATTGTGCAGGTTGAAAGGTGAAGAGTATTGTAAAATGGTTAGTTTGGCGAGCCCAAAGTGCAGTCGGTGGCACGCTGAACAAGTCAGCGAGCCCCAACTTGGACCACTGTTGGAACCACCAAGCTTGTGAGGGAATTTTTAAAAATTCGATGAGCTAAATGATTAATCAATGACTCGCTGAATAGGTCGGCGAGACTGATTTTGTCCGCCGTTTTGAACCCCCAAATTGCTAGGATTCTTGTAAAACTCAGTGAGGTAAAATACCACTCGGCACATCGTCGAGTGGGTCGGCGAGCACTACTTACTCCGCCTAAAACTCTTCTTTCTCCCCCAACTTCAGCTCAGACTATGGTCCCAACACCACCTGTACAGGTCCTCCTCCCCAGTCTCTCAACGGACTAAAGTCCGAGGGTCTAAGGACTATCATTGAACAGATGGTATGGTGGACAAGTATCCGGAGATATGGATCACCCTTAAGTCCTATAAATTCCAGATTTTCACCAAACCCCAGGGTCCATATATTCTTAATTGGGTCTGGGAGTTATACTTGGCTTACAGAGAGTTGGTACCACAAGGGAAGAAGAAGGTCAGTACCTTCAAACCAGTGGATTATGTAGTTATCTGGGGAAGAAATTGATATTTAATAGTGATGATATAAATATCTTCTTGGGATGTACTTATGACTTCACGGGTGACTACTAAAGTATGATCAAGACAACTGCGTTGGAAGAATTAAAAGTTGGTTGGATCCTCTTCTTTCTGACAGTACCCCTAAGTGGATTGAGTTTGGAGTGCCAATAGAGAAGAAGGATCTCAATGTAGCAGCGAGGTATTGGTTTAGGTTTATTAGTAGTACAATCATGCCATCCCAGAATGAGTCTATCCTCTGCCACACAAAGGCAGCCTGTCTCAAATCCACGATTGCTCAGAAACATCTCAGTTTAGGTGAAATCATTGCAAAAAAGATAGCTATGAGAGCCAAGCAACGCCTGACATCTCTTCCCTTTCCGATATTAATCACCGAGCTGTGTACACAGGCCCGTGTTACACGAGATGAGAAGACGGATGTGGAAGTGATTCCCACTTTCTTTACTGATATCTGGCGTATTGAGGTTGAGAGAAAGAGGGCAGCCCTGATGGATACATCCCCAATGGTTGATATTGAGAAATTACCTATAGAGGCAGTATTGCCTACTCTGGCCACTGGGACTTCAGGTACTTCTAGCTCTGCTCCCTCTGTGACTCCAAGATCTTTGGCTGCTCCCCCACCTCCTAGATCTACAACTAGCACTATTGCATCCTGACCCCCACTCACCTAAGCCATTCTGTTAATGTGCGCACCTTCAAGCTGGAGGCCGCAGTTCTCAGATGATTGAGATAGCTCTCACTTTTTCATTGAAACCTCTCAAAAATTCTATTAATGCCCTCACAACGAGGATAAAGATGTGTGATAAAGGTTATAGAGCTACTTATAAGGTGACAGCCTTAAAGGCCGCGATTGCAGAGTTGAAAAACGATGTGGACCAGCTGATGTCCACTGATATGTCTCTGATTTTTGGGACTATGGAGATCCCTAATGACCTAAGCAAAGATATTCCAACCCATTCTGATGTGCCTACGGATACGACCGCAGATGAGGTTAGAGTTGATGATGTGGTTGCTAAGTCCAAGGCCGAGACTGATAAAGAGTAGCTTGGTGTTCAAGATGAGACTGTGTTTGAGGGCCTGACAAATTTAGAGGAGGCTATGGTACATTCTGTTGTTCAGACCTCCTTGACAGATATTTCTGTCGCAGGCTCCAGATGAGCCAAGGTTATGAGACACCAAGAACTAATGTCGAACCTGAGAGTGTGACTTCGGGCATTGATGCCCCGTCAGATGGAGCGACTGTGATGCAGACGTCACCCGAGTTTAACCTGGCAGAATGATTTTTCCCCATCTCTGCTCTTTTGTGATACTTTGTTCTTGTTTTAGTTGCATTTGAGGACAACTGCTTTTTTTTGTTGGGTGGGGTGAGGTATTTCCATACCTACCTCTTGTGGTTTTGACTTGTTTTGTGAATATTGGCATGTGGATACTGTGGTTCTTTATATATCTTGATCTTACGGATGTTTTAGCTTGTGGCCCATTGTTTTGAATTGGAAATGGTTTTTGAACAAAACTTTAAGAATTTTGTTACCTCTTTTGTGTGTGATTGTGGTTGTTCTAATGCAAATTTAAGTGTCGATTATGGTAATACTGATGACTTTAATAGTGCTCCTAATTGAATGAAATGAATGTAAGGCTATGATGAGGCAAACTGTAATGACCAGGTTTCATCATTATAGAAAATCCAATGAGGAAAAATTTTGGGTCAGAAAATTTTTTGTAGTAACTTGAGATTTCCCAACCTAGTACAGATTTGGATGAATTAGGAGTCATTAAGGTGTCAAAAAATCTGGTATGAATCGGTTGATTTATTTATTATTTTAATTACTTGAGGTAATATATAACTCGTCAAGAAATTCGTACTACTTTACGGAATGAAATTCGGGCAAGTAGAACTCCCGAAATCAATATTAGTGTGAAGGGGTTTTCTCTGTGTCATTGCTTAGAAGCGTGTTATGAAATGAGGGTATTGAAATTATTAAAATAGATCACTATTTCATGCAAGCCTCTTTGGCGCTGTGTTTTGTCACTCTAGTAGGGTTGTTGTAGTGGCATGAGGGTCGTTCTGACGGGCCAGACGCAACTTAAAGTCGTACATAAACCTCTAAATGACTTTATTTTGCACTTTTAGATTTTTAGAGCTAAATAAAAAACCACAGGTGACTCTTGACAGTTTTCCACCATTCTTGAGGCTAAATGTAAGTTTTTCACTGAATCCGTTTTTTGATCCGTAGAACATAATCGAATGGGTAATTATCAACGGGGGAGGGTTTTGAATTGGAAATCATGGTGGGAAAAAGCACTAGTTTGGATAATTGAGATCATGGGTTTGATCTAGGGTCCATAGAATTGTTAGTAATTTAGGTAATTAGTGATTGTTTATTGATTTCCATATTATATTAATTGTTTGTAGACCAAGAAAAAGCAGAACAAATCCAAATGGAAGCATCAAGTTTCTTAGGGTTTCAAGCTTGTTGCGAGGTAGGTGATGGTCCGTCAGTTGGGTCCGTCGATAGACACTTAGACTAAGCAAGGGATGTTGGGGTTGACGGACCCCAACGACGGTCCGTCGAGGGACCGACGGTCCATCGACAGGGTCTCGTTCTGTCCTTCAAGGATAGAATTTTGCAGCCATTTTGTTTCCCCCAACGTACTAATTCAGAGTATCCTTAGAAACCTTAAGTTTCCCTAACATTTAACCCAGCATTTCATCATTCCTAGGGCATGAATTATCATAACACGCAAACATAACACTTTTTTAACAAGACACCCCCATCCCTTTCAATTTCAGTGTTCTAAGGGACTTAAGACTTCAGGTGTAAGTTTTTAGCATGCAAAGGGGACCCAAATTCAAGACCCACAAGGTAAGACATCAAGTTAACATGAAAATTAACGATAGTTAATCTAGCAGATCAGAAGAACATACCTGGAAACTATAGTGGAGGAAAAGGAATATGAAAACTTGTAGTTGAACAGCAGCAACACCAACCACGAACACCGACCGGCAAGGAGACTAAAAAAGATGGAAGATTTGGG
Organism: Solanum sitiens; assembly: GCA_016801875.1. Classification (NCBI taxonomy): domain Eukaryota; kingdom Viridiplantae; phylum Streptophyta; class Magnoliopsida; order Solanales; family Solanaceae; genus Solanum; species Solanum sitiens. The sequence goes on from JABWTJ010000155.1 coordinate 752,771, forward strand.
GAGAGAATGGAGTTTGTGGAAGTGGGGGAATCTGATGATGGAATGGGAGTTAATGGGTGAGGAAGTGGGGGAAAATTAGAGAAAATAGGGAGGGAAACGGTTATGGGGGGTATGTGAAGAGGTGGGTAACTGAAAAAGTTTAAAAACTTTTAATATGTAGCCGGACGGGTCGGGTCGGGTTGGTGGGTGAGGGATCGACGATTCCCCATCGACGGACCGTAAGTCGGTCGACGGTCCGTCGACCCCTCCGTCAATAGTGCCCTAACTTAGAAAAATTTAAAGAACATACCTGGGCACGATGGATCCTACCGACGGTCCGTCGATGGGTGCACCAGACCAATTTTCTGTAGATTTCTGGTGATTTGGTCCCAGCACATTTAACACCCATTAAACTAATCTTTTTGTATTTTCTGGACACTTTTTGGACACGGACCCTAATCTACGCTCTAGCCAACACTTCTAAAGAAAAATAAAAGAACATTCAGACGTGACATAAGTAATAAAAGCAAAAATAATGCAACAATGCCTAGAAAATCACGAAAAACCTATAGTTGGCTAGAGGATACATATTGGGTTGCCTCCCAATCAACGCTTGATTTAACATCGCGGCACGACGAAGGACTCTTGACTACTCAGACCTCATCAAGATGGTATGACTCGATCACTTCATTCGCCGTTTCAGCATGCCCTAGATAGATTTTGATTCGCTGCCCGTTCACCTTGAACCTTACACCCTCCTTGTTCTCCAACTCAACCGCACCATGAGGGAATAGTTGGGTGATCAAATAGGGACCAGTCCATTTGGACTTGAGTTTGCCAAGAAACAAGCGCAACCTCAAGTTGAATAAAAGCACCAAATCCCCAACCACAAAATCGCGCTTCTGAATCTTTTGGTCATGGTACTTCTTCATCTTTTCTTCGTAGAGGGCTCAACTTTCATATGCCTTTAAGCGAAATTCATCAAACTCATTCAACCCATTTAACTTTTGTTCCACAGCCTCATTCCAATCCATTTTGAGTTTCTTCATTGCCTACATGGCCTTATGCTCTAACTCAACCAGCAAGTAACAAGCTTTCCCATATACAAGTTGGTATGGGGACATACCTATGGGAGTTTTGTATGTTGTCCGGTAGGCCCAAAGAGCATCATCAAGTCTCCTTGACCAATCCGTTCTATTCGCATTCACCATTTTTAGCAGAATCTGCTTGATTTCTCTGTTTGACACCTCAACTTGCCCACTAGTCTGAGGATGGTACGGCGTGGCCACATTGTGGCGAACCCCATATTTCTCCAACAATCCTTTGAACAACTGGTTGCAAAAATGGGATCCCCCATCACTAATAATGGCCCTTGGGGTGCCAAATCTGGAAAATATGTTCTTTTTCAAGAATGAGGTGACACTCTTCCCTTCATTATTTGCAAGTGCTATGGCTTCCACCCATTTCGACACATAATCAACCGCCACAAGAATGTACTTCATCCCATGAGAACTCACAAAAGGGCCCATAAAGTCAATGCCCCACACATCAAACAATTCGATCACAAGAATGGGATTTAAAGAGAGCTCTTGCCTTCTAGAAGTACCGCCATCTCTTTGTCACCTATCACATGTCTTGGCGAACTCATGTGCATCTTGGTAGATGGTTGGCCAATAGTAGCCACAGTGCAAGATTTTATGGGCTGTCCGGATACCACTATGATGCCCACCTACAGGCGAAGAATGGCATGCCTCCAAAACACTCAACATCTCAACTTCCGGCACACAAATAAGCCCATCGGCACAACTCCTATATAAGTATGACTCATCCCAAAAGAACTTTTTCACATCATGCATGAACTTTTTCCTTTGATGAAAGGACAAGTCTGGTGGGACGATATCACTAGCCAGATAATTCGCCAAATCTGCGAACCATGGAATCAAGTCTTGGGAGGCAGCCAATACATGCTCATCAGGGAAAGTATCATCTATTTCAGCCTTTTCACCTAACTCCCTTATTGCTTCATCTTTTAATCGGGACAAGTGATCAGCAACTTGATTTTCGGTCCCTTTTCTATCTTTCACCTCAAAGTCAAATTCTTGCAATAGTAATACCTAACGAATCAACCTCGGTTTCGCATCCTTCTTTGCCATCAAATATCTCAAAGCAGAATGATGAGTATGCACTATAACCCTCGTGCCAAGCAAATACGAGCGAAATTTCTCGAAAGCAAAGACTACTGCAAGGAGCTCTTGTTCAGTCACAGTGTAGCTCTTTTGGGCTTCATTAAGGGCTTTACTAGCATAGTAAATGGGATGAAAGATTTTGTCCCTTCTTTGTCCCAATACCACACCAAGAGCAACCCCACTCGCATCACACATCACCTCAAATTGCTTGCTCCAATCCGGAGAAATAATGATAGGTGCAGACACCAACTTTTCCTTCAACTTACCAAATGCCTTAAGACATGATTCATCAAAATAAAACTTACACTCTTTCTCAAGAAACTTGCACAAAGGATGTGCAATCTTTGAAAAATCCTTGTTGGACCTCCGGTAAAAGCCTGCATGCCCAAGAAAACTTCTCACACCTTTTACAGAGATGGGTGGAGGAAGTCTCTCTATCACCTCAACTTTAGCTCGATCAACCTCTATACCCTTCTCTGAAATGCGATGACCCAATATAATACCTTTTTTCACCATGAAGTGACATTTTTCCCAATTTAGCACAAGGTTGCAATCTTCACACCTCTTAAGAACCTCGGACAAATGACTTAAACACCGCTCAAAGGAGTCACCAACCACTGAAAAATCATCCATAAACACCTCAATAGTGTCCTCCACCATATCGGAGAATATCGACATCATACATCTCTGAAACGTGGCCGGTGCATTACATAACCCAAACGGCATTCTCTTGAATGCGAAGGTCCCATATGGACAAGTAAAGGTGGTTTTCTCTTGATCTTCCGGTGCAATAGAAATCTTATTATAACCTGAATAACCATCAAGAAAACAGTACCACCCCTTTCCTGCAAGTCTATCCAACATCTGATCCATGAAGGCATAGGAAAATGGTCCTTCTCAGTCCATGCATTTAATTTCTGGTAATCCTTACAGACCCTCCATCCAGTCACCGGTCTCATCGGGACAAGCTCATTTTTCTCATTGGGGACCACAGTCATTCCCCCTTTCTTAGGTACACACTAAACAGGGCATACCCAACTACTATCGGCGATTGGATATATCACTCCAGCATCCAACCACTTAATAATTTCCTTCTTCACCACCTCTGACTAGGTGGATTTAAACGTCTCTGGTGCTCAATACTTGGCTTATGATCGGGCATGAGTTGGATTTTATGTGAACAAATCCCGGGAGAGATCTCAATAATATCCGCAATAGTCCACCCAATAGCTCTTTTGAACCTTTTTAACACCTCCACCAAACTCTCAACTTGATGCACATTCAAATCTGATGCAATAATTACCAGCAAAGTGTCATCTTTTCCCAAGAATACATACCTCAGATGAGGTGGTAGAGCCTTAAGTTCTACTTTTGGAGCCTCCTCTATAGATGGTTTCGCGGGTGGAGACTCGCGATGCTTCATATCTATATCCAATTTCTTTGGTTTAAATCGAACATCACCTCAATCAAGTGCCGTGACCAATGAACCTACTCTTCAATGCAATCACTATCAAAATTCATGATCACTGCCGCTAGTGCTTCTACACCCAGACGCTCTTCTATTTGTACCTCAGATGACTTTTCAACCCTGTAAGATATGGCAGATACCGATTTGAGCTCACCACTCTGCCTCATCGACCTACAAATGTTGAAAGTCACTTCTTCATTGTTCAACCAAAATTTCATTTGCCATTTCTCCAAATCAATCAAGGCTCTACCTGTAGCAAGGAATGGCCTCCTAAGAATAATAGGCACCTAAAAATCGACCTCACAATCCAGAATCACAAAATCGATCGGAAATATGAATGACTCAACCTTTACTAACACATCGTGGAGTATCCCAATAGGCCTCTTCACCATTCGATCGGCCATCAGTAGCCGCATCGCAGAGGGATTTGGGTCACCCAAACCCAACTTCTTGTAAATAGAGAGAGGCATGAGATTTATGCTTGCCCCAAGATCATATAATGCTTTCGCAAAGTGTAATAACCCGATTGTACATGGAATAGTGAATGCACACAGATCTTCTTTCTTTTGCACTAGAGACCTTGTAGCAATAGCACTACAATGATGCATTCTATCATCGTTCTCAAAACAGACCGATCTTTTCTTAGTGACCATATCTTTCATGAACTTGGCATAACCGGGCATTTGTTCAAGAGCTTCTATCAAAGGGACATTGATGGAAAGCTGTTTGAGCATAGTGATAAAACACCGGTATTTTACCATCCTCAAACTTTTTCCCTAACCTCTGTGGGAATGGAGGTGGTGGTCTAGGCATGGGGGTCACCTTTTGGGGTACCTCAACTTCTTTTCCCATTTTGTCTCCTAACTCACCACTAACCTCCACTACCTCATCATCACCTCTTATCATATTTTCTACACCACACGGCATCGGTGGATCAATGGTTTGCTTACCACCTCGAGTTGTGACTACCATACAATGCCCATCATTTTTCAGATTTTAGACAGTATTGCTAGGAAGAGTGCCCGATTGGCGTGGGTTCACAGTCGAAGACAATTGGGCCATTTGCAACTCAAGATGCTTGATCGAGATTGCATGTGCATCAACTTTTTGCCCAATACTCGCTAAGTCACTCCTCAACTCTTTAGTGTGCTCATCACTAGCATCAAACCTCCTCATCATTTTCTGCAACATATCCTCAACTCGCGCCATACTGCCTCCACCATCCCTAGGAGCAACTTCACGATTTTGAGGTGGAACATAGGGCCCACTCCTATCATTACTGTTACCATAGTTACCCCGGTTGAAGTTGTTGTCGCGGTTGTAATTCTCATCTCGGACATAATGACCCTCTCGGTTGTAATTACCATAGTTCTGACCTTGATTTCCTTGACCTTGGCGCCAATTCTCCTGATTGGAGCCTCGGGAGTTTGGTCGGAAACCCCCTCGTCTGCTCATTTACTGCATAAGAGTCCTCCTCATAGTAATACTCATCAGTCAGCGGTGGTGGTTTAGACAAGTAGTTCACCGCATTTACCTTTTCTGTACCCCCAGTGACGTGTTTCAACACTAACCCAAGCTCAGTTCTCATTTGAGCCATTTCTTCACGAATCTCATCTGTGGCTGGGTTGTGTGCGGATTGCACTGCAAAAGTGTTTCTCCAGTATCTGACTTCCTAGTGCCCCAAGCTTTATTATTTTGGGAGATGTTCTCTAACTTCTCAGCGATCTCATCATAAGGACACTCCCCATAAGAACCACCCGCTATCGTATCCAGTACTGCTTTATTATTATCATCTTGTCCCCGATAGAAGTACTCTTTCAGTGACTCATCATCGATGCGGTGATTGGGGACACTTCTCAAGAATGAGGTGAACCTATCCCAAGAACTGTTGAATGATTCTCCCGGTAGTGCCACAAAGTTTTTCACCCTATCTTTGTGGTTTAGCTTCTTAGACACTGGGTAGTAACGTGCTAAGAACATATCCCTCAATTGATTCCAAGTATAGATTGAGTTATAGAGGAGCTCGGTAAACCATATAGCAACCTCTCCTGTCAGTGAGAGAGGGAACACTCTTAACCCAATGACGTTCATGCTCAAATCAGGCCTCCCTACACAACTCTTACACACCGACCTCACTTTGGCGATGTGAGCATGTGGGTCTTCAAAAGATAGTCCCGAATACAAACCTCTAGCTGTGAGCATTTGCATCAGACTACTAGTTACCACAAAAGTATGACCTTGTGGTAGAGGAGGTAGGACAAGTGGACCATCAGAGTCAATGATGTTTACATTTCCCCTATAGTACTCTTGAGGGCGTGGAGCGGGAGGTTGCCTCCTTATTTCACCTTTCCCACAATTTTCAGCTAATAATTGATCATGAGCTTCAACCGGTGGTGGAATTTCCTGGTCAAACTCATCCTCAAGATTACCCAGATTTCGGTTCATTATGCGTAGTATACGGTTCAGTTCAGGGTCGGGTGAGAGTATGGGTTGTCCGCTACTTCGTGTACTTGGCATACACTGAAGTTAGATCTGGAAGAGACAAAAACAAAGAGAAAAAGTAAAATTAGGAAATTGTTGACTAAACTTCGACAATGTGCTTAAAGTTAATCTAAAAGCCACTATCCCCGGTAGCGGCGCCAAAATTTGATACACTCAAATTTACTTCTCGAAAAGAAGTATAAGCGGTCGTATCAAGTAAAGAACCCAACTATGAGGTTGGGGTCGATCCCACGAGAAAAATGATTTAGACTTAACTTTAACCTACAATTACTTCTATTTAATCAAGTCCTTTCCGAAAATAGATAATAAAAGAGGGGTTTTAAATAACAAAAGGAATTAAATATTTCTAAGTAAACAAGTAGCAAGTATGAATATTTGATATTTATCAAGTGATGAGAGTAACTAGGGCATAAATATTCCCCACAGGTTGATAATGCGGTAATTCTAGCTATAACAATCATTTCCTAGTATCTTGCATGCAAAAAGGTAAGTTATGTATCCCTAATTCCATGATCCGGCAACTAGAGAATTTCACTCCGCACCTTGGTCCGGCTACGTGTGTATGCTTTACTAAACCTTACTTTTACCTCATATTAAGCATCATAATCGATGTATGGCTTAGTTGTTACTTCGCACCAATCGACACTACCCTATTAGATAGTGTATACTAAATCTACGTTGATAATTCTTTTCTTATTATCTACCTCCTTGGTCCGGCAAGTAGCAACAAGGCGAGTTCTAACGCGTGCACTTGTTAAAAAGACTTCTAAACGAAAGAATTATCAATACATGTAAAACACTATTCTAGAATTGTTATTTTAGCTAGTTTTTACCTTGTTATTTACCCATGGTTCCCATAACCCTAGTTATGGATTTAGTTACCATGTTAACAATCACACAATTCATATTGATTAGACAAGAATTCATGTACTTACTTTGATGAGATTGAAAAAAATCCAGAAAATTACTTGAATAACTCAAAGTCTTGCAACAAACGATTCCGGAAAGTAGAATATTTCCCAAAATCTCAAGTTCAACAACTAGGATAATAAAACTGAAAAATACCAAAGAGTCTAACCCCAAAAACAAGGTTTTTACAAGTATTTATAATAAAGAAGTCCTAACATAGAAAGGAAATCTATTTAAGGAAAATCTGCCCAAAAACGCGTCTGAGTCGACGACCGGACCGACGGACCGTCGAGGCCACGACGGACCTTCGATGCCTCCCATCGTTCCACACTTAGAATCTTTTTCATACACTTTCTTCTCCAACTCACTGTCCCCATCGATGGACCAGGATGACGGTCCGTTGAGTGCACGACGGTCCGTCGGTGGCTTCCGTTTCTCCACACTTAGAATCTTTTCAAGACGGGTACTGGGGCTACTTTCTGTTAGCAATGACGGATGTGCAGGACGGTCCGTCGTGGAGATGACGGTCGTCGATAGCTTCCGTAGCCCCACACTTGGTCAGAATTCCCCGATCTTCCTTCAGCAGCATTTTCTTCAGACGACGGTTGCCACCTACGGACCCTTCGAGGGGTCGACGGACCGTCGAGGGGTCCGTAGGTCATCACTTCTCCAATTTCAGCACAGTTCTTCCGCGTTTTCATTCTGGACAGTTTTCCTACAAACAAAGAGAAAATACATTAAAACTACTACAAAAAGGCCTTAGACAAACACTAAACTTAAGGAAAAAGCATTGAAAGTGCCGTGAAACCACGGTACATCAGTTTCGTTCCAACGAAGGCCCGTTATTGGTGCTCGTGGTTGAACACTGTCAAATGGACAATTTTGGGTTATGGGTCCTCCTCTGGACCTTTAGGGTGGTCCTTGAGGATTCGTACCCGAAAGTTTCAACCTTAAAAACACCCTAACATGTATTTTCAAACTTTTCACCAAATTTGATTCAATTCCGACTCTTAAAACCCCTTGAAACACACCAAGTCACACTAGCTCAATTTTCACAAATCTCCGAACGTCATGGTCGTTTCAGTATGTTTTGACTCTAACACTTTCTGATTGAGTTTATTACTTTTGTTTAGGCTTAGAAACATTGTTTTAAGGCTTGGTTCATCTAGTGAGGCTCTGGACTAAGTCATGGACTTTAGGAGAGTTACATATCTGGTCATTCAATATCATCCGGGTAAGGCTAATGTAGTGGCAGATGCTTTGAGTCGAAAGGCGGTGATTATGGGTAATCTAGCTTTCTTAAGTGTAACCAAGCGACCTTTGGCTAAAGAAATTCAGACCTTGGAGTCTAAATTAATGCAATTGGGCATCTTAGAAAGAGGTGGGGGTGTTAGCTAGCACTAAAGTGAGGGCCACATTCATTGATGAGATCAAGGCCAAGCAATTTGAAGATGAAAATTTGGAGGAGCTTAGAAATAATACTGCGCTTGGTAAGGCACAAGAAACCACTCTTGATACAGAAGCTGTACTTAGTTTCAAGGGAAGAATTTGTGTTCCTCGAGTTGATGATTTGATTCAAAAGTTGTTGATAGAGACCCATGGTTCACAATATTTTATTTATCCGGGTGTGACAAAGATATATCGAGATTTGAAGCAAATTATCGGCGACTGGTCATGAAGAAAGATATAGAAGAGTTTGTGGCTAAGTTCCAAAATTTCCAACAAGTGAAATATGAACACCAAAGACCTGCAAGTTTGCTTCAAAAAATGTCAATTACAAAATGGAAGTGGAAAATAATAGCCATGAACTTCGTGGTTGGTCTTCCCAAGACTTTGGAAAGTTTTATTCTATTTGGGTAGTGGTTGATAGATTGACTAAGTCAGCCCATTTTATTCCGGAAAGAATAGATTATAATGTTGAGTAATTGGCTAATGTTTATGTGAAAAAGATAGTGAGGTTGCATGGGGTTCCCCTCTCTACCATCTAAGACCGGGGTACCCAATTCACATCCATGTTTTGGAGGAAATTGCATGATGAAATAGGCACACAACTCACTTTTAGTACATCCTTCCATCCACAAACAGACATGCAATCAGAGAAGACTATTCATGTGATAGATGACATTGAGGGCGTGTTTGATTGATTTTGGAGGACATTGTGATAAGTTCCTATCTTTGTGTGAATTCTTATATAATAATAGTTATCGCTCAAGCATAGATATGACATCGTTTGGGAGGGCTTGTAGATCACCCATAGGATGGTTTGAGGATGGAGATGTGAAACCATTGGGGGTAGATTTGGTGAAGGATGTCCAAGATAAGGTGAAGAGTATTCAAGCTAAGCTTCTAGCAGCCCAGAACACACAAAAGAAGTGTACGGATCATAAGGTAAGAGGCATGGCATTTCAAATCGGTGAGAATGTTCTTCTTAAGGTGTCACCCATAAAAGGGGTCATGAGATATAGCAAGAAAGGTAAGCTAAGTCCCCGATACATCGGTCCCTTTGAGGTTCTTGAATGTGTAGGTACGGTGGCGTGTAGATTGTCTTTACCTCCTAATATATCGGGTGTACATATGTTATTTCATGTATCCATGTTGAAGAGGTATCATGTGATGGAGATTATATCATTAAGTGAGACTCAATTGTATTAGACAACGACCTCCAATATGAGGAGGAACCGATTGCAATTCTTGATCGTGATGTGCGTAAGTTGAGGAGCAAGGAGATTAAGTCCGTGAAAGTTCAATTGAAGCATGGTCTAGTTGTGAAAGCTACTTGAGAGACCGAGAGGGACATGCGAGACAAGTATCCCTAATTGTTCGTCGATTCAGGCACTACTCCATTCTTTCCTTAGCCTAGTTTTCCTAAGTTTATCACTCAGGGACGAGTGATGGTAAATTAGTATCTATTGTAACGACTGGGTTCTGTCGTTATAGAAAATCCAATCGGGAAAAATTTTGGGTCGGAAAACTTTTTGGTAGTAAATTAAAATTTCCCAACCTAGTCCAAATTTGAATGAAATCGGAGTCATTAAGGTGTAGGGAAATATGATATCAATTGGGTGATTTATTTATAATTTTGATTACATAAGGGGATATATAACAAGTTAAGAAATCCGTGCAACTTTACGGAATTGAATTCGGGCGAGTAGAACTCCCGGATACAATCTTAGCGTGAGGGGGATTTTTTGTGTGTCGTTGGTTAGAGGTGTGTTGTGAAATGGAGGTCTTAGAATTATTTAAATAGCTCACTATTTCGTGCAAGCTGCTTTAGCTCTGGCTTTTTTTGCTTTGGCGGGACCGTTGTAGCGGGGTGAGGGTCGATGTGGCAGGCCAAATGCGACTTAAAGTTGTAAATAAACCCCTAAATGACTTTACTCTGCACCTTTTGATTTTTAGAGCTAAAGAACAAACCCCAGGTGACTCTTGACATTTTTCCACCATTCATGAGGCTAAAGGTAAGCTTTTTCACTCCCCGGATCCATTTTTTTATCGGTAGAACATAATAGATTGGATAATTATCTATGGGGGAGGGTTTTGAATTGGAAACCATGGTGGGAAAAGCCCTAGTTTGGATAATTGGGATCATGGGTTTGATCTAGGGTTCATAGAATTGTTAGTAATCCGGGTAATTAGTGATTGCTTATTGATTCCCATATTATATTGATTGTTTGTAGACCAAGAACAAGCGAAACGAATCCGAAAAGGAAAGTATCAAGTTTCTTAGGGGTTCAAGCTTGTTGCGAGGTAGGTGATGGTTGTGATTCTATGATTGTATGACGTATGTTTGTTCTTGCTTCATTATGATGCATGTATGTAAATATTTCACTATTGATCACACTTTGTTGTAAATGAGATAGATGAATGATGAATGCCATGAATCATGACTTAATTTTATAAACTTGAGAAAATACTTGTGGTTGTGATTATGGTGTGTTGAATAGATCGGTTTTCATGTTCCAGCATAACTAATTGGCATCGATTGTCACCTTTTGGCATAATTATTGGATCGATTGATATATTCTGGCATAAATATTGTATCACGTACCACGTATCAGTATGCTAACAGTTTGGGTTTGGGTTCCATGAGAGGACCAATGATGTGATATAATTGTGTATTTTAAGAAATATGAAACAGTACCTTGATCGTAAATGTTGATAATATTGTATATGCTCAATATATGCATGTGGTTATATTATGGTATTGTCTTAAATATGTTGCACTTAGTGGGATAGTCGTGTAATCCTACCACTACACTGTGGATGTGTATTGATACTGCACTTGCTCGTATTTTGTTGAGTACATGGCATCTTAGGAGGCTTTGCGTAGACCTCGTCTAGAGGATTAGTGATCTCGTTCAAATTCAAGGGTGAGTCAATTCTTCTAGGCTGCCATGATTTTATCTTTCGTCTATGTCTACATTTCGGACTTAGGCTTTTCTAATAGTTAATTAGTTCAGTAGTTTGGGGTTGCATCCATTCATGTTTTGACTTGTTGAAATTTAGATATTTTAGTACATTGACTTTCAGGTTCTAGGCATATTTTCCGCGATGTTAGTTTATTTTTTAGACTTTTTTTGGAGTTTATGGGTACTTAATTTCTTTCCTTCGCATTTAACTTTCTTCTGTAACTTAAAAGCCTTAGTATTTTGATTTGAGTTGGTTAGCTAATTAGTATTAATGGTTCTCCCACCAGAGGGCTAGTGTGGATGTTAATCACGATAGTTTGGGTCATGACACGAATGAAGTTACATATGCAATATGTGAATTTTTAGCATCTTGTTTGTGACTAGCTGGTTGTAGAATGAGTCTCTTATGATGAACATTGCATGGTAGCTAGAAAATGTGGAGTCTTATTTGATATTGGTACCAAAGCGTTGTGTGATGAGATTACTTTGAACATTGTGTGATGGCACCTAGAATTTTCCTCGTTGGTCTAGTTGATTGAGTGATGCAAGCACTTGAAATGATCGTAAGCAAGAAATTTGATGAGTGAACTATAGCTACCGGGTTCCATCGTTATTGAAAAGCAAACGGGAAAAGAATTGGGGCCAAAACATTTTGGTAGTAACTTGGAATTCCTAGCCTAGTCTAGATTTGGACGAAATTTGAGTTAGTGAAGTTTAGGGAAATATAGTAAGGAATGAGAGATCTAATTATGAAATTTATTACATGAATGGATAGCTAAGACGATAAGGAACCCATACGACTTTACGGAATTGAATTCGGGTAAGTAGAACTCCTGAAAATGATTATAGCATAAACAGGTAACATTTTGTCTCTGTGCAAGCCCCCAGAGCGGGATTAGGGCGCCATAGCTGGATAGGGTCTCCCGTAGCGGGACAGACGCGACTTAAAGTCGTAAATAAACCCCCAAAACGTTATTTGAGATCTAAGGAACAACCCTAGGGTTTTCTTGATGGTTTTCCACCATTCTTGAGGCTAAAGGTAAGATTTTAACTCCCCGGATCCATTTTTCAATCCATAGAACCTATTTTCTTGGGTTATTATCAATGGGGAAGGGTTTTGATATGAAAATTATGGTGATAAAAGCCCTAGTCTGGGTATGAGGGATCAAGGGTTTGGTCTAGGGTTATTGAGTTTGTTATAATCAGGATAAGTAGACTTTGGATTGTTGATTCTTGCGTATAATAATTGTCTGTAGACCTTGAACAAGCGGAAAGTATCCGAAAAGGGAAGATTCAAGGGCCTTCAGGGATTCAAGCTTGGATTTAAGGTAGGTGATGGTTGTGATTTCATATGTGTGATATATGTTTGTTTTGCTTCATTGTGATGCATGTATGTATGCGAATGTTGCATTATTGATCACACTAATTGTAAATGAGCATAAACGAATAACTATATATCATGAATCACTTCTTGTTGTATGATTGTGAAATATACATTGTGATTGTGATTGTGGTGTGTTGAATGGATCGGATAGCCACGTTCGAGCATAACAAACTTGGATCGAATGGCCATGTTCCGACATAAATATGGGATCAAATTTCCATGTTCCAGCATAAACATGGGATCGGGTACCATGTTCCAGTGCACTAGTAGTTTGGGTTAGGGTTTGTGTTTGGGTTTGTGTTCCATGAGAGAACCATTGAATTGGGTTCCATGAGAGGACCATTGACTTGTTATATATTGGCTTATTTTTATGAACATGAACATAGACTATAACTTATGACTTCTCAAAGAGTTTTACTTAGTGTGAGTTGGGTATGAGACTTCATTCATGCATTGCACAAATGGACTTTAAGAGCGATTGTGGTGTGGTCCTCTTATGATATTGTATATGTTCAGTGTATGCATGTTTATAATGTTGCTTTGACTTATATATATTTCATTTAATGGGATAGTCATGTGATCCTACTAGTACATGGTGGTTATGTACTGATACTGCACTTGCTCTTATTTTTGTTGAGTACAGGGCATCTTCCGGCTGCTATTGATAGACCTCAATTATGTGATTATTGAGCATGATCAGATTCAAGGGTGAGCCGATTCTTTCAAGATTCCAGGGATCTCTCTTGTTTAAATCCACTCTCTTCGGACTCAAACTATTTGCTTGAGGTTGTTATTTAGTTTTGGGGTTGTATCCCCTGTTCTTAGACTTGCCGTTAGTAGAGTTTTGGTACATTGACTTTCAGGTTCTAGGGGTATTTCCACATTTGTTATTAGTTGTTAGATTTTTGTTAAACCATTGGAGTTTATGGGGACTCTGTATTTATTATATTGTCATTTAAACCTATTTCTAAATCTGTAAATGCCTAGTTTTTGGTTAAATTACTTAGTTGGGTTGTAGTAATGGTTCTCCCACCAGAGGGTTAGTGTGGGTGCCACTCACACGGTCTAGTCATGACATGAACCAACTTGAAAATATACATGTGTTGTGGTCAACCTTGTGAGATGTGTGAACCTTGATTGAATTACAAAGATGATTCCATATTCAAGAAGTGTGAGAAATAATCATTTGTGTGATTGATTTGAAAAATATGGAACGCCTCCATATAAAAAAAATTGAAAAAAAAAGAAAGAAAAAAAAGACCTAAAATGTTGTGAAATGAAGTCGTGAAAATTGCAAAAGAAATGGGGTATCCGGTGGTTCATATGAAGTTGAATAATGGGGTGGATTATGAGCATGTTTGAAATGATTAAAAAATTGTGGAAAGTGATGTTCAGACCATACTTCGTGAAGGTAGAAGCCACAAAGCCTAAATGACCATAGCTTTACAATCACTCTCGTTACAAGCCTTAAAAGACCTTTGTGATATTTGAGTGAGCTGAAACGAATGTGGATTGAAAAAATAAGGGCAAACCTATGGATGAAGTCATGCATGTGTTCATCTTATGTTATTTCAGGACTTTAAATTGTTGAGTTTTTTTGTGTGAATATGGAATAATCTTTGTTGTGAGGGCCTTTGAGTACCTTTGTTGAGCTTGAACTTGCATTTGACGCAAGTATTTTGAACTTGAGTATCTTTAATAATCGTGAGTCACAATTTGAATCTTTGAGTGCACAATTGCTCATTGTATGAGTAATTTGAACCTTGTTTTGTGAATTAATGTTGTGTCTTATGCAACACTATTTGTATACATCCTCATTGAACTGTTGATCCTGAGTTTTACTTGAGGACAAGCAAAGGTTTAAGTTGGGAATGTTAATAAGTTTGAGATTTGGACTCATTTAGGGCTTAGTGTCCACAAATGTGTCTAATTTATGCTATTAAAGCCTTAATTTTCAGGTATGTGGAATGGACACTAACAGGCAAAAAGCAACAAAACAAATTGAAGAAGTGGAGAAAGTTGAGCCAGGTGATCGCCACGACCACTTGGCGAGTCGTTGAGTGGCTCTTCAGTCAGCCTAAAGTTCCAATGTTCCAGCCCTGAGGGAAGAAACCGAGTCGGCGAGAAAATAGGTAGTCGGTGAATCGCTGATCAATTTCGCGATGACAAGATGGATCTCTCAAAGTTACAGGACTTGAGAATGCTGAGAATCAATGCATAACAACGATAAAAGAGAGCAAACGGCGGTACGCCGAACCACTGGAGACCCCGACTTACCTCTCCTAATGGCCTTTCGTCTCTAATTTTTGGAAAACTATAAATTGGAATTTAAATGTAATTATGAGGAGTTCTCTCCCAAATATTACAGTTCCCATTCTAGATTTAGTATTCTCTTGATTTTTGAGTTTGAATTGTATAATTTTGGAGTATTTGGAAAGCGGGTCTTTGAATTTCATTCTTAGAAATCATTGTAAAGGCTTGGAGACTCCTACCCAGATCATGTCTAATGCATTTGGTAATCGTTTATCTGTTTTTATGATGTGTTGGTGAAACCCCAATTCTTGGGGTGTGATCATATGTTTATTTGTCTAATTATCGTATGAGTATTATTGTTTGATGATGAAATTGTTGTTTTAATGTGGGTTTAATCATTAGTTGAGTTTAAATTATGAATTGTAGTTGCAAATGCAATTCTAGTTTTGAGTTCTTAGCTTGCTTGAGAAAGAGGATTTGGGACCAAAGCTTTTGATTAATGATTTGTGGGTATTGGCTAATATGAGTTCATCTCGAGAGAGTGAATCTTAAATCTAATCATATCCATCTAGCTAGAGAGAGTGGATATATCAAGGTTGTGGGCTAGATATCTTGTTAAGCTTGTTGATGTTCGAAGCAAACCACTTGAGCCGTAATAGTAGTTCAAGAGAAATGCACTTAACTAGCCTACCCACAATGTTTCAGAAAATCATCTTTAGATTTCAATTACTCATATAGCATAATAATCCTATAATCGATCACATCCCAAGAATTCCTCTCCATATTGTTATTTTCCACTGTATTCATTGTTGTTCAACTGTTCATTGCAAAACCCAACCCCTCATCTGACATTAGTTGTCACCCTTTTAGATTTAATTATATGTTTTCGATAATTTTTATTTCTATAAACGTTTAGAACACGTTTGTACTTCTTAATTTAATTTTAGACACGTACCACTCTTTGTGGGTTCGACCCCAACTCTTCGTTGGGTTTTATACTGCTTAATGATCGTTTGTACCTAGAATTGAAAGAGGTGTGCTTGACACGTTAATTAGAAAACATCTAAGACAATCACACAGATCTCTTTTCAAGTGTTGCCATTGAGTTTTTTCGTGAAAGAAGTGGTATTTTCATTAGAAGTTATGTAGACAAACCATTACAGGTGGACTTAACTACAAAGCATCGAAAACGACCTAGTTGTGCAAGAGTAAAGATGGAGGTGGATTTGTTGGATGATTTTCCCCCCAAAAAAATCAATGTTGGTACGAGGAAAAAGTCAAGAGAGATGCTTGAAAATGGATCAGGAGTAAATATGATTATATGTCGAAACACTGCAAGATTTGTAGAATTCAAGGACATAATGAAGCAGAGTGCTATGTTATTCATCCGAAATAATATCCTCAGAAAGAGAGGGGTAAGAAGAAACTTAAAGAGAGAAAATGGGAGTAAAAACATAGGGGTGTATGACAAATAAACCACCATGACAGAGGAACAACAACAAAGAAGGGACGGGGGATGGCAATGAGAAGAATCACAAGGGGGAGGAGCCTAGACAAAACAGGGAAGAGGAAAAGTAGAAAAAGTATGGAACAAAAAAATTAATCAACATGAATGATAAGGGATTAGTACATAAAACATATTTGGGGTGCTAGATGGCCAGGAAGATGGTGTAGAAATACAAGATGCATAGTTACAAATGGTCAATGGGGGAATACAAAAAATATAGATAGAGAAAGTCTTTATCGGTAAGAATACAACACTAATTAGCGGATCAAAGAACAAAGGAGGGGGGGGGGGAAGCATAAATGGTAACAATATAGAACAAGGAGTCCTCATCAATGCCAGCTGAGATGGAGTTCATAGATAAGGATAAGAGAATGAGGGAAGAAATACAACTGATAGGGATGCTAGTGGCGACAATATAGAGGTAAAAGGACGGGATAAGGAGAATAAAAAAGAAGTAACTGAAAAAGGGGAGGAGTCATGCTCCAAGAAAGGCAAAATAGAAGAAACACAGAACAAAAACATGCCATATTTAGAGGAGATCACAGAGAAAAAGAAGCAATGAAAAAAGGACATGTATGAGATTGAAGAAATAGAGGAAAATATCGACAAAGTATCGAGAGATGGTGATTTTTTGCCAAGTAAAATCATCGAAAGTGGAGACAAAAGAAGTAAATCATGTCAACCTTCACTTCCGTTACAAGTGAAAACAAGGAGTAGCAATGAAAGACCACATGTGTTTCTCAATGATTGGGAAAACCATATTTTGGAACATTAATTTTCTTAGGTCTCAAAAAGCATTTAATAGGCTAACAGAAATAAATAGGACACACAAATACAGTTAAATATCTTTTATGGAACCTTTCCAAGGCCCACAAGAACTACACTACAAAAGGAAATGGGGAATACATATTGCAATTATACAAAAAAAAAATGTAGGTGTTTTGGGAGAAGAATGGATCGGTGAGGTGATAAGAGACAATGGACGACAAATAATAATGAATCTAAGGAAAAGTAATATATAATGCTTGTATGTCAGATGTAATGTCCTCGAAAGATTAGAATTATGGGAAGAGCTGGAGTTTATAGCTATAGAAAATAATAATCCATGGCTTGTGGGGGTGACTTTAATGTAATTCAAAATGCTGAAGAGAAGCAAGGGGGCTTGGATTTTACTCCTTATCAGGTGATAAAGTTTGTCCAATGCATAAACAATTGTGCATCAATAGAACTGAAAACTTGTGGCAGTAGGTTTACATAGCGGAAGGGAAGAATCAAGGGGAGTGTATTTCAATCGGGTTGGATAGATTGCAACACTAATGGGTCAAGTAGAGGCAATCCAGAGGAAAGTACATACAACTTTTGTATGAGGAATGATCAGGGAAATTTAGTTTATCCAGAGGCACAAAGAATAGGAGTAAGAGATAGCATAGAGGCTGAAATTATGACTATACTAAAAACGCAATAACACAGCCAAAAAGCCAATATGACTAATGTGATTGTAGAAACAAATTACTAAGCTTACAAAAATGATTAGAAGGGAATGAAGAGTACAATAACAGCACACATAAGAGATGGGGGAAATTCAGAAACTAGTAGAGGCATTACATGCAAAATTAAACATGTTTTCAGGGAAGCTAATCAATTAGCAAATAAGTTGGCAAATAAGACATATGAAAAGCATGAGATAACACAATAGCACAGTTTTCAACAGTTACAATGGATTTCAAAACGATGTTAAGCACAAACATATCGGAGATATCAACATTCAGGATTAAAACAAGAAAGATTAGAAGTCTATAACAACAATATGAGCAAGCATAATTACAAAGGAACAACTATTGACAGATCTCACCATTATGGTATATACATAAAGTCCTTTTGCCATTTCCAGACATGCATCGCTGTGAGCACTAACCTACCTAGTCCAAACTATAACTATGTTAGCTTATAAAAAAAATCTCTAGCAAAAAGCGAGGGCCCAAAAGTAAGATTGAATTTCATAGATCAGTGTTGAGAAAGAACTCTACAAGGAAAAAGAACATGAATATCTTGGTATCTCCACTGCCACTTTTAGCTGAAGAAGAGGCAATTAGAGGTGTGGCAACATAAAAGGAAAAACGAAGAAGGAGAAGCGTCACTTACAGAGAGTTGCGAGCTCAATCAACAAACAAGACACCTCTATCAGAACCACCATGGTATATATTCACCGCTTCCATATAATAATATCTCTACAAAATAGAAACAGAAAGTTAGAGTTCAAAGCTAGAACGAAAGAAGATCACGATGTAAAAGGAGACAACCTCTACGAGCTGAGAAAGATAGTTATCAAGACATTCAAGAGGAAAGTGTTAATGATCCATATCAAAAGGAAGAGGAATGTAGAATTGGAAAAAACTCCAAGCGGAGACAAACAAATATATGAAGGAGATCAATCTGGTAACCCTATTTTTAGGGTGTTGCTTATAAAGGCAGGCGAGATTTTTTAGTGGATTGAGTCATTCTAGTCTTGTTGTTTGTTTCATTTTCTGAGCTTTGTTGCCTATTTTGTACAAACGTATGACATGGAATAAAAAGGAGCTGGTAGCTCCAGTATTGAACTAAACAAACGTCTCATTAATAAATTACATATCTCCTTGTTTCTTTTATATATAGATGATTGTGTTTACAATTTTTCTTTTGAAAATTGGTATACAAATTTCTAAATACGTATAATTTTATAAAGATACTTTAGTCAACAACAATAGTAACTAACTATATTAATATAATTCTTTAAATGGTACTAATAATCTCTTCATGTCGAGCATGAATCATTTTTATAAAATTTAAAAAGATGAGTTTTTTACTTTTACAAAAAATAAATTTATAAGTCAAGTTTTACATTTTTTTCCAAAATAAATTTTTTAGATAATTTAAATTTTAAAATTATCATCCAAAATCACATGCTAGGGCAAACTAAGAATTATATAAGTGGAGAGGAATATATTAAACACAAAAATAATCAAGGTTCAACATGTGAAAATGCCACAAATGATCCTTGAACTATTGTAGTAGGTCTAAAATAGCCTTTAACTATACACTTATCGAATTTAGTACTTTGACTATTCTAAGTTTTATTAGGTTTGGTCCCTTAACTTTACACTTACCGATGTCCTTTAAGTATTAGAAAATATCAAGTTTGATCTCTGTTTATATTTTTAATACAAATAGCTTAGATTTATATTAATGGAATCCATGTCTCCATGAAATTAAAGTCTTATCCCAAATTTTTAGTAGTTTCGCTCTCCGCTATTTTTTCTTCAAATTACTCTTATGAAAAAAAAATTAACCTCAACGATTTAATATAAAATTTACGAGAAAATCAAGACTTATATCTTCTTTTCTCATTAATTTTATTTTGAATCGTTAAGGTGAAACTTCTTTTTCTAAAATTAATTTGATGAAAAGATTGTGAGGAGAGAGAAAAAACTGAAAATAGGTTAAGAATTTAATTTCACATAGGCAAAGTTCCATAATATAAATTTAAACTATTTATATAGAAAATAGATATTGACCAAAGCTGAAATATTTTTAAATAGTTAAAAACTAAAATCGATAAGTATATAAATAGTTAAGAAACTAAAACTTCTAAGTGTATTGCCAAGAGATAAAAAATAATAAAATTTTGAAGAGTTAAATTAAGTGCTACATCTACTCCAATAGTTGGGGAATATTTATGACATTTTCTAGATTCAACATAATAAAAGAACTTAAAACTCAACTCACAAATTCATAAAATCCTAAACCTTTTCTTCTCCCCAGGTAGAGAAGAGACTAGTGAGAGAGAGTGAAAATGGCAGCGTTGTTGAGGAAGCTAGCCAAGGCTGCACCCGTAGCATTTCGAGGCGATTCCAAGTCAAATTTTGCTGATCCTCGCTTCCCCTTTGGAGCTATTGCAGCCGTTGCTGGATGCGTCTCTTATTATTACTGCCATTCTTCTGCGAATTTGGTAATACTTCAAATCTATGTTTCATTTCATTTTAACGAAATGTAATCTGAGCGTCTATTTTCTGCTTAAACGTAATGTGTTTTTATTTTTATGGAAGATTCAGGACTGTTTTCGTTGTGGGTTTCTCACGATTTTATTTATGTCCAATTGTTGTGTCAGATCTTTTCCTGTTTTCTCCGACTTTTATCTTCGTGATGATTTGATACTTTTGTTGATTTATGTGATTGGCAGACTATCTTCTCTTGTCACAATAATGTATGATGTATGGATTAGAGTGTATGTCACATGTTCGAACCCTGCAACTCACAAAAGGCTAGTATTTAAGTGGAGAAGGGTAGAAGAACAGACTCATTTTACATCGAGTTTCAAACTGTGCTTCAACAGGTCCTCGGGATTTCTTTGCTTTAAAAAAATATTAGTACTTGATCAGTACATTGAGAAGAGAATAAGCTTCATTTTTCGAAGTTGAAAGATGCGACTCATATGGATAATATCTATGTTGCTCAGAATCTACCCTTAAGAACTGAGATGGAGTTGAAATCCCATAAAAGATCTTCTATTCCTTTCTATCCAAAGAGAACAAACATTACAGCTAGGGAACATTTCCTCAGCCTCTGTTGTAATTGTTTTGTTTTCTGGAATAATAATAGTAGATTTCTTGTCTCCGGCCCAGGTGATTACTCCAATGTATCTGCCATTACATTGTAGTTTTGGTACACTGTGTACAAATAAGCTTGGATCTTCCTCCCCCATTTCCTGAATAAATTCCCGAACCGCGGGAAGCCTGAAGCATATCTGTTTCCATATCCATCTGATATTTTCCTCATCAACTTTAGTTCTTTTTGTGAATGTGCTACCTCGCTCGAACCATCTGTCACTATCTTCACTGTTATCTATTAACTCGAAAGATTTGCCTCCTGAATGAAAAATCCCCCCCCCCCCTGAACATAAGAAAGAAATAAAGAGAAGTGATTTCTGGTGATCAGAAGGACTACCAGAGTCAGACCGCTAATTCAAAATCAACTTTTGTGTGTTGCTTTGAAACTAATGCCTGTGAGCATTTTCCCTTGTTTGTGTTTCCTTTCGCCTTAATTGATTTGGAAATGAAAGTTAAATCATTAGATTCTCCTAGTTTTACGCCTTTAGATTATTTGTTTCTCATTTTTCTTTCGGGAGTAGATGTTGAACCATCATGTTATTGCTCATTAGATACTGGATGTTTTTTCTTTATGATTTTTATTTCTCTGTGTGCCTACATTAATTGATTAATTTTAGAAATTTTGGCATCTTCAAGGTTAGCTGTTCTACTGTATATATCATTCATTAGAAAGCTGAAAATTTTCCAATATACAGGTGTACTTGGAGCAAATCAATGAAGATTCGGGTAAAAAAGTTGGTTAGTTTTTCTATTCATGCCTCTCTGAAGCTTATGCTTTTGTCAAGAGATTCATAGAGTTGGTTGGAGCACCAACTCAATCAAAACTCTCTTTCTGTCTAAGCCAACAGTTTTGATTTTGATTTAGGGTCTGTGATATAAGTTTTTTGTGGATGCAGTTATGTGGGAAGTTGAAAATGCGGGCTTTCATTTTCATAGACTTTGATGTATGAATTATAAGTCTTATCATTTGAAATGAGTTAATGAAGGAAAACCAGAGATAAGATATAAGAAATTCTTTGCGTGTAACAGGTTGAAGGAGTGACTTGTATATACTTTTGTCTGAGAATTTGCATGGTTTCTCTGCTTATAAGCTAATTTATTGATATATTTGAGTTTTTCTATTTTATGAATCTGTGTATATTCCCTCTCCTGTTTAGACTTCTCTTTGAGTTCATGCTTTTTGATGTCAAGTTTAAGTGCTTCAGTAACATTTGAACACTGGAAGATTTGTTTAATTGTGACATTGTTAAAGTTAAAACAAGGAACTAACTCAATTTTGCTGTTGCCTCCTTCATTTTCAGCTCTAAATCCTGATAAATGGATTGAATTTAAGCTGCAAGATCGAGCTCCAGTTAGCCACAATAGTCATCTATTCAGGTTATTTTTTTCTTTCTTTGTTATTTTACAATTATGGCTTTAACGCTTTAGTAGTGACACTACTCATTCAATAATGACCCTCCCTGTGAACTAAACCTGGTCTGTTTGGTTTGAAAATTCTGTTGGCAATTTGAGTTTATTCTACCACTGTTACTATTGGATCAGTGATCTTACACCAATTACCTAATAGAAAATAGAACTTTCTAGCCCATTTGTATCTACCGAAGGTGGTTGAATGTGTGGAGTTCAACTTTTGGGAATAGAATTCATAAGGTAATTCTGCCTCTGATGTTCTGGTACATATAACTCAATGAAATGATATTTTAGATTGGCTCTGGGTTGCTGACTTTAATTTTAAACTAGATCCTAACTCATAGAAATGCATGGTAACTAGGGTGGATATATATTTTTGCTAAGATGCAAGGACTCTTCAATTTTGATGCCGCACCTGTATCGGATTCTCCAATTTGAAGAGCCTAAGCAACATAGTATTTATGGCAACGGGTGTAGGCAGTACTAGTAATCATATAAACATCATTAAAACCGGTGTTGCTTATATATGAAATAAAATAAAATTGTCAGTTTTAAAAATTGATATCTGTATGTCCTATGTTGAGCAGGAAAAATATTATAAGTGATGGAAATTGTCTTTCTATAATTTTGTTGAGCATACAGGGCTTTAAATAGCCAACTTAAATACAAAAAATCTGCATATTTTAAAATTCAAAAACCTAAAATATCTCAACTGATCTTATCTAACTAATTTGAATGAATTTAAACAAAGACTACCCCTACAACTAAACTACTTATTATTATGGTAAATCAAGAGTAACAGAAGCAATTTTCAACACTCCTTTGCTTTATTTGCTGCAATTTGAAAAAACTGTTTCTCTTCAATTTCTACTTTGGCTGTTGATGATGAATTCTTTTTGACTGCTTTTGAACTTGCACCCTTTTCTTAACATGACTCTTTCTTCTTTTTTTCTTTTGGTTTTGTTCACAAAAATCCTCAATAACCTTATCTTGTTTGAAAGTTTTTCTGAAAGTGTTCTAATCTGGACAATTATATATTTTCAAAAAATTGTTGGAAGAATTTTTTTTTCAATCACAATATCCTATAAATCGTTTGTCGGGATGTGATTCAATTTTGGTGACCAAATTTGATAGTTCTCATCAATGAAAATTAATGAGGCTTTCAAAAAGAGATGACTGCTTGGCATGTTTGACAAATAAGTTAAAAATTAATAATTGTTAAATAGGTTAAAAACTGGTATTGGTTAAAAATAGTTTGAATATGGTTCTTTAGATGAATTCATAGATGTGGTAAGACTAATGAGACTCTTGATACTGCTGTTGTTTTTTAAAGATACTGGAGCAGCAAAAATGATGTGATTGAAATTATCTTTGTAGAATTTTATTAAGCATAGAGGGCTTTAAATAGCCAACTTAAAACAAAAAATCTGCATATTTTAAAATTCAAAACCTAAAATATCTTTACGGATCTTTTCTAACTGAATTTGAATTTAAACAAAGACGACTCCTACAACTAAACTATTCATTACTCTGGTTAATCAGCAGTAACAAGCAATTTTAACATCCTATTCAACTTATCTAGTTAAACCCTTTTCAAAAGAAGTTCTCAGATGTCTTGTTGTGATTCTGATATATGGATTTCGGGCCTGTTTGGGTTGGCTTTTGGCTTATGACTTATAAGCCAAAAGCCATAAGTTAGGGTTTCTAATTTTATGGCTTTTGGCTTATTTTTGTTATTGTGGCTTTAAAATAAGTCTTATAAGCACTTTTTAACTTTACTCAAACACTTCAAAACTGCTTAAAAACCTATTTTGGCTTAAAAGCACCTAAAATAAGTCAATTCAAACGGGCACTTACATTTCTCCCACTAGTATTTTGATCCTCTATGACCAGAAGATTCTTTTGACGAAACAACTTGAAATGGCAAGCTTGAATGTAACAAGACTACAGAAAAAGATGGAAAAAATCTTTAACATGAGGAACACCACAATTATGATAGTGTGAAGCAATGTTTAAGCTTCTTTGCAATAAATGTTTATGTTGTTCAAGTGGCATATAACATGGCCATACTGTTTTGCTCATGCTTCTTCCTTCGACTAACAAATTACTTACTATGTGAAATATTGCGGAGAGTGGAGGTATTTTCTTAAAGGGAGGTAAATAAATGTCCAATTTAATTAGACAAAGTATACATGAGCTCTTTATGCATTAGGTTGTGATTCAAGAAAGTATAAAGGGAAGCAACAAAACGAACAAATATCTGGTGACATTTAAGCTAGCTTATTGACATTCATAAAAGATATACTAATAGCATAATATGATAAAATCTAAAATACGCATTGGACGACACATGAATTTCTTCAACAACTCACATTTATCTTTCACATTTTAAAAATTACCTTAGATAAGTCCTACTTCCTCTGTTACAACTCTTAATCCTAATACCTTGCTGGAAATAACTTCAATGGTAAAGGCTTATAGATTCATCAACACTACGGTATCTTCCGTCTATTGTAATTCCATCGCTAACTTTTGAACTATGAGCGGAGAGCAAATGCAGCGATGCTCTTATGTTCGTTGCTATATGAGAGTATTTGAGGAGTTGGAATAGATATCTGATCAATATAGACCAACTTCATTTGAACAATTTGACAAAAAATCAGATTCCAAAGTGGAAATTATATTTGATGACGACGATTCAATAGTAGACAATTTAGCCCATTGGTGATAGAGTTGGTTCTGACAGTTTCTTCTATATATCTACGTGAACCCTCATTCTTTAACCGTATGACGTTCAATCTGATCTTTGTTTAAATCATTTTGCGACTGAAATATAATCATGTAATAACTGAAGCACCTTGTTTTGATGGGTTCAAGGGCTCTTATACTGCTCTCATGTTCCAGTTGTCCACCTATCACAAAAGAAATACAGAGATGAAATGATAGAGAGCAAGAGTTTGGCATAACTAAATATAGGATTATAAGCATATCAAGAATTAATTCCCTCCTTCTGTTGCCTTCATTCACTACTATTTTGAGATATGCTTTTTAGTGGGTTTGATCTTTTTGTCTATAAATATAACTGTTAGTATTCCATTTGAATATCCCAAAGCAAACAACTAAATGAATGTAGATTCTAATTCAAAGAGTACTAAATGTTTGCAAGAAAACAAAACATTAAGGGGTCGTTTGGTACAAAAATGAATAACACATGGATTAGTAATGCAGGGATTAGTAATACATGGATTAGTAATGTAGGGTTTATTTTATCAAGTGTTTGGTTCATTGTTTCCAATCCCAACTTGTGATTGTATTCAAATTCTTTAAAAATCTCCTTTCCAATTATACCCTTAAATTATTATGTAATTGTGTCAAAATAGATTATCGAAAAATATTTTTTTATGGCATTCTAACTAGCTATGAGAAGAATAATTTTGTTGTCATGTTTTCGATTTTCTACTTGAATTATTTGAGGATAAATATTTTCATCTTAATAAATTGATCACTCATAAAATGTCAATTTTAAATTTAAAAAAGATAAATTAACTACTTTTAAAATTATAAAGACGGTCAACAATGGTAAAATTGAATAAACCATCTACATTTACACATAAAAATTGCAAGTTATAGTTTTAATATGTATGTATTTTTTTAAATTGTTCAAAATACGAATAATTAGTGATATATTTGTCTTTTAATTAGTAAATATTAAATAACTCACATTTCAAATTTGTATTGATTTGAATTAGATATAGATATATTTAGTAATAAATAACTCTCTCTAAATAATTTGTGACCTAATTTATTTAAATAAATTTACTAGTACAAATATAAAACATAAAATTAAGAAAATGAAAAAGAAAAAAGTAAAAAAATTTGAGGGATATTTGTCTTTATATGACTTATCCCATGGTATTATATCCTATGTATTACTAATACCTCCAAATGGAAGGTATTAGTAATACATCCTATTAGACCATGTAGGATGTACAACTAATCCATGGATTAGTTATACATAGGCTCAAATTCCTACCAAATATAGTATTAAATTATACCATATACATGGATTATTTCTTTTAATGCAGCCTACCAAACGATCCCTAAGTAGTTATTTTTATAATTAATATATTAGTGAAAAATACATAGCAACATTATGAGAAAATTAATATTCATCATGTGTTGATGGAATAATGTATATATGATGAAAGGGTATTAAGGTCACTTAACATTTTAAGGGCAATTTTGTCAACTTTAATATTCCTTTCTAGTCTTTTTTTTGGATTTGTGGGAGGGGGATTACTATAACTAATATTTAGACCATGCTAGTGCTTTGGTTAGAAAAATAAAGCCTCTACTTTGGTTTCCGTTGCTCGTCTCTGCTGCTTTGGAGATAATTGGATTTCTATGTAATTTTGCTTTCATTTCCATTTGTTGTGTTAGTCACTAAATAGATCATTTTGGACTTTTATGTTAGAATTGGGTACACTTTGGACTGCAGTTATTAACAAAGTTCTCCTGTATCCAATTTTTAGATGGTAGTTAGACTTAAGCCTCCAAAGTTGAGTCTGTTATTTGGTTATATTACTGAGAATCCCCTTTAAGTTTTGTAATTTTCAGGTATACAGCGAGCAGTCAATGACTCAATGCTGCATTGTTTGATTACGATATTGATCTACTCTTTTTTTCCTCCAATATTTTAGGTTTTCATTTGATCCTTCTTCAAAGTTAGGTCTTGATATTGCATCTTGCATTCTTACGAGGTAAGTTGCAATATATTTAAATATCATTTCCATCGTGTGCTTGTAACTTAAGAAAGTTTGGAAGCTGTGTTACGAGAATTATGATAATATAGGCTTCATCAAAAGAATTATGAGAATATGGTTTCTTATCATTACTCTGACATCTATCATACTGATACACTTTTCATTTAGGGCACCAATGGGAGAAAATGCTGAAGGAAAACCAAAATATGCCATTCGGCCGTAAGTTTCACTTTTATAATTTCTCTTTCTTAGCCTTTTCCCTTTTCATGTTTAGTTCTTGTTAGTATCTTGTGACTATGGTTAGGATCTTGTAATAGTATACATCAGTTAGGATCATTTAGATTGTTGCTCTTCCGGTAATTATGATGTAATCAGAACATGTGGACGTCAACACACAAGGTAGAAAAGGCCTTGTGGTAAATGAAATGAGTTGAGCACCATGAGTTTTTACCCTTTAGGTTCAAATCCCTGCAGAGACGAAACACTTAGTGATCTCTTCCCATTTGTGCTAGCATTTGGTGGATAGAGTAAACTGGTTCTTGTTGCTGGTGGTAGGTGGTAGGTATCCCGTGGAATTGGTCGAGGTGCGCGCAAGCTGGCCCCGACACCACAGTATCAGGAAAAAAGAACATATGGACGACACTATTTAAACCGTAATCATTTTTGAGGGAAAAATCAAGCAATTGTTTTCTAACATTTTCTCTTCTTTTCACAGTTCTACTATTTTATCCATTTGAATGCTAATTAAGTTCTTTTCAGCTGTATGAACTTAAAGCCTTCTTTACTTCCTTACATTTTGATGTGGATAATAACTCTAATTACCAAAATTATATCTTTTCTCTAATAAAAAGTGAAAAGAGTTACATCTTTGATTGGGAGAGGAAGTAACTCTTTTCAGATAATATGCTTTTCACTTAATCTTTCTATGGCAATAGTGTCTAGACCCTAGACTAGCTTGCCTGCACCTACACTATTTCACTGATTATCTACTACCTTATACCCATAGAAGCTGGGTGACTTTTACCACCAAGGGTTAGACAAATAAGAAAAATCCACCAAGCCTTTTTTCCATCTGCTGGGATTTGAATCTTGGTCTTCCATGGTCAATTCCTTTTTTATTGACTACTAAGCCACCACCCTTGTGTATTATGATATCAAGTTAATTAAAAGAAACATCCATAAGCTTTTCTCCTATTCCATTATCCCCTCTTTTGTGTACCTATTTTCTATTTTAATCCGTGTCAAGAGAGTTCATCTCTTCTCTTGAATGGGCAAAATCTTCTCTTGAATGCCCCTTCATAATTTTGGAATACTACAAGATGCTCTAAATTGAGCAAGTACGAAATCTCCTGAAGTATGTTCCTGTTTTCAGTTATACTCCTATATCTGATCCAGAAGCCAAGGGATACTTTGATTTGTTAATTAAGGTATGCTTTGAGTTTTTCTACGTTAGTTTACCTCACTGTTGATCTAACTCGCAAAACATGCTCATTAACTTGCTTTTCTTTTACAATGTTTTTTGGAAACTATGTAATTATTGTAGGTTTATCCAGAAGGGAAAATGAGCCAGCATTTTGCAAAACTGAAACCGGGCGATGTACTTCAAGTAAAAGGGTCTGTGATACAACTTAGTACATTCTAGCAGAGATCTTCCTTTTGTTACTTTATCGTTTTCTCTAGTTTACGAGTCAATAATGGCGTTCAATTTGTGCAGGCCCATTGAGAAATTGCGTTACAGTTCAAACATGAAGAAACATATAGGCATGGTAAGAGCTTGCATCTAAGTGTTCTCTGTGACACTGCTATTTAAAAAGAGTACAATATGATCATGTTGAAACTCTTGATTCATGGTAAAATTAGGAATTATCTTCTTTTTTCAGTCTGGTGGTAAGATTAGGAAGTTACGTAGATATAACTCACTTTGCTGGGATGAATTTTGTGCAAGCAAAGTACTTGGCAGATTTAGTGCTTTCAATTGGATAAGACTCATTTCTGCTGTTTCCTCCCCTTCATTATGCTTGTTAACAAAGGCAAAACACCAAAGAAAACACTGTACTTAATAAAAGTTGAAAGCGGTGGAAGGCATATTTTTCATGTTCATATTCTGCCCAGCTTTGAATAATGGCATCATTTAGGCCACATTCATTAAAAATGATGTCATCAAAACATAGAACTCATGCTTATTACAAGAGATGTGAAACTTGTGAAGAAGAGGAATTGATCTTCCATACAAACAGAAAAACGTAACTGTGAGTATAAAACCCAAAAAATAAAAAAGAAACAGAAGCTTTAATATTGGTTAGATGGTATTGATTTATGTGCTTGGTACAACTACGGTACATGTACACCAAGTTAATCTGCTCATAGTTGTTAACTGGTGATGTTACTTTATTAGGGGACTCAAATGGATGAATTGGGCTAAATTTGGCAGGGTCAAATGGTCTTAAGTTAATAAATGGGCTGGTCAATAACCCGCCCTAAGGTTACTTGGGTTGAAATGGGCCGAACAATGGGTCTTAATCCATTGCGCTGAACACTCACCAAGTTCTAATATTTTTGTTTGTTTGTTTGTTATTTGCTTAATATATTTTCCCCCCTATATTATGGCTTTATATAACATATGAAACAAAAGAAAAGTCTATAAAAATGTTGACAGAGAATCCTCATCGGTTGATTAAGGCTACATATCTGCCCAATTTTTGGATGAGCTGAATTGAGCGGGTCACAATGGGCTAAGCTAAAAAAACTAGTGGGTCATTAACCCGCCAAAAGTTGGGCAGGTTGGGTAGATCATGTCTTTAATGGCTAATACTCTTATCACTATACCTTATTAACAAATTGAGCTGTTGATGAGAATTGAGAAAAAAACAATTCCTGTTGATAGTAACCTTTTATTTTTGTCGACAACGGGGGTGCCTGTATGAACCTATTCTAAAGAACTATTTGTTAAGTCTAGTTATACGCTGCTTGTAGATAACAGAACTCAACTTTACCTGTGAATCATCATGTTTGACGACTTGACAATATCCAGAAATCTAGGATCTCTGCTTGATAAAGCTTGTGTTATGAATATGAGCATTAGGTTCTTTTGATTGAAATATGTAGGTGTTATTTAGCTTTATCAGGTTTCGGTTACCTAGTGCAGTTTACTTACAATTCTCAGTAGATATTTCTATCAGATATCGATTAGGGCTGAATTGTTCTGTGCATCGATTCATGTGTATCTGGTCTTAAATATAATAGAACTCAAACTCATTCTTCCAATGGCAGATTGCGGGGGGCAGTGGCATCACTCCTATGCTCCAGGTGATAGAGGCCATTCTTAAGAATCCTGATGATAATACTCAGGTATTGATTTGATCCAATATTTTTGTGCTGTGTCATCCACAACCACAAGTCAGTATCATAGGGTTATGCATCACTTTGGAACTTACCAAGTGAATCAACTGGATTGAAAGTCTTTCAGTTTCTGTTGGTTTTTTCACTTTCAAGATTTTGATTTTTCGGGTTCTAATTCGAAAAGAACTTTAGCTTTATAAAAACATTCCTATTTATATATTCTAAATAATATTAAATCTACCATTTAAGTATTGTAATTAAGTAGTGAAGGTGGGGCAGTTAATTTCTACAAATTTTAGGCAAATAAAGTTTGTAATATGAAGCAACCAATTATGTCCAAAGAGGTTAAACTGAAAAGTAATCGATACTATATCGGTTCAGTAATCTATTGAGTGAACTTATTAAATCGAACTTGATTAATTCAAAGCCAACCGAACTGACCAAATCTAACTTAACTGACCAAATTCGACCCAGCAGGCAAGATGTACTTTCCTGGCAGCATTTGCCCCTGATGTGTCTTAGCTAGTTTTCCCTTAATAACATGTAAACGAACACTCATGGGCCTTTTTTTACTTTTCAGGTCTCATTGGTTTATGCTAATTTGTCACCTGATGACATACTGCTAAAGAAGAAACTTGATGTACTTGCAGCCACCCATCCGAATCTCAAGGTAGTTGCAAAGTTTAATACAAAATATTGTTCTTCGGCCCTCTCTTTCCCGATTAAACCAACATGTGCTCTATGGAATATCCAGGTATTTTACACTGTAGATAATCCAACCAATGATTGGAGAGGCGGCATAGGTTACGTATCAAAGGACATGATTGTGAAAGGATTACCTCCGCCTGGTGATGATACACTTATTCTTGTAAGTTTTCTGAAAGAGGTTAAATTGTCAGTGCCTCTAAGGCCAAGCTGTTCAATTTCTTGTATGACTTATTCATGCTTAGACATTTGTTTTTTGCTATCTGGTCAAGGACTACGTACTGATTGATCAAGTTTTTTTCTTCAACATTGAGAACACAATTGATTGCACCCAAAATGGCTACTAAGGACTTGAAAGCTTTCTTCTAATCATCAACTATGTTTCTTGGACTATCCCAAAATTCTTGCCGCATCTGTGTCGGATTCTCCAAAATGCAGTATTTTGGAGTATCTGACATACCCCGGTTGACATTTTTGAAGAGTCCGTGCACCATAGATCACCAAGAACTTGGAGTGCATTAAAGGAGCATTGAATGAAGCTTTCAAAAGTCATTAGCATGCTTAAATGGATATCTACAATGAGTAGACCAAGAATTAAGAGAATAAATATGCACAAAGGAGTAAAGTGGGTTGCCGAAGGAGAAGACGGCGACCACACAAGAGCCTTGACTTTTGGCATCATCTTCTTGAATTCTATTTATGTCTAGGTTTGGCTTTGAGGGGGAATATGGGTAATTTCTGTAGACCCCAATGTAACCCTTACTATAAATAGCCTTTTGGTTTTAGTTCATTACCTTTTGGGATGATTTTGTTGATGAAGATCCTGTATGAGTTATGGAGACAGGCTTTGGAGTCTTTTAAGGGTTCAGGTTGAGTTGAACAAGACAGTATTTGGAGTGTAAATTCAGTAGTGTGACGCATGAGGCAGACGTGGAAGTGATACTTGATACACAAATTCTCGCCAAGAGAGAGATTTTAGTATCTGGGCTCCTTGATCCAAGGAAATGGGGAGATCAATGATGATGTCATAGATCATATTGGTGCGACGTGGATGAAATGGAGGCTTGCATCCGACATCTTGTGTGACAAGAGAGTACCATCAAAACTTATAGGTGAGTCCTAAAGAGTGGTGGTTGGATCGGTTTTGTTGTATGGGGCGGAGCTACTGGCGGATATCCTCCTAATCCTATCGCTCCTAGTCAAGCACAAGTGTATCAAACGTTAGACCTATGAAATGGCAATTCAACCTAAGGGAGAAGAAATGTTGAACTCATACTTGAATTATTTGAAGAATTCAAGAGAGGTTCCATAGAAAACATAAGAATTTTCTCATATTTCACAAAATTTTCATCAACATCTTCCATAGACTAATGAGCTTAGACCTTAAGAAAATTATATATGCTAAGGGTTATGTTTGGTTGTACACATATGACTCAAAGCTAAATAAAGACCCACTAGATGAATTCAAGAAGATGGTGTGATCAGCCAAGATTCTTGTTTGAAAGCCCTCGCTCCTTTTGCCGTGTTTTTTTACTTCATTGTACATCTTCAATCTCCTAAGTCCTTGTCTCATTGTAAATATCTATTTAAACATGTTATGGACCTTGAAATCATCTTTTACTTGGGTTTGATGCACTTGAATCGAGGGTCTTTCAGAAACAACCTCTCTACCTATACGAGGTAGTGGTGAGGCCTGCATACACTCCACCCTCCCTAGACACCATTTAGTGGGATTTCACCGGGTACGTTGTATGGACATTGAAGTATAGTCCCATGCTCCTTTAAACATTCTAAGTTCTTGATGGCTTTTAGAGAAAATCGAGCACCAACAATTTCATGAGAAACATTGTAGACATAAAGCATATTCATCGGTTCAATGTGCATAGAGTTGTACCAAAGGTAATGAATGCGTAAGGAAGGCATTTTAGAAAAGTTGTTGACTTGGAAAATATATGTTTTAAATTGACAATAGCTAAAACGTGCGAGAAAACTAGCATAGTGGTGAATAGGCCTGTGTGTCGAGCCTGAGCGTAGCCCAACCGAGCTTCTTACAATACCAAGTCGATCCGAGCTCAACCGAGCTTCTTAAATCACCGAGTCGAGCTGAGCTCAGTCATGCTTTTTTAAAGAATAGCCAAGCTCAAGCCCGAGTCGACTCTATTGTGTAGTTCCTTGTAGTGCTATGCTGTTAGAAGTAACTAAATTCATAATTAAATTTTTTGATTAAAAGAAATATATTCTACCGAAAGTTTTAGGGCAAGACACGGGATTTCAGCTGGCACTTCTCAGTTGTCTATGCTCCAAATAACAAAGAGGAAAGGGAAGAGGTATGGTGGGAGCTGGGAGGAGGGAGCCATAAGGAGCCTATTTAATGGCCCTTGGGTGGTGATTGTTGGGGATTTTAATGTTGTGAGGTTCCTTTCTGAGAAGAACTGTAACAGAATCACCAAAGCTATGGAGGATTTTTCAGATTATATTGAGGATATGGAATTAGAAGACCCACCACTCAGATGTGGCAACTTTACTTGGAGAAAAGGAGATCGGCATGTCACAACGACAAGATTGGATAGGTTCCTATTTTAGAAGAATGAAAGATATCTTTCAACTGAAATACACCATTGGTGTAGTGCTGTCTATGAAATGTTAACTTTCTTGAAAAAAAAAAAAAAGAAGAAGAAATATAATATTGCTAGTTTAAATTGGTAAATGCATTCAGGTGTCATTAAATTATGTACATTATTAGTTTAAATTAGAACTCAAATCCAAATGAGGTTAACTTAAAATTGAACATAGAATAGAGCTTTAAGGCAGAAAAAAAGAAGCAACAATTAATTCAGAAAAAATTGTATGATATTAAGTCTCGTTGATTTTAATTCCTATTCTTTTTACACTTTGCACCACCCATATAGTAGTGTTATATAACAATATGCATAAAAAGTTTGATTACATCAAATGAATAATGAAGTACAAAATTATAAAATTATTAAATTAACTAATAATTATTAAATTGACGTATTGCTAATTTGTTTAAGCTTAATGGATGATATTTTATTTTAAAATAATCATTACATGACTAGAGCAAGCCAACTGAGTTGAATCTAGCCTAAGCTTGATCAGAGCGAGCTTTTGACAAAACCGAGCCAAGTCGAGTCAAATTTTGATGGAATCTGAGATGAGCCAAACCCCATGTTGGCTCAACTTGTTGCCAAGCCTAGCAATGAAGGTGAAATAGAGGAAGAGGATTAGAAGCAGAAGCTTTATTGTACAGGGCAGCGGAGTGAATGCTGAGGTGCATCGACTAATACCATTTGTCATTGCACCTCAACAGGGCTA
The DNA here is from genome assembly GCA_016801875.1 of Solanum sitiens. Classification (NCBI taxonomy): domain Eukaryota; kingdom Viridiplantae; phylum Streptophyta; class Magnoliopsida; order Solanales; family Solanaceae; genus Solanum; species Solanum sitiens. The sequence continues at coordinate 787,561 of JABWTJ010000155.1, forward strand.
AACTTACAGAAGAGGTGGAGAAGAGTAAGAAGGGATTTGGAAAAGAAGAATGAAGAGAAGGAACAGAAGAGAAAATAGATATTTAATTCATTTTGTCGTACTCCCAGTGATACTAATTACAGATTATATAGAACATAGAATTCTATGGAAAGGACTCGTGCAATTAACATTCTGACATCAGTAATATCTTACTACTAAAACAGGGTAATGATGCAAAGAAGAAATAAAGGTTGAACTAAACTATTTGTTCAAAAACTAATTTGGTGGCCTGTTTGTCATAATAGAAATCACATGCAACACTCTAGGTACTCCAGTATAAGTGGTAACTTGAATAACTGTAGCTGGTTGTTTGTTTAGTATTGTAGTATTTTGCTGTTCATGACAATTGTGGGGTGGGGGTGGGGTACTGTTATTGAATAGTTGGTGTTGTTGAGTAACTGGGTTAGGACAAACGATATGTGTGGTACACTACAAGAATGATGCAGTACAAGAACGATTACTGATTTTCTGAATTTGTTATGAAATGACTCGAGATTTATTATGGGAATCATTGGAACTTTCTGTTGGTCTCCTAGGTATGTGGCCCTCCTGGGATGATAAGACATTTATCTGGGGAAAAGCCAAATCCTCGTGAGCAAGGCGAGGTATTTTATTCCATAGAGCGAAAAGAATTTAATTTTCTATTTGTTAGTATTCTGTGGTTGCCTCTAATGATATTTATGCTTTCTTTGTCACAGCTAACTGGACTACTCAAGGATGTGGGCTTTACAGAGAACATGGTTTACAAATTTTAATGAGTTTGTTAACTCTTGTGTTCCCTTACCTTTCGTTGAATAAAAGGCTTGTTTTGAAGAAGCACAATACTACAACATAAAGCAAGAGTTTGGATGAGTATTTCATGAAGTCTTCCGTATGTCGTTGTATAGATTATGTGAAATGAGAATTGATTTGGAACCGTCTAGAAAATAATCATTCTTGGGGAAAAATGAAAAACTTGATATCTTGCTGACCTATTAGTAACTGAATTTTGCGGAGGTAAGTTTCTCTTTTATTTCATTTTACTGTCCTTTTTATATTGCACATGTGGACAGAAAAGCAATATGGAACCGTTTTATGTTCCAACAAAACGTCATATTGATACTGTATGATCATATTATGCTCTTTCATTCTCTGTTTTTTTTTTTTTTTTGGTTTGATAAGCTGCTGAAAGGAACTAATAATCCTTCATGTTTATGGTTTGTTCTCAATCTTTTTTTTGTTTGTTCGATTTCACATGTAACAATACCGAATTTTCTTTTCTTGCAATGCCATTTGTTTTCATTAGATTGATTTAGTTCGAAAAATAAACAAAGATTTTGATTTAGTTACGATGATGTTTGGATTGAACAAGCAAGGACCAATCTTCTTTTCTTGTTTCTACCTTAACATAGAGGAAGGTGGCTAAACATTTTATACACTAAAACATGGATAAAATCAATATTTAAAAATTGGGGGATATTAAATGAACCAATACTGCAAACGCGAGGGACTATTAGTCCGAGTTTGGTAGAGTGTAATTTTCCAGACATTGCACTGAAAGGGCATGCCCCTAAAATATTACATTGGACAATAGGTTTTTCACCTATGTTGTGGGAACTGCAAAATTTAGTTTGTTCACGTTACTTTCCTCCGTTTCTTAGTTCACTTGAAAATAAAACATAATTTAAGGGGTTCACCAAATTCAATATATATATTTTTGCACTTCCAAAATATTGGGCTGAATAGCAAGGCTTTTGTTTTTAATAAAATAATAATAATAATTGAGGAATTGGCACATGCATGTAATTCTTTGATTGGATTAACATGTTTTAGCCAAATTATAAGTCTAAAGAATTGGCATTTAATAGTCATACTTGTAAATAATTTTTTATTAAAACTCTCTCAGCTCACATTAGCAGTCATTTCACTAAGGTGCGCACTAGCAGTGAAGCTACGTAGCCACCGTGTAGGAATGGCTTGAGGACGACCAAAGATGGCAAGAGGTGAAGCTAGGATTACGAGTTTAGGCGTTTTAAATTTCGTTAATAATCGTTCATTAATTTTGTTTGGGGTTTACAAAGTAATATATATATATATATATATATTATATATATATATATATATATATAGGATTACTAGTTTAGGCGTTTTAAATTTCGTTAATAATCGTCCATTAATTTTGTTTGGGGTTTACAAAGTAATATATATATATATATAATTTTCTAGTACAAATATAGGGTGTATGAAAAAGCTGTTAGATTTGTCCGAACTCATGAACCTCACCTAGCTTCGCCTCTGGGCGCAAGAAGATGACTACTACAAAGACACCCATTGCGCAACAACCAAGTACGAGCGGAACTATACCTAGGGGTGTGAAAGGACTGAAAATGACAGTCACACCTCTACCACATGAGGAGGTGACAAAGGGTGAAGGAAAACACACCCCACGACTCACGTGACCAGATGGTTGAAGCAGTGGTTGCTATAAGTATCAAGATACCCCTTAAAGTTATCCATATAATTTACTTAGATAGCTTTAACTAAGACTTGTACTTATTGAATATAATTAAATTGTTTAAAACATGTACCTATTAAATACAAAATGCTGATATGACAAAAGAATATGTTTTGCACTCCTTGAAGCACGTGAAAAGACTAATAGTTTTTTGTTTTTTTTTTCATTTTTTCTTCTTTTATTGACATTTGACATTATAATATAATTAACTTTAAAACATTTTTCTTCATTCATTTACACTTTTTTCAAAAAAGAAAAGCACCCCATCCCCTACCTTTTGTTTTATTTTAAAAAAGAAATACTAGTTTATTAGTTTTAGACTGGAATGATTTAGAGTCGCCACTTAATTTTTAAGAAAAATCAAGATTTTTTTTCCAAAAGATTAAACAGTAAATCAATTGAAAACTTTAAGAGGTTCGGGGTTCATATTAATGTTCTAGGAATAAGCACCTAGAACATTTGCTAACATACGATTATCCATAATTAACTTATTTGAACATATTTTGGAGAATAAACAATTTTGAAAGTTTAAAATAATCTCAAAGGGGAAAATGAAAAATAAGATACTACTTAAGTTAGTTATCTTTTTGCAAATATATTTTCAAAATCAAGTGAAAAGAATGCTTACTTAATATTTTAGAAAAGCAATTCGGAATGGCTTTCTTAGGGCAATTGAATTGTAACAGCCTCAATACTAATTAAACAGACAAGCATGCGAATAATGCAATTCTGGTTTTCTGTCCGCCTGAATCAGTACTTGGGTCGAATCTTGTTTTGGGCCTTTGGCCCATTTGAGCTACTTGCACCTGTCCTAGAAATCTAATTTTTATTGGGTCTTAGGTCCAATTCTTCCACCTGTCCTAGGAACTAAAAAAAAATAGTAACAATAATAGGTCCAAAATAACAAAATACAACTCAATTAAAGGGATGGGGAGTTTCGGGCCCAATTCTGCTCCAAATCTTGTATTTTCTTGTTTCCAAACAGCTACACTTTTGACGTCTTTGACTCGGGAAAGGGTTGACTCAAGAAGGAAAAATTACATGAATTGGTATATTTTAATAAATAATTACTGATTTTAGCAATATTTTTTATTTATTACCATTTATAGCAAAATCTGCAATATGTATTAAAAGTGAATTATGTATGCAATATATATGAATTATATATGAATAATACTTGTTTTTGAAATATATTATGTTTGTTTGGTAAAAATTTGACACATTGTATTATAAGTGTATTAAAATGTGTGATAAATGAATTATCTATCATTAAAATTTGTATTATATGTGAATTAAAATTTTTTATTTATAATATGAATTAAACTTGTATTATAAATGAATTAAAAGTGATTAAGTGAAAAAGAAAAATTATTGCTATAAATGATAAATATTTTTTTATTATAATATATTTATGTAAGTTTCCCACTCAAGAATGGCTTTGGGCCTAGGTGGCCCAACCGATGAGGCAAGAAAACGATTTGGAACTCAAGAGAATCCTCCGTAGTTGTTCACGATGAACAAAAGAAAATAAAACTAGTTAGCAAGGGAAGAAATAAATCTGTGATAATTAAGAAATTATTAACTCTCAAAATAAATTCATAGGAGACAAATATGTGAACATAATCAACTTTACATTTATTTTCAAAATAAAAGTATAGAGTATCAGTAAGGCAGCATCCAACAAATACATAGCATGTATATAACAGACCCAAAGAATTAATCTTCATATTCAAACCAAGTAACACAATCTCAAGAACAATTAATATTGAGTAATGAATTCACAGAGTGTTATTACGGACTAAATGTCAATAGACAGTAGTAGTCATATAGCAAACAACCATTAATCAATATAAGCTTAGGACCGAAAGAACAAGGCATCAAAGCGTGGATTCTCCAGGAAAGTTTCAGGCTAAAACAATGAAAATCTCTTATCAAAATCTACAGTGAAAAGGGACAACAGTTACCCTAAACCCTAAAACCGATTTAACGCTCATTTAGCTATTAACAAATGCACACCATAACACACTAATTCGATATGTCTAAAGAAAAATATATTTCAATATGATGCCTAGACCTGGACGCCATAGAGAAATCCAAACGAGTTTAAGCAATTAGAGGTCGATAACAAGTCCATCGCAGGCAGAAAATAAGCTTAAAACAAGTTCATGCCCTCATGATTTTGAACAAAACACTCAGACCAACCTTAAGTAAATATATATATATATATATATACTCCCTCCGTTTCAAAAAGAATGTCCCTATTTTCTTTTTAGTTTGTTTAAAAAAAAATGAACCCTTTCCTTTTTTGGCAACACTTTAGCTTTAACTTTCCACGTGACATGTTTAAGACTACAAGATTAAAGGGCATTTTGGTACATTTGACATAACTTTAATTTAGAACCAGAAGATTAAAAAGTCTTGTTTCTTTTCTTAAACTCCGTTTCAAGTCAAACTAGGTCATCCTTTTTTAAATGGAGGTATATATATATATATATATATATATATATATATATATATATATATATATATATATATATAAGAACCAGGCACGCAAACATACTCTGCTAATAACAAAAAGACCAAAACATGGATTGAAATCAATATCACCAAATTTAACAGGAACAATTGAGGTTAAGAGAAATCTAAATCTTAAGAAATAGGCCGACAACAAGTAGACATACAATTACATAACATGAATGCGCATAATTGATTCAAGCACAATACTCTAAGTGATAAGACGAACAGAAGCTTAGAAGATGGAGGAAGAGCAAGCTACTGCCTCCTACAACATCTGGGGATATAACATGTTTTTCAACCTTTTCTTCCAACCCCTGACAAAGAAGAAGATGTGGGGTTTATATAGGAGAAACTAAGGGTGATAATGGGTGAATTTTGAATCCCCAATAAAATTGCTGGAATTAACACAATCTTGTACAAATTCCTCAACGGAAAAATGAAGATAGTCGTCTGATTTGAAAACCTTTTGAGATATTTTCAAATATTCATATTATGACATAATTATACATATTATTGTAAAAATATATAGTATTTTATAAAAAAATTAATATAAAAATCGATTAAAATCGCTTAAAGTAGCTTTGAAAAGTGTTTGAGTTTTATAAGAGGCTAATTAGTCTAAATCCTTTGAAAATGGTTCATAAATTAATTATTATCGGGGAGGGTCAAAATTCGATGTCAACACCTATCATCTTCTTCATAATTTAATTTGCAAAATTTTCTTCATTTTAGCTCCAACATTGTTTTTCTTTCTTTTTTATAAAAAAAAATACTATTTCTTCCAAATATGAAGATAAATGAAAATCCACTATTAAGATTCAGATTTGAAACCTATGATTTATTTCAAATCTCATAAAAATAAGGAACAAATATAAAGAAGAAGAAAGAAGATAAATAATTTTTACGTATAAAAAAAGTTAGACGATATTTGTTTATCACTATTTTCGAATAAAGATTTTTACTCAAATTCATATATAAACCCATTAAATTTATCAAAAATGATATTAAAATATCTGAAAGAATTAATTTTTGAGCTATCAATTTCATTTTGTCATCGATGTAGAAATGAATAACCGCCGACAAAATTCTCTTTCTTCCTACTCTTAGTGTATATATATATATATATATATATATATATATATATATATATATATATATATATATATATATATATATATTATCATTATTATTATAATTATTATTATAATTATTATTATAATTATTATTATTACTATTATTATTTTAAAAAAGAAGTTAATCTTGAAGTTATTTGAAAAGAATAAGATTTTGTGATTTGAGAAAGAATGTATTTTGGGAAGAAGATAAAGATGAAAGGGGGTTAAATGGCGGTGGGGTTGGGTAGAATAGGTTGACATTTTTATTTTTTTATTTTTCTTTTCAAAAAAATTAGATATAACATGTGTTTGAAATAATTTTAAACAAAATTATTTTTTTTAGAATTTTTGGGGCCCAATGCCACATGTTATTTTTTACTTAGCCATTTTGCCACGTCACTGCAAGTGTATCACATACTCTTCAAATTTTTTGCTGATTATCATAAAATGTCTAAATGGAATAATTTTTTAATAGGTAAAAGTGTTCAATAGGTACTAGTCTTAATTAGTTGAGGTGTCTAAGTGAATTATGCAAACAATTTTAAGAGGCCGCTGATGACTTAAGCCTTATATTTATCCCACCATGGATCTCATTGTTTGAATTTTAGTGATAAGTTAGTAGTATTTTTATTTTATTTTTTAGTTAGGAATTATATCTTTAAATGTATGTCTCTAAATTATTAATAAAATAATTCTCTTTGATAATACTACAGTATTCTCTCTCAAAGTCTTTCTCTGTTATTTTTTTAATTTTTTTATTTAAAAAAATTAACAATTGGTATCTAGAGCCTTCTTCTTGAGGGATATATGAGTAGAACAATAGATTTTGAAAATAGTTTTTCATGAATGGCTCCTCCTATTTTTGATGGTGAGAATTATCAACTATGAGATGTGAAAATGAAAACTTACTTGGAGGCTCTTGATCTTTGGAAACCCGTGGAAGAAAATTATGAAATTAATCCACTGCCAAATAATTCCACCGTGGACCAAATCAAGAGTCACAAGGAAAAGCAAACCATTAAGTCGAAGTCAAAAATAACTTTGTTTGTTGTTGTTTCGCCAACTATTTTCACGAAAATCATGAATCTCACATCACCAAAAGAAATTTGGAATTATCTGAAGAAAGAATATGTTGGAGATGAAAGAATATGATGAATGAAGGTATTAAATTTAATTAGAAAATTTGAATTGCAGAGAATAAAAGAGTCAGAAACTGTTGAGGAATACTCTGCCAAATTGTTTGATATTGTCAATAAGGTAAGATTACTAGGAATTGAATTTAAAGATACAAGGATTGTTGAAATAGTTCTTGTTACAGTGCGCGAAAGATATGAAGCATGTATTACAACCTTGGAAAACACACATGATCTATCCAAAATTATCATGTCAGAATTGTTAAATTCTTTGCGGGCACAGGAACAAAGGAGGCTTATGAGACAAGATGACATGGTTAAAGGAGCATTAATAGTCGGCCACAAAACTCAAAGCAAGAGTAAATCAATGAAGAATTTCCCACCTTGTCAGCATTGTGGCATAAATGGACATCCTCCACATAAATGTTGGAAGAGACCAGATGCACAATGCACAATGCAAATCTGCAAACAACTTGGTCATGAAGCTGTGATTTGCAAAAACAAATTTCAAAAAGATGAAACAGTTAACCAAGTCACTACTGAAGAAGAAGACCACTTATTTGTGGCAACTTGTTTATCAACCAAAAAATTTGATTTTTGAATCATTGATAATGGTTGTACAAAACCACGTGACGTATGAAAGAAATCTTTTTAAAGAGTTCATTCTTATGAAAAATAAGAAAGCCAAAGTTAAAAATAGTAATTGTATTCCTACAAAAGAAAAAGGGTATGTTGCAATTAAAATAAATTGAGGCACAAAAATAATTTTCAATTTGTGTCTGATATTGATAAAGTTTGTTTAGTGTTGGTCAGTTAATAGAAAAAGAATTTAAAATATTATTTTGAGACAAATATTATCAAAATCTTGATTCTACTAAGAGAGAGATTTTACAAGTTGAAATAAGAGTTAAGAGCTTCTCATTTAATCCAACAGAAGGTGCACACATGACTTGCAAGACAAAAGATGAATTGACAGACTTGTTCACAAGGTCAATTTCATTTTAGACTATAATCTACAATTTCGGATATAAGGAGTGTTGAGAATATGTCTCGGGATATTGCAGAAATAAAACAGTTAGCTACTTTTAAAGTTTTAAAATTATTTTATTAGAGTCTTGTATGACTTGAATTTATGAGTTAGTTCTTTATTTAAAGGCGGAATGGTCTGTTGGACCCTTATACTTGTATGTATTTGTATTCTAGACCATTTTACTTACTCTTTTGTCAATTGAACCCTTACACTCAGTTAAAATGAGATTTTTGAACCCCTCCAATCATGTGTGTAACTCACTCTCCCTAACAAAAATTACATGTCATATCCACATCATATATGTTAATTCCATGTCATAATTATTTCTTAAACATTTTTTAAATTATTAACTAAAAATGTCACTCAAATAAAAGATAAAAATTATAAATTTCTATTTAAAAAATAAAATAAAATAATTAATTCTCTCACTTTTCCTCCACCTCCCTTATTCCACAACCACCAAACACAGAAAAAAAAAAATCCAAAATTAATCTCCTAAATGATGAATCACTTTCCTTCTTCCTTGAACCTAAACTGAAAAGATAATTTGGGCAAACTCAAAATTTGTCAGCGGCTACAACAAATACAACATAAAAGAACAAGAATTATTTTTAATGGTCTCCTTTCTCCTTATTTTTTTCTTCTTTGAAAAATGACTATGAAGCTCAGAAAGCCAAAACTCAAACCCAATCTCAAAACCACTATGAACGAACAACCTTTTCTTAATGTCCCCAATTTAGTTTCTCCTTCACATGGACGATTAAGAAACACCAACGATGATGTTGCTGATAGGAATGAAGATCAATTTGACAAAAAATCCTACAAATTCCTTCACAACGAAGTCGATTGCAGTACGAGTGACAAATTTATTGAATTCTCTGCGATCTGGCTTGTGGCACCTCTTAACAAGCCTAACGCTGTATTTGGCAAAATTTCTAAGGAGATCGAAAACAGAATTGAGAGCATCCATTTTTTTTTTAGACCCAAGACCACTTACAATCAAGCCTAGATCTCAACACACACAAAGAAAAAAAAAGGAAAAGAAATCAATGGACGAAATGACGGAGGAAGCCACCAGAGCAAAATCGCCATCGAATGAGTAGAGTTACAGACGAAACGACGTTGCAAGGGCCGCCGAGATCTGCACATTTTCTCAGATCGTCAGAAGCAAAGGGAGGAGAAGAAGAAGGGGCTGGGAGCATTAATTCATTTTTCCTTTCTTTTCTTTGTATTATTTAATTATTTTTAAAGTGAATTTGTTGCTTTCACTCGCCTTTTTAAGTGTGAAACCATGCGCCATATTTGAGTAGCAAAATAAATGCCACATAAGCTCGGTCAAAAGTCAGAGGGTTTAAAAATCTCATTTTAACTGAGTGTAAGGGTTCAGTTGACAAAAGAGTAAATAGAATGGTCTAAAATACAAATCCATACAAGTATAAGGGTCCATCAGAACATTCCGACTTATTTAAATTTTACTAATAAGTTAGTAGCATATTTTTCTATTTTTTAGTTAGGAATTATATCTAAAAATGTATGTCTCTGAATTATTAATAAGTAATTCCTTCTGATAATACTGCAATATTTTCTCTCAAAGTCTTTCTTTGTTATTTTCTTAATTTCTTTATTAAAAAAATCAACAGAAAAACCATATGTGCCGATGAATGCACCACGAAGTTAGAACACATATCAGGCGCTAGGGTACTAGTGGTGATTAATGTTACATGATCATTACCAAAGGTTGTAAGAGTAATGGATCCAAGCGATACTATGTTTAAACAAAAGGTTAGCTATGACTGAAAACCAAAGTATTGCCCAAATTGTTGCCAAATTGGGCATCTATGCAAAAGCCAACCACCTCAAACTAAAGTTAAACAAGACGGCCCAAAGGCAAGACAAAAGAAGGTGAAACAAGTGTGGAATGCCAAGGACAACAAGGATCATGCACACCAACAAACCCCCTTCTAAGCTCACAAGTTGTGCCTATAGATGTCCCTACCCCTATACAACCTGAGATGAAATGGACAAATACAAAAGAAATCAGTTGTGCAGGGGAAAAGCCTGGCTACACATGAGGAGGATATTGCCACAATGAGTGAATTTAATCCTCTTATGGACAACACTTTCCGACAAGCCATTTAACTAGCTTTTGATAAGGCTGATAGAGGTCAGCATAGTGGAGGATCAACATGGAAGATCCCCAAACCATCAAAAAAGTCCTTATGAAGGTTGCAACATGGAATATAAGGGGATTCAGTAAGATATTTAAACATAAGAATAGAGAAAATTCCAAAAATAGCAAACATACAAGGTATAATAAGACTTTATAACTATAGTTTCCATAATTGCGCTCCATAGCTATAGTTTTGTTTGCTAAGGAAACTACAATTGTACATTTTTACCTATTTGTATATTTTGCTTATGAATATACGAATAAGATAAGTATCTACAAATTCTGCATTTATATAGTTAGGAATTTTTGAGAACTCTGTTTGTATATTTCTCTTGCTAAGATACAGACATGGTAATTTATTATGATTTTTCATAAATCGTATACAAATAGTTAGGGTAAGCATTTACAAATTTTATAATATACACAATTAGGAATCGATTTATACAATAAATTTAAAAAAATCAGGTTAATAGTAAGATCAACGATATTGTAGCTATGAATTAGAATTTCCCTAAACAATAGGTATAACATTTAATATGATTTGAATGTTTACTCTGCACAATTTTCTCTAATGAATATCCAAAATAATAAAGAGGAACATATTGATCTTATTGTTATTGTTGAGTATAGAGTTAGTAGGAAACATGCTACTAAAATAATTCAGAAGGTTGCTCCTGGATAGTCGTGATATCATAACTATTTGGGCTCTGAAAGAGGTAGAATCTGGATATTATGGAACCCCAGTATAGTCAAGATAACTGTACTACACGCCCACAATCAAATAATACACTACATAGTGGTATCGAGTTCAAATTCATTACAACATATGGACTACACACAATAGAAGATACGAAAGGATTGTGGGCTGCGATTGACAGACTATCATCTATGGTTAAACACCCATGACTTGTGATGGGATACTTCAATGCTATTTTTTAAGAGGAGAAGATAGAATTGACAGTCATGTGCTAAATAGTGAAACTAGGGACTTTGAGTAATGTCTGAGCAACAATATAATGGGCTCACAGAAATGAGAACAAGTTCAAGGAATTGCACATGGACCAACTCAAAATTGACAGGTTTGTAATTAATCATCTCTCGAAGATCAAATGGTTACACAAACCCTTGATCCACAACTTTCAGATCATTGCATGTAGTGTGTCAATATGGAAAATCAGCAAATGAATGGCCCTAGACCATTCAAAATTTTCAACCATTTGGCAGGTCACCAAGATTTCCAAGAGATAGTAAGACATCTATGGAACCAACAAGTAATAGGAGGAGGAGAAATGGACAGATTATAGAAAAATTGAAGATGTTGAAAATAAAGCTCAAACAACTACACACATGCTTAACCAAAGGTTGAAGTTTATATAAAACTAGCTAGAAAGCAACTCACTGAGATTCAAATGAACTAAGGGATAAGTATGATGATGAGTCAAGATATTTGGAAAAGAGAGAGATGAAACTCAAGCTTAAAAATGGGTCTCGGTGGAAGAAAACATCCTCCGGCATAAGTCTAAAGTACAATGGCTAAGACTGGGAAACTTCAATTTTGCATATTTCCATGCTAGCATCAAAAACATGATTGACCAGAATTGCATAAAAAGAATGGTCGCCAATGATAAGGACTCTGTGCAAACTAGAACTGAGATAGATAAAGAAGTAATGAGTTTCTACATGAAACCGCTAGGATTAAATTCTATTGAAATACATGCTACTGATCCCATGATCACGTACTGTGGACATGTGCTAATTAAATAGAGAGCAACAATAATATCTTATATTAGGAATGAAGAAATAACTTTGGCTTTAAAAAGTTGTGCGGACTAAAAGGCTTCAGGATGTGACAGATGCAATGTTTTTTTCTTCAAGAAAGCTTGGAAGACTATCAGTGTGAAAGGAGTATTTCAACAGAACAAGATGTTTAGAACCATCAATTGCACAAATGTCACTCTCCTACCAAAGGTACAAAATCCTTCTTCCGTAAAACAATATAAGTCTATAGCCTGTTACACAATGTTGTATAAGCTAATTTCTGAAGTGCTTACCAATAGAGTTCAAATAATCATGGACACTTTGATAGATAATAGTCAGACAACTTTTGTAATAGGGAGGGCAATCAATGATAACATTTTATAGAGCCATGAACTGATAAAGGAATATAGGAGGAAGAATATGTCTCCGAAATGTATGCTTAACATAGACATGCAAAAAGCTTATGATTTTTTGGAATGAGATTTTCTTAAGCAAATTCTTACTGCTTTGCACTTCCTAAGGTGTTTGTGGAATGGATTCTAATATGTGTCACCACTGTATATATCATATTCAATTGTGATCAATGGTCATCCTACCAGCCCTTGCAATGCCAAAAAAGGGGTTGCGACATGGAGATCCCCTATCCTCTTTTGTTTGTCTTGGACATGGAATGATCCTCAAAACTCCTCAGCTTTCAGCCCATATTGAAGTACCATCCTAAATGCAGTAGGTTGAACCTGATTCAATTAGATTTGTTGATGATCTCCTATTATACTGTGAAGGAGATGTCAAATCAATTTAGTTACTCTTTACTGAATTCCAAGAATTCTCTAAAGCTTCCGGCCTTATTGCTAATCCCTCTAAAAGTTCTCTCTTTTGTGATAGTGTGTTAACTCAGATGCAAATATAGATATCCAAAATATCTTGGGGTTTAGTATGTGTGCTTACCTTTCAGATATTCAGGAGTCCCTTTGAGTTCAAAACGAATCCCCATTGTTCAATGCCAACCTATCTTAGACAATATCCTTAGCAGAATCAAATCTTGGACCATTGATTTTTTTTCCTATGCATGTAGAGCTCAGCTTATAAACTGTGTCTTGTTTTCCATCCTAGTATCTTGGTCCCAGATCTTTGTCTTGCTGAAAAAAATAGTAAAGCTAATTGAAGCAACTTGCAGAAACTTCTTATGGGTTAGAGGCACTGAAATGTCAAAGAAAGCTTTATTAGCTTGGTATAGAGACTAGAGCTTGCTACCCTAAGTCTGGTGGTGGTCTAGACATTCTTGATATCTCTACTTGGAATAAGAACCAATAGCTAAACTCGTATGGAACATTTGCAATAAAAAGACAAAGCTTTGGGTAAATGGATCTATAGCTACTATGGAGGGAGGAGGAACTTACTGTAGGACCTTTAAAGGCAAGCAACCTTGTCTGCACAAAAGATTCTCAAAGCAACAAATACTTAAGTAAGAGCAGGGCATGCTGTAACAGATTCATACTTCTCGAACAAAGAATTCTATAACAAGTTGAGAGGCAGTACACCAGAAGTTTCATGGAGAAAGCTAACTTGTAATAGTATCATGGGTTTGCTCAGGTATGTGTTCATGCTGCACACAAGAGACTTACTACTCGTGATAGATTGCATAAATGGGAAAAGGAAAATGAGACCATTGCATACTTATTCTTTGAATGTTATGTATGAAAGATGTTGTTGGTGCAATGGCTGAACATCAATAGAGACCTTATGCTATCGAATGAAAAACTCACATCACATGGACAGAGAAATGTGCAACAGGAAGAAAGCTAAGAGACACTATGTGCATAATGAAGTTAGCAGGAGCAAAATACCACATTTGGAGAGAGAGGAACATGCGTATCTTCCAGCAAAAGATTCAACAACCAAAGATCATTCAAGAGATCCATTATAAGGCACAAAGCGAGACTAGAGTAGCAACTTGGTTAGTAAATCTCAATGTGTAATATAATGAAGCAATGACAATACATTAGCTATCTTGGTTTAGTAGCTTGAACTGACTATTGGGTAGCATGTTCACCTCTTGTACTTCATTTCTCACTTTGGTATGATACAACTATTTAGCCAAAAAAAAAAATAAGAAAATAGTCATATGTGTATTCTACACAAAAATAGGTGGAATTGATACATATATATAATTTTTTGATTGAATTGACATGTTTAGCCAAATAAGTATTTAGCAAAAGGCCTAAAAGCTTATGTATTAAATAGTCATATGTGTATTCTGCAAAAAAATAGGAGAGGGAATTCCTATTCACACTCATCTCTCTATCTTCAAATTATTTTTCTTAAAAATAGTAGACGATATTTAATATCATCTCTCTTTTCAACTTCCAAACATTTTTCCATAAAATACTCCCTCCGTTTAAAAAAGAATGATCTTATTTCCTTTTTAGTTTGTTTAAAAAGAATGACCCATTTCATTTTTAGGCAACACTTTAACTTTAACTTTTCACGTGGCATGTTTAAGACCACAAGATTAAAGGGCATTTTGATACATTTGACATAACTTTAATTTAGAACCACAAGATTAAAAAGTCTTCTTTCTTTTCTTAAACTCCGTTCTAAATCAAACTAGGTCATTATTTTTGAAACAAAGGGAGTAGTAAAAAGTTATTTATAATTATTTCTCCCCTTGAATTTAGTAAAGATATTTTATCATGGCTATTCTTTCTTTTAAAGGTATTCCAACGAGTCTACTATCTATAAAGGGTAACTTTCATATATAGTCACTTAAAAATAGCTTAATCACTCTCCATAGTTATAGTTTGATAATTACAATTTGTAGCGACATGTTATATGGAGGAAGAGGCGAGCGAGACTGGGGAGAGAGGAGAGAGAGAGGGGAAAAAGAGTGGGAGAAAGGTGAATTTTATATGTATATTGGTTAGATAATTGTATATTATACATATGTATTTGTATATATGGCAAGAGAGATTGGTAAGGGGAGGAGATAGGCGAGCGAGATCGAGAAAGAGAGGAGAGAGGAAAGAGAGAGAGAGGGCAGAGAGTGGGAGAGAGGTGAATTGTATATGTATATAATTGTATGTTATACATATGTATTTGTATATATGGCAAGCGAGATTAGGGAGAGGGAGGAGAGAGGGCGAGTGAGATTGAGAGAGGAAGGAGAGAGGCGAGCGAGAGAGGGTAGAGAGAGGGAAAGAGGTGAATTGTATATGTATATAGGTTAAATAATTGTACATTATATATATGTATTTGTATATCCTGACGAATTATATATATACATACGTGCCTAATTATATAAACTCGAACTCAGTCCACGTAATTAATGTATAATGTTAGTCGCGAGTGGTAATTATAGCAAACTATAGCTATGACGAGTAATTAAATAGATTAAGTTTGCTTACCCGCGTAATTTTCTCATCTATAAATTAGTTTCTTCAACTGTTTGCTAGAAGTTATGGTGAGAAATCCAATTCATATTCACTTAACAAGTTTATATATGTTTGTTTGCATTGGTATTCATTGATTTGTATTCATCCAATAGATTGATATATGTTTGTATTTGACACATTCGTTTGTATTCATTAATAAATTTGGTATACATTTGTTTGCATTGGTATCTTTCTAATTTACATAGGTATACATTGGTCCGTACTCATCTACAAATGTATATGCATTTGTTAAATCTAAATTGATATCCATTGATCCGTATTCACCTAACAAATTTGTATACATTTATTTAAATAGAGATGGGTATTCATTGATATACATTGATCTCTATATATTCATTTAATAAATATGTATACATTTGTTTCCATTACTATTTTGGGATACGATCAACAAAATTAATTAACAATTAGTATAGTATATACATTGGTTTGTATTCATTAACAAACCAATACAAATTAATATTAATTATTAAATTCAATATTTTATAAAATTGTCAAAAATATGTTACTTAATTATTGAAAAAACTTTAATCTCAGAAATCACAATATCCTACATTTGTTTTTGAGAGGGGACGTTGCAAGATTATATGTGAGAGAGAAATTTAAAGAGGGAATAATGAATAAACATATAGTCATATAAGGAGTGAAATAAGGAGGGAAAGAGAAATTGTAGGGGAGAAAAAGACGTATAAGAATTTTAGATAGAGAAAAAGGGAGACAAAAAACTACAGCTGTCAATATGGGCTAACCCATCCCATCCGGGCTAAATCATACAGGTTTCGATATTTTACGGGTCAGGCCGGGCTAGCCCATTTTCGGAGTGGGCCAGAAAATGGCCGGCCCAACTCATAAGTACGTGGCTACAGGCTTGCCGGGTCAGCCCACTTTTTTTTAAAAATATATTATTTTTAGAATTATTAAATTAAATTATACATTATAATTTAAAAATATTATCATAAATATCGACAAAACAATATTACATGTTGTTAATGTTACTACTTTTTAATCAAATCCACAAATAAAATTATTTTTATAATATTTATTAAAAATTTTTTCAAGTAAAAGTATAAATATCTAAATAGAAATATTAACCTAATTGTTTTGAGTTTGGACTTTCTTTAATTTTAAATTTTAATATTATATTATATTTTTTAATTATTTTATTGGCCCACGGGCCGGTCCGACCGATATTTCTCAAGCCCCACAAATCAGCATGCTTATTCAGGCCGGGCTAAAAGCCCTTTTCTCAAATGGGCTCCAAAAATCGTAGCTCAGCCCTATTAAATCCCGGGTTAGGCCAGACCGGCCCAACATGCCTAGCCATATTGACGGCTCTACAAAAAACACAAAAAAAAATCTTTTAATTCGGTTGAAAAATAAAAGGCCAAATACATACGCAGATCCCTAAAGTTGTTCGATTTCCCCCCCCCAGGTACCTCAACTAACTCAGTTTCCTATTGAATCCTTGAACCCCCAATAATTTGATCCTTTTAAATATTCTTGGCTGATGTGGAGCCAAACGTGATCTCACGTCCTTTAAGCGCGTGCAGACGCTTTAAAACCGTCTAATTACTTTTTTTTTAAAGCATACAATATAACAGTCCTAATTAGCTCTATTTCTATTCCTAAATCCTAAAATTATTTGAGATGAATAATTAAACCGCTAAAATGTGTTTAACCTTGTAAATACAAAATAAGAACAAAAAACACGAAATTAAAAAGCAGACCTTAAAACTCAGATTCCAATGAAGAACGAAAATTTCCTAATGCCACAAATTATTCTCCAATCCGAGCCACTTCATAGAAGAACACCAGTTAAAATACCCTTTTGATAAGAAATTAAGAAACCCCAAATCGCAAATTCAGATTCCGAACAATGCTTTAAACACCTGAGTACAGCAAAAAAAAAATATAATGCTTTTTGAAGAGTACGCAAACCAAATGGTGAGCATGGATCTGAAAAAACAATATAGGCAATAGAAGAAGACATGGGTACAATGGAAAAACAATGGGAAATATTTTAATAAGGGTAATTAATGGAGAATGAAGCTAAATGTAGATCAGAAAGCGGAATTTCAGGGAGAAGAAGAAGGGGGTAAAGATGAAATTTGGATTTATAGGGAACTGAATTCGAGGCCAAAACTATACAATTAGTCAAATTATTGTTAATAAAGTATTTATTTCCCCCCATTTTTTTGTGTCCTTTGAGCTTTATCAATCTTCAACAACAATTAACAATCTACTGAAGAGCTCCTCTAATGGCGAAACACATATGTTTGAAGTTCAAACTGAGGAAATTTATGCGGATGAGAAAATGGCTGGGTTTGCACGATGCTCAAGAATCGGGGAGATCATATGGAGGATCGGGTTAGAAGTGTTTTTGGGGGAATTGGTTTTTAGGTTTGAGGATTTAATATGTGGCGCTGACGTGTAATTGGGTTGAAGTATATTGGTCGAAATTTCCACGTAGGGAAGGTTCATCTCACGCGCCCAATTACCAAAAATAATTTGTTGAAATTTGGCTCCACATCAACCAAGAATATTTAAAAGGATCAGAATATTGGGGGTTCAAGGATTCAATAGAAAATTGGGTTAGTTGAGGTACCTGAGGAAAAAAACTGAACAACTTTAGGGACCTGCGTATGTATTTGGCCAAAATAAAAAGAGGAGAAAAAAGAAGCAATAAAGAAATAAATTATCCTTTTCAAGGAAAAAGAAGAAATCAAAGGAAGTTATGTGGAAAAATAGAGAAAAAGAAGGAAAAAGAAGGAAAAAGAAGGAAAAAGTAGTTTTACTTTTCAATAATGCAAAAACTATGCTATTGAATGACAAAATATGTACAAAAATACCCTTTTTAGCCTCATGTTGCAACATTTTTTCATACTAATTCGATAAAAATTAAGCACAAAGATATTCTTGGCCTTCTATTTGTCTATATGCTTGGACCTTTTTTTTAATCTACATCTATATCTATTTATATTATATTAAAAACTCTTTGAAATATTAATCGGACCTTTTGTCCTTCATTAAAAGAATCTATAATTGATAAAATTGTCATTTACAATTTTTCTTAAATTATTATTTAATAAAAAAAATTAACATAAAAAATAAAAATTCGAGGGGTTTGGTTATAAGCGTGTATTTAAGCTTAGTTCGTCAACTGTAAGAGTGTTTTTAAGCTTGTCAGTGGTTCTGAGACGAAATAAATAATCGGCGCCAAGTTTGAGGTTATATTTTTGATACTTCTCTCTTTTAAAATAAAAACAAATTAAATACTTTATTTGAATAAAACATGAATATTGAACTTGAGTTATTAACTAAATATTACCCTTTTTCTAAATTATTTTTTAATTACAATTTGAATTAGAATTTAAATAGGCAATTCTAAAACTTTTCATTACACTCACTCAATAACTGATTAACAGAAAACTAATAAAATAAACAAAATTAGATTTGGTAAAATCTATATCTATATCTATATATAACAAGATAAACAAATGTGTTACGTGTTAGCATCTATGTCTATATATAATAAGAGAGACAAAATTGTCCTGTGTCAACACCGCAAAATCGTTGAACTTTTAGTTTTTTTAAAATTCAAATGATTATACATCTTTTATCTATGTATAATAATAAAAGACAAAAACTTTCACGTCTTTCATTACAAAATATTTATCATTGAAATTAAAAATCAATCAAAAATAGGATAATGCGGTTATTGAAGAATTTTTTTCTTTTTAAAAAACAAATTATTAAAGTAATAAAATAAAATCAACTAATTTTTTTTTGGGGGGGGGGGGGGGTTTGACTAACTACACATTCTTTTTTATTGCTATTTTTCTGTTATTTTCTATCATTCTAAAAAATTATAAATCTCTCTTTAATTTCCACATTTCTCTCACTTTTCCAAATGCATCTAAATTATCCCCCCAATAATCCCCCCTTCCGTTTTTCACGCCTAAAATCACGCCTTGGTATCACAAATTATCTACATCTCTCTATTTTTGAATTTCAAATATTTTCTCTTTCCAATTTATGATTGTAAGTTATTGAAGAGACAGTTCATCTTCATCCATTTTTTTCTTTCCACTTCATCAAGTATCATTAATTATCGGCAACATGGTTTTATTCATAACTCAGTGTATATAGAGATTTGAGAGACGAAAATTTGAAGTTTGAGTTTTTTGGAATTGTTATTTGAAAAAGATTGATACCAATTTGATTTGCATAATTTGAGAAACAGACATTTAATTTTATATTTAATTTCCTTTTTAATATCAATAAGCTACTTTTATAATATATCAAATGGGATGCATTCGGATGACAACAATTTTACGGGATTTTGTAAATTAAAAAAGAGTAGGGATCAGATGTAATTTGTTTCTTACCATGTAAACAATATTCAAAATCTGTTTCAAGAATGACCTGCTTGTAACCCAAATCTCATGCCAACATAAAGCCACGGTAGATCTTTTTCTTTGCCTTCCAAGATATTGCGTATAAAGAGAAAGATAGCCAGTCCGCAGAGCCTATTTCCTATTTGATTCTCTAGGCTAGTGGTCCCTTTTTGTCTGGCATGAATAGTAAGTGGGACCTCATGTTCGCCGCATAACCATATTTGCATGGAATTACATCAATACATTACTTAGACGAGCTAGTAGCTAGCTATCTCGATTCACACCAAGTTTTCTTTGTCGGACACGGAGAAAGCTCCAAAAATTACCCTGGGGTTAGACCACTCTACGGACCCCCTTTTGACGGCTTCCTAAATATTTTACATTTTTTTCCTAACCTTTCCCATCTCTATCCATTTGTATACCAGATCATTTTTTCTTATTGGCACAATTGCATTCGTAGAAATTTTTTGTTTCTTTTCCGAAGCACAAAGATTATAATTATTTACGATCAAACATATGGTCAATTTAACAAACTCGGAACATGTTAGGGTTTTGCTCTTATTTCTTACCTTATTTGAGTTTTTTTTTTAAAAAAGAAAAGACAAAATATTATCATAAGTATTTTTACTTTCCCTGAAAGAAAAATATAATATTCTTCCATATTTGGTTTTTATTCTTTTCTTGAAGGAAAAGTTTGAAGAACTATAAATTACAGATGAGTATTTTCATAAAGAACACAAGAATCCCAATATAGTTGTTTAGAGAGTTTTGTTTATGGAGAATTTTTCTCTTTACAATTTTAATATTGGGAAAAGGGTCAAAAATACCCCTCAACTTTAATTTATTGTTATTTTACCCTTGCCGTTAAAATGAAGTTAAATTTACCCTTCTTGTTATTAATTTCACTAAAATTACCCCTCATTAGATGGAATTCCCAAAATTGACCCAATTACCCGATTTTGTATTTATAAAAAAACCCTATTCTCTCTTTTTAACCCAAAGATCCGACCCACCAACCAATTAACTAGACAAATCCTTGACGTGGGGAGGAAGATAAATCTCTCTCTCTCTTACTGCTTTAGGTGATAAATCAAAACTTTTGATGGTCGTCCATGTTAGCCCATACGAAGAGGATGTTGGAGAGACAACATGCTCCTCTACCTTTGCAAAGAGAGCATAATCAGTGGAATGCAATAGAGAACTCTCAGAAGCAATCTTTTTCTTTTTTTTTGGGGTATTGTCTCTGACAACCTTGCGGCTTAGCCTTATTTATTGTTTTGCATTCCTTTAGGAATCAAAGAAGCAAATAGAAAGGAGATTGCGGAGCAAATGAAGGAATTGTTGAAGAAGGATGTACAGAACATAATACTCAAATATGGTAAATTTGGGAGAAAATGGAAATGGATAGTAGGGTTAATTGGGTTAATTGATACCAGATGGATCGGATCTTTGGGTTAAAAATAGAGAATAGTTTTTTTTTTAAAAAAAAAATCGGGTAATTGGGTCAATTTTGGGGATTCCGTCTAATGAGGGATAATTTTAGTGAAATTAATAACGGGAGGGATAAATTTAACTTCATTTTAACGGCGAGGGTAAAATCAAACAATAAACTAAAGTTGAGGGGTATTTTTGACCCTTTTCCCTTTAATATTTTTCTTTATATTAGTTTTTGATATAAATATTTGTCATCTAATTTATCAATCATGTGATTTACAAATTATAAGATTTCGCATGACGCCCTAATCACTTTTGAACCCAACAGAACACTCCATCAAATTGAGCCAAATTTACTCCATTCTCCAATTTGGTAACTAGATTCTCAGTTCAAATAATATACTATATTATATACAAGTCAATTCTTCAAAAATGGAATGACAAATTATAGTTAATTAACTATATGTTGCTTAGTATAAAAGGAATCATCCAAGACCATAATTGGTGAATTATAAATTGAGTGGTATCATCTTCATTTCCTTCAAATTACCTCTTCTGGAAATTGAATGATTTTATTGCATATGCAAAAATCACTGCAAACAGCAGGCTAAAGCCAACAACCATAAAACCGGCAACCGCAATGAAATCATGCCTGTATCCAAATACATTCTTCACCAAAAGGTTTGCTGGAAGTGACTGAATTCCATTTGATAGTTTCACTAGTCTTACGTTATCACCATACTGGGACACGACAAGCCCATATAAAGTCCAAGCTACAGGATTTGCCCAGTAATACCATCTCCACCATATTGGGATCCTCTGTTTCAAAATATGTTATTAGAAACAAAAAGTTGAGAAGAATGTGAGATACTTTGACTCAGCACGGAGTTTAAGAAAGGAAGGAGGACTTTTGAAACTTGTGATCTAAAATGAATGATAGAAATTTGTGTGACGATAAATCATTTCAGTAAGGATAACATAAACCTGTCATTCTTTGTAGAACTGACTAAAAAGGAAAGTAAGACATAAATTGAGACAAAGAGAGTACTTCATTACCTTATGAGGTATCATGAAACCACTGAAAAGGTTCCAAATCATGTAAAAAGGAGCAGAAACAACGGCAGCCACGTTGTGATTGGGTGTGATTGCAGTAGTCATCATACCGTAAAAGGTGAAGTACAACATAGTGAAGTACATAAACAATAGGTACCATAAATATTTTGATGCAGTCCATTCAAAAGCTGCCATTGAATAGAATATAGTGCTGTATATTATTGCTTGTGAAAACACATACGGAAACTCAATAGCAACCTGCATAGTAAAGTGGAACATTGTTAAGAATGTTACGGAAGCCGAATGTAGAGAGAGTGATGGAATCACAACTACTATATCTAAAGGTAGCTAATAAATAGTAAATGAGACAACAATAAAAGAAACACCAGAAATTAACGAGGTTCGGCAAACTTTTGTTTTCTTTTGCCTATTCCTCGGACACAACCAACCAATATTTATTTCACTCCAAAAGAGTACAAGTGAAATACTACAAGAGAGAAAGAAGAACAAATGCCTTAGAAAATGAGAAGGCAAGTGAGAGGTGTGTTACAAATGAATTAGGAGCTACCTATTTATAGGAGTGAATTCTTCCCATTGATGTCATCCATGACATCACAATATGTCAAAATGTCAAGATTTACCTTGTGAAACCAATTTATTGTTCACCTAAATTTCACCTACCAAAGGTGCTATCTTGACTTTTCTACCAATGAAGAATTATCCTCCTAACTATCATATCTTCTCATTAATCCATTTTTGAATCTTGTCAAATTTAACAAATCTCCACCGTGGCAAGATTCTCCATTTTCAACTTTCTCTCAACAATAATTTTGTGTCTTCAACCATAATCTTCAATGTTCAACAATGTTGATCAAGTTCAAACAATGTTGAAACTTGACCGCAGTCACCACTTTTGTCAACATATCGGCAGGATTATCTGTCGTATGAATTTTCTGCATTATGACTCCACCATCTTCTATGATGTCTCGTATGAAATGATATCGGACGTCAATGTTCTTCGTCCTTGTATGATAAACTTGGTTCTTTGCTAATTGAATAGCACTCTGACTATCACAAAATATTGTGATTCCTTCTTGTCCAATACCAAGTTCTCTAAACAATACTTGAAGCCAAATTGCTTCCTTCGCAGCCTCTGTAATTGCCATGTACTCTGCCTCAGTGGTAGACAAAGCAACTGTTGACTGCAAAGTAGACTTCCAACTAACTGGTGCATTTGCAATAGTGAAAACATAACCAGTAGTTGATCTTCGTTTGTCCAAATCACCTGCATAATCTGAGTCACAATATCCAACAAGATATTGACTATCTTTCTGCTCAAAAACCAAACCAACATCTACAGTATTATGAATATACCGTAGAATCCATTTTACAGCCTGCCAATGATCCTTTCCAGGATTGTGCATGTACCTGCTTACAACTCCAACAACGTGTGAAATATCTGGCCTTGTGCAAACCATTGCATACATCAAGCTACCAATAGCATTCGCGTATGGTACTCTTGACATATATTCTCGTTCAGCTTCATTCTTAAGTGACATAGCATCACTAAGCTTAAAATGAGGAGCAAGCGGAGTGCTAACCGACTTCGTTTTTTCATTCATACCGAATCGGTTTAGTACTCTCTTCAAATATTCTTTCTGAGATAAATAGAGTTTCTTTGAATGTCTATATCTTTTTATCTTCATGCCAAGAATCTTCTTTGCCTCACCCAAATCCTTCATCTCAAACTCCTTTCTTAGTTGAATCTTTAGCTTCTCAATTTCCTCTTGACTTTTAGAAGCTATCAACATATCATCAACATATAGGAGAAGATATATAAAGGAATTATCTTCAAGCTTGCGCAAATACACACAATGATCGTATTTGCTTCTTATGTACCTTTGCTGCAACATAAACTTGTCAAATCGTTTGTACCATTGTCTAGAAGATTGTTTCAATCCGTACAATGATTTTTCAAGTTTGCACACCATATTTTCTTTTCCATCAACTTTGAATCCTTCTGGCTGAGTCATATAGATTTCCTCTTCCAAGTCTCCATGTAAAAAAGCAGTTTTTACATCTAACTGAACTAGTTCCAAATTCAACTGTGCTACCAAAGCCAACAAAACTCTAATGGAGGAGTGTTTCACAACTGGAGAAAATACCTCATTATAATCAATTCCCTCCTTTTGAGCATATCCTTTGGCCACCAATCTTGCTTTGTAGCGAACATGTTCTTGGTTAGGAAATCTCTCTTTCTTTGCAAATACCCATTTGCACCAATTGCTTTCTTGCCCTCTGGGAGATTGGCCAATCTCCATGTATGATTCTGAGGAAGGGATTGCATTTCTTGGCATTCCTCCACTTATCTTCTTGTGAACTTTGGACTGCGCCTTTATAAGTGGTAGGAATGTCATCGGCTGCAATTGAGTTAGCACAAGCCACCATATCTGTGAGTCGAGCAGGTTTTCTTATTGTCCATTTTGGCTTGCTCGTTGCTATTGATTCAAGTTGTGATTGAGGTTCTTGAGATGGAACCTCCTCTTCGACTGGCTCTCCTTCAAGAGGAAAATCTTCTGTTGTTTCCTCGTTTGATCCCTGTGTTGGGAAAATTATCTTTCCCTCAAACTCCACCTGCTTTGAAGCACCATCAATTTGTTTGGCTTCTTCAAGTGTTACCTTATTTGGCAAGGTAGATTCATCAAAGGTAACATCCCTGCTGAAAATAACTTTTCTTGTCTCTGGACACCATAAACGGTATCCTTTGACTCCAGAAGTAATTCCCATAAATAAAGCTTTCTTTGCTCTTGGGTCCAATTTTGACTCTCTTACATGATAATATGCAATTGAGCCAAATACATATAAAGAACCATAATCTTCAGCAGGTTTTCCATACCATTTTTCAAATGGTGTCTTCCCACCAATAGCAGCAGATGGTAGACGATTAATGAGGTGGCACGCATATGTTATTGCCTCAGCCCAAAATTCTTTGCCCCAGCCAGCATTGGACAACATACACCGAACTTTTTCCAGCAAAGTTCGGTTCATGCGTTCTGCCACTCCATTCTGTTGTGGTGTATTTCTGACGGTGAAATGTCTGACGATGCCATTTTCCTCACAAGTTTTCTGAAAAAGATCATTTTTGTATTCGCCACCATTGTCTGTGCGAAGACACTTGATCTTTCTGCCATTTTGAGTTTCTATCATCGCCTTCCATTTGAGAAAAATTCCCAATACTTCATCTTTTGTTTTCATCGTATACACCCACAATCTTCGAGAAAAGTCATCAACAAAGGTTACAAAATAGTGTTTCCCAACTAATGAAGATGTTTTGGAAGCACCCCAAACATCCGAATGAACATAATCCAAAATACCTTTAGTATTATGGATAGCTGTTCCAAATTTAACCCTTGTTTGCTTTCCCTTGATACAATGCTCACAAAACTCCAAGTTGCAAGTTTTTACTCCTTTTAGCAATCCTTGATCTGATAAAGTTTTCAAGGATTTCCCTCCAGCATGTCCCAAGCGCATATGCCACAGCTTGGTCATTTCTGCCTCCTTCTCGTCATTGGATGTTGTTGCCACTGTCCCAATAACTGTACTACCTTGATAGTGGTACATGTTATTATTTCTTCGATTTGCCTTCATTACCACCAGTGCACCAGAGCATATTCTCATCACGCCATTATCTGCAATGACTTTGAACCCCTTAGATTCTAGGGCTCCTACAGAAATGAGATTTTTCTTCAAATCTGGTACATATTGAACATCTGTTAATGTTCTACTTAATCCATCATGGTTCCTTAATCGGATTGAACCAACACCATATGCGGTAAGAAGATTATTGTTTGCAGTGTGAATAACTCCACATTCTCCTTCTTGTAAATCAATAAACCAGTCCCGATTGGGACACATATGATAACTACAAGCTGAGTCCATCAACCATACATCAAATGATTTGGATGGATCTGTTGTAACTAGTGAATAATCGGAGTCATCACAATCAGCCACATTTGAATCCATGACAGCCTTCCCATTATTTGGTTTGGCTTTGCTATTCAACTTTGGACAGTCTTTTTTCCAATGCCCTTTTTCTCGGCAAAAGGCACATTTATCTTTGCTGAGTCTCGATCTTCACTTGGATCTCCCTTTCTTCGTTCTCATATGATTTTGAGAATGACCTCTCGCAACCAGTGCTTTTGCTTCTCCGCCTTTTTGTTTTTCTCTCTTTCTTTGTTCATAACTGTATAAGGCAGAACAAACTTCTTTGAGAGATACTTCATCATTCCAATGCAGTAGAGTCGTTTCAAGATGCTCGAACTCATCGGGAAGTGAACTTAACAACATTAAGGCCATATCTCCATCCGTAAAAGTCATGTCCATATTCCGCAAATCTGTCGCCAACTTATTAAAGCTGGTGATATGATCATTCATTGTGCTACCAGGAATATAAGTGAAGCGTAACAGTCTTCTTTTCATGTAAAGTTTATTTTGACTGTTTTTCTTCAAGAATTTCTCCTCCAATGAATTCCATAATTTATTTGCAGATGTTTCCTTCGTGTATGGATACTTTTGTTCTCTTGCAAGGTAAGATCGAATGGTACCGCAAGCAACACGGTTGATAATCTTCCAATCTTCTTCTCCTACACCGTCTGGTTTCTTTTCTTCAATGGCAATATCTAGCCCTTGTTGAAAAAGAACATCAAGGACCTCGCCTTGCCACATTCCGAAATGTCCTGACCCGTCAAAAATGTCAACTGCAAATTTCGCATTTGACATAATTCTTGTCATAAGCGAAGATGCCAATGATGACGTATTATTGACACTTGATGTGGACTCATCATTTTTCTTATCTCCCATTTTACTACAAATACTATTTACTAGCTAACAATGCAAAGACCAAAGTAAATCTTTTTCTGATGTGGAAGTTCAGACTATGCTGCAACCACAGAACATACTCAGATAATACCTTGGCCCTGATACCAATTGTTGTGGAAGCCGAATATAGAGAGAGTGATGGAATCACAACTACTATATCTAAAGGTAGCTAATAAATAGTAAATGAGACAACAATAAAAGGAACACCAGAAATTAACGAGGTTCGACAAACTTTTGTTTTCTTTTGCCTATTCCTCGGACACAACCAACCAATATTTATTTCACTCCAAAAGAGTACAAGTGAAATACTACAAGAGAAAAAGAAGAACAAATGCCTTAGGAGATGAGAAGGCAAGTGAAATGTGTGTTACAAATGAATTAGGAGCTACCTAATTATAGGAGTGAATTCTTCCTATTGATGTCATCCATGACATCACAATATGTCAAAATGTCAAGATTTACCTTGTGAAACCAATTTATTGTTCACCTAAATTTCACCTACCAAAGGTGCTATCTTGACTTTTCTACCAATGAAGAATTATCCTCCTAACTATCATATCTTCTCATTAATCCATTTTTGAATCTTGTCAAATTTAACAAAGAATACCAAAGAAAAAAAAACAAGTTTTTAACTACTTATAAAGGAAACAGAAATACGGGGAAACCTGAGCAAATGCAAATGGTAAAGCTGAGTACATCCCTGCAGCTCTCTCTCGGTATGAGACAAATCTTTCAACGGAAATAACTGGTTGGACAGCAGTGCCATTTGTAACTCCAACGAACAACACTGCAACATACATGGATCCCATTGCATTGAATAAATCCTGCTGTGAATCCCTGTTGAGAGTAACATATTGACAGTAACAAACAATATGTGATGACGACAAAGGACTGTAAGTGCAAAACATGTTCAGGTAACTATAAATGTAGAAAGAAACCTTTTTGATCCGAATCTCCAACAAATTGTCCCCAGCATCAAAGATATGATGAGCGTATAGAAGAATCGAACAGCAGTATATTGTGGATTGCGCCAATACGAGAGATTTTGCTTCCAAAGGCAAGCTAGGAACTGACTGAAATAGGACTGACAGTACTTAGCAGGGAAATTCAAATCTTTTGAATCGCCACGTGACCTGCTTAGCCTTTCAACCAAAACTTGATTATATCTGGAAACACAAGAAAAGAAGTAAAGAGTTAAGGAAAAGAGCATAGAGTAAGTTAGAGATGAGAAAACTGTTCGTACTGAAAAAGGTTTGATCTTTGGTAAATTTCTGCAAAATCTACACCAAGTCGAGTTTCTTCTACTGACGAAGTAACCTCCAACATCCATGTAGCTGGATTATATCCAGGTCTTATTCTGGGTACTCCTTCAATTGCCTACACGACAAGTGTAATATATACCTACTTTTAGATGATCATATGTCAAGAAATTAGCAAAATGCACACAATGGAAACAAAAAGTTTGTAAGTATATAACCTCAAAATACTCGATTAATTTGCAAGATTTAGGACCAAGAGGTCCTGCATAAATGAGCTCTCCTCCGCGCTTCATAAACAAAAGCTGCCATTACAGTAGAAATCAATCGTCAAATAATGAGAAGCAAGCAACAATACATTTGTCTATTATATTCTGTACAATGGACTGATACTCCTCGATACTATCGTATTATGAGCATAAGCAAGTTAAGCATCGTATATTCAGTCTCATTTTGTACTTCTCTATGCTGTCTAAGCTTCCAACAAGAATATTGTTAATTATGTCTTGAACTTTTTCTCGTATATTTTAGGAAACTCATAATCTCTATTGGCTTAGGAACCCTTTGTGCTAATAGATTTGGGAAAGGAATATATTGTCCTTTTAGGATTATGAGAACCTTTTCCATATAGGTTTGATACTACTTGAGATCTATATATAGGGGATATAGTTGGGGATTCTAAAGCATTGTAAAGGACACAATGTAGTCTTAAAGGCTTGAGACATTATAAACTTTTTTTTGTAGTGAAAAACTCTATCTGCTATTGCTTAGAGGATTAGGCCTAGCCGAGCCTCATTAAATCCATCTGTTATTTTTCTTCTATATTTTCTTTGTTTGTGATTGTGTGCTAGTTATACATCCACGATATTTCCGCAACACTTGCTTCTTGTCTTCATACTGGTTCTATCCCTCTTTGGCTGTTTCTTCCTGTAGATGAACTCCTCGACTGCATTTAGTTGTAATGAGCACCTACATTTTCTATCCCTCTTTGTCCTCTTCAGCCTACTGGTTTCAAGTCCTCTTCAGTTACCTCTTTTATTGGTCGTACTGACAAACTTATACCACCTTTTTCTTTTCTAAAGCTGTGGCCGCTCTTCGGTACTTATTGAACATCTTTACCTGTTTTTTTTTTCCAGTAACACAACACCATACTTATAATCACAACAGCAGCCCAAGACTCCTGGTTTCTCTCAGTAACATCTAGCAGATACTTTTTTTCAGAACTCATTGGAAGTATTCAAAATTTCTTGCTAAACTTACTTCAGACAAGACTCCTGGTTTCTCTCAGTAACATCTAGCAGATACTTTTTTTCAGAACTCATTGGAAGTATTCAAAACTTCTTGCTAAACTTAATTCAGACAGAGAAGTAAGTTCTCATGGCTAATTCAGCCCAATGGTGTATGTGCTGATGATTCAGTCCTTGACGTCCACATGTTGAAAGTTCTTTGATTGGCCTCTCCACATGGAAAGGCTTCTAAGTTTCAAGCAGCAGTGAAACCACACCATAATAAGAAATGATAAACTTGGCACACATGGTCCATCTAAAAGCGACTCCTAAGGGTGACTCCACTTATATATTTGACTCATATGATAAACTTGGCACTCTCGGTTCATTGAGAAATAAAAATCAAAATTCACCAGCTTCCTATGATTGCTCTATTTGTAAATTAGGCAAAAGTAAAACTCTTCCTTTTACTAATTTTGGTAGCTGTGTTACAAAGTGTTTTAATGTCATTCATAGTGGTGTTTGGGGAATTCCACCAATTATTTCTCATGTTCATTTCTAGTACTTTGTGACATTCATAGACGGTCATAGTCGGTTTACATGGGTGTATTTTCTCCGTTCCAAATCTAAAGTATTTTCCATATTTAAGACATTTTTGGCTAACACTGGGACTCAATTTTCTACCTGAATCAATTCCATTTTCTTTTCTTTCCATAGGATCTTTTATTGAGACCAAATCGTTTCTTCTTTCAAAAGAGTTCCCCCCCTCCCGAAATATTAAGATCTGATTCAGGTGAATAATACATGTCTCATGAAACTCAATAATTTCTTGATTGATAAAGTAATCATCTTGCAATGCTCATGCCCATATACGCCACAACAAAAATAGGGTTGTTGAGTGTATAAATCGACATTAATTCAGCATTCTTTCTATTTAATGGCGAGAACTTCAAATTTAGAAGACATTCATTCAGCGAAAATTGACATTGTTGGGTGCCCTGTCACGGCCCTCAGACAGCTTGTGCAACGCAAAACCAATATGTTTAGACAGCTGTTCTAAAAGAGAAAAAGAAGAAAAGAGATCCATTTTAGGATAGCAAAGAAATACCTCATCAAATGATTCAAAAATGTCAATGCTGGGCTGATGGATAGTGCAAACAATTGTTCGGCCGGTGTTCACAATGTTACGTACAGTCCTCATTACAATAGCTGCAGCTCTTGCATCCAATCCAGATGTAGGTTCATCCATGAACACTATAGAAGGGTTGGCTACTAGTTCAACGGCAATTGTTAGCCGTTTCCTTTGTTCTGTTGACAGTCCATCAACTCCAGGCAAACCAACCAAAGCTCCTCTTAGTGGACTCAGCTCTACAAGCTCCATTACCTCGTCAACAAATGCCTGAAACCGATATCCTCCTTATAAGTTATTTGTGTCCAATATAGAAAATATCAAAAATAATCCATCGTGTTACCTTTTGTGTCTCTACGTCAACCTCTGATGGCAAACGTAGCCAAGCAGAGAACAATAGTGATTCAAGAATGGTCAAGCAAGGTGAGTGGATGTCATTTTGCTCACAGTAGCCAGATATTCTAGCAAACGTTTCTTGCTTCTTTGGGTAACCCGATATGTGGATGCTCCCTTCTATAGTACCACCAGTTTTTCTACCAGCTAATACATCCATGAGGGTGGTTTTTCCAGCACCACTAACTCCCACCAGTGCAGTGAGAACGCCAGGCCTAAATGCTCCAGTGATGTTAACCAACAACTGCAACCGGTCTTCTGCCATGCCTTGTTGTTTCAGTTCCTGAAGTAACATTATTTGTGTTCTTCAGATATAGAAAGATGCTCAGATAAATATGGAAAGAAGAGGTTGAGGTATATACCAGAGGTATATCGACATAGTAGTTGATATCCTTGAAAGTCATGGAAAGTGGCTGAAAAGGTAGAACGAGGCCTCTATTCTTGAAACTTTGTCCTGAATAATATTGAGTAGAAATCTCATTATACATACCGAAAAGTCTGAGTTGAAAATTCAAATCTTGTAAAATGCAACACTCCCTAACTAAACAGCAATCTTCTTACTAGTCAGCGAGCCAGAATGCTTTAAATACTCTTGTAGCTGAATGACAGCAGGTTCTTCTTTCTTAGTCCTGCCTCTATCTTGAAGATCTTCCTTAGAAACCACAGCTTGATGCTTGACAAGAGCTGAAGAAAAGTAAAATGAGAAAAAAAAAAATACAAAATTGGTTTTTGTTGTTACCTAGAAACGTGCCGCTATATGTCCAGTTTTTTCTTTTTTCATTTGATGATTCAAACGATGTGAGAATCACATATAGGATAAGAGTCTTACGGTCGAGGTAGGCCAGGAAGAATGTGAATAACATGTTGAATAGAATCGTATATCCAAGCAAAGCACCGACACCAATCCAGTACCAATAGCTCTGGGGGAATAAACTGCGTGACTTCAATAAAGCTTCACCTAGTCGCAAATCAGAGTTCTTGCTTTCTCTCTGGATGCATAAGAGAAAAGTTGTTAGGTGTTTTCTTATTTAATACAAGGAAACAGTGGATATGATGTTAAAGGACATGTATTGGATGATAGCCAAACGGTTGAAATGACAATAACTCACTAAGTTAAAGGGTGGTGTAATCGTTTTCCATGTTCATCAAAACATTACAGCTCAGTTGTTCTATAGAACACATAATATTCATTCTTTGATGCAACCATTTCATTTCATAATCTTTGTTTTGTCTACTTTCACTATGTGTTAAATGAAATTTGCAGACACTAGTAAGGATTCAGTTCAAATGTTAGCTCTTAGTTTACCTCAAGTACAGTACATATTCTTGCCTTTTTACAGTTATGTCAAGAAAAGTAAATAACTTAAGCAAACTGAAGACCAATTTAAAATACTTGGAATCATAAAAGAAGACCTTGTCCCATGCGTGCCCGAGAAATTCATTAACCGAAGCTGCATCTTGAGCATACATCAGGGGAGAAATCCAAAAGCCCCAGATCCACCAACTTGGTATTCTATCTGTCAGAACAGAAAATATGAAATGAATCATCAACTTATCTTGGAGCTTAGCAAGATAAAAGCAATACAAGTATTCAGTTCACCTCTTGAAATAATATATCCCCCAAGAGCCATGACAATCAACATAGCAAAAGATCCAAAAGTGTTTGCAACAATCATATTCCGACCCAAGGCTCCCATTAGGCGAAAAAGAGCAAGAGACATTTGATGCAGAAAAAAGAATAGCAAAAATTGTTTAAGGAATCTGCAGAGTGAAAGAAAAAAAGGAAAATCAGAGAACAACAGGTAAGATAGTGGGTATAGAATTCAGATAAAGATAAAATGTGAATCCGAAAGTCTATACTCTACCGTGCAACACTTGGATCGAATCCAACAACATAATATGTCACTGCTACCCATAAACCAGATTCTATCAGGGAAGTCGGAACGCTCAATACCCAAGAAGGAAGTGTATAGACCCAGCATGGATAGAAATGCAAGTCTCTATGCTTGTAAATGACCGGAAGCTTGACAATAAGCATCGAGACCTCCGTGAAACCATTGAACAGAATAATAACCATGGAAAAATACAGTTGCCCTAGATATAGGCCTCCATCATCAATTGTATTGTGATGCAGAGTTGTGCGGAAGAAAACACTCATGGTGATCAAAGAAACCAAGAAGAGCTGAAAACCAACATAGAGAACGTAAGAACACGAATATGCTTTTGGAAATGTAATTCACAAGCATATATATATGATAATCATGTTTTAGTTCTATTATTTTGGTGTAATTCTTCAAAATACTCATGCTGGCTCTACCTGAAAAAATTTGAAAATATAAATAAACGAATTCCTTTTCATGAGCAGAAGTTGCCAGTCAAAGCCAGTTTTAAGAAGTTGCGTTTTTTTCGCTCCATATTTAGAAGTTGACAAGGCTGCAGGATGATTGTAGCGTTTATCGAAAGCAATATTTAGCTCTTCAGATAAATTCTTCCCAGTGCGGTATGATCGAAAAGCTTCAGCAAACTTTGTAACTGGTATGTAATGGTAAGGGCGATGAGAAACAGCCCAGTACTGTTCTTGGTCCTTTATAGAGACAACCTGTATGAGGAAAAAAAAGAACATTTAACTAAGAAGCTACGATGCCATCAAATTTATTCACAATCCAGAGCTACAAACTTACTTCCTGAAGGAAGTCTGCGACATTCTTCCTCTCGGGACAATGAAATCCCATATATTCAAAAAAGTTAAGGACATCTTCACGAGGTCCCTGATACACAATCTGGCTTTCAGACAAAAGAATAATATCATCGAATAGCTCATACGTCTCTGGAGCAGGCTGAAGAAGAGAAATAACAGTAGTTCCATCGAGTGCATGCGTTGAATGTCTAAGATATTTAATAATTTTGTATGTTGTGGAACTATCAAGTCCTGTTGAGATTTCATCCATGAACAGCACTCTTGATGGGCCCACCAATAATTCACCTATTATAACAACCATCAAATATATGAGTATGCTTAGTACTATTGATCATTTTACAATCCAAATGAAAAAAAAACAATTCATGCACCAGTGGTGAGCCGTTTTTTCTGGCCTCCAGAGATCCCCTTGAGCATTTCATCCCCGACCAAGGTGTCCGCACAATTGTCTAAACCTAGAATCTTTGTTAGATAAACGTTAGTACTTATGCAATGAAGTTAAATATTATTCGACAAAACATCCACATATTATACACACATACCAAGCATATATTACACTAAATTAGTACGCATGGCATCATAGCACTACTAAAAACAATTAGGAGTTTAGCAACAAGAACAGGATGAGACACTGATCCACATTGATGTTTGGTATACAAACAAGTATGCAGAGTCTGTACTACAGATAAATCACATCTCTTTCTCTGTTGAAATTTGCTTTCAGTTATTGCAGTAATTATTTTAGCATAATAATTTTTTTAGTTTTAGGATGAATTCACTTTTTTTTTCAATTTAATTTCTAGTACATTTTTCTAGTACATTCTTGTTTTGTGTTTTTGTAATTAATTGATTTTTTTTTTATGATATGAGTCTTTGATTGTCGAATTGATCTCATGTTTTAATTGTCTTCCAAGGGAGTGATCAACCCAAGGACTTGTCTATTTATCTTGATCTTGCTTAGGAAAGA
This sequence comes from Solanum sitiens, assembly GCA_016801875.1. Taxonomy (NCBI): domain Eukaryota; kingdom Viridiplantae; phylum Streptophyta; class Magnoliopsida; order Solanales; family Solanaceae; genus Solanum; species Solanum sitiens. The sequence goes on from JABWTJ010000155.1 coordinate 822,697, forward strand.
GGATTAAGAGTAGTAAATATTGATTAGCAGGATTTGAGAATTGACAAAAGGACTAGAGCTTGAGAAAGTCTAGACCCCGTCTAACCCTCATCTCATGGATTTGAGCTAAAGGTTGGATAATCCTAGTGTTGCCATATTGAATTGTTTAGTTTGTTATACTTGCTAAGTTCGAGAGAATTAGTCGAGATATATTTGCTTGTGATCGAGAGATACAAGTAGGTGCTTGAGAATCCAAGGCATAGTTGACTTACTTACAATTATCTTCATGATATTTGGTTATTTGTATTGGATCGTTTGAGAGTGAATTGAATTCCCATTCCGGAATCAATTTGCTATCCTGGGGTTGAAAGGTCTTTGATCAATCTATCTTTTATTTTTGTTATCTTAGTTTAGTCTCCATCCCTTATTGAAACCCCCCCCCCCCCCTATTAAATTTGACAAGATTCAAAAATGGATTAATGAGAAGATATGGTAGTTAGGAGGATAATTCTTCATTGGTAGAAAAGTCAAGATAGCACCTTTTGTAGGTGAAATTTAGGTGAGCAATAAATTGGTTTCACAAGGTAAATCTTGACATTTTGACATATTGTGATGTCATGGATGACATCAATAGGAAGAATTCACTCCTATAAATAGGTAGCTCCTAATTCATTTGTAAAACACCTCTCACTTGCCTTCTCATCTCCTAAGGCATTTGTTCTTCTTTCTCTCTTGTAGTATTTCACTTGTACTCTTTTGGAGTGAAATAAATATTGGTTGGTTGTGTCCGAGGACTAGGCAAAAGAAAACAAAAGTTTGCCGAACCTCGTTAATTTCTGGTGTTCCTTTTATTGTTGTCTCATTTACTATTTATTAGCTATCTTCAGATATAGCAGTTGTGATTCTATCACTCTCTATATATTCGGCTTCCGCAACAATTGGTATCAGAGCCAAGGTATTATCTGAGTATGTTCTGTGGTTGCAGCATAGTCTGAACTTCCACATCAGAAAAAGATTTACTTTGGTCTTTGCATTGTTAGCTAGTAAATAGTATTTGTAGTAAAATGGGAGACAAGAAAAATGATGAGTCCACATCAAGTGTCAATAATACGTCATCATTGGCATCTTCGCTTATGACAAGAATTGTGTCAAATGCGAAATTTACAGTTGAAATTTTTGACGGGTCAGGACATTTCGGAATGTGGCAAGGCGAGGTCCTTGATGTTCTTTTTCAACAAGGGCTAGATATTGCCATTGAAGAAAAGAAACCAGACGGTGTAGGAGAAGAAGATTGGAAGATTATAAACCGTGTTGCTTGTGGTACCATTCGATCTTACCTTGCAAGAGAACAAAAGTATCCATACACGAAGGAAACATCTGCAAATAAATTATGGAATTCATTGGAGGAGAAATTCTTGAAGAAAAACAGTCAAAATAAACTTTACATGAAAAGAAGACTGTTACGCTTCACTTATATTCCTGGTAGCACAATGAATGATCATATCACCAGCTTTAATAAGTTGGCGACAGATTTGCGAAATATGGACGTGACTTTTACGGATGGAGATATGGCCTTAATGTTGTTAAGTTCACTTCCCGATGAGTTCGAACATCTTGAAACGACTCTACTGCATTGGAATGATGAAGTATCTCTCAAAGAAGTTTGTTCTGCCTTATACAGTTATGAACAAAGAAAGAGAGAAAAACAAAAAGGCGGAGAAGCAGAAGCACTGGTTGCGAGAGGTCGTTCTCAAAATCATATGAGAACGACGAAAGGGAGATCCAAGTTAAGATCCAGACTCAGCAAAGATGAATGTGCCTTTTGCCGAGAAAAAAGGCATTGGAAGAAAGACTGCCCAAAGTTGAATAGCAAAGCCAAACCAAATAATGGGAAGGCTGTCATGAATTCAAATGTGGCTGATTGTGATGACTCCGATTACTCACTAGTTACAACAGATCCATCCAAATCATCTGATGTATGGTTGATGGACTCAGCTTGTAGGTATCATATGTGTTCCAATCGGGACTGGTTTATTGATTTACAAGAAGGAGAATGTGGAGTTATTCACACTGCAAACAATAATCCTCTTACCGCATATGGTGTTGGTTCAATCCGATTAAGGAACCATGATGGATTAAGTAGAATATTAACAGCTGTTCGATATGTACCAGATTTGAAGAAAAATCTCATTTCTGTAGGAGTCCTAGAATCTAAGGGGTTCAAAGTCATTGCAGATAATGGCGTGATGAGAATATGCTCTGGTGCACTGGTGGTAATGAAGGCAATTCGAAGAAATAATAACATGTACCACTATCAAGGTAGTACAGTTATTGGGACAGCGGCAACAACATCCAATGACGAGAAGGAGGCAGAAATGACCAAGCTGTGGCATATGCGCTTGGGACATGCTGGAGGAAAATCCTTGAAAACTTTATCAGATCAAGGATTGCTAAAAGGAGTAAAAACTTGCAACTTGGAGTTTTGTGAGCATTGTATCAAGGGAAAGCAAACAAGGGTTAAATTTGGAACAGCTATCCATAATACTAAAGGTATTTTGGATTATGTTCATTCGGATGTTTGGGGTGCTTCCAAAACACCTTCATTAGGTGGGAAACACTATTTTGTAACCTTTGTTGATGACTTTTCTCGAAGATTGTGGGTGTATACGATGAAAACAAAAGATGAAGTATTGGGAATTTTTCTCAAATGGAAGGCGATGATAGAAACTCAAAGTGGCAGAAAGTTCAAGTGTCTTCGCACAGACAATGGTGGCGAATACAAAAATGATCTTTTTGAGAAAATTTGTGAGGAAAATGGCATCGTCAGACATTTCACCGTTAGAAATACACCACAACAGAATGGAGTGGCAGAACGCATGAACCGAACTTTGCTGGAGAAAGTTCGGTGTATGTTGTCCAATGCTGGCTTGGGCAAAGAATTTTGGGCTGAGGCAATAACATATGCGTGCCACCTCATTAATCGTCTACCATCTACTGCTATTGGTGGGAAGACACCATTTGAAAAATGGTATGGAAAACTTGCTGAAGATTATGGTTCTTTATATGTATTTGGCTCAATTGCATATTATCATGTAAGAGAGTCAAAATTGGACCCAAGAGCAAAGAAAGCGTTATTTATGGGAATTACTTCTGGAATCAAAGGATACCGTTTATGGTGTCCAGAGACAAGAAAAGTTATTTTCAGCAGGGATGTTACCTTTGATGAATCTGCCTTGACAAATAAGGTAACACTTGAAGAAGCCAAACAAATTGATGGTGCTTCAAAGCAGGTGGAGTTTGAGGGAAAGATAATTTTCCCAACACAGGGATCAAACGAGGAAACAACAGAAGATTTTCCTCTTGAAGGAGCGCCAGTCGAAGAGGAGGTTCCATCTCAAGAACCTCAATCACAACTTGAATCAATAGCAACGAGCAAGCCAAAAAGGACAATAAGAAAACCTGCTCGACTCACAGATATGGTGGCTTGTGCTAACTCAATTGCAGCCGATGACATTCCTACCACTTATAAAGACGCAGTCCAAAGTTCACAAGAAGATAAGTGGAGGAATGCCAAGAAATGCAATCCCTTCATCAGAATCATACATGGAGATTGGACAATCTCCCAGAGGGCAAGAAAGCAATTGGGTGCAAATGGATATTTGCAAAGAAAGAGGGATTTTCTAACCAAGAAGATGTTCGCTACAAAGCAAGATTGGTGGCCAAAGGATATGCTCAAAATGAGGGAATTGATTATAATGAGGTATTTTCTCCAGTTGTGAAACACTCCTCCATTAGAGTTTTGTTGGCTTTGGTAGCACAGTTGAATTTGGAACTAGTTCAGTTGGATGTAAAAACTGCTTTTTTACATGGAGACTTGGAAGAGGAAATCTATATGACTCAGCCAGAAGGATACAAAGTTGATGGAAAAGAAAATATGGTGTGCAAACTTGAAAAATCATTGTACGGATTGAAACAATCTTCTAGACAATGGTACAAACGATTTGACAAGTTTATGTTGCAGCAAAGGTACATAAGAAGCAACTACGATCATTGTGTGTATTTGCGCAAGCTTGAAGATAATTCCTTTATATATCTTCTCCTATATGTTGATGATATGTTGATAGCTTCTAAAAGTCAAGAGGAAATTGAGAAGCTAAAGATTCAACTAAGAAAGGAGTTTGAGATGAAGGATTTAGGTGAGGCAAAGAAGATTCTTGGCATGGAGATAAAAAGAGATAGACATTCAAAGAAACTCTATTTATCTCAGAAAGAATATTTGAAGAGAGTACTAAACCGATTCAGTATGAATGAAAAAACGAAGTCAGTTAGCACTCCGCTTGCTCCTCATTTTAAGCTTAGTGATGCTATGTCACCTAAGAATGAAGCTGAACGAGAATATATGTCAAGAGTACCATATGCAAATGCTATTGGTAGATTGATGTATGCAACGATTTGCACAAGGCCAGATATTTCACATGCTGTTGGAGTTGTAAGCAGGTACATGCACAATCCTGGAAAGGATCATTGGCAGGCTGTAAAATGGATTCTACGGTATATTCATAATACTGTAGATGTTGGTTTGGTTTTTGAGCAGAAAGATAGTCAATATCTTGTTGGATATTGTGACTCAGATTATGCAGGTGATTTGGACAAACGAAGATCAACTACTGGTTATGTTTTCACTATTGCAAATGCACCAGTTAGTTGGAAGTCTACTTTGCAGTCAACAGTTGCTTTGTCTACCACTGAGGCAGAGTACATGGCTGCGAAGGAAGCAATTTGGCTTCAAGTATTGCTTAGAGAGCTTGGTATTGGACAAGAAAGAATCACAATATTTTGTGATAGTCAGAGCGCTATTCAATTAGCAAAGAACCAAGTTTATCATGCAAGGACGAAGCACATTGACGTCCGATATCATTTCATACGAGACATCATAGAAGATGGTGGAGTCATACTGCAGAAAATTCATACTACGAATAATCCTGCCGATATGTTGACAAAAGTGGTGACTGCGGTCAAGTTTCAACATTGTTTGAGCTTGATCAACATTGTTGAACATTGAAGATTATGGTTGAAAACACAATCAAAATTGTTGTTGAGAGAAAGTTGAAAATGGAGAATCTTGCCAAGGTGGAGATTTATTAAATTTGACAAGATTCAAAAATGGATTAATGAGAAGATATGGTAGTTAGGAGGATAATTCTTCATTGGTAGAAAAGTCAAGATAGCACCTTTTGTAGGTGAAATTTAGGTGAACAATAAATTGGTTTCACAAGGTAAATCTTGACATTTTGACATATTGTGATGTCATGGATGACATCAATAGGAAGAATTCACTCCTATAAATAGGTAGCTCCTAATTCATTTGTAAAACACCTCTCACTTGCCTTCTCATCTCCTAAGGCATTTGTTCTTCTTTCTCTCTTGTAGTATTTCACTTGTACTCTTTTGGAGTGAAATAAATATTGGTTGGTTGTGTCCGAGGACTAGGCAAAAGAAAACAAAAGTTTGCCGAACCTCGTTAATTTCTGGTGTTCCTTTTATTGTTGTCTCATTTACTATTTATTAGCTACCTTCAGATATAGCAGTTGTGATTCTATCACTCTCTATATATTCGGCTTCCGCAACCCCCCCCCCCCATCACCACCACCACACACAAAAAAACTATTCTACCCCGGCCTCATAAGTTGGACATCGTTTTGCATACGACCGCCTACATTTCTAGTTTGGGAGTGTAGTTGAGTTTTGTCAAGGAGAAGTGTTAAAATTTGTTTTCAATTATTACAGTAATCTTTTAGCATGATAAGTTGCTTAGTTTTAGGATGAATCTACTTTTTTGAGTTCTTGTTGTGCAGATTTTCTGTTGATTATGTTGCTTAGTAAAATTATTAATGTAAGAAGCCAGTAGTACAATCTATGCAAATATCAAACCATCACATGAATCTAAACCAAATTTACAAAATACCTTTAGTATGTACTCAACAACAAGTCCAGCATCATTCCCCTCCAAAGCTAATGCCTAATTAAGAATACATATCATGTATGACTTGTCATAAATTTGTTAAGAAAAAAGTCATCATACTTATTTAACGAAGTAAAGTAGAATCGCTCATTGACATCTGCATCGAAATCACACTTACTTTGATGAAAATGTCAAGATCTTCATCAGGTTTTATTCCTGCCATCTTTTCTCTTCTTGAAAGCTCCAAAAGCATATCTGTGGCAAAATTCAATAGTTCAGTTTAGGAAATATCGAAACAACTAGAAGAATCTCATACAACTTTACCATATTTGGATCCAACACCCTGACAACGTGCTGAGAAGTCGAGTGTTTCCCTGACAGTCATCTCCGCGATATGCCAATCCTGTTGAGTGACATAAGCGGATGTCCTTTGAGGAACAAACTCTTTCAAACCATGTCCATTGTAAGTAATATCCCCTGACATCTTCAAATTGAACAATGTCTTAGTACTATATTGCCATAATATCGCAGAAGAATCAATGAATAGACAGTACCTGCAAGTCAGATTTGAGGCGTCCAGCAAGGGCCAATAACAATGTGGTTTTTCCAGAGCTAGGAGGACCTAATAAAAGCGTTAATCTAGAAAATAACACGACAATGCTTAAGTTAATAATACGACATACTTTCAATAGATTGATTTACTTGGAAAATTCATGATGCAGTCATACCTAGAAGGTCGTATTATCCCACTAATATCATCTAAAATTGTGAGCGTTGTTCTCTTGCCAGAATATATTCTTAGATACCTTAAGAAAGCCTATGATAGAGAAGGGAGAAATTTCAGATGTTAAAAGTATAAGTGTTACCGTAATTGATGAGATAAACGGAAATGAATACCTCAGCCATGTTGAAGACAAAATTAGAAATCGTTGGGAGTGCTCGACTGCCAAGTTGCACATAAGCTTCAACCGCTAAATGCTGAAATCTTACTTCAATTTTTGGGAATTCCAAATCAACTCTGCATATGAAATGAAAAAAAGAGTAAAATAATGTGACATAGAACACAAAAACTTTTGATTTACAAGAGAAAAGAGAATTGACCTATCAAAACGAAGCCTGATGCGATTAAACAAGGTATCCCAATTATCATCAACAGATTTGAGTAAACGATCCAACACAACTTTCCGTTCATCATGTTGAAGATTATCAACATTGACTTCCCATGATTCACCAACAATATTCCTGAAAATTCCTCTACGTACACGAGTGTATGTAGGTAACCGTTCCAACGCAGCCCACCGTAACGCCTCCTCATCGTCATCACCATCCTCCCGGAATGAGGCTGATCGCACCGACAGATTCTCAGCGGAACCCCACATTGAATGAATCGATAAGTCAGTCGTCAAAGCATACAATAATTACTACTGATTTATTTGGTTGGAGAAAGGCTTAAATGAAATTTGGATAGACACACCTAAATATGTGAACTAGTTACTGAGTTAGTTGAGGTATGCATTTATGACTATCTTATCTCTCTCTCTCTTTGTATTAATTATTTCCAGCAAAGTTCTTCTGCATTTATCAACTTTTTTTCCTCTAAACAAATATATTTTGTCTGATTTTGAAATTATGCTGTGAAAAACAGACAGTATAATTTAATGCTGGGAAGACCAGAAAACGATGGCGGGATTTCAATTCTAACGGTTGTCAAGTATGCTTACTTTTTTCCACACAAAATCTTATTAATAGTCTCCAGTAGTCTAATATGGGTTCTTAATTATATATATTTTTTTATTAGATTTGGTTCCTTGATTATATATTTATTGATTTTAGTTTTTGTAGACACACAAATTTTATTGGATTTAACTCATAAAAAATTTGGATTAAATCCATGTTTATTTGGATTGAATGATTAATTTGGGTTTTATAAATAAATAAGTCCATTTTTATTAAATTCAAGTCCAAGGTCCATTTCACCTTGAAGCCCAAACCCACGCCACGTGTCACAATGACTAGGCATTCGAGACCAACAAGGTGGCGCCATGTGTCCAAATGAGGTGGTAGTCCCTGTCAAATGCAAGAACGAATCACAATGCGCCAAATGTCAAAATGACATCCTTTGGCCAATCACAAGCAACCTTGCCCACCCCCTTACAACTATAAATAAGGGGATGGACATGACATTCACAAGGAGGGGAAAAAGAAAACACTTCAACAAGCATTCTGCAATTGGAGAAAGCTACAACATCAATTACATAGCTCTTCGAAGGAGTGATCAACGGAGTTCTTGCCGAAGATCGACTTGCAACGACGAAGTGCTTCCCGACGTTCTCGGAGATCAAATACATCTCAAGGAGGTCTACATATGCTACAAAATCAACTACATAGCTCTTCAAAGGATTGATCAACGGAGTTCTTCCCGGAGATCGACTTGCAACGACGAAGTGCTTCCCGACGTTCTCGGAGATCAAATACATCTCAAGAAGGTCTACATCATCCTACATTCGAGAAATACGCTACTGAAGGCCCTCAAATCACGGAGAAACTTAAGAGAGAAGAATCAAGAGAACAACAGAATTGTACTCACAAGATTCATTAATAATATCACATTTTTTCCTTTTATTTATTTTTCTTGCAGTCGATTTCAGCGCTTACGAAAATTTGTTGCGAACAAATTTGTCACGCCCAGTGGGACCAATTATGCTCTTCATCTCTTCCTCCTAAAAATAAAAATAAATAACAAGTTCAACTCTACAATGGCCTTCCAGAAGATCAATGATGTTTCATGCAAGGACTCTATTGTTGCCAATTTGTTGATTTTAGTGATGTTGATCCAATCACTCGACACGAGTTCAAGACAAGTGCCTTGAATGGATCTGAATATTTCGCCTCCTTGGAGATGCCAAGAAAGGGTAAGTCTCGATTGACACTCAAAACTGCAATTCCTGGGGGCAACATTGCATCAAAGTTGTTTGATGAACTTTCTCACTCTGGCCTCAACTTTGGTGAATCTAAAAGTTCAACAGATTCTTCAATTTCAACAAAGGCTAACTCCTTTATGGTTGACACAACTGACATGGACGAGAAGTTCACGATGATGAAGCAAACCATTGAAGCCTTGAATAAATCTATTGATGACAAAAATGTTCAAATCGCGCAACTTCTGAGCAAGTTAGATCTCTACAACTCTAGAGAGTCACATCACAATCTAAAAACTCAAGAAAGAGTTGATATTGATTCTCTCACCAAGTCAGTTGACTCTCAAAGCGCAAAATAGTCTGCTTTAGTTGTCACTCTAACAGTTCAAAAACTACAATATATGATCACAAACACAATTAAAGCTCAATATGATGGTCCGTCACAATGTTCCTTAGGATATCCAAAGCCATATTCTAAGCGAATCGAGGTTATACTAATGCCAATTGGATATCAACTATCAAAATTGCAGCAATTTGATGGAAGGGGAAATCCAAGGCAACATACTGTCCATATTCTAAGCGAATCGAGGTTATACTAATGCCAATTGAATATCAACTACCAAAATTGCAGCAATTTAATGGAAGGGAAAATCCAAGGCAACATATTGTCCATTTCGTCGAGACTTGTAGCAGTGCCGATACACATGATGATCTTCTTGTCAAGCAGTTTGTCCGTTCTTTAAAAGAAAATGCCTTTGATTGGTATATGGACTTGGAGCCTGAATCAATTGATAGTTGGGAACATTAGAAAATCAATTCTCAATCATTTCTACACTATTCGCCGTACAGTGAGCATGATGGAATTGACAAACACAAAACAAGGTAAGGATGAACTCGTTGTGAACTACATCAATCTTTGGCGAATGATGAGCTTAGATTGTAAGGATCAACTTTCTGAAATCTCTGAAGTCAAAATTTGTATACAAGAAATGCATTGGGGCCTATATATCCTTCAAGGAATTAAGCCTCAAACTTTTGAAGAATTAGCTACACGCGCTCATGACATGGAGTTGAGCATTGCAAGCCATGGAAAGACATCACATGTCTTTGATCCAAAAAAAGAAGATATACAATTCAAAGAGTCGTTAGACTACACAACTAATGAGTCCATGAAGGTAACCACAACTTCTATGAAAGCCTCTGGGAGACAAAAGTTCAAAGATATTGTAGCACATCAGCAAATGCAAGAAGTAAAAAAATCAATCTACCTTGAAGGAGTTACAAGCAAAGGAGTATCCCTTTTCGGACTCTGACGTTCTTGCAATTCTTGAAGAGCTGCTAACCAAGAAAGTCATTGCACTCCCAAAGTCAAAGCGACCCGAAGAATCCAATAAAGTCGATGATTCTATGTATTGTAAATTTCACCGTATCATCGGTAATCACACCATAAAATGCTTCACTCTGAAGGAAATGATCATGACATTGGTACGAGAGGGAAAAATCATTATTGACGATGATTAGACAGCTGAGACAAACCATGCTAGTGTCGAACTAGATTATGATTCAATATCATAAGTTCTACATCCTGTGGAATCGCTGAAAATTGAAGATCTCATGATACTGCAGTTTGGGAGCTTTGAACCAGTTGAAGTTACCGTCTTGAAGAAAACAACAAACACATCCAAGGTAATGCCTAATTCAATGAAGAGAGTGATAACACTTGGACTTTGGTTGCTCGCAAAAGGCAGAAGCATCATGGGACTTCTATACTCCGACTTTCAAAAGTCGACACAAAATATATTACGAATCAACTTCAACAATGTGAAAGCATAAAATCCAACTCCAAACTGAAATACATTAATGCTTCATCAAAGGTTAGAAGGCCAGTTACATTGATGGAATTCTTCCCTGAAATGCTCCTCAACGTACGAGCCTAAACTATAAGTTACAACGCTCCTTACGGTATGAGCATAAACTGCATGTTACTCCTGCCTACAAGATTATAAATTGAGTATGGCCCAAAAAAATTTAAAAAAAATAAAACTCATCGTTTTGAATTACGATATGATTTGATCCTATTCACCGAGGTACGTAGACTCTTGGAGTAATCACTCTATGATCACTCAAATGAGTAAAAAAAGAAAGATTTGGTGTCATTGCAAGATCATCACACTAGCACTTTAAAATCATATAACTAGCATATGAGTTCAAATGTGTCACAAATGAGCGAAGGAGAAGAGTTGAGCAAGACATCTTAGCTGACTTCAAAGGTGCATTTGTAAAAATTCACAAAGGTTTTGACCATGATTTTCACAAATACTGCAATTCTTGGAGTCTACTTCGTAACGTAAAAATCGGCTTGTGATTCAGAGGTTTCTATGCCAAAGCTGCGAAATAAACCATCAAATTTCGAAATTAAATTGAGCAGATATATTTGTGAAAATCCGTACAGGTTTTGACTGTGATTTTTACATATGTTGTAATTCTATGAGTTACACTTCCAATGAAATAAGAATCTCATCATTTCGAGGTCCCTACACCAAGTTATAGATTTTCTTTCACAATTGCTTAAAGCTAAAGAGTTGAGCGAGGCAGAACCGTGAGGTGACTTTGAAGCAATATCTGGACCAATCTATAAAGTATTTGGCCATGATTTTTACACATAGTGTAGTTCTTTGAGTCGTTTTTCCATTGAAAAAAGAAAATCACAATTTCAATACTCCTACTTTGAGTTGTGATTTTTATACTACAGACGCGCCAAGATGAAAAGTCGAGAAGGATAAAATTGTGAGCTGATTTCGAAGTGACAAGTTGATTCCACCAATGCCGCAAGAAAGGTGAATTCTCCAAGTAGTGTCTGGCCAAATTTCCAATGAAAGCTAAAGAAGTCGATTTTCTCAACCAACTCTGCGATGAAGGTTTAAGCTGGAACACTAAATGATTGTTTGCCAAATCCTCGTTTGAAAAGGTAGATGCTGCACTAAATTGTAATATGGGAAAACTACAATAAGAAGTGTAGGTACATCACGTGTTCCTTTGCAATTACGAATGTTATTTACATCTTCTTGATAAGATGTCAAGATTGGTGACACTCCTTTGGAAACCTGAAAAAAATAAAAAAATTGGAGTCATTGGTGCCAACTGCACGAAGTTTTCAATTTTTCTTGGTTGATATACTTCTGATAACATATGTAGTAAGTGCATGACCCTTCAATATGACATGACAAATATGAGAAACAACACAACAATCTTGTTCGACATAGCGGTGCCAATGGCACGAAGTTTTGAATTACGGTCAAATTGGATCTTGAAAATCAATCTCCCCTGTTTAAAAATCATGTCAATGCAAAATAAATATGTAAAACCACAACCATTACCTACAAGAAAGAGAAACAAGAAAAATTCAAAAGACGCAAATCCATTAGGGGAACTTCCAGATTTGATGACCAACTTCAAAATTTGATTTCCGGTAATTCGAACGGTTTCTAACTGTGATTTTTGGGTATGTCGTAATACTCAAAGTCTAGTTTCTCCATAATCAAGCTGCTCATTGTTTGAATGTTCCTACACCATGAAACTGGTGTTTTGGTGAGATCGCGCATAGCCGTGAGAAGAACGTCCAGATTTGGGGTCCAACTTCAAAAATTGATTCCAGTCGATCCAAAAGGTTTCTAACTGTGATTTTTGGGTATGTCGTAGCACTCAAAGTCTAGTTTCTCCAAAATCAAATCGATCATCGTTTGAATGGTTATACACCAAGAAATTGATGTTTTGGCGAGATCGCGCATATCTGTGGGAAGAACTGATAGATTTGGGATCCGACTTCAAAAATTGATTCCCAACAAGCTGGAAGGTGTTTAAGGCTAATTTATGTATAGGTCACAATATTATGAATCTTGTTTCTTCCAAACCAAGACTATTATCATTTGGACATTTCTACACTAAGAAAACGAAATTTTGTTGGACTGCATGAAATTGAGAAAAAAAGACACCAAATTTAGAGTTCCACATTGATTTGGTTAGAACAATTATTTTTCCGATGACTATTTGATCGATTCTTTGTACATGGGAGATTCTTATATAGAAGTTCCTTTGAATAATTTTTATTTATTGTACAAGGAAAGTTTTTGTAAAATTGGAAGAAGCAAATCATATCAATTTCTACCATCTAAATGGAAATTGCTAGCACTCAAAAAGAAAGAAATAAGTCTTGAGATGTCAAGAATGATTCTTACAAAATCAACCAAAGGAAATTCAATATTCCTTTTATTTGATTCAAGATCCAATTAATCTTCTTGTTCTTCTTACACCTTGCAAGGAAGATCACACAATGTTACTACTCACTAGACCCATCTATTTGAAATCAATATAGAGGGTTCACGTGGTTGTCAAGTAAGAATGTTTAAACAAATTTTTTTTGAGATCAATACAAACAAATCATTTGTAGTGACCTATTTAGAATTTGATGACAAGAAACAAATACTCTTGAAGTCTCAACAATGCATTCATGAAGACTTTAACTTTCGTCGTCAAATTCGACAAGCCTGCACGTTGAAAAGTCAAATAAAAAATCACATTCATGAAGACTTCAACTCTCGTCGTCAAATTCGGCAAGCCTACATGTTGACAAGTCTAAAAAAATGAAAACGTATTCATGAATACTTCAAGTCTTGTCACCAAGTGTTGGCAAACCTACACTTCAACAAGGCTTGAAGTAGGGGGCATCTGTAGACACACAAATTTTATTGGATTTAAGTCATACAAAATTTGGATTAAATCCATGTTTATTTGGGTTGAATTATTAATTTGGGCATTACAAATAAATAAGTCCATTTTTATTAAATTCAAGTCTAAGGTCTATTTCACCTTGAAGCCCAAACCCACGCCACGTGTCACAATGACTAGGCATTCGAGACCAACAAAGTGGCATCACGTGTCCAAATGAGGTGGTAGTCCCTGTCAACTGCAAGAACGAATCACAATGCGCCAAGTGTCAAAATGACATCCTTTGGCCAATCACAAGCAACCTTGCCCACCCGCTTACAACTATAAATAGGGGATGGACATGACATTCAGAAGGAGGGGAAAAAGAAAACACTTCAACAACATTCTGCAGTTGGAGAAACCTACAACATCAACTACATAGATCTTCGAAGGAGTGATCAACAGAGTTCTTTTCGGAGATCGACTTGCAACGACGAAGTGCTTCCCGACGTTATCGGAGATCAAATAAATCTCAAGGAGGTCTACATAAGATACAACATAAACTACATAGCTCTTCAAAGGATTGATCAACAGAGTTTTTCCCGGAGATGGACTTGCAATGACGAAGTGCTTCCTGACGTTCTCGGAGATCAAATACATCTCAAGGAGGTCTACATCATCCTATATTTGAGAAATACGCTACTGAAGGACCTCGAATCACGGAGAAATTTAGGAGAGAAGAATCAAGAGAACAACAGAATTGTACTCACAAGATTCATTAATAAAATCACATTTTTTTTATATTTATTTTGCTTGCAGTTAATTTTCCGCGCTTACGAAAATTTATTGCGAATAGTCTTTTAATTATATATTTATTCCGTTTTAGTTTTTAAGTATTTAAAAACTTATTAGATTTGATTTCTCTTCATTATTTTTATACAAATAACTTAGATTTATATTGACTGAATCTATGTCTCAAGAAATTAAATTATTTATTCATTTCTTGGTTGTGTTTCTCTCTCACTACTTTTACTTTAAATTGGTCTTATGCAAAAAACTTTAACCTCAAATATTTAAAATAAAATTCACGAGGAAAGAAGATATAAGTCATAATTTTATTCAACGAACGATAAAATAAAGCATATTATTGCGACTAAAGACTTGAATGTGCTAAACTTCATTATAACAAGAAAAAAAATTATTACACGTTGAATTCAAAATGTGTACTCCAACGACTTTAATGAATGAAATTTGTTTAGTTTTTCAGAATTTAAAATTTATAAAATGGTAGATTTTCAACTTTTTAAATTTTTCTTAATAGATTGTTTTTATTTTGATGATCAGTTTATTTTACGTTGAGAAATTTGCGTAAGAAGATTAAATCTATTATTTTTTGTTTGGATTAAAAAAAAGGCCAAATACATAAACAGATCCCTAAACTTTTTTTTTTCCCTCAGGTACCTCACTTACGTCATTCTCCTATTGAATCAGCTTTTCTATGTAAATGTCTTCAATTGTGTTCGAATTGTAATGATTTTGATTGAAAGAATGGAGACAAACCGTGTTAGTCTCATTTGTTTTCTAATGTGTTCAAATGACTTAAGTAAAACACAATTATTCTCGAACATTTTCACTATCTATTGGACTAGTGAGTTGTGGAACAACATATATATCGTCTATCAATACCCCTCACAAATCTGGTTCCACATCAGACAACGTTGTTTATTTACACGGAATAAATTATGGGTGGTTCAATGATTTAATAGGAAAATGACGTAGTTGAGGTATCTGAGGGAAAAAACCCAACAAGTTTAAGGATCTGTTTATGTATTTGA
This sequence comes from Solanum sitiens, assembly GCA_016801875.1. Lineage (NCBI taxonomy): Eukaryota > Viridiplantae > Streptophyta > Magnoliopsida > Solanales > Solanaceae > Solanum > Solanum sitiens. The sequence goes on from JABWTJ010000155.1 coordinate 838,095, forward strand.
CCAAAAATAAAATTAAAAAATTTGCACTGGTTATAACTCGTTAACCATCCAAGAAGGGATCACAACATATTCAAGTCGTTAGCAACAATTATATGTTTTATTTTAGGGATAATTCCAGAGACCTCCCTCCAGGTTTCGCTCTATAACACTCACATCCCCTGTGGTTTACGATATTACGTCTACCTTCCTTATTTTCATTTTCTTGTAACCATTCTTCAAACCTATTTAAAATAAATTTTAATTAATTTAGATTTGACAATTTAACCCTTATATATTAAAATTTAGATCTAATTTTCAATGATTTATCTCTATTTGTTGGATCATATTTCTTCTGCGCTCGTGGAAATGTTTAACTAGAACAAAATCTGATCGTTCTTATCGAATTTCTCTCTTGGGGAGTTCATTTTTATATTCTATTTGAAGAAATTGTTGTCGGAAAATGATGAGTTATTGTGGGGAAAAAATCTATGTGAATTGGTAAACGTGAAATAGAGATGAAGAGTTAATATTTGGTGAAAATGGTGGGTCAGCTTGAATGAAGACTTTGATCTTTGTTGGATTAAAAAGCACATATTTGTGATGATTTATTTTTAAAGTATTTGTTAAATGAGTTGTTTTTATATAATATTTATTAATATGAAGAAATTAATATAAATAAGGGTAAAATTGTCAAATCTAAATCAATTTATATTTAATTTATTAGGTTTAAAGAATGGTTACAAGTAAATGGAAATAAGGGAGATAGACGTAATATTGTAAATCACAGGGAATGTGAGTGTTATAGAGCAAAACGTGAAGGGAGGTCTCTGAAATTATCCCTTTATTTTATCCTCCATTAAATAAAATTATATCTTCTTTCCTCACTAATTTTATTTTAAAACGTTATTGTTCTTATCCTAAGATTAATTTCAAGAAAAAAGTAGCAAAGATAGAGAAACAACTTAAAAATGAATTAAAGATTTAATTTCACGAAGAGTTCTGTTAATATTAACTTAAGCTATTTGTAAAAAAAATTGGACAAAGATCAAACCTAATAAACTTTTGAATACTCAAAGGACTAAAACCGATAAGTGTATTGTTAAGGGAAAAAATATGAGAAGTTCTTAAATATTTAAATGAATAAAACCGATAAGTGCATTGTTAAGGGAACAAAGATGACAAGTTTTTAAATATTTAAAGGAATAAAATTGATAAGTGTATAGTTAAGAGACCAAAGTTGATAAATTTTTAAATAGTTAAAGGAGTATATCCGACAAAAGTATAGTTAATAGACCATTTTAAACCTACTCCTATAGATAATAGACTATTTATGACATAGTCTCATTTTTTTTCACATTCGTTCAACTCACCGATACCTTATCATTTAACTTGTTTTTCTTTTTCTCTCTAAAGTTCATACCTTTGATAATACTTCATCCTTGTCAAATTTTTTATTTTATTTATTTACAACTTCAATATAATATTAATTATTTTATTAACGTTATAACTATCTCAAACTTCAATATAATATTAATTATTTTATTAACGTTATAACTATCTCAGTTATGAATAGATGACATAGAGTATGAACTCTAAATGATAAAGAAAGGGACAAATAAGATGAATGATGGCAACAAAAAAGAGTATATCCTACTAATTATAACACACAAATTTTGTGCGTTGTAAGGGCCTTCCTTGGTGACAAATTCGGACTTTCATAAGTTACCATTTATTTGGCCCTTGATTGATAAACGCAAAACTATGTCCTATATTCAGGGTAGAGTAATTGTATGTAAAACAATTATTCAATTTATTAGATCGGGGTCGAACCATAAGGATTGGTAGATATGACTTCTTTCTTATATATATATATATATATATATATATATATATATATAGTCACATATGAGGGTTGTATTGAAAGGAAGTTCTCATGCAATTCCAAATGAGCTAATGATTATGAATATACATAAGGGCGGAGCTACAGCCAATGATGGGTGTTCAGGTGAACACCCTTCGCCGGTAAATTATACCGTATATATAGGTCAAATTACGGAAAATTTTAATATATACATATGTTTACACACACTTGACATGATTAGAGCCCTTGGCTTAGTGGTGAAGAGCGAGTTAGAAGTTTGGATACCGGAGGTCAGAGGTTCAATTCTTGGTAACCTTTAAGATTTTAATTAGTGATCAAAACTCACTAACATTTTGCACACCCTTCATAAAATATCTGGCTCCGATATATACAAGGGGTTAGTCTCCTATGACCTATACTAAGCTATATATATATATATATATATATATATATATATATATATATATATATATATATATATATATATATATATATATATAAATTTCATCACTATAAAACAATAAAAATAGGGAATCATCACAAATACGGCTTAACAAGTTTGGAGAGGACTAGGGGTTAGTGCATAACGATTTGAATTTCAACTCGAATAGGCAAAAAATAATTGAAATAATTAATGTTAATTGATATCCTATCAAGCGTATGTCCTATGGATTCTTCCAAACTCCAAAATCATTTCAATCAAAACATCAAACATTACTTGAGTAGATAGACTATCCCTAGCTTATATCATTAAATGTGAAATCACTCGGATTGTCCCACCCCTGGCTCAAATCCACAGAGTTATTTCAGAAAGCCCTCATTATTAAGTCTTGTCCAATTCTATTTTGCTTTTTAAGTAAAAAACATGTTAGAGAGTTCAATCAATCTTTACAATCACATATTTTTAAATTAAAACTTCAAAAAAACAATAGATCCATGTCATACAATCAAATTAGAGTCAATTAATCAATACTCATTCAGTGTTTTACACCCCATCTAGCATACACACCCTTAGTTAAGGGTCTAGCTGCTCATAAAAGAAGTGAAATAGAGACAATACTCATGTAGAAAATCTACACTCCAAACTAATTTGATAATCAAAAACTAAAGGGAAAATGGCATTTTTAGTCCCTGTGTTAAGACTATATTCTTATTTTAGTCCTCGTGTTATCTAACTAAGCATTATTAACCTTCAATTATATCAAGTAAGTGATTTTAGTCCTTCAACTTACAGATTCAAAAAAAATTAACAGAGAGTTCAGTGCTAAAAGGAGTAGTTCGGGTATTTCCTTTTTAATTCTCTCTTTGAAGAACAAGCTAAGTCTTTCCTATCTCTATCTAGAAGAACAAGCCCGTCGATTTGAGCTACAATTTCAAAAACCAACTTGATAGGCATTGACCCTCCCTCTCACACCGACGAACGATAAATTATACAACGAATGATTTTTTTTAAAAAAGTTTTCTGTTTTCTCAAGCAATTACTTTAAAATATCCGAATTATCCCTTTTAGCAGTGAACTCTCTGTTAATTTTTTTAGGTCTGTTAGTTGAAGGATTAAAATCACTCACTTGATATAATTAAAGGTTAATAGTGCTAAGTTAAATAACACAAGGACTAAAATAAGAAATTAGCCTTAACATAGGGACTAAAAGTGTCGTTTCCCCAAAACTAAATTTTCAAACTTATATTGACACAAATTTTTAGAATTATTTCAATAGCAATTTTTCAAAAATTCTTCTCTCTCTCTAATTCAAAAATATATTATAATTATATATTTATTATATATTATTTAATTTGGATTAAAAGAAAAAAATTTTAATAATTAAAAAAATTATAATTAATTAAATAAAAAAAAATAAATAATAAAAAAAAATTTTTTTTTAAAAAAAAAATTAAATTATTTTTTTTATATATATATATATATATATATATATATATATATATATATATATATATATATATATATATATATATATATATATATATGTCTTATATAGTTTTATATATAATTTGTACATTTTTACAAATATTTTGAAAATCATCTCGAAAAAGATTTTGATTTTAAGTAAATATTGTATTAAATTACTTTAGTCTAAAGAATCATAGTTAAAATTTTGAATCAGTAAGTTAAGTCAATTATTTTACTAATATCAAGGAACTCGTTGATTTATTTATGATTCGTCTTATGTCAAGCTCGATTTGGCCAAGTCTTTAAATTCAACTAGCTCCTAAAACCATTTTTGGGCCGTTATTTTACAACTATCAGCAACCCATTCCTTTTCAGATGCTCCAGAAAACCCAGCCCAAACACCTCTCCCACAAACCCAGTTCTCCTAGCAGATCAATAACCCATAATCCGAGTCAATTCCCAGATTCCCCAACCCATTCCAATAGCTTCAGACCCAACCTTTAATCCAAAACCGACCCGCCCCTTTCCCCTTCAGCGAGAGAAGCCCAGACTTTTAGACGCGTGAAGGAGCAATTCCATCTATTTTCTGGCATAACCAGCGATAACAACGCGCGAGTGACACCCCAACCCTACGCGTTCCTCTTGCCTCACGCAAAGGCGATGCACGGGAAAAGCAGGGTCGTACTGTGTTTTTGTCTTTTTCTTCGATTGTCCTGTCCACCAAGTTTCAGCAGCGGCAAAGGCGTCTGCAATTTTCGTCCTTGTGGCCTTTGGATTGAGCCACGTGGCTCACAAAGACGATACGGTGAATCAAAGCCGTCCGCGTCGCTGCCCTTATCCGAATTTCGTGGGATTTGGCCGAAAATTCGGAGGAGGGACAACTTTTCTCTTCCTTAGAAGGAAGATTTTGAATTTGGAATTGGTGAAGGTGTCGGTTTTGCCCTTTTCCCTCCCAAATCGAAAACCCTAAATCTCACCCTATATATATTCTCCTTCTGTTCAGTTTTCAGGAGGATTTTTCTGGTTGGTTTTATAGCTAGTTTAGATTAAAAAAAGAGAAAAAAAGGGAGTAAAGTTTTGGGCGAAAGTTTAGCAGAGGAAAGGATCACTGTCAAGAAACGTTTACACAGGGTATACATCTTAAAAGATATACACATTATCTTTTGTTCGTAGTCTGTTGAGAGCCTGTTGAGAACCACAAGAGTTTCTTGAAGTTCAAAGCAGATATTTGAAGTCGCCCCTCCAACTCGTTGTTGTGTCATTTTGTTGCTCCTACAAAGGTAAATCTATTTCCTCTTATTTATTCATTGTTGTGTTTTAAATGATGTCATGTGTACCTAGATTCTAGCGTCTTTGAAGTCGTGTAAGCTTGTGTTTTCGGCTCTATTGTATTGTGGCTACCTGATACATTTTTTGTAAAAATGAAAATAAAGTAGGAGCACGTGTTAGGCTGCCAAGAGCCATAGTCGCTTGTTTTTTTTTCTTTCTCACATATTCATAATGTTAATTTCAAAATGTTTGAATCGAATGCGTTAGTATCCATGCTTTTCAGAATCAATGATTGAAGATTTCGGGCCAGTTTGAGTTTAATGTAGGACAATGACTTGGTTTGCTTAGGTTTTGAGTGCTCATTAGGTGTTAACCTTTGTGTTGAAAGACTCTAGCGGTTTGTTTGGTTTCATCACTATATTTTTCAAGTCGAACTTATATTGGACTTTGTGTTAATTTGCCTTATTCTATCTAAGTGTTCATTACTCTTCTAGTTGCAATGGTCTATTACTTGTTATCAACATTTAAATATTCGAAAGTGGGCATTTAGTTGATGCAGTGACTGACTAATTGTTGTCTTTATGGCTGTCCGTATTTTGTCTTGGTTTAAGGAAGTTAAGGATTCCTTCACCTTTCGGGTTAGATCGAAAAAAAAGGGAGATGTCTTTCCCCTTCATGTTCAAAGTCATAGATCATTTGTTTTTACTGTTTGTTGCTACCAGTCGATAGATCTTCGACTTCGGAGTTTCTTCCTGTTAAAATTAATGGGAGTTTTATTTTCTTACAGTAAGCTTATATGAGCATGGCTAATCGTTTGACATAAGTTCGGCTTGTTTTCACTCCATTCATTTTCGTGTCTAGTTTGTCTAAAAAGTATTTGGTTATTAATGTTGTTAGTTATTGTCTCTAGGGGATTTTGTATGATTTATTTCCTCTTGATGTGATTCAGCGATGTTTTCAATATGTTGTACTTGTATTGATTTGTTGATGAGAAATTATGCTAGTTAAAGTGATAAGGTTGGTGTAGTTTCTAGTATAGTTAGTTGATGTAGATGGCGATGTGCTATGAGAGTAATAGATGAATCGTAAGATTAACAACTTAGTATTAACAGTTGTTTATCGTGCTGCACAGTATTCTACAGCACCCCTTTTATTATTATTTATTCACCCCCCTCGGAACTTTATGAGCTTTGGTTACGTCTATTTTTTTTGCATGTAAAAATATGTCCGAGTTCGCCATGAACTCCTCTCTTTGCATTTTGGAGAGAGCCACTAAGGCTCGAATCATCTATAGAGTCAAACCATGAAGTTGATGAACAGCCTCGAAGCGGAAAATTCGAAGCCAACCAAGAAGTCGAAGAGTTGAAGAAATTGGGTCATTAGGGCACAATTTTTTTTTCTTAAAATTTGTATTTTGTTGTCGTTGGGCGTAAGTCCATTTAATTATTTTATTTATTGTATCCTTAGATTTTAGGACAGCTACAGGTGAAGTGGGCCAAAAGTCCAAAAAAAGAAAAGGGTCCAAATATCGGTCCAGGCGGACAGAAAACCCGAATTTGGACCCAACCCTCTCTCCCTCTCTCTCTCTCTCCCTCTCTTATTTTTTCATTTATTTATCTGTTTTTATTTGTCGGTAGTTTTAAAGTTAAAGAATTCAAATCCCCTCGAAATGCCGTAATGTTGTATCGACTTAAAATTAAGTCAAGTCCAAACGTATTTAAAAAAGATAATAAATTTTGCAAATCAAATTTCACTTAGATAGTAAGCTAATTACTTCTTTTTTCAAATGAACTCTAAGTAATTTTTATCTAAGTTTAAATTAGATCATTTAGCCAAATAAATTTGTCGGATGGCGCAAGTAATTGGACGTCTTAGGTTCTTTCAAAACATTCCTAAAACGTCAATATGGATCCTCGAACCCCCCTTTTAAGGTTTTCAGTTGATTTTTCTGTTATGTCTTTTGAAAATAAAGGTTTTCTTAATTTTTTTCCTCAAAAATTAAGTGACGACTCTAAACAAGTCATAAAACTAAAAACAATATTTTTTCCAAAAAATTCGTATAAAATAGAAATGGCGACTCTGCTGGAGATTTGGAGATGATTCTAAACAAGTCATAAAACTATTATTAAAATTGTTGCATCGTCATGGCATACTTCCGCCAAATGGCAAATAGTTGCATTAGGACAAAATGTGGTAGAAGCACCATATCTACTCAAAATGTGGTGCATTGACCTTGACGGAGATCATAGAAGAACTCTTAACAAATACGTGGGCGCCTTAACCGAGTTTATCAACATGAAAGGTTGGCCAGAGCTAATCGAAGTCCTCACAGGTTATTGGGACAACTAAAAGATGGTATTCAAATTCGGAACTGTGGAAATCACCCCGATAATCGAAGAACTTCGGGACTGCATTGACACTGTGAGTACATGGCTAGAAAGAAGAGTGAGAAAGCAAGAGGACATCCTGATCCCAAACAAGCCTCCTGTCGAAGATATAACAGACTGGTTCAGGTTAGGAAAAGATTACACTTACTGGTGTCAAGAATCTAGCGTATCATTCAGGGACCTCTATGTCAGATTCGGACACGCCAACTTCTACGCTAATTACAACCAAGAGTTCAAGATTACCTACAGAGAATGGAATGAAATTCGTCCTTTGGCATTCGTTGTAGCACTGTTGGGAACAATGGTCTTTCCACACGGCCCAAGTCTGAGTATCAATACTCGAGTGATAATGCTCGCACATACTTTGTTCAAAGGACTTGAGAACCACGAACAGGTGAAGTACTATCCTATCGCTCCGGTCATTCTGTCGGATATGTATCGAGCCTTTGGAAAGTGCAAGGAGTACATCACTACTTCCAAGGATGTAACCTGCTTCTTCAGTGGTGGATTTTGAGTCATCTGGCAAAAGGACCTTGGACTCGAGAATTACATACTCTGGATAACAAGAACACTCTTAGAGATTTGAACAACATGTTGTTTTGGGCAAATCTGAAGAATCGAAGGACTAGGGAAAGATGGGCTCAGATTTTTTCCGAACTAAGAGAAGAAGATCTCCAATGGATGCTCAATCGCTTCATCTCGAGAGAAGTCGTCGTAGAGGGCCGCAGACAACTCGTACTTCTACTACCAGGTATCTGGGGAATTCGTCCTTACGCCTCCTTCCGAGTCCTTCGACAGTTTGGGAGGAGGCAAACTACACCTCAAGAGGCGTACTATGGCGCCTATGTGTACGATATTGGGGACGACAAAGTGGACAATGCATCAGAAATGCTGAGAGAATGGAAAGGGGCCAAGCGGATGGATAAAAACACCATTGCCCCAGATCGGTTCGATGGTGGGTATGACGAAACTTATAAAGCTTGGCTGAAAAAGAACATACGAAGTATCTCCTCTCATTCCCGAATAGTTATCGCAGCGTGGAAGAAAAGAGGCCAAAGCAGTGATTGAGCTAAGGGAGGTGAAGCGGGAAGCCCAAGAAATGTACGTCAAGTTTATTGAGAATCAACATGCTCTTGAAAAGGCAACTCAAGAAGTGGAAATCTAAGACGTGGATGATGAATTTGACTCATGGGTCGAAGAGAAGATAGATAAGATGCAATACGAAAGCTGGGAAGAAAAAGGACGCCTGAGCGAGGGTTTGCTGCTGATACTACGATGCATGTTTCAGCAAAACAAGACTCAGGAAAGCACCGTAGGAGCAGGGCCATCAGGGGAAACATAGTGTACTTCGCCCCTGTGCGGGTTTTTCTACATGTATTTTGTCATTTTAGCCCCTGAGTGGGCCAGCCTTTATTACATTTCCATACATTTAAATGGCCCTTGCGTGGGTCTGTCCTATTGTATTTTGCTCTTTTATTTCCCCTAGTGAACATTAAGTATTCATTTGTGAAATTTGTTTGGGGGGGTTAATTATATGGTTCAATTCCACGCGTACATCGTTCAAATGCGCTAGGCCTACCCTTGGCACAAAAAGGTCCCCTATATGTTTAGGACGCGATATATGTGTTTTTAATTGCATATGTGCTGTGTTGCTGTGAATGAGGATATCAGAAACCCACTCCCTGCCAGAAATTTCCATAAATATACAAGTCACTATTACAAAATGTCCGACCAAATTTTTTGAGTCTTAAGTTTCTCAATCAAAAGCAAAATCCTATCTCCAAATCCTAAAACACTACTCTTCTGTCTCAGGAAAGGCAAGGTCAGAGCTATGGGAAAGGGTAAGAATATCAAAATGTAACTTACTGGAGAGGAGTTACAGAGAAAAATAGAGCAAATTAAGCAGGAAATTCAAGAGGTTAAAGAAGAAGAACTCAGGTCGAAATTTCCACAGCGGTCTACAAAGCCTCAACTGCAACATTAGATGAGGATTTGGTATAAAAAATAAAGAAGAAGAAAGACATCGAGATAGAGAAAGAGGACTTAAGTAAGAAGTTACTTATGCTTCGACTGAGGATTCAGGAAAGAGAAGCAATAGAAGCAGAGGTAGATTCCGAAACCACAAGTATGTTAGCCAGAAATGCGTCACTTGATGAGGAATTGACGGTGGAGATGGAGGAATTCACTACAATGAGTTAAATAATGGTCGAAATGAGGAAGAAGAACAAAGCCTTCCACGAAAACATGATTGTCAAACTTCAGAAGATGCGTGGAAAATACTCTGTCTGTGAACAAGAGGCTAACAATGGTCCAGAGGACACCCACCCTGGAGCTACTAAGGAGGACAGCGACGAAGAGATCACGTACAAGCCTCCTTTCCTGGGTCGTCTAAAAGAGGGAAATAAATGGATCACCCTTCCAGCTTATGAGCCAACACATCGTGTGAGAGCAAGGGCTGTGTCGTGCACTCTTGTGTATGAGCATCTTAAGTGGAAACCTCGTGAAGGAATATCTTCAGACTTTGAGCATGAAAACTCTTTAAAAGAATGCGCCTTCCACCCGAGTCAGCGCGGACACACTATAGAGGAATGTGTGCAGCTTAAGGCAAGAATCCGCCGCCAGATCGACCTTGGGAACATCCCGCATATGTGGGGTGATAATACCGTTCTCACATATGACCAGCTGGAGCCAGTTGAGCACATTCGATTTATCTGTCATTATTTCATACCGTTCAGAATATGAATGTTGGAGATCTACAATGATTTAGTTCGAAATGGAGTCTTAGCCCCTATCCACGAGGATGACAAAGGTCTCGATCCCGTTGGAGCAGAAATCTAGAAACCTTGTGCTTACCACGATGCTACAGATCATAGCCTCTCAAGATGCCTCAATTTTTGCTACGACATCGAAGCCCTCATCAACATGGGGAAAATTCGAGTCGAGTTTATTCCCCGTGGCTGAGATGACGTTGAGAAGAGAAATGACTGAGATGTAGTCATTGTTTATCTTTAAGTCTTTGTTATTATCTTTCAATTTCCATGTAACCGTCCCAAATGAATGAATAAAAATCAATATTTATTTTCTACTCAAACTATGTTGGGCCTGAATTCTCCTAGTGAGATACGTAGGTAGCCTTCCAAGGCCCGGCCCCTATCTTTAGAATTTTCATTCTCCCACCTCCATGTTACAAGAGGCTACGAAGACTAGATTAACGGACGTCAAGAACAGGTGCAAGAAGACTGTAGCTCAACGTTATTTAGCCTTTTTGAGATGGTGTCAAACTAAAAAGCAAGCAAACTCCTGCTTGTTAGGAAATCCATTTCTGTCCTTACTCGTGGGTTAAAGATATCCTCAAACAAAGAAACTTATGTGTTTATTTGCTCTCCGTGTGATATTATGCATTTTGTATTCCGAGCTTAAATTGACAAATTTGCATATGAGTTGTTTTCCTCCTCAGGTACTTTGAAACTGATCTGTGTCGATTAAGATGGCAGATTATCCCTACTTTACCAGATCCAAAGGGCCTGCAGACTCCTTCCCCAGACAAAGGAAAAACATTTATGGGAGACAATAACAGAGAAATCAGTTTCACTGACGTTGTGGTGGCCCAACCCACCATAGCGGACCAGAACGAATTGATTATGTAATTAATGCAACAGATTGCGGAAATAAGGGTGGAGATGCAAAGGAGACAGGATCTGCCTCCACCAGGTTTTACTGTTAACGCTGCTGATGGGAGACCTCCTCTCTACTCTCCTTCTTCAAACATGGATCCAACTCAGAACGTGCCACCTACTCAAAATCCCCAGTACGCTTTGGCTTCTTACCAAACGCCTCCTACTCAAAATAATCATTCTCAAATACCACCTCTTCCCCAAAATACCCAAACCGCTCCACCTCCACAAAACCAAAGCCAAAATCCAAACCAAAATGCTTTCAATCCCCAAACTTCCCACCACCACCTAAACCAAAATAGCAACCCTCAAACCTATCCGCAAAACTACTAAACTACCCAGAATGCTCAAAGTCCTTCCGTAGCTCCACCCCTACCTAAAAGAATAACTTTCCAGATTTCCGTCCCGACTGAGCACCATGTGCATGGTTCTGAGCTGGACCATTATGAGGAACAAGAAAGAGAATGGAGGGCAAAGGAAGAAGCGAAGGTGGATATAAAAGAAGAAATAATGAAAGCAATGAAGGAGTTCCAAGGCATCCCCGACGTCACTGGTCTGAGCTATGAGGATTTGTGCATTCATCCGAATCTGGACCTCCCAGAAGGGTTTAAGATTCCCGAGTTTGATACTTTCAGAGGAGTAGGGAATCCTATGGCCCATCTGAGAGCCTACTGCGACCAGCTTGTCGGAGTTGGTAGAGATGAAGCTTTGTTGATGCGACTCTTTAGCGGAAGTCTATGCGGGGAGGCTCTGGAATGGTTCACCTCCCACGAGACCAGGCAGTGTCCCAACTAGAATGCCCTGTCCAAGGATTTCATCGATCGGTTTGCTTACAACGTAGAAATCATTTTCGATCGCTACTCCATCAAAAAGATGAAACAAAAATCCACTGAAAGCTACAGAGAGTTTGCTACAGGTGGAGCAGCTAGAGTAAGACCTCCATGTCTAAGAAAGAGATAGTTGAAGTGTTTGTACGGGTGCAAGATCCCAAATACTACGATAGAATCATGTTGCTCGTTGGAGCAAACTTTGCTGAGATAGTCAAGATTGGTGAGACTATCGAAGATGGTTTGAAAATGGGGAAGATAGACCATGTAGCTGTGTCGCTCGGATCATCGGGTTTGTTGAAGAAGAAAAGAGAAGATGTTTCTGCTGTCTCTTATGAGGGGAAGAAGACCCCCAGAAAATCATTGACCTCCCAAGGTCGTCCTCGACCTTCCCATAATTCTTACCAGGCTTGCTACACGCAAGCTAGTCATACAAATAATCCTCATCCAGTCTACCAAAATGCTACCTCCACATACCAAAATGCCCTCCCCCTCCAAATTACCAAAGTCCATCTCCTGTTTACCAAAATCCTCCTCCACTTTACCAAATTCCATCCCCTGTCTACCAAAATGTTGCTCCCAACTGTGCCAACGTGCAATCAGGCTATAGAGCACCCCCTCCAGTCTATCAAGTCCAAACTCCACTCTACCAAAATACCCCTCCAAATTACCAAGCTCCATCGCCAAATTATCAAACAAATCCTTATCCAAGAAACCAAGCTCCCCGCCCAAATACCAGAAGTTATCAACAGATGCCTCCTCCCCAACAAGGTAGTTATGATCCACCTCGATCTAGATTCGAGAAGAAGCCTACCAGGAACTTTACCACGCTGGCCGAAAGCCAAACAAAGATGCACGAGCGACTAGCTGCGGCTGGATATATTCGCCCAGTGGGGCCCAAGTCGGTGGATACTAGTTCCAAATTCTACAAGCCCGATTAAAGGTGTGCGTATCACATCAACAGCGTTGGACATGATACTGAAGACTGTATCAACCTCAAACACAAGATTTAAGATCTGATTGACCAAGAAGTGGTTTCTTTTCAAGCAGACGCGCCTAATGTCAACACCAATCATTTGCTGAATCATTGAGGCGTCAATATCAACATGATAGAGACGGATGATGATTGGTGCGTGCCTAAGGTGATAACTTCAATTATCCACGATGAGTTAGAAAGGGTTATGGCCTCGTTGAGCGTCAAAGAGAAAAAAGAGTTTGTTATCCTGACACCCGCAAAGGTTGTTGCCTTGGTGCCATCAAAAACTCTTGTTAGGATGAAATTTATGATTAAAACCACTGTCACTCAAGGTATGACCCGATCTGGGAGGTGTTATACTCTCGAAGAGTTGGCTTTTGGAGGACAGAAGAAGGATCAGGGTAAAAGGACGATATGTGAAGGTGAGGCAGAGGAATTCTGGAGAAAGATGCAACCAAAAGATTATTCGATCGTGAAACATTTGGAAAAAACTCCAGCCAAGATTTTTGTGTGGGCCTTGTTGATGAGCTCCAGTTACAGGAAGGCCTTGATGAAGGCTCTTGTGATACGTATGTGCTCGTGGTCACAAGCAGTGATAATATGGCAACTACGATCAACCAAGTTATCCGAGGGCATCGGATTAGCTTTTGCGATGACGAGTTGCCTTTTGAAGGGAAGTCACACAACAAGGCGTTGCACATCACTGCCGTATGCCGCGAGAAGGTCATAAATCGCGTCTTGGTGGATGATGGATCTGGTCTGAATATTTGCCCGCTGTCGACTCTAAGACAGTTAAGGTTTGATTTAGGGAAGTTTGAACAAAACCAAGTCAATGTAAGAGCCTTCGACGGGGACAAAGAGACACGTTAGAAGCGGTGAATTTGGTCATCCAAATGGGTCCGGCAGAGTTCAGTGCACAGTTTCAGGTCTTGGACATTGACACCAGCTATAACCTTCTTCTGGGAAGGCCTTTCATTCACATGGCTGGGGCTGTTTCCTTTACTCTTCACTAGATGATGAAACTCATTTTGAAGGACCAACAATTAGTTATTCACGGCGAAGGGAGTCACACCGGCAGGCGGGCGCCAATTATTGATGAAGTATCACGAGGTACCGATTTTTACAAGGTGGAGCTGGTAAATGCCACCGGTGAGGATTTGTCCTCACAGCCTCCTATGCCTGCCGTGTACAAGATGATCATCACTGTGATGCTGCATAATGAATTTGAACCAGGTTTCGGATTGGGAAGAAATTTTCAAGGGATTATTGAGCCCTTTCAAGTTCCTGTCAAAGGAGCGAGATATGGTTTGGGGTACATCCCCACAGATGATGAGATGAAGATGAAGAAGAACAATGATCAAGCATTGGCTAATCCAATCCCCCATCTGTATCAATCATTTCCAGTCTGGGAGTACACCGATCACGACGACCTTGGGGAAGGGATCTGTGGCCTTTTCGAAGAGATCGATGCTGTCATCGAAGACGAGGTCGAGCTGGCAGGAATCCGTGATGCTTAGCTTGGGGAGATGCTGCAGAATTGGACCTCCACGCTGATTCTGATTCCCTGAACTCCTTGGTAGAAGGGCATCATTTATGCATATTTAAATCGATGGTAGTCCGGAGAGGCCCGAGACCCATCATTTTGCTTTCCTTTAATTAACTACGCTTTAAATTTCCCCGTGATGTTTAAAAAAGGCAACTTGTCCCTTGCCATGGCCAAATTTTGTGCTATTTTCCGATTTAATTAAAAGCCTCCTTATTGAAAATTTACGTAATTATTTATTTGCTATAAATTCCCCTAACTTTGTCTGTTTATGATTTCAGTAATTTTAATTTAAACCCTGTCAATGTCATGTCATGTCACGAGCTGAACAAACAAAATGAGGCAAGTGATGACGAGATTGAAGGGTATGAAGAGGAAAATGAGGTACCGGAATATGTTACCGAAGAATTTTGACAGTTCGAAAAACAGCATAAGCCAAATTTGGAGGAAACGGAAACTGTGAATCTGGGAGACAGAGTGTGTCAGAGAGGTCAAAATCAGCGTCCACTTGAATGAAGCTCAAAGAAAGGATCTAATTCATTTGCTTATTGAATACGTTGATGTGTTCGTCGGGGAAGTCAGCGACATGCTAGGGCTGAGTACCAACGTCGTGTCTCACAAGTTGCCGATTAATCCAGGGTTCAGTCCAGTGAAACAGAAGGCTCGGAAGTTCAAACCCGAGTTGAGTTTAAAGATTAAAGAAGAGATCACCAAGCAGATCGAGTCTCGGTTGGTGGAAGAGACGCAATACTCAACTTGGTTGGCCAATGTTGTCCCGGTCGCCAAAAAAGATGGGAAGATCAGAATTTACGTTCCCTCTCTATCTCTTTCGATCTATCAGAATAGATTAGGCTATCTATCATTCGATTTGAAAATAGCACGCTCATCTCGCTTTTCGTTCATTTTCGCCACAAAAACATAGCCGCCATAATAAGAAGCAGGCGAAGCAGCTAGAAGTACTCGCTTCACGCCCTTGAATTATTATTCATGAATGAATTGGGAAAGCCAACAGAAAGATTCAATTCTGACTTCTTAGAGCCGGTGCTGCTGTTGCCTGCGCGTAGGGCCGTCCCCCACTCCCGTCCCGGGGGAAAGAAAGCGCTCTGCTCAAAGAAAGGCTTGAACAATGGATAACATAACTTTATGCAGCACTTGCACCTCGCTCTTATAGTATAACATTCTTCTTATGGTCAGGGGTAGCAAGACCTGAAAGAAGCGTTAAAGAATCGAAGGGAAAAAAGAACAAGAAGTGCAGCTATCTCCGCCTCACAACATCAATTTGCCGCCCAATATTTTTGGTTCACTTCGTCACACTCTCGATCAACAGAAGGGGGATATGATTCAACCCCGGTCCACAGGCTCTCGATCTTGATCGATAATTATGCTAAGCATGAAATGCAGTCATTTGTGGATTATTATGCAGGTTATCATCAGATTCTGATGGAGGAAGAAGACGCAAAAAAGATAACTTTTATTACACCTTGGGGTGTATATCATTACAGGGTGATGCCATTTGGTCTAAAAAATGCTGGTGCTACTTATATGAGGGCAATGGTGACCATATTTCATGACATGATTCATAAGGAGATCGAGGTGTACGTAGATGACGTCATAATCAAGTCCCGCGAGAGTTCGGACCACTTGACACATCTAAGGAAGTTCTTTGACCGTCTGCGTCATTATAACTTGAAGTTAAATCCCGCCAAATGTGCTTTTGGGGTGCCAGCCGGCAAGTTGTTGGGATTTATAGTTAGCAGAAGGGGCATTTAGCTCGACCCTTCCAAGATTAAGGCAATTCAAGAGTTACCTCCGCCGAAGACGAGGAAAGAGGTGATGAGTTTCTTAGGGAGGTTGAACTACATCATTCGATTCATAGCTCAATCAACTGTAGTGTGTGAACCTATCTTCAAGCTGTTGAAGAAAGAAGCTTTGACAAAGTGAACTGAAGAATGTCAGACTGCTTTTGATGCTATCAAGAACTATTTGTCCAATCCACTGGTGTCGGTCCCTCCGCGTGAAGGGAGTCCTTTGTTATTATATCTATCTTTCTCAGATAACGCCGTTGGATGCATACTTGGTCAACATAACGAACAGGGAAGAAAGAGCGAGCCATCTACTACATAAGCAAAAAGTTCACTTCATATGAGTCTCATTATACTCTTTTGGAAAGAACATGTTGTGCTTTGACTTGGCTTGCCCAAAAGTTGAGACATTACCTGTCTTCTTATACTACATATCTCATTTCCAGAGTGGATCCGTTGAAGTATATTTTCCAGAAGGCGATGCTGATCGGAAAGTTAGCCAAATGACAGATGTTGTTGAGTGAATTTGACATTCTGTATGTGACTCAGAAGGCGATAAAAGCATAGCCCCCCTGGCTGATCATCTTGTAGAAAATCCTGTTGAAAAAGAATATGAACCGCTCAAGACTTATTTTCACGATGAAGATGTATCGTTTGTGGGTGAAGATATTTATGAAGCATATCCTGGTTGGAGATTATTCTTTGATGGAGCGGCAAATAACCAAGGGAAAAGTATCGGAGCGATCTTAGTGTCAGAATCTGGTCAATACTATCCTATGGCAGCTAAGCTCCGGTTCAATTGCACGAACAACATGGCTGAATATGAAGCTTGTATCCTTGGTTTGAAAATGGCCATTGACATGAATGTCCATGAGCTATTGGTCATTGGAGACTCAGATTTGTTGATTCATCAGGTTCAAGGAGAATGAGCTGTGAAGAACTCGAAGATTACACCATTACAAAAGTTGTGCAAGATATTCCGCAAGATTGAGTTCAGACACACTGCCAGAATATAGAATGATTTGGCCGATGCTCTTTCCACCATCGCTTCAATGATTAAGCATCCAGATACTGATTATATTGATCCTCTGGATGTAGAGCTGAAGGAACATCCGGTCCATTGTTCGCATGTTGAAGCGGAACCAGATGGTTTGCCATGGTATTTGAATATCAAGAAATATTAGGAGTCCGGGATTTATTCTGAGAATGCGACACTCAACCAGAAGAAGTCGATACGCCGTATGACCCTCAACTTCTTTCTAAGCAGAGAAATTCTTTACAGAAAGACCCCAGACTTAGGTCTTCACAGATGTGTTGATGCTGTCGAAGCTAGAAAGCTTATTGAACAAATACATGTTAGAATTTGTGGCACACATATGAATGGGCTCACTTTGGCAAGAAAGATCCTCCTACCTGGTTATTCTGGATGACCATGGAGAACGATTGTTGCAAGTTTATGTAGAGATGTCATAAATGTCAAGTGCATGGTTATTTGATCCGAGTGTAGCCTCACGAACTCAATGTTATGAGTTCACCTTGGCCATTTGTAGCTTGGGGCACGGATGTCATCGGTCCGATAGAGCCAGCCGCCTCTAATGGACACAAATTTATTTTTGTTGTCATTGATTATTTCACCAAGTGTGTGGAAGCAGCTTCTTACAAGTCAGTAACCAAGAAAGTTGTAGCTGATTTTGTTCGCAACAATCTGATATGCAGATTTGGAGTACCAAAATCCATCATTACTGATAATAGTGCAAATCTCAACAGTCACTTGATGAGAGATATATGTGAGTAGCTTAAGATTACTCACCAAAACTCAACTGCTTATCGTCCTCAAATGAATGGAGCTGTAGAGGCTGCCAATAAGAATATCAAAAAGATTTTGAGGAAAATGATTGACAATCATTGAGGTTCGCATGAGATGTTGCCATATGCTTTATTGGGTTATCGAACGACTGTCAGAACGTCGACTGGAGCTACCCCATACTTACTGGTGTATGGAACAGAAGTAGTCATACCTGCTGAAGTTGAAATACCATTTTTGAGAATCATACAAGAACTGAGTTGAGTAATGCTGAATGGGTCAGCAAGAGAATTGATCAATTGACATTGATTGATGAGAAGAGAATGGTTGTTGTTTGTCATGGTCAACTATATCGACAAAGAATGATTCGCGCTTTCCACAATAGAGTCAGAGCCAGAAATCTTGAAATCGGTCAGTTGGTCCTTAAGCGCATTTTCCCCATCAAGATGAGTACAAAGGGAAATTCGCACCAAATTGGAAAGGTCCTTACATTGTTCGCAAGGTATTAGCTGGAGGCACGCTGGTCCTGTCAGAGATGGATGGCATTATGTGGCCAAAATCGATCAATTCAGACGATGTCAAGAGATACTACGTGTGAAGTCAGTTTGTATTTCTGTCATTTTCTTGTAATCGTTCGTTTTGCTTGTATTTGCTTTATTTAAAACCTTATCCTTCTTGTAACGAACTACGTCGGACCTGAATTCTAAAAAATGAGATACGTAAGCGGCCTATGTCGGCCTCGGTCACCTCATTTATCCCTTTATTATTTCTTTCTATTTGAACTACGTTCGACCTGACTTCTCAAGAATGATATACGTAGGCAGCCTATGTCGGTCTCAGTCGGTTTTCTTTATAAATTTTCCTACTTTGTTAGCCTTTGAGGGAGAACTACGTTTGACCTAATTCCTGCCTCGACGGAATACGTATACGCCACAAGGGTTCGATCATATTTCCCGTAAAATTTCTGTTTCTCTTTATAATAGAAACTAGGATAGAAATTTTGGGAGGAACTCAAAAATTCTCGAAAAGAAGATTTTTCCTCAGCAAATCAAGACTGAAGATACTTCAAGATTCGAAACTGGGACAGATTTGAGAGGGACTCAATAATTCTCGAAAAGAATATTTTTTCTCAGCAAGTCAAGACTGAAGATACTTCAAGATTCGCAACTGAGATAGAATTTTTGAGAGAATCTAAAAAATTCCGGGATTTATACACCAACAGTCGGAACTTGTAATTGGGATATAAATTTTGAGGATGGCCTCAAAATTTCAATTGGGGTTTATTGACAGTCTAGAGCGACACTGAATACTCCTCAGCGAATAATCAGATAGACCTCCAAGCATCAGACTCAAAGAAGTACGATAAGCCTGACGTGACATGACACTTGGGAGTAACCTTTTTCAAAATGCTGCTTTTCAAAAATTTATTTTTTCTTAAAATTTTCCCTTTATATTTCATTTGTTTTGGTATAAAACATTTTTTCTTATCTATCAAGATTCGGGAAATCAGAAAACAACTGAATATAGCTGGACAAATATCAGACAATCAAAGAAATCGCCACAAATTAGTTCATTTTAAAACTGATGATTTTTCTGTGGATGCAGGAAATATTAACAATTTTTTGGTGGATGCAGGAAATATTTTATTGCTTATATCGACAACTCGGGAGTGTTAACATTATTGTTTCATTCAAACTACCAACAACATGAAGGCTATAATGAAGATATAATTGTGTTCAAAGAGGAATCAAATGAAAATCTGGAGAAAGCTCTCCCAAAATTCACAATTCTTCTGTGGATATAAGAATCATTTTATATTGCTTACATCGAAGACTTGAGAATATGAATGGTTTTATTTCATCCGAATTCCAACAACATGAAGTCTATAAGGAGCGTCCAGCTAGATTCAAAGATGAGTCAAATGGAAACCCTGAGAAAGAAAGCTTACAGTTTTTCAATAAGAGACGTCACCTGTATCATATTATCAGACACGATAGTGTCGCTACCAGAAGGGTCAGTTTAGTTCTATTGTCAATTGAGACAACCCATTACCCAGAGTGGTCATTTTACTTTATTGTCGACCGGGACGTTACACTACATGGAGGGTCATTTTACTGTGTCGATCGAGACGATATGATTATGCAGAAGGCACTCAGAAGATAACTGTGTTGCTCGATTGAAGCATTATATTCATTTGGTAGCAAGGATGACATCAAGAGTAAATATTCATGCATCGCGGAAGATCATGCATCGCGAGTTAATATTCATGCATCGCGGAAGATCATGCATCGCGAGTTAATATTCACGCATCGCGGGAAGATATTCATGCACTGCAAGAATTCACGCATTGCGGGAAGATATCCATACCCCGCAAGAAAATCATGCATCGCGAGTTAATATTCATGCTCGCGGAAGATCATGCATCGCGAGTTAATATTCACGCATCGTGGGAAGATATTCATGCCCCTCAAGAATTCATGCATCGCGGGAAGATATTTATACCCCGCAAGAAAATCATGCATCACGGAAGATCATGCATCGCGAGTTAATATCCACGCATCGCGGGAAGATATTCATGCCCCGCAAGAATTCACGCATCGCGGGAAGATATTCATACCCCACAAGAAAATCATACATCGTGGAAGATCATGCATCGCGAGTTAATATTTATGCATCGCGGAAGATCATGCATCACGATTAATATTTATGCATCACGGAAGATCATGCATCACGAGTTAATATTCACGCATCGCGGGAAGATATTCATGCCCCGCAAGAAAGCACTCATTGCGGGAAGATATTCATGCCCCGCGGAAAATCATGTGTCGCGGAAGAAAAATCGTGCACTGCCAGAAAAGGGAATCGTGCATCCCGAGAGAATATTTGCCCATCAACATCAACTGCATTCTTTTATTTTTGACAAAAGTAAACATCAAGAAGAGTATCGAACACGACATTAAGAGAAATATCAGCACATTGCATCAACTTTTACTTATTTTGACATCAATGAAGAGTATACTAAATATTATATTGCAATCATAATACATAAGATTTATTTTCTTAACGTCAAACCGATCGAGTTGACGTCAAATGAAGAAGGAGAACAACTAAGTGTCAAAAGGGTAAAAGGCACTGTCTCCCATTTGAATAGCATTTTTATGCTGACGAGTTTATCTCAGTCTTTGTCGAGAGCATCCGAAAGGATGAATTCTCCAAAAAAAAAAAAAAAAAGGTGCGGATGACATCAAAAAGGATGCAGCACAACGTGGAACTTTTTCTTAGCAGCGAACTGGGACATAGTCCAAAGAGGAGTGTCAAACTCTTAGGACGCGAGCAGAGGAGCGACTTTCACCACAATCAAACCACACCCCTATCGGAAGGCATGTGGTTTTTTCTTTAAGTTTTGTCAGTTTTGGTCTCGCATCCGGAAATTTCGATCTGCCGGAAGCAAGTTTCCAATCTGAGTGACAATGCACCAAGAGCTTTGGAAATTATGTCCGTGTAAGTTCTTAATTATGGGTGTGAAGTGCACCATATTCATGGCTTAGAGGTTACAAGCCTCTTTTTCATACTCGATTTAATTTGTCACTTGTCCAAAACCAAAGGTTATCTAGCATAATAGATTTCCTTTTCAACCGATCGAGTCAAACTACAGATAGCCCGATTCCCAGAAGTATAAGGATATGTAGGCGAGTTCAATGCTGAAAACTCAGCTGTATCCCAACATTCACTCTTAAATCCTATTCCCGAGCGTCCCGGACCCTTCATAATTCGGAGGCGGGGTGACTTTTGAATTCTCTCGTAATCATACGTTAAATCAAGCGTACCGAACTACAGATGACCTGAATTCTCATATAGCCTAAGATATGTAGGAAACACACTTCTGGGGTTCGGCCATAATTCATGAAGTCCATACCAAACCCTTTCTTTTCCAAGGGATGAATATGTGGTCAGTCAAAATTGAATCAGTCAACTTCATTTTCCTCGAATTTCTTGCATCAATTCAAGTAAAATGAGGGACAATTGTTGACACACAATTTTTACCCTCCCCAATAATAATTAATTAACGAGTTTCTTAATTCTAAACAATTTAAAATAATTATATTTTTATAAAATTTAAAGTTGTTTTAAGTTATTTTAAATTAATCTTATGACCTTGTTATAATTTTTATATAATATATATATGTCTCATATAATTTTATATATAATTTGTACATTTTTACAAATATTTCAAAAATCGTCCCGAAAAAGATTTTGATTTTAAGTAAATATTGTATTAAATTACTTTAGTCTAAAGAATCATGGTTAACATTTTGAATCAGTAAGTTAAGTCAATTGTTTTACTAATATCAAGGAACTCGTTGATTTATTTATGATTTGTCTTATGTCAAGATTGATTTGGCCAAGTCTTTAAATTCAACTAGCTCCTAAAACCATTTTTGGGCCGTTATTTTACAACTATCAGCAGCCCATTCCTTTTCAGATGCACCAAAAAACCCAGCCCAAACACCTCTCCCACAGACCCAATTCTCCTAGTAGATCAATTACCCATAATCTGAGTCAATTCCCAGATTCCCCAACCCATTCCAATAGATCCAGACCCAACCTTTAATCCAAAACCGCCCCGCCCCTTTCCCCTTCAGCGAGAGAAGCCCAGACTTTTCGACGCGTGAAGGAGCAATTCCATCTTTTTTCTGGCATAACAGCAGTGATCGCAACGCGTGAGTGACACACCAACCCTACGTGTTCCTCTTGCCTCACGCAAAGGCGATGCACTGGAAAAGCAGGGTCGTACTGCATTTTTGTCTTTTTCTTCGATTGTCCTCTCCACCAGGTTTCAGCAGCGGCAAATGCGTCTACAATTTTCATCCTTGTGGCCTTTGGATTGATCCGCGTGGCTCACATGGATGATACGGTGAATCAAAGCCGTACGCGTCGCTGCCCTTATCCGGATTTCGTGGGATTTGGCCGAGAATTCAAAGGAGGGACAACTTTTCTCGTCCTTGGAAGGAAGGTTTTGAATATGGAATTGGTGAAGGTGTCGGTTTTGCCCTTTTCCCTCCCAAATCGAAAACCCTAAATCTCACCCTATATATATTCTCATTCTATTCAATTTTCAGGGGGAGTTTTCTGGTTGGAATATCTTATAGCTAGTTTAGATTAAAAGAAGAGAAAAAGAGGGAGTAAGGTTTTGGGCGAAAGTTTTGCAGAGGAAAGGATCACTGTCAAGAAACGTTTACACAAGGTATACATCTTAAAAGGTATACGCATTCTCTTCTGTTCGTAGTATGTTGAGAGTCTATTGAGAACCACAAGAGTTTCTTGAAGTTCAAAGCAGATATTTGAAGTTGCCCCTCTAACTCGTTGTTGTCTCATTTCGCTGCTCCGACAAAGGTAAATCTATTTCCTCTTATTTCTTCAGTGTTGTGTTTTGACTGATGTTATGTGTACTTAGATTCTAGCGTCTTTGATGTCGTGTAAGCTCGTGTTTTTGGCTCCATTGTATTGTGGCTACCTGATGTGTTTTCTGTAAAAATGAAAGTAAAGTAGGAGCATGTGTTAGGATGCCAATAGCCATAGTCGCTTGTTTTTTTTTTCTTTCTCACATTCATAATGTTAATTTCAAAATGTTTGAATCGAATGCGTATCCATGTTTTTCAGAATCAATGATTGAAGATTTCGGGCCAGTTTGAGTTTAATATAGGACAATGACTTGGTTTGCTTAAGTTTTGAGTGCTCATTAGGTGTTAACCTTTGTGTTGAAAGACTCTAGCGGTTTGTTTGGTTTCCTCACTATATTTGTCAAGTTGAACTTATATTGGACTTTGTGTTAATTTGCCTTATTCTATCTAAGCGTTCATTTCTCTTCTAGTTGCAATGGTCTGTCACTTGTTATCAACGTTTAAATATTCGAAAGTGGGCATTTAGTTGATGCAGCGACTGATTGTTGTCTTTATGGCTGTCCGTATTTTTTCTTGGTTTAAGGAAGTTAAGTATTCCTTCACCTTTCGTGTTAGATCGAAAAAAGGGTGATGTCTTCCCCATTCATGTTCAAAGTCATAGATCATTTGTTTTTGTTGTTTGTTGCTACCAGTCGATAGATCTTCGACTTCGGAGTTTCTTCCTGTTAAAATTAATTGGAGTTTTATTTTCTTACAGTAAACTTATATGAGCATGGCTAATCGTTTGGCATAAGTTCGGCTTGTTTCCACTCCATTCATTTTCGTGTCTTGTTTGTCTAAAAAGCATTTGGTTATTAATGTTGTTAGTTATTGTCTCTAGGGGATTTTGTATGATTTATCTCCTCTTGATGTGATTCAGCGATGTTTTCAATATGTTGTACTTGTATTGGTTTGTTGATGAGAAATTATGCTAGTTAAGGTGATAAGGTTGGTGTAGTTTCTAGTATAATTAGTTGTTGTAGATGGCGATGTGCTATGAGCGTAATAGATGGATCGTAAGATTAGAAATTAGTATTAACAGTTGTTTATCGTGCTGCACAGTATTCTACATCACCCCTTTTATTATTATTTATTCACCCCCCTCGGACCTTTATGAATTTTGCTTACATCTATTTCTTTTGCATGTAAAAATATGTATGAGTTCGCCATGAACTCCTCTCTTTGCATTTTCAAGAGATCCACTAAGGCTCGAATCGTCTATCGAGTAAAACCATAAAGTTGATGAACAACCCCGAAGCGGAAAATTCAAAGCCAACCAAGAAGTCGAAGAGTTGAAGAAATTGGGTCATTAGGGCCCAAATTTTTTTCTTAAAATTTGTATTTTGTTGTCGTTGGGCCTAAGCCAATTTAATTATTTTATTTATTGTATTCTTAGAGTTTACGACAGGTACAGGTGAAGTGGGCCAAAAGTCCAAAACAAAAATGGGTCCAAATACCGGTCCAGGAGGACAAAAAACCTGGATTAGGACCCAACCTCTCTCCCCCTCTCTCTCTCTTCCTCTCTTATTTTTTCGTTTATTTATCTATTTTTATTTTTCTGTATTTTTAAAGTTAAAGAATCCAAATCACCGTGAAACGCCGTAATGTTTTATCGACTTAAAATTAAGTCAAGTCCAAACGTATTTAAAAATGATAATAAATTCCGCAAATCAAATTTCACTTAGATAGTAAGCTAATTACTTCTTTTTTCAAATGAACTCTAAGTAATTTTTATCTAAGTTTAAATCAGATCATTTAGCCAAATAGATTAGTTGTCGGATAGCCGCAAGTAAGCGGACATCTTAGGTGCTTTCAAAATCTTCCTAAGACATTAATATGGATCCCCGAACCCCTCTTTAAGGTTTTCAATTGATTTTTCTGTTAAGTCTTTTGAAAATAAAGGTTTTCTTAGTTTTTTTTCTCAAAAATTAAGTGGCGACTCTAAACAAGTCATAAAACTAAAAACAATATTTTTTCCGAAAACATCGTATAAAACAAGCACAATTTTTCATAATTGTGTTTTTGCCTTTCAGCTTCCGTCTTTAGATTTGCATTGGACTGACAGATTGTCGATCAGGGTTGTGAAGTGCTACTCACCTCCCCAGTTTGACCTCTAGTTTTAACAGGAGCATATACGCAGGGACCGACGAATCACCGACTCAATCATTATACCACGCCAATTGCAGCGCCGATACTGAGGAAGCTTTGCCCTATTCAAGCTGGCATTTAGTGAGAGATATGACTGGTTGTTCCTACAGGATGCCACTGATGTATTTTAGTGATTTTTTACTTCAAATCTGTGTCAAACTTGCTTTTTCCAAAGCATGTTTGCATCCAAGAAAACTAGGACCTCAAACCCCTTCAATTAGCATTAAAACATGACAATAATTCATAACTTTGAGTCTAATGAATCGATAAAATACCAACTCATCAAACTCCAAAACTTGAACTATTCTTTGTCCTCAAGCAAAAGACTCACTAAGCATAGGATTAAAGCCCAACTACACTAAAGATAGGATTTGCATAATCATATACTTGACTCAAAACAACTTAAACCAAAAGACGCAAACCTAGTAGTGAACCATCATAATGGTGTACTGTGAGAGCACTAGGAACATCTTGACAATACCCAAATTGTCGACTAAATTGGTGAGGGCTATAAGGCTCCACAATCAAATCATCATCCTGCCTCAAAGTGACAAAACTTGAACGAAGGCCTATTAGAAAATCGCTCTAGGAATTGGATAGTTTTCCACTATCATCAATATGTAGTTTTTTTCCTTGTAGCGTGAACAAATTATGGAGGTTATGAACATTCAATTGTTGAAATAACTTGCGAGCATTCACAAGGTCAAAATATTTTGTCATTCTTTCTCTAGAAATCTGTCGCATTCACACACCTTGTTGGGGTGAGTAACATGGTAATAGGTCTCAAAATACTAATTGATCCATCCATATACATAATGAATGGGAAGTAGTATGTTGCAAACACCCAAGTTTGAAGAAATGGATATATCCCTGAGACCATGATATATATGCTTGCAAGGAAAGAAAATGCCAAGGAAAAATTTTCACCATGAGCCATAAAGCTTGAAACTTTAAAGACACTAGCACGGACGCAATCAATATTTTTATTACGAAGCAAAAACTTGCAAAAGTAACATGCAAGTAAAGCCGTCAGATAAGTCTCACTTCTATGTGATTCTTCCACGCCTAGTTCAACAAAAATAGAATTCTCCTCTTTGATTCGTGGTAAAAACTGATATTAATATTTTCAAAAGGATCGTGATTCATCATTGGATTCGTACGATTCTTAGACGTCCTTGGTTAAGGCTCAACATATTTTCTAGGTCATTTATATCAAAACCTTTTTCATTCTCGAAAGGATACTTTGTCTATGACACCTTTGATAAGTCGATAGAATACCGAAAACAAGTAGGTGCAGCTTCCCGGGATAAAAGACTTTTCTTGATTGTCTACATGTGTCAACTCCTTAGCCGAGGGTATAACTTCACCATAACATGACCCATGAACATGAAGCCTCCAATGGTTATCAAATCCCATAAAAATATCGTATTGATGGATGGACGCTGATTCTCACAAAATACCTGAAGACCATTTTTGTTATGATCATATGTGAACATTGAAGCAAATATAGCATCATAAGTCTTGATGTTGTCCAAAGTCTCCTTGCAACGGTCAAGAACATCTTTACCCACTCCCAATAGTCAGACGTGTAGCAAACCTCTCCAGACTCAAAAGGAGAAACACGCCAAGTGCTAATATTCTCATCTCGGCAACAATGGATGGCAACAACAATATTTTGATAAGTGGAAGACTTCAAGAGGATAAATTTTTCAGTTGTGACTTTTCAAGAGAAGTTGTCCATGACGTCCTTCGTTTTTCTTGGCCAACCACTCTGGGAGATGATGAGAAGCGCCCAATAACTTTCTAATAAGTTGGAAGGCACCAATCACTGGAAGACAAACTTTCAAGGTGAGAACTTTGGCACGCAAATATTGCTTATTCTCCACGATCTCAAGGCAAGGGTATGAAACCTATCGGTCACTAAAATTCATCATCAAAATGTGGCTCTGAAAGAAAAAGGAGGGGTGGGGGTTACTTTGGTGAAAACACAATTGGAAAAATCAAAAGACAAAAAAATCTAAAGTTGAGTTCAACATTAAAAAATCAATATTGTAGCAATGGAAGAGGAATTTGGATTCAAATATTTTCTACATCATAGTGCCATAATTTTAGTTTCGTAAAAATCAAATGGCTCACGATTTCAATTTTTCTATAATGAGATATGAATTTTACACTACAGACACGCAAATTTGACCATCAAAAACGGGTTCTATATTGAAAATAAAAACTAGGGTTGTCAAATGGGAAGATTGAATTGAAATTTGAGATACTAATATGAGTTGGAATAGAAATATGGTTGAATCTTGACCCACCCAAGTTTACATTGGGCTCAAATGGGCTCAAAATTGTGTTGGGTCATAACCTACCCAATTTTACCCGTTTAATCTCAGTAATTTGCAAATATTGTTATTTCACTTTTATAACCACAATTTGAATTTCAAGTAAACAACTTTTTTTTAAAAAAAAACACAATTGGATAGATAAATCCTAAAAAATATAAAATAGATAGTAATTCATACCCTTTAATATAGGAACATACGTTACATTAATGCAAATAAAGAGTTTTAAAACGGGTTGAAATTGAAGATTAAATTGGGCTCAACAAAGAATTGTCTTAAAATGGTTAAGGCTTGAATCGATCGAGATTTAACCTAATTTAAATTATCTTGAGCCCAACCCTTAAAATTTTTGGGAGACTGGACAGATTAGCTATATTGGCTTATTTTTTACACCCCTAATCAAAACTGTAGCAATTGAAGGGAAATTTGGCTGCAAATCTTTTCTATGTTGTAGTTTCATGTTTTTAGTTTTGGAAAAAATCAAACGGCTTGCGATTTTGATTTTTCTGTAACGAGATATGAATTTTACACTCAGATGCGCAAAGTAGAATCATAATAAATGGGTTACAGCTAAACATGTTTTATAGTTACTTGAGAAAATACAGAAAATACTTTTGATAGAAGCTTTTGAGATATGATGGAGGCTATGTCTCTCGATTTGGTAAAATCAAAAGGTGTCATAGTTGAACAGTTAAACACACTAGAACAACTTGTCTTTGCAGCGTCAGAAGTTTTGTGTGATGAAAATCATTTGTGCACTGGAGAGGATTATATAATTCTTGTGAAAGATTTCTAATCCTTCCACAAGGAATGTTAAAGTAAATGTCGAAGAAGAAAATCCGATTTGAGTTGATTGATTTACCACCCATTTTTGAAACTATACCAATGTGGAAAGAATGAACCAAAGAGTTAAGAAAAGAAGATACCTTAATTTAAATTCATCAATTGACTTGGATACCAAAGGAAAGTTATTTTTGTTATTTGGTTCAAAAGTCTAATCAATTTTCTTGTTTTCTGATATCTTGCGACAATAATCACATGAAAAAAATGTTATCATTCACTAGATCTATCTATTTCAAATCAATATAGAGGGGTGCGGGTCACGTTGTTGGTGAGCAAGAATATTTTTTAAAAAATAAATAAATTGGAATGACCGTAAACAAATCATATTAAGTAACCTAGTTAGAATGCGATGAGAAGAAATAAATACTTTTGAAGTCTCAAAAAATATATTCATAAAGATTTCAACTATCCTCGTCAAGTTTCGACAAGCCTACACATTGAGAAGTCTCAAAAATGAAAACACATTCGTGAGGACTTTAATTTTCATCGTCAAATTCAGCAAGCCTACACGTAGACAAGTCTCAAAAAATAAAAATACATTAATGAATATTTCAAATCTCGTCGTCAAGTTCCCGCAAGCCTACACGTCAACAAGTTTCGGAATAAGGGGCATTTGTACAAATGTAAATTTTATTGGATTAAATTTTTTTATATAAAATATAAATTAAATCCATGTGTATTTGGATTAAATGAATAATTTTGGATTTATAAAGTATTAAGTCCATTTTATTGAGTACAAGTCCAAGGTTTATTCCATCTTTAAGCCCAAACTCATTCCATGTGTCACAGTGACTACGTATACAAGATCAACAAGCTGACGCCATGTGTTCAGATAATGTATTAATCCAGTCAAATTCAAAAATCAATCACAATCTACCAAGTGTCAAAATGACATCTTTTGACCAATTATAAGCAACCTTATACACGTCAGTCATTGTCTTTTCTGTCGAGGTTGCTTGCAAGGAGTTGACACTCTGATATGTCAATAGAGAGAGCATAAAGGCGAGTCGTGAGTGTTCGAGTCTGTAATCTTGTTAAAGAGGGTTTGACCTCAACTAGGCTACCGATTGTTATTCTGGTAGACATCACTCTAACGCCGCGGCCTAGACTAATAACACTTGCTCAGTCTCTAAAGCGAATCCACCCCTACAACTAGAAATAGAGGATAGACATGACATTCAACAGAATTTTCATAAAACTCTTCAACTAGCATTTTGCTAGGATTGGAGAAAGTTACAACACCAACATAGGTCTTCGAAGGAGTGATCAACAAAGTTCTTCTCGGAGATCAAATTGAAACGGCGAAGTGATTCCCAATGTTTTTGGAGATCAACTACATCTTAAGGATCTCTACATCATCCAACACTTCGAGTAGTACACTGAAGGCCCTCAAATCTTGGAGATGTTTAGGAGAAAAGAATCAAGAGAATCAAAAAATTGTACTCACCCGATTCATCAATGAAAACACACATTTTTCTGTTATTTATTTTGCTTACAGTCAATTTCAGTGCTACATAAATTTGTTCCGAACAAGTCTGCGCTATTGATTTTTCTTTTTCTTTATGGTTATATTATATGTATCTATATTGTTTGTCCTTTTCCCTGGGTTGCATATCAGTACGTCAAGTACTGACCGTCCTTGGATGCTACATTGTTTTATGATGTAGGATCATAAACACATGTTTGTGATTTCCCTGGGTTGCATAGTACTTGAAGATCATTCAAGGACAACCATTAGTATTATGGTGAGCTTTTAATCTTCAGGAAAGTAGACTTTTCTTTTATCAATTTTTCATTTAATTTTCAAGGTATGTCGGGGATCATGTCCTGATATAGATATTATTATTCTGTTAGTAGAGATTTCGTAGATCTATGATTAGTTGGATTTGGTTTTCTAATCAAGAGTCGAATTGGGTTTTTTCTTTGAATGTTAATCAAAATGAGTCTTATCTTCCACATTGGTATATCAATTGGTATTCATAATTAGACTAGTTCTGGACACGTGCAACGCATGAATATTTCAAATTATTAAAATAAAACAGTTTATAATTTACACATTTTGAATAGGACAAAGGAAGAGAGTAGAATGTTCTATGAATATTTTCTTACAATCATACTCTAAAACCAAAGTACAAATTGAGTTCTTGTATTTTCCAAAGAATCTTTGGTGATTCTTGAACTACTCTATGTGTTATTCATTATAATGACGCAAGAAACTGTTATCAAATTTTTTTTTTTTAAAAAAAAGAAAATGATTGTAGTATTTAAATCATACATAAAATATGATTTGAGTACAAACACATTGAAGTCGGTATTATACCAATTGATCAACAATAATTTAAAAGTAGGAAAAAGTTTTTGTGTTTTCGGCCCCTACCTTACATATATTTGTATCCTTTTAAATTACATTCATTTTTTAATGATTTGCATCCTAAGATCGATATTTTCCTTCAAAATCATAAAAAAGATGTATATTCTATTGTTATTTGTAACGATAAAAGGGGACATAGATTTAAATATCCCTTGAAACTATTTGAGAGTGCTAGATTGTGTATTTCTTATACTACTATTTTAGTTTCTTATTAAAATTAAAAACATAACAGATATACACTTGAGTAGAGAAGAAAAACCTCTTGCAACATCGTCTTTGATGGAACAAAAATATCTATACATTTAGACTGCAAACGACCTATTCCATCTGCAAAATTTCAAATAATTAATCAAATTTCAAAAGAATATCCAAAAATATTTTGAGGTTGATACGTTTAAAGTAAAAAACAAATGAAAAAAAAAAGAAAAATTGCAAAAGATAATTTTTTGCCTGACAAAAGAAGAAAGATTGGAGAATGTGATAAGTGTTCATGTTCCTAGATATTTTGATGATCTCCTCACAAGTGCAGGGACCCAATCCTCTGCAGAGTATGAAACTCGTCCAGGTGTCAAAAGTACTGGACAACTGTAAAAGTTGTCGCGTCAGGAAGTTGGTGAAGCGGCAGAGTACTTCACCAATTAGAAGTGAAGAGGTTGTTTGTTTGATACGTAATAACTCTTCATGGTATGAATCAAACAAACAACAATTCATTTATTCATTCATTCAAAGAGAGAAATTTTGAAGCACCAAATATAGCAAGGGATAGAAGTGCGTTTATTGCTTTTTCTACTTGCTGTGTTTGTTTGCTTGTAATTGTTCTTATATTGTAGGATTCGTTTCAACTATGTTAGAAACGTCTCAAACTCTGGTGTATCATTGTAAGGGCTGGGTTAAGGGTAACATAGTCCTTTACTTCAAGTCTATATTAATCAAGTAGAATTAGTATAGATAGCAGTGTTGTATTTGCTCATGCTCAACTAAGTGATAGGATGTATTGCTTAGTGTGGAAATTAGTAGTTTAATCTCTTATTTTGTAACCGACTTTTACTTTTGCTCATGGAAGATTAGTAGAAGTGGTTCTTGAAAAGTCCTATTTAGAACAGGTCGTGGTTTTCCTCCCTTGAGCAAGGAGGTTTCCACATAAAGTTGTTTGTCAATCTTTACTTTCTGTATTTGTCCTTACTTACTGTTATTACTATCTTGAGGACCTAATCCCATTAACATAAGTGGATGCATACATTCCAACAAGTGGTATCAGAGCTTCACATTTTAGATTGGTTATCACCAAGAAAATGAAGATCCTGAAGGAATGGCTACTCCAGCGAATCTGAGGAAGGACAATCATCTAACAGACCACCCCACTTCAATGGGACTATGTATTGTGGAAAAATCGAATGCATGACTACATTAATACAGAAGACTCTGAGCTGTGGGATGTCGTTGTCGGTGGACCCTACATTCCTTTGAAGGAAGTAAAAGATGGAGAGCTTACCACCTACGTGGTCAAGACTAGAAAAGAATACAATGATGCTGACTCGAAAAAGATTGAAAAGAACTACAAGGCAAAAGAGATTCTAGTATGTGGTATTGGTTCTTATGAGTATAACAAAATCTCTGCGTATGAATCTGTAAAGGAGATTTAGGACTGTCTTCAAATTGCACATGAACGAACTAAACGGGTAAAGAAGTCGAAGGTTGACATGCTCACAACTCAATATGAGAACTTTGTGATGAAGGAGGGTGAAACCATCTTTGAGATGAACTCTCGTTTCACTTCTATCACTAATGAGCTCAGAGGACTGGGAGAACCCATTTCAATGTGTAAGCAAGTTCGCAAAATTCTTAAGGTGCTTCCAAAAACCTGGGAAGGCAAGTAGATGCAATCACAGAGGCTAAGGATCTTATGACACTTCCTATGGATGAGTTTATAGGAAATTTAGAGACATACAAGTTAAACAGGAAACAGGGAACTGCAGCAAAGGAAGGAAAGGAGGAGAAGTCTATTGCACCGATATCGTCTCAAGTGAGATGAAGGAGAAGGAGTTTGAGATGGCATATGTGACAAAGATGTTTCAAAAGATCATAAAAAAACATGGAGGATTTCAGAAGAAAGTATCAACTGGCAGAAATGCAACAACAAATGATTTGTGTCATAAGTGTAGTTACCCTGGTCACTTCATGAGAGATTGTCCTAGTCAAAAACAGGAACCTCATGAAACTAGACATCGCAAGAAAGACCTAGTCCTAGAAAACTTTCGGAGGAAGGCTCATGCTGATCAGTTGGTGAAAAGGCATTTACTGTATGGGGGATGATTCAAGTGAGGCAGAAGTAGATGCTGAAAATCACGAGAATGTATCAATGATGGCTATTGAAGACGATGACTGTGTTCAGCTCAATATTCTCCTTGATGGCAAAATCTGATGACAAAGAAGACTCCAATAAGGTAACCATCTTTGAACTAAAAGATGATCTAGATAATCTTCCAGCATATAATTTGAGAAAACTTGTTGCTTTGCTAATTGATTCTGTGGATGAGCGTACCACTGAAAACTTTATGTCAAATGAAAAATTAAGTTTATGTAAGGATGGAAATATTACTCTTATAGCCCAGGTTTCTGAAATGAGTGCCAGAATAGGGATGTTGGAATCTAACAACATAACTCTTGAAAAGGAGCCTAGCACCTCAGAAAAGGATAAGAGAAAACTTAGTATTTTTGAGGAAAAATTGGAGGACAAGCTTAAAATTTTTGAATCTAAGTTAGTTGTTTCTCTTAAAACTAATTCTCAACTGAGAAAGTATCTAAGTAGGATCAAAGAAGAGTTATTTCATTCTCTAAAATGGATTGACTCTTCCAAGATTCCCTTTAACCTAGCTCAGCAGAGTTTCAATGGGAAGAAAGGGTTGAGATGTAGACCGATAGAACCACCGTATAATCCTCATAGAAAATATGTATCTGTAGCTGATAATCTTTTGTGTACCCATTATGGACGTAATGGACACCTGAAAGAGAATTGTGATAAACTGAAAAGAGCTAAAGAAAGGCATGTAAATTTTGTCAAATCTGATAATGATTAAGAAACAAAAGAATGGGTAACGGGTTCATGTGTTGAATATGTCAGATATGACAAAAATGTGAAAAAAACACGGAAGGGGCCTGATCCTTGCTACTGTTTCAGCAAGAACACCTTACCTCCTTGGACAAGAAGGTTTCTTGTTAAGCCTTTTGACAATTACTGGGAACTCCGTCTGAAGTGGGTTCCTAAAACTAATAAATAATTCTTGTGCAGAGGAGAGAAAGAAGTCAGTGCTGGTACATGGATAGCGGACTAGCACATGACAAGTGATACTTCAAACTTCCTCTCTTTGCAAGCACTCTTTTTGCAAGCACACCAAGGTGGTGGTGTGTCGTTTGGTGGTGGAAAGAAAGGTTCCATTCTTGGAATTGGAAGGATATGGAGATCAAAAGCAATTCAATCAACAATGTACACTATGTGGAGGGGCTCAAGTACAATCTAATGAGCATATCTCAGATTTGTGATAAAGGAAATGAGGTTAAGTTCATAACCAATAGGTGCTTAGTTACAAACTGTACAACAAAGAAGGTCGTAATGTGTGCAACAAGGGTCAAAACATGTATGTTGCTGATCTAGATTCCATTGAAGGAGATGATTTGTCATGTCTAAGTGCTCAAACCGATGATGCTGATTTGTGGCACAGACGTCTAGGTCATGTAAGTTCTTCTTTGTTGAACAAACTTGTTGCAGGGGACCTGGTCCGCGATTTACCTAAAATAAGTTCACAAATGATAGAATCTGCAATGTATTTGCAAAGGGGAAACAAACTAAATCCTCATTCAAAGCTAAGAAAGGCGTCAACACATCCAGACCTTTAGAAATGCTACATATGGACTTATGTAGACCTGTCAGAGTCTTGAACAGAGGGGGTAAAAAATTCATTCTTGTTGTTGTTGATGATTTTTCCAGGTATACATGGACCATGTTTTTGAGGAAAAAGAGTCAGATAGCTAACAACTGATTA
Organism: Solanum sitiens; assembly: GCA_016801875.1. NCBI lineage: Eukaryota > Viridiplantae > Streptophyta > Magnoliopsida > Solanales > Solanaceae > Solanum > Solanum sitiens. The sequence goes on from JABWTJ010000155.1 coordinate 873,308, forward strand.
TATTTGCCAAATCCATTCAATCCAAGCTAAATTGCAGGATTGGAAACATCATATCTGATCATGGAACAGAGTTTGAAAACTCTCAAATTAAAGGGTTTTGTGCTGAACACGACATAAATCACAACTTCTCAGCACCTAGAACTCCTCAGCAAAATGGAGTGGTTGAAAGAAAGAACAGAACTTTGATAGAGATTGCCAGAACCATGTTGATTTACTCACAACTTGCTATGAATTATGGGTTGAGGCAGTCAACACAACTTGTTATGTGACAAAGAGGTGCCTTATCAGATCCCTGATCAAGAAGACACCTTATGAGTTGTTGAATGATAAAAGGCCTTCAATTGCTCATCTTAAACAATTTGGATGCAAATGCTTTGTGTTGAACAATGGAAAAGATGACCTAGGGAAGTTTGATGCTAGAAGCGATGAAGATTCTTTCGTTGGGTACTCTTCTACAAGCAAGGCGTATATAGTGTTCAACAAAAGAACCCTCTGTTTCGAAGAAAGCGTGCTTGTTAAATTCGATGAGTCTGGAATAAGGGGTGAAAACATTGACGATCATGAAGTTGAGGAGCTGATAAAAGATAAAGAAGAGATTCAAGGAAATGAAGAAAAGAATGCAAAACTCTCTGAAGGACCTGGTTCTCCTGATCTATCTCAAAAAACTGGATATCAATCGTCTGTAGAAGTTGAAGGAGATTTTGATGCTGATAGAGAAGAGGAGATGACTAGAAAGTCCGGATGGAAACATTAATCTTCTCATCGATTGGACAATCTGATTTCTCCACTAAATTCAAGTATCCAAACTAGGTCAAAGTTAAGAAACTTGGTTGCATTTTCAGCTTTCATATCATCCATTGAACCAAAAAATATCAAAAAAGCTTTGAAAGATCCAGATTGGGTGATGTCTATGCAAGAAGAGCTTCATCATTTTGAATGAAGCAAAGTGTGGCACATGGTCCCCAGACCAATCGACAGAACTATCATAGGGACACGATGGTTATTCATAAACAAACTTGATGAGCATGGGACTATTACTAGAAATAAGTCAATACTGGTGGTGCAAGAATACAACAAAGATGAGGGAATTGATTATGATGAGACCTTTGCTCCTCTAGCTAGAATGGAAGTTATTAGAATATTGATTACATTTTCTGCTCACAATAATTCAAATTGTTTCAAATGTATGTCAAAAGTGCCCTTTTCACTGGAAATCTTAAGGAAGAGGTATATGTCAAGCAGCCTCCAGGCTTTGAAGACACTGAACTTCCTAGTCATGTATTGAAGTTGGACAAAGATCTTATGGTTTAAATAAAGATCATAGAGCTTGGTATGAACGGCTTTCAAAATTCTTGTTAACGAATGGGTTCAAGAGAGACAAAATTGACAATACCTTATTTCTTAAATCTAGAGGGAAAGATTTGTTGAATGTGCAGGTCAATGTTGATGATATCATTTTCGGAGCAACCTCAGATGTTTTGTGCAAGGAGTTTGCTGAGTTGATGAGTAGTGAATTTGAGATGAGCATGATGAGGGAACTTACTTTCTTATTGGTACTGGGAATCAGACAATCATCTCAAGCCACTTCAATTTTCCAAGAGAAGTATATCAAGGAGATACTCAAAAAGTTCAATCTGCTAGAGGCAAAGGTTCTAGACACTCCCATGAGTATAAGTGCAAGACTTGACAAAGATGAAGCGGGTACAAAAGTCAATCAAACCATGTATAGGGGTATCATTGGATCACGTTTATACTTTACTACCAGCAGGCCAGACATAGTCTTCAGTGTGGGAATGTGCGCAAGATTTCAAGCAGCACCAAAGGAGTCACATTTGAAAGTGGCAAAAAGAATTCTAAGATATCTAAAGGGAACGCAGGAACCGGGTTTTTTCTACCCAACAGGTGACACTTTTGATCCAACTGGCTATGCTGATACGGATTATGAAGGTTTCCTGGTGGATTAAAAAATCACATCAGGGATGGCACACTTCTTGGGATCAACACTGATTTCTTGGGTAACCAAGAAGCAGAACTCGGTAGCCTTGTCTATTGCGAAGGCAGAGTATGTGGTTGTTGCTTCATGTTGCGCGCAACTTTTGTGGATCAAGCAACAATTGGAAGATTTTGGCGTACTCACAAACACCATTTCTCTCATGTGCGGCAATACTAGTGCGATGAATATGGCCAAAAGCCCTGTCCAACACAAGAGGACAAAGCACATAGACATGAGGCACCACTTTCTGAGGGACAATGTTGAGAAGCTGAATGTGATGATGAAGTTTTATAAGACCGAAGATCAACTAGAGGACATATTTACAAAGCTTTTGTGTAAAGAATCTTTTCTCAAAAAAAGGATGAGGCTGGGAATGCTCAAAATTACTTGATTTCTTGACAATTGCATAATAGTTCTTCTTGTTGATTATATTAAGGAAGGCAAGTATCTATACTCGTTTTAATGCTTGATAGAAAAGAATTCATATTTGGTACCTTATTGTAGGTATACACTCATGGTGTGTTGAGCTGAAGACAAAATCTAATCATACTGGCAGGGTTGTTGAACTAAAAAGGAGGACCTGGTCCTCGTGAGGTTAGTGTTACTTATATTACATTGTCTTAAAAGTTGCATCATTTCTACGTGTCTTCATCCCATTCTTCACGTCAATCTCAAACGTCTCTTCAGTTTTAAAAACCAACAGTCATCTCTGTTTGGGACCAGATACTCGTTGTATTCCCTCTATAAAAATCCTCACTTAGTGAATCAAATCCATTATCTCTTTTAAGGATTCACTAGATATTGTTCTTGAAAATCTATCGTTCAAATTTCAGTCTCTCAAAATGTCTCACTCTCAATCACCTCCTCAGACTCCTCTCTCCCTAGAAGTTGAAACCCTAATCCATTCAATTTCTCCACTTCCCTCCCTGAGTAATCTCGATGAACTCCAGTTTATGGAGTTGGTGAGACGGATGGATCTACGACTCCTCAAATTGAAGCCCTAGGTACATCCATTCCTATATCTCAAGGGTTTTTGGAATGTTCTCCCACATTGGTATTGTCCGACAAAAAATCTTCAGATTCTGAGGCTCAATCTATAGTGAAACCTGATGGTGAACTCACCTCCGAAGAAACGGAAGTGGATCCTTGGCTGTGTCGTTTAACATGTCTGAGAGGTTGTTTGAAGGAGATATTCCAGAGGGAAAAGGTCCAAATCTTGCATCCTAACAGTAGGGCAGAACATGTGGCGGTGCAAAGCCAATCCTCACTACAAGGAAATACTCCTTATTGTTGGACCAAGAACTTATGTCACCAAACTAGGTCCTACATAGAGGTCCGCCTATGTTTGATCAAACTCCGATCTCTCTGGGTATTGATGAATATGAGGAGGAAGAAGAAGAGGAGCCTCTTCTAAGATGGAGTACCAGAGGTGTCCGGGGAGAAAACTTCCGATTAGGTTTGATGATTTGCAGGTTGTCAAGAATGTTGGTATCTTCTGTGCAGACAGTGATGAGGGACGAAACAGGAAGGGAAAGGGAAAGGGAAAGCTTGTCAAAACACACCTAAAAGGTGAAAAGAAAAGGTATGGAACCAGAAGTGTGGCCCAAAAGGTTTTGGGAAGTGTCATGGAGGCTAATGATGCTCATACTGAGAGGGTAAGAAGAAGAAAATTAAAGGCTTTATTAAATGGCGACCCACTTCCACACCTGTGGCCATTGATGATAGTGAAACCCAGTCTGATGATGTTGTTAGAGTTGTGGCAAAGCAAAAAAGGGAAGCTGAGGAGGAAAGGTTAAAATCTAAGAAACCTCAGAAACATGCAAAGAAATCGCTTGCTAAGAAAGGGAAGGTAACAGAACAAAAGAGTCCTGAGAAAGGAAAAAGAGTGAAGAAGGCCATGGAAGAACAACCCGTAAAGGGACCAAGTCTAAGGTTTAAAACTGAAAGGAAGAAAATGTGTTGACAAGGGATGAACGACTAGAGTTAATGGCACTTCAAAAGGTGCTAAATAGGAGTATATTTGATCCTGAATTTATTACAGAGTCTGACATGGCAACCTTGTTTGATGTTGTCTCTGTTCAAGAATGGAGTCATCTTTTTGAGCCACCCACTCCTTACTTACATGAACCTGACGTTCGTGAATTCTTCTACAAAATGGAACTTCTGGAAGATGGGGACATCATTACCACTGTTAAAGATGTAAGAATTGACTTGACGGAGAAAATTTTGGGGATTATTTTGGGAGTGCCTGTGAAGGGAGTCAGATCAATCGAAGGTCGTAAACCCTCTAAGGAGTTCACCATACTTGTGACCAAATGCAGAGAAGTTAAGATGGTAGGACTGCCTAAATAGCTACTCAAAGAAGAATACTAGTTGGTGTTTGAATTCATTAACAAGGTGTTGGTGCCCAGGTCTGAAAAACATACATTCGCATCTGCTGCCGACTTGTTTCTCATGGAGAAGTTGGTTGAACTTGAATAGATTAACCTTCTTGCTATTATGCTAGAGCATATGCACAGAGTCATGACTTGGAAGACGTCCAAGCTCAGTATTCTATATGTGTATCTACTGAATTTTGTCTTTAAACATTTTGAAGTGACAGTTGGAAGGGGGTACTAGGTACCATCAATCAAATGTTCACCAAGTTAACTCTGTTGGAATGCGAATGCATGAAGGGACCCGCTAAGGGAAGGTCCCAGATGGAAGCTGTCTTTGAACAACAGGCTACTCTTACAAGGGAAGTGCATGATCTCACTTGTCTCCTTAATCAAAAGAAAGTTGAAATTGGTCGGCTTAAGTCGAAACTTCAGAAGGCGATCTTGGGGGGACCAAGTACCAGACATGCGAATGATGAAGTGTTGCAAAAATTGTTGGATGATAATGCACTAATGATGAAGACTAACCTCACTCAACGAGGAAATAAAGGCCATCAATAAGCAAGTCATCAAAGCTCATGAAGATGCCAATGAGCGAATTTCTGGTTCTTGCTTACCTTCTCTCCCGTTCCCCCTCCGTCCTTAATGCGTCTCTTTTGTCCATTTTTTCTAGTAGTTCTTGTACTTCCGTACTCTTACTCTTTGTGGCTTTATGTTGACTTAAGTATAGTGGTCAGTATTTGTGATATGATAACTGTCCTGTTTTTATGCCCTGTTCATGTGTGTTTTATACTTTCTTCCTGCTTTCATACGCATGTTCTATGTGGCCTGTGGCCCTGAATTCTTATGTTATCCTGCATTTTTAACTTGGATATGTTTATTGCTTCGCCTTTTCGATGATGTCAAAAGGGGGAAACTTGTGTCAATTCGGCCAAAGGATTAAGGGGAAATCTGCTTAATTTGTGTCAATTTGGCTAAGGGCTTAAAGGGGAATTTGTCCAGTTTGCTTGGGGGAGTAGTGCACAGAAGGGTGATCTAATAAAGAAACGACGGAAGTGATTCAGGGGGAATGGATTGTTTTTAGTACCATCAGTGCTCTTAAATTGTCTTGAATGAATGATTTGTTCACTCGTATGAGGGGTTTATGAATGTTGTTTGTCATCATCAAAAAGGGAGAAATTGATAAGTGTTTATGGTCCTAGATGTTTTGATGATCTCCTCACAAGTGCAAAGACCTGGTCCTCTACAGAGTATGAAACTCGCCCAGGTGTGAAAAGTACTGGACAACTGTAAAAGTTGTCTGTACGTCAGGATGTTGGTGAAGCGGTAGAGTACTTCACCAATCAGAAGTGACGAGTTTGTTTGTTTGATGGGTAATAACTCTTCATAGTATAAATAAAACAAACAACAATTCATTTATTTATTCATTCAAAGAGATAAATTTTCAAGCTCCAAATATAGCAAGGAAACTGATAGATTTGTGTTTATTGCTTTTTGTACTTGTTGCGTTTGTTTGTTTGTAATTGTTTTATATTGTAGGATTCGTTTCAACTGTGTTAGAAACGTTTCAAACTCGGGTGAATCATTGTAAGGGTTGGGTTAAGGGTAACTTAGGCATTTACTTCCAGTCTATATTAATCAGGTAGGATTAGTAGAGAGAGTAGTGTTGTATCTGCCCATGCTCAGCTAAGTGATAGGATGTATTGCTTAGTGTGGAGATTGGTAGGTTAATCTCTTGTTTTGTAACCGACTTTTACTCTTACTTGTGGACGATTAGTAGAAGTGGTTCTTGAAAAGTCCTGTTGAGAACATGTCGTGGTTTTCCTCCCTTGATTAAGGAGGTTTCCACGTAAAGTTGTTTGTCAATCTTTACTTTCTGCATTTGTCCCTTGCTATTATTACTGTCTTGAGGACCTGGTCCCATCAATATAAATGGACGCATACATTCCAACAGAAAGATTATGTGATTTGACACTATGGTGTCAAATAACGAAAAGAATTAATGATTATGAACGAATAAATTGTGTAATGGACTAAAACTTCAAACTAAGAAATGATGTGAAAGGATTGTAATCTAAATTACATGTATTACAAAAATATTTTATAATAATTATTTATATATGAACTAATCATCCATATAACAGATAGAAGTTTCAAACAAATAAATGTTGGAATGTGAAAAGGTGTATTTTACTTACTATTACGAAATATGCTATTATAATAATTATTGGCAAATGAACCATCTATTACTTACTCGGTTCAAATGCATCTAATATTATTCCCTTGGTTTAATAACTATTCATAAATTTTGTATATTAAAATTGTAGTTGTTGGACTTTTAGAGCTATCTTTATACAATTAAAATTAAATTATTTATTAAGATATTAAGATTAAATTTTAAACTTTTTTAGTGTAAGTGAAATGGTAATTCAACTTTTTCCTTTGAGCTTCCCACTTTTAATAATTTATGATGATTATCCCAGTTAAGGAGTTTGTTGGTGCTTCCGGGCCTAATGGAGTTTTGAGTAGGGATGACAATGGGACAAGGGGTGGGATTGGTGGTGGTGGGGGGCTTAAGGCTATGCGGGACGGGGGGTTAAGATTATGCGAGGCAGATTGAAGTGAGTTTTTTTAAAACTAATGCGGGGTGAGGCGGGTACATGTGATTTTTACGTGGGTTTAAATATAATTTTAATTTTTGTACATGTTATAAAAGTGATAGAGTATTATTTATTAAGATAATTTCTTTAAAACTACTAAATATTCAAGATAGTAAATGAAAATGGTTCAATAAAATAATTCGATTTCGTACATGTTTCCAATTGACCTCTAAAAAATAAAATTAAGTCACTATCCTATTAAATTTAGTAGAACCTAATGAAAAAATGAATTTATTTTTAGTATCAAATTTAACTAAAAAAAATATTATAAAAGTATGTAGCGCGGGTTCATGCGGAGTGGGTCTATGCTGGGCGGGGAGGGGTGAGTTGAAAATTTAAAAAAAAAAAAAATTGCGAGGCGGGGCGGGGCGGATTAAAAATTTTACGAGTTAAGCTCAACCCGCTCCGCTCCCGTCCTGCACCACCCCATTGCCGTCTCTAGTTCCGAGTGCCATGTCACGTCTATGGTGGGTTCTCAGGTTGTGACAATTTCGAAATCAAACAATAGGACTAAGTTATAAGTTATAAAGGGTAAAATTAAACAAAACGTCCATTAGGTAAAAAAAAATTACTCAAAAGAACGTAATTATTATTGATTACATAAAATGATCATTATACCATTTTCGATTTGAAGTGCAGTTCTTTTTTGCTGCTATTTTTCCCTTTGGCTTCGTCTTCTTTTTCCCCTTATTTGTTTGCTGCTTTCATGTTTCTTCCTTCCTGCTCCTCGTTCTTCTTTCATATTCCAAGCTTGTCCATGACACAGACATAAATTGTTTCGACTAAATAATATATCAAAAAACTCTAAACATTCAGAGGAACTCTTGTCTAAATTTTCGAACTGTTTGCAGTATACTTTTTTGTATCAACAATGTATATATACATCTCTAATACATAATTATACATCATCTAACACAATGATTATATATTATTTATACAATATTGATATATTAAATATGCATATCGATACATTACATAAACATATGACCATTTATTTATATAAAGTTATACATCATCTATATACAATTATATACTATTTCTACAAATATCAATACATTATATTTGATAATAATTTTTGTTTGTCTGTGTATATTGGTAAGCAACCTTGGAAAATTCAGGACTTCACAGTGGGCAACACTTACTCTGCTACTCTGGGTTTCACACATATTCCAAAAACCATGCAAAAAGATAGGATGTTTTACATAATGTTTCAATCTTTGGAAAAGATCAAGTTCATTCAAGGCTATACTTACTCTTGAGCTGTCAAAGTAGCGAAAACGAAATTCGAAAATACTCAAGCTTTTACAATAGTTCACCAACATTCAACTTACACAATCAAGGAACTAGGTAAAGTCTAAAACAAGAAGAAACAGAAGTCATATATGTCATCTAGTTTGCCAATGTTACTTACTCTATAAATACTGAAATATTTGTAGTTAAACCCACAACTGCTTAGTTGCTTCCATTCTTTTAAGCAAACCTGTAATATCAGATTCCATTCTCATTTTCATCTTGTAGTAATCACAATGTGAATTCTCCAATACTTTAAGCTCTTCCAACTTTTTCCTCCTCCTTTCCTCAGTCTCCTGCAAACACAGTCTAGCAAGTTTTTCTGAATACTCATCATCCAATTTCTCACTTTTCATCCTAGCCACCCGTCTAAAACTCTCTGCCTCTCGCCGAGCATCATCTGCTCGATTCTGAAACATCCTTGCTTCTGCTTCTTTGATCCGCACAATGCTTTCCAAGCTAGCAAGCTCATCCTTCTTTAGTCGCTTCACTGACCATTCATCTTCAACTATTTTTTCAGGCATGAAGGAAGCCTTGACATCTTTCTGCTGATGATGCTCATCAAATATCACATCTTTTCTTCCACTTGAAGAGCTTATGTTGTACGGGGAAGATTTCGGAGCAACGGAAGTAGATGCAGGAAGAGAAACATCTTTTTTTCTACCACTAAAGTCTTTATCAGGAAACTCTGTCAGACCTTCTGTGTCTGTTAATCGAAGAAAAAAGTTAAACTGAAATTAGATACCCTTCCGGAAAACAAACAAACAATCATCAGCTCATGCTCATTAAGAACATCATTGATAGATCAGAACTAAAACACAAAGCCTGCTTATGAGTAAATGATTTCCCAAAGGTTCTTATTAATTTAAACAAACAGACTTTCCCTGGTAAATAAATTCTTCAGAACCAACTATACTAAACAGTTGAAAACAGAGGAAACACTTTAGCCACTTAATTTCCAAAATATACGAAATTGTTATTCTTACTTCCAGGAGGCTTTGTTGCTCAGTCACTGAAAGCAATATGGAAATCATTAACTAGAACACCTGAAGAAATGATTTTTATCCTCAAAATTTGTTTCTTCTTGAGGCATAAGGAGCCTTACCTTCTGTTTATGCAAAGGCAAATGGGTAATATAATTTGCATCTTCGGTGGTCCAGCTTTTTAGTCCAATAAATGGGGAAAAAAGAAGACGGAAGGTTTCTAAGCAGATTGATTACAGCCTTTATCCCCTGTATCGCTTATGTAGTTGGTGATTGGAAATATAATGGTCTGCTCCGTAGACTTGAACAAAATTCATCTTTTGACTAGTGCAACCTGAAGCTCAGTATTCATTTCATTATATTTTCATTTGCTAGGTAAAACCTAAGTTTCTCGGACTCGGGTGCGGGTGTCCAATATGTGTGCGGATATAGAGGTCGGATCATAATTTTTAATTCTTCATATCCAAAGTATTAGTGGTAAATATACATTGTAAATTACGAAAAGTAATGCTTTAGTTATGAAGTATTGAGAAATAAATAAAGTTTAGTACTTACAATTAAAAAAGTGAATGATGAAAATGCAGACATCTTGAGGAGAAATCATGTTTTTTTGTAGCTTGATACGCAATTCATCAGCCTTAAGATGCAACTCCTTGCCTTTAAAATCTTGACTCCGTTGGAAAATTTTCTGAACACAATCAAGCTCTTTCACCAACGTTTCTTTACCCCAGTCTTTTGCACAAGAGGTGAAGACATCTTTAACGAATCCATACATTTCAGATGCATGACCACATCCAATACAGTAAAATTGCATTTCGGTTGGACCTGGCTTTATGAGATTCTTCTGAATACTGCAAACAGCATGACACCAGTGTGAACAAGCATCACACCCTACCCAACTGCAAGTATTATTTGCACAATCGAAATTCAAACATATTGGACACATGCATTCACTGCAGAATCCCTTCTTCGTTGAACATATCTTGCATTCACAGTCCTCAACAGGTAAAGCCCTCATACACTTTATGTTTCGACACCTTTCAAGTAAAAAAATTTCCACCAATTCATTTGTTGGTATGACTTTTTTGCTAGATAAAACGCTTCCAACACCCATTTTTATTGCAACAAAAAACTCCAGTTGAGTCTTGTGACACTTTGTTAGAGTCTCGTGTGTAAGATCGCATCTCCTATTCAATCTGTTCTGAAGGACAACTAAATGATCATCTTTCCTCTCAATTAGATTCCTCAGGTATTCCTTTGTTGATTCAACTGTTTCATGAGGAAGCTCTTGCATAATCTGAGCCATAAGCGGAATAGATTCAGAAACAATTTCTCTAAGGATTCTTTCTGGCCTGGAAATCTTCACCGGACTTTGTGAATCATCAATTGGTGGTCTTGCAGGCAACTCAGATGGAAAAAAAGAAATGTTATCTGAAGTTTCCTTGGGTAAAACTTGATTGGTAGGAATTGGCCTAAATCGGCTATGAACTGAACCATTAGTCCCTTCTCCACAATTCCAGATATGATCAACAGAAAAATCAGTCGAATTCCGAGTAAGAGAGCAACTCATATTATGGGAAAAAGGGTGGGAATAAGAGCATGACAATGAAGCTGAATGAGTATTGTTATGCGATGATGGTTGAAGATCGAATCTATTTGAACCAGCCAAAGACAATGAAACATCAGGCAAAGCCAAAGAAAGGTTGAGAGGGGTTTCAATTTTTTCTGCTTCTGATGAATTCCCATTAACATTAACCCCTTTACTAGTACTACTTTCATTCATTTGAAGAAAATCCCTTTCAACCCATCTCTTGTTACTGTCCTCCATTACTTCTTTCCCTTTATAGCTCACAAACCCAAGTTGTTTCGAGTTTTCACAAAGGTAACTAAGAGTCAACTCTTGGTGGCAGCTAGGAGGAGTTATTCTTGAACCACCATCCATTTCCAGAACCGATTTTCCAAGAAAATCATTTCCACCTCCACCAAGGTTATCCTCTTTAGATCTATTACTTGAATTTTCCACCATTTTCAATTCAAAAAAAACTTGAAAGCAGAATCAAAAAATACTTACAGGTAGAAAGAATTTCACAGAGAAGTTGCTGCTCAGAGAATCTTCTGCTCTGCACTCAATAGCTGTCCTCTGACTCTCTCTCTCTAGATAAAATAAAGATATATACGACTAACTCCATTTGCAACGGCTGCATCTGTCTTTTTTATGTTTTAAATTACTCTAACACCTCCTCTATTTTACCTTATTTGCCCATCTCCCCTAAATCCTCAACTAATTACTAAATAACATACAAACAATATCTCTTTTTTTTTTTTTGGTAGATGATATATATTATAATATGCATCAGTACAAGTAAATGGTCAAATATGGCTAGTAACGTTTGGTCAAAGGGATTGGAATTACATTATACACATTAATACCTTCTATAGTAGAAGACGACTTTTTTGGCCTAAAGGTTTAACTATTGCAAAAAGGTTTAGCTCCTCCGTTGATTGTTTCTAGTAGAATAGAAGCAGACAAAGTAAATTTTTGTTTATGAGTATGAAGCGAGTCACATTTATGAATAGAGAGATTCTTGTTCATGAGTATGAAGCGAGTCACATTCATGAATAGGAGACTACAAAGAATTTAGGAAGCTCCACTTCTTTCATCATTCTAAATTCATTTGTTGGATTTAAACTCTATATGTCTCTCTTCTAATCCTTATCCAACATTTTCACGATATGGTCCCTCGAACAACATAGTTATGAGAAATATTGGTGAAATATGGATCACGAGGTTCCCCATGTGTCGGTTATCCCTTCAGCCGAGAATCTCATGATGAGTTTTCAGCTGGATTTCACTCACTAGCCCAAGATATGACGACTCAAGAAAAATTGAGATGTTGTGGCTCTCGTGAACCCCTTCCGTAAAAAATTACATTGTATAAATAAGGTAAATTTTTTGAACCCCTCAATCACAAAGAGAAATTGATAGCCCAACAACAGGGGTGATAAATGTTTGGATTGGATCGAATATGAATGGATTGATAAAAGATGGTTTGGATTACAATACATCCAAATAGAATATAGGATAGTGTATATGCAAGAAAGGAGAATAGAGGTGAATATCCATGACTCTGAATGTTTGAGGTCTTAAGAGGGACTAATGGTGAGTACCCAAGTCTCAAAGTTATGACAACGATCATTTATGTCTTGACAAGATAATTAGGGCCCTCTTGGATGGGGTAATACATTGAACTCTGTGATTAGTTCTCATGGTTTTATGTCGGTTAATGGTCTCTCCTACACATTAAAATGAAATAATTTAAACTTATTACATGATCTCGTGTAACCTTGTATTGCCGTCTTTCTCATAATTTTAGATACATTGACCATGTTCATGATTATGATTGTTCTTTAAAGCTAAGATTTCAATATTTTTAGCTTAGTCATATATTTCATGTTTTTGATTATTTCCCCTTATGATGATTACGTTTTTGTGTATGTTGTCCATACTTAGTACATTCCATGTACTAATGCATGCTTGTTCCTACATTGTTTCATAATATAGGGCTCGATGCTCCTTCTACTACCGTTCATGGCTAGTTGATCTTTCTAGTGACTTATAAACTAAGTGAGTTTTCATACTCCGAGGACGGTGTCACCTTAATTTTTTTCTTATCCCTTTATGTTTTATTTTCAAACATTGTACGTAGTGTACGGGTCACGTCCAGACTACTCTTTTTGATGTAATAGATAATTTATCAAGACTTCGATACATTTCTGCTTTTAAGTCAAACTCTTTACTTCTTATGAGATTTCTTATTTTTCACTATCATATTGTGTATATATATGTCAAGTGACTTGTGTAGAACCTCTCGGAGTCTTATACACCACGTCACATGTGTACTTTGGGTTGTGACAACTTTTGTCCCTTTGGTTTCTACCATTTTCTTATTGCCCTTTTGAAATATTGGCAAAAAAGAAGTTTATCCTTTCGGTTCCAAACTCAAGCTTTTTTGCCTATATTGAACAGGCATAAAAGAATATTTTGTGAGTTCACCATTTATTTACTCCTTCTCCTCCGGAAATGTTAAGGCATATATGTATTGAATTCGGCTCCTCTAGGTTCCCCATGTTCTTATTTAGATGAAAGACACATGCCACAAATATAAATCAATGATTGAAATTTAATAAATTAATGATATGTCTTAATCTTGATTAAGATGATAAATATATTAATAATTACTTCCAAAATAGAAGATAACCATACAATTTTAGCTACTAAATTTATTCTTTATTTCTTTTTCTCCTTTTAAAGTAGACAATCAGAAATCTTCGAAAATTTATTGTATTAATATTTTATTTTATCAAATACTTGATTAATACATTATTTAAAATGTATACACGACTAGAAAAAAATTGCATTAAATTTTAGTTATATATTCATTTAACGTAGAGGATCAAAAATTATCTTCTCTTTAAACTTGGCAATTCTTTTCTAAAACATCTAAATTAGATTAAAAACAATTTGAAATGAAAAAAGTAGTGGAAAAGGAAATTGAAAAAATTCTATAGTTAGTAAGATGTAGGGGTATTTATGGGTTGGTTTATTAGTCAAAATCAAAATCAAACCAACTTAATCGATTTTGAAAATTTAAAATTATATCAAACCAAATAATATATATATATATATATATATATATATATATATATATATATATATATATTCGATTTTGTTATTATTAGTTTCAGCTCGATTTAGTTAGGTTATTCGGTTATTAATCTTACACAAAAATAAAAGAAATAATTCATTCAAAACGTGAAAAAGTGACAACAATTCATTCAAAATGAGAAATGTCATATACCAATAAGATAAATGTTTTCATCTTGAAAATTTCCGCTTTTATAAGTAAATTATAAATAAATTTTGATAAAAACATCTATAATATATTTAAATTTTTTAATAACATAAATATATTTTGTATGCGTAATGATAAAATGTATGTATATAATTCGTCAATTCAATTCGGTTACTTCTTTGATTTTCTTGAACAACATCATAATCAAATCAAATATTTTTAAAAATCTAAAAAAGCAAACAAAATCAAACCCCACTTATAGATATAAATATATAGATATAGATCCGCCCATGCAAGCAATTTTGTGGATAAATAGTTTCTTCTTAAGAATGGAGGCAAATTTGTATTAAATGAAAAGTTAGGGGTGTATTCTTGCAAATCATTTCATTTTCATTATCAAATAGTTAGGTATTATTTGTTTTGTCAATTTAAATGGCTGCATTGTTTTCTTAACGCGGTGTCAAGAGTCAAGAATTGAAATTTGTTCACACCAACAAGTAGCATATTTGTCATTTCTCAATAACTCTCACTGACTTCTAATTCTATGCATCACTTTCAAGAGTAACCAAGAAGAAAAAGTCTAACCAATTAAAAAGATTCATGTGATGTGTTTTACATATTTTTTCTCTATCCTAAAATATTCAACAAGAATATTTAATGTAACGATCTATTTAGTTATTTTGAGTACTTGTGTTTCTTATTTCATAAAAGATTCTTTTAATAAATATTAAATGATGATATTTTGGATTATTCGTAATGATATTTATATAATTAATATTGTAATTTTAAAAAATTAATTTAGTTAGTGATTAAAAAAAATAACATTAAAATTACTAATGGACCACTTATTCCACTCTCATAATGTATCATATAAAATAATTAGGACGGTGAATAATCTGTAGAAGAAAATAAAATAAAAGAGTTATATATGTGGCGATTATTGATGATTGCTTTTAGTGAAGGAGAAATATTTATAAAGTTAAATTTTCATTGCTAAGTGCAAATGGAGAAAGACAAAAGGCATTTAGAGATGATCGGTAGATAAGGTAGTATATAATTGAATTGCCACTGTTACTAGAAAAGGATAGGCAGAACCGTCTTAATCACTAAATTACTAAAGTCATCGCTTGAAGTTTCATATTATTTTGGGCTCCCATTTTAAACAAAAACTACTTATACATATTATTAAAAAGATTATATTAGTTTTTTGAAGAAAAAAAAGACGTGTAAGAGGTTTTTTAGTTTTTCTTGAAAATTGTTATTGTTGATATTCTTTAGTATATGTAAATTGTTTTAAATATTATTAAAATTTATTCAATTTTAATATGTCAACTAGAAAACATGATTCCGATTTGACAAAAAGAGAGAAACTAGAAGAATTAAATAAAATGTTAAAAAAGAGCCCATTGATAGATTTTAAGAAATAATAAATATTGCGAATAAAAAAATATTGAAGGATGTTCATCAAATGAACAAGTTATCAATATAATTGAGTTAGATGATAATAATATCCAAGAATAAAATCTTGAAGAAGTTGGTGAAAATGTGACATTATTTTCGATATCAAGAACTCCTAAATAATTAGTTGCATCCCTAAAAATATATATGATCCAAGTCAATGAAATAATGTAGATACAAAATTGAGAGATCTATTAGTAGAAGAGTTTAGGAAAAAACCCTAAAAACTTATGAAATAGCTCCAAATCGTCGTTCTTCAAAACCCTATTAAAAGAATATTTAATAAAAATAAAAATTGAGTCTATGTATATTTAAGTCGAAACGGTCAAAACTGGCACATATGGCGCGACACGAAGGAGCTTTTGAACTCCCGTTCAAAGAAATCTTCTCTTCTCCGCGACACGGTTTCTACACGGACCACGCTGCCTCAAATGCTAAATCACGAACCAATTTAAAAATCCCTCTCCACAACGCAGAGAGGACACATACCGTTTTGTCCCATTCTAATTCGTGAACAAGAATACAATTTCTCTCCGCGCTGATCAAACTTTCACTTCATTTCTTCATTCTTGACTCTTTTCATTTGGGTCCTATCGTGATTCCCAATGCCCATTTCAGTGGTTGTTTCTTCATTCAATCTCACCTATACCACTAATCATGTTGGTTAGTATATGTACAATCAAAAGACTCGTCACAACTATAAATCAACATAAAATGAGTCTAAATTTGGCCTAAATGCGGGTATTATTTGGTTCCTAGACATATAAATACGCCTAAGATCACTACCTCGCACTTAGACCTACTATGCTATTTGTGCATCCGCCACTTCCTTTCAAGGATCTGTAATCAATTAAAACAAGCATGTTTTCACTCAAAATAGGCCTTGCCACTTTCATACATCATACTACTCATGTAATTGACTTGACAACTTTTTGCAACCAACACATACAACTTCATGTGCACCATTAATCATCACATATCTTTCATACAACAAGTGCCCCTAACTTAAAAGAATTGTGTGTACACTCAACACAACACATTGAATATAATTTAAGGACTTTGTAAACATAATACGCTCTCACTCAACAAAAATACCATACATGCATGCATTGAGAACCATAAGCTTGCCCATTATGTACTTCTCCACTTATTAAGCGTGCTTTTCCCAATCACCGCACTTTAATTTTTTTTAAATTTCTCTAAAACCTATTTTGTCTACTCTCATTGGAATCAATGGCCACGACGGTCGTTGGCCAACCTTCACCTCTGGGGGGATGAACCATCATATCTGCATATAATCAACAATATCGGTAAACCTTCTACAATGACTAATGCCAACACAGTTAAACCATAAAGTCCTCAATATAAACCTGTCCAAATGAAACGAATTGAATATCATCATGGAGAACCAAGGATCATATGGGAGGAAGAAGAGGTAGCACATATGATCACCAATGAAGATCTCCAATTTACAATAGTAGATAAATTCTCGTATGGGTGGCCATAGATTCAGGATATGAGGCTTTTGATACCAAAGCAATGTGATTTGAAGGGAGATGTCAACATTGGTTTGCTCAGCAACAAATATGTCCTAATAAGAAACACTTTACTGAAAGATTATGTAACACTGCTATCAAAGCCACAATTCTACATTACTTATAAACAATGGTCATACCCAATGAGAACCATTAAGTGGGACTCGATGTTTGATCTGGAGGACGACACATCTATTGTGATTGCTTGGATATCTTTCCCATCACTACCTCCTATTTTTTTGGAAAGGAAGAAATTTTCTCATTAGCTGCAATGGTTAGAAAGCCTTTATAGGTGGATATGGCGACTCTTAATAAATAGACCAAGTTGTGCTAGTTTGAAAATGGAAGTATATATTATGAGAGAATTTCCAAAAAGAATCAATGTGGGGATGAGGAAGAAAACTGGTGAAGATGAAAAGAAGTGGGTTGATACGCTCAAATTACACTTCCTTAAAAAAGTATAAGCGGTCGTATCAAGTAAAGAACCCAACAAGTAGGTTGGGGTCGATCCCACGAGGAAAATAGTTTAGACTTAACTTCAATGTACAATTACGCCTATTTAGTCAAGTCCTTTTCGAAAACAGGTAATTAAAGGGGGGGGGGGAAACAAAAGTGTTTAATTATTTCTAAGTAAAACAAGTAGCAAGAGTGAATCTTTAGTGTTTATCAAGTTGTGAGAGAAACTAGGGTGTAAGTGTTCCCCATAGGTTCATAACGCAGAAATCCTAGCTATAACAATTCTTCCGTAGTGTTTTGCATGCAAAGTGATAAGTTATGTATCTCTAAATCCTTGGTCCGGCATTTAAAGAGTTTCACCCGTACCTTGGTCCGGCTACGTGTGTCTACGTTACTAACCCTTACCTTTACTTCATATTAAGTTTCATATTCGATGTATGACTTAGTTATTACTTCCCACAAATCGAAACTAGCCTATTAGATAATATCCCACTAAATCAATGTTGATAATTATTTTCCTATTAACTACCCCCTTGGTCTGGCAAGTAGAGATTGAGATATATCTAACGCGTGCACTCGTTAAAAAGACTTCTAAGAGAAAGAATTATCAATGCATGCAATAACCTATTCGAGAATTGTTATTAAGCTAGTTTTACCTTGTTAATCACCCATGGTTCCCACAACCCTAGTTGTGGATTTAGTTACCCATGCATAAAAGAACACAATTCATGGTTGATAAACAATAAATCATGAACTTGCTTTGACAAATTCGAAGAAAATCCAGAAATTCAACTTGAAATCACAAAATTCACTTGAAAATCAAATCCAGAAATTTGAATTAATGCCAAGTTTGAAAAAACAAATCTCCAAGAACAAAAATAAAAAATAATAAAAGAATCCAATACCAAAAATGAGGTTTTTCACCCTATTTATAAAAACATTGTCCTAAAATAAAAGGAAAACAAATAAGGAAAGTTTGTCCAAAAACGCGGCTTCAATCGACGACCCCCACAGACGGTACGTAGATCAAACGACGGACCGTCGACTGCCTCCGTAAGTCCAAACTTAGCATTTTTCTTCAGCCTTCACTTTGCATTTTCTATGATCCAAACACGGTCCGTCGATTAACTACGGTCCGTCGATGCTTCTCGTCGTTCCATACTTAGATTTTCTTTAACATCGGGTACTGGGACATTCTCTGATCAAATCGACGATTCAACAGGACAATCCGTCGATCCTTCCGTAGCCCCACACTTAGTCAGAATTCCCTGAGTTGCTTCCAGATGCCTGAACTTTCAGTCGACGGTCACCATCTATGGTCCTTCGATGGAACGACGGCCCGTAGATGGCCTCCATGGGTCACATCTGCACTAAATCTTCACAGCCTTCTGCGTTTTGGTTTTGGACAACTTTTCTGCAAAACAAAGATAAAAACATATTAAAATTACTACAAAAAGGCTCTAGACACACACCAATCTTAAGGAAAAAAACATTAAAAGTACCGTAAAACCACGGTACATCAACACCCTCAACTTAAATTCGTTATTTGTCCTCAAGCGACACATTATGACTCAACACAACACTTTGTACACAAGTATCCTCTTTTAAGCTTTTGCAATCACATGGCTATGAATCCCAACTTTTTCGTTGCTTTTGTGCATGTTTCTTCTCTTAGGCTTGATAGGCTTACTCATGTGGATCAGACCATGACAGAGACTCACCATGCACCGACACCTCTACTCTTTTATATCTCGCCAAGGTACCAACTTTCCAATATTACAACTAGTGCCCTCACTTCAAAAGATATCCTCCTTTTTCGCACTGTGACTTTAACTTTGAGTATAAGGATCATTATTCAACACTCACGCTCAAAACAAATTCACACCTAGTTGGTACTTGTCTCCATAGGCTTGCCCTTATTTTTACTGCTTAAGTTCATCATATTAGACTCTTAGGATCATGATAGGACTTTATTGGCTTGTAACGTAGGCTCAGGATCAGGTATGGTACATATGGATACATTTTAGTGACTTGTTGCCCTCCTTGACATTACGCTAAGCGTCCTACCTCTTTCATTATCTATTATGCCCTATTTTCTCTTTTCTTATCATCTTTGCCTTGTTTTCTCCTTTCTTTCTCTTTTGTGGAAGTGACTCTTACTTCTTTTTGTTCAACACTCTTTTTCTCATTGTTTAATCTCTTTCTTTATTTTTCTTTCTTTACTCCATTGACAATTTTTTACTGAGTCACTTCTCTTGTTTACTGTTTCTTTTCTTTTCCACATTACTCTTTTCATACCCACTTTTCGGGACATCACTCATGATAGCCACCCTCAACTTATGGCTTTGCCATAAGTTGAGGTACACAATACCCAAGGTTGGGTCAGGGCCAAGACGAGGTCAGTTTCTGCATTAGCCTCTCTCAACTTATGCTT
The DNA here is from genome assembly GCA_016801875.1 of Solanum sitiens. Classification (NCBI taxonomy): domain Eukaryota; kingdom Viridiplantae; phylum Streptophyta; class Magnoliopsida; order Solanales; family Solanaceae; genus Solanum; species Solanum sitiens. The sequence goes on from JABWTJ010000155.1 coordinate 893,345, forward strand.
TTGGCCTAAGTTGAGGTGCACATGTACAAGGAGGGACCAGGGCCAACACATTGTACCAGGGAAGAGGAGTTGGTGAAGAAAAGAAAGGTCTATTATAAGCTCAAAATATTTGGATCAAAAAGGGATAACAATTTCATTTGGTTCTCTTTGTTTTAGGCTAGATATTTGCTAATTTGAACAAGGGCCTATGATCCTTTCCCAAATGCCTAACACAACTTCCTTTTGCAGGACTAACCGGGCAAGTTCTAGCTAGGTACCAACAGTGGAACAATCAAATTTCCTCACACTCTCTTGACACCTCGTTACCCTATCAGATTATCGAACACCTAGTTTGAGTGTTAGATTGAGGGCCATGCAGTTGTGCATCTCTATGTCATTATTAGAGCCAACACATTCAACTTCTTTACACCTATTCATGCAAACATTTTCTTAGAACGGAATATCATTTAAGTTTAGCCATCATGCTTCATATTTAACTTTCATATTGTGTACAAGTTACGACATGCTGGTTATCAGGGTTTGGTTTTAAACACACATTTTGACACTTTTAAGCAAATCACAAGATTACCCAACACATAATACAAGTTATGAGACCAATTCGTCATCCTTAGGGCTTTGATTTCACCAATTTCGATCATGGATTCTACGAGGCTATCAAACCCCAAGTCGGAAAAACAACAATCATATTGAAATGTCACAGATTCCACCCCCAAACCATACACTTTCTATCATTCTAAGGGACATAGAACCCAATTTTAACAATTTTAACATGCAATTTTGTCCCTAAGTCAAGACCCACACACAATATCTTTGTTTCCACAAGCAAATGAACGAGAATTCATTAGCAAAGGGAAATGAAATACCTTTAAACTGCAATGGAGTGAATGAGTGGGTGATTTGCAACAACCAACCTACGTGCCGCCTTTGAACACCGACCGGAGAAAAAATAGAGTTGGAGGAGAAACTTGGAGGTTAGGGTTTGGGATTTTGATGAAAATGGAAGGGAGAGTTTGTGGGAGTTAATGGAGAAATAAGGGAATAAGGGGAGGGAAACGGCTGGGAGGGAATTTGAAAAGATGTGAGGGGGGGGGGTAACTGAATAGTTGTTTTGTTATATTGCCAGTCGGGTCGGGTCGGGTCACTGGTTTTTGTGAACTAACTATACCCCATCAACGGTCTGTAAGTCAGTCGACGGACCGTCGACTAGACTGTCGGTTGTTCTCAGACTTAGACAAAAGTTTAAGACATACCTGGGATCTACGAACACCGTTGATGGTCCGACGATTGAATGATGGCCCGTCGGTTGGTCCGTAGATCTGTGCACCAAACCCATTTCTACAGAATTCTTGTGGTTTGGTCCCTGCACATTGAGCACCCATTAAGCCATTCTTTTTGTGTTTTTCTGGACACTTTTGAGACACGGACCCTAAACTACTCTCTAGACAACACACTAAAAAAATAACACATGACTGTGAATAAAACAAAAACAAAACAAGAGAATGCAAATATTCCTAAAAAGAAAAGAAAAAACCTATTGTTGGCTAGAGGATACACCTTGGGTTGCCTCCCAAGAAGCGCTTGATTTAACGTCGTGGCACGACGCATGATCCTTGATTACTCAGACTTCATCAAGGTGATATGCCTCAACCACTTCATGAACACTCTCCGCATGACCTAGGTAGATCTTGATTCTTTGCCCATTGACTGTGAAACTTGCACCCTCTTTTTTCTCTAACTCAACCGCTCCATGTGAGAATACATTAGTAATAAGGAATGGCCCAGTCCACTTGGACTTGAGTTTGCCCGGAAACAAGCGTAGCCTAGAGTTGAATAGAAGCACCAAGTCCCCAACCGCAAATTCTCGCTTCTCAATCTTTTGGTCATAGTATTTCATATGCTTTTAGGCAAAACTCATCAAGCTCATTCAACCTGTAAAGTCTCTGTTCCACTGCTTCATGCCAATCCATCTTCAGTTTCTTTATCGCCCACATGGCCTTTGTGCTCTAACTCAACTGGCAAGTGACAAGCCTTCCCATATACAAGTTAGTATGGAGACATACCTATGGGGGTCTTGTAGGCAGTCCGGTAGGCCCAAAGAGCATCATCAAGCCTCCTTGAACAATCCGTTCTATTAGCATTCACCGTTTTTGACAAGATCTGCTTGATTTCTCTATTGGACACCTCAACTTGCCTACTAGTCTGTGGATGGTAGGGAGTGGATACATTGTGGCGAACCCCATATTTCTCCAATAGCCCTTTGAACAACTTGTTGCAAAAGTGAGATCCCCCATCACTAATAATGGCCCTAGGTGTACCAAATCTTGAGAAGATGTTCTTTTTCAAGAACGCGGTGACACTCTTTCCTTCATTGTTGGCAAGTGCTATGGCTTCCACCCATTTTGACACATAATACACCGCCACAAGAATATATTTCATCCCATGAGAGCTCACAAACGGGCCCATAAAATCTATGCCCCATACATCAAACAACTCAATCACTAGAATGGGGTTTAAAGGGAGCTCTTGCCTCTTCGAAATTCCTCCATCTCTTTGGCACCTATCACATGACTTGGCGAACTCATGAGCATCTTGGTGAATGTTTGGCCAATAGTACCCACATTGCAAAATCTTATGGGCAGTCCGGATACCACTATGATGCCCACCCACAGGCGAGGAGTGGCATGCCTCCAAAACACTTAGTATCTCAACTTCCGGCACGCAACGTTGAATATATGATCATTAGGGAAGGTATCATCAATTTCCGCCTTTTCACCCAACTCTCGCATAACTTCATCCTCTAACCTGGACAAGTGATCAGCAACTTGATTTTCAGTCCCAATTCTATCTTTCACCTCAAAATCAAACTCTTGCAATAGTAGCACCCATCTAATCAACCTTGGTTTCTCATCCTTCTTTGCCATCAAATACCTCAAAGTGTAGTGGTCAGTATGCACTATAACTCTCGTGCCAAGCAAATAGGAGCGAAATTTTTTGAAAGCAAATAACATCGCAAGGAGCTCTTGTTCAGTCACAGTGTAGTTCTTTTGTGCTTCATTTAGGGCCTTACTAGCATAATAGATGGGTTGAAGGATTTTATCCCTTCTTTGTCACAATACCACACCAAGAGCCACCCCGCTAGCATCACACATCACCTCAAATGACTTACTCCAATCTGGGGAAATAATTATGGGCGCAGACACCAACTTCTCCTTCAACTCTCCAAATGCCTTCAGACAGGATTCATCAAAATATAATTTACATTCCTTCTCAAGTAACTTGCACAGAAGATGTGCAATGTTTGAGAAATCCTTAATAAACCGCTGGTAGAAGACCGCATGCCCAAGAAAACTTCGCACACCTTTTACGGAGATGGGTGGAGAAAGTCTCTCTATAACCTCAACTTTTGCTCGATAAACCTCTATCCCCTTCTCTGAGATACGATGGCCCAATACTATACCTTCTTTCACCATAAAGTGACATTTTCCCCAGTTTTGCACAAGATTGCAGTCTTATCATCTCTTGAGAACCTCGGCCAAGTAACTCAAACACCGATTAAAGGAGTCACCAACAACTGAAAAATCATCCATGAACACCTCAATAGTGTCCTCCACCATATCGGAGAATATCGACATTATACATCTCTGAAAAGTAGCCGGTGCATTACACAACCCAAAAGGCATCCTCTTGATTGCGAACGTCCTATAGGGTCAAGTAAAGGTGGTTTTCTCTTGATCCTCCGGTGCAATAGAGATTTGATTTTACCCCGAATAACCATCAAGAAAACAGTACCATTTTTTTCCTGCAAGTGTATCTAACATCTGATCCATGAAGGGCATAGGGAAATGGTCCTTTTCAGTCCATGCATTCAACTTTTGGATATCCATACAAACTCTCCATCCGGTCACCGGCCTCATTGGAACAAGCTCATTCTTCTCATTAGGAACCACTATCATTTCCCCCTTTTTGGGCACACACTGAACAGGGCATACCCAACTACTATTTGCGATAGGATATATGACTCCGACATCCAACCACTTAATAATATCCTTCTTCACTACCTCTTGCATAGGTGGATTCAACCGTCTTTGGTGCTCAATACTTGGCTTGTGATCGGGCATGAGTTAGATTTTGTGTGAACAAATACCAGGAGGAATACCAATAATGTACGCAATAATCCAACCATGGCTCGTTTGAACCTCCTCAAAACTTCCACCAAACACTCTACTTGATGCACATTTAAATCCGATGTACTGATTACCGGCAAAGTGTTATATTTTCCCAAGAATACATACTTCAGATGAGGTGGTAGAGCCTTAAGCTCTAATTTTGGGGCCTCCTCAATTGATGGTTTCGAGGGTGGAGACTCGCGATGCTTCATATCTAACTCCAAGTTCTTTGGTTTGAACCAAAATTCACCTCGATCAAGTGTCGCGACCAAATACCCATACTCTTCGATACCATCACTCTCAAAATTCATGATCACTGCCACTAGTGCCTCAACACCAAGGCTCTCAACCCTGTAAGATATAGAAGATACCATTTGAAGCTCACCACTCTGTTTCATGGACCTACAAATGTTGAATGTTGCTTCTTGATTATTCAACCTAAACTTCATTTGCCCATTCTCGATATCAACCAAAGCGCGACCAGTAGCAAGGAACGGCCTCCTAAGAATTATAGGCACCTCAAAATCCACCTCACCATCAAGAATCACAAAATCGGTCGGAAATATAAACGACTCCACCTTTACTAACACATCATGGAGTATCCCAATAGGCCTCTTCACTGTTCGTCGACCATCTGTAACCGCATCGCAGTGGTCTTTGGGTCACCCAAACCCAATTTCTTATAAATGGAGAGAGGCATGAGATTTATGCTTGCACCGAGATCACATAATGCTTTAGCAAAGTGTAACAAACCGATGGTACATGGAACAGTGAAAGCGCCCGGATCTTCTTTCTTTTGCACAAGAGACCTTGTAGCAATAGCACTACAATGTTGTATTCGATCATCCTCCTCAAAACTTACCGATCTCTTCTTTGTAACCATATATTTCATAAACTTGGCATAAATGGGCATTTGTTCTAGAGCTTCTATCAAAGGGACATTGATGGAAAGCTGTTTCAACATAGTGATAAAACGCTGGTATTTACCATCCTCAGTCTTCTTCACCAATCTTTGCGGGAATGGTGGTGGTGGTCTAGGAATTGGGGTCACCTTTTGGGGTATCTCTGCTTCTTTCACTAATTTGTCTACCAACTCATCACTAGCTTCCACTACTTCATCATCTTTTCTCACCTCATATTCTACTACAGACGGCATAGGTGGATCAATGATTTGCTTACCCTCTCGAGTAGTGACTGCCATGAAATGCCCATCATTTTTCGGATTTTGAATGGTATTGCTAGGAAGAGTGCCCATTTGACATGGGTTCACAGTAGTAGACAATTGGGCCATTTGCAACTCAAGGTGCTTGATCGAGACTGCATGTGCATCCACCTTTTGCCCGATATTAGCCAAATCACCTCTCAACTCCTTGGCATGCTCATCACTAGCATCAAACCTCCTCATCATCTTTTGCAACATATCTTCAACTCGCACCATACTACCTCCACCATCAGTAGGAGCAAATACTCGATTTTAAGGCGAAACATAGGGCCCACTTTGATTGTTTTTGTTACCATAATTACCCCGATTGAACTTGTTGTCGCGGTTGTAGTTTCCATCTCGAACATAATGTCCCTCTCTGTTGTAATTCCCATAGTTCCGACCTTGATTTGCTTGACCTTGGCGCCAGTTCTCCTGATTGGAGCCTTGGGCATTCGGTCGGAAACCCCCCGTCTGCTCATTCACTATATAAAAATCCTCTTCATAGTAGTAGTCATCCACTGGCAGTGGTGGTTTAGTCAAATAATTCACCGCATTTACTTTTTCTGCACCTCCAGTGACATGTTTCAATACTAACTCGAGCTCAGTTCTCATTTGAGCCATCTCTTCACGAATCTCATCTGCGGCCGGGTTGTGTGTAGCTTGCATTGCAAAGGTGTTTCTCCCAGTGTCCGACTTCCTAGTGCTCCAAGCCTTATTGTTGCGAGATTTTCTCCAACTTCTCTGTGATCTCTGCGTATGTGTACTCACCATAAGAACCACCCTCAATGGTATCAAACACTGCATTACTATTATCATCTTGCCCCCGATAGAAGTATTCTTTCAACGACTCATCATCAATGTGGTGGTTTAGGACACTTCTCACGAATGCGGTGAATCTATCCCAAGAGCTACTCACCAACTCCCTGAGCAATGCCACAAAGTTGTTCACTCTATCTTTGTGATTGAGCTATTTAGACACCGGGTAGTACCGTACTAAGAACACATCCCTCAACTGGTCCCAAGTATAGATCGAATTATAGGACAACTCAGTAAACCATATTGTGGCCTCTCCCGTCAGCGAGAGAGGAAACACTCTTAACCCGATGACATCCATGTCAAAGTCTGGCCTCCCTACACAACTCTTGCACACCGACCTCAGTTTGGCGATGTGAGCATGTGACTCCTCAGATGGTAGCCCCGAAAACAAACCTGTGGTGGTGAGCATTGGCATCAATCTACTAGTTACCACGAATGTGAGACCCTGTGGTAGATGAGGTAGGACAAGAGGCCCATCAGAATCAGTGATGTTAATGTTGCCCCTATAGAACTCTTGAGGGTGTGGGACGGGAGGTTGCCTCCTCAAAGCATCATCACTTGGGTTTTCCACAATAACTTTGTTGTGAACATCAACCGTTGGAGGAAGTTGACGGTTGATCCCATCACCTAGATTTGCGGGATTCTGTTGATCATTCATTCTGCGGAGTGTCCGGTTAAGTTTAGGATCGAATGGAAGCGTTGGTTCTCCTCGACTCCGTGTACTTGGCATACACTGAGCTAAACCTGAGATAAACAAAAACAAAAGAAAAAGTAAAATAAGGAAATTATTGTCTAAAATTCAATAATTGTTATTAAAGTTAATCTAAAAGCCACTTTCCCCGGCAGCGGCGCCAAAATTTGATACGCTCAAATTACAGTTCCTTAAAGAAGTATAAGCGGTCGTATCAAGTAAAGAACCCAACAAGTAGGTTGGGGTCGATCCCACGAGGAAAATAGTTTAGACTTAACTTTAATGTATAATTATGCCTATTTAGTCAAGTCCTTTTCGAAACAGGTAATTAAAGGAGTGTGTGTGTGTGTGTGAAACAAAAGTGTTTAATTATTTCTAAGTAAAACAAGTAGCAAGAGTGAATCTTTAGTGTTTATCAAGTTGTGAGAGAAACTAGGATGTAAGTGTTCCCCATAGGTTCATAACGCGAAAATCCTAGCTATAACAATTCTTCCGTAGTGTTTTGCATGCAAAGTGATAAGTTATGTATCTCTAAATCCTTGGTCCGGCATTTAAAGAGTTTCACCCGTACCTTGGTCCGGCTACGTGTGTCTACGTTACCAACCCTTACCTTTACTTCATATTAAGCATCATATTCGATGTATGACTTAGTTATTACTTCGCACCAATCGAAACTAGCCTATTAGATAGTATCCCACTAAATCTATGTTGATAATTATTTTCCTATTAACTACCCCCTTAGTCTGGCAAGTAGAGATTGAGATATATCTAACGCGTGCACTCGTTAAAAAGACTTCTAAGCGAAAGAATTATCAATGCATGCAATAACCTATTTTAGAATTGTTATTAAGCTAGTTTTACCTTGTTAATCACCCATGGTTCCCACAACCCTAGTTGTGGATTTAGTTACCCATGCATAAAAGAACACAATTCATGGTTGATAAACAATAAATCATGAACTTGCTTTGACAAATTCGAAGAAAATCTAGAAATTCAACTTGAAATCACAAAATTAACGTGAAAACCAAATTCGGAAATTTGAATTAATGCCAAGTTTGCAAAAACAAATCTCCAAGAATAAAACTAAGAAAATAATAAAAGAATTCAACACCAAAAACGAGGTTTTTCACCCTATTTATAAAAATATTATCCTAAAATAAAAGGAAAACAAATAAGGAAAGTTTGTCCAAAAACGCAGCTTAAATCGATGACCCCCAGAGACGGTCCATCGATCAAACGACGGACCGTTGACTGCCTCCGTAAGTCCTGACTTAGCATTTTTCTTCAGCCTTCACTTTCCATCTTCTCTGATCCAATCGATAGACCAACAACACGGTCCGTCGATTCACCTATGGTTCGTCGATGCTTCTCGTCGTTCCATACTTAGCTTTTCTTCAACATCAGGTACTGGGACATTCTGTGATCAGATCGATGATTCAACAGGACAGTGCCCCATACTTAGTCAGAATTCCCCGAGGTGCTTCCAGATGCCTGAACTTCCAGTCGACGGTCACCATCTACGGTCCGTCGATGGCCTCCGTGGGTCATCTCTGCACTAAATCTTCACAGCCTTCTGCATTTTGGTTTTGGACAACTTTCCTGCAAAACAAAGATAAATATCAAAATTACTAAAAAAAAGGCTCTTGACACACACCAATCTTATGGAAAAAACATTGAAAGTACCGTAAAACCATGGTACATCATGGGTTCCAATCAAATATGACTATGTATCGAAATACTGCAAAACATATAAGTTGTAGGGTCATAATGAAAGAGAATATTTTGTCATTCACCCAGAATTGTATCCTATGGAGAAGGACGAAGTGGTGGTGGTAGCTCATGGTACATAAAAAGGTAAGGAACTAGTTGGAGGGGTAAAAGAGATAGAAGAATCAAACAAACCCAAAGGGAGTGAGTTTAATGAACAAAGGAAAAAGAATGGTTATGGGGTAGAGTATTCAATAGAGGAGATTAAAGGGAACAAACGTGAAATCCTAAAACTATCATGCCAAGAAAAAAAATATCATAACAAATAATAAGTATGAGACATTGGGGGAGGACAATGATAAGGAGTTAGAGGAGCTGGGTGTGTGTGTGTGTGATAGAAATAGAGGCACAAAAGACATAAGAAACGAAAGTGGTAACAGGGTAAGAGGCAGAAACCCATTTGCATTCCGGTGGTGGTTTTTTTTAGGGATAAAATGGGAGAGGAGAATATACATAAAGAAGGTATGGGTGATAATAGCAGCCAGGGTAAGGAGACCACACCAAATCAGAAAGAAAAGAAAGTGCAAATTGAGAAAATAGAAGAATCAGTTCAACGCAAAGATAACATGCAAGCATCAGAAGGGGCAAAAGAAACAGTACAAATTATTAAAGAAGGTGACACAAATGAGGAGACAGGGAGCACTAATAAGACACATCTAATGCAGTAGAAGGAAAATAGTCAAGATCAAGAAGGGGGGAATATGGAGAATGGAGGGTCTGAACACATGATAACGAGGGATTTGTCTATTATAATACATAATCTCTCACAAGACGAGAAACAAAAAAACAAGGTACGAAGGAGGAGAAGAGTCTAGAGGCGAACATAGATAACATCAATAGAAATGGGATTTATCACCAATACAGATTGAGAGACTAAAAGGAAAAAAATAAAAGGGATACAAGAATTAACCATACATCACAAATAAATACAAGGACTAGAAGGGGTTCTTAATTCATATTGTTCAGTGAAAGACAAAGATGAAAAGACTGAAGGCAGTATAGCGCAGTGGAGTAAAGATACTTTTGAAATATTTTTCAAAGGATTGCAACTTTGGAAGTTGTGATAAAGAAAATAAAGATATACAAATGGATATAGCACTTACAAAGGAAAATAGGGCGGAACTCAGTAAATCTAATGCTGATCTGGAGAGGTTTATGAAAATAGAGGAAGAATTTTTGAAGCAGAAGGCTGGGATGAGGTGGTTTAAATATGGGGACAAAAATACAAAGTTCTTTCATGCCTATGTTAATGGAAGAAGGAAGAAACTAAATATTAAGGAAATCAGAACAAGACAAGGGGGCATCATTACTTCATCACAAAACATAGGGGAAGAAGCAACTGATTTTTCAATGCTTCAATGTATTCCCAAGATCATAATTGACAACCAGAATTGTGAACTGGAGAGGGCTCCAACTAAAGATGAGGTGAAGAATGTGATTTTTCAACTAAATTGGGGTAATGCAAATGGACAGAATGACTTCTCAGGGCAATTTAGGGCAATTTTTTCAAAGTTGCTGGGAAATCATTGGTGAAGATGTATGGAACATGGTAAGAGATTTTTTTCGGTGGATATGAGTTTCCAAGTTTCATAGCACACACCAATATACTGATGATTCCAAAGAAGGAATGGTGGATAATTTTGGGAACTTAAGACCAATTATCCTAAGTACGTTTGCTAACAAGATTATATCAAGGCTAATACATGAAAGAGTTTCAGTGGTGCTACCGAGATTGATCTCAAGTAACTAATCAGGTTTTGTTAAAGGAAGGAGTATAACTAAAAATGTGCTTCTGGCTCAGGAAATAATAAGGGACATCAACAAGAGGAACCAATTATATAATGTAGTTATAAAATTGGACATGACAAAGGCATATGACAGAGTCTCATGGAAATTATTAATTCCAGTCTTGAGAAGATTTGGATTTTCTAAGGAGAATCATTGCATTATAGTTCGACTTATAAGCAACGGTACTTAGTGTTGGTGAATGGAACACCATTTGGCTTCTTTCAGTCTTCAAGAGGTTTGAAACAGGGTCACCTCTTATCCCCTACACTATTTATAATAGAAGCTAAAGTTCTGACAAGGGTCCTAAATGGTTTATATGAAGATGCTAGATTTAAGGGTTTTGGTTTGCCAAAATGGAGTCCACAAACAAACCACCTATCTTATGCTGATGACACTATCCTTTTTTGTTCAGGTTACCCTAAATCAATGAGGATGATGATGTATGTTTTAAGAAGATATGAGAGGGTATTTGGACAAATGATCAACATTGACAAGACCATCTGTTACCTACATGGGAAGGTCCCCACAACAGTGTGTAATAAAATAAAGAGGATAAAGGCAAGATAATTTTTATTTTACCTATTTGGGCTGCCTATTTTCTATGGGACGCAAAATAAAGGGAATTTTGAACTCCTTATGTAACAAAATGTTTAAAAAAGGGTAAATAACATAAATGTACCATATTAAAGAAATCTGTACCATTTATGTCAATATAATTTTCTAACTAAATATAATAATTTTTAAGAATTAAAAAACTGTGCAGTTGATCTTCCTTCGCCTCTTTCACTGCCCACTTTTTCTTCCTCCTCTATTTGTTTTTTTAAAAAAAATTCTACTTCTTCTTCCGTCTCTTTCTGTGTTAATCTCTCTTCCTCCTCTCTTTTTTATTCTTTTTTTTTTTTGAAATTTTCATTTAAATAATTATTTTTAAATCAGTTTTTCCCATATTTCACTATTTTTATTAAAAAACACGACAAGAAAAGGAATATAAAAAAATAGAAAATTGTACAATATCATGTTCTGAGATAAAAATTTCAAATTTTTAAAATTATAGAAACAAGAGTTCATCTTCGATGGACATTATAAAGATTCAACTTTATGAATTTGTGATTAGTTTGGATAGGTTGTTCCTACAAATAAGTGAAATGTCATTTGGAGTTTATATCCCAATTTTAAGAGGGTTTGGTTAAGTTTATAACTGATTTTAGGAGAAAAATAAGATTGAAACTCGAAAAAGGTAAGTTTATGGAACGGTATCGCGGTTGTATTAAAGTTGTATTAGATATATTTCATAATTGTATTAAAATCACGAACAATACATTTATAATACATATTACAAACTTCACTCCTTTTTTAGTGATCTCAACCAAAATAAATTAACACACTTGTAATAAATTTGTAATGCATATTGCAAACATCAATCATGTCTTAGTGATACAAACTAAAATAATTTATAAGACACATATAATACATGTTTTATTCATGAATAATACAAGTTTAGTTCAATCTACAGATTATTTTTTTGTCTTTCGTTATTTACGTTTTTCATTTATTATTATTTTTCTCTTCTAATTCTAATTTAATATTGTGTAATACACTTTTAATGCAAATTTAATTCATTTTGTAGTTTATTATTTGTTATTGTTAGATTACTTGTTTGATTTATTATTTGTATAAGTTGAACTCACTCTATAGATCATTGTCTGGTGTTTCATTAGTTACATTTTTTATCTATGCTTAGTTCAATTTTAATATTTGTGTATGCACTTTTAATACAAGTTAATTCATTTTGTTGTTTATTGGTTGATTTGTTATGATTGAATTATGTCTTTAATTCATTATTGATACAAGTTTTATTCAATTTACAAATCACATAATGCTCTTTCGTTTGCTATATTTTACATTAATGTTTAATTCACTTCTAATTCAACTTTAATATGCGTGTGATACATTCTTTTATTTAAGTTTAATTTATTTGACAATTTATTATGTTTCTTCATTTGTTACAATTAGATTACTTGTCTAATTAATTGATTATCTTAGTGATGAAAGCAAAGATAATCTATAAGATACATATGATATAAGTTTTATTCATGGATAATATGAGTTTAATTCAGTTTATAGATCGTTGTTTTGTCGTTTGTTAGTTACGTTTTTCATTCATTCTAAATTCTCTTCTAATTCAACCTTAATATTTTGTAATATAATTTTAAAGCAATTTAATTTATTTTGCAATTTTTTGATATATTTATTACTATTGGATTACTTGTTTAATTCAATATTAATACAAGTTTAATTATTCTATATATCATTGTGTGTAATACATTTTTAATTCAACTTCAATATGTCTGTAATACATTTTAATTCAATTTTAATTCATTTTGCAATTTATTACGTCTCTTCATTTGTTCTGATTAAATTATTTGTTTAATTAATTAATTATTGATACAAATTTTATTCATTCTACGAATCATTGACTACTCTACGAAAGAAAGTGAAGAGAGAAACAAAAGGAAAAAAACAACAAAAAGAGAGAGGGAGAGCGCAGGCAAAAGAAAGCAAAATAGAAAAAAAGAAAAGACAGTAAGAGAGGAAGAACAACAAAAAGAAAAGAAATAGAGAAAAATTAAAAAGCTGGGAGAAAAAAAAGAGAAAGAGTCGAGAGAGAAAAAATCTAATAATAAAATATATAATATTATGTTATATTGCTATAAATGGTAATAATTAAATAGTATATCTAAAATAAGTAATTATTTTTAAAAAAGGATTCACTCAAGTAATTAATCCTTAAAAATGACCATGTGATAGAACAAACACTTATGTTATAAGGGAGGGTTCATTTTGATAGCACATGTTTTACAATCAATGCCCATGTACTTATTATCAGCCAGAAATAATCAATTACATAAGTTGTTTGCTAAGTTTTTTTGGGGGGAAATGCAATTGGTTCAAAGAACAAGCAATGTGTGTCATGGGAAAGAATGTGATATCCCAAGGAAGAAAGGGGATTGGGTTTCAGGTCTTTACATGATGTTTCAAAGGCTTTGTTTGTAAAGCTTTGGTGGAACTTCAGAACTTCAAGTTCTTCTTTGTGGAGTAGTTATATGTGGAACAAGTATTCCAAGAAATCACATCCAATTATAATTACAGGTAGGGGTGCCTCACATGTGTGGAGAAAGACTGTAATGATAAGAGAGGAGGTTGAGCACAATATATGGTTGCAAATAAAGGCTGGAACTTTCAGTTTTTGGTTTGATAATTGAAAAAAATTGGGAGTTGTTTTCTATATTGAGAGTGATATGAACAGCGAGGACGAAGTTGAAGTACATGAGTTTACTAGTAATGGAGAATGGGATGCACATAAACTAGCAACAAAAATTTCAATAGAAATTGTGGATTACATTCTGGAGAGTATAAAACCACTCAGTAATGAGTATCAGACTGATGTCCCTTGGTGGATAAGCAGTAAGCGGGAGAATTTCAGTGTCAAATCAGCTTGGCAAACACTAAGGAAAAAATAAGAGAAAAGAAGAGACTATGCTTTTATTTTGACTAAGGGGTTCCTTTAAAGGTGAATTTTTTCTTATGGAGGGACTGTAAAAGGAGAATTCCTACTGATGATAATTTAAAAAAGATGAAGATTCAAGTAGTTTCAAGATGTTGGTGTTGTGATGAAAAGAAGGAGGAGACCATGTCCCATATTTTTCTAACAACTTTCTTGACTAACAAGCTATGGAGGCAATTTGCTAATTTTGCAGGTTTACGCATGAAGCGGATGCATTTACAACAATTAATCATTGAGTGGTGGAAACTCAAAACATCACCACAACTACAAAGAGTAATGAGATCAATGAGGATGATGATGTATGTTTTAAGAAGATATGAGAGGGTATCTGGACAAATGATCAACATTGACAAGAACATATGTTACCTACATAGGAAGGTCCCCACAACAGTGTGTAATAAAATAAAGAGGATAAAGGCAAGGTAATTTTTGTTTTACCTATTTGGGCTGCCTATTTTCTATGGGAGGCAAAATAAAGGGAATTTTGAACTCCTTATGTAAAAAATGTTTTTAAAAAGGGTAAATCACATAAATGTACCATATTAAAGAAATATTTACCATTTATGTCAATATAATTTTCTAACTAAATATAATAACTTTTAAGAATTAAAAAACTGTAGAGTTGATCTTCCTTCGCCTCTTTCTCTGCCCACTTTTTCTTCCTCCTCTTTTTTTAAATTTTTTTTTTCTACTTCTTCTTCCGTCTCTTTCTGTGTTAATATCTCTTCCTCCTCTCTTTTTTTATTCTTTTGTTTTGAAATTTTCATTGAAATAATTATTTTTAAATCAGTTTTCCCATATTTCAATATTTTTATTCAAAAACACGACAAGAAAAGGAATATAAAATAACAGAAATTGTACAATATCATGTTCTGAGATAAAAATTTCAAATTTTTAAAATTATAGACACAAGAGTTCATCATCGATGGACATTATAAATATTCAATTTTATGAATTTGTGATTAATTTGGATAGGTTGTTCTTACAAATAAGTGAAATGTTATTTGGAGCTTATATCCCAATTTTAAGAGGGTTTGGTTAAGTTTATAATTGATTTTAGGAGAAAAATAAGATTGAAACTCGAAAAAGGTAAAGTTTATGAAATGGTATCGCGATTGTATTAAAGTTGTATTAGATATGTTTCATAATTTTATTAAAATCACGAACAATACATTTACAATACATATTACAAACTTCACTTCTTTTTTAGTGATCTCAATAAAAATAAATTAACACACTTGTAATAAATTTGTAATGCATATTGCAAACATCAATCATGTTCTTAGTGATACAAACTAAAATAATTTATAAGACACATATAATACATGTTTATTCATGAATAATACAAGTTTAATTCAATCTACAGATTATTTTTTTGTTTTTCGTTAGTTACATTTTTCATTTATTATTATTTTTCTCTTCTAATTCTAATTTAATATTGTGTAATACACTTTTAATGCAAATTTAATTCATTTTGTAATATATTATTTGTTATTGTTAGATTACTTGTTTAATTTATTATTGGTATAAGTTGAACTCACTCTATAGATCATTGTCTGGTGTTTCATTAGTTATATTTTTTATCTATGCTTAATTCAACTTTAATATTTGTGTATGCACTTTTAATACAAGTTAATTCATTTTGTTGTTTATTGGTTGATTTTTTATGATTGAATTACGTCTTTAATTCATTATTGATACAAGTTTTATTCAATTTACAAATCACATAATGCTCTTTCGTTTGCTACATTTTGCGTTCATGTTTACACTTCTAATTCAAATTTAATATGCGTGTGATACATTCTTTTATTCAAGTTTAATTTATTTGACAATTTATTATGTTTCATCATTTGTTACAATTAGATTACTTGTCTAATTAATTGATTATCTTATTGATGAAAGTAAAGATAATCTATAAGATACATATGATATAAGTTTTATTCATGGATAATATGAGTTTAATTCAGTTTATAGATCGTTGTCTTGTCTTTTGTTAGTAACGTTTTTCATTCATTCTAAATTCTCTTCTAATTCAACTTTAATATTTTGTAATATAATTTTAAAGCAACTTAATTTATTTTGCAATTTTTTGATATATTTATTACTATTGGATTACTTGTTTAATTCATTATTAATACAAGATTAATTTACTCTATATATCATTGTGTGTAATACATTTTTAATTCAACTTTAATATGTGTAATACATTTTAATTCATTTTTCAATTTATTATGTCTCTTCATTTGTTATGATTAAATTATTTATTTAATTCATTAATTATTGATACAAATTTTATTCATTCTACGAATCATTGACTACTCTACGAAAGAAAGTGAAGAGAGAAACAAAAGGAAAAAAATAACAAAAAGAGAGAGAGAGAGAGTGCAGCCAAAAGAAAGAAAAATAGAAAAAAAGAAAAGAAAGTAAGAGAGGAAGAGCAACAAAAAGAAAAGAAAGAGAGAAAAATTAAAAAGCTGAGAGAAAAAAAAGAGAAAGAGGCGAGAGAGAAAAAATCTAATAATAAAATATATAATATTATGTTATATTGCTATAAATGGTAATAATTAAAGAGTATATCTAAAATAAGTAATTATATTTAAAAAAGAATTCACTCAAGTAATTAATCCTTAAAAAATGACCATGTGACAGAACAAATACTTATGTTATAAGGGAAGGTTCATTTTGATAGCACATGTTTTACGATCAATGCCCATGTACTTATTATCAGCCATGAATAATCAATTACATAAGTTGTTTGCTAAGTTTTTTTTTGGGGAAATGCAATTGGTTCAAAGAACAAGCAATGTGTGTCATGGGAAAGAATGTGATATCCCAAGGAAGAAAGGGGATTGGGTTTCAGGTCTTTACATGATGTTTCAAAGGCTTTGTTTGTAAAGCTTTGGTGGAACTTCAGAACTTCAAGTTCTTCTTTGTGGAGTAGTTATATGTGGAACAAGTATTGCAAGAAATTACATCCATTTATAATTACAGATAGGGGTGCCTCACATGTGTGGAGAAAGACTGTAATGATAAGAGAGGAGGTTGAGCACAATATATGGTGAAAAATAAAGGCTGGAACTTTCAGTTTTTGGTTTGATAATTGGAAAAATTAGGAGTTGTTTTCTATATTGAGAGTGATATGAACAGCGAAGATGAAGTTGAAGTACATGATTTACTAGTAATGGAGAATGGGATGCACATAAACTAGCAACAAAAATTTTAATAGAAATTGTGGATTACATTCTGGAGAGTATAAAACCACCCAGTAATGAGTATCAGACTGATGTCCCTTGGTGGATAAGCAGTAAGCGGGGGAATTTCAGTGTCAAATCAGCTTGGCAAACACTAAGGAAAAAATAAGAGAAGAGAACCGACTATGCTTTTATTTTGACTAAGGGGTTCCCTTAAAGGTCAATTTTTTCTTATGGAGGGACTGGAAAAGGAGAATTCCACTGATGATAATTTAAAAAAGATGAAGATTCAAGTAGTTTCAAGATGTTGGTGTTGTGATGAAAAGAAGGAGCCATGTCCCATATTTTTCTAACAACTTTCTTGGCTAACAAGCTATGGAGGCAATTTGCTAATTTTGCAGGTTTACGAATTGAGTGGATGCATTTACAACAATTAATCATTGAGTGGTGGAAACTCAAAACATCACCACAACTACAAAGAGTAATGAGATCAATGCCAGCAATAATCATGTGGACAATATGGAAGAGAAGAAACACTATAAAACATGGAGGAAATACAACATCGAGTGGAATGGTGGTGCAAGTTCAAGATATGGTCAGGAAATTTGTGAAAGCTTTATATCCGTGGATACATCTAGAGTCCAATTTGTGACTTGATATTATCATGAATCTAAAGTGGTACATTCCTAAATTATACTATCATAGTGTACTATGGAAACCACCAGATACACACAAGCTGAAATGAAATACGGACGGGGCATCCAAAGGGATTCCAATACTTAGTTCTTATGGCTTTTGTCTAAGGAATTTACATTGAAATTTGATCTATGAAAGAGTAGCAGGAGTGGGTACTACTACTAGCACAGAGGCAAAGTTAATGACAATATATGAAGCATCGGAGTATTGTTGGAAGAATAGGCTGAGAGTAGTAATAATCAAAACAAGACTCATTGTGTCTAATGAAGATGATAAGAGGGTTGTGGAAGATACCCTAAGATTTGGTGGAAGAGGAGAGATTATAAGGAAGATATTACAACAATTAAATGCAAACATCATCTATATTTTCAGATAAGGCAATAATGTTGAAGAGTTGAATCACAACAACGAAAAGAGTTCAACAATTTTGAGGAGCTACCAACCAACATCAGAAGATAGATCAATATAGACAAAGCACAAATACCAACTTTGAGAATCAAAACCAGGAAAATCAATATTTAGCACTGAGAATACCAAAAGCATTTATAGAAACTACAATAAAAACATGACTACTACAGATAGTTACACAAAATACATACATCAGATTACAAGAATCTGCCACAACTAACATGAGAGGTAAAGAAGAAAACATAATTGCAGTACAACAAGCTAGAGAGTTTTTCCATAGATATAAAAAAAGTTAAATCATTCAAACGGACGAGTAAATGGTTTGGCTATTACCGTTGGAGCTTTCGACTTGGAGGGATTGAGACACCACATCTACATCTGATAAAAATCACAAAGGAAACGAAGATTAGCTTGCAAGAAGAAGAAAGCACAACAGGACTTTTAAGGGACAATCTAGGCATAGAGAATCCATTGTTTACATTTGGGGATTAATCCCGACCTATACACAACCTTTAAAAATCAAGAGAGGAGGAAAGGAGAAGACAACAAGAGAGAATGGAAGCAACCCAAATACAATTTCCAAATACTCTGTGCCAAGATCCCAACCCAAATACAATTTCCAAGCATGTACATCCAACCCTCAAATCACCTTTTGCTCAATTTCAATAAATAATAAGTTAGTTCTACTCAAGACTCGAACTACCAATTATAAAACACATATAATACTTCACGTTCACCACAAATCGCAACTATGAGCACCCATTAACACAATTATACCAAAACAGCACCACCGTTCTTTAATGACTAATAATTGATGAATCAAATATTTAGACTCATTTGGGGCCTATTCCTACTATTTTAGTGTTCTCAAATGATTGTTTGTGCCAATAACTGATGCAAAACTCTTAATTTTCAAGTATATGAATTGAGGAATAAAGAATGGACACTAATGGAAAAAAGGAAAAAGGCAACTGAAAGAACAAAGAAAAAAAGGCCTGGTGATCTCCTAATCCGTCGGGCGAGTCACCGGATGACTACCATATCACCCAAAGTTCTAATGTGCCAAGCCCCAAAGGAGAAAATCAAGTTGGAGAGAGAGAGAATTAGTCGGCATGTCGCTGAGTGGTTCCGCGATTCAGTGTTGGATTTCCCAAAGTTACAAAACTTGAGGATACTGAAGGCTAAAGGAAAAAGGCAATGGAAATGACCAAAGGGCGGATCGCCGAACTGATCGATGATTCCAACTTACTATATCGAATGATCTTTCACAACATTTTTATTGGCGACTATAAATACATTTTCAAACATTATGTTTAGTGTTAAATTTTATCCTGAACAATCATTAGAGTAATTTTTGAGTTTGAACTCTGAGTATTGAGACTGAATTTCCTTTCGCTTTGAAGAATCAAAGTTCTCCATTTTTGAGAAATTGGAAGTGGGTCTTTGAGATTCTTAAATTTGGACCTTTGTACAGACGAAGTTAATCTTACCCAATTGATGGAAACACAATTTGGTAATATTTTTATCTTTTTATGATGTCTAGCTAAGACCCTAATTCTTGGGATGTGATTATGTGATTATGGGTTGATTTAGTTTATGGGTATTGCTAATTTTTAGTTTAAATGTTGTTTAGAATTGATGTCATTCAATAATTGTAGTTTAATTTAAAGGATTGTAGTTGCAAATGCAATTCTACCTTCGTGTTTTGGCTTGCTCAAGAGATAGGTTTTAAAACCAAGATTGTTGAACTAATGGTCTGTGTGTATGGGTTGTCATGGGTTCATCTTGAGAGAGTGAATCCTAGTCCCCTTTTCCACACATTCAGCTCGAGAGAGTGAATGGACTAAAGACCAGGTTGTTCCTATTTTGTTGCTTGTTGGTGTTCGAGAGAAACCAACTTGATTCGAGGTAAATTGTTCTAGATAAAGTTTTCCTAGTCTAGCTTAGTCACTAACATACAACTACTTTGTAACCGTTGTAATTACCCATTTTTCTAAATTAGCCTATAATCGAATCACATCCCAAGAACCCGTCTTATTATTGTTATTTCCTATTATTTGCTGCTATTGTAGTTGATAATTTGAAACCAAATGCCCCCATTATTTGACATTTGTATCACCCCTTATTTGAAATATGTTTTTATTCGTAAATGTCTATTCCTATGGTTGATTTGAACATATTCATGTTTTTCAATTGATTCTCAAACACGTATCGCTCCTTGTCGAAATGATCCAACCTTATTTAGTTAGGTTATATACTAATTAATGATCCTTGATGCTTATAACTAGATTAAGTGTCCTTGAAATGTAAATCAAAATGGTGCCGCTATCGGGGAGTGGTGTTGTTTGAGAATCTTTAGTTAAGTTGAATTTTGTTCTTCTTAGTTATAGTTGAATCTACTTACTTTTAGTTTTGGTTTGCTTGTTTGTATTTTGAAATAGTAATTATGAGTGTGAATGGAAGCAATGGTAGCCAAGTAGGCCACCAAGATGACATCGGAAACCTCAACGATGTTAATGAGCCTAATGCTAATGACCCTCGTCTAAAGGGTAGAATTTGTGCCATTCGCTTGCCTTCGGTGGAAGGGTAAGTTGTTTTCCATATTACAAGTACTATATGTTGCAGATCTTGCAATTGAAAGGGTTGTTCGGTGGGTTAGCTCATGAGGATTCCCATGAGCATTTAAGAAACTTTGTTTATATATTCGGGCAATTTTACTTTAAGTATATATCCCAAGAGTTGGTCTGCTTGAGGTTGTTCCCATTTTCTTTGATGGGAGAAGCATTTAAGTGGTTGGATGAATTTCCATGAGACTCAATCACTTCGTGGGAAGAGCTTGTCACCACATTTCAAGTTTGATTTTCCCTCATTTGAAGATGATGACTCTTCGAGAAAACATTCAAACCTTCAAGCGTTTGTAGGGTGATCAAATTCATGAGACTTGTCTACGATTCAAGAAGTTGGTGCTTCAATGCCTAACTCATGGTTTGCTTGACAATGTTTTGGTACAGAATTTTTATCGAAGCCTTGATTCCGTGAACAAGGGTGTAGCTGACCAACTTTCTTCGGGAGGTTTGACACAACAACCTTACATTATAGCTACCCAATTTTTGGATGGTATGACCATAATTAATCGGGCTTGGTATACCCGCAAAGATCAGGTCTCCCCTTTCACGTTTAAAATTGACTAAGAAGCAGTTGGAAAAAGATCAAGAGAGGGACCAAAACATGGCCAAGATCATGACAGATTTTGACATTTTATTCAAAAATGTCATGGGAGCTAGTGCTCGAAGTGTCAATATTGTGGGTGTCAGGTGTGTTAATTTTGATGAGGCCAAGTTTGAGTCTTTATACAATGAAGAGGTAAATTTCTTAACCAACCAAGGAGGTGGTTATCGTTCAAACTACCTGAGGAAGGGTGATAACCAAGGTTGGAACAAGGATGAAGGTTGGAAGGATTGTGATAGAGAGTGGAGGGATCGTAACCCAACTTGTAAAGAGAAAGACATGGAGAAGGATATATATGTTTCTCCCCATGAATGCCAAAAGTTGTTGGTCTGAGGATATGATATCTTGTATTCTTAACAAAGTTGAAGGGTCCATCAATATTTTAAAATAAATAATGGAACATGTGTCGACCCATAACCAGACGATTACCTCTCATTCCGTCACTATCAAGTAGTTGGATACCTAAATGGGTCATATTGCAGGTTGAAGTGTGGAATGTGTTTGAGAAGTGGAGATTGGTGAGCTGAAAGTTCAGTTGGTGACTCACCAAAGAGGTCGGCGAGCCCAACTTGGACTGTCGTTGGACTCAAGAAATTTCGAAAGTGGAGTCGCGTTGAAGAGAGAGATAGGACATTCTAAAGATAGTTGTTGAGGAAGCGATTTCTAACTACGAGTCCTCAGAGGGCCGTCTCAGACCAGTGAAGATCGGAAAAGCAATCAGCCGCTGTCACCGACCGGGACTCAGATCGGATGGTGGAGTACTATTCTACCACAATGAGACAGGCATCATCGAATCGAAGGCCGAATAGAAAGCATTCCCCCCAGTTAAGAGTGCTTCTGCCCCGCCAACAACGTCTCCCGAAGTCTCACAAATGTTGCACCCCGTCAGTTTCTGATGATGAAAAGAGCTTTTATCTTATGTGAAATTTTGTAAAACTCATCAAGCCCATGAGTAGACTGGTGAATCACCGACTGAGTCGGTGATCACGATTTTATCTGTCGTTTGGACTTCACATTAACTAGGGTCCTATAAAACTCGGCGAGGTAAGTGCCCACTCAGCGTGTCATCGATCAATACTAATGTCACCGAAAAGGGGAGAACTAGACGATTTTAAAAGGCCAAAAGTTTGAAATTTAAAATCTTTCACATTCCCTCACTTTTCAGCTTTTCGAACTCAGGCCCACACTATATTTTCCTGTTATTTTGTGTTGTTATCACTTTCTAGCCGTCATTTGTTTGTTCGAAGTTGGATTTATTTTCTGTCTAGCTTTTCAAAGTTTTTAATCGGCATAAATGGTTGGTTTTCCGAACCCCAAATTTATATTTATAACGATTTTACTCATATGTAATGATCTTTATCTTAGTGACGTGTGCTGGGCCTCTCTATTCATAATTGTGTATGTGTGTGCCTGTTTTAATTTGAAGATCATGCCTATAATGCTTTTATTGTTGATTTCCCAAATCTTTTGGGTGTTAAAAGTGATTTAAAATGTTGGGTGTTGCTTAAATGTCGTTGGGTCTAGTCTGGTGTAGTCTAAGTAACCCGCATTTGTGACAAATGAAGTAATTTTCCCAATGTGGAGCGGTTTACATCATTTTAAGGGCAAAAGTCGTTAAATGGCCAAATTTGTAAAAACCAGGAGAAGTCTGAGTATCCCAGGGGCATGGGTAGTATGGTCTTATTTTAATTGTATGGTTGCATAATTTGAATTTGTTTTTGGGGGTTGCAGGATTGAATTTGGATGTTGGGGCTGAATCCCCCTTATCGTCTTTAATTTCATGTTTAATCTAAAGTAAGGTTCTATAACTTTTGGCGATAAACCTGAGTTCATCGAGTGCACTCGGCGACTCGCTGAAGGTCTTCCTTGATCGTGTTTTTCTGCGCTTCTAATTCATATAAGCACTATAACTTTCGGCGGGCTAGTCCTTGCTCGCCGAATGCTGTCGGTGATTCACCAAAAGGCCCTTCCCATCACCGACATGTAAAATTTTCTGGAATTTTTTATCCAATCCTTTCGGCGATCCCGATCTGGATCGCCAAAGAAATTAGATGACTAGACGATCGATTCGGCGAGTTTTTTTGCAACTATTATTCTTTGCATTTGCGTGAAATATTTCTAATTGTTTCTTATGTTTTTGCATACATTACTCGACCAAAAGTGGCCGGTAGAGACATTCCTCCTCGCAAGAGGGCCAAGGGAATATCAATCAATGAGGATGCAATTGCACCCAGGGCTAAGGCCACAAAAATTCTTACAACAGGTGGGAAGGGAAAGGGAAAGGTAAAGGCACCTACGTCACCAGAGGCCAGATCCGATAGTGAAGGTATCTATGCCACTCACCTTACCACTTATGAGAGTGACGATGAGCATCAGGATCACCGGGTTGCAACTTCTGAGCTTGAAGATGAGCTACTAGCACCCATGAGAGTAGAGTTGCGTTCAAAGAGGCTAAATGATCCTTCTAGGATTACGATCCCTCAGACTACTTCTCATACTCAAGCTAACACAAGTTGTTGTCACATCCCAATACCACACCCTAGAAGTTAGGGAAAAATCTCCGATTGTAACCGGCGTACTCGATCTCTCGAAGGTCTTATACAAGCCCTTTCATATCATTCATTGCATATACATAGTGAAAAGTAGTGCGGAATTAAAACTTTTCACAAAACATATCATAGTCTTTAAAAACTCTTTCATATAAAATCATAGGAAATGCAAAGTCTCAATCTTATTAAACTTAAGACATGAGAATACTTCGGACACGGCCCATACACAATACGAATATAGAAATACTTAGTCTATTACAATACTTCGAAATAAAAGACATAAATGACATCTATATATGCCCTCGAGTCAATTGAGGACATACTTCAAATTCTCTTGAACGATGCTATGATCCAAGTCTTGCTTCCCAAATGCTCCTCACCTACCAACAACTATAGAGATATATAAAAGCATGGATTAGAATAACCACATGTACTAAGTATGGCATAATGCATAAAAATCATGAAGACGGACATTTATTGGAAATATGCATCTTTTATTTTAAATATCATAATATAATCATAAGAACAACATTAATCAACTTAGAAACACATAAGATAACATTTGGAACAATTACCCTATTTTTAAGAGTCACTTTACAGTAACTCAATTCACTATTATAGTGAATTGCTTCACTGTAGCAGTGAAGTGCTTTCCTTCCCTTTTTAACACTTTATAGCATGTAGTCTTCTCACTAAAGCTATCCTAAGGCTCACTTAAATCACACAAAGAGAAACGACCCATACACCCTCTCTAAATGTGCCTAAACGATCCTCAAGATTACTCATAATGAGACACATACACACTTACAAGACATCAAACACATAACATATAAGATATGACATTCTTCTTACCAAGGCCATCAAAAAGACTTACTTAAGTAATCCTAGAAGAGAACGCCCATACACTCTCTTCAAGGTTACCTAAATAATCCTCAAGACTTCCTAAGTTTAGGTCATGTCAAACATAACAACCAACTTCCCTAACTAGAGTCATTCTCAAGACTTCCACAAATAAGACATGAAGAGATCATCACATATGTCCTCTACACACTTTAGCTAAGGAATCCTTAAGTCACTTTAGATTTGGTACTCATTTAATTACAAACTTTCTAACATAAGTCAATAGTTCATTAGTTCATTAAGAAATATTTACCACATAAGGGACATTCAAGTAATGGTCTTGGAGAAGACCTAGGGACTCTTACTAACACCTTCAAAGCCGATTGTGCAATGTCTAGATAGCATCCCATACCACCACATAAACTTCATAACTTCTCTAGTGCTAATAGGTATCCCATATGATGAGAATAGGCAATAACCGACATAGACCATGGTAGAAAAACATGGAATCCGGAGTTCTATCCTACTCCGATGAGGTTGTTGTACTTGCCAATGGTAGAACTTGGACACATCCCATGTAGGCACATGGTTAAGGAATATGAAGGGCATGCTTTGTAATCTAGTCTCATTCTTTAACTAGAACTACTTCCCTTACCATACTCACTCGGTGCTATCCTTCGTTCTCGTAGATTAAATCATATTAAGGCTCATACAAAAGGGTTCCATATCAAGTTCATAACCCAATTACATTTACCCTACCAAAGAAAGGTCCACACGGGCTACCTCCCAATGGAAACAAGAAGCTCATTATGACTTTCCTAAGGATTGATATGATGTCGTTCCAGCCAATCAACCTTAAGTCCATCATTCATTCCATGAAGGATACCATTATAACTTTCGACTTTAAGTTTCATAACCTTACCACTAGGTTCAAGGTTTCACATAAAGGACCCTCTTGTCATCGTTCAAGGTCTCCCCTATCATTCATTCATTCAATACTAAGAAGCTTTAGCTTCCTAAGTCAATACATCACATATTCATATTATATATGCATCAAGTAAGGGACACAAGTCTACCTAAACAAGACACATCATGACTTCACTTTAGCACATATTACATGTCATTCTAGAAGCACATAAGGACAACCATTATCATCTTAAAGTCATACTATACACTACTATATCATCATAAATATAATCATCTTAGACTCATATAATCAAGTAGGAAAATCATGCATTCAACTCTAAGACTACACACAACACATAGTCATTAGTCTAACATGTTCACCTAGATATTATCAATAGAAATACTTTCACATTACTTCACATATAGGTAGATATGATCATACTTCACATAATCAACTACACTAATCAACATAATACTTCAAGTAGTGCCGACAAGTCCATGATCATCATAATACTTAAAATAACGCCGACAAGGCCACATCAATTCACATACCACCGCCACCCATAAGTGGACCAAACCAATAATAACATAATTGAAGTATAATTAACATAAAATAAAGGTAAATAGGGCAGCTTACCACCACTCCATCATCAACACTTCAATCCAATGCCAAATCACCCAATTCAACATCACAAGGCCCTTACCCATGGCCATGAACATCAATTCAATGCATAAACTATAATTATCACTGAAATCTAAGTCAATTAAATATATATTTATCAATTTAATACCAATTAGATATCAATTGAACACAATTCTTATATCATCAGATAGCCCCCAAGAAACTACACATTAATCCATAAGCATTAGACCAATATCAAGTAACCCATAAATTAGTCAAAAACTAGGGTTCATCAATTACATGGGTTTATAGGTTATTTAGGTTAAAATCATCAATACAATAACAATTCAATCCATAATAAACATTTAAAAACCATTAATGCAAGAACCCATGGTAGATCATGAAATAGGTCAAGTTCAACTTTGAAAACTTTAGAAAACATCTTTGAAAGTTGGGCTCCTTGATGAAACGAGTTTCAAGGATCAATGACCATACCTCAATAAAGCTATTCCTCCAATTTTATGAAGGATATTCACTCAAATCTCCAATCCAAGCTCTTCCTTGAGTTTTAGCTTTAATGGAGTCTTAGGGAATTTCTAAGGGATTTTGGGGTTTTGATTTTGAAGAATGAAATCTTCAAAGTGTTAAACACTTAAATACACATTTAACATACCCAAAAGACCCCTTAGGAACCTCCAATACTCTTATTTGGAAGTGAGGTGAAATTACAATATCACCCCTAACTTAACAGTGAACCTGCGCAGGAACACAGGCTAACAGCAGAAGCCAACCTACGGACCTTCCCTTGACCAACGGACCTTCCTGTTGGTCCGTGGTCTGAGACTGAGGATGTTCCTTGGATTATCTTCACCCACTACTGACTCCCAATCGACAATACACCACCGACGGGGCTTCGACTGGCCCACTGGGCGTCGATTGCCAACCGTTGGTTAGGCTGTCTTGGACACCATTAAGGGTCCTTCCTCAAGGACCCTTGGATGGTCCTTGGGGATGTTTGCCCGGACGTTTCCAATCCAAAAATGATCGTATACGAGTTAATAACCTCTCATATGAATTTCACCCAAAATGATTGCGTAAAACTCGACGAAACATGCCAAGACACACAAGGTCATTTCGAGGCACATCTTTCGAACGTCATGCATGTTCTTGGACGTTTGACCTCCAAACTTCATGAAACTTGACACACTGCCTATATATACCATAATCACTCATTTAAAGACCTTAAAACCTCATGAATCACACATAAACACATATAACCACACATGAGGCACATAGGTGACTTAGTCGTCGAACGTCTTGGTCGTCCCTTGACGTTTGACTTCCAATGCACCTAAACTCTTAGATAACGACTATATACAACATAATAGACCATTTTAGGACCTTATACCATCATTAAAACCATGTTAGGCTCTAGTTCACCTAAGTCATTTTTGGTATCTTACAGATGTAGTCCTAGAACTACCGGTACAAGGTTCGCCCTGACGGTCTATGAACACAATGAAGACCGAGGAGTTGAGAACCATCATAGAGGAGAAGATTCTCTCTACTGATGAAGTAATTGATAGGTACCCGGAGATCATTAGTTGTCTGAGGTCCCACAAATTCTAGCTCTTTACTAAGCCTCGTGGGCCCGTATATTCCAAATTGGGTTAGAAAAAAGTAGTGCCTACATTTCCCTGGTACCACAAAGGAAGAAGCCGACAGCTAAATTCAAGCCAATTGAGTATGTGGTCGTTAGGGGTAAAAAGGTAAAATATGATAGTGACGCTATAAAGACACTCATGGAATGTTCTAAAGAATTGAAGATGACTGTCAATACAAGATCATGACAACAACATTGGAAGACATGAAAAAATGGTTAGCTCTAATAATATCGGATGGTACTCCTAAGTGGATTGAGGTTGGAGCACCTATCAAGAAGAATGACCTCAATATGGCAGTGAAGTACTGGTTTGGCTTCATGAGCAGCACGATCATGCCCTCAAAAAAATGAGTCTATTCTCACCACGCCAAAGCAGCCTGCCTAGGATGTATCATTTCTAGGACATGACTAAACTTGGGGATGATTATTGCAAAGGAGATGCTCATGAGGGCCAAGCAGCGCCAGACTTCTCTCCCCTTTCTGGTGTTGATCACTGAGATATGTAGACGGGCTCGAGTTCCTAGAGATGAGAAGAAGGATGTCAAAGTGATTCCACATTTTCTATTTACATTAGGAGGATCAAGGAAGAATGCTTGAAAGATGAGGTAGAGAGAAAGAAGGACGACTTGGTGGAATCATCCTTGATTTTTTATCCTCAGACATTACCTGCAGAGGTTGTATTGCCTAGTCGGGCCCCTAGGCCTTCAGGCACTTCTAGTGTTGTCCTTTCTGATACTCCAGTTCCTCTGTTGTTGTATTTCATCCCACATCTGGTAGCGTTGCTACCTCTCGAGCCCTGCTCACTCTGACTGCATTACTACAGATGGGTCACCTAGCCCATTCAGTTGATCTCTGTGCCGCAAGACTTGAGCCCTCCATTCCGGGCATGATTCAGACAATCCTTATTGATGTTATGACACCTTTAAGTGCTACCATTGAGGCCCTTGCTTCTAGGATAGCAGTGTGCGAGTGTGGCCAAGGGGCCAACGAGAAGATGACAACTCTAAAGTCCGCTATTGCTGCGCTGAGGAGACGTGTGGACCAGCTGAAGTCCATCAACATGTCTATGATTTTTGGGACGGTGCAGATCCCAAATGTGTCAGTTGATCCAGATATGCCTCCGGCTGCTACCAAAAATGATGTTTGAGCTGAGGAGGTAGCTGAATTGAGTATGAGGTTGAGACCGACGAGGAGCGACTTGGTGGTGATGAGGAGGCCTCTTATGAGAGCCTTACAGATATTTAGGAGGCCATGGCAGATGCGGTTGTGCAGACTTCTTTGGAAAACACACCATTAGTTGGCCCTAGTAGAGATGGTAGTGCTGGTGATGTGACTCCGGGAACAAACACCCAAGATCAGAGTGATGCACCGAGCACTGATGCCTCGACAGATAAAGCGATTGCATAGACAAGATCCCTCTTTACCTCCCTCTCTTTCATCTTTATGTACTTTTTAGTTATTTTTCTTGCATTTGAGGACAAATTGTTTTTGTTTTGTGGGGTGAGTCTCACTTTTTATGGTTATTGTTTTTTCATATATTGTGTTTTGTGCTATAAATTTTGTTTTGGCACTGCATTTTGTGGATGTTTGAGCTTGTGGCTCCTTATTTTGAATGTAAATGATTTATGCCCCTTTTTAAAAAAATTTGGCCCTCTTGATTGTGTTTGGTTGTGACTGTTCTTTTGCAAATTTTAGCATCGGTCTTGATCAATATCGATGACTTAAATACTTCTCATAATCGAACAAAAATGATTTTGCTGCTATGATGAGGCCAAATGAACTTGCATAGACAATATGTGAACTTTTCGCATCTCATTATGAGTAGCCGATTATTAAATCGAGTCTCTTGTGATGAACATTGCACACTAGAAAAAGTATGGAGTCTTATTTGACATTGGTGTCAATGCCTTGTGTGATGAGCTTATCATGAACTATTTGTGACGATACCTAGAATTTTCCCCGTTGGTCCGGTTGACTAAGTGATGCAATCTCTTGAAATGATCTTAGGCAATTATTGAAGAGTGAAACAATTTGACATTATACCTCTTTTGTGGCAAACCTTGTACAATTATGACCTTGTTTTATCCCTTCACCCATAATCCTCATAAGATGTGGTTCGTTTGAATCGACAACGTAGGCCAAAACCCTAAGTTGGCGGTGTGGTTAAAAGAGAATATAAATTAAGAAACTGCAAAGAAGCTACCCTTTGAGTCATGATTTTGAAAAAGATGGACCCCCCATATAAAAAAAGAAAATAAGAAAAAAAAGAAAAGGACTGACAAAGTTGTGAAATAAAGTTGCAAAAGAAATTGGGTTCCCTATATTCCATGGAAAATGAGTAATAGGGCGAATTTTGAGCATGAATGAAATTGTAGATGAAAAATGGAAGAAATTGTTGCTCACACCATATTTCGTGAGGATTATAATCACTGACCCTAAATTACCATACCCTTACACTCAACCCGTTTACAAGCCTTAAAAAGACCTTTTTGATCTTTAGTGAGCTGAAACAAGTGTTGATTGGAAAATAAGGGCAAACCTATGGGTGAAGTCATGCATGTGTTCATTTTTGTGAGTATGAGTGTTCATTGTGATTTTGGAGCTATAAACTGTGAAAAATAGTGCGTGAATATGGAATAATTCTTTGTGTGAGGGTATTTGAGCACCTTTGTTGAGCTTGAACTTGCATTTGAAGCAAGTATTGCGAACTTAAGAATCTTTGATAATGGTGAGTCACAACTTGAATCTTTGAGTGCACAATTTATCTTTTCATGAGTAATTTCACTTTTGTTGTGTGCATTTATGATTGAGTCTTCTGTAGCACTATTTGAGGAATCCTTTGTGAAATATTGAACTTGATTTTTACTTGAGGACAAGCAAAAGTTTAAGTTAGGGGTGTTGATGAGTCCAAGATTGGACTCATTTGGGGCCAATTTATAGCGATTTAGTGTCCTCAAATGCTTTTTTGTGCCAATAACATATGTAAAACCCTTTATTTCTAGGTATATGGATTGAGGAACAAAGCATGGACACTAATAGGCAAAAAGTAACAAGACAGCTGAAAGAACAAAGAAAAGAAGGTTTGGTGATCGCCTAATCAATTAGGCGAGTAACCGAATGACTACCATCTCGCCCAAAGTTCCAGTGTGCAAGCCACAAAGGACAAAATCAAGTTGGCAAGAGAAAAGAGCAGTCGGCGTGTCGCCGAGTGATCCGTGATGAAGTGTTGGATCGCCCAGAGATACAGAACTTGAGGATGCTGAAGGTTAAAGCAAAAAAGGCGATGAAAATTACCAAACGGCAGACGCCGAACTGATCGGTTATCGCGAATTACTACGCCAAATGACCCTTCACAACATATTTTTGGCGACAATAAATACATTTTCAAATATTATATTTAGTATCAATTTTTACTCTGAAAAGTTATTAGAGTAATTTTTGAGTTTGAACTCTTAGTATATAGACTATGTTTTCCTTAGCTTTGAAGAATCAAAGTTCTCCATTTTTGAGAAATTAAAAGTGAGTCTTGGAGATTCTTTAATTTGGACCTTTATAAAGACGAAATTAATCTTACCCAATTTACGGAAACACAATTTGATAACGATTTTTATCTTTTTATGATGTCTAGCTAAAACCCCAATTCTTGGGTTGTGATTATGTGATTATGGGTTGATTTAGTTTATGAGTATTGCTAACAATTAGTTTAAATATTATTTAGAAGTGATTTCATTCAGTAATTATGGTTTAATTTAATGGATTGTAGTTGTAAATGCAATTCCACCTTCGTGTTTTTGGATTGCTCGAGAGAGAGATTTTAAAATCAAAATTATTGAACTAATGGTTTGTGCGTATTAGGTTGTCATTAGTTCAGCTCGAAAGAGTGTATCCTAAACCCTTTTTCCACACATTCAGCCCGAGAGAGTGAATAGACTAAAGCACGGGTTGTTCCTATTTTGCTGCTTGTTGGTGTTTGAGAGAAACCGACTAGATTCAGGCTAAATTGATTGAGAGAAAGTTTATATCATCTATAGTTGTCACAACCGGAGAGAACCCCCTAGAAGTAACATGGTGTACTTGACCTCTCCGAGGTCTTATACAATCCCATGGTTATCATTCATCGCATTGACATAGTAAATTTAGCGGAAAATTTAAAACTTTTCATAGCACATCATATGCTAGAAACATCACTTCATATATATATATAAAATATAGGTCATAATA
This sequence comes from Solanum sitiens, assembly GCA_016801875.1. Lineage (NCBI taxonomy): Eukaryota > Viridiplantae > Streptophyta > Magnoliopsida > Solanales > Solanaceae > Solanum > Solanum sitiens. The sequence continues at coordinate 925,666 of JABWTJ010000155.1, forward strand.
CATACTTAGACCTTAAGTCTCTTTGTCATCTTTGACTCAACAACATTAGAGTACATTAGGGACACGACCCTTAAGACATAATATATAATTATACAATATTTCAACACTTTACAGTAAAGACATAAGTAGCAGATCCTTGAACTTAAGGATTCTTTTCATTGAGCTTGGAAATCATCTATCAATCTCTTAACCATTCAAGACATCCTTTAAGCATCCATAACCTACACTGTGTAAAAAGTAGAGAAGAATGAGATTAGTACAAGAATGCACTAAGTATGGCAACCATGCAAAAACATGCATTTAAAAGGGACATTTTCTTGAAATCATACTTCATGCCTTTTTGAGTAAATCTCCATAAAACCTTTGAACAATAGCATTCATATCATTCACATACTTTATAGAAACATAATCAAAGGCCAAACATCATAGAAAATCACATATAGAATTTAAGTCCCATTTGAGGTCACTTTACAGTGAGCTCATTCTTCTTAACAGTGAACTCTTTCTTTTAGTTCATTAACCTTCTAAGTAACCCTTTAGTGATACTTGGTGCAATACATCACCTTAGGACCCCAAGGAAAATCATATATACAACTTACACAAGCCAACACATATCATCATAGAATTATAGCCCATTGCAAGACACATTCAAGTCAAGAATATAGGACATTACAGTAAGCTACATCAACTTACACATACTTTTACTTCCTTTCATATTCATCATTATAAGACCTTGTTCATGACCCCAATCTTAGTCTACTAGTGCAATGTACATGTGAAGCCCCATAACCCAACACATACTTAGTAAACTCATCATGAGACCACAAACCTTAACATACAATTCATACATCCTCATAATAAGTAAAGACAACTTCATTCATGTCAATACAAGACCTTCATCATATAGTCATTTAGACCAACATAGTGCATATAAGGATAAGATCACATCACATAGATTCATACCATGCACATCTTCATAACAAGTAGACAACTTCTACAATATCATGCATAAAAACATATCCATTATCATACACATTAGGTCACCTTCCTAGGACTTCCTAAGGAGCTACTTGTGCAATGTCTAGATGGGTTCATTACTTCCACCTATCCTAAGTAACCTCCCTTAAGCCATCCTAGTTAGGATCCTAGTTCTTTACTTCCATTGTCCATTTTACTTTAGGAAAACTATAGCCTTAACCGACACTAAGACCATGGGTGCTAAACATGGAATTTGGTGTTGTAGAGTCTTACACCAACGGAAGATGTTCCTACCTAGCCAAGGTAGAACATTAACATATATCCTAGCATCCTAAGTGAATTCACTTTGCTAGATCATATGTGGCAAGCATAGTTTATGGAACTAAGAGATAGGTCTTCCCTCTTCATACCATTTGGTAATTGGGCCTCCTCTCATGAGAAAACATGGGTGAAACTTCCTCATTAATGCAAGTCAACACCTCATGTGGGTCCATAGGTGATATTCCTCTAAGGAAAGTCAACACTCTATAAGGGACAAATGGTGAATCTTCTTCCAAGGAAAGCAAACACCTCCCAATGTCAAGATCACTCGGTTCTAAGTTAAGTTCCCTTTATTGAAAAGCCTTTATTACATTTTTCATAAAACATAAGCTTAGGATATTTGATTTTCATATGCTTATAGCATACTCAAGCACCTATCTAGTTTTAGAGTAATCTTGGGCACCCCTCTCAAGGCCCCTCTACTTACTAGACCATCATACATGTGTGTGAGTGTATACATAGATGTGAACAAACCTTTCACATAACACATAAAAACCACATATGACCATACATTCATATTCATGCACATTGAAACCAAATCTAGGAACTATCATATCAAGGTACACATGTGCAATGCATAGACAAGGTCCCATACCCTTGCCCATACTAGTGCACCTATCAAGTCATCCTAGTAAGGAATACATAACATACTTCACATACATATACTTTACATGCATAGTAGTAGATACTAGTGAATATGAGAACAATCGTTTATTTAGACACCATGACCTATACTACTTGTAAGCATGCATATAGAGTGAGGGTGTGTGTACATTGGTCAATATGATCACATAATGGCTATCAAAAACATATTGAGGAATCCACCCTCTTAAGACCATATTACACTTTCAAGCATTGACCACACAACACAATTTAGCATAGGAGACAAGACAATCTTCATATTATACTTTAAGGCTCCTAACATTATCTATTCACACATTCACATAGGGGTACATGGGTAAGGGTCATAAATATTTAACACTTCATTAATGGAAGCACCTACACATGGTATTACATAATCCTTTACATGCTCATAATAATAGTAACATAAAGTAGATTCACAACTCAAGTAGAAGACTAGACACAACTTACACATAAAGTGATCATCATAACCACTCATTCATATAATCCTCAATTTGCCTTCAAGGCCATGTTCAACACATATATAATGACATAAAGTAAATACCGCCACCATAAGTGTACCATACCACACAATGCCATACAAGGCTTCATCAACATTACTATAGAGAAATAGAGAAGTAGAAGAGTAGAGCAATTCTTACCAATCCTTTAGCCTTTGGTCATCATTCACCATTACTACTTTTTCATCAATAAATCATGTATAGGGCAGTATCTTAAGTACCATAATCATACATGAATTCAAGTATAAGCTACTACAAGGTTGTCACGACTGGAATCTAGACCCCAGACGAGACCGGTGTCGTTGACCTCTCAGAGGTCGCAGACAAGCCTACTTACGTCATTCTTACTTTACATAGGTTAATTTTAGCAGAAAATTTGAAACTTTTTGTTTCTAAATATTGCTTACTAAACAATTCTAGTACATTCGTAATTTGTCCACCATCAACCATCTAACATTAAGAGATAATCAAATGAAAGGAATAGTTCAATACTTATAAAGCGTATAATTGCCAAAATGGCACCAACACATAGTCTGAATAAAAACAGGAAAGAAACGCTAGTGGAACATGCTCCACCAGCTCAACTCTAAATCTAAGCTAGAATATAAAACAGTAGCATCCTCGAAAGCATGAGGACCTACCAACTCTGGATGAATGTTGGACGTCCGGATAACTGCAACGATGATCCTGTAGCTCTATCGTCCACCTGTGTCTGCACCTAAAATAGTAGAGTTTGTATAGGGTTAGTACACACTTGTACTAAGTATGGGTATATGCAAGCAAACACCAAGGACATGCATGATAAAGAATAGCTCTTTCCTAACAACGTGATTTTTGGAAGTCAAGTCAGTAGACTTGCCAAATTGGGATTAGGAAAGTTTCCAAATTTGGATTAGGAAAGTAAATGATCTTTCCAAATTTGGATTAGGAAAGTCAGTGAGCTTTCCAGATTTGGAATAGGAAAGTTATACCATGAGAATAACATACATCATCATACTTTTCACATTTGCACACGGCACATAACATTTACACATAGCACATATCATATAACATACAATACATTTTGCATGTAGCACATAACTTCTTTCATATCATTCATTCATATGCCATGAGACCTTGGAATCATGGACTTGACATTAAGACATCCCAGAAATGAGGGCTTAACAGATGGGACCTCAACTAGATAGTCTTCATTAGCAAACACAGAGTCTGCTTCGTTCATTCATACGTACTCCATTTCATTTCGTCCATAGGCCAGTGTAAACACCAGCTATACCTAGGATGTAGTTTAAGACTTTCATTAGGTTCGTTGTGCAATGACCAAGAATGACCTAATGTCATTACTTGAATCTAACTCACCTTTTGATTATTCTATTCTAACACCTTTGGTATCATTCATTTCATTATGTGCTTCATTTGAGGCTGGCCTCATTCATTCATTGGGAACTTTAACTTTAACCAACATAGATCATGTGAGCATCATAAAATCCAGTGTCTCCCCCACACCGAAAAGAGGTGGAATCACCGGCCAAGGTAACCCAAAACATGCTAGCGTACATGGGAATTTAACCCCGCCAGATCCCTATATTGGCAGTATAGGTTCGAAGACCAGGAGATAAGGAGACCCATACCCGGCAAGCCGGACAGTCTCATCTCATGAGAGTTACGTGAACCTCCATCCTTCCCGAAAGAAGGCATCACCGCTCATAGCTAGTCTATCGGTGCTCAGTATAAAGTTCCATTTCATTCAACTCATACGTCATGGAAGCTGACTTCTAGTATGAGGACATCATAGCTCATTAGATGATTTCTCATCTCATCATTAGTATCAAGTGTGTTAAGCTCAATACCTTCATTAGAGTGTTCATAGAGACCGATCTATTCATTATCTTACACTCTCATAGGTGAATACGTATTGGTAACATTTATTTAGGCTCATTCGAGATTACTCTCATCATTTATATTAATCTTATATCATGTTGTCACCACATTCATTATCATAAACACCTTTGCTTTTCATAGTTACTCACCTCTTATTACGTGAACGTTCATTTCATCATATGCCAATGCACTTGGCCATTTAGTGTATCTTACAATCATACTTAACCCTTCTAGGGTTCATCATTTCATTACATACTTCTTAGATTCACTTACTTTGAACGTATGTTAGACTTATGCGTCTATACATTCAAGTCATGACACTTCATTCGTATTTCGTCTAAGATTATGTGATACAAGACTTATGCATCTTGTATATGTGCCAAGATCTTGATTTCGATCTAAGTATGTGGCATTATTCTCGGATATTGTATTCACATATGACTTATGTATCAATACGAAAGCTTGAGCAAGGAAAACCAAGTCTTGAATCAATTGGATATCATTTATATTTTTAATTGATTTTATTCTAATATTCATAACATTATGACTCTAAGTTAAATCACAATATTAACATTGAAATATTAATTTTCTACTTAACCTTTCTCTTAAATTGGCCGATGGGTTGTGGGTTCGAACCCCCACAACCCCTTCTTATTTTTCCTTAACCTTTTTATTGTCCAATTTCGCCTAAACCAAGAGGTTGTGGGATCAAACCCCCACAGCCTCTTTTATTTTGTTCTTTAATTCGCCTAAGTAGGGAGGTTGTGGGTTCGAACCCCCACAGCCTCCTTACCTTTAATTTAATTTTCGCTAGGGGCTGTGAGGTGGTGGGTTCGAACCCCCACAGCCCCATATATATTTTTCTTTTATTTTTCGCTAGGTTGAGGGCATTGGCAGTGATGTCGTGGGATCGAACCCCCACAGCCTCACTTGCTTTAATACTCATTTTCGCCTCCTCTATTTCAAGCCTTGAGGTCGTGGGTTCGATTCCCACGCCTCACATCTTTTTATTTTCTTTATTCTCCCTCTTCCTTGCTTCCCATGAGTCATGTGTTCGATTCCCCCCATTCCCATTCTCTTTATTAATTCATTTCGTGGGCAGCAGCTAAGGCGTTCGAATCCCCTTAGCTCCATTACATTATTTTTAAAAAAAATTCAGCCTCTTGGTCATGTGAGGTCTTGGGTTCGATTCCCCTTGACCTCACCTACTTTAATCCCTTTTAGAACTCTTCCAAAATTCCCAGAACCTGCCCGAAACCAACATCACAAGCTGGAAATTTTGATTACCTTTTTGTAGCCTATTTTCTCCACTTTTTAACATTAAAAGTTCATGCATTTGGAGTAGTGTTTAGTGAGTCCTTTAGGTGCATTTTCATAGACATATTTGGCCAAGAAGTTATCATTAAATTCAGCCACATTACACTTAAATGAACATCATCATTTACGTTAGTTTACACACTTAAAATGACAACCAAGACCATATCAAACTTGAAGCCATAAATCAAAACTTATTTACAGTAAGTTTACAGTAAACTTTTTCACATACTCACACATATTTTCGGCAACAAAGCTTGTCATTCATATGACTCCAAATACATGTTCATGAACATATTCATCACGAAAACACATTGCAACATCTAATTTCTACCAGCAAACATACCAACCTATGAATTGATGGGAGCTAATGACAGGGACATGCAACGGGGAACAACTCTAGTTTTCGGATTGAATATTCTGAATCCTAAGGGTCTCTTGGGAAAGGGACCAAGAGTAAGAAGACCCATACCTTTATTTTTTCTTGTTCAACCACGAAATTGTTTCCCAAATCCTCTTCAAAATCAGTCCAAGTTCAACACTTTAACACCAATCGACGGAAGACTCCTCCCCTTTGCTTTAAGTGATGGATTTATGTTGTTTTCTTAAATTTTTGGTATGAGTTCTTCAAGTGTGAAGAACTTCAATATAATTTCTGTTTTTGAACTTGTTTAGGCAGACAGAAACGTGAGAGTAAATCATGAAACGTGAGAGAGAGATATCGTTAGAGAGAGTGGCTTTAAGTTAGGAGTTTTGGTTTGGGAACTAGTCAAACTAGGACTCCTTGCTAAAATATTAAATAAAAATCTGATTTTTCTTTTTCTTAAATCAGATAATATTTATTATTTAATTTAATTAATTTATCCAATCAAATAAAAGCAAGATAAATCCTTGCTTCTAGTGGGGCTCGAACCCGAGTGACTCCCATTTGCGAAAATGGGTCATTTCGGGTTGCCCCACCCAAATTGCTTTAATTAATTAAATTAATTTATTAAATAATTAATTCCTCAGTGTAATTACAATATTACCCTTGGCTTGGAAAAGACCATTTTACCCTTGGACCCTCAAAACTTAAAATTTCTTCTTTTGAGTCCGGTAAAAACTCTTTCGATTAAATCTTCGTTTTCGTGAGCCTCACATTGTTGGTTCCAATCTTTCGAAGCTCAATTAACTCCCCAAGTTAGTTGGCTTGGTCGTAGTAAGGGTTCTGAGATCTGGTTCTACGCGTATCAGCCCGTGTGGACCTTGGTCTAATCGCAAGCATTATTGAAAAACCTAAGTCTTGATCCTATTCATTTTTAGGGTTGTTACAAAGGTCATACTACAACTAGCACAACACATTAACATACTAGAAAGTAGAACAACATAGACCATTAGCCAATTTCACTTGCATGGATCATAACTCATAGTTCATTAATCTTATCAACCTAGGGCAGTAGCTACAATTGTACTTATATGTACAAGTTCCACAATTATGCATTATAGAGTCCATGTTACAGTGAATACCATAGTTAACACCCAATAAGGATTAGAGCTCAAGTTCTTTAAGTATCAATCCGCATTGATTCAATATCACATAATTCATCATCAATACACATTCTATACAGTAGACCTAAGCATATTAACATACTCAAAATCCACTTTTATACAATTAAGGACCAATGTTACAGTGATCATAAGTTACTACTTAATAGCTTAGAAGCACCTAGATTAATTAAACCAAGCCTTCTTTACTTCGATCATATCATCTTTATATTCACAATTCAACAAATTTATTAACCTAAGGCAGTAGCTATATGAACCACAATATAATCGATTTATACTTTTATACCTTAAAAGGTCAACATTACAGTGATTACATTGATAGCTAGGCTAGGCATGCTTAAATCTTCATACATGGATCCACATGGATCCTTCATGATCAAATCATAATCAATTCACGTAAATAACATTAGGTATAAGCAATTCAACGTAAGAGAATCACAAATTAACCATTAACAAGCCATGATCACAAAGTCCATGCAAGGACTAAATCGATTTAGGGAAGGAACATGGGTTCATCAAGCAATTGGAGTAAAATCACGTTCAAACCAATACATTAAAATCAATTCATCATGATTTAACCATTTAAAACATTTTTGGAAAGAACCCATGGCGAACTTTGATCATAAAACCTTCTTTGAAAACTTGAGATTCGCTCTCCAAGTGAAAGGTTACTTAGAGATGAAGGATCACCATACCTTTATATTCATGAAAACCTTTAAAAGTTGATGAATAAACCGTAGGAATCCATGCAAGCTGTTCTTGAGCTTCACCAAAAATGGTGGTTTCTAGGGAGAATATTTTTGGAGGGAAAGGTTCAATTCGTGTAGAGGGGATTGGGAATGGGAGGTTCACGTTTTAGATGACTTATATACACCCAAAAATAGGTAAATAAATCAATTAGAGTCAGTTTAGTACGTGGGGTGAATTTCCCATTCACCCCTTAAGTGGGCAGTGCGCAGGCAGTGTTGCAGGCCACCATCGACGGAGGACCATCGACTGGCCATTGGTCAATCGACTGGCCGTCCTTTGGCTTCCGTCGATTGGTCCTTGGCCAATTTTTGGGTTGAGACTTTCCCAAGCTAATTTTCAATCAATGAGACATCATCTACGGGCCGTTGGTCAACCAACTTACCATCGTTTGGTTTAGTCGATTGACACTGCCAAGGCAGTGTCTCGACCAGCCTTGGGTCCTTCTTGTGGGCCCTTTTGCGGGGCCCTTTAGAAATCGTACCCAGAAGTTTCCCACGTAAATACAACCCTTAACAAGTTGTAGACCGTCCACATAAGTTTCACCCAAAAAACATACTCGCAACTTGTCCAAACATGCAAGGCCCCATCAAGACGCACATGAACGTCTCAAGGGCTAACTTTCGAACGTCTTAGACGTTCTTGGACATTTGACCTCCAAACTTCACGAAACTTCATATAATACCATTAAACATCATTATAAATCAATTTAAGACTTCATAAGCTCATTACATACAAATATAATCATGCATAGACACATGAGGCACATAGGCGACTAATCGTCGAACGTCTTGGTCGTCCCTTGACGTTTGACTTCCAAATCACCTCAAACTTTATAAACTGCCTCTAAACCATATTATAATACATTTTAGGACCTTATAACCTAAATAAAAAACGTTTTAGGCTCTACACACCCTAACTCATTTTTGGGGGTCTTACAATATCCCCCACTTGGGAACATTCGTCCTCGAATGGCACTTAGAACACTTTAATCACAACAAGGACTTCAATGCATCATAGAGAAGTTCATCTCAATTATAACATCATCACATAGAAGTTAATGCACCAAACTTACAAGGAACACAACTTCACATTTTTTTAACATTCAATGCACACAAGCAAACAAAAACCTTGATTCACTCACTCTTTAATGCGTCATACATAGGCTCTTATCATGTTCATAGGAGGAACATCCTTCTCCTAATCATAACATGGTCATTACACTTTATTTTATTTAAGAGCTCATCATGTGACCTCCTTTTAAATCATACTAAGGCAGATTCCACATCACTCAAAAGCAAGTAGGCACTCATACTTCAATGCACAAAGACTTGAGTTAATTGAATCAACAAAGATCTTTATTAGTTAGACCTAGTGCTATGAGGTCATACTCAACCATACCATGCTTAGTGGTGTCCATGGAGGAATTTCCTTCTCCTCAACACACTTACATGTATCATGAGCTCATAACCAAGCAAAAGTACAAAGGCCATCTTTACTGTAATATGAGAATAACCAAGACATGCTCATGGTTCCTTCCTAGTGAAGTCTAAATGGTAAGTCACACCAAATACATCACAACAAATAGGAAGTCATTTCACAAAATGTCAATTTTTAACATAGTACTCACCTTCACAGTAAGCATCTTTTGGGAAAAACAATACAATTTATAGGCACACACATGAACACTTAGCTAAACATGCTTTTACTTTTCAAGAGTGAGCCTACAATCATGCTTCCCAAACCATACAAGTCACATAATTTTCAAAAGACTCAACATGTTTCACTTTAAAGAGGCTCAACTCTTCATTATAAAGCTAAACATTATGCCTCACAAGTGACTAAAACCATGTTTCTTACCTTATCTCATGAAGTCAAATTCACAATTAGCATGCTAAGATGCACTATAAACATGAGAAAACATGGATTTTATCAAAATTTCCCTTCATGCGCTTGAAATCTTCACAATATCTTTAAGGTAATGTCAATCAATACATACCAAACATATAAGGTTCATGCAAATGATACTTTATGCAAGACTCTATTCATGAACAAGCTTACTAAGAATTCATTAGTTTCAAGTTCAAGTAAAAATAGAAGGACAAGGTAGAAAATATCAACAACCTTACCATTTCATCACCATCCCCCACTTAGGGTAAACTCAATTAAGAGCAACTTAACCCAACCTAAAGAGGATATTAACTTAACCACCTTCATTTTTCATCATTAAAAGTGATTACCATTTAGAAGGAATTTACTGAAGTCAACATAGGAATACCAAGGTAGTCTAAGCTTCATCTCCTAGGCAATTTATTCCCAATACCATTCAACCACATAAGGTTTTCATACAATATGATAGACACCAAGGTCATACATCATTAGGGAAAACAACAAGGAGACTTAGCCATAAAAATTCTTCTTTTCATTTGGTCATTACAGTGAGGTGACTTCTAGGTCACTAAAACCTACATCATCACCCTACCAAGACAAGCATACTACCTTCACACCTAGGAACAAGTCTATACAAGGGACTCCAATCCATATTAGGCAACTTATCAAAGACCACATATATCCAAAAGGAAACATTGAACACTTTTAAGCACATATTGTTAGGGTAGCATGCTTCCATAGGTAGTCACTGCACATTTTAAAGCTCAAATCATAATAGTACGCCACCAACATGTAAAACCATATAGTAACACATCATTTCAAAAGAAACTCATGTAAACCATAATAACTTCTAACATGCTTTAACTATATCATGATATACACATTCTTCAAAATAATATGCTATTTCACATAGACTTCATATATGGCCCCAAAAGGGCATCATATCACCAAAACATGCCAAAAGTCACCTTCCCACATACTCAATAAAACCATAAAACCAAGATAAGCATTTAAACTCACCTTTTCTCCCTCAAGCATATAGAACAATCTCATCCAAGCAATCACATCTTAAAAGACCACCGGACAAGAAAACATAAGAGAGAGATCTTATAGAGTTAAGTTCTATGGCACGATATGATAATGATGAAGAAGGGAAACTCTATCGTCCTATAGCCTCCTGTACCATTTGATGTGTCGCGACTCCCCACCAATGATACGAGACTCTACTAGACGTGGCAATATGAGACTTTTAGAACCTAAAACTACTTTATAAACCTCATGCGCTGATACCATGTTTGTTACAACCGGGGAGCACCCCCTAGAAGTAACATGGCGTACTTTACCTCTCTGAGGTCTTATACAAGCCCATAGTTGTCATTCATCGCATTGACATAGTAAATTTAGCGGAAAAATTTAAAACTTTTTATAGCACATCATATGCTAGAAACATCACTTCATATATATATATATATATATATATATATATATATATATATATATATATATATATATATATATATATATATATATATATATATATATATATATATATAAGTCATAATACATATTTAGACCTTAAGTCTCTTTTCCATCTTAGACTCAAAAACATCATAGTACATTAGGGACACGGCCCATAAGACATAATACATAACTATACAATATTTCAACACTTTACAGTAAAGACATAAGTAGGAGATCCTTGAACTTAAGGATTCCTTCAATGAGCTTGGGAATCATCAATCAAGATCTTCACCATTGAAGACATCCTTTAAGTATCCATAACATACACTTTTTGTGTAAAAAGTAGAGAAGAATGGGATTAGTATAAGAATGCACTAAGTATGACAACTATGCAAAAACATGCATTTAAATGGGACATTTTCTTGAAATCATACTTCATGCCTTTTTGAGTAAATCTCCATAAAACCTTTGAACAATAGCATTTATATCATTCATATACTTCATAGAAACATAATCAAAGGCCAAACATCATAGAAAATCACATATAGAATTTAAGTCCCATTTGAGGTCACTTTACAATGAGCTCATTCTTCTTAACAGTGAACTCCTTCTTTTAGTTCATTAACCTCCCAAGTAACCCTTTAATGATATTTGGTGGAATGCATCACCTTAGGACCCTAAGAAAAATCATACATACAACTTACACAAGCCAACACATATCATCATAGAAGTATAGCCCATTACAAGACACATTCAAGTCAAGAATATAGGACATTACAGTAAGCTACATCAACTTACACATACATTTACTTCCTTTCATATTCATAATTATAAGACCTTGTTCATGACCCCAATCTTAGTCTACTAGTGCAATGTACATGTGAAGCTCCATAACCCCACACATACTTAGTAAACTCCTCATGAGACCACAAACCTTAACATACAATTCATACATCCTAATAATAAGTAAATGCAACTTCATTCATGTCAATACAAGACCTTCATCATATAGTCATTTAGACCAACATAGTGCATATAAGGATAATATCACATCACATAGATTCATACCATGCACATCTTCATATCAAGTAGACAACTTCTACAATATCATGCATAAAGACATATCCATTATCATGCACATTAGGTCACCTTCCTAGGTCTTCCTAAGGAGCTACTTGTGCAATGTCTAGATGGGTTCATTACTTCCACCTATCCTAAGTAACCTCCCTTAAGTCATCCTAGTTAGGATCCTAGTTCTTTACTTCCATTGTCCATTTTACTTTAGGAAAACTATAGCCTTAACCGACACTAAGACCATGGGTGCTAAACATGGAATTTGGTATTGTAGAGCCTTACACCAATGGAAGGTGTTCCTACCTAGCCAAGGTAGAACATTAACATATATCCTAGCATCCTAAGTGAATTCACTTTGCTAGATCCTATGTGGCAAGCATAGTTTATGGAACTAAGAGATAGGTCTTCCCTCTTCATATCATTTGGTAATTGGGCCTCCTCTCATGAGAAAACATGGGTGAACCTTCCTCATTAATGGAAGTCAACACCTCATGTGGGTCCTTAGGTGAGTATTCCTCTAAGGGAAGTCAACACTCTATAAGGGACAAATAGTGAATCTTTCTCTAAGGAAAGCCAACACCTCTCAATGTCAAGTTCACTCGGTGCTAAGCTAAGTTTCCTTTATTGAAAAGCCTTTATTACATTTTTCATAAAATATAGGCTTAGGATATTTGATTTTCATATGTTTATAGCATACTCAAGCACCTATCTAGTTTTAGAGTAATCTTGGGCACCCCTCTCAAGGCCCCTCTACTTACTAGACCATCATACATGTGTGTGAGTGTATACATAGATGTGAACAAACCTTTCACATAACACATTAAAACCACACATGACCATACATTCATATTCATGCACATAGAAACCAAACCTTGGAACTATCCTATCAAGGTACACATGTGCAATGCATAGACAAGGTCCCATACCCTTGCCCATACTAGTGAACCTATTAATTCATCCTAGTAAGGAATACATAACATACTTCACATACATATACTTTACATGCGTAGTAGTACATACTAGTGAATATGAGAACAACCTTTTATTTAGACACCATGACCTATACTACTTGTAAGCATGCATATAGAGTGAGGGTGTGTGTACATTGGTCAATATGATCACATAATGGCTATAAACAACATATTGAGGAAACCACCTTCTTAAGACCATATTACACTTTCAAGCATAGACCACACAACACAATTTAGCATAGGAGACAAGATAATCTTCATATTATACTTTAAGGCTCCTAACATTAGCTATTCACACATTCACATAGGGGTACATGGGTAGGGGTCATAAATCTTTAACACTTCATTAATGGAAGCACCTACACATGGTATTACATAACCCTTTACATGCTCATAACAATAGTAACATAACGTAGATTCACAACTCAAGTAGAAGACTAGACACAAGTTACACATAAAGTGATCATCATAACCACTCATTCATATAATCCTCAATTTGCCTTCAAGGCCATGGTCAACACATATATAATGACATAAAGTGTACACCGCCACAATAAATGGACCATACAACACAATGCCATACAAGGATTCATCAACATTACTATAGAGAAATAGAGAAGTAGAAGAGTAGAGAAATTCTTACCAATCCTTTAACCTTTGGTCATCATTCACCATTACTACTATTATATCAATAAATCAAGTATAGGGCAGTAGCTTATGTACCATAATCATACATGAATTCAAGTATAAGCTACTACAAGGTCATACTACAACTAGCACAACACATTAACATACTAGAAAGTAGAACAACATAGACCATTAGCCAATTTCACTTGCATGGATCATAACTCATACTTCATTAATCTTATCAACCTAGGGCAGTATCTGCAGTTGTACTTATATATACGAGTTCCACAATTATGCATTATAGAGTCCATATTACAGCGAACACCATACTTAACACCCAATAAGGAGTAGAGCTCAAGTTCTTTAAGTATCAATCCGCATTTATCCAATATCACATAATTCATCATTAATACACATTCTATACAGTAGACCTAAGCATATTAACATACTCAAAATCCACTTTTATACAATTAAGGACCAATGTTACAGTGATCATAAGTTACTACTTAATAGCTTAGAAGCACCTAGATTAATTAAACCAAGCCTTATTTACTTTGATCATATCATCTTTATATTCAAAATTAAACTAATGTATTAACCTAAGGCAGTAGATACATGAACCACAACATAATCGATTTACACTTTTATACCTTAAAAGATCAACATTACATTGATTACATTGATAGCTAGGCTAGGCATGCTTAAATCTTCATACATGGATACGCATGGATCCTTCATCATCAAATCATAATCAATTAACGTAAATAACATTAGGTATAAGCAATTCAACGTAAGAGAATCACAAATTAACCATTAACAAGCCATGATCACAAAGCCCATGCAAGGACTAAATCAATTTAGGAAAGGAACATGGGTTCATCATGCAATTGGAGTAAAATCACGTTCAAACCAATAAATTAACATCAATTCATCATGATTTAACCATTTAAAACATTTTTGGAAAGAACTCATGGCTAGATTGAAGAAGAAGAACTTTGATCATAAAACCTTCTTTGAAAACTTGAGATTAACTCTCCAAGTGAAAGGTTACTTAGCATGAAGGATCACCATACCTTTATATTCATGAAAACCTTTAAAAGTTGATGAATAAACCATATCCCTGCTTCAAGATGTTCTTGAGCTTTACCAAAAATGGTGGTTTCTAGGGAGAATATTTTTGGAGGGAAAGGTTCAATTCGTGTAGAGGGGATTGGGAATGGGAGGTTCACGTTTTAGATGACTTATATACACCCAAATATAGGTAAATAAATCAATTAGGGTCAGTTTAGGACGTGGGGTGAATTTCTCATTCAACCCTTAAGTGGGCAGTGCGCAGGCAGTGTTGCAGGCCACCATCGACGGAGGACCATGGACTGGCCGTTGGTCAATCGACTGGCCGTCCTTTGGCTTCCGTCGATTGGTCCTTGGCCAATTTTTGGGTTGATACCTACCCAATCTAAGTTTCAATCGACGAGACCTCACCTACGGGTCGTTGGCAACCAACTAGCCGTCGTTTGGTTCAGGCGATTGACACTGCCAAGGCAGTGTCTCGACCAGCCTTGGGTCCTTCTTGAGGGTCCTTTTGCGGGGCCCTTTTGAATTCATACCTGGACGTTTCCCACGTAAATACAACCCTTAACAAGTTGTAGACCTTCCACATAAGTTTCACCCAAAACAAATACTCGCAAGTCATCTAAATATGCAAGGCCCCATCAGTCCATGGCCCGGTCTTTATTTTGAAAAGTCTTGCAAAAGACTTTTAAACAGTTCTTTTCAGTCTTTCAGGTCCGCTTGCCATATCAGGTGACGCGGAGAAAGCATCAAGAAGCACATGAACGTCTCAAGGGCTAACTTTTGAACGTGTTGGACGTTCTTGGACGTTTGACCTCCAAACTTCATGAAACTTCATATAATACCTTTAAACATCATTATAAATCATTTTAAGACTTCATAAGCTAATGAAATACAAATATAAGCATGCATAGACACATGAGGCACATAGGCGACTAATCGTCGAACGTCTTGGTCATCCCTTGACGTTTGACTTCCAAATCACCTCAAACTTTATACACTGCCTCTAAACCATATTATAATATATTTTAGGACCTTATAAAATGTTAGGATCTACACACCCTAACTCATTTTTGGGGTTCTTACATTAGTCTAGCTTAGTCACTAACATACAACTATTTTCTAACAGTTCTAATTACCCATTTGTCAAAATTAGCCTATAATCGAATTGCATCCGAAGAACCCGTCTCATTATTGTTATTTTATATTATTTGTTATTGTTGTAATTGATAATTTGAAACCAAATCCCCCTATTATTTGACATTTGTGTCATCCCTTATTTGTAATATGTTTTTATTCATAAATGTCTATTCCTATCCTTATTTGTACATATTCATGCTTTTCTATTGATTCTCAAATATGTACCGCTCCTTGTGCGAATGATCCCATTTCATGTAGTTGGGTTATATACTAATTAATGATCTTTGATGCTTAGAACTGGATTAAGTGTCCTGGAAAGATAAATCAATAATATCGAGAAAGTAAAGAGCAGAACATACCTAAGATGTTGAGGGAGATAGAAAACAAGATAAAAGGAGGATGGCATCGCGTTACAGATCTAATTGTATAAATTTGCAAGGGAAGAAGTGGGGGAGAATAAAACGGCTTGGGTTGGGTATTTTGAATAAAGACGCGTCAAACCCATTTTTTTAATGAATAAACCAAAATACTTGCCTGATAGCACGACGCGGGGCCTTCACGGAGTCCTCTACCTTGCTTAAATTAATTAATTCTTGGTGGAATGAAAAATATAGCCAGGCTCTGCAATGCGGGGCTATTACGTAGCTCTTTTATTTTTGACGAAAAAATCACATTCATGTCGAACCAAAAATTCGGGCACTCTCCGCAACACGGGAAAGTCACAGACCGTTATGTCTCACCCTACAAAATTCATTCCAAAAAGAGGTAAAAGTCACACTCATCTCCATGATGCATTCCCATTACGGAGTGTTCTGCCTTGATTTATCAATGAGAAATTTAATTCTCGTCGAATCCAAGTCTCATGGCTACCTCCATGACGCACAGTGGTTTCCCAGACCTGTTCCTTGCATATTTTAAGCACATCTCCCGTTAGTGTAAACATGATGGGTTTCCTCCCATCCATCACCTTAATTTAGGTTGCGACACAACTCATATTTTTGTGTTTTTTAACGAATTCCTATGAATTGAAATAACAAAGCAAAAGAATAAAAAATCCTGACAATTACAAGGGGTCATGGGTTGCCTCCCATGCAGCGCTTGATTTAACGTCGTGGCACAACCCAACTCATGACTCACTCGTCATTCAATGTAAGCACTTTTTGCTCACGATCAACATCATTCGCAAAGTAGTGCTTCACTCGTTGCCCATTCACTAGAAAAGTAGAGCTCTTATCTTTGTTCCTTAGATCCACACTCAATTTTGGGTCGTCGTCACAACTTCAAATGGTCCACTCCACTTAGACAAAAGTTTTCCGGGTAACAAATTCAATCTTGAATTAAACAATAGCAACAATTAACCATGCTCAAAGTTGCGTGACACAATATGCTTTTCATGCCACCTCTTGGACTTCTCTTTGTAAAACTTGACATTCTCATATCTGTCAAGCCTGAATTACTCTAACTCATGTAGTTGTGTTATCCTTTTCTTTCCTGCCAACTCAGACTCCAAATTCAACTTATTGACCACTTAGTATACTTTATGATCCAATTCAGCTGGGAGGTGACATGCCTTTCCAAACACCATTCGATACGGAGAAGTCCCTATCAGTGTCTAGTATGCTGTTTTATACACCCACAAAGCATCATCTAACTTTTCAGTCTGATCTTCCTTTGGTCATTCATTCTATTGTAGGATTTGTTTTACTTCCCTATTGGATACTTCCACCTGCCCACTAGTTTGGGGATGATAAGTTGCATCTACCTTGTGTCTCACTCCATATTTTGCCAACAGATTCGCATTGAACTATTCATGAAGTGCGTACCTCCATCACTTATCATGGCCTTTAGAGTTCCAAACCTGGTGAATATATGTTTCATGATGAACTTTACTACCACCTTTGCATCATTTGATGGTAGCGCAACAGTTTGCACCCACTTGGACACATAGTCCACTTCTGCTAATATGTATTCATTTCTATTGGAAGATGGGAATGGTCCCATGAAGTCTATCCCCCAAACATATCTCAACTTCAAGGATGTTGCTCAATGGTATCTCATGCCTTCAAGAAGTTGTGTCCATCCGCTGACACTGATCACAATCCTTCACAAACATTGTAGCATCTTTAAATAAAGTAGGCCAAAAGAATCCAAATTACAATCGTTTATGTGTTGTGCGCTCGCCTCCGTGGTGTCCACCATATGGTGAAGAGTGATAAGTCTCCAACACTTGGAAGGCCTCTTGTTCAACTATATATCTTTGCACCATTTGATCAGGTCTCTACTTCAATAAGAAGGGATCATCCAATATATTAAATTGTGGCTCATACTTTAGCTTCTGTTTTTGGTATGTTGAGGCTCATGGTGGAAATAAACCACTCACCAAAAAGTTCACAATGTCAGCATACCAGGGTACTTGGGCAAGGTCCAACAATCACTTGCTCATAAGGGAACTCTTCGCAAATCTGTCCATCATTCCTCACATGGGATGAGTCCTCCAATCTAGGCAAATGATTAGCTATCTGGTTTTCAGTCCCCTTCCTATCTTTCATATCTAGATCAAACTCTTGCAAGAGCAATATCCATCTAATTAGCCTCTGCTTTGCATCCTTGTTGTTGAACATATACCTGATTACAACATGATTAGTGTAAACAACAACCTTGGTGCCTACCAAGTATGACCTGAACTTATCAAAGACCAATACTAATGCTAGCATCTCTTTCTCTATGTGAGTCTAGCTAGATTGAGCTGCATCAAGTGTCTTGCTAACATAGTAGATGGAATGAAACATCTTTTCCTTATGCTTCCCTAGAACTGCACTAACCGTTGTATCACTGGCATCACACATGAGCTCGAATGGAAGCTTCTAGCAATAAAAATAATAGCTTCTTTCAACTTCTTCTTCAACAGCTCAAAGGCATGCAAACACTTCTCATCAAATAGAAACTTCACCTTTTTTTTCTAACAGACTGCACATGGGTCTTGAAGTCTAAGAAAAGTACTTCATGAATCTTCTCTAAAACCAACATGTCCCTGAAAGCTTCTAACTCCCTTCACAGTGATGGCTGGTGGCAATTTCTCAATGACTTCCACCTTGGCTTCATCAACTTCTAGACTATTTCTTGAGATTTTGTGATCCAATACAATCCTTGATCGAACTAAGAAGTGATACTTCTACAAGTTCAACACCAGATTTGTCTCTTCACATCTTCCAAGAACCCTATCAAGATTAGCCAAGCAAAGATCAAAAGACTCACAAAACACCGAGAAGTCATCCATGAACACCTCAATAAAATCCTCCACTTTATCATGTCATGTATCTCAGGAATGTTGCTGGTGCATTGCATAATCCAAATGGCATACGTTTAAACACATAGGTGTCACACGAACAAGTGAATGGAGTCTTCTCCTAGTCCTTTGGTTCAATGACTATATGATTGTAACCTGAGTAGCCATCCAAGAAGCAATAATATTCTTGCTCCGCCAGTCTATCCAACATTTGATCAATAAATGGCACTGGGTAATGGTCCTTCCTAGTAGCATCATTCAACTTCCCATAGTCCATGCATATACGCCACCCAATTACTGTCTTTGTGGGGATCAATTCACTCTTCTTATTTGTGATCACAATCATTCCACCCTTTTGGGGAACACACTGTATTGGACTCACCCATTTACTGTGAGATATGGTGCACACAATGCCCGCATCTAACCACTTGATCACCTCTTTTTTTACACATCCTTCTTCACTAGATTCAGTCTTCGTTGGTGTTGTGCACCCGGCTTATGCCCTTATTCCATGTAAATGTAACACCTCGTAAAAACTAGTAAGACCTAGCCAAAGATTAACAGAATCTAGTAGGTGAAACTAGAGCTTCATGTGTGAGTTTAGAGTTTCAAGTGTGAGTAAATGTTGTAAAATGGTTTCCCGAGTTTAGGTTAAGGAGTTTAGGGGTTAAACATCAAGGTACAACCCCCCAAGGACCACCGTAAGGGTCCTTGAGGAGGACCATAAATCCTAACCCCCAAAGTTCCCAAATCTGCCCCTATTATCAAGACCTTGTGAACCACTGTTGGGACCTACAAAGCATAGGTACATCGATGCCTCATGGTCTTGATACATAGGTCAAGGCCTTATTTGGCTAGCCTCTGACCCAAACAATTCCATGCCAGGATGGCTCGTGGTCCCAACCACGGTCTCTGGGTGGGTGGTCGTGGTTCACCTCTGCAAAAGTTATCAATGTTCGGCCTAGTGTAGGGTTTTGTTGGTAAATTGTTAATTAATTAGTCTTCATCAAGGGTCGGTTATTATGGGTTTATCTCATTAATATAAAGTAGTTTATGGTATTAAAACATATTTTAACTAATCATAACCCAAGACCCTAAAATCAAATCCCAAAAGACCCCACGTTCCCTCCAAAATCTTCTCTCTAAGGACCTCCATTGAAGACCAAGAAAGAGATCAAGTAGAGCATGAAGAAGAGATATTTTCAATACGCATTTTGTAGGATTCTACACCTAAGGTATGGAAGTTTTTCATCCTTGGGTAGCTATTAACTAAGGATCCCTCTCAAAAGCTTTTAATTCAATTCTAGAAATCTTCAATATCTAGGGTATCAACTCAACTCCATGGATTCCTTTAAAAGTTGTTCTAAAAGGTTGAATTATATTATTTATTGATGATACTACTTATTTTTTATGATTTCAACTTGAATTCTAAAGAATCCATGAGTTTTCCCAAGTCCTAGCTTTGGCTCTTCTTTATATTATGAATGTTGTTGCAAGTTAATTCAATTGGTTGGATGTGAGTTGATTATGATGTAATTACATTATTTAAGTATAATTCTACATTTATTCTTGATTAACCTAAGATTCTAGGGGGAAAATTGATATGGCCTAGGGTTAGGTCATGAAAGAGACAAATTGAGGGTTTAGATGTGACCTTCTAAGATTGATGAACTTCTTGATGAATTGTCTTAGATTAAATCACCTAGACATGAATTCATTATGAGTAAAGCTTATTGACAAGAACTGGTTGATTAGGGCTTATATGATGCATCATGGTTGTGTACTATTAAGATTGAGTTTATATGTTTCCCACATGACCTATAATATGATCACATGAGTTTATGCATAGAATGAATGGATTACTAGAGTTATGATTGTATCTATGTTGCATGTATGAAATGCTTGATGAGTTGACTCAATATGATCCTTGAATGCAAGATATGAGGTGTATGCATGATTATGGTATTATGTGCATGTTTGTTGAATACTTTGAGAGTAAAGTATCTATGTTGATAATGTTGTTGTTGTGTCATTGAAAGGACAATCACACACACACCTTATGCATGAATATGACTATGATGTGTTTAAGGTATTGTTGAAAGTCTAATTCTCATATGCACCTTAACATATGACTATCTATGATATGTTTACAATTATGATAAGTATGATTGTGTTGATTGAAAGGCTATTCTCATTAACACTATAAATATGATGTGAAAGGTTTACTCACACATTGATGATTCTAATGTTGAAAGAACATTATCACCTAATAAATCAATGAGCTATTATGATGATATGTTAATTGAGTGCCTAGTGCATTCTTTGATGAACATGAACTTAAGAAAAGAATTAATATGACTTCTAAAGAAAATTAAGCTTAGCACCGAGTGGATATGAAAATGAGATGGAGGCTTTTACGTTTAGCAAGTTCGGCTTCTAAATGTATGTTCTCATGAGATGGAAACCTTTTACGCTATAAGTCCGGGTTTCTAGAAGCAATCTCCTTATCCCTTAACTATGTACCTTCATCGTTCTTTAGCTAGTTGATCCACCTAAAATCTAAAATGTTACTTGTAGCTAAGGCAAGTAGGACACCTTTTTCGGTGTGGGGGTAGAACACCGGATTCTATGTAGCTCACATGGTCTATGTCGGTTTAGGTTATTTTCCCTATATGGTAAAATATGAATTACGATAAGAACATGAATTATGTATTATGGTCTCTCAAGAGGTTCTACTTAGTATGAGTGAGAGTATGAGACTTCATTCATGCATTGCATAAGTAGGCTTTGAGAGTGGGCATGGTATGTGTCACGACCCAAAATCGAGCCGCGAGTGGCACCCACACTTATCCTACTATGTGAGCGAACCAACCAATCTAAAACCCCAACATATTGAACAAAATACAAAGCGGAAGACTTAAAACTCATTATCCCCAAAATCTGGAAGTCATCATCACAAGAACATCTATCCTCAAGTTACAAATCTAAAAGTATCTAAGAAGCTAAAATAAATAAAAGGCTAGTCCATGCCGGAAGTTCAAGGCATCAAGACATTGAAGAGAAGATCCAGTCCAAGCTAGAAGCATTAGCTCACCCTGAAATCCGGTGTAGTGAAGACTGGCTAGAATTGCTGCTGAGTTGAAGACGACGGTACGTTTGCTGCATTCCCCAAATAACAAAGAAAGAAACAACAAGTAGGGGGTCAGTACAAAACACAAGTACTGAGTAGGTATCATCGGCCAACTCAAAATAGAAAACAGTATATATCAGTTCATATCATAAATCAACTACAATACTCAACATGTAGTAACAAGTACTATAATCATCAATAAGTACTACCAAGTTCATCCATGAGGACTCAAGCCTCAATACCACACTCATTTGGGAATTAGGTTCATTACATTGAGTATATAAACATCTCTCAAGATTTATTATCTTTCTTCCTCTTGTGTCGGTACGTGACACTCCGATCCCCTACTACTATGTGTCGGAACGTGACACTCCGATCCCTTAATTCTACGTGTCGGTTCGTGACACCCGATCCCCTAATACTATGTGTCGGAACGGGACACTCCGATCCCTAAGTCTACGTGTCGGTTTCGTGACACCCGATCCACTAATACTATGTTTGGCGAACGTGACACGCCGATCCCCTAATACTATGTGTCGGAACGTGACACTCCGATCCCCTAATTCTACGTGTCGGTTCGTGACACCCGATCCCCTAATACTATGTGTCGGAACGTGACACTCCGAGCCCCTAATTCTACGTGTCGGTTCGTGACACCCGATCCCCTAATACTATGTGTCGGAACGTGACACTCCGATCCCCTAATTCTACGTGTCGGTTCGTGACACCCGATCCCCTAATACTATGTGTCGGAACGTGACACTCCGATCCACTAACATCATTCTATCAATTCATCAAGCCTTCTTTTATACCAAGGCATCATCAATCTCANGGTTATTATCTTTTAAGTTATTTCATGAATTATATCTCTTGTATTTAAGTCTTTCGCTAAGTAAGTAAGCCAGGCCAAGGGTTCGCTTGAGGCCAACAATGGTTTTCGAGTGCCAACCACACCCAATGTGTAGGCTCGGGGCATGAAAAACTTGGTATCATAGCATAGAGTCCAAGAGTCCTAGGGAGTCTATGAATCCATATATGTAGATTCCTATTTATCGGTGTGAAGCACGCCACATCTATAATTAGGAGGCTGCAACACTTAGGAAATTATCTCACTTCTTTCACACTATTTTCGTGTGTAGAGTTTTATCTCTAAAAAGTTTCCCTCTAATTCGTGCTTGTGCGTGTTTTCAGATAATCATGCCTCCACGATGAGCAGTCTTAGGTCGTCTAACTAGGAGAAATATTGAAGAGAAGGGTTACCTAATACACCTGAAGTGTAACTTCAAGGCGAAGTCACCAATGTTGAGTTCAGTGAGGCCCATCCGGGTGTTGAGACAAGTTGTGACTAACCAGGTTGGGCAGAAAAAAGGGGCCGACAAGAAGAGGCTGACACTTCAAGGATTCGTGAGTTCTTGAGGATGAATCCTTCAAGTTTCACTGGTTCAAGAACTATTGAGGATCATGAAAACTTCATTGAGGAACTGAAGAAGGTATTTGATGTGATTCATGTTGATGATACTGGGAGAGTTGAGATAGTTGCCTATCAACTGAATAATGTTTCTAAGACATGGTTTGATAAGTGGAAAGAGGTAGAGCTAAGGATGCACCACCTGTGAGTTGGGATGTTTTGAGAAAGCTTTCTTGGGCGTTTCTTTCCCCGAGAATTGAGAGAGGCTAAGGTATGAGAATTTCTTACACTTAAGCAGGATTCTCTAAGTGTGCATAAGTATGTGTTGAAGTTCACCAAACTATCTCTTTATGCTCTTGAAATGGTTAAGGACATGAGGAGTAGAATGAGCTTATTTGTTGTTGGGTTGGCCCGTCTATCAAGCAAAGAGGACAGGGCAGCGATGCTTATAGGTGACATTGAAATATCAAGGTTGATAGTTTATATGCAGCAGGTTGATGAAGAGAAACTGAGGGACAGGGAAGAGTTCAGAAGTAAGAAAGTGAAGACACAGAATGAGTCTGGGAAGCAGAAAGGTAATGTGAACCATTCGTCCTTTCAGCAAAAGCAAAAGGGACATGCTCCATCATCTAGTAGTGCACCTGCACCCAAAATAAGGGTGATTACAAGAGCCAAAATTCGTTGAACACCAAATCTAGTACTACACAGTCTTAAGGTAGTGTGGCACAGGGAGGTAACGGGATCCTGCATGTGCTAAGTGTGGTAGAAATCACCCCGGTAAGTGTTGTGATGGCTAGACAGGTTGTTTCAAGTGTGGGCAAGAGGGTTAATTCATGAAAGAGTGCTTTAAGAACAAGCAAGGTAGTGAAAATATGGGCAATTAAGCCTAATCATCATCACTTGCTCCACCAGATAGGGCTTCACCTAGAGGGACTACTTCCGGTACTGGCGGAGGAGCAAGCCGCCTTTATGCAATCACTAGTCATACCGAGCAAGAGAACTCTCAAGATGTTGTCACTAGTATGATCAAAGTTTCTGCTTTGCTAGACCAAGGAGCAAGTTTATCTTTTATAACCCCTTATGTTGCAAATCAGTTTGATGTTATTCCTGAAAAACACTATAAACCCTTTTGTGTTCCTACACCTGTTGGGAAGTCTATTCTAACTAAGCGAGTATACCGTGATTTTGTTATTCCATCAATCACAAAAGACATCATGGCTGACTTAATGGAGTTAGACATGGTAGATTTTGACGTCATTCTAGGCATGGACTATCTTCATGCCTGTTATGCGTCAATAGATTATATAACTCGAGTTGTCAAGTTTCAGATTCCTATTTAGCCAGTCATAGAGTAGAGTAGTAGTTCAGCAGTGCCTAAGGGTCGTTTCATTTCGTGCTTTAAGGCAAGTTATTATCCAAGTTATTTCATGAGTTATATTTCTTGTTTTTAAATCTTTCGCTGAGTAAGAAAGTTAGGCCAAGGGTTTGCTTGAGGAATGCAATGGTTATTGAGTTCCAGCCACACCTAGGGTGTAGGCTCGAGGCGTGACATACCTCTACCCCTGCCTCCACCACGACCTCTCGCTGCAGGTTCTTGAGATGGATCATTGACGGGGGGCTGCGTGACGAAAACCATTGAACCCTGTATTAAGCATCTGCAGATAGAAGAGTGAAGTAGGTTAGATACCGATTCGGACTGACAGATACCAATTGGAATCAAGTTATAAAACAAAGGAGACAAGAGATATAAGAAGATTTCCTAAAGTCCTATAGCCTTTCGAAGAAAAGTAAGGGCGTCCACGTAGCGTTCTGCGAAACTCTATAAGACTCATTTCATTACATCGAGATCAATGAACCTAGGCTCTGATACCAACTTTGTAACGACCCAGACCGTCGAGATTGGCACCGACGATATACCTTCGATGAGAGAACCTCTACTACAACCCAAACCAAGCAACTAGACCAAAACTAAGGAAATTAAGTTGATTAAATAACAAATGCAAAATTTGAATACCTAGAGTATGAAAGTCAATTAACCAAAACATCTAACAAGATCCGTAAATCTAAACAATAAGGGATGCATCCCCAACTGATGAACTATTCAACTATCTTAAACAATGACTAAGTTCGGAAACTATGGACATAGATGAAAGAGAACTCCATGGAAGCCCGGAATATGTGGCTCACCCTTGAAGTCAATGCAATGATCTATAGTCTCCTAAGTGAGGTCTGTCAATAGCTCCTTGAAGATGCCCTGTGATAGAAAAAAATAAGAACAAGTGCAGAATTAGTACACAACCACCGTGTGCTGGTAGGATCACGCGGCTATCCCACGAGTGCAGTTTAAACAAGTCAAACAACATTATAATCACATGCACATACATAAACATATACAATATTACCAACATGACAATTCGACAACACATTACACATGCTTATCACATCATTAGTCCTCTCACGGAACCCAAACCCAAACAGTTAGCTTGCAGGGACGTGGAAATCGATCCCAAAGTATGCCAAAACATGGAAATCCATCCAATATTGTCCCGGAATGTGGTAAACCGATCCAAAGGTATGTGAGAACGTGAAAACCGATCCCAGTTAGCTTGTCGAAACATGTCAATCCTATCCCCATTCACATACCGCAATCACAATCATAAGTATATCATCAAGATCATACATTTACATCATGATTTCATGGCTACATCATTCAACTATCTTAGTTACGACAAGTGTGATCAATATCGCAACATTCATATACATACAAGTATCACAATGAAACAAGAACATGCATACATCACACAATCTTGAAAGCACAATAATCACCTACCTTGAACCAAGCTTGAAACCCTAAGAAACTTGATCCTTCCTTTTCCGGATTTGTTCCGCTTGTTCTTGGTCTACAAACAATTAATAACATACGGAAATCAATAAAAAAAAATCACTAATTATCATACCCATGATCTCTAGTGTCTGGATTAGGGTTGTTTCCACCGTAAATTTTATCAAGATACCCTTCCCCATCAATAGTTACCCATTCAATTACGTTCTACGCATCGAAAAATAGATTCAAAGATTTCAAAACTTACCTTTAGCCTCAATAATTGTGGAAAACAATTTAGGGTCGCCTGGGGTCGTTCTTTAGCTCTAAAAGTCGAAAATTTCCAAATAAGGTTATTTAGGTGTCACATCCCAAGACCACACCCTAGAAGTTAGGGCACAATCTCGAATTGTAACCGGCGTACTCGACCTCTCGGAGGTCTTATACAAGACCTTCCATATCATTCATTGCATATACATAGTGAAAAGTAGTGCAAAATTAAAACTTTTCACAAAACATATCATAGTTTTTAAAACCTCTTTCATATAAAAGTAATAGGAAATACTAAGTCTCAATCTCATCATCTTAGACACAAGATTACTTGGGACACGGCCCATACGAATTAGAAAACATAGTACTACTAAGTCTATTACAATACTTCATAAAAAAACATAAAAGACATATATGCCCTCAAGTCAAATGAGGACATACTTCAACTTCTCTTGAACGATGCTATGGTCCAAGTCTTGCTTCCCAAACGCTCCTTACCTACCAAAAACTATAGAGAGAGATAAAAGCATGGATTAGTACAACCACATGTACTAAGTATGGCATAATGCATAAAAATCATGAAAATGGACATTTATTGGAAATATGCATCTTTTCATTTAAATATCGTAATATAATCATAAGAACAACATTTATCAACTTAGAAACACATAAGAACTAACTTAAAACAATTATTCTATTTTTAAGAGTCACTTTACAATAACTCAATTCACTGTTACAATGAATTGCTTCACTGTAGCAGTGAAGTGCTTTCCTTCCCTTTTTAACACTTTATAGCATGTAGTCTTCTCACTAAAAGCTATCCTAAGATTCACTTAAGTCACACAAAAAGATACCGCCCGTACACCCTCTCTAAGTGTGCCTAAACGATCCTCAAGGTTGTTCATAATGAGACACATACACACCTACAATACACCAACATACATAACATATATATGAAAATCTCCCTTACCAAGGTTATCAAGAGACTTACTTAAGTACTCCTAGAAGAGAACGCCCATACACCCTCTTCAAGGTTACCTAAATAATCCTTAAGACTTCCTAAGTTTAGATCATGTCAAACACAACAACCAACTTCCCTAACTAGAGTCATTCTCAAGACTTCCATAGATAAGACATGAAGAGATCATCCCATACGCCCTCTTCATACTTTAGCTAAGGAATCCTGAATTCGCTTTAGATTAGATACTCATTCATTTACATACTTACTAACTTAAGTCATTAGTTCATTAGTTCATTAAGACACATTCATCACATAAAGGACATTCAAGTAATGGTCTTGGAGAAGACCTAGGGACTCTTACTAACACCTTCAAAGCCTATTATGCAATGTCTAGATAGCGTCCCATACCACCACCTAAACCTCATAGAACTTCTCTAATGCTAATAGGTATTCCATATGATGAGAACAGACAATAACCGACATAGACCATGGTAGCAAAACATGGAATCCGGAGTTCTATCCTACTCCGATGAGGTTGTTCTACTTGCCAATGGTAGAACTTGGACACATCCCATGTAGGCACATGGTTAAGGAATATGAAGGGCATGCTTTGTAATCTAGTCTCATACTTTAACTAGAACTACTTCCCTTCCCATACTCACTCGGTGCTAGCTTTCGTTCTCATAGATTAAATCACATTAAGGTACATACAAAAGGGTTCCATATCAAGTTCATAACCCAATTACATTTACCCTACCAAAGAAAGGTCCACTAGGGCTACCTCACTATGGAGATAAGAAGCTCATCATGACTTTCCTAAGGATTGATAAGATGTCAATCCAGCCAATCAACATTAAGTCCATCATTCATTACATGAAGGATACCATTACGGTTTTCGACTTCAAGTTTCATAACCTTACCACTAGGTTCAAGGTCTCACCTAACATTACTTGACTCAAGACTAAGACACTTTAGCTTCCAAAGTCAATACATCACATATTCATATTCATACATGCGTCAAGTAAGGCACTTAAGTCAACCTAGACAAGACACAATATTACTTCACTTTAGCACATTTTACATGTCATTATAGAAGCACATACGAACAACTATTACCATGTTAAGTTCATCCTATACACTACTCTATCATCATCAATATAACCATTATAGACTCATATAGTGAAGTAGGAACAATCATGCATTCAACTCTAAGACTACACACAACACATAGTCATTAGTCTGACATGATCACCTAAATAATATCAATAGAAGAAACACATACTTTTACATTACTTCACATAGGAGATATGATCATACTCACATAATCAACTACACAAATAGTCATATTACTTCAAGTAGTGCCGACAAGGCCATGATCGTCATAATACTTAAAACAACGCCGACAAGGCCACATCAATTCACATAACACCACTATTATAAGTGGACCATATCAATCACAACATAATTGAAGTCTAATTAACATTAAATAAAGTGAAATAGGGAAGCGTACCACCACTCCATCATCAACACTTCAATCCAATGCCAAATCACCCAATTCAACATCACAAGGCCCTTACCCATGGATTCAATGGATAAATCATAATACTCAATGAATCTAAGTCAATTCAATATATATTTATCAATCTAAGACCAATTAGATATCAATTGAATACAATTCTTACATCTTTAGATAGCCCATAACAAACTACACATTAATTCATAAACATTAGACCAATATAAAGTAACCCATAAATTAGTCAAAAAACTAGGGTTCATCAATTACATGGGTTCATTGGTTAATTAAGTTAAAATCATCTTAATAACAACAATTCAATCACTAAAAAAAACCATGGTAGATCATGAAATAGGTCAAGTTCAACTTTGAAAACTTTAGAAAACATCTTTGGAAGTTGGGCTCCTTGATGAAACAAGTTTCAAGGATCAAAAACCATACCTTAACAATTCTAATCCTCCAATTTGATGAGGAATCTACACTCAAATCACCAATCCAAGCTCTTCCTTGAATTTTGGCTTCAATGGAGTCTTAAGGAATTTCTAAGAGATTTGGGGGTTTTAATTTTGAAGAATGAAATCTTCTAAGTGTTAAAGACTTAAATACACATTTAAAATACCCAAAAGACCCCTTAGGAACTGAAAATACTCTTATTGGAAGTGTGGTGAAATTCCCATTTCACCCCTCAACTTGGCAGTGAACCTACGTAGGGACAGTCCTCACAGACGGAGGACCATCGATGGCCCATCCTTGGACAAACGGACCGTCCTGCTGGTCCGTGTTCTGAGACTGAGGCTTGTCTTTGTTCCTCTTTACCCCAGGATAAGTCCCAAACGACGAGACCCAAACAACGGGGCTTCGATTGACCCACTGGGCGTCGACTGCCTCCGTGGTTTGGGCTGTCTTGGGCAGCCTTGGCACCAACTTTGGGTCCTTCCTCAAGGACCATTGGATGGCCCTTTCGGATACTTTTCCAGACATTTCCAACCCAAACATGCTCTTATACTAGTTTAGGACCTCCCACATGAATTTCATCCAAAACGAACACGTAAAACTCAACCAAATATGCCTAGACACACAAGGTCATTTCAAGGCACATCTTTCGAACGTCATGGACGTTCTTGGACGTTTGACCTCCAAACTTCACGAAACTTGACAAACTGCCTATATATACCATAATAACTCATTTAAGGACCTTACAACCTCATGAACCACAGATAAACACATAGAACCAGATATGAGGCACTTAGGTGACTTAGTCGTCGAACGTCTTGGTCGTCCCTTGACGTTTGACTTCCAATGCACCTAAAATCTTAGCTACTGCCTCAATACAACATTATAGACTTATTTATTACCTTATACCATGATTACAACCATGTTAGGCTCTAGTTCACCTAAGTCATTTTCGGGATCTTACATTCTCCCCCACTTGGGCAACATTCGTCCTCGAATGACACTTGCCACTCTTCGAACACTTCCAAGAATAAAGAATAAACTAGCAGCTCAAAACCAAACCATATAACACACAATCAATGAGAAAACATCAATTCCACATAGTCAAGAGATTTACAACACAACAAGAACTAAAATAAATTC
This sequence comes from Solanum sitiens, assembly GCA_016801875.1. Classification (NCBI taxonomy): domain Eukaryota; kingdom Viridiplantae; phylum Streptophyta; class Magnoliopsida; order Solanales; family Solanaceae; genus Solanum; species Solanum sitiens. The sequence goes on from JABWTJ010000155.1 coordinate 956,813, forward strand.
TATAACTCATTATGCTACAAAACTCACATCTTTCATTCCAAATAGTAAAAACTCATTTTGTATTCATTATCATACTTATACACATCAGTTGTAACCACATTACAACAATTATAGACCAAAGAATCAATTAGTCAATTGCTCAAAATTTTACAGTGAGCAGTCCAGTGTTACAGTGAATTAGGCCAATTTTCTAAAAATGCAAATTTTAGGCAATTCATGATATGGACATGCTAATATGCAAAGTAACATCATATAAACATCTTTTACCACATGATAAAGTCTTTATAAAACACACAATGCAAGAAGTTAATGAAATTCAATTTCAACCAAACTCCTAAACACCATGCACATGCAACAAACTAGCACATCTATCTAGCCATACTCCCCCACTTAGAAGGAACCCCCATCACAACAAGAGAAATAAGACTTACCAACATCATCATCACTCTCATCTGGCTTCTCTCCTCTAGTCCGGAGTGCATAGAAATGCCTCCTTGTTGGAGCATCTTCCTTTGGAACATTAGGAGAAGCCTTCTTACCCACTTTTCCCCTAGAAGCAATGTTAGGACAATCTCTCACCTTGTGTCCATCTTTTCCACATCCAAAGCAACTACCGGTACCCAATAGACACTCACCATAATGTTTCTTGCCACAAGTGGCACTTGTAGGTTGTCCATTTTGAGAACTACCTCCTTTCTCAATCTTGAACTTAGCACTCCTAGATTCTTCTTGAGTGTTAACCCTCTTTTTGGACTTATGTTGCCCTTGATCACTCGCACCACTCCTTTTCAAGTTTCTAGCCATCCTCCTAAGTTTAGACTCTTCAATAGATTGGGCATAAACCATGAGTCTAGCTAAGGTCATATCATCATGTAGCATAGCCGTACGGCATTCCTCCCTCACTAGATCGGCTACACCCGTCACAAAATGACTCATTTCATCCCTTGGATTCGACACTAGGGATGGTGCATATCTAGACAAGGTTGAGAACTTCAAAGAGTATACCTAAACACTCATATTGCCTTGCTTGAGATTGATAAACTCCTCTACTTTAACCTATCTCCTCTCACGGGGAAAGTACTTACCTAGAAAAGCTTCCTTAAATTCTTCCCACTCAATAGGATACAACTCCACCGGCCTATTATCCTTCCATTGAGTGTACCAAATTTGAGAGACATCCTCAATTGATATGAAGCCAACACCGCCTTCTCCCTAGATGTAACCCCCATAGCACTCAACACCTTGTACACATCATCAAGTAACTCTTGGGGATCCTCATCTACCATAGAGCCAAGAAAGATCAGAGGCTTCATCCTCACAAAGTTTCTCAACCTAGAGGTCATAGTGCTCTCCACAACCCTAGGCACCATACTCAAATTCACTTGAGTAGTTACGTCTCGGGCTAAAGCAATCAAAGCCTCTCTAATCTCTTGATTAGTCAATTTCGGGGGAACCACCGGAACCTCATTACCTCCTTTCACATTAGGGGCATGATCACCTTGGGGAGGCACTTGAGAACCTTGAGCACCTTGGACTCCTTGCCCATCTTGAGGAACTTGCTCAACTTGAGGAGGAATCTCCTCATTCAACCTCTCCTCCTCCAACCTTGTAGCAGCCATCCTTCTAGTATTCATCTCCTAGAAACACAAGGAAACACATTAAGAAGGATACTGATAACATTACTCTACCGCACGACATAGGAGTAGAAAATAAGGGAAACTCTATCGTCCTATAGTCTCTCGCCCATAGATGTGTCGCCACTCACATCGATGGTCGAGACTCTACTAGACGTGACTTGATGAGACTTTTTGATTCTTAAGACTACTTTCACCAACCTATGCTCTGATACCAAGCTTTGTCAAATCCCAAGACCACACCCTAGAAGTTAGGGCACAATCTCGGATTGTAACCAGCGTACTCGACCTCTCGGAGGTCTTATACCAGCCCTTTCATATCATTCATTGCATATACATAGTGAAAAGTAGTGCAGAATTAAAACTTTTCACAAAACATATCATAGTCTTAAAAACTCTTTCATATAAAAGTAATAGGAAATACTAAGTCTCAATCTCATCATCTTAGACACAAGAGTACTTGGGACACGGCCCATAAGAATTAGAAAACATAGTACTACTAAGTCTATTACAATACTTCATAAAAGAAACATAAAAGACATATATGCCTCGAGTCAAATGAGGACATACTTCAACTTCTCTTGAACAATGCTACGGTCCAAGTCATACTTCCCAAACGCTCATCACCTACCAAGAACTATAGAGATAGATAAAAGCATGGATTAGTACAACCACATGTACTAAGTATGGCATAATGCATAAAAATCATGAAAACGGACATTTATTGGAAATATGCATCTTTTTATTTAAAAATCGTAATATAATCATAAGAACAACATTTATCAACTTAGAAACACATAAGAACTCACTTAGAACAATTATTCTATTTTAAGGAGTCACTTTACAGTAACTCAATTCACTGTTACAGTGAATTGCTTCACTGTAGCAGTGAAGTGCTTTCCTTCCCTTTTTAACACTTTATAGCATGTAGTCTTCTCACTAAAAGCTATCCTAAGATTCATTTAATTCACACAAAGAGAGACTGCCCATACACCCTCTCTAAGTGTGCCTAAACGATCCTCAATGTTGCTCATAATGAGACACATACACACCTACAATACACCAACATACATAACATATAGGACATGAAAATCTCCCTTACCAAGGTTATCAAGAGACTTACTTAAGTACTCCTAGAAGAGAACGTCCATACACCCTCTTCAAGGTTACCTAAATAATCCTTAAGACTTCCTAAGTTTAGATCATGTCAAACACAACAACCAACTTCCCTAACTAGAGTCATTCTCAAGACTTCCAGAGATAAGACATGAAGAGATCAGCCCATACGCCCTCTTCATACTTTAGCTAAGGAATCCTTAAGTCACTTTAGGTTAGGTACTCATTCATTTACATACTTACTAACTTAAGTCATTAGTTCATTAGTTCATTAAGACACATTCATCACATAAAGGACATTCAAGTAATGGTCTTGGAGAAGACCTAGGGACTCTTACTAACACCTTCAAAGCCTATTGTGCAATGTCTAGATAGCGTCCCATACCACCACCTAAACCACATAGAACTTCTCTAATGCTAATAGGTATCCCAAATGATGAGAACAGGCAATAACTGACATAGACCATGGTAGCAAAACATTGAGTCCAGAGTTCTATCCTACTCCGATGAGGTTGTTCTACTTGCCAATGGTAGAACTTGGACACATCCCATGTAGGCACATGGTTAAGGAATATGAAGGGCATGCTTTGTAATATAGTCTCATATTTTAACTAGAACTACTTCCCTTCTCATACTCACTCAGTGCTAGCTTTCATTCTCATAGATTAAATCACATTAAGGTTCATACAAAAGGGTTCCATATCAAGTTCATAACCCAATTACATTTACCCTACCAAAGAAAGGTCCACTAGGGCTACCTCACTATGGCGACAAGAAGCTCATCACGACTTTCCTAAGGATTGATAAGATGCCGATCCATCCAATCAACATTAAGTCCATCATTTATTACATGAAGGATACCATTACGGTTTTCGACTTCAAGTTTCATAACCTTACCACTAGGTTCAAGGTTTCACATAAAGGACCCTCTTATCATCATGCAAGGTCTCACCTAACATTCATTCACTCAAGACTAATACAATTTAGCTTCCTAATTCAAGACATCACATATTCATATTCATACATGCATCAAGTAAGGCACTTGAGTCAACCTAGACAAGACACAACATTACTTCACTTTAGCACATTTTACATGTCATTATAGAAGCACATAGGAACAAATATTACCATGTTAAGTTCATCCTATACACTACTCTATCATCATCAATATAACCATTATAGACTCATATAGTCAAGAAGGAACAATCATGCATTCAACTCTAAGACTACACACAACACATAGTCATTAGTCTGACATGATCACCTAAATAATATCAATAGAAGAAACACATACTTTCACATTACTTCCCATAGGTATATATGATCAAACTTCACATAATCGACTACACAAATATTCATATTACTTCAAGTAGTGCCGACAAGGCCATGATCATCATAATACTTAAAATAACGCCGACAAGGCCACATCAATTCACATAACACCGCCACTATAAGTGGATCTTACCAATCACATATAATTGAAGTCTAATTAACATTAAATAAAGTGAAATAGGGCAGCGTACCACCACTCTATCATCAACACTTTAATCCAATGCTAAATCACCCAATTCAACATCACAAGGCCCTTACCCATGAATTCAATGCATAAATCATAATACTCAATGAATCTAAGTCAATTCAATATAGATTTATCAATCTAAGACCAATTAGATATCAATTGAATACAATTCTTACATCTTTAGATAGCCCATAACAAACTACACATTAATTCATAAACATTAGAACAATATAAAGTAACCCATAAATTAGTCAAAAAACTAGGGTTCATCAATTACATGGGTTCATAGGTTAACTGAGTTAAAATCATCTTAATAACAACAATTCAATCACTAAAAAATGATTAAAAACCATTAATGCAAGAACCCATGGTAGATCATGAAATAGGTCAAGTTCAACTTTGAAAACTTTAGAAAACATCTTTGGAAGTTGAGATCCTTGATGAAACGAGTTTCAAGGATCAAAAACCATACCTTAACAATGTTAATCCTCCAATTTGATGAAGAATCTCCACTCAAATCACCAATCCAAGCTCTTTCTTGAATTTTGGCTTCGATGGAGTCTTAAGGAATTTCTAAGGGATTTTGGGGTTTTGATTTTGAAGAATGAAATCTTCTAAGTGTTAAAGACTTAAATACACATTTAAAATACCCAAAAGACCCCTTAGGAACCGTCAATACTCTTATTTGGAAGTGTGGTGAAATTCCCATTTCACCCCTCAACTTGGCAGTGAACCTGCGCAGGGACAGTCCTCACAGACGGAGGACCATCGACGGCCCGTCCTTGGACCAACAGACCGTCCTGCTGGTCCGTGGTCTGGGACTGAGGCTTGTCTTTGGTCCCTCCTTCCCCCAAGCTAAGTCCCAAACGACGAGACCCAACCAACGGGGCTTCGATTGACCCACTGGGCGTCGACTGCCTCCGTGGTTTGGGCTGTCTTGGGCAGCCTTGGCACCAACTTTGGGTCTTTCTCAAGGACCCTTGGATGGTCCTTGGGGATACTTTCCCGGACGTTTCCAATCCAAAAATGCTCGTATACTAGTTTAGGACCTCCCACATGAATTTCATCCAAAACGAACATGTAAAATTTGACGAAACATGCCTAGACACACAAGGTCATTTTAAGGCACATCTTTCGAACGTCATGGACGTTCTTGAACGTTTGAACTCCAAACTTCACGAAAATTGACACACTGCCTATATATACCATAATAACTAATTTAAGGACCTTAAAACCTCATGAACCACACATAAACACATAGAACCACATATGAGGCACTTAGGTGACTTAGTCGTCGAACGTGTTGGTCGTCCCTTGAAATTTGATTTCCAATGCACCTAAACTCTTAGCTACTGCCTCAATACAACATTATAGACTTATTTAGGACCTTAGACCATGATGACAACCATGTTAGGCTCTATTTCACCTAAGTCATTTTCGGGATCTTACATTAGGGGTTTTATTAACTTAATTTGCACCTGTCTTGCAACAATGGCACCCATCCTGTTGTAGCGATGCCGCTATAGCGGCCTGAAATCCCTCTACAACGGCATTTTTGAAATAGTTAGCCTTCCCCAAAAATCTACTACTTTATGTCCCGTCTCGTCCGCCACAGCGCCCAGCATCCCGCTACAATGGCATAACTCCCGCTATAGCAGCACAAAGCGAGACAGAAGCTTCTCAAAAGAATTTCCATTCCCCCTTTTCACAACACACTTTTAACCCAATATGCTCAGAAAATACTCTTAACGCTAAGATCAATTCCTGGAGATATACCTATCCAAATTCAATTGCGTAAAGTCATACGGATTCCTTAACGAGTTATCTATCTATTCATGAAATCAAAATCATATTTACTATACCCGATTACTACCAGATTTTCCTACACCTTTATGACTCCAATTTCCTCCAAATATGGGCAAGGTTGAGAAAATCATAATACTATGAAAAAGTTTTTCTGTCCCCAATTTTTCCTTCGTTGGCATTTCTATAACGACTGAACCCAATCGTTACACCAGCTAGTTGTATAAAATCTGCAAGTAGTTTTGATATAATTCATATGGATAATTGGGGTCCTTATAAAACTCCCACTACTGATGGAAACAAGTAATTTTTTTATTATTGTAGATGACTACACAAGAATGACTTGGATCTATTTACTTAAGTTAAAATCTGAAGCTTGAATAACAATACATCAGTTTACTGTATATCTGAAAACTCAGTTTAATAAAACTATGAAGATTTGTTGAACCGATAATGACACTGCATTTATAAATGAAACATGCACTACCATATTTTACAATCTTTGAATAATTCATCAAAGAACATGTGCCTATTCCCCTCAGCAAAATGGTGTAGCTGAGAGGAAACACATACATGTTTTGGAGGTCACAAGAGCTCTTAGATTACAAGCAAGCATACCAATAAGGTTTTGGGGACATGTGTTCTTACTGTTGTGTATCTTATTAATATACTACCATATTATGTGATAAGAATGTCCCCCTATGAAAGGTTATATAATCGCAAGCCTTCACTGTTACACATGAGAGTGTTAGGATGTTTGAATTATGCAAAAATAGTAAATCAAACTAATAAGTTGGAGTCCAGAACTAGAACAACAGAGTTTATGGGTTATTCAGAAGTACAAAAAGGCAACATATTGTTTGACTTACACACTAAATCCATTTTTGTTAACAGGGATGTAGTATTTAAAGAAAATGAATTCCCTTTTATTCTTAAAACAGTAGATCCACCACTATTTCAACAGTTGAATCCTGTAACACAAGGCTTGGTTAATTCTGATCCTTTTGATTTTTTTATGTGTATTAATTCTGATAGTATTAATTCTAATCTTGAAGTTGCTCACACTGATGAAGATACAGGTAATAATGGTTATTCACAAACCATGACTCAGGAGGGTCAACAACCCGCAGAAGGATTTCACATCATTAACTCAATATCATCAGGACACTGTGTATCCTATTTCTAATTACTTTTCATATGACAAAGTAACACCTAAATATCAGGCTTACGTATCAGCTTTCTACTGTTACAGAACCAAAAACTTACTCAGAAGCTGTTAAACATGCTAAGTGGATTGAAGCTATGAAGGCTGAAAACTCTGCACTACAAGACAATCACACTTGGGACATAGTAAGCGTACCAGAAGGAAAGAAGCCAATAGGATGCAAGTGGGTATACAAGATAAAGTATAAAGCATCTAGTGAAATAGAAACGTTCAAAGAAAGGTTAGCTGCAACAGGGTACGTTCAACAAGAGGGCATTGAGTATGAGGGAACATTCTCTCCTGTAGTTAAAATATAGACTGTAAGGACAGTACTAGCTATTGCAGCATCTAAACATTGGCATATTCATCAAAATGGATGTGCATAATGCATTTTTACAAGGTGACCTTTATGATGAGATATATATGAAACTTCCTCAAGGATTTTTGAGTCAGTGGGAGAAGAAACCACTGTGTAGACTCATCAAATCCTTGTATGGATTGAAATAGACAACAAGGCAGTGGAAAGCCAAGTTGACAGAAGCTTTGAGGAACCTCAGATTCAAACAGAGTCAGTATGATTATTCACTATTCATACAAAAGTCTGAACATGGAACTGTAATAGTGTTGGTCTATGTTGATGACATGTTGGTAACTGGGGATAGATTGGAGTGGATTGAGAAAAAAAACAAAAGCTACAACAAGTATTCAAAATGAAGGACTATGGGAGGCCTAAAATACTTTCTTGGAATAGAATTTTCTAATCTGATCAAGGGATATTAATGCATCAAAGAAATTACTCACTTGTAACATCTCGCAATTTGAAATAGTTAGGAAGAAGGTAAGAAATGGTAATAGTTATTTTTGGAAATAATAAAAATCTGAAAAATTTGTTTAAATTATGAAAAAAATGAGTTTTTGGTCAACTTCAAATGGCCATAACTTCTATCTCAAGATGATTTAGATGTACTTTCACATATAGTTGAAAAGTTCTTGGAATAATCTTTCCGAAGCTACCAATTTTGTGCAATTTTGAGCTTGTATAAGTGAGTTATGTCCTTTGGAAGTTGGGCTGTTGGAACAACATAATCAATGTAAGCATAATCAAGATAATTCATGTCTACATGATTCCTTAATAAGAGATTCATATCTAGGTGATCTAGTCTAAGGCCATTGACCAAGAAGTTCATCAATCTAAGAAGATGACATTTAACCCCTCAATTTGCCTCTTTCATGACTTAACCCTAGGCTATATCAATTTCACCTTAGAATCTTAGGTTAACCAATAATACAAATAGAATCATATTGAGATCATGTAATTACATCATATTCCACTATCAATGAATTGAATTGATCACAACAAGACCTATTTACATGTTTCTAGAATCAATTACCCATACTAAGGTCACAATTTTGCAATATAGGGGATCCATCAGTTCTTGGGGGAATTTTACCAAAATTCATCCATAAATCATCAATTCAATCACCCCTCAACCTAATTCAACATAAAAATTGTTTTTGGAAGAAGCCCACATCATTCTACAAAACCCTTGAAACTGGGGAAAGTTGAAAGTTTTGAAGTCAAGTTTTGAAGGATGGAGCTCTCTGGGGGAAATCTACCCAAAGATGAAAATTACCATACTTTGCTTATGAATCCTTGAAGAAGTGATGAAAAACACTTCATTTTGTCCAGCCGAGCTTCAATTTCTCTCTTCTTCTTCTTGGATTTCTAGAGAGAGAATTTTTTTTAGGGAGGAAGATGACCTTTTTGATTTGAAGTGTTCTTTGTGAAAGTGATTTAGTTTGGGAATATTTTAATATAAAATTCCTTATATATTTATTTAGAAATAATATAAAATACACTGACTTTCTAATTTAACTTAAAAAAAATATTTATGAAAACGTCCTTGCACAGATGGACTTAGCCAAAAAACTAAATGTTTAAGAAAGTATTTAAGGTCCTTGAAGTGGTCCACTAGCTTTGGACCCTCCCTTGGACTTTTCATTTGGCCTTTTAAATCAAAGGCATATCCATGGGAGTATTCAAATGTCCTATTTATATTATATATATATATATATATATATATATATATATATATATATATATATATATAATACCAAGGGAGTTTTTAAGGACCTTGAATTGATGTACCTTCCTTAAACCCACCCTTGGACTTGCCTTTAGCTTTTTAAAGCTAAGGCTTAAGTCTACAATAGAGTACATGGCAGTGGGCCCCACTTGAAAACGTGCACTGCCCACATGTTAATGCAACCCTTACGCGTGGTGGTCCGCATTCGGTGGGGTCCTCTTTTTTTCCTTACCCTCACGTGTATAGCCCCCAAAAAACTAAGGCATTGGTTCAAAGAAGCTTCTAAGGGTGGTGAAGGCTTTTACCTTCCTTGAACCCTCTCTTGAAAATATACTTAGTCAAAATTAGCTAAGGCATTGGTTCGAGGAATCTTCTAAGGAAGGTGAATCCTTTCTGCTTCCTTGAATCCTCCCTTAAACTTATACTTAGTCAAATTTTTGAACTTTTTTATATCTCTAATTTATACATAAATTTATAAAGTTCATACGTAAGGCTCTAGTTTTACCTATTAATTTTCTGGGTGTTACATTTTCCTACGCCTTGATGAATCTGATTTCGTTCAAATCTGGACTAGGTTGGGAAATTTCAAGTTACTATGAAAAAGTTTTCCGATCCAAAAAGTTTTCCCATTCGCTTTTCTATAACGACGGAACCCTACAATTTCAAAAATAGAATATAGTCATGATAATAATTATCTTTTAATATATATGTAAGTAAAAATTAATGGAGAAAGTAAAGTGGTGGTGGCAAGAGATTTTAATTAATGAAACATTATAGTGAATATAGCATGATCATTTATTTTCGTCTTCCTTCTTCATTGTCTATGTATCATTGCATATATTTTTTTCTTTTTAATGTTTATATTGAGTATGAAATTTTTGAAGTATGAATTTCCTGTGATTTTGTGTTCATTTTAATTTGAGAAAGTAGTATGTCGCAAGATACACTCCTTGCTAGTTATTTAAAAATAGATAAGAAAATAGTGATTGATCATAAAATAATCTTAAATCAAATTAAAGATTTTATAAACAATACTTTAAATTTTATTCATCTGTTAATTTTTATTATGTAAAAAGTTTAATATTTTATATCACGATACAACTTCTATGACATACTAGATACTTTCTCTACAGAACAAGTAAAAGATAGATTGCGTATAAAGATAAAATATTGAAATATTTATGGTAATCCTTAGTGTCATGCACATACTAAATTTTAAATATGTATATTTAAGAAAAAAATTATACGTAAATGGTGTCCATAATTTATGTTCATAACCTTAATAGGACAAACTATTAGTGACATCTTTTATATTGATATTTTTTTTAAAATTTTGTTGGTTAGATTTTCTTGTAGAATATAGTGAAGTAAAAAATACTACTACTTAATAAATGTCACTTTCTCTACATATTTAATGTTTCAATGATACCTGGTAATTTTGATCTCAATATAGCATGATCATATATTTTCTTCTTCGTTCTTCATTGGCTATGTATCGTTCTATATATTTTATCTTTTTAGTATTTATATTGAGTATGGAATATTTTAATTATGAATTTCCTGTTATTTTGTGTTCATTTGAATTTCCCTTGGTATGTCACAAGATACACTCCTTGCTAGCTACATAAAAATAGATAAGAAAATAGTAATTGATCATAAAATAAACTTAAACCGAATTAAAGATTCTATTAAAAAAAATGCATTAAATTTTATTCATCTATTAATTTTTATTATTTCAAAAGTTTAATATTTTATATCAAGATACAACTTCTATAAGATACTAGATACTTTCATTAGACAACAAGTAAAAGATAAATTGTGTATAAAGATAAAATATCGAAATAATTATAGTAATCCTTAGTGTCATGCAAATACTATATTCCAAATATGAATATTTAAGAGAAAAATTATATTTAAATGATGTCCATAATTTATGTTCATAACCTCAAGAGTAAAGACTATTGGTGACATTTTTTGTATTGATATTTTTTTAGAATTCTCTTGGCTAGATTTGCTACAAAATTTAGTGAAGTAAAAAATAATACTAAGATATGTCACTTTCTCTCCATACTTAATCTTTGAATGTATATTGAAATGTTTCAATGATATTTGGATATTTTGATCTCAAAATACAAGTAACTCTATGATAATTTGTATTTATCATTTAAAAACACTTGTCCTATGTTCATCAATCAAAATTATTTACTAAAATTGTTTAATTTTTTAATATTAATTCTATTTTACAGCATCGTATACACGCGTGCAACGCACATGCCGTGAAACTAGTATATATATATTTGATACTTGTGTTGAAAGTATGATTTGTAGTGTATATTTTCGTTGCTCAATCCTTAGAAAATAATCAGGCGGGCTCAAACATTGTCCTAAAGCCAAATTCAAATGGAGACCTTCAATTTTATTTTGTGTTTTAATGAAACTTTATCATAGTCAATTCATTTAATCTTTTTTGAGACTATAGTATTCTAGATTTGTTAAACTTCTAAAATTATTTCCTCTCATATGAAAACTTTATATTTTATATAAACAATACACAATATTTTTAAAAAAAAATTATTATAACCTATTATAGTTTTATAAATGAGGGCTACTGTTATTTCTAGGCATGTCACGCTGATAATAAGTTAGTCATTTAAAATACGTCATCTTCTTTCATTATACAAATTATTCTTAATATGTTGTAAAACTTCAAGTATGTTCAAAGGTCTTTTAAAGCCAAATCTTAAATAATAAAATGGCCCCTCTCTTTTTGAGCAACAAGCTCATCATAATCCCTTCTGTCTTTTTTTTTTTTTTGGGAAATAATTAAAGACATCATAGCTCCTTTTTTTTATCAACAAACATATCATAATATTCACTTATTTTGGAAACAAACACATCATAATCCTTTATTTTTGGAAATAAACTTATTATAATCCTTGAAAATGATTAAATATGTCAACATCTTTATCCACAGTTGATTCGCTCCTTAATCCAACGGCGTACGGGTTCAATCCTCGTGATTGTCTTCTCATTGGCTTGATTATAACTTATGTGGGCTAGAAATACCAAAATAAATTACTTTTAGAATTCACATACACACACAATAGTTCAATTCTTCTGCTTCATTTGTCTCTTATTTCTATAGATCAAAAAACAGAACTTTTTTATTCTTTATGAAGTGAAAAAGATCAATGGTCGGTAAAAGGAAAATCTTTGTTCAAATGCTAAAAAAAGTCTATTTCTCATAGCGAAAAAGTTGTTCTCCAATTCCCTCTGGCTCGTATCGCCCGATTCCTCAAAGTGGGGAAGTATGCCAAACGTTTTGGTGTCGGAGCTCTGGTATTCCTGGCTGATGTTCTTGAGTACCTTGCAACTGAGGTGAATTTCTCAAGTTCCTTCTCTTTTTTTCTTTTTTTTTGATATGTCAAATTTCTAGGGTTTGTGATTACTAAATTTTACATATATGTGATTGTTTGTTGGTGCTTGAACTGACTGGATTGCAGCGAGGAATGACAAAAAGACTCGGATCATTCCAAGGAATATTTAGCTAGATATTAGGTTTGATGATGAGTTGTCTCAATTTCTAAGAGATGTAACGATTCCGAATGGTAGTGTTATTCCAAATATTCACAACATTTTTCTGTCTAACAAGATTAATTGCTCTTCAAAAAGGTCGCCGCCGCTGGTGGTAAGGATGAGGAGGAAGATTAGACTGATCATTCCATCTCTAGTATCGAGATGTTTGATTTTATTAATCTCCTTGTATTCATAGAAAATTTTATCACTAAAACCTTTGATTTCCTTCTTCTAGTTTAATGACATTTTATATTTATGTTGTTTAGAATAAAAACTCAACATACTTGGATCTTAGTATTACCTATTGCTTAATTTGCTTTAGTTATTATATTATTTATTATTTCTAATGTTATTTATTTTGATATGTTCATTTTCTGATGTGTATAATAGTTTTAGTTTTTTCCTCTCAAGTGTTCTTAGCAAGCTTTATTAACTATTTGCCAAATTTGAAATAGAGTTTCAATTTAATTTGAAATTTCGTGATATATCTAAATTACTATAATGAAAGTTTTTCTTAGAATGCTTTTGTAACCCCCCAGAAAATTTTTGAACTAAAACTCGAACCATCCTTCGTAGTGAGTAAGTTTTTGCCAAGGAATTTAAAATTTCTTTAGTATTAAGTTCAGGTCACTAGCACCTTGAGCTCTAAAAATATGTGGTACAAGATACCTTAGGTGTGGTACAATATACCTTAGGTAAGTTCTCTGAATTATCTTTCCAACCCCGCTGAGTTTGCTAAGTTCTGAGTTCGGATAATGAGATATGACCTTTTGAAGTTATATTGTCCAGTTAAGGAATGTTAGTCGAAAATATTAAGGGGTATTTTGGTATTTTCCTTAAAAAATCAGATTCAAATCATTGTTACTACTGTTTTAAGGGTCTGATCTTATTAGGTTTAGTTTTATAATTCTAATATTTTCCTAGGGTCTTAGTTAAGAGTTCAAGAAGAGAAAAGAAGAGAAAAGAGAAAAAAAGAGGAGAGAGTCAAGCGTTCGTCGAGATTCTTGCGTCTTGTTGCGGAATTTCGCCATGGGTTTAATCCCAAAAAGGTATGTAAGCTTCCATAGTATTGTATTCATTCACCCACACGCCAATCATGAATTATTCAGCATAATTTCGTTCTTGAAATTTAAGGATTTAAGTTCTTGATGTGTTCTTGATAAATTTTGATGTAAGATTCTATTTGGGACAACTTCAAACGACCATATCTCTTAGAATATAAATATTTATGTGTCATAACCTATTAAATTAAAAGTATTTAGATCTACTTTCAAACTCCCTCTATTTCACGTCAATTCAATTATATGAGTAAAGTTATGACTATTTTATTAACCTATACAGTGTTGTTACGAATTAGCTGACGGGAAACATTAAAAGGGGTTGGTTGTTTTTGTCTTTTTGCATCCAAGAAAATCCTAAACGAATTTCTTGACTACTAAAAGACTCAAAAGAATCATATTTTTATCTTTTGATCCATCATTTTCTTCTCTCCCAAACCCTATGGCAAAACCCTGAGAAATAATCAAAGTAGAAGACTCCATTCAAGATTCTTCTTCAAGGCAAGTTTTCTCCAAGAATTTCATTCTTTATGACTCAAGTTCCTCCATTCAATTATGAATCACTAATGAAATAATAAATATTGGTCATTGAGATTTCAAGAAACTAATTCAAGAATCTCAAAAAAAGATTTGCTTCATCGTTTACCTACAAGTTAGGGTTTCAACTAATCTAATCAGGTTCGTCATCAAGATTATTCAAGAACCTTGTTCTTTCAGGTTTGTAAGCCTATCATAGTGTTGGACTAATTTTTCATCACGCCTTACATCTATATTCAATCAGTAAAAGAGAAATATATGATTCTACCCCTAAATTTGAGTGTTATTGAGATATGTTGATTTGAGTTCTTGAGTTCATAGTTCTTTAAATATTCTATTCCTAATTATTAATTTTTAAATGAATATTGAGAAAGTAAGTATGAGAATGAGAAGAGTTGTATACCTGAGTTTCATATTGTTATTTAGATTCTTGAGTCGAGTCGTTCATGCCCATAAATTATGCATGAACTCACTCAACTAAGTTTCTTTGAGAGGAGTTATCTTCAAAGTCTAAGACTTGAGTATTGAGTTCCTAATCCTTTTGAGATTATATTCCTACTTATGGGACTACTACATGTTACCCATGAAGCCCTTGAGTTGAGTTATTCATGCCCATAATTCTGCATGAACCCTATAGGTCGAACAATCTTAAGATGAGAAGTATTTTGAGTCCTTGAGTTAGGTAGTTCATGCTCATAATTTTGCATCAAACCTCTTAGTTAAGCACTCTTCAAATGAGTAGTATCATTAAAGTTCTTTTGTATCATCACTTAGGCTTATAGTGGTGGTTGTCGGTTAGAGAAACTCGCACAAAGTTATATTGTATTTTATATATAAATTGAGTATTATTATACTTTCCAATACATTGATTTGCTCTCTACAATTTACAGTTTTCCATATATATTGCATTTTTTACTATTGTTTTATCCTTGAGTATCATGAGTTGAGTATCTTGAGTTGAGATCCTTTGAGTAGAGTATATTATTCTTAAGTTGAGTTGAGTTGAGTGAGTTTGGGAAGAGTTAAGTATGTTTCGTTTGTTATGAAGTTCAATCATATGTTTATATTTTAGAATTCCCCTTACATGCTCGTACTGAGTCACTTGGCCTGAATCCTTCGGGATCATTCAAAAGAGCTTTGTTGATACCATATGGAGTTCGAGTTAGCTATGGTGAGCCTCCTTAGTTCTGAAGGATTTCATTACTTTTCAGTTTTGTTCGGATGTCGTGAGTCTTGTCCCGGCTTCCATTTTTGTCATTTAGAGGCTTCATAGATAGATTGTAGAGTTTCAGAAGTCTGTTAATTTGTTTTATTAAATTTTTTAAAGACTTAAGTTGCCTATTTTATAGCGAATGGAATAATTTATTTTATTCGGAGTTTTCTTTTTAGTTAAGGCTTTGTATTTAAGTTTCCTGGATTTTTATTCATTTTTAGGTGTTATATGCTTGAGTTAGTGTTCCTTGAAGTCAACCAGGATGAGGGTTTGCTTGGGGACAAGAAATGGTTCTCGAGTGTCGTCCATGTCCAGGGTGTAAGCTCGGGTCGTGAAAAACTTGGTATCAAAGTATAGAGTTCAAGAGTCCTAGGGTATCTATAAATTCGTGTCATGTAGGATCTTATGTGTTGTTGTGAGGGCCCCACTTCTATAAATAAGTGACTATAGACATTTAAGAAAAGTTTCCCTTCTTTCATACTCTTAATCGCGCAATAAAGCTATGTCCTAGAGATTTTACTCTTACTCATGTGTTCCTCAGATTCATTCATTCGACTACCTGTCATACTTAAGGTGGTTGAAATGCAAAGTCAATTATTTATCAATGAGTTACTCTTAGAAAAATATTGATGGAGTCATGAGACTTTAGAGGGGCTTGACATAAGCCCATGAGTGAGTTAAGTGTTGAGTTTAAGAGGAATGCACTCATATTCATGTGATTCATGTGTTTGAGGTAAAATCAAGTTATACTCTCTTTCCTAAGCCTTGTTTCAGCTGAGATCCTTATGAGAAAATATGTTTAGAGCTTTGGTAGTATTTTCACCCAAAAAAGCAGCATGAGCTATGAGATCATGGGCAGTAGTAGTAAAGAGTGCCCCTTAAGTTAAGAAAAAAGTATGTAGAAGTTTAGCGATCTAAGAAAGGAAGATGGGTTTTTTTTGGCAAATTATGTCACTATAGTTATGCACGTAGTAAGTTATTAATGAAGAGTTTTCCCTATGGGTAGACTAAGAAGTGATGAGTTGTGAATATTCCATCATACGAGGTAGGGTGTTTGGTAGCTAGAATGGAGTTTGTGGTGAAGTGTTATGTGTGTGTAATGACCAAGTGTTACGGTTAAACAGAAGAGCAGAAGTATACATAAAGTGATAGATGTAGGATAGGCTTATGATTTGCTTGAGAGGGTAATGATGATCAGAAGGTTATAGAACTGATCAAGTAATGAGGTATAGAACTTCGTAGGCAAGCCATCGTATTGATATTTGGTTTTAGTAATGAACATTAGGCTTGAATTTGAGATGAGTTTCACAATCCACAGAATGGTAGCATGAGGGTGATTATGCTAGTCTTGAGATTTGATCTAGAAGACTTGACATAGACTATGTAAGGAAATGAAAAGTTTGCTACAATGAATGTGAGTAGTACAAGTGAGAGACCCTAACCTTTAGATAAGAGCACTGAAGTGTGTCTAAGTCACAAGAGTAACAACAGCATTACAGGTGTACAGATATGGTATGTAATCAAAAGAAGTCAAGAGAAACACCATACAAAAAGAGGTCTTGATACCTGCTTATTGAGAGTTCGATGATCATGAGATAAGCTTCTCCCGAATGTTAGAGTAAAAGAGGATGTAGACCAGTTAGAGATGTTGGTATAGGTCCATAGCTTTCAAGTGTTAGCTTTAGACCTAATGGGGAGATGATAAGATGATAAACCAAGTCAAGTGTTTGAGAGTAAGATAGTAATGAGTTTCAAAGAGTATGGGAATATCTATTCGGAGGTTCTTTAAGTAATGAAGTTGTGGTAAAAAGAGGAGGTTGATGATCTTATTGTGATGATGATGGTGTGATAATTCCATATATGGTTATAAAAGAGGAAGATGAGGTTTTACTATGATAAATAATTAATGAGATGCCTTAATTGGCTCTGAAGGAGTTGGCTAGTAGGAGTCCATGGAGTTGGTAGAGTACTGATCTTGAATATAGTTTTGGGAAGAGATTTCCTATAGAGTGCTATAGAACCCGAACTTAATGATTTAGGTTAATCTTGAATATAGTAAGACCATACCATTAGATGCAGACCTTAGTAAGACTAGCCCATTCCACACTCAGTCCAGCCGTCATTCGAGGACGAAAGATCCCAAGGGGGAGATATTGTAACACCCCAAAAAAATTGAACTAAGACTCGAACCATCCTTTGTAGTGAGTATGTTTTTTCCAAGGAATTTAAAATTTCTTTAGTAATAAGTTCAGGTCACTAGATGTAGCACCTTGAGCTCTAAAAAGAACTAAATTTGAAATAACAAAATCTAAAATTTGGAGAGTTGAGCAAAGTATGAGTTTTGGGTCAACTTCAAACAACTATAACTCCTAGAACAAGATGAGTTAGGTGTGCTAAGAGATACCTTAGGAAATATATTTGAAATATCTTTCCAAATCCGCCTAGTTTGCTAAGTTCCGAGTTTGGATGAGTGAGATATGACATTTTGAAGTTAGATTATCCAGTTAGGGAAAGTTAGCCAAAAATAGTAAGGGGTATTTAGGTATTTTCCTTACCAAATCAGATTTATTCATTTTTAGTAAGGTTTTAAGGGTTAATCCTATTAGGGTTCTAGTTGATATTTCAAGAAGAGAAAAGAAGATAAAAGGGGATAAAAGAGAAGAGGATCAAGAGTTCGTCGAGATTCCTGCGTCTTATCGCGAAATTTCTCCATGGGCTTAATCCCTAAGAGATAGGTAAGTTCCATAGTGTTGGGTTCATTCACCCACATGTCAATCATGATTTATTCGGCGTAATTTCTTTCTTGAAATTTAAGGATTTAAGTTCTTGATGAGTTCTTGATAAGTTTTGATGTAAGATTCTACTTAGGTTAACTTCAAATGACCATATATCTTGGAATATAAAGAGTTACGTGAGTCATAACCTATTAAATTAATGGTATTTGAATCTACTTTCAAACGCCACCAATTTTGCATCAATCCAATTTTTAAGTAAAAAGTTATAACTATTTTAGTAACATATACAATGTTTTTTACGAATTAGCCAACGGCAAAACATTAAAAGGGATTGGTTGTTTTAGTTTTTTACATCCAAGAAAACTCTAAACGAATTTCTTGACGAATAAAAGGCTCAAACGAATCAAATTTTCATCTTTTAATCCATCATTCTCTTCTCTCTCAAACACTATGGCAAAACCCTAAGAAAAAATCAAAGTAGAAGTTTCTATTCAAGAATCTTTCAATCTTTTTCAAGATTCTTCTTCAAGGTAAGTTTTCTCCAAGAATTTAATTCTTTATAACTCAAGTTCCTCCATAAAATTATGCATCAATAATGAAATAATAAATCTTGGCCATAGATATTTCAAGAAACTAACTCAAGAATCTCAGAAAAAAGGTTTTCTTGATCGTTTACCTTCAAGCTAGGGTTTCAAGTCTTCTAATCATGTTCTACTTCAAGAATTTTCAAGATTCTTCAAGAAACTTGTTCTTTCAGGTTTGTAATGCTGTCATAGATATTGTCTAGTTCGTCCTCACGCCCTACATCTACTTTCAAATCATTAAAAGAGAAAATCTAGGATTCTACCCCTAAATTTGAGTACTCTTGAGATAAGTTTATTTGAGTTGAGTTCATAGTTCTTTAAAATATTCTATTACTAATTGTTGAGTTTTTAATGAATTTTGAGGAAGTAACCTTGAGAATGATAAGAGTTGTATACCGGAGTTCCATATTGTTATTTAGACCCTTGGGTCGTTCATGCCCATAAATTCGGCATGAACTATATCAGTTGAGTATCTTTGTGAGGAGTAGTATCTTCAAACTCTAAGTCTTTCGTATTGATTTCCTAATCCTTTTGAGATTACATTCCTACTTATGGGACTACTACATGTTACCCATGAAACCCTTGAGTTGAGTTGTTCATGCCCATAATTCTGCATGAACCCTATAAGTCGAACAATCTTGAGATGAGAAATATTTTGAGTCCTTGAGTTGGGTAGTTCATGCTTATAATTCTGCATGAACCCTGTGAGTTGATCATTATTGAAATGAGTAGTATCATTGAAGTTCCTGAATTCAAGTATTGAGTTCTATCCATGGTTACTTAAAACCTTGCATTGAGTGGTTCACATCCATAATTCGGCATGAATCATATTTTAAAAAGTCTTTTACAAACGTTTTAACTTTATTTTAAGACTTAAGCTTTGGATTGAGTAGGAGTAAGAGTAAAGTTCATTTATTTAATACTACTACGAAAAATCTCAAAAATCCTATAAATCAATTTATGCCACGTCCGCTACATCGGCATACATCCTGTTATAGTGGCGTCGCTACAGCGACAATAATCCCGTTGTAGCGGCACGAGGCGAGGCATTAAGATCCTAAGAGATTTTCAATTTCCCCCTTTCACAACATACTTTTAACCCACTACACTCTGAAAATACCCTTAACGCTACGATCGATTCCCAGAGATTTATTTATCCAAATTCAATTCTATAAAGTCGTACGGGTTTCTTAACGAGTTATCTAACCGATTATGTAATCAAATTCCTATTTACTCCACCTGATTGCTACTAGATTTCCCTAAACCTTGATGACTCCAATTTCCTCCAAATATGGACAAGCTTGGGAAAATTCTGATACTACAAAAAAGTTTTTTCGGCCCCAATTTTTCCTCGTTGGCATTTCTATAACGACGAAACCCGGTCGATTACAGTGAACCTAAATGTTGAAAGTAGAGTTTATTATTGTGAGGTTATTGGAAATGTTCCTCTAATCCTTATGGATGGATCTGTAAAGATTTTGAGAAAAGGTGCTCAAAAGTCGTATCACCAACAAATCTATGGGCAAACACACGAAAAATTGAAACAATCGTCTAATTCTTGTAGAGTGATTCCTAATGCTAACAGAGTGGTGTGGATCATGCTGAGGCTATATGATTAGTTCACAGGTTTATAGATGGTTCTGTAATGATTTGGCAAAAAAAATCTTAGTAAACATCACAAAAACAACTGTGGGCTAACACGCACGAGAAATTGAGTAAATCACCTAATTCCTATTGAGTGACTTCTAAATGCTAAAAAAGTGATGTGGATCATGGTGAGGCAATATTATTTTTTCCCTGGGTCCTCACAGATGGTTTTGTAATAGATTTGTAAAAAAAATATTCCCCAGAAATCATATCACTAAACAATCATGGGTAAACACATACAAAAAACTGAGAAAATCGCATAATTTTTGTTGAGTGACCTCTAAATACTAAAAAGAGTAGTGTGAATCATGATGAGTCTATAGGAATTTTCCCCAGGTCCTTACTGGTGGTCCTACGAAGAATTTAGAAAAAAAGATTCATGAAACCATATCACCAAAAAAATCATGGCCTAACACACACAAAAAAAATCGAGAAAATTACATAATTCCTATTGATTGGCTCCTAAATGCTAAAAATGGTGAGGATTATTGTAAGGCAATATGAATTGTTCCCTAGGTTCTTATAGATGGCTCTGTAAAGGTTTTGGAAAACGTGTCTGAAAGTCATATCACCTAAAAATTCAATGACTAACACACGAAAATCAAGAAAAAATCGATTAATTCAGGTTAAGTAGCCCCTAAATACTAAAAAAGGTGATTGTGGATCATGGTGAGGCTATAGAAGACTTTTCACCATGTTACGGATGGGCCTGCAAATGTTTTGACAAAAAGTGTCCCAAATCTGTATCACCAAAATATCCATAGGCTAACATACATGAAAAAACTAAAGATTGTCAGTTTGTAATGACCCGTATTCTTGAATGTGAATCGCCACCGGCGTCGTTGACCTCGCAGAGGTCGTTGACAAGCCTCATCTTACATTCATCTAGAATATGTGTGAATCCCATTGAGTTTCCCCTAAATAATTTTAAAAGGTGGTGTGGAACATGGTAGGGCTATATAAAATGATCCTTAGATACTTATGGATGGTTTTGTAAAGGTTTTGGAAAAAAGTGTCGGGAAGCCATCACAAAAAAATTCATGGGAGTTACAGACAAATTTGATAAAATTGTCTAATTATTGTTGAATGGCTTAATTGATTAAATAAAATAAAAAAAGTGGAGTGGATCATTGTGAGGTGATAGAAATTGTTTCATAGGTCCTTACTAATGGTACTATAAAGGTTTCAGGAAAAGAATGTCTTGAAACCATATCGCCAAAAAATTCAAGGGTTAACACACAAGAAAAAGTGAGAAAATCACTTAATCTCCTATTGTGTGACTCCTAAATTCTAAAATAGTGGCATGGATCATGGTGAGGCTATAGAAATTGTACCTCATATACTTACAAATAGTTCTTTAAAGGTTTATAAGTATAGGTGTCAAATTATCTGCAATTTTCTTAGTAATCAAGCATTCACAAGAAAGTACTATTCAAAATTCGACCTAAATAACAAGTATCACACACTCAAAAGGTTTTCTCTTCTCTCCAAAAAAAAAAAGTTCATTCCCTAAAAAGATACAAATTTCAAAGGGACTATCCTCAGAAAAAGAACGAAAACAAAAACTCGAGGAATCCATCCTAAAAAAAAACGAAAAGACTCAATAAGTAAAAACTAGAAATATATTCCTCCACCCCACACTTACAAAATGTTATGTCCCCAAAGCATCGATTTAAATTTAAAATTTGTTGCTTCCAATTGCACATGCAAGTGTACGTGGTCGCGCAAGTAATGTAATGGCTCTAAAAAAGCTGGATTAAAGGACTTGTCGATTAACTATTTTACTAAATTATATTGGTCGGTGTCAAAAGACTTTTATTTATAAATAAAAGAATACAAAATTAAGTACTAGGATTAACGGTTATATTGAAGCCTAATGATAGTGGAATGTTTACATGTTCCTCAGCCAGGCAGATCATCAGACAGAAGGGAGTCAGGGCAATGCTTAATACTGATATTTGGCACAAGAACATTCCATTCAAGACTTCCTTTCTTTTGTGGAGTGCTCTAAGAAGGAAGCTGCCTACTAATTAATTAGAAAAATCATTACTTTTGGAGTAGAACCTGTTACATGTTCCTGCTGTATATATAAGACCTTGGTTGGATTAGGATACTATTGAACATATCTTTGTTGCTGGCATTTTACCACTCACATATGGAAGTTCTTTTCTAAGTACTTTGGGAATATTCATAGTCCTACTCCTTTACAGAACCTCATTAATTATGAGATGGTGGGTCATGAAACCAACAACAAAGCTGAAATTCCATTAACAACTCATGGAGTTCACTGGTGCAATCAACATGGATATAAGAAGATTATTTTGTAAGTGGATTATGAATTACTCACTAAATGGCTCGTCTTTAATATCGAACCTCCATGGAAGATTCAACATCACAATTAAGAGCTTCAACACCTCATTATTAGTCATCGGCATATACTAAAGGAAACTATTTTTTGGAGAAGTTGGGAATGACAAATTTCAGAAGAAGGAAGTTGAAGAGAATTAAGAAACCTAGCTCCTTAATATATCTTCTTAGTTTTGTTTGGAGTATCTAGTATGGATGTTCTCTAAACTACTTTAATTCTTCATTAGCCTTTTCAATTAAGCTTTTCCTTTTTTAAGCTTTAGCTTTCTTGAATAGGCTCAGTGTAGTGTTTTCTTTTCTTACTTTTGTAAGGAGAGAGTCTATCCTATTTATGCTTTCCTAGTTTCTTTGTATCGAGAGGAGTCATCTCTCTAAGGTGCATAGTTTCTAGGTTTTCCTTTTCTAGACCAGGGATGAGTTGGCAAGCCTTAGTAAGCTGTCAGGCTTATGAACCACGTAGGATTGGAGTTGAGATTTGTGTCCCCCTCCATGTACTTTTGTGTTTTTATTATTTATGTTAAGGCATGGGGGTGTTGCTAAGCCCCTGACCCCCAAGAGGTCGTTCTTTATAAGTAATGTGCTTTGTCTCCTTGAAACTATAAAACTTTTGTTAGTTTGGACCGGTTCGAACAGTTGAGTTGGTTTGTTTTGTTAGACCATTTTGCTTTTTCAATTGAATAAAATGGCAAAATTTGAATTTTTAATAAAATGTTAGATGCATCTCCAGGCAAAGGAAATTGAGTTGTTTCAACCAAAGATACAGCCATCAACGCAAAGACCATGCATGACAAGTTGTCAAAACTTGTGTTGAAAATGAATTTACGAGATGGTAGCTTTTAAAGCGAATATAACGTCTTTTGAAGTTTTCATAGTCACTCCCTAAAAGATAAATTGAGAAATTTTATCTTGTTGATACTAATTCTGCAACTCTCATCCAAAGACTGCATAAGATGCAACAAGAACAACGCTGTTGCAATAAAAACTTACATTTCGCAGCAAAAATAAATAAGTAGCAGAAAAATATGCACTGGCAACAACAGGGGATTTATCCAAGGAAACAACAACACTCTTCCTTTCCTTTTCCTTATATAATATTAATCTTACAGCTAATGAAGGAACCAGAGAAACCCAGACCCTGCAAAAGTACTATTATCTATAACTCCAACAGAGAATGTATGCACTCATGAGGACACAAATTCAATTTGATAGCAACATCACAAAAACTGTCCATCCAGTAGCAGAATATAAAAGACCACCACAACCATTCAGTAAACCTTTTTTTTTTTTTTTAAGATTAATTTCTTTTTTCGTAAAATAAAAAAAGTAGTATGACAGAGTCCATCTCTATTGAACCAGATTCTGATGTTTATTGTGCATTTAACAAATGAACAAGATACATGCTCACTTCCAATTCAAGAAACATTTCACCGCAGGGGTTGCTGGTTGTAATGGTTCTTCTCCTTTTTCTTTGCAGCAGCTAGCCTTGCACTCCTTGCTGCAGCCTCACTGGCCACAGCTTTGGCAGCAGCATCTACCTCCTTGCTTGATTTTTTCTTCTTAAGAGATGCCATTTTCTTTATCTTGTCCTTTGCAGCAACAGTAGGTGCATCTTCTCCTTTCTTGCTTGAAACTGTTTCACTAGTCCCATTTCCAAGCTCAACACCATTGGATTGATCATGTTGCTCTTTGGACTCCTTTGATGATTTATCTTTCTTCTTCTTCTTCTTTGCACTCTTGCTCTCCCCAGGAGCATTATCATCCTTCTTAGCCATCTCTCCATTGAGTTTTTCAACCTTATCCTGTGCAGCACCTGCAAGTAGAATGGAGCACCCAGTCACTTTGGAATAGTCCATACATTACCCAAGCTTCTTTGGAAAATAGTGAAAGATAGACACATACCACATTAACAATTCCAATCCCGAATGTATTATAAGGATACGTAAGTTACCACCATATTAGAGTTCCACATATTTGTAAAAATGTCACACTTACCAATTACCAAATAAGCATACAACTTTCAAGGCTCACCAGAAGCAACATGCTTTGATTGAGGGAGTAAAACACAAGAACAAGAAAAGAGAATAAATGCCAGATGACATAATAGATAAAGCTGAGCATCTTTGCAGAGGCACCCAAATGATCTATGGCCGGTGAATTTCCTTGATATTTTCACGGCAAAGCCATGGTTGTGTGGCAGCAGGGATTTGTTAGAAAGAAAAAGTAAAATAAAAGGAACGGAAAAGAGCCAAAATTGCCCCTGTATTATAAACCAAGGAACACTTTTGCCCTCCGTTAATAATGCAGTTGTTTTAGAAAAAAAAAATTGTAATGTTGTCACACGGCAGAAAAGTTTGCATTCTTATTTTTTATAAATAGTTCTGTTAACTGAAATTTGAAATAAGGGCGTAAATGTGCCTTTTGGTTACAGCGAGGTCATAAAACGGGCCCAACTTTCAACACAGAGTATATGTGCTCCTCGGCAAAAAGTACCGGGGCAATTTTGGCCCTTTTCCAATTACTTTATTCTAAGCTACTAGTGCAGGATCCACTTTTAGGGGAACATGAGTTGAGGCATTCGAGATGTATATCAGTTCTTTCCTTTGATAGATATTTCACTATAACAAATTAGATGCAGCAAGTGGACAGAGCAGTACAATGAATACAAATCAGAAGTAATACAATAGAAGAAATATGCAGGCAGTCGGCAAATATATCTTGTATTTAAGTATTTTTTACAGAGGAAGAAACTTATAAGAATTTCTCATATGAAATTGTCCAATGATTTGCTTATGATTGGATGGGAAAAAAGTTTGAGTTGCAATCATGCGCAAATTACCTTGTGAATCATCATTGCTCTCAGCTTTGTTTAATCCAAATTCAGCAAGCATAGCTTCAAGCTCAGCAAGTTCCTTTTTCTTAAGTTCCTTCTTTGAAAGCTGCCTTTCCGACTCTTTGGGTGCCACATTTTCAGCAGTCTTCTTAGCAATTGGCTCCTTATCCTCTGGTAAATCAGGTTCCTGCTCATGTTCTTCCTCATTATCATCATCAGCTTCATCAATCCCTTCTTCTTCACTTTCACTTTCCTGATGAACAGATTACAAGACTTAGTGCAGATAAGCTGTTGGACAAGGGAAACAGTACAATGAAAAAGGAACCTTCATTTTTGAGACGCTATAACTTGATCACCAACAAATAAAATGTTTTTCTTTTAGATAATAGGAAAATAGCATATAGGAAGAGAAGAAAAATTCTGTCATACCAAACTCGTCATAGTTCCAAAGCCCTTCATTACAATGTAAACAAGAAATTAAATTGGTTTTGTGAAGCAACTTTAAAACCAAGTATGGCCATTTTCAAAGTTCAAACAGATATCAAGGAATATATTTCAGTTATAAAGCAAACACTAACTAGCTATTGATAATCCTTCACGTCACAATGGAAACCAAGAACCACTGGCAACATGAAAGAAAAGGCAAGAATAAGAAGTTTATTCATGGGACTACAAAAGAAAGAATGTTTATCAATCAAAAGCTCAGCGTGGAAAAAGGAGCAAGAAAGAATGGATGGATACAGCAACAGGAAAGAAGCTAAGGACAGAGAATCGAGAAGGCAAAGATCATTAAAAAAATTGGGCCCGTGAAAAGACTGGAGAATGCTCTAGAAATTAAGTTGAACAGCTTCTCACCCCACCACCACCACCTAATGTCTTAAAAATTAAAGTCATCTCTTCAACAGCAATGTGAGGTACATCCGTTCGTGCTTGGGTTTTAATCCTGTTAGCAAAAAACTCCAAGACAAAGAGGAAGCCTGTAACTATACATAAAACCCAACTTTGTTTTTCCTTCGAAACGTGACTGTTGCTCGCACCTGGATTTGACCGGATATCTACCTCCCAGCAGTCCAGGTACCAGGTAAATCTGCCACCAAGGCTTAGGTGGACAGGAGGACTCGCATAGTTTTTTTTTCAATATAGGCTTGAACCTTGATCTCCAAGGTTTGCACTCATTTCACAGAGCATTAGGTCAATAACCTTGGGTGCCAAGAAATCCAACTTATACTAATGAGCATATAAGAAAATATGGACGACTTATCTAGATTTGTTTTTCTTAAGGCCATCAGATATCGCCCATGTAATCCAGAAGACCATGAATGCTACATTGAAATGAGGAAAATGCAGGGAGGTTATGTACATAGTGTAGTCCTTTCCTGGACCCTGAACACCGCATGCTTCATGCACCAGATTCTCCCTTCTTATCAAAATCATAGAGTAGAAAATAATTCAACCCACTGGATTTTATTGGTTTCCAAATCGAGATAACAATAAGTTAGCCTTCAAATAGTACTAGTGTGTGATACATTTATGTAATTGAAGTATAACATAGCCTTCAAATAGTACTAGTGCATACGTTTATGCAATTGAAGTATAAGAAAAACAACAATTAAGACTTGAAATCTTCTCGAGTCAATGTCATGTTATCACCGTACCATACTGAACATTGTACAGCCCTGTTTCCAACATCTTCTTCTAGTTGTTATCATGTGATAAATTTCTTGGAGTTAACTGTCATCTTCACTGACCAATTAAGTCTAATAATTTGGATAAACAGCTAAAGAATCTAACCTTATTAAAAAATAACACATGAAGAATCCAGAACACAAAATATAGGCGCAACATCTGATACAGATAAAATTGACTGAACACTGCATAATATGGAGCTAAGACACATAACTGTGATATCTGAATACAAGATAAACTTATTCACAAGAGACAAATGCAGTAACAGGCGTGAAGTGCCCCAGGAAAACTAGCACTAAACAACCAAACTAAGGAATAAAAGAAAACTAAAAGATAAGAGAAATAAAATTAACTACCCTCAGCCACATAACAACTACACTCTAAGCACGTAAGCATCTCTTTACCAAACAAAAAGGAAAACAAGTAAAGCAAACATATTATCCTTCTCATGATACACAGAGAAATACTATTACACTGCTGCTCTACACTCTAAAAAGCCATTTTTTACGCATACACAATGTGTATACACTATACACAATGTGTATGCGTAAAAAATGGCTTTTTAGAGTGTAGAGCAGCAGTGTAACAGTATTTCTCTGGTCAGTAAGGTCTCACTGCTTTTTTATTGTTTACAGACACACACAAAAAGTTTAAGTCACATATATGCATACACATAAATGTTACACACACAAGGTATCATGATCATTTGGACAAATTTAGCTATGTCAAATCAACTCATTTACGAGCATAGAACAAGCAAGAATAAAGCATTAAGGGTGTCCAAATAAGGATGAAATGTGAACCTGGAGTGGAGTTACAGTTTCCTTAGGCTTGTGATGATGTTCATTAGCAGTATCAGGTCCCCAAACAGCCTGTGGCGGAGCTGTAGTAGCGTAATAATCATCATCATCTTCATCATCAACATCCGCCCAGGATTTGACAGTCAATGGGGCTGGAGCCCAGAAAACAGGGTCAGGATCCTTGACATTTTTAGAAACTGAACCTTCAGCGTTCTTTCCGTTATCAGACTTCTTCTTCTTCCTTAGGGTTCCAAGAGCAGCGAAAACGTTATTGTTGCTTATGACCAACTGTTCATCCTTCCTGCTTCCACCTCCCACCATTGTGTAAACGTAAAACACAAATCCAAATCCCAGTTAAAACCCAACAATCAAGATTTTCTAAAAGAGATAGAGTAAACAATTGACAAAAAGGAAATCGATAAGATTTAACGGCAATCTCAGAGAATGGTTTTCCGATGGTGGATCGTAGCAGATTTGGAACACAAATTTATAGCGATGGCTTCCTCCCGTATTTATCAATTTAGGGTTTCGATGAGCCAGACAAGAGAGGGACGAATTCTACATTACCACTCTCAATATAAACATAATCATATCCTCTTTTCTCATTAATTAATTCTTATTAATTATTA
Source organism: Solanum sitiens (assembly GCA_016801875.1). NCBI lineage: Eukaryota > Viridiplantae > Streptophyta > Magnoliopsida > Solanales > Solanaceae > Solanum > Solanum sitiens. The sequence goes on from JABWTJ010000155.1 coordinate 985,838, forward strand.
ATTGTATTATATATTATATAACAATACCTATGCTACAATTACACCAAACAAATACACACTCACATCAATTATATATCAATTATATAATGCACTAAATAGTAGTAAATATTGTGCCAACACAATCTATACCTTATTTTTAAAAAAAGTATATACATATATATATATATATATATATATATATATATATATATATATATATATATATATATATATAATTTACAAATTATTAGTTCGCTAATTATTTCATGTTTTAAAATAATAAAGCAGGAAAAAATAATGTTATGGAGAATGATATATAAAAATCAAAAGGTTTAGTATTTAGTAGACAATGTGCCTGGTTAAAATTATAATAGAAAAACGCTTAAAAATTTTAAATGTGACAAAAATCTGACAAGGCAAAATGAGTATCGTTTAGATTAACTCTACGTGCTGAGAATAGTATCCAAAAATTTGAATATTTGAATCACAATTTTGTGGACCGTCTTTTGACAATTGTACTTGATAGAGACAAGTGAAAAAAAAATCAGTCATATTTTCATGTGAACGAATCTATTGTTTGTTGATACCACCATTCTTTTGGAGATCGCGTGTGTAGAAATTTTTTGGTGAAATGTGTTCTTTTCTATCTCCATTTTATTTGGTTATGCATGTTGATAAGTTCATATTTTATCAACTTATTACACTATATTCATGAATTATTGCTAGGTTTTAATGCTAATTAAAGTGATTTTAGGCTCTAGATCTCTTATGTGTAGACACTTCTTGAAAAATAAAAGTTCAAGAATTTGAACTCAAATTCACTAAAACACACCAGAGAAGGAACCGACATCCAACACGAGTTAATTGGCATTTCACAGGTCAATTACCGGCTAAAATAGGACTAAATTGTTTAAAGCACCAACAATTAATTGTCATTAAGTAATTCAATATCGACATCTCGACAGCAAAACGCATGTTGAAATTGGAGGAAACTCTCTCAATATTACAGTTCTATTGATCCAATCGCAGGTGACTGAAGGTAGAGACGCTGAAGCGGCACCGCGATCAATGTTGGGCAATTCTGAATCCACATTCTACCCATTTCACGCAAGTCGATTTTGAAAGCTTAAGAGCAAAAATGTACTGAATGATGAAAGTTCTTCAGTTGAAAGATTCCAAGAACAATATTGAAAATTGTGTAATTATATATTCTTATCTTCTTCCCGATTGAAAATAGTTTTCGTATAATATTTCTTAGATAGCTAGTTATAAAGGGCAGAAAAGGAGAGATAGGAAACTTTTACTCGGTAGAAAACTCAAATTGTGTACATCTCTAAACTTGCAATTTAGTTTTGGTAATCAACTATGTTCGAAATATAGCTTTTATTTATGAGTATAATCTCTATTTATTTATTTTTTCATCAGTAGTTAAATTTGTAGTTAGGAGTGTGTGCGCAAAATGTGGACGTAAAATTTAATGAATATTGACTGATTAGCTCTAAAATGGTTATTAAGCATGAATCTATTGTTGTCTTGAAGTTTTAATCTAATGATTAGTGATTGTAGATATTGATTGAATTGTCTAACACTATTTTGGTTTGAGAAAGTAAAATAGAGTTGGGTAAAACTTCTAGTGAAACTCGTGAAATTACTCGTTATATTGAAGTTAGAAATAGTCTGATTGAACTAATATCTCGTTTAAGGATAGATCTAGAGATAGTCTACACACTCAAGTAATGTTTGGTGCTTTGATTGTAATGATCTTGGATTTCGAAAGAACCCAAGGGATATACGTTTGGTAGTTTGGAAGGATGTCAAGTATATCGAAGACCAAGCGATATTCATGTATTGACTAGTTTGGACTTGATCAATTTTTTCCTATTCTATTGACCATCATAATGCATACACCCCTAATCGTTTTCATCTTGGTGAAAACTCATTTGTGTTGATTTTCTTGCTATTGTTAATTGTGATTGAGTAGTTTTAAGTGTTTCTCAATTTCGCATTTTTATGTACACTTGTTCAAGAGAGCATTGTGCTATATAATATTGAATTAAATAATTAATCAACTGGAACATAATATTCTCTATCAGTCCTAATTGTTCGATTCCAACCTCATACGTCGGATATTGTTTTTGCATACGACTATTTATGCCTTAAATGCAAGGCATAGTTAAGCGTTATCACATATTCCTCTCTCCATTATTTTGATAGAGTTGCCTCATCGACATATAATATTGTTGGAATCACTTCAAATACATTATTAGCTTGCTTGATAAACTAATTTATCTTTGTATAATTTAATTTTCATCTACAATAATATTGTATTATTGTAACTCCTCACAAAAATAAACATGTTTGGAGATTTTGTATACTCTATTTATTAAAAAAAATGACAATATTTGTTATGACAATAACAATCATATCAAGATTTACAATTCATCTTATTTCAATATCTCTATATATTAGTAAAACTATGTCACACTCAAATTTATAACAAAACATATAAATACTTTTATTGAATAAAGATATAATATTTCAGGATTTAAGAATTCTGAAAGTTTCTCATTTCGACTTCTTTAAGCAGATTATCTATTCCTTTTGAAATTTTTTTCAAGAGTTTTAATGATATTCAAGTGATCAACTTGCAGAATGATACGAAAATTTCTAGTTTTAATAAAATTAGTAGAATAAATACAGTTGTTTTATATCATATGTGACTAAGGTGATTCTAGTAGATCAATCTTAATTGATTTAATCCATATGAGGATTATAAATAATTTTCTTTTGTTTTAGCTAATCTTGTTGCTTTTGAGACACACTTTTTGTGGTCTACTTTTGAGACTTGTACTCATTAATTAATTATAATTATAATTAATTGTATTATATATTATATAACAATACCTATGCTACAATTATACCAAACAAATACACACTCATATCAATTATATATCAATTATATAATGCACTGAATAGTAGTAAATATTGTGCCAACACAATCTATACCTTATTTTTAAAAAAGTATATACATACATACATATATATATATATATATATATATATATATATATATATATATATATATATATATATATATATATATTTGTACGAAAATTCTATTTAGAAATTATTAGTTCGCTAATTATTTTCTGTTATAAAATAATAAAGCAGAGAAAAATAATGTTATGGAGAAAGGTATATAAAAATCAGAAGGTTCAGTATTTAATAGACAATGTGTCTAGTTAAAATTAGAATAGAGAAACGCTTAAAACATTTAAATGTGACAAAAACCTGACAAGGCAAAATGAGTATCGTGTAGATTAGCTCTACGTGCTGAGAATATTATCCAAAAAATTGAATATTTGAATCACAATTTTGTGGACCGTCTTTTGACAATTGTACTTGATAGAGACTGGTGAAAAAAAAATCAGTCATATTTTCATGTGGACGAATTTGTTGTTTGTTGATATCACCATTCCTTTGGAGATTGTGCGTGTAGAAATTTTTTGGTGAAATGTGTTCTGTTCTATCTCCATTTTATTGTGTTATGCATGTTGATAAGTTGATATTTATATTCATGAATTATTGCTATGTTTTAATGCTAATTAAAGTGTTTAATTATGCTTTACATCTCTTATGTGCAGACACTTCTTGAAAAATAAAAGTTCAAGAATTTGGAGCTCAAATTCACTAAAACACACCAGAGAAGGAACCGGCGTCCAACACGAGTTAACTGGCGTCTCGCAGGTGAAATACTGACTAAAGAGGACTAAATTGTCTAAAGCACCGACAGTTAATTGTCATTAATTAAGTAATTCAATATCGACATCTCGGCAGTCAAACACAAATTGAAATTGGATGAAACTCTCTCAATATTACAGTTCTATTTATCCAATCGCAGGTGACTGAAGGAAGAGATGCTGAAGCGGCACCGCGACCAATGTTGGGCACTTCTGAATTGACATTCTACCCACTTTGCGAAGGTTGATTATGAAAGCTTAAGAGCAAAAATCTACTTAATGATGAAAGTTCTTCCGTTGAAATATTCCAAGAACAATATTGGAATTTGTGTAATTATATATTCTTATCTTCTTCCCGATTGAAAATAGTTTTCATATAATTTTTCTTAGATTGCTTGTTATAAGGGTAGAAAAGGAGGATAGAAAATTTTTACTCGGTAGAAAACTCAAATTGTGTACATCTCCAAACTTGGAATTTAGTTTTGCTAATCAACTATGTTCGAAATAGAGCTTTTATTTATGAATATAATCTCTATTTCTTTATTTATGAGTAGTTAAATTCGTAGTTAGGAGTGTGTGAGCAAAATGTGAACGTAAAATTTAATGGGTGTTGGCTGATTAGCTCTAGAATTGGTTATTAAGCATTAATCTATTGTTGTCTTGAAGTTTTGATCTAAAGATTAGTGGTTTCATATATTGATTGAATTGTATAACACTATTTTGGTTTGAGAAAGTAAAATAGAGTTGGGTAAAACTTCATTAGTGGAACTCGTGAAATTACTTGTTATATTAGAGTTAGAAACAGTGTGATCAGACTAATTTCTCGTTTAAGGGTAGATCTAGAGATAGTCTACACACTCAAGTATGTTTGGTGCTTTGATTGTAATGATCTTGGAGTTCGAAAGAACCTAAGGAATATATGTTTGGTGGTTCGTAAGGATGTCAAGTATATCGAAGACCAAGTGATATTCATGTATTGACTAGTTTGGACTTGATCAATTTTTTGCCTATTCTATTGAAACCCCATCATAATGCATACACCTCTAGTCGTTTTTATCTTGGTGAAAACTCATTTGTGTTAATTTTCTTGCTATTGTTACTTGTGATTGAGTAGTTGTAAGTGTTTCTCAATTTCACATTTTTATATATACTTGTTCAAGAAAGCATTGTGCTATATAATATTGAATTAAATAGTTAATTAATTTGAACATAGTATTCACTATCACTCCTAATTGTTCGATCCAACCTCATACGTCGGATATTGTTTTTGCATACGACTGATTATGCCTTAAATGCAAGGCATAATTAAGCATTATCACATATTCCTCTCTCCATTATTTTGATAGAGTTGCATCATCGACATCTAATATTGTTGGAATCACTTCAAATACATTTTGGCTTGCTTGATAAACTAATTTATCTTTGTATAATTTAATTTTCATCTACAATTATATCTTATTATTGTATCCTCACAAAAATAAACATGTTTGGACATTTTGTTGATCAAATGTATTCTCTATTTATTAAAAAAATGACAATATTTATTATGACAGTCACATTCACATCAAGATTTACAATTTATCTTATTTCAATATCTCCATATAGGAGTAAAACTATGTTACATTCAAACTTATAACGAAATATATAAATACATTAATTGAATAAAGATATAATATTTCAGGATTTAAAAATTCTGCAAGTTTCTCATTTCAACTTCTTTAAGCAAATTATCCATTCCCTTTGAAATTTTTTTTCAAGAGTTTTAATAATATTCAAGTGATCAATTTGCATAACAATATGAAAAGTTCTAGTTTTAATAAAATTAGTAGTATAAATACAGTTATTTTATATCATATGTGACTAAGGTGATTCTAGTAGACTAATCTTAATTGATTTAATCCATATGATGATTATAAATAATTTTTTTTTTTTAGCTAGTTTTGTTGCTTTTGACACACACTTTTTGTGGTTCACTTTTGGAACTTGTACTCTTTATTAGACAGCTCTGTACTAGTGATTTTCAGGTTTTGGGAGATACTTTTATATATATTTATTTTGGTTTGTCTCCGTCTTGTTGTCCTTGTGTAGATTATTATTTTCGCTAGTTTTTGCCTTTTCGCTCATTACATGATGTTCTGGGTTACAGGTTGACTTACCTACTTGTAAGATATAGTAGGTGCCATCATGACTCGAGAAATCGGATCGTGGCAAGTTGGTCCCGACATTTTGAATTCTTCAAGAAAATTTATGTAAATTTTATCGAGTGACAACATTCAGTTTTCAATATATGACATCTTTTAATATTTATATTGATGGCCAAATAATCATTACGTTTTTCAAAATGCATCGTTTCACTTCATAAACCTTTCAACATTAGCATGGTTAATAATCGTAGAGTATTGATGATTATCACACTCTTTTATAATATCATGCATGTGATAGATTATTTCAAAGATTTCGTGTATGAATAATATTGAACTTATTAAGATCTTATTACTTTCATTATTTTCGTGTACCTATACCTCTCATGAAGTTTTATAAATGTGTTATTTTATAGGCCCTTCAAGAGCACATTTTCTCCTTAATATGATTATTTACTACTTTCTCTTTTTCAAAAATAAGTTCATGTGAAATCAATATGTCACAATATACATATATTAGTAAACCTTTTTCTTTCGAAACACTCAATAGAAAGCTAATTATAAAATCAAAGTTTGATCAACAAATACTTCTATCATTTAACTTGAATTATATATGTAGGAAGATTTAACTTTTGACAATTCACAATATATAATTACTTATAATTTTCTCCTTATATTAGAAAAACTAGCATATCCATTTATGTACATTATGGTATATTAGTTATTTATATATCATACATCAAAGTTCATAAGATGAAAAACATTTAATTCTTGATTTTGAACCAATTGAGCGAGAAATATTATTTATAATTTTTTTGTCCGAAGGATACAAGTTTTATTAAATACAATATTTCATATCATGAGTTAACACAAATTATTCTCATAAGTAATTATTTGACAATTTATTGAAGGCGTTTAATGTTAAATCAGTTTAGATGTAGATCATCATTATCAGGATGAATTATCTCAGTTACGTGATTTGAAAATTACGCCCTTAATTAACATAATTATATATTTTGAGTAAGCAATTTTACAAATACTAACTACAGGTTGACAATAAATGTACATGTGACAACCTTGTCTTTCATATATGCATCTATTTAAGACTTCACCTATGGCATATGAACATACATATATCACTTTTGATATGTTTCAGTATTTGGTTAATTCAGTCCCAACAATTATCTAATCAATAACATAAAATATTTTTTGAAAAATCTTCTAATTATTCAATATATGTCTATTACTCTATATGCATATCTTTGAATGGTGAAATCGTTCACAATAACTGAAAAAAATTTATCCTAGTAAACTTCAAATTTATAGTGACTTGTGTTATTTGTTTTGAGTAAAATTTTGATTTCTATTACATGAATTTTTGTATCAATAAACTTTTGTATTGTTATGTCATGTAGTTCCATCTATATCTGTATAGTATAGTTTAAAATAAGACTGATAATCTTTTGTATACATATTTTTTATCCACTATAATTTTGAAGAATTTTAATCTCTGAACTATTTGTAATCTCAATATGATACTTATAGTTATAGCTTGTAAAATTCATATCTACTACAAACTGTTTTTATTTTAACAAATAGTGTTATCATATATAAGCTATTTGAGAGATCTTAATTTATTTTTCATAATAAGATTTTATATTGAACACTACTGGTGTCACGAAGCTTATAGATAAACTATTAGCTCTTTACGAACCCTTTCTCATTAATTTGTATCATGAAAATTGCTTAGGAACTTTTGGTATCATAAATGTAAATTTAGACATTGTTGGTGTGATAAAATAAATAGTAAATGTTATGTTCTAATCACTATAAGAAAGTAGATATATGACGATATTTATTTGGTGACATTTGAAATAAATATCGGGAAATAAAGTTTTTTTTTTAATATTTATGAAATAATATAATAAAAACAATAAAATTTAATACATATACTGTAAAACGACAACAATACTTGTAAAACATAGTAAAACAATAATATTCGATGTAAAATATGATAAAAACAACGATATTTTGGATAAAATATCTTAAAATTAATGGCATTTGATAAAAAAATATCACAAAACAACAACATTTGACATAAAAATGTCGTTAATATTATGACTTTGGATACAAAGTAAAAAATATTTAGTTGCCATACCGACATTTACACCAAATATTTGCAATAAAGCAAGCTTAGAAATGAATCTAATGGAAGTATAGGTGTTTGTACGCTTGAAAGATTATTCTTTCCTCCTCGGCGAAAGAGGGCAAAAAGGGTGTATGGGAGAAAGGATTCAAAAAGGAGAGAGGATTTTATCTACCAAAGAAGAAGCATGACATGAGATATGCGGCAAAGAAATTTCCGATAGCGAATTACTTGACTCGATGGATTGAGGACATAGTAGAATTTTTTTTCTTCTTAGAATCTGTTTTAAGTTAAAACCAAACAAACAAATTAAAATGGAGGGAGTAATTAAAATTTGTATGTAACAAATGAGTGTGTGTAACACATCAAGAGTCTATGATTATCCTATGTCGAAGGCTTACAAACTTAAATTTGAGAGTTTTATTGTGATATAACTCGTGTTGAGAATATTGATTTTTAATTGAAATTGATATAACACCGTCTTAGTTTCTTCCAAAAATGCCTTAATAATTTATGAAAAATCAATTAATTACGATATAGTAGTGTAAGTATTTATTTTATAAGTTTTTTAACGGAGATAGTATATCTAGTTGTGTAAGAGATTATTATTATACGAGGTAGAATTTATTTCAAATATTTTTCTATTAATTATGATATACTAAAAATGTTATATTTATATTATCACCAACATATAAAATACCCGAGTATATATCGCGAATAAATGAGGGGGCCACATATTAAATCCGCTACAAAAGTGATGTTGATATATATATTTCTTATACACACACATATACTAATGACATACCTATTGTGAATCATTTTTTTTTTTTAAAAAGGTAGCTAGTTAAGTTTCTGTTAGTACTATATTAATGCATATATTCACGCTGATAAGAGTTAATGGACACATTATATTTTATCAATCTATTGAATCATCGAAAGAAAATGTATTCTCTGTGTCAAGTAGTTCGAGCTTGGATTCAAGGTATGTGAAGGCTAGTCTTTCTCTTTTTGGCATGATTTCTTAAAGTTTATAATTTTCTAACCTAGCGTGCTATCCAAGACTCAATCATTAGATGTCTTTACTTACATTCCATAAGGTTGTATACCATTGCTTGAGTGATTGTGGCCAATAGAGTTTGAAATTTGTGAGGTTTGGTGTTGTTTGAACGAATTGTAAAGGCTCGCTATGTTATTCGAATTGCGGTAACTTATGATGGGGCACAAAGAGGTAGATTTTACTACAAACTATCAACAACATGATGATCTTGTTATGGTTGCTATGATTGTGTGGCCTGAAGAAGAGATAGGTAAGACTATTTGAGATATAGTTGATTCTATTATGATTATGTTGCATAGCATTATCATGTTATTGTGGTTGCAGCTATTTGACGAGTAGGTTATTGTGTGACGATTAACTGCTTATTTTATGTGTTTCGAGTAAGGATATGGTAAGGGGGTACAAAATTACTCATGTGGAGTGGTTCCACTTAGTTGTTTACTTTTTGGAGATTACGTATGCAGTATTGTGATTTTAGCTGCAACTGTGTTATTTTTGTTATTTCATTGCCTTATATATTTGTACTGATATTACCAGTGTTTGGGGTCGCTGCATTCATGTATGCAGGTTATCATACAGATAAAAAAACTTGTGCGTGTTGTTGTGTTCAGTTGAATATGGGTGCACTTTGTTCTTTATAAAGTTGAGTTTCGAGTCTTTCTTAGCATTATATCGATAATGGATATGTCGAGGCCTTTACCTGACTCATATTTAGTAGGCTTTCATCTTAGAGGCTTGTAGACATCTATTGTTAGTTCGATATTATGTTGCGGTAGAGTTGACCTTGTATCATACTTCAGGTATATTCAAGTTTGTTTATTGTTGCATTTCTTTAGGTTTGATGCGGCCTTAATGGCGCGTGTTTTTTGCTTGAGTTGGTTTCGGTTGGCTTACTCAGTCAAGTGCGGCAGGCCAATCACAGTTCTATGGACTTGGGACGTGACATTTTGAAATCAAAATATAATTCAAATAATTTGTTTTTAAGTTAGTTAAATTATACAATTTGAATTTAATAACTATTAACATGTCTACCAATAAAAAAAAATTATTGGACATTTGACTTTTCAAAATTTTAAAAATAAGCATAATGTAAATTATTTTAAATTATCACTACAACATAACCCATTTATAACTAACTATGAAATCTTAGTTGCAAAAAAAAACACAAATTTCTCTTGTTCTCTTTGTTGCTATACTTAACTATTATATATATATATATATATATATATATATATATATATATATATATATATATATATATATATATATATGTATGTATGTATATACTTTTTTAAAAATAAGGTATAGATTGTGTTGGCACAATATTTACTACTATTCAGTGCATTATATAATTGATATATAATTGATATGAGTGTGTATTTGTTTGGTATAATTGTAGCATAGGTATTGTTATATAATATATAATACAATTAATTATAATTATAATTAATTAATGAGTACAAGTCTCAAAAGTAGACCACAAAAAGTGTGTCTCAAAAGCAACAAGATTAGCTAAAACAAAAGAAAATTATTTATAATCCTCATATGGATTAAATCAATTAAGATTGATCTACTAGAATCACCTTAGTCACATATGATATAAAACAACTGTATTTATTCTACTAATTTTATTAAAACTAGAAATTTTCGTATCATTCTGCAAGTTGATCACTTGAATATCATTAAAACTCTTGAAAAAAATTTCAAAAGGAATAGATAATCTGCTTAAAGAAGTCGAAATGAGAAACTTTCAGAATTCTTAAATCCTGAAATATTATATCTTTATTCAATAAAAGTATTTATATGTTTTGTTATAAATTTGAGTGTGACATAGTTTTACTAATATATAGAGATATTGAAATAAGATGAATTGTAAATCTTGATATGATTGTTATTGTCATAACAAATATTGTCATTTTTTTTAATAAATAGAGTATACAAAATCTCCAAACATGTTTATTTTTGTGAGGAGTTACAATAATACAATATTATTGTAGATGAAAATTAAATTATACAAAGATAAATTAGTTTATCAAGCAAGCTAATAATGTATTTGAAGTGATTCCAACAATATTATATGTCGATGAGGCAACTCTATCAAAATAATGGAGAGAGGAATATGTGATAACGCTTAACTATGCCTTGCATTTAAGGCATAAATAGTCGTATGCAAAAACAATATCCGACGTATGAGGTTGGAATCGAACAATTAGGACTGATAGAGAATATTATGTTCCAGTTGATTAATTATTTAATTCAATATTATATAGCACAATGCTCTCTTGAACAAGTGTACATAAAAATGCGAAATTGAGAAACACTTAAAACTACTCAATCACAATTAACAATAGCAAGAAAATCAACACAAATGAGTTTTCACCAAGATGAAAACGATTAGGGGTGTATGCATTATGATGGTCAATAGAATAGGAAAAAATTGATCAAGTCCAAACTAGTCAATACATGAATATCGCTTGGTCTTCGATATACTTGACATCCTTCCAAACTACCAAACGTATATCCCTTGGGTTCTTTCGAAATCCAAGATCATTACAATCAAAGCACCAAACATTACTTGAGTGTGTAGACTATCTCTAGATCTATCCTTAAACGAGATATTAGTTCAATCAGACTATTTCTAACTTCAATATAACGAGTAATTTCACGAGTTTCACTAGAAGTTTTACCCAACTCTATTTTACTTTCTCAAACCAAAATAGTGTTAGACAATTCAATCAATATCTACAATCACTAATCATTAGATTAAAACTTCAAGACAACAATAGATTCATGCTTAATAACCATTTTAGAGCTAATCAGTCAATATTCATTAAATTTTACGTCCACATTTTGCGCACACACTCCTAACTACAAATTTAACTACTGATGAAAAAATAAATAAATAGAGATTATACTCATAAATAAAAGCTATATTTCGAACATAGTTGATTACCAAAACTAAATTGCAAGTTTAGAGATGTACACAATTTGAGTTTTCTACCGAGTAAAAGTTTCCTATCTCTCCTTTTCTGCCCTTTATAACTAGCTATCTAAGAAATATTATACGAAAACTATTTTCAATCGGGAAGAAGATAAGAATATATAATTACACAATTTTCAATATTGTTCTTGGAATCTTTCAACTGAAGAACTTTCATCATTCAGTACATTTTTGCTCTTAAGCTTTCAAAATCGACTTGCGTGAAATGGGTAGAATGTGGATTCAGAATTGCCCAACATTGATCGCGGTGCCGCTTCAGCGTCTCTACCTTCAGTCACCTGCGATTGGATCAATAGAACTGTAATATTGAGAGAGTTTCCTCCAATTTCAACATGCGTTTTGCTGTCGAGATGTCGATATTGAATTACTTAATGACAATTAATTGTTGGTGCTTTAAACAATTTAGTCCTATTTTAGCCGGTAATTGACCTGTGAAATGCCAATTAACTCGTGTTGGATGTCGGTTCCTTCTCTGGTGTGTTTTAGTGAATTTGAGTTCAAATTCTTGAACTTTTATTTTTCAAGAAGTGTCTACACATAAGAGATCTAGAGCCTAAAATCACTTTAATTAGCATTAAAACCTAGCAATAATTCATGAATATAGTGTAATAAGTTGATAAAATATGAACTTATCAACATGCATAACCAAATAAAATGGAGATAGAAAAGAACACATTTCACCAAAAAATTTCTACACACGCGATCTCCAAAAGAATGGTGGTATCAACAAACAATAGATTCGTTCACATGAAAATATGACTGATTTTTTTTTCACTTGTCTCTATCAAGTACAATTGTCAAAAGACGGTCCACAAAATTGTGATTCAAATATTCAAATTTTTGGATACTATTCTCAGCACGTAGAGTTAATCTAAACGATACTCATTTTGCCTTGTCAGATTTTTGTCACATTTAAAATTTTTAAGCGTTTTTCTATTATAATTTTAACCAGGCACATTGTCTACTAAATACTAAACCTTTTGATTTTTATATATCATTCTCCATAACATTATTTTTTCCTGCTTTATTATTTTAAAACATGAAATAATTAGCGAACTAATAATTTGTAAATTATATATATATATATATATATATATATATATATATATATATATATATATATATATATATATGTATATACTTTTTTTAAAAATAAGGTATAGATTGTGTTGGCACAATATTTACTACTATTTAGTGCATTATATAATTGATATATAATTGATGTGAGTGTGTATTTGTTTGGTGTAATTGTAGCATAGGTATTGTTATATAATATATAATACAATTAATAATTAATAAGAATTAATTAATGAGAAAAGAGGATATGATTATGTTTATATTGAGAGTGGTAATGTAGAATTCGTCCCTCTCTTGTCTGGCTCATCGAAACCCTAAATTGATAAATACGGGAGGAAGCCATCGCTATAAATTTGTGTTCCAAATCTGCTACGATCCACCATCGGAAAACCATTCTCTGAGATTGCCGTTAAATCTTATCGATTTCCTTTTTGTCAATTGTTTACTCTATCTCTTTTAGAAAATCTTGATTGTTGGGTTTTAACTGGGATTTGGATTTGTGTTTTACGTTTACACAATGGTGGGAGGTGGAAGCAGGAAGGATGAACAGTTGGTCATAAGCAACAATAACGTTTTCGCTGCTCTTGGAACCCTAAGGAAGAAGAAGAAGTCTGATAACGGAAAGAACGCTGAAGGTTCAGTTTCTAAAAATGTCAAGGATCCTGACCCTGTTTTCTGGGCTCCAGCCCCATTGACTGTCAAATCCTGGGCGGATGTTGATGATGAAGATGATGATGATTATTACGCTACTACAGCTCCGCCACAGGCTGTTTGGGGACCTGATACTGCTAATGAACATCATCACAAGCCTAAGGAAACTGTAACTCCACTCCAGGTTCACATTTCATCCTTATTTGGACACCCTTAATGCTTTATTCTTGCTTGTTCTATGCTCGTAAATGAGTTGATTTGACATAGCTAAATTTGTCCAAATGATCATGATACCTTGTGTGTGTAACATTTATGTGTATGCATATATGTGACTTAAACTTTTTGTGTGTGTCTGTAAACAATAAAAAAGCAGTGAGACCTTACTGACCAGAGAAATACTGTTACACTGCTGCTCTACACTCTAAAAAGCCATTTTTTACGCATACACATTGTGTATAGTGTATACACATTGTGTATGCGTAAAAAATGGCTTTTTAGAGTGTAGAGCAGCAGTGTAATAGTATTTCTCTGTGTATCATGAGAAGGATAATATGTTTGCTTTACTTGTTTTCCTTTTTGTTTGGTAAAGAGATGCTTACGTGCTTAGAGTGTAGTTGTTATGTGGCTGAGGGTAGTTAATTTTATTTCTCTTATCTTTTAGTTTTCTTTTATTCCTTAGTTTGGTTGTTTAGTGCTAGTTTTCCTGGGGCACTTCACGCCTGTTACTGCATTTGTCTCTTGTGAATAAGTTTATCTTGTATTCAGATATCACAGTTATGTGTCTTAGCTCCATATTATGCAGTGTTCAGTCAATTTTATCTGTATCAGATGTTGCGCCTATATTTTGTGTTCTGGATTCTTCATGTGTTATTTTTTAATAAGGTTAGATTCTTTAGCTGTTTATCCAAATTATTAGACTTAATTGGTCAGTGAAGATGACAGTTAACTCCAAGAAATTTATCACATGATAACAACTAGAAGAAGATGTTGGAAACAGGGCTGTACAATGTTCAGTATGGTACGGTGATAACATGACATTGACTCGAGAAGATTTCAAGTCTTAATTGTTGTTTTTCTTATACTTCAATTGCATAAACGTATGCACTAGTACTATTTGAAGGCTATGTTATACTTCAATTACATAAATGTATCACACACTAGTACTATTTGAAGGCTAACTTATTGTTATCTCGATTTGGAAACCAATAAAATCCAGTGGGTTGAATTATTTTCTACTCTATGATTTTGATAAGAAGGGAGAATCTGGTGCATGAAGCATGCGGTGTTCAGGGTCCAGGAAAGGACTACACTATGTACATAACCTCCCTGCATTTTCCTCATTTCAATGTAGCATTCATGGTCTTCTGGATTACATGGGCGATATCTGATGGCCTTAAGAAAAACAAATCTAGATAAGTCGTCCATATTTTCTTATATGCTCATTAGTATAAGTTGGATTTCTTGGCACCCAAGGTTATTGACCTAATGCTCTGTGAAATGAGTGCAAACCTTGGAGATCAAGGTTCAAGCCTATATTGAAAAAAAAACTATGCGAGTCCTCCTGTCCACCTAAGCCTTGGTGGCAGATTTACCTGGTACCTGGACTGCTGGGAGGTAGATATCCGGTCAAATCCAGGTGCGAGCAACAGTCACGTTTCGAAGGAAAAACAAAGTTGGGTTTTATGTATAGTTACAGGCTTCCTCTTTGTCTTGGAGTTTTTTGCTAACAGGATTAAAACCCAAGCACGAACGGATGTACCTCACATTGCTGTTGAAGAGATGACTTTAATTTTTAAGACATTAGGTGGTGGTGGTGGGGTGAGAAGCTGTTCAACTTAATTTCTAGAGCATTCTCCAGTCTTTTCACGGGCCCAATTTTTTTAATGATCTTTGCCTTCTCGATTCTCTGTCCTTAGCTTCTTTCCTGTTGCTGTATCCATCCATTCTTTCTTGCTCCTTTTTCCACGCTGAGCTTTTGATTGATAAACATTCTTTCTTTTGTAGTCCCATGAATAAACTTCTTATTCTTGCCTTTTCTTTCATGTTGCCAGTGGTTCTTGGTTTCCATTGTGACGTGAAGGATTATCAATAGCTAGTTAGTGTTTGCTTTATAACTGAAATATATTCCTTGATATCTGTTTGAACTTTGAAAATGGCCATACTTGGTTTTAAAGTTGCTTCACAAAACCAATTTAATTTCTTGTTTACATTGTAATGAAGGGCTTTGGAACTATGACGAGTTTGGTATGACAGAATTTTTCTTCTCTTCCTATATGCTATTTTCCTATTATCTAAAAGAAAAACATTTTATTTGTTGGTGATCAAGTTATAGCGTCTCAAAAATGAAGGTTCCTTTTTCATTGTACTGTTTCCCTTGTCCAACAGCTTATCTGCACTAAGTCTTGTAATCTGTTCATCAGGAAAGTGAAAGTGAAGAAGAAGGGATTGATGAAGCTGATGATGATAATGAGGAAGAACATGAGCAGGAACCTGATTTACCAGAGGATAAGGAGCCAATTGCTAAGAAGACTGCTGAAAATGTGGCACCCAAAGAGTCGGAAAGGCAGCTTTCAAAGAAGGAACTTAAGAAAAAGGAACTTGCTGAGCTTGAAGCTATGCTTGCTGAATTTGGATTAAACAAAGCTGAGAGCAATGATGATTCACAAGGTAATTTGCGCATGATTGCAACTCAAACTTTTTTCCCATCCAATCATAAGCAAATCATTGGACAATTTCATATGAGAAATTCTTATAAGTTTCTTCCTCTGTAAAAAATACTTAAATACAAGATATATTTGCCGACTGCCTGCATATTTCTTCTATTGTATTACTTCTGATTTGTATTCATTGTACTGCTCTGTCCACTTGCTGCATCTAATTTGTTATAGTGAAATATCTATCAAAGGAAAGAACTGATATACATCTCGAATGCCTCAACTCATGTTCCCCTAAAAGTGGATCCTGCACTAGTAGCTTAGAATAAAGTAATTGGAAAAGGGCCAAAATTGCCCCGGTACTTTTTGCCGAGGAGCACATATACTCTGTGTTGAAAGTTGGGCCCGTTTTATGACCTCGCTGTAACCAAAAGGCACATTTACGCCCTTATTTCAAATTTCAGTTAACAGAACTATTTATAAAAAATAAGAATGCAAACTTTTCTGCCGTGTGACAACATTACAATTTTTTTTTTCTAAAACAACTGCATTATTAACGGAGGGCAAAAGTGTTCCTTGGTTTATAATACAGGGGCAATTTTGGCTCTTTTCCGTTCCTTTTATTTTACTTTTTCTTTCTAACAAATCCCTGCTGCCACACAACCATGGCTTTGCCGTGAAAATATCAAGGAAATTCACCGGCCATAGATCATTTGGGTGCCTCTGCAAAGATGCTCAGCTTTATCTATTATGTCATCTGGCATTTATTCTCTTTTCTTGTTCTTGTGTTTTACTCCCTCAATCAAAGCATGTTGCTTCTGGTGAGCCTTGAAAGTTGTATGCTTATTTGGTAATTGGTAAGTGTGACATTTTTACAAATATGTGGAACTCTAATATGGTGGTAACTTACGTATCCTTATAATACATTCGGGATTGGAATTGTTAATGTGGTATGTGTCTATCTTTCACTATTTTCCAAAGAAGCTTGGGTAATGTATGGACTATTCCAAAGTGACTGGGTGCTCCATTCTACTTGCAGGTGCTGCACAGGATAAGGTTGAAAAACTCAATGGAGAGATGGCTAAGAAGGATGATAATGCTCCTGGGGAGAGCAAGAGTGCAAAGAAGAAGAAGAAGAAAGATAAATCATCAAAGGAGTCCAAAGAGCAACATGATCAATCCAATGGTGTTGAGCTTGGAAATGGGACTAGTGAAACAGTTTCAAGCAAGAAAGGAGAAGATGCACCTACTGTTGCTGCAAAGGACAAGATAAAGAAAATGGCATCTCTTAAGAAGAAAAAATCAAGCAAGGAGGTAGATGCTGCTGCCAAAGCTGTGGCCAGTGAGGCTGCAGCAAGGAGTGCAAGGCTAGCTGCTGCAAAGAAAAAGGAGAAGAACCATTACAACCAGCAACCCCTGCGGTGAAATGTTTCTTGAATTGGAAGTGAGCATGTATCTTGTTCATTTGTTAAATGCACAATAAACATCAGAATCTGGTTCAATAGAGATGGACTCTGTCATACTACTTTTTTTATTTTACGAAAAAAGAAATTAATCTTAAAAAAAAAAAAAAAGGTTTACTGAATGGTTGTGGTGGTCTTTTATATTCTGCTACTGGATGGACAGTTTTTGTGATGTTGCTATCAAATTGAATTTGTGTCCTCATGAGTGCATACATTCTCTGTTGGAGTTATAGATAATAGTACTTTTGCAGGGTCTGGGTTTCTCTGGTTCCTTCATTAGCTGTAAGATTAATATTATATAAGGAAAAGGAAAGGAAGAGTGTTGTTGTTTCCTTGGATAAATCCCCTGTTGTTGCCAGTGCATATTTTTCTGCTACTTATTTATTTTTGCTGCGAAATGTAAGTTTTTATTGCAACAGCGTTGTTCTTGTTGCATCTTATGCAGTCTTTGGATGAGAGTTGCAGAATTAGTATCAACAAGATAAAATTTCTCAATTTATCTTTTAGGGAGTGACTATGAAAACTTCAAAAGACGTTATATTCGCTTTAAAAGCTACCATCTCGTAAATTCATTTTCAACACAAGTTTTGACAACTTGTCATGCATGGTCTTTGCGTTGATGGCTGTATCTTTGGTTGAAACAACTCAATTTCCTTTGCCTGGAGATGCATCTAACATTTTATTAAAAATTCAAATTTTGCCATTTTATTCAATTGAAAAAGCAAAATGGTCTAACAAAACAAACCAACTCAACTGTTCGAACCGGTCCAAACTAACAAAAGTTTTATAGTTTCAAGGAGACAAAGCACATTACTTATAAAGAACGACCTCTTGGGGGTCAGGGGCTTAGCAACACCCCCATGCCTTAACATAAATAATAAAAACACAAAAGTACATGGAGGGGGACACAAATCTCAACTCCAATCCTACGTGGTTCATAAGCCTGACAGCTTACTAAGGCTTGCCAACTCATCCCTGGTCTAGAAAAGGAAAACCTAGAAACTATGCACCTTAGAGAGATGACTCCTCTCGATACAAAGAAACTAGGAAAGCATAAATAGGATAGACTCTCTCCTTACAAAAGTAAGAAAAGAAAACACTACACTGAGCCTATTCAAGAAAGCTAAAGCTTAAAAAAGGAAAAGCTTAATTGAAAAGGCTAATGAAGAATTAAAGTAGTTTAGAGAACATCCATACTAGATACTCCAAACAAAACTAAGAAGATATATTAAGGAGCTAGGTTTCTTAATTCTCTTCAACTTCCTTCTTCTGAAATTTGTCATTCCCAACTTCTCCAAAAAATAGTTTCCTTTAGTATATGCCGATGACTAATAATGAGGTGTTGAAGCTCTTAATTGTGATGTTGAATCTTCCATGGAGGTTCGATATTAAAGACGAGCCATTTAGTGAGTAATTCATAATCCACTTACAAAATAATCTTCTTATATCCATGTTGATTGCACCAGTGAACTCCATGAGTTGTTAATGGAATTTCAGCTTTGTTGTTGGTTTCATGACCCACCATCTCATAATTAATGAGGTTCTGTAAAGGAGTAGGACTATGAATATTCCCAAAGTACTTAGAAAAGAACTTCCATATGTGAGTGGTAAAATGCCAGCAACAAAGATATGTTCAATAGTATCCTAATCCAACCAAGGTCTTATATATACAGCAGGAACATGTAACAGGTTCTACTCCAAAAGTAATGATTTTTCTAATTAATTAGTAGGCAGCTTCCTTCTTAGAGCACTCCACAAAAGAAAGGAAGTCTTGAATGGAATGTTCTTGTGCCAAATATCAGTATTAAGCATTGCCCTGACTCCCTTCTGTCTGATGATCTGCCTGGCTGAGGAACATGTAAACATTCCACTATCATTAGGCTTCAATATAACCGTTAATCCTAGTACTTAATTTTGTATTCTTTTATTTATAAATAAAAGTCTTTTGACACCGACCAATATAATTTAGTAAAATAGTTAATCGACAAGTCCTTTAATCCAGCTTTTTTAGAGCCATTACATTACTTGCGCGACCACGTACACTTGCATGTGCAATTGGAAGCAACAAATTTTAAATTTAAATCGATGCTTTGGGGACATAACATTTTGTAAGTGTGGGGTGGAGGAATATATTTCTAGTTTTTACTTATTGAGTCTTTTCGTTTTTTTTTAGGATGGATTCCTCGAGTTTTTGTTTTCGTTCTTTTTCTGAGGATAGTCCCTTTGAAATTTGTATCTTTTTAGGGAATGAACTTTTTTTTTTTGGAGAGAAGAGAAAACCTTTTGAGTGTGTGATACTTGTTATTTAGGTCGAATTTTGAATAGTACTTTCTTGTGAATGCTTGATTACTAAGAAAATTGCAGATAATTTGACACCTATACTTATAAACCTTTAAAGAACTATTTGTAAGTATATGAGGTACAATTTCTATAGCCTCACCATGATCCATGCCACTATTTTAGAATTTAGGAGTCACACAATAGGAGATTAAGTGATTTTCTCACTTTTTCTTGTGTGTTAACCCTTGAATTTTTTGGCGATATGGTTTCAAGACATTCTTTTCCTGAAACCTTTATAGTACCATTAGTAAGGACCTATGAAACAATTTCTATCACCTCACAATGATCCACTCCACTTTTTTTATTTTATTTAATCAATTAAGCCATTCAACAATAATTAGACAATTTTATCAAATTTGTCTGTAACTCCCATGAATTTTTTTGTGATGGCTTCCCGACACTTTTTTCCAAAACCTTTACAAAACCATCCATAAGTATCTAAGGATCATTTTATATAGCCCTACCATGTTCCACACCACCTTTTAAAATTATTTAGGGGAAACTCAATGGGATTCACACATATTCTAGATGAATGTAAGATGAGGCTTGTCAACGACCTCTGCGAGGTCAACGACGCCGGTGGCGATTCACATTCAAGAATACGGGTCATTACAAACTGACAATCTTTAGTTTTTTCATGTATGTTAGCCTATGGATATTTTGGTGATACAGATTTGGGACACTTTTTGTCAAAACATTTGCAGGCCCATCCGTAACATGGTGAAAAGTCTTCTATAGCCTCACCATGATCCACAATCACCTTTTTTAGTATTTAGGGGCTACTTAACCTGAATTAATCGATTTTTTCTTGATTTTCGTGTGTTAGTCATTGAATTTTTAGGTGATATGACTTTCAGACACGTTTTCCAAAACCTTTACAGAGCCATCTATAAGAACCTAGGGAACAATTCATATTGCCTTACAATAATCCTCACCATTTTTAGCATTTAGGAGCCAATCAATAGGAATTATGTAATTTTCTCGATTTTTTTTGTGTGTGTTAGGCCATGATTTTTTTGGTGATATGGTTTCATGAATCTTTTTTTCTAAATTCTTCGTAGGACCACCAGTAAGGACCTGGGGAAAATTCCTATAGACTCATCATGATTCACACTACTCTTTTTAGTATTTAGAGGTCACTCAACAAAAATTATGCGATTTTCTCAGTTTTTTGTATGTGTTTACCCATGATTGTTTAGTGATATGATTTCTGGGGAATATTTTTTTTACAAATCTATTACAAAACCATCTGTGAGGACCCAGGGAAAAAATAATATTGCCTCACCATGATCCACATCACTTTTTTAGCATTTAGAAGTCACTCAATAGGAATTAGGTGATTTACTCAATTTCTCGTGCGTGTTAGCCCACAGTTGTTTTTGTGATGTTTACTAAGATTTTTTTTGCCAAATCATTACAGAACCATCTATAAACCTGTGAACTAATCATATAGCCTCAGCATGATCCACACCACTCTGTTAGCATTAGGAATCACTCTACAAGAATTAGACGATTGTTTCAATTTTTCGTGTGTTTGCCCATAGATTTGTTGGTGATACGACTTTTGAGCACCTTTTCTCAAAATCTTTACAGATCCATCCATAAGGATTAGAGGAACATTTCCAATAACCTCACAATAATAAACTCTACTTTCAACATTTAGGTTCACTGTAATCGACCGGGTTTCGTCGTTATAGAAATGCCAACGAGGAAAAATTGGGGCCGAAAAAACTTTTTTGTAGTATCAGAATTTTCCCAAGCTTGTCCATATTTGGAGGAAATTGGAGTCATCAAGGTTTAGGGAAATCTAGTAGCAATCAGGTGGAGTAAATAGGAATTTGATTACATAATCGGTTAGATAACTCGTTAAGAAACCCGTACGACTTTATAGAATTGAATTTGGATAAATAAATCTCTGGGAATCGATCGTAGCGTTAAGGGTATTTTCAGAGTGTAGTGGGTTAAAAGTATGTTGTGAAAGGGGGAAATTGAAAATCTCTTAGGATCTTAATGCCTCGCCTCGTGCCGCTACAACGGGATTATTGTCGCTGTAGCGACGCCACTATAACAGGATGTATGCCGATGTAGCGGACGTGGCATAAATTGATTTATAGGATTTTTGAGATTTTTCGTAGTAGTATTAAATAAATGAACTTTACTCTTACTCCTACTCAATCCAAAGCTTAAGTCTTAAAATAAAGTTAAAACGTTTGTAAAAGACTTTTTAAAATATGATTCATGCCGAATTATGGATGTGAACCACTCAATGCAAGGTTTTAAGTAACCATGGATAGAACTCAATACTTGAATTCAGGAACTTCAATGATACTACTCATTTCAATAATGATCAACTCACAGGGTTCATGCAGAATTATAAGCATGAACTACCCAACTCAAGGACTCAAAATATTTCTCATCTCAAGATTGTTCGACTTATAGGGTTCATGCAGAATTATGGGCATGAACAACTCAACTCAAGGGTTTCATGGGTAACATGTAGTAGTCCCATAAGTAGGAATGTAATCTCAAAAGGATTAGGAAATCAATACGAAAGACTTAGAGTTTGAAGATACTACTCCTCACAAAGATACTCAACTGATATAGTTCATGCCGAATTTATGGGCATGAACGACCCAAGGGTCTAAATAACAATATGGAACTCCGGTATACAACTCTTATCATTCTCAAGGTTACTTCCTCAAAATTCATTAAAAACTCAACAATTAGTAATAGAATATTTTAAAGAACTATGAACTCAACTCAAATAAACTTATCTCAAGAGTACTCAAATTTAGGGGTAGAATCCTAGATTTTCTCTTTTAATGATTTGAAAGTAGATGTAGGGCGTGAGGACGAACTAGACAATATCTATGACAGCATTACAAACCTGAAAGAACAAGTTTCTTGAAGAATCTTGAAAATTCTTGAAGTAGAACATGATTAGAAGACTTGAAACCCTAGCTTGAAGGTAAACGATCAAGAAAACCTTTTTTCTGAGATTCTTGAGTTAGTTTCTTGAAATATCTATGGCCAAGATTTATTATTTCATTATTGATGCATAATTTTATGGAGGAACTTGAGTTATAAAGAATTAAATTCTTGGAGAAAACTTACCTTGAAGAAGAATCTTGAAAAAGATTGAAAGATTCTTGAATAGAAACTTCTACTTTGATTTTTTCTTAGGGTTTTGCCATAGTGTTTGAGAGAGAAGAGAATGATGGATTAAAAGATGAAAATTTGATTCGTTTGAGCCTTTTATTCGTCAAGAAATTCGTTTAGAGTTTTCTTGGATGTAAAAAACTAAAACAACCAATCCCTTTTAATGTTTTGCCGTTGGCTAATTCGTAAAAAACATTGTATATGTTACTAAAATAGTTATAACTTTTTACTTAAAAATTGGATTGATGCAAAATTGGTGGCGTTTGAAAGTAGATTCAAATACCATTAATTTAATAGGTTATGACTCACGTAACTCTTTATATTCCAAGATATATGGTCATTTGAAGTTAACCTAAGTAGAATCTTACATCAAAACTTATCAAGAACTCATCAAGAACTTAAATCCTTAAATTTCAAGAAAGAAATTACGCCGAATAAATCATGATTGACATGTGGGTGAATGAACCCAACACTATGGAACTTACCTATCTCTTAGGGATTAAGCCCATGGAGAAATTTCGCGATAAGACGCAGGAATCTCGACGAACTCTTGATCCTCTTCTCTTTTATCCCCTTTTATCTTCTTTTCTCTTCTTGAAATATCAACTAGAACCCTAATAGGATTAACCCTTAAAACCTTACTAAAAATGAATAAATCTGATTTGGTAAGGAAAATACCTAAATACCCCTTACTATTTTTGGCTAACTTTCCCTAACTGGATAATCTAACTTCAAAATGTCATATCTCACTCATCCAAACTCGGAACTTAGCAAACTAGGCGGATTTGGAAAGATATTTCAAATATATTTCCTAAGGTATCTCTTAGCACACCTAACTCATCTTGTTCTAGGAGTTATAGTTGTTTGAAGTTGACCCAAAACTCATACTTTGCTCAACTCTCCAAATTTTAGATTTTGTTATTTCAAATTTAGTTCTTTTTAGAGCTCAAGGTGCTACATCTAGTGACCTGAACTTATTACTAAAGAAATTTTAAATTCCTTGGAAAAAACATACTCACTACAAAGGATGGTTCGAGTCTTAGTTCAATTTTTTTGGGGTGTTACAATATCTCCCCCTTGGGATCTTTCGTCCTCGAATGACGGCTGGACTGAGTGTGGAATGGGCTAGTCTTACTAAGGTCTGCATCTAATGGTATGGTCTTACTATATTCAAGATTAACCTAAATCATTAAGTTCGGGTTCTATAGCACTCTATAGGAAATCTCTTCCCAAAACTATATTCAAGATCAGTACTCTACCAACTCCATGGACTCCTACTAGCCAACTCCTTCAGAGCCAATTAAGGCATCTCATTAATTATTTATCATAGTAAAACCTCATCTTCCTCTTTTATAACCATATATGGAATTATCACACCATCATCATCACAATAAGATCATCAACCTCCTCTTTTTACCACAACTTCATTACTTAAAGAACCTCCGAATAGATATTCCCATACTCTTTGAAACTCATTACTATCTTACTCTCAAACACTTGACTTGGTTTATCATCTTATCATCTCCCCATTAGGTCTAAAGCTAACACTTGAAAGCTATGGACCTATACCAACATCTCTAACTGGTCTACATCCTCTTTTACTCTAACATTCGGGAGAAGCTTATCTCATGATCATCGAACTCTCAATAAGCAGGTATCAAGACCTCTTTTTGTATGGTGTTTCTCTTGACTTCTTTTGATTACATACCATATCTGTACACCTGTAATGCTGTTGTTACTCTTGTGACTTAGACACACTTCAGTGCTCTTATCTAAAGGTTAGGGTCTCTCACTTGTACTACTCACATTCATTGTAGCAAACTTTTCATTTCCTTACATAGTCTATGTCAAGTCTTCTAGATCAAATCTCAAGACTAGCATAATCACCCTCATGCTACCATTCTGTGGATTGTGAAACTCATCTCAAATTCAAGCCTAATGTTCATTACTAAAACCAAATATCAATACGATGGCTTGCCTACGAAGTTCTATACCTCATTACTTGATCAGTTCTATAACCTTCTGATCATCATTACCCTCTCAAGCAAATCATAAGCCTATCCTACATCTATCACTTTATGTATACTTCTGCTCTTCTGTTTAACCGTAACACTTGGTCATTACACACACATAACACTTCACCACAAACTCCATTCTAGCTACCAAACACCCTACCTCGTATGATGGAATATTCACAACTCATCACTTCTTAGTCTACCCATAGGGAAAACTCTTCATTAATAACTTACTACGTGCATAACTATAGTGACATAATTTGCCAAAAAAAACCCATCTTCCTTTCTTAGATCGCTAAACTTCTACATACTTTTTTCTTAACTTAAGGGGCACTCTTTACTACTACTGCCCATGATCTCATAGCTCATGCTGCTTTTTTGGGTGAAAATACTACCAAAGCTCTAAACATATTTTCTCATAAGGATCTCAGCTGAAACAAGGCTTAGGAAAGAGAGTATAACTTGATTTTACCTCAAACACATGAATCACATGAATATGAGTGCATTCCTCTTAAACTCAACACTTAACTCACTCATGGGCTTATGTCAAGCCCCTCTAAAGTCTCATGACTCCATCAATATTTTTCTAAGAGTAACTCATTGATAAATAATTGACTTTGCATTTCAACCACCTTAAGTATGACAGGTAGTCGAATGAATGAATCTGAGGAACACATGAGTAAGAGTAAAATCTCTAGGACATAGCTTTATTGCGCGATTAAGAGTATGAAAGAAGGGAAACTTTTCTTAAATGTCTATAGTCACTTATTTATAGAAGTGGGGCCCTCACAACAACACATAAGATCCTACATGACACGAATTTATAGATACCCTAGGACTCTTGAACTCTATACTTTGATACCAAGTTTTTCACGACCCGAGCTTACACCCTGGACATGGACGACACTCGAGAACCATTTCTTGTCCCCAAGCAAACCCTCATCCTGGTTGACTTCAAGGAACACTAACTCAAGCATATAACACCTAAAAATGAATAAAAATCCAGGAAACTTAAATACAAAGCCTTAACTAAAAAGAAAACTCCGAATAAAATAAATTATTCCATTCGCTATAAAATAGGCAACTTAAGTCTTTAAAAAATTTAATAAAACAAATTAACAGACTTCTGAAACTCTACAATCTATCTATGAAGCCTCTAAATGACAAAAATGGAAGCCGGGACAAGACTCACGACATCCGAACAAAACTGAAAAGTAATGAAATCCTTCAGAACTAAGGAGGCTCACCATAGCTAACTCGAACTCCATATGGTATCAACAAAGCTCTTTTGAATGATCCCGAAGGATTCAGGCCAAGTGACTCAGTACGAGCATGTAAGGGGAATTCTAAAATATAAACATATGATTGAACTTCATAACAAACGAAACATACTTAACTCTTCCCAAACTCACTCAACTCAACTCAACTTAAGAATAATATACTCTACTCAAAGGATCTCAACTCAAGATACTCAACTCATGATACTCAAGGATAAAACAATAGTAAAAAATGCAATATATATGGAAAACTGTAAATTGTAGAGAGCAAATCAATGTATTGAAAAGTATAATAATACTCAATTTATATATAAAATACAATATAACTTTGTGCGAGTTTCTCTAACCGACAACCACCACTATAAGCCTAAGTGATGATACAAAAGAACTTTAATGATACTACTCATTTGAAGAGTGCTTAACTAAGAGGTTTGATGCAAAATTATGAGCATGAACTACCTAACTCAAGGACTCAAAATACTTCTCATCTTAAGATTGTTCGACCTATAGGGTTCATGCAGAATTATGGGCATGAATAACTCAACTCAAGGGCTTCATGGGTAACATGTAGTAGTCCCATAAGTAGGAATATAATCTCAAAAGGATTAGGAACTCAATACTCAAGTCTTAGACTTTGAAGATAACTCCTCTCAAAGAAACTTAGTTGAGTGAGTTCATGCATAATTTATGGGCATGAACGACTCGACTCAAGAATCTAAATAACAATATGAAACTCAGGTATACAACTCTTCTCATTCTCATACTTACTTTCTCAATATTCATTTAAAAATTAATAATTAGGAATAGAATATTTAAAGAACTATGAACTCAAGAACTCAAATCAACATATCTCAATAACACTCAAATTTAGGGGTAGAATCATATATTTCTCTTTTACTGATTGAATATAGATGTAAGGCGTGATGACAAATTAGTCCAACACTATGATAGGCTTACAAACCTGAAAGAACAAGGTTCTTGAATAATCTTGATGACGAACCTGATTAGATTAGTTGAAACCCTAACTTGTAGGTAAACGATGAAGCAAATCTTTTTTTGAGATTCTTGAATTAGTTTCTTGAAATCTCAATGACCAATATTTATTATTTCATTAGTGATTCATAATTGAATGGAGGAACTTGAGTCATAAAGAATGAAATTCTTGGAGAAAACTTGCCTTGAAGAAGAATCTTGAATGGAGTCTTCTACTTTGATTATTTCTCAGGGTTTTGCCATAGGGTTTGGGAGAGAAGAAAATGATGGATCAAAAGATAAAAATATGATTCTTTTGAGTCTTTTAGTAGTCAAGAAATTCGTTTAGGATTTTCTTGGATGCAAAAAGACAAAAACAACCAACCCCTTTTAATGTTTCCCGTCAGCTAATTCGTAACAACACTGTATAGGTTAATAAAATAGTCATAACTTTACTCATATAATTGAATTGACGTGAAATAGAGGGAGTTTGAAAGTAGATCTAAATACTTTTAATTTAATAGGTTATGACACATAAATATTTATATTCTAAGAGATATGGTCGTTTGAAGTTGTCCCAAATAGAATCTTACATCAAAATTTATCAAGAACACATCAAGAACTTAAATCCTTAAATTTCAAGAACGAAATTATGCTGAATAATTCATGATTGGCGTGTGGGTGAATGAATACAATACTATGGAAGCTTACATACCTTTTTGGGATTAAACCCATGGCGAAATTCCGCAACAAGACGCAAGAATCTCGACGAACGCTTGACTCTCTCCTCTTTTTTTCTCTTTTCTCTTCTTTTCTCTTCTTGAACTCTTAACTAAGACCCTAGGAAAATATTAGAATTATAAAACTAAACCTAATAAGATCAGACCCTTAAAACAGTAGTAACAATGATTTGAATCTGATTTTTTAAGGAAAATACCAAAATACCCCTTAATATTTTCGACTAACATTCCTTAACTGGACAATATAACTTCAAAAGGTCATATCTCATTATCCGAACTCAGAACTTAGCAAACTCAGCGGGGTTGGAAAGATAATTCAGAGAACTTACCTAAGGTATATTGTACCACACCTAAGGTATCTTGTACCACATATTTTTAGAGCTCAAGGTGCTAGTGACCTGAACTTAATACTAAAGAAATTTTAAATTCCTTGGCAAAAACTTACTCACTACGAAGGATGGTTCGAGTTTTAGTTCAAAAATTTTCTGGGGGGTTACAAAAGCATTCTAAGAAAAACTTTCATTATAGTAATTTAGATATATCACGAAATTTCAAATTAAATTGAAACTCTATTTCAAATTTGGCAAATAGTTAATAAAGCTTGCTAAGAACACTTGAGAGGAAAAAACTAAAACTATTATACACATCAGAAAATGAACATATCAAAATAAATAACATTAGAAATAATAAATAATATAATAACTAAAGCAAATTAAGCAATAGGTAATACTAAGATCCAAGTATGTTGAGTTTTTATTCTAAACAACATAAATATAAAATGTCATTAAACTAGAAGAAGGAAATCAAAGGTTTTAGTGATAAAATTTTCTATGAATACAAGGAGATTAATAAAATCAAACATCTCGATACTAGAGATGGAATGATCAGTCTAATCTTCCTCCTCATCCTTACCACCAGCGGCGGCGACCTTTTTGAAGAGCAATTAATCTTGTTAGACAGAAAAATGTTGTGAATATTTGGAATAACACTACCATTCGGAATCGTTACATCTCTTAGAAATTGAGACAACTCATCATCAAACCTAATATCTAGCTAAATATTCCTTGGAATGATCCGAGTCTTTTTGTCATTCCTCGCTGCAATCCAGTCAGTTCAAGCACCAACAAACAATCACATATATGTAAAATTTAGTAATCACAAACCCTAGAAATTTGACATATCAAAAAAAAAGAAAAAAAGAGAAGGAACTTGAGAAATTCACCTCAGTTGCAAGGTACTCAAGAACATCAGCCAGGAATACCAGAGCTCCGACACCAAAACGTTTGGCATACTTCCCCACTTTGAGGAATCGGGCGATACGAGCCAGAGGGAATTGGAGAACAACTTTTTCGCTATGAGAAATAGACTTTTTTTAGCATTTGAACAAAGATTTTCCTTTTACCGACCATTGATCTTTTTCACTTCATAAAGAATAAAAAAGTTCTGTTTTTTGATCTATAGAAATAAGAGACAAATGAAGCAGAAGAATTGAACTATTGTGTGTGTATGTGAATTCTAAAAGTAATTTATTTTGGTATTTCTAGCCCACATAAGTTATAATCAAGCCAATGAGAAGACAATCACGAGGATTGAACCCGTACGCCGTTGGATTAAGGAGCGAATCAACTGTGGATAAAGATGTTGACATATTTAATCATTTTCAAGGATTATAATAAGTTTATTTCCAAAAATAAAGGATTATGATGTGTTTGTTTCCAAAATAAGTGAATATTATGATATGTTTGTTGATAAAAAAAAGGAGCTATGATGTCTTTAATTATTTCCCAAAAAAAAAAAAAAGACAGAAGGGATTATGATGAGCTTGTTGCTCAAAAAGAGAGGGGCCATTTTATTATTTAAGATTTGGCTTTAAAAGACCTTTGAACATACTTGAAGTTTTACAACATATTAAGAATAATTTGTATAATGAAAGAAGATGACGTATTTTAAATGACTAACTTATTATCAGCGTGACATGCCTAGAAATAACAGTAGCCCTCATTTATAAAACTATAATAGGTTATAATAATTTTTTTTTAAAAATATTGTGTATTGTTTATATAAAATATAAAGTTTTCATATGAGAGGAAATAATTTTAGAAGTTTAACAAATCTAGAATACTATAGTCTCAAAAAAGATTAAATGAATTGACTATGATAAAGTTTCATTAAAACACAAAATAAAATTGAAGGTCTCCATTTGAATTTGGCTTTAGGACAATGTTTGAGCCCGCCTGATTATTTTCTAAGGATTGAGCAACGAAAATATACACTACAAATCATACTTTCAACACAAGTATCAAATATATATATACTAGTTTCACGGCATGTGCGTTGCACGCGTGTATACGATGCTGTAAAATAGAATTAATATTAAAAAATTAAACAATTTTAGTAAATAATTTTGATTGATGAACATAGGACAAGTGTTTTTAAATGATAAATACAAATTATCATAGAGTTACTTGTATTTTGAGATCAAAATATCCAAATATCATTGAAACATTTCAATATACATTCAAAGATTAAGTATGGAGAGAAAGTGACATATCTTAGTATTATTTTTTACTTCACTAAATTTTGTAGCAAATCTAGCCAAGAGAATTCTAAAAAAATATCAATACAAAAAATGTCACCAATAGTCTTTACTCTTGAGGTTATGAACATAAATTATGGACATCATTTAAATATAATTTTTCTCTTAAATATTCATATTTGGAATATAGTATTTGCATGACACTAAGGATTACTATAATTATTTCGATATTTTATCTTTATACACAATTTATCTTTTACTTGTTGTCTAATGAAAGTATCTAGTATCTTATAGAAGTTGTATCTTGATATAAAATATTAAACTTTTGAAATAATAAAAATTAATAGATGAATAAAATTTAATGCATTTTTTTTAATAGAATCTTTAATTCGGTTTAAGTTTATTTTATGATCAATTACTATTTTCTTATCTATTTTTATGTAGCTAGCAAGGAGTGTATCTTGTGACATACCAAGGGAAATTCAAATGAACACAAAATAACAGGAAATTCATAATTAAAATATTCCATACTCAATATAAATACTAAAAAGATAAAATATATAGAACGATACATAGCCAATGAAGAACGAAGAAGAAAATATATGATCATGCTATATTGAGATCAAAATTACCAGGTATCATTGAAACATTAAATATGTAGAGAAAGTGACATTTATTAAGTAGTAGTATTTTTTACTTCACTATATTCTACAAGAAAATCTAACCAACAAAATTTTAAAAAAAATATCAATATAAAAGATGTCACTAATAGTTTGTCCTATTAAGGTTATGAACATAAATTATGGACACCATTTACGTATAATTTTTTTCTTAAATATACATATTTAAAATTTAGTATGTGCATGACACTAAGGATTACCATAAATATTTCAATATTTTATCTTTATACGCAATCTATCTTTTACTTGTTCTGTAGAGAAAGTATCTAGTATGTCATAGAAGTTGTATCGTGATATAAAATATTAAACTTTTTACATAATAAAAATTAACAGATGAATAAAATTTAAAGTATTGTTTATAAAATCTTTAATTTGATTTAAGATTATTTTATGATCAATCACTATTTTCTTATCTATTTTTAAATAACTAGCAAGGAGTGTATCTTGCGACATACTACTTTCTCAAATTAAAATGAACACAAAATCACAGGAAATTCATACTTCAAAAATTTCATACTCAATATAAACATTAAAAAGAAAAAAATATATGCAATGATACATAGACAATGAAGAAGGAAGACGAAAATAAATGATCATGCTATATTCACTATAATGTTTCATTAATTAAAATCTCTTGCCACCACCACTTTACTTTCTCCATTAATTTTTACTTACATATATATTAAAAGATAATTATTATCATGACTATATTCTATTTTTGAAATTGTAGGGTTCCGTCGTTATAGAAAAGCGAATGGGAAAACTTTTTGGATCGGAAAACTTTTTCATAGTAACTTGAAATTTCCCAACCTAGTCCAGATTTGAACGAAATCAGATTCATCAAGGCGTAGGAAAATGTAACACCCAGAAAATTAATAGGTAAAACTAGAGCCTTACGTATGAACTTTATAAATTTATGTATAAATTAGAGATATAAAAAAGTTCAAAAATTTGACTAAGTATAAGTTTAAGGGAGGATTCAAGGAAGCAGAAAGGATTCACCTTCCTTAGAAGATTCCTCGAACCAATGCCTTAGCTAATTTTGACTAAGTATATTTTCAAGAGAGGGTTCAAGGAAGGTAAAAGCCTTCACCACCCTTAGAAGCTTCTTTGAACCAATGCCTTAGTTTTTTGGGGGCTATACACGTGAGGGTAAGGAAAAAAAGAGGACCCCACCGAATGCGGACCACCACGCGTAAGGGTTGCATTAACATGTGGGCAGTGCACGTTTTCAAGTGGGGCCCACTGCCATGTACTCTATTGTAGACTTAAGCCTTAGCTTTAAAAAGCTAAAGGCAAGTCCAAGGGTGGGTTTAAGGAAGGTACATCAATTCAAGGTCCTTAAAAACTCCCTTGGTATTATATATATATATATATATATATATATATATATATATATATATATATATATAATATAAATAGGACATTTGAATACTCCCATGGATATGCCTTTGATTTAAAAGGCCAAATGAAAAGTCCAAGGGAGGGTCCAAAGCTAGTGGACCACTTCAAGGACCTTAAATACTTTCTTAAACATTTAGTTTTTTGGCTAAGTCCATCTGTGCAAGGACGTTTTCATAAATATTTTTTTTAAGTTAAATTAGAAAGTCAGTGTATTTTATATTATTTCTAAATAAATATATAAGGAATTTTATATTAAAATATTCCCAAACTAAATCACTTTCACAAAGAACACTTCAAATCAAAAAGGTCATCTTCCTCCCTAAAAAAAATTCTCTCTCTAGAAATCCAAGAAGAAGAAGAGAGAAATTGAAGCTCGGCTGGACAAAATGAAGTGTTTTTCATCACTTCTTCAAGGATTCATAAGCAAAGTATGGTAATTTTCATCTTTGGGTAGATTTCCCCCAGAGAGCTCCATCCTTCAAAACTTGACTTCAAAACTTTCAACTTTCCCCAGTTTCAAGGGTTTTGTAGAATGATGTGGGCTTCTTCCAAAAACAATTTTTATGTTGAATTAGGTTGAGGGGTGATTGAATTGATGATTTATGGATGAATTTTGGTAAAATTCCCCCAAGAACTGATGGATCCCCTATATTGCAAAATTGTGACCTTAGTATGGGTAATTGATTCTAGAAACATGTAAATAGGTCTTGTTGTGATCAATTCAATTCATTGATAGTGGAATATGATGTAATTACATGATCTCAATATGATTCTATTTGTATTATTGGTTAACCTAAGATTCTAAGGTGAAATTGATATAGCCTAGGGTTAAGTCATGAAAGAGGCAAATTGAGGGGTTAAATGTCATCTTCTTAGATTGATGAACTTCTTGGTCAATGGCCTTAGACTAGATCACCTAGATATGAATCTCTTATTAAGGAATCATGTAGACATGAATTATCTTGATTATGCTTACATTGATTATGTTGTTCCAACAGCCCAACTTCCAAAGGACATAACTCACTTATACAAGCTCAAAATTGCACAAAATTGGTAGCTTCGGAAAGATTATTCCAAGAACTTTTCAACTATATGTGAAAGTACATCTAAATCATCTTGAGATAGAAGTTATGGCCATTTGAAGTTGACCAAAAACTCATTTTTTTCATAATTTAAACAAATTTTTCAGATTTTTATTATTTCCAAAAATAACTATTACCATTTCTTACCTTCTTCCTAACTATTTCAAATTGCGAGATGTTACAAGTGAGTAATTTCTTTGATGCATTAATATCCCTTGATCAGATTAGAAAATTCTATTCCAAGAAAGTATTTTAGGCCTCCCATAGTCCTTCATTTTGAATACTTGTTGTAGCTTTTGTTTTTTTTCTCAATCCACTCCAATCTATCCCCAGTTACCAACATGTCATCAACATAGACCAACACTATTACAGTTCCATGTTCAGACTTTTGTATGAATAGTGAATAATCATACTGACTCTGTTTGAATCTGAGGTTCCTCAAAGCTTCTGTCAACTTGGCTTTCCACTGCCTTGTTGTCTATTTCAATCCATACAAGGATTTGATGAGTCTACACAGTGGTTTCTTCTCCCACTGACTCAAAAATCCTTGAGGAAGTTTCATATATATCTCATCATAAAGGTCACCTTGTAAAAATGCATTATGCACATCCATTTTGATGAATATGCCAATGTTTAGATGCTGCAATAGCTAGTACTGTC
Source organism: Solanum sitiens (assembly GCA_016801875.1). Classification (NCBI taxonomy): domain Eukaryota; kingdom Viridiplantae; phylum Streptophyta; class Magnoliopsida; order Solanales; family Solanaceae; genus Solanum; species Solanum sitiens. The sequence continues at coordinate 1,020,612 of JABWTJ010000155.1, forward strand.
CTTACAGTCTATATTTTAACTACAGGAGAGAATGTTCCCTCATACTCAATGCCCTCTTGTTGAACGTACCCTGTTGCAGCTAACCTTTCTTTGAACGTTTCTATTTCACTAGATGCTTTATACTTTATCTTGTATACCCACTTGCATCCTATTGGCTTCTTTCCTTCTGGTACGCTTACTATGTCCCAAGTGTGATTGTCTTGTAGTGCAGAGTTTTCAGCCTTCATAGCTTCAATCCACTTAGCATGTTTAACAGCTTCTGAGTAAGTTTTTGGTTCTGTAACAGTAGAAAGCTGATACGTAAGCCTGATATTTAGGTGTTACTTTGTCATATGAAAAGTAATTAGAAATAGGATACACAGTGTCCTGATGATATTGAGTTAATGATGTGAAATCCTTCTGCGGGTTGTTGACCCTCCTGAGTCATGGTTTGTGAATAACCATTATTACCTGTATCTTCATCAGTGTGAGCAACTTCAAGATTAGAATTAATACTATCAGAATTAATACACATAAAAAAATCAAAAGGATCAGAATTAACCAAGCCTTGTGTTACAGGATTCAACTGTTGAAATAGTGGTGGATCTACTGTTTTAAGAATAAAAGGGAATTCATTTTCTTTAAATACTACATCCCTGTTAACAAAAATGGATTTAGTGTGTAAGTCAAACAATATGTTGCCTTTTTGTACTTCTGAATAACCCATAAACTCTGTTGTTCTAGTTCTGGACTCCAACTTATTAGTTTGATTTACTATTTTTGCATAATTCAAACATCCTAACACTCTCATGTGTAACAGTGAAGGCTTGCGATTATATAACCTTTCATAGGGGGACATTCTTATCACATAATATGGTAGTATATTAATAAGATACACAACAGTAAGAACACATGTCCCCAAAACCTTATTGGTATGCTTGCTTGTAATCTAAGAGCTCTTGTGACCTCCAAAACATGTATGTGTTTCCTCTCAGCTACACCATTTTGCTGAGGGGAATAGGCACATGTTCTTTGATGAATTATTCAAAGATTGTAAAATATGGTAGTGCATGTTTCATTTATAAATGCAGTGTCATTATCGGTTCAACAAATCTTCATAGTTTTATTAAACTGAGTTTTCAGATATACAGTAAACTGATGTATTGTTATTCAAGCTTCAGATTTTAACTTAAGTAAATAGATCCAAGTCATTCTTGTGTAGTCATCTACAATAATAAAAAAATTACTTGTTTCCATCAGTAGTGGGAGTTTTATAAGGACCCCAATTATCCATATGAATTATATCAAAACTACTTGCAGATTTTATACAACTAGCTGGTGTAACGATTGGGTTCAGTCGTTATAGAAATGCCAACGAAGGAAAAATTGGGGACAGAAAAACTTTTTCATAGTATTATGATTTTCTCAACCTTGCCCATATTTGGAGGAAATTGGAGTCATAAAGGTGTAGGAAAATCTGGTAGTAATCGGGTATAGTAAATATGATTTTGATTTCATGAATAGATAGATAACTCGTTAAGGAATCCGTATGACTTTACGCAATTGAATTTGGATAGGTATATCTCCAGGAATTGATCTTAGCGTTAAGAGTATTTTCTGAGCATATTGGGTTAAAAGTGTGTTGTGAAAAGGGGGAATGGAAATTCTTTTGAGAAGCTTCTGTCTCGCTTTGTGCTGCTATAGCGGGAGTTATGCCATTGTAGCGGGATGCTGGGCGCTGTGGCGGACGAGACGGGACATAAAGTAGTAGATTTTTGGGGAAGGCTAACTATTTCAAAAATGCCGTTGTAGAGGGATTTCAGGCCGCTATAGCGGCATCGCTACAACAGGATGGGTGCCATTGTTGCAAGACAGGTGCAAATTAAGTTAATAAAACCCCTAATGTAAGATCCCGAAAATGACTTAGGTGAAATAGAGCCTAACATGGTTGTCATCATGGTCTAAGGTCCTAAATAAGTCTATAATGTTGTATTGAGGCAGTAGCTAAGAGTTTAGGTGCATTGGAAATCAAATTTCAAGGGACGACCAACACGTTCGACGACTAAGTCACCTAAGTGCCTCATATGTGGTTCTATGTGTTTATGTGTGGTTCATGAGGTTTTAAGGTCCTTAAATTAGTTATTATGGTATATATAGGCAGTGTGTCAATTTTCGTGAAGTTTGGAGTTCAAACGTTCAAGAACGTCCATGACGTTCGAAAGATGTGCCTTAAAATGACCTTGTGTGTCTAGGCATGTTTCGTCAAATTTTACATGTTCGTTTTGGATGAAATTCATGTGGGAGGTCCTAAACTAGTATACGAGCATTTTTGGATTGGAAACGTCCGGGAAAGTATCCCCAAGGACCATCCAAGGGTCCTTGAGAAAGACCCAAAGTTGGTGCCAAGGCTGCCCAAGACAGCCCAAACCACGGAGGCAGTCGACGCCCAGTGGGTCAATCGAAGCCCCGTTGGTTGGGTCTCGTCGTTTGGGACTTAGCTTGGGGGAAGGAGGGACCAAAGACAAGCCTCAGTCCCAGACCACGGACCAGCAGGACGGTCTGTTGGTCCAAGGACGGGCCGTCGATGGTCCTCCGTCTGTGAGGACTGTCCCTGCGCAGGTTCACTGCCAAGTTGAGGGGTGAAATGGGAATTTCACCACACTTCCAAATAAGAGTATTGACGGTTCCTAAGGGGTCTTTTGGGTATTTTAAATGTGTATTTAAGTCTTTAACACTTAGAAGATTTCATTCTTCAAAATCAAAACCCCAAAATCCCTTAGAAATTCCTTAAGACTCCATCGAAGCCAAAATTCAAGAAAGAGCTTGGATTGGTGATTTGAGTGGAGATTCTTCATCAAATTGGAGGATTAACATTGTTAAGGTATGGTTTTTGATCCTTGAAACTCGTTTCATCAAGGATCTCAACTTCCAAAGATGTTTTCTAAAGTTTTCAAAGTTGAACTTGACCTATTTCATGATCTACCATGGGTTCTTGCATTAATGGTTTTTAATCATTTTTTAGTGATTGAATTGTTGTTATTAAGATGATTTTAACTCAGTTAACCTATGAACCCATGTAATTGATGAACCCTAGTTTTTTGACTAATTTATGGGTTACTTTATATTGTTCTAATGTTTATGAATTAATGTGTAGTTTGTTATGGGCTATCTAAAGATGTAAGAATTGTATTCAATTGATATCTAATTGGTCTTAGATTGATAAATCTATATTGAATTGACTTAGATTCATTGAGTATTATGATTTATGCATTGAATTCATGGGTAAGGGCCTTGTGATGTTGAATTGGGTGATTTAGCATTGGATTAAAGTGTTGATGATAGAGTGGTGGTACGCTGCCCTATTTCACTTTATTTAATGTTAATTAGACTTCAATTATATGTGATTGGTAAGATCCACTTATAGTGGCGGTGTTATGTGAATTGATGTGGCCTTGTCGGCGTTATTTTAAGTATTATGATGATCATGGCCTTGTCGGCACTACTTGAAGTAATATGAATATTTGTGTAGTCGATTATGTGAAGTTTGATCATATATACCTATGGGAAGTAATGTGAAAGTATGTGTTTCTTCTATTGATATTATTTAGGTGATCATGTCAGACTAATGACTATGTGTTGTGTGTAGTCTTAGAGTTGAATGCATGATTGTTCCTTCTTGACTATATGAGTCTATAATGGTTATATTGATGATGATAGAGTAGTGTATAGGATGAACTTAACATGGTAATATTTGTTCCTATGTGCTTCTATAATGACATGTAAAATGTGCTAAAGTGAAGTAATGTTGTGTCTTGTCTAGGTTGACTCAAGTGCCTTACTTGATGCATGTATGAATATGAATATGTGATGTCTTGAATTAGGAAGCTAAATTGTATTAGTCTTGAGTGAATGAATGTTAGGTGAGACCTTGCATGATGATAAGAGGGTCCTTTATGTGAAACCTTGAACCTAGTGGTAAGGTTATGAAACTTGAAGTCGAAAACCGTAATGGTATCCTTCATGTAATAAATGATGGACTTAATGTTGATTGGATGGATCGGCATCTTATCAATCCTTAGGAAAGTCGTGATGAGCTTCTTGTCGCCATAGTGAGGTAGCCCTAGTGGACCTTTCTTTGGTAGGGTAAATGTAATTGGGTTATGAACTTGATATGGAACCCTTTTGTATGAACCTTAATGTGATTTAATCTATGAGAATGAAAGCTAGCACTGAGTGAGTATGAGAAGGGAAGTAGTTCTAGTTAAAATATGAGACTATATTACAAAGCATGCCCTTCATATTCCTTAACCATGTGCCTACATGGGATGTGTCCAAGTTCTACCATTGGCAAGTAGAACAACCTCATCGGAGTAGGATAGAACTCTGGACTCAATGTTTTGCTACCATGGTCTATGTCAGTTATTGCCTGTTCTCATCATTTGGGATACCTATTAGCATTAGAGAAGTTCTATGTGGTTTAGGTGGTGGTATGGGACGCTATCTAGACATTGCACAATAGGCTTTGAAGGTGTTAGTAAGAGTCCCTAGGTCTTCTCCAAGACCATTACTTGAATGTCCTTTATGTGATGAATGTGTCTTAATGAACTAATGAACTAATGACTTAAGTTAGTAAGTATGTAAATGAATGAGTACCTAACCTAAAGTGACTTAAGGATTCCTTAGCTAAAGTATGAAGAGGGCGTATGGGCTGATCTCTTCATGTCTTATCTCTGGAAGTCTTGAGAATGACTCTAGTTAGGGAAGTTGGTTGTTGTGTTTGACATGATCTAAACTTAGGAAGTCTTAAGGATTATTTAGGTAACCTTGAAGAGGGTGTATGGACGTTCTCTTCTAGGAGTACTTAAGTAAGTCTCTTGATAACCTTGGTAAGGGAGATTTTCATGTCCTATATGTTATGTATGTTGGTGTATTGTAGGTGTGTATGTGTCTCATTATGAGCAACATTGAGGATCGTTTAGGCACACTTAGAGAGGGTGTATGGGCAGTCTCTCTTTGTGTGAATTAAATGAATCTTAGGATAGCTTTTAGTGAGAAGACTACATGCTATAAAGTGTTAAAAAGGGAAGGAAAGCACTTCACTGCTACAGTGAAGCAATTCACTGTAACAGTGAATTGAGTTACTGTAAAGTGACTCCTTAAAATAGAATAATTGTTCTAAGTGAGTTCTTATGTGTTTCTAAGTTGATAAATGTTGTTCTTATGATTATATTACGATTTTTAAATAAAAAGATGCATATTTCCAATAAATGTCCGTTTTCATGATTTTTATGCATTATGCCATACTTAGTACATGTGGTTGTACTAATCCATGCTTTTATCTATCTCTATAGTTCTTGGTAGGTGATGAGCGTTTGGGAAGTATGACTTGGACCGTAGCATTGTTCAAGAGAAGTTGAAGTATGTCCTCATTTGACTCGAGGCATATATGTCTTTTATGTTTCTTTTATGAAGTATTGTAATAGACTTAGTAGTACTATGTTTTCTAATTCTTATGGGCCGTGTCCCAAGTACTCTTGTGTCTAAGATGATGAGATTGAGACTTAGTATTTCCTATTACTTTTATATGAAAGAGTTTTTAAGACTATGATATGTTTTGTGAAAAGTTTTAATTCTGCACTACTTTTCACTATGTATATGCAATGAATGATATGAAAGGGCTGGTATAAGACCTCCGAGAGGTCGAGTACGCTGGTTACAATCCGAGATTGTGCCCTAACTTCTAGGGTGTGGTCTTGGGATTTGACAAAGCTTGGTATCAGAGCATAGGTTGGTGAAAGTAGTCTTAAGAATCAAAAAGTCTCATCAAGTCACGTCTAGTAGAGTCTCGACCATCGATGTGAGTGGCGACACATCTATGGGCGAGAGACTATAGGACGATAGAGTTTCCCTTATTTTCTACTCCTATGTCGTGCGGTAGAGTAATGTTATCAGTATCCTTCTTAATGTGTTTCCTTGTGTTTCTAGGAGATGAATACTAGAAGGATGGCTGCTACAAGGTTGGAGGAGGAGAGGTTGAATGAGGAGATTCCTCCTCAAGTTGAGCAAGTTCCTCAAGATGGGCAAGGAGTCCAAGGTGCTCAAGGTTCTCAAGTGCCTCCCCAAGGTGATCATGCCCCTAATGTGAAAGGAGGTAATGAGGTTCCGGTGGTTCCCCCGAAATTGACTAATCAAGAGATTAGAGAGGCTTTGATTGCTTTAGCCCGAGACGTAACTACTCAAGTGAATTTGAGTATGGTGCCTAGGGTTGTGGAGAGCACTATGACCTCTAGGTTGAGAAACTTTGTGAGGATGAAGCCTCTGATCTTTCTTGGCTCTATGGTAGATGAGGATCCCCAAGAGTTACTTGATGATGTGTACAAGGTGTTGAGTGCTATGGGGGTTACATCTAGGGAGAAGGCGGTGTTGGCTTCATATCAATTGAGGATGTCTCTCAAATTTGGTACACTCAATGGAAGGATAATAGGCCGGTGGAGTTGTATCCTATTGAGTGGGAAGAATTTAAGGAAGCTTTTCTAGGTAAGTACTTTCCCCGTGAGAGGAGATAGGTTAAAGTAGAGGAGTTTATCAATCTCAAGCAAGGCAATATGAGTGTTTAGGTATACTCTTTGAAGTTCTCAACCTTGTCTAGATATGCACCATCCCTAGTGTCGAATCCAAGGGATGAAATGAGTCATTTTGTGACGGGTGTAGCCGATCTAGTGAGGGAGGAATGCCGTACGGCTATGCTACATGATGATATGACCTTAGCTAGACTCATGGTTTATGCCCAATCTATTGAAGAGTCTAAACTTAGGAGGATGGCTAGAAACTTGAAAAGGAGTGGTGCGAGTGATCAAGGGCAACATAAGTCCAAAAAGAGGGTTAACACTCAAGAAGAATCTAGGAGTGCTAAGTTCAAGATTGAGAAAGGAGGTAGTTCTCAAAATGGACAACCTACAAGTGCCACTTGTGGCAAGAAACATTATGGTGAGTGTCTATTGGGTACCGGTAGTTGCTTTGGATGTGGAAAAGATGGACACAAGGTGAGAGATTGTCCTAACATTGCTTCTAGGGGAAAAGTGGGTAAGAAGGCTTCTCCTAATGTTCCAAAGGAAGATGCTCCAACAAGGAGGCATTTCTATGCACTCCGGACTAGAGGAGAGAAGCCAGATGAGAGTGATGATGATGTTGGTAAGTCTTATTTCTCTTGTTGTGATGGGGGTTCCTTCTAAGTGGGGGAGTATGGCTAGATAGATGTGCTAGTTTGTTGCATGTGCATGGTGTTTAGGAGTTTGGTTGAAATTGAATTTCATTAACTTCTTGCATTGTGTGTTTTATAAAGACTTTATCATGTGGTAAAAGATGTTTATATGATGTTACTTTGCATATTAGCATGTCCATATCATGAATTGCCTAAAATTTGCATTTTTAGAAAATTGGCCTAATTCACTGTAACACTGGACTGCTCACTGTAAAATTTTGAGCAATTGACTAATTGATTCTTTGGTCTATAATTGTTGTAATGTGGTTACAACTGATGTGTATAAGTATGATAATGAATACAAAATGAGTTTTTACTATTTGGAATGAAAGATGTGAGTTTTGTAGCATAATGAGTTATAGAATTTATTTTAGTTCTTGTTGTGTTGTAAATCTCTTGACTATGTGGAATTGATGTTTTCTCATTGATTGTGTGTTATATGGTTTGGTTTTGAGCTGCTAGTTTATTCTTTATTCTTGGAAGTGTTCGAAGAGTGGCAAGTGTCATTCGAGGACGAATGTTGCCCAAGTGGGGGAGAATGTAAGATCCCGAAAATGACTTAGGTGAACTAGAGCCTAACATGGTTGTAATCATGGTATAAGGTAATAAATAAGTCTATAATGTTGTATTGAGGCAGTAGCTAAGATTTTAGGTGCATTGGAAGTCAAACGTCAAGGGACGACCAAGACGTTCGACGACTAAGTCACCTAAGTGCCTCATATCTGGTTCTATGTGTTTATCTGTGGTTCATGAGGTTGTAAGGTCCTTAAATGAGTTATTATGGTATATATAGGCAGTTTGTCAAGTTTCGTGAAGTTTGGAGGTCAAACGTCCAAGAACGTCCATGACGTTCGAAAGATGTGCCTTGAAATGACCTTGTGTGTCTAGGCATATTTGGTTGAGTTTTACGTGTTCGTTTTGGATGAAATTCATGTGGGAGGTCCTAAACTAGTATAAGAGCATGTTTGGGTTGGAAATGTCTGGAAAAGTATCCGAAAGGGCCATCCAATGGTCCTTGAGGAAGGACCCAAAGTTGGTGCCAAGGCTGCCCAAGACAGCCCAAACCACGGAGGCAGTCGACGCCCAGTGGGTCAATCGAAGCCCCGTTGTTTGGGTCTCGTCGTTTGGGACTTATCCTGGGGTAAAGAGGAACAAAGACAAGCCTCAGTCTCAGAACACGGACCAGCAGGACGGTCCGTTTGTCCAAGGATGGGCCATCGATGGTCCTCCGTCTGTGAGGACTGTCCCTACGTAGGTTCACTGCCAAGTTGAGGGGTGAAATGGGAATTTCACCACACTTCCAATAAGAGTATTTTCAGTTCCTAAGGGGTCTTTTGGGTATTTTAAATGTGTATTTAAGTCTTTAACACTTGGAAGATTTCATTCTTCAAAATTAAAACCCCCAAATCTCTTAGAAATTCCTTAAGACTCCATTGAAGCCAAAATTCAAGGAAGAGCTTGGATTGGTGATTTGAGTGTAGATTCCTCATCAAATTGGAGGATTAGAATTGTTAAGGTATGGTTTTTGATCCTTGAAACTTGTTTCATCAAGGAGCCCAACTTCCAAAGATGTTTTCTAAAGTTTTCAAAGTTGAACTTGACCTATTTCATGATCTACCATGGTTTTTTTTAGTGATTGAATTGTTGTTATTAAGATGATTTTAACTTAATTAACCAATGAACCCATGTAATTGATGAACCCTAGTTTTTTGACTAATTTATGGGTTACTTTATATTGGTCTAATGTTTATGAATTAATGTGTAGTTTGTTAAGGGCTATCTAAAGATGTAAGAATTGTATTCAATTGATATCTAATTGGTCTTAGATTGATAAATATATATTGAATTGACTTAGATTCATTGAGTATTATGATTTATCCATTGAATCCATGGGTAAGGGCCTTGTGATGTTGAATTGGGTGATTTGGCATTGGATTGAAGTGTTGATGATGGAGTGGTGGTACGCTTCCCTATTTCACTTTATTTAATGTTAATTAGACTTCAATTATGTTGTGATTGATATGGTCCACTTATAATAGTGGTGTTATGTGAATTGATGTGGCCTTGTCGGCGTTGTTTTAAGTATTATGACGATCATGGCCTTGTCGGCACTACTTGAAGTAATATGACTATTTGTGTAGTTGATTATGTGAGTATGATCATATCTACCTATGTGAAGTAATGTAAAAGTATGTGTTTCTTCTATTGATATTATTTAGGTGATCATGTCAGACTAATGACTATGTGTTGTGTGTAGTCTTAGAGTTGAATGCATGATTGTTCCTACTTCACTATATGAGTCTATAATGGTTATATTGATGATGATAGAGTAGTGTATAGGATGAACTTAACATGGTAATAGTTGTTCGTATGTGCTTCTATAATGACATGTAAAATGTGCTAAAGTGAAGTAATATTGTGTCTTGTCTAGGTTGACTTAAGTGCCTTACTTGACGCATGTATGAATATGAATATGTGATGTATTGACTTTGGAAGCTAAAGTGTCTTAGTCTTGAGTCAAGTAATGTTAGGTGAGACCTTGAACCTAGTGGTAAGGTTATGAAACTTGAAGTCGAAAACCGTAATGGTATCCTTCATGTAATGAATGATGGACTTAATGTTGATTGGCTGGATTGACATCTTATCAATCCTTAGGAAAGTCATGATGAGCTTCTTATCTCCATAGTGAGGTAGCCCTAGTGGACCTTTCTTTGGTAGGGTAAATGTAATTGGGTTATGAACTTGATATGGAACCCTTTTGTATGTACCTTAATGTGATTTAATCTATGAGAACGAAAGCTAGCACCGAGTGAGTATGGGAAGGGAAGTAGTTCTAGTTAAAGTATGAGACTAGATTACAAAGCATGCCCTTCATATTCCTTAACCATGTGCCTACATGGGATGTGTCCAAGTTCTACCATTGGCAAGTAGAACAACCTCATCGGAGTAGGATAGAACTCCGGATTCCATGTTTTGCTACCATGGTCTATGTCGGTTATTGTCTGTTCTCATCATATGGAATACCTATTAGCATTAGAGAAGTTCTATGAGGTTTAGGTGGTGGTATGGGACGCTATCTAGACATTGCATAATAGGCTTTGAAGGTGTTAGTAAGAGTCCCTAGGTCTTCTCCAAGACCATTACTTGAATGTCCTTTATGTGATGAATGTGTCTTAATGAACTAATGAACTAATGACTTAAGTTAGTAAGTATGTAAATGAATGAGTATCTAATCTAAAGCGAATTCAGGATTCCTTAGCTAAAGTATGAAGAGGGCGTATGGGATGATCTCTTCATGTCTTATCTATGGAAGTCTTGAGAATGACTCTAGTTAGGGAAGTTGGTTGTTGTGTTTGACATGATCTAAACTTAGGAAGTCTTAAGGATTATTTAGGTAACCTTGAAGAGGGTGTATGGGCGTTCTCTTCTAGGAGTACTTAAGTAAGTCTCTTGATAACCTTGGTAAGGGAGATTTTCATATATATGTTATGTATGTTGGTGTATTGTAGGTGTGTATGTGTCTCATTATGAACAACCTTGAGGATCGTTTAGGCACACTTAGAGAGGGTGTACGGGCGGTATCTTTTTGTGTGACTTAAGTGAATCTTAGGATAGCTTTTAGTGAGAAGACTACATGCTATAAAGTGTTAAAAAGGGAAGGAAAGCACTTCACTGCTACAGTGAAGCAATTCATTGTAACAGTGAATTGAGTTATTGTAAAGTGACTCTTAAAAATAGAATAATTGTTTTAAGTTAGTTCTTATGTGTTTCTAAGTTGATAAATGTTGTTCTTATGATTATATTACGATATTTAAATGAAAAGATGCATATTTCCAATAAATGTCCATTTTCATGATTTTTATGCATTATGCCATACTTAGTACATGTGGTTGTACTAATCCATGCTTTTATCTCTCTCTATAGTTTTTGGTAGGTAAGGAGCGTTTGGGAAGCAAGACTTGGACCATAGCATCGTTCAAGAGAAGTTGAAGTATGTCCTCATTTGACTTGAGGGCATATATGTCTTTTATGTTTTTTTATGAAGTATTGTAATAGACTTAGTAGTACTATGTTTTCTAATTCGTATGGGCCGTGTCCCAAGTAATCTTGTGTCTAAGATGATGAGATTGAGACTTAGTATTTCCTATTACTTTTATATGAAAGAGGTTTTAAAAACTATGATATGTTTTGTGAAAAGTTTTAATTTTGCACTACTTTTCACTATGTATATGCAATGAATGATATGGAAGGTCTTGTATAAGACCTCCGAGAGGTCGAGTACGCCGGTTACAATTCGAGATTGTGCCCTAACTTCTAGGGTGTGGTCTTGGGATGTGACACCTAAATAACCTTATTTGGAAATTTTCGACTTTTAGAGCTAAAGAACGACCCCAGGCGACCCTAAATTGTTTTCCACAATTATTGAGGCTAAAGGTAAGTTTTGAAATCTTTGAATCTATTTTTCGATGCGTAGAACGTAATTGAATGGGTAACTATTGATGGGGAAGGGTATCTTGATAAAATTTACGGTGGAAACAACCCTAATCCAGACACTAGAGATCATGGGTATGATAATTAGTGATTTTTTTTTATTGATTTCCGTATGTTATTAATTGTTTGTAGACCAAGAACAAGCGGAACAAATCCGGAAAAGGAAGGATCAAGTTTCTTAGGGTTTCAAGCTTGGTTCAAGGTAGGTGATTATTGTGCTTTCAAGATTGTGTGATGTATGCATGTTCTTGTTTCATTGTGATACTTGTATGTATATGAATGTTGCGATATTGATCACACTTGTCGTAACTAAGATAGTTGAATGATGTAGCCATGAAATCATGATGTAAATGTATGATCTTGATGATATACTTATGATTGTGATTGCGGTATGTGAATGGGGATAGGATTGACATGTTTCGACAAGCTAACTGGGATCGGTTTTCACGTTCTCACATACCTTTGGATCGGTTTACCACATTCCGGGACAATATTGGATGGATTTCCATGTTTTGGCATACTTTGGGATCGATTTCCACGTCCCTGCAAGCTAACTGTTTGGGTTTGGGTTCCGTGAGAGGACTAATGATGTGATAAGCATGTGTAATGTGTTGTCGAATTGTCATGTTGGTAATATTGTATATGTTTATGTATGTGCATGTGATTATAATGTTGTTTGACTTGTTTAAACTGCACTCGTGGGATAGCCGCGTGATCCTACCAGCACACGGTGGTTGTGTACTAATTCTGCACTTGTTCTTATTTTTTTCTATCACAGGGCATCTTCAAGGAGCTATTGACAGACCTCACTTAGGAGACTATAGATCATTGCATTGACTTCAAGGGTGAGCCACATATTCCGGGCTTCCATGGAGTTCTCTTTCATCTATGTCCATAGTTTCCGAACTTAGTCATTGTTTAAGATAGTTGAATAGTTCATCAGTTGGGGATGCATCCCTTATTGTTTAGATTTACGGATCTTGTTAGATGTTTTGGTTAATTGACTTTCATACTCTAGGTATTCAAATTTTGCATTTGTTATTTAATCAACTTAATTTCCTTAGTTTTGGTCTAGTTGCTTGGTTTGGGTTGTAGTAGAGGTTCTCTCATCGAAGGTATATCGTCGGTGCCAATCTCGACGGTCTGGGTCGTTACAAAGTTGGTATCAGAGCCTAGGTTCATTGATCTCGATGTAATGAAATGAGTCTTATAGAGTTTCGCAGAACGCTACGTGGACGCCCTTACTTTTCTTCGAAAGGCTATAGGACTTTAGGAAATCTTCTTATATCTCTTGTCTCCTTTGTTTTATAACTTGATTCCAATTGGTATCTGTCAGTCCGAATCGGTATCTAACCTACTTCACTCTTCTATCTGCAGATGCTTAATACAGGGTTCAATGGTTTTCGTCACGCAGCCCCCCGTCAATGATCCATCTCAAGAACCTGCAGCGAGAGGTCGTGGTGGAGGCAGGGGTAGAGGTATGTCACGCCTCGAGCCTACACCCTAGGTGTGGCTGGAACTCAATAACCATTGCATTCCTCAAGCAAACCCTTGGCCTAACTTTCTTACTCAGCGAAAGATTTAAAAACAAGAAATATAACTCATGAAATAACTTGGATAATAACTTGCCTTAAAGCACGAAATGAAACGACCCTTAGGCACTGCTGAACTACTACTCTACTCTATGACTGGCTAAATAGGAATCTGAAACTTGACAACTCGAGTTATATAATCTATTGACGCATAACAGGCATGAAGATAGTCCATGCCTAGAATGACGTCAAAATCTACCATGTCTAACTCCATTAAGTCAGCCATGATGTCTTTTGTGATTGATGGAATAACAAAATCACGGTATACTCGCTTAGTTAGAATAGACTTCCCAACAGGTGTAGGAACACAAAAGGGTTTATAGTGTTTTTCAGGAATAACATCAAACTGATTTGCAACATAAGGGGTTATAAAAGATAAACTTGCTCCTTGGTCTAGCAAAGCAGAAACTTTGATCATACTAGTGACAACATCTTGAGAGTTCTCTTGCTCGGTATGACTAGTGATTGCATAAAGGCGGCTTGCTCCTCCGCCAGTACCGGAAGTAGTCCCTCTAGGTGAAGCCCTATCTGGTGGAGCAAGTGATGATGATTAGGCTTAATTGCCCATATTTTCACTACCTTGCTTGTTCTTAAAGCACTCTTTCATGAATTAACCCTCTTGCCCACACTTGAAACAACCTGTCTAGCCATCACAACACTTACCGGGGTGATTTCTACCACACTTAGCACATGCAGGATCCCGTTACCTCCCTGTGCCACACTACCTTAAGACTGTGTAGTACTAGATTTGGTGTTCAACGAATTTTGGCTCTTGTAATCACCCTTATTTTGGGTGCAGGTGCACTACTAGATGATGGAGCATGTCCCTTTTGCTTTTGCTGAAAGGACGAATGGTTCACATTACCTTTCTGCTTCCCAGACTCATTCTGTGTCTTCACTTTCTTACTTCTGAACTCTTCCCTGTCCCTCAGTTTCTCTTCATCAACCTGCTGCATATAAACTATCAACCTTGATATTTCAATGTCACCTATAAGCATCGCTGCCCTGTCCTCTTTGCTTGATAGACGGGCCAACCCAACAACAAATAAGCTCATTCTACTCCTCATGTCCTTAACCATTTCAAGAGCATAAAGAGATAGTTTGGTGAACTTCAACACATACTTATGCACACTTAGAGAATCCTGCTTAAGTGTAAGAAATTCTCATACCTTAGCCTCTCTCAATTCTCGGGGAAAGAAACGCCCAAGAAAGCTTTCTCAAAACATCCCAACTCACAGGTGGTGCATCCTTAGCTCTACCTCTTTCCACTTATCAAACCATGTCTTAGAAACATTATTCAGTTGATAGGCAACTATCTCAACTCTCCCAGTATCATCAACATGAATCACATCAAATACCTTCTTCAGTTCCTCAATGAAGTTTTCATGATCCTCAATAGTTCTTGAACCAGTGAAACTTGAAGGATTCATCCTCAAGAACTCACGAATCCTTGAAGTGTCAGCCTCTTCTTGTCGGCCCCTTTTTTCTGCCCAACCTGGTTAGTCACAACTTGTCTCAACACCCGGATGGGCCTCACTGAACTCAACATTGGTGACTTCGCCTTGAAGTTACACTTCAGGTGTATTAGGTAACCCTTCTCTTCAATATTTCTCCTAGTTAGACGACCTAAGACTGCTCATCGTGGAGGCATGATTATCTGAAAACACGCACAAGCACGAATTAGAGGGAAACTTTTTAGAGATAAAACTCTACACACGAAAATAGTGTGAAAGAAGTGAGATAATTTCCTAAGTGTTGCAGCCTCCTAATTATAGATGTGGCGTGCTTCACACCGATAAATAGGAATCTACATATATGGATTCATAGACTCCCTAGGACTCTTGGACTCTATGCTATGATACCAAGTTTTTCATGCCCCGAGCCTACACATTGGGTGTGGTTGGCACTCGAAAACCATTGTTGGCCTCAAGCGAACCCTTGGCCTGGCTTACTTACTTAGCGAAAGACTTAAATACAAGAGATATAATTCATGAAATAACTTAAAAGATAATAACCTAGAAAAAATGGCAACTCAAGTCTTAAACATATACAACTAAAATGAATAAGACTAAAGAACTAATACTATCTGTCTATGAAGCCTCTAAAACAAATGGGGATGTTGGGACATGACCCCCAATCATCCTAACAATTGAAAACTATAAAGATAGTGATGAAAAGAGTCCTATGGAATGCAAGGAGGCTCACCAACTGACTCTGAGATGCTCACTGGATCAATGATGCACTGAATGTCAATCCTAGTTACCTGCGTCTATATTATAAGAAGATGCAGGCCAACTCGCAGTAGTACATTGAATGTACGAGTATGCAAGTTGGAATGCTAAACAACATAGGCTTGAAAAGGATTGTGAAATAAACACTTACCTTTGCTCTCTCGACTCATGAATAACTTAACTCAAAATAAAATAATGAAACACATGCAATATATGAAAAGCTTTATGAAACAGTAAAAGCAACTGGGTTCATTAAAGAAGATACAGTACAAAACTCAACTTTACTCATATAATAAAGTAATATAGTTTCTATGGGAGATTCTATAATCGACAACCACCACTATGAGCCTAAGTGGTGATACAACGTCTTGCCCACACTCCAGAATTATCCTATACTTTGACATCATAGGAACACTTAACGTAGTGGATCCATTAGTCTATGCTAAAAGCATCTTAAGAAGTCATCTAAAAAGTATGATGCTTTACTACCCATGATGGCTACATGGTTTATGGAAACCAGAGTTAATATGAACTCGCATCCCCATATTGCTGCTCAATACTACTCCCAAAATATACTCAGCTCATATGTTTCAAAAAAAATCTTATTTCTTTGGTTTTAGATAATTATTTAAAACTTAGTTTAAAAGCTCTCTTGGAATCAATGTTCCCTTTTCTTGGTCAAATGTGAAAAGATTTATAAACTCTTTGAGAATACTTAGTTCGTTTATAGATTTTTGAGGAAATGAAATTTTCTTTTCATTCTTCACTTAACTTGAAATTTAAGTCATAAAAAAATTTAAAACGTTTGTTAAGAACTTTTGAAAACTTAATAAACATTGCTTTGACTTGCTCTGAACTTCTAAACTTGACTCTTAACTTCTCTTCAGGTTGATCTTAACTTTCCTTGAATTGGATTATGAATTCAAGGTTCATGATCTCATGTTTATGTATGATTTAATTATGTTTAGATGTACCTTAAAGTGTTGGAATAAACTAGAAAATATAGTTACATTGCTAAGGAACAAGTACAAAAAGGTGGGGAAGAAGGGGGAGAATTGGCGTCCCTGACGCTTGGAGTGGTGTGGGGCGCCATCCCTCAAATTTCAGAGAAATTTCCGAGGCGCTATGGCTGGCGCACCGAGCCAGAGGCCAAAGTTCACAGGAACTTTTGTTGCGGTCTTGCACGCGCGACGCCCCAAGCCTTTGCCCAGAAAATCCCCGATTTTTTTCATTTTTCATCTCTAAACCCTCTAAACTTCAATGGTTCTTCCCCCAAACACTTAGAATCACTTATACCCTTAATATATTTTATAAATTCAACCCAAAATTACACATGGAAACATGAATCAAACCTAAAGGAACTTCAACAACACAACCCACAAGAATTCAAACAAATATCATTGAGAACTCAAAGAATTTACTTTCAAATTAGCCATATTTCACTGAATTGAATCATGATTGGCGCGTGAGTGAACTAACCCAATGCTATGTAATCTCACATACCTTATAGGGATCACCCCAATGAAATCGACAAGCTAAACGCGACGGATTTGACAAATCTTGAACTTTCTTCTCCCTTCTCTTCTTTTCTCCTCTTCTTTTATCTTCTCTCAATACCCCAACTTGTTTTTCTAAAAGCGTAAGCTGGCTAATATCAATTTAGACCCCAATTAATTACTCGAAAACAAAATAAAATAATTCGGTAAGAAAAAGACCAAACTACCCTTTCAAAGTCCAGATTTGACTTTCCTTATTCCAATAGCCCAACTTTCAAAGGGAATAGCTCACTCATACAAACTCAAAAATGTGCAAACACGGTGGCATTGGAAAGACTATTCCAAGAGATTTCCAACCATAACTATAAGTACACCAAAATCATCTTGATCTTGGAGTTATAACCAATTGAAGTTGACAAAAACTCCACTTTCCTATGTATAACAAATATTCAGATTTCAATTCTTTCCAAAAATCACTATTTCCAATTATAAGCATCTTCCTAATTATTTCAAATTGTGAGATCTTACAGGGTAGAGGTCATAGGAGAGTAGCGCCTACTGGGAATGAGGTATCAGTTGGGAATTCTCATGTAAGTGAGAACCCTCATGTGTATAATGAGGGGATAAAAACGGATATCGAGGTTGGAGATGTTGAGGAAATTTAACATGAGAAAGGAGTGCAGGTTACCAGAATCTCTCCAATCGATCCGGTGTTAGCTCAACAAATCATATCATTCTTGAAAGGGTTGGCTGGTCCAGAAATGCTTCCATCCGCTCAAGTTCTTGCTAATCCTCCTATTGCTAGCACTACGCCAGGACCGGTGGGACAGGAGATAATGATGGTTTCTTTCATACTTTGTTGGATTCTTTGATAATCGGTAATGAGCATGATATGTTGACTAAGTTTCAGAAGCTTAAGCTTTCGGTATTTCTTGGTTTTTAGACTGAGGATGCTTATGAGTTCATTTTAAACTGTTACGAGATGTTGCATAAACTGTGTATTGTTCTCCACATGGGGTTGAGTTTTTGTCATTCCAACTTCAAGATGAGGCCAAGCAATGGAGGAGACGTTATATGGAGTGCAGATCTTCTACATTACCTCCACTTACTTTGACCCAATTCCATGCCCTGAATCTTGAGAAGCATGTGCCTAGGACCTTCAGAGATCACAAGAAGGACAAATTTATGGCACTAGAGCAAGGTGGTATGTCTGTGGCTTCTTATGAGGCCAAGTTTCATGTTTTTTCTAGATATGATATGCAGCTGGTCACTACAGAGGAGGAGAAATCTGGTTGTTTATTAGAGGCTTGAATTCTGAGCTGCAGGAGTTATATGTTCATATGACTTATGCAGGAAAGAGCTTCAATGAGGTGACAAACTATGTGAAAAAAGTGAAGGGCAGAGGTAATTTTCAACAAGGCAGGAAAGTAGGTAGACTCCGCGCAACAGCCATCTAAAGCGTGGCACCCTAGGGGAATGGTAATACGGGTCGAGGGCATCCACAAGGTGGGCGAAGAGGTAATTAGAAAGGTAGAGTAGGTAGAGGAAATGGTAATGGTAGTGAGGGCAGAGGTAATTTTCAACAAGGCAGGAAAGTAGCTCGTCAAGATGATAGGGCTCAATGTTATGCTCTTCTGCGCAAGAATGAGGCAGAGACGTCTGACACAATGATTAAGGGTGCTATTCTTGTTTGTGACCGAATGGCTAATGTGTTAATTGATCTGGATTCCACTTACTCTTATGTATCTGTTAGTTTTGTGTCCATGTTTGATATGATTTATGATTTACTTGATGCCCATATCCATGTATCTACTCCAGTTGGAGAGTCATTCATAGTCACCCACGTCTATCATGGGTGTACTATTATGTTTATGGGTTTTCATACTTGGGCTAATTGGTGATTTTGGATATGTCTTATTTTGATATTATCTTAGGCATAACTTGGTTGTCCCCTATTATGTTGTATTAAATTGTAACACTAAGTCGGTAACTCTAGAAATTCCGAGAAGGGAAAGATTATAGTGGGAAGGGGTGTACATGTCAAAGCAAGCTAAGATTGTATCCTCCATCCGGGCTAGTAAATTGGTAGAATAGGGTTGTTATACTTATTTGGCTCATGTGAGGGACGTTGAGATAGAGTGTCCATCTATTGAGTCTATTCCGGTGATTTCTGAATTAGGGAAGTATTCCATAATGACTTGCCTAGTATGTCTCCAGATAGAGATATAAATATTTGTATTGACTTAGAGCCAGTACTCATCCCATTTCCATCCCTCTATATTGCATGGCTTCGTCGGAATTAAGAGAGATTAAGACTCAAATCCAAGATCTTCTAGATAAGGGATTTATTCGACGTAGTGCTTCTCCATGGGGTGCCCTAGTGTTGTTTGTTAAGAAAAATGATGGGAGTATGAAAATGTGTATAGACTACCGGCAATTGAATAAGGTCACTATTCGAAACATGTATTCTTTGCCTCAAATAGATATTTTTTTGACCAATTGCAAGGTGCATCAATCTTCTCTAAGATTAATTTGAGGTCTGGCTATCATCAATTAAAAATTAACCCAGAAGATGTGACCAAGACAACATTTAGGCCTCGCTATGACACTACAAACTTTTGGTGATGTCTTTTGGTTTAACCAACGCGCCTGCAACTTTTATGAGTTTGATGAATGGGGTGTTTAAGCCATTTCTCGATTCATTTGTGATAGTTTTCATTGATGATATTTTGGCTTATTCAAAGAATGAGAAAGAGCATATTGACTATCTTTGTACTGTTCTTGTGTTCTTGGGAAACAAAGATTGTAAGCAAAATTTTCCATGTGTCAATTTTTGTTGACTTTCGTTGCATTTTTAGGCATGTAGTTTCAAAGGAAGGGGTAATGATAGATCCTTAAAAAATTAAGGCGGTTACAAATTGGGTTCGACATAGCTCTGTGACGGAAGTTAGGAACTTTGTAGGGCTCGCTAGCTACTATCGTTGATTTGTAAAGAATTTTTGTTCTATTGCCACTCACTTGACTATTTTGACTAAGAAGGAGATACCATTTGAATGGATTGAAAAATTTGAGGAGAGCTTTCACTAAAACAAAAAAAACTTTTAGCGGCATGAAATGTTAAAATTAATAAACAGTGCTAAAGTCTTTACCATCATTAGTTAAGTGCCATTAGAACCAATATCGCTAAAGGTTTTAGGGACATCTACAAAGAGTGACAATTGCCGCTAAAATACATATATAATGACAATTAAGAATCATTTTTGTTGTAGTGTTTCAAAAGCTCAAGACTCTCTTGACTACCACACCTATCCTAGCATTACCGTTGAAGGTAAGAATTTTAATATTAATTTTGATGCTTCTTATTCAAGGTTGTACATTGTGTAAATACAAGATAAGAATGTGATAGCCTATGCGTCGCGCCAATTGATTTACATGAGAGAAATTATCCAACTCATGACTTGGAGTTGGCAACACTAGTATTTACCCTTAGATTTGGCGTCATTTCCTCTATGGCATTACATGTGAAGTGTTTACCGATCATCGTAGTCCTAAGCATGTATTCCCTTAAAAGGATCTGAATTTGAGACAACAGAGATGGATGGAGTTATTCAAGGATTATGATATGACCATTCAATACCATCCGGGCAAGGATAATGTGGTGGCATACACTTTTAGTAGAAAAGCAGTAAGTATGGGTAGCTTAGCTTACGTGAGTGTAACTAGGCAACCTTTGGCCAAGGAAATCCAGACCTTAGGGCCTAAGTTCATACAGTTGGGCATCCGTGAAAGAGGCAGGTGTTAGCTAGCATTAAAGGTAGGGCCACCTTCTTCGAGGAGATCAAGGCCAAACAATTTGAGGATGAAGATTTGAAAAAACTCAAAGAGAAGATGGTGAATGGTAAGGCACAAGAGACCACCCTTAATGCGGATTGTCCACTTATGTTGAAAGGAAGGATTTGTGTTCCTTGAGTTGATGGCTTGATTCAAAAATTATTAGCGGAGGCTCATGGTTCGCGATATTCTATTCATCCGGGTGTGACCAAGATGTATAGAGATCTGAAGCGAATTTATTGGTGATCGGGGATGAAGAAAGAAATTACGGAGTTTGTGGCGAAGTGTCATAATTGTCAATAAGTGAAACATACATCAAAGGCCTGCTAGATTTCTTCAAAGAATGCCAATTCTGAAATAGAAGTGGATATAATAGCCATGGATTTTGTGGTTGGTCTTCCCAACACTTTGAGAAAGTTTGATTATATTTAGGTTGTGGTTGATAGATTGACTAAGTCAGCCCATTTTATTCTGGTAAGACTAGATTATGATACTGAACAATTGGCGAAGATTTATTTGAAAGAGATAGTGAGGCCGCATGGTGTGCCGCTTTATATCATCTTAGATCGGGGTACCCTTTTCAATTCCATGTTTTGGAGGATATTGCATGATCAATTGGGCACACAACTCACTTAGTAAGGCCTTTCATCCACAAACGGATGGACAATTTTTGAGGACTATGCAAGTTTTAGAAGACATGTTGAGAGCTTGTGTGATTGATTTTGGAGGGCATTGGTATAAGTTCTTACCTTTATGGGATTTTTCTTATAACAATAGGTACCACTCCAACATTGATATGGAACCTTTTGAGGCATTATATGGGAGTGGATGTAGATAACCCATAGGTTTATTCAAGGCTTGAGATGTGAAACCCTTGGGGGTTGACCTAGTGAAGGATGCTCAAGATAAGGTGAGGAGTATTCAAGCAAAACTTTTAGCTGCTCAGAGTAGACAAAAGAAGTATGCAAATCATAAGGTGAGAGACATTGGGTTTCAGACTGGCAAAAACGTTCTTCTTAATGTATCAACCATGAAGGGGTGATGAGATTTGGTAAGAGGTAAAAATTGAGTCCACGATATTTTGGTCCCTTTGAGGTTCTCGAATGTGTAGGACTGGTGGCGTATAGATTGGCTCTACCCCCTAATTTATTCAATGCCCATCCGAATTTCATGTGTCTATGTTGAAGAGGTATCATGGTTGTGGGTATTATATCATAAAGTGGGACTCAATCATATTGGACAAAGACCTCCAATATGAGGATTAACCTATTGATATTCTTGATCATGATGTACGCAAGTTGTGAATCAAGGAGATTAAATCCGTGAAATTTCAATGGAAGTATCATCCAGTCGAGGAAGCTACTTGGGTAATCGAGAAGAACATGTGAGACGAGTATCACAATTGTTCGTTGAATCAGGTACTACTTTGTTCTTTCGTTATTCTACTTCTCCTAAGTTTTATAACTCGGGGACGAGTGATGGGTAAATTGTTATCTATTGTAATGACCGGGTTCTGTTGTTATAAAAATGCCAACAAAGGGAAAATTGGGGCCAATTTTTTTTCCCCATAGTATTAGGATTTTCTTAACCTTGTCAAGATTTGGAGGAAACCGGAGTCATCATGGTGTAGAGAAATCTTGTAGAAATCAGGTGAAGTAAATATGATTTCAATTTAATTTATAGATAGATAACTCGTTAAGGAATCCGTACGACTTTATGGAATTGAATTTGATAAGTAGATCTCGGGGAATCGATCTTAGCGTTAAGGATATTTTCTGAGTGTAGTGAGTTAAAAGTGTGTTGTAAAAAGGAGGAATTGAAATTCTTCTAACAAATTTCTGTCTTGCTTTGTGCCTCTGTAGCACGAGTAATGCTGCTGTAACGGGATGGTGGCCACTGTGGCGGGCGAGATGCGACTTAAAATAGTAGATTTTCGGGGAGGGCTCACTATTTTGAAAATGCCGCTGTAAAGGGATTTCAGGCCGCTGTAGCGCCGCCGCTAGAGCGGGATGGGTGTTGCTGTAGCAGAACAGGTGCAAATTAACTTGTTAATAAAGCCCCTAAATGACCTTATTTGGTACTATTCGACTTTTAGAGCTAAAGAACGATCCCCAGGTGACCCTAACTCATTTTCCACCATTCTTGAGGCTAAGGGTAAGTTTTTGACTCCTCAAATCTGTTGATCCGTAGAACTTAATTGAATGGGTCAATATTGATGGAGAAGGGTTCATTGATAAATTTTATAGTGAAAACAACCCTAATCCAGATACTAGAGATGATGGGTATGATCAAGTGTTGTGAGCATTGTTAGTAATCCGCGTAATTAGTGATTATTTATTGATTTCAATATATTAATAATTGTTTGTAGACAAACAACAAGCGGAACGAATCCCGAAAGGGAAGGATCAAGTTTCTTAGTGTTTCAATCTTGTTTTGAGGTAGGTGATGGTTGTGATTTCATGATTGGGTGATGTATGCATGTTCTTCCTTGTGATACTTGTATGTACATGAACGTTGCAATATTGATCACACTTGTTGTAATTGAGATAGATGAATGATGTAGCCATGAAGTTATGATGTAAATGTATGATCTTGATGATATATTTGTGATTGTGATTGTGATTATGGTGTGTGAATGGGGATCATATTACCATGTTCTGGAAAGCTAACTGGGATCGATTGCCACATTTCGACATAACTTTGGATTGGGTTACCACGTTCTTGCAAAATATTTGATCGAATTACCACATTTTGGCAAGCTAACTGTTTGGGTTTGGGATCCGTGAGAGGACCAATGATGTGATAAGCATGTGTAATGTGTTGTCGAATTATCATGTTGATAATATTTTATATGTTGATATATGTGCATGTGATTATAATATTGTTTGAATTTTTTATATTGCACTAATGGGATAGCCGCATGATCATACCAGTACAGGGTGGATTTGTACTGATTCTGCACTTGCTCTTATTTTTGTTGAGTACAGGGCATCTTCAAGCGGCTATTGAAAGAACTCACTTAGGATACTAGTGATCATCGCATTGACTTCAAGGGTGAGCTGCATCTTTTGGGATGCCATGGAGTTCTGTTTCGTCTATGTCCACCGTTTCTTGACTTAGGCATTGTTTTAAATAGTTGAATAGTTCATTAGTTGGGGATGTATCTCTTTTTGTTTAGATTTATTGATCTTGTTAGATGTTTTGGTACAATGACTTTGAGATTCTAGGTATTTAAATTCTACCTTTTTAAAGCAAATTAACTTAGTCTCCTTAGTTTTGGTCTAGTTCTTGGTTTTGATTGTAGTAGTGGTTCTCCCACCGGAGGGATAGTGTGGGTGCCAATCACGACGGTCTGGGTCGTGATAGTTGGAAAAGGAAATCTAGCTTGTTTTTCACAAGGACGCACAGAACACTTATTTAGTACTCTAACTATAGTCTCTAACTTGCTCGATAGAAATTTATTGAGCACAAAAGTAGACACATGTCCAAACCTCCTATTCACAAATTTATATCTGATTCACTATCAGTTGACTGAGTATTGTTAACAGCTAACTTGTCTTCATCAGTACGATGACCAGGTTGTGTCCACCATCACTATTTCCTTTTTTTCTTTAAATTTGATGGGTATCCCAGTAATTTATAGTAGTTTTCCTTAATATGCCCCTTCACTTTATAGTAGTCACACTACACATTATAATCCTTCTTAAATCTTGGATATCCTGAACCTGATTTTGAGTACAAAGCTGAAGCTTCATACAGTGTTGGTCCTGTTCCAAGTAATCCAACAGATGAACTAGTGATTGTTTGTTGCCCCTCAACATTTAGAATCATAGCATATGCTTGATTTCAAGAAGGTAAAGGTGTCATCAAGAGTATCTAGCTTCTTTCCTAATAATAGGTATCATTCAATCCTATCAGGAACTGATACAATTTTTATCTTTGCAGGTAAACTAAGAAATCCCTGGATTTTTCACACTCACATCACGGAGTAGGGACAAGAGACTCAAGATCATTCCATAATCCTTTATGCTTGGTAAAGTAGGTCGAAACAGATGAAGTTCCCTGAGTTAAAGATGTAATTTGTTTGTGAAGATTGAAAGTTCTGGCACCATGGATGAATTGTGTAAATGCTTTAAAGAAGAAGAACAATAGAAGAAATAGTAAGAGACTTAGAGAGAAGAGAGAATAAACTATTCATATGAATTTAGATTGTGTTCAATCATCTAATCTCTTCAATACACATTAGATGTATTTATATACATTAGATGTGTTAGTTAGCTTCCTAACAACCTTAGCTAACTAACTTATAACAACTGTAACTAACTAATTTTTAGACTTGACTTATCCTTTCTTCAACAGAGGGGCTCTATCGATTCCCCACATTGTAATACCAACCATTCATAAAGTCTCCCTCTATCACCTTCAAGTACCAAAGAGAAACAAGAAATTGTGAAGGTGATATGACACCTCTCTATGACCTCTATTCATATTCATCTTTTTATCCTTTTTTTTTTAAAAACAAAGTCCTTAATTTTTGTAACAAACAATTATACATTTAATAATTAAATAAATTATCATATTTACTATATCTAAATATATTTCATGAGTCACTAAAAAGTTATATCTATTTTCATCCTCTACTTAAATAACGTATCATGTCTCCTCATTAACCTCCTTTTACAAAAAATTTCATGATTTAATCCATCTATAAATAACATCCTCTATGGAGTTGTTAACTAC
Source organism: Solanum sitiens (assembly GCA_016801875.1). Lineage (NCBI taxonomy): Eukaryota > Viridiplantae > Streptophyta > Magnoliopsida > Solanales > Solanaceae > Solanum > Solanum sitiens. The sequence goes on from JABWTJ010000155.1 coordinate 1,046,233, forward strand.
TAATTTTCATTTTCTCCTTCTTCTTTTTTCATCAATATATCTTCTTACTTTTAAATGTTTTCCTTCATTTGGTTCATCATCATATGTGTAAAATCATAAGAGATAACATAGAAAAAGTCTCCTCAACTTCCTTTTACCAAATTTTCCATGATTTAATACATCTATTAATAACAATCCTCTATAGAGTTGTTAGCTACTCATTTTTCTTTTCTCCTTTTTTTTTATCAATATATCTTCTTCCTTTTAAATGTTTTCCTTCATTTATATTTTGGTTCATCGTCATGTGTTTAATAATCAAAAGACATGATTTAGAAAAAGTGGTATGAAAATTGTCACGCCTCGAGCATATACTCTAGGCGGAACTGGCATTGCTCGGACCCTTGTCTTGGCTTAGTTACTCAGTGGAAGATTTTAACACAAAAGAATATAACTCAAGGAATAGATAAAAAGATAATAACTTATCCAAAATGGAAATTGAAGTCTTAAACGTATACAACTGAAATGAAAAAGACAAAAGAAATAATACTATCTGTCAATGAAGCCTCTAAAATAAAGATGGATGTTGGGACAGGACCCCAATCATCCTAACAACTAAAAACTAAAAAAGTAACGGAATGATAAAGATGTCCTCCGAAATGAAGGGAAGCTCACCAACTGACTCAGAGTTGCTCACTGATCAACGGTACGCCGGATGTTGATCCTAATTACCTGCGTCTACATCATAAGACGATGCAGACCAACTAGCATCAGTACATTGAATGTACGAATATGCGAGTTGGAATGCTAAAATAACTTAAGCTTGAAAAGAGTAAGAAGGAACACTTACCTTGGCTCTTTTCAACTCATGAATTACATAACTCAATATAACTAACTCATTTCAATATAAAGTAATTTAAAAGCAAGTGCAATATAAAGAAAAGCTATTTGGAAACATGCTATACACTCTGAATGTATACAAGGATAAAATAAACTGTGAGATGTATGTAAAAATACAAATAAACTGATTTATATATATAATACATTTAAATTATGTGGGAGTTTCCCTAACCGAAAACCATCACTTAAGAGCTATAGTGATGATATAACGATCTACCTCACGCTTCCAGCGCATCATATACCCAGCCAAAGGTATAAGACCTGCACTGCCTAATGGATCCACTAGTCTACTGTGAAAAGGGTTCATCGAAAAAGTATGACCGTTTTCTACCCATGTGGCTACATGGTTTTATGGAGACGAGAGTTATCTTAACTCACACTTGTCCCCAATTCGGTGCTCAATTTACTCCCAAATATGCTGACACTTATGTTTTTAAAACATACTTCTATTGTGATTTGAGATTAGTGTTCAAAAACCTAGCTCTAAGGCTATCTTGGAAATCTTAGTTTCTATGCTTGCTTCATTTTATCATGCTATTACTCTTTTTTGAAAACTAGCCCGAAAGATCTTTGGAAATTTCATTTTCCGTTCTTATTTAAATGTGAAAACATTTTAAATTTCTTTGGGAATATTGAGTCCCCATATACTTTTGAAGAAATGATGTTCAACTTTACTCATTACTCTCTACTCTTTACTTAGCTTGAAATTTGAGTCTTAAAAACAAAGTTAAAACGTTGTTAAATACCTTTGAGAACTCTTAAGAACTTTGCTTTGACTTGCTTATTAACTTCTAGACTTGACTCTTATCTTCTTTAACTTTGATCTTAACTTTCCTTGAATTGGATTATGGATTCAAGGTTCATGATTTCATATTTATGAATGATTTCATCATGTTTAGATGTACCTTAGAGTGTTGGAATCAACTAAGAAACACGAGTAAATCACTTAGGAACTAGTACGAAAAGGTGGAGAAAGAATGGGGTGAACTGGCGTTCTTGCCCCTCTGAGAGGCGTGGGATGCCAAGCCCCAAACTTCAGAGGCCAAGTTGGGGCGCTTTAGCTAGCGCAACGCCCTTAGTCTCTACAAAGAGAGATTTTACTTTAGGGCTATTGGAGGTACGACGCCCCAACCCCTGTACCCAGGTTTTATCGACTTTTCTCCTTCGTTTTTCATCTCTAAACCCACTAAACTTCCATGGTTCTTTTCCCAAACTCTTAGGATCATTAGTAATCTCAATACCCAATAGATTTACCTCGAAAAACAACCCAGAAACACAAATCAAATAAACACTAGGCATTCAAGAACTCAACCAACAAGAATTCGACAATGTTCTTCATGAACTTCACATATTAACATGTAAACAACTCATCAATCACTTAATTGAAACAAGTTTGGTATGTGGGTGAACTAATCTAACACTAAAATCTCACATACCTTGATAGGGACCACCCCCGATGAATTTAACTCGCAAAGCTTGTCGTTCTTGGCGAATTCTTGACTTCTATCCTTTTTCTTTCTTCTTTCTCTCTTTTCAAAGCCCTAAGCGTAATTCTAACTTTTCCAAACTGAACTAAGACTTGTTTTACCCCAATAAATCCCTAAAACGAAATAGGAAATTAATTGGTTAAAAGATTAGTTTGCCCTTCCCTAAATACGAATTGGGACTTTCCTCAATTCAACAACCCAACTTCTGAAAGGCATAACTGACTCATACGACATCAAAATTGTGAAAATTTGGCGGCGTTGGTAAGATAATTACAAGATCTTTCCACCCATATCCATAAGCACCTCTAAATCATTCTAATCTAGAAGTTATGGCCATTTTAAAATGACCAAAATTTACTTTCTTAACTTAGAATTTTTTTCTAGATTATCCCTTTTCTTTCCGAAAAATGATTATTTTTAGTTTTTTAGCAAGTAACAACATGCTTACTCATAGTTTAGATAGTACTAAGAAGAAAACTAGTACCTTGATCTGTATCCTCTCCTAACTCAAAGAGATGTGGATATCTCTTCTAATATCCTCTTTAGCTTCCCAAGTAGCTTCTTAAACAAATTGATTCCTCCAAAGGACCTTGACTGATGCGACATCCTTTGTTCTCAACATGCGAACTTGTCCATCTAAAACCAAAACCGGGATCTCCTCATAAGACAAGTTATCCTTGATCCCAACATTCTCAAACTTTAACTTCTCTTGAATCACCTTCAATTTCTCCATAGCTTGATGAACTAAATCTGGTCCTATCAAACATGCTTCACCAACCTCAAATTATCCAATAGGAGATCTACATCTTTTCCTATAAAGAGTTTCATAAGGATCCATTTGGATGCTAGAGTGGTAACTGTTGTAAGCAAACTCAATGAGATGTAGGTCATCATCCCAATTTCCTTTGAAATCAATCATGCAAGCCCTCAACATATCTTCTAAGGTATGAATAGTACGCTCTACTTGCCCGTCTGTGTGAGGATGAAAGGTAGTTTTCAAGTGCACCTTTGAACCCAAACCTTTCTGAAAAGATTTTCAAAATTGTGCAGTTAATTGTGCACCTCTATCTGAAATAATGGAGACCGGAACTCCATGAATCCTTACCACTTCTAGAATATACATTTTAGCATAATCATCTGCCGAATGGGTAGTCTTTACCGGCAAAGAGTGGGTTGATTTTGTCATTCTATGGACATTCACCCAAATAGAATTATGCTGCCTGCGAGACCTTGGTAACCATATATGAAGTCCATATTAATCATCTACCACTTCCATTCTAGAAGTTTTATATTCTAAGTGAAACCTCCAGGCCTTTGGTGCTATACTTTAACTTGTTGACAATTCGGACAACCAAACTCAACAATGCCCTTCTTCATACCTTCCCACCAATATACTTCTCTTAAATCACAATTCATCTTTGTGGAACCAGGATGAATGGAATATCTAGAGCTATGAGGTTCCTCCATGATTATCTCTTGGAGTCAATGCACCATAGGTACACACAATCTACCTTGATATCTCAAAACACTATCTCCCCATTGTTCAAAAGCTAATACTCTTTGCTTATGAACATTTATCTTCAATTCAAGAAAAATGGGATCTTGGTCTTGCTTCTCTTTCACTTCTGACACTAATGATGATTCAGCCCCATTTGTCATTACTATTCCTCTTTCTGTGGAACCCATAATTCAGACTCCTAAGCGTGCAAGTCTATGCATGTCTTTTCTAGTTCTTTTTTCTCTTTTTCAAGATGGGCGGTACTACCCATACACAACATGATTAATGCATCAGCAACCACATTAGCCTTACCTGGGTGGTAATAAATACTCATGTCATAATATTTGAGCAATTCTAACCATCTCATTTGTCTGGAATTAAGCTCTTTCTGAGTGAACACATACTGTAGGCTCTTATGATCAGCTAATATATCAACATGAACGACATACAGATAGTGACACCATATTTTCAAGATAAAAACTACAACAGCCAACTCTAAGTCATGTGTAGGGTATTTCTTTCAACTGTCTGGAGGCATATGTTATAACCTTGCCATTCTACATTAGGACACAACCCAAACCAACTCTAGATGCATCACCATACACCATAAAACCTTCAGTACCTTTCGGTAAAGTCAACACCGAGGCAGTAGTCAACCTCTTTTTCAATTCCTGAAAGCTTTTCTCTAAGCTTTACAATATTGAAACCTACCTGTCATCTGAGTAAACTTCGTCAAAGGAAATGACATAGAAGAAAACCCCTCAACAAACCTTCTATAGTATCTAGACAAACCCAAGAAACTCATTATATCGGTTGTAGATGTTGGGGCAGTTCAACTCTGAACTATTTCTATCTTTTGGTATCCACTGTTATTCCATCACCGGAAACTATGTGGCCCAAGAATGCCACAGACTTAAGCCAGAACTCACATTTGGAGATCTTATCATATAACTCCTTATCTTTCAAAGTATGAAGAACTATCCTGAGGTGACTAGCATGATCTTCTTCATTCCTTGAATAAATTAGTATGTCATCAATGAAGACGATAACAAACATATCTAGATAAGGTTTGAAGACTGTATTCATAAGTTCCATGAATGTTGCAGGCGCATTGGTCAACCCAAAGGACATAAGCAAAAACTCATAATGCCCATATCTGGTTGTAAAAGTTATCTTTGGAAAACACATTCTCTAACTTTCAAATGATTGTATCCTGATCTGAGATCAAATTTTGAGAAGAAGGAAGCACCCTGAAACTGGTCGAAAAGATCATCAATCCTTGGAAGAAGATATTTATTTTTGATGGTAATCTTGTTCAATTGGCGGTAATATATATACATCCTAAGGGAACCATCTTTCTTTCTCAAAAATAAGATAAGAACGCCCCAAGGTGAGACACTTAGTCGAATGAAACCCTTATCTAACAAATCTTTCAATTGTTCTTTCAACTCTTTCAACTCTGCTGGTGTAAATCTGTAATACTCCAAAAGTCTAAAGCCTAATCTAGAGTTTAACATAAGAGTCTAAGAGTTGTAACACTATTTTAAGGTCAAATAAAATGTATATAAGTCAAATAGGAAGTTTTAGAATCAAAGCGTCAAGAAACGTCCACGACGTCCGGAAACTAGTTCAAGAGGTGCTAGCATGCCTTAGTATATTTGACAAGGTTTTAAGAGTTGGAAAATAATGAAATTTGGTGAAAAGGTGTCTAACACATATAAAAGTTGGTTTAGCATCAAAACGTCTGGGTACGACTCCCCAAGGACCAACCAAAGGGTCCTTGAGGAGGACCCTTCCATGTTGGCTAAAAACCTGTCATGGACAGTGTCTACCAATCAGGGCCAACGACAGGGCGCGGTCCAATCACGGGGAATCGATGGACACCGTCGTTGGACACTTAGCCATTTTAGTAAAGGGGTCATTTGGAAAGTCTCTTACCAAAACGACGGACCTGCAGGATGGTTGTTCCCAGGGTCCGTCGACTGACCTACGACCCGTAGGTGGGGGTCTCGTATATCAGGGTCACTGTTTGGCTGCCATGTTTTAAGTTAATTCACTTAATTAATTAGGTGGTTAGTTAATTAGTTAGGGGTTTAAGGGAGGTCTAATTAAGTTAATTAGTGACTTACATAAAGACCCAATCCTAATTAAACTAACCTAACCCTCATATTTTCCAAAACCTAATCGCTCTTCTTTCTCTCTTCTTTCTCTCTCCCAAATAGAAGAACTCCATTGAAGGGCTAGGTAAAGGTCTAAGGGTAGCAAGAAGGGGATTTTTTCTGCATGAATATTCATTAATTAACAAGGTATGAGATTCCTTTCACCTTTGGGATTCCTTTCCCCAAAGTGTTCCTTCAAATTGATTTAAAAAACAATGAGTTTCAAGTGGGTTTTCTTCTATTACTAATTTGATCTTCTAGATTGTATTGTTTATGGTTTCTTTTGATTATTATTCTTATATTATGATGTATAATGATTCAATTATTCTAGTTCTTGATGAATTAACCTAGTTTCTGAAGTAGATAATGAAATTGACCTAAGTCGCTAACCCTCAGTTATGAACTAGTGATGAATTGTTGTGTAGTGATTCAATTGACTTCACTATTGTTTTGATTACTATTGTGTGATGATATTAAACCCATTATCGGTTTGAATTGGATGGTTGATGGTAAAACCTTAGATAATGGCTTGTGAAGGAGATTGGGATAAGTCTTGTGATCTCAATCCTTTACTTCAATTATGATTACTTGTGTTTAGTGATGAAGTTATATTGAAGTATACCCTATGATAAGATTGATTAGGGTTGGTATGATGTTGAATTGGAATATTTTGATTTATGAGTTGTGAGTTGTTGGCTAAGATGTAATGATATAAAAATGGTGACGACTTACCTATGTGCCTTATCATAATGTGATTATGTAATGTGGTAACCTCACATGTGTGAATTGTAAGGGGTAGACCCTATGACCTAAACTAAGTTATGATTATTAATGAAAAACATTTCAAAAGGGACTCTAGCTTTGCACCTAGTGAACTAGAAATGAGGAGTGTCCCTTCCCACATAGGGAAGGTAGGATCACTAATGTACTCATGAGATTGGAGACTATAATGCATGTAGTATAAAGAGGGTCCCAACTACATCTCCTAGTTCTTGAACTATGTTGCCCCTATAGGAATACTATCTAGTGGATCCACATAGATGCTATGTTCATGTTTTGGTACTACCTTGGCAAGTAGTCCGCCTTCTTTCGGTGTAAGGTTCCATGACACCGGATTCCACATTAGCTCAATTGGTTTATGTCGATTAAGGCAAGGTGTTCCCAAAAGGTAAAATAAAGTAATAAAGTGAACTCTAACTAGGATGACCTAAGGGGTTTGGCATAGTCTATGTAGAGGTATGGGACTCTACCTATACATTGAACTAGTTAGCCTTGAGGGAAATCTTAGAAGGATGTTTTTATGTGCTTATGTGTTATAAATGTAAATGATATGTATATGTTGATCTTACATGTTAATTACACAATATGATGATGGTTTCACTTATGAACATGTGGTTGGTTCTATTGTTAAAGTATGATGATGTTTACTCTTATTGGTATAGTATGTAAAGTGGGCATTGCTTATAGTTCTTGTTGGGTTTACTTGATTGAGTGAGGTTATGTGGCCTTACTTAGTCATTGCACTAGTGGACTTAATGGGGGTGTATGAGTGATGGTCTTGCTTAAGTTAAGATGTTATGAACTCTTATACATGCTTGTTGATATTATTACTTGATGATAGAGTTGTCTTGATTATGTGCTCATTTATGTTAATATGCATGTTGACTTGACTAGACTTGATATTGTTGGTCTTGTGATGTACATGGTCTTGACTTAAGGAATATGTGATTGTTGATTTGGTATTGGTTATTGAGTGTGCATAATGTGTTTTCAAAGTAAATTAGCATGCTTTAATGAAATGTCCCTTTTTAGCATGATTTCTATGTTGTATGTGCATATGATTCCATACTTAGTACAAGTGATGTGCTAATCCCATTTCCCCCATTTCCCCTAACATTTTAGGTTTCGATCGTTGAAGGGTTCGTGACCACTTTGAAGGAAGGCTTGGATCATTTCTCCAAGTGTGGGTATGTCCTCAAGTCCAAGGATGATGCCTTGTTATTACTCTAGCTATTGTTCTTTATTATAGTCTAAAGACAATCATTTCATTCACGTTGTTTCAAGATATTATTGTAAGCCCTATGTGGCATGTCTACATTTATGTAAGGGCTTATGCCCATGTTTATTTGACTCCGTTTAGATGGTTAATATGAGACATCCCTTTTTAAGACTATATTATGTATGTTGTCTATATGTGTCATAAAAGTAGAAGACTATGTAATCTTCTTATACGAAGGGTCTATGTATACTCAATATAAATATATTATGTGTAAGCGAGAGGTCTAAGTAAACCTCATGAAGTAGTGTAGATGAAATGTTTTAAATTTTACGCATTTTTAACCTATGAATGTAATGATGAATGCTAAGAGTCCAGTCTTAGTTCTATCCGAGGACGACGACGTCGGTTTAATTCTAGGGGGTGCTCTCGGATGTGACCAACTTGGTGTCAGAGCACGACGGTGAATATCCCTTGAAACAATGTCTCATTAAACCACGTCTATGTAGATTCTTATTCATAATTGCGAAGCACGCCACACTTATGAATGAGAGACTATGTGATGCTTAGAAACTCTCATTTTCTTGTATTCCTATGTCGTGCCTCTAAAGGCTTGTTATGTTCTTTCACCTAAACCTTGTATCATGGTTATATGTAAGAATACTCGAAGAGTAGTTGCTAGAAGGGCCGAGGAAGAAATCGCTAATGTGGTAGATCAAGACAACCAAGTGCCTCCTCAAGACAACCAAGTACCTCCACTTGAAGAAGTTGCGATGGGTGATCAAGTTCCGGATGTTCCTCCACCGATGACCGATGGAGAGATAAGGCAGCCTTTCTCACTTTTGCTCAAGCCATGACCTCTCAAGCTAATGCTGCCACTTCTCAAGTTCGAGCCATGATGGCCCAAATGAATAGGGAGGTTGGACCTCGAGTGCCTCAACGTGCTAACACTATGGCCTCGCATTTGAGAGACTTTACTAGAATGAATCCAGCTATGTTCTATGGGTCGAGGTCGGATAAGGACCCTCAAGATTTCTTCGATGAGGTCTATAAGATTCTTTATATTATGGGTGTGACCTCAGTTGAGAAGGCCGAGTTGTCGGCTTATCAACTCAAAGAGGTGGCCCAAACTTGGTATATGCAATAGAGGATAATAGGGCACTAAGAGGTGGCCCGGTGACTTGGGAGATTTTCAAGAGGGCTTTTCTTGATAGGTTTTTTCCTAGAGAAATGAGGGAAGCTAAGGTGGAAGAATTTATCAACCTTCTCAAGGAGGTATGAGTGTACTTTACTATTCCTTGAAATTCACTAAATTGTCCAAGTATACTCCATCATTGGTGTCAAACCCAACGGATGAGATGAGTCATTTTCTTACGGGGGTGTCCGATGACTTGGTGGAAGAATGTCGTTCGGCTATGCTTCATGATAATATGAATATATCTCGTCTCATGGTTCATACTCAACAAGTGGAAGAAACTAGGTTAAGGTGAAAGAATAGAGTGGCCAAGAGGGTCAAGTCTTATAAAGGTGGTGCTTCTAAGGGTAGGCTTGACATTCAAGAAAAACCTAGGTTCAAGAAGAGGTTTTCTAATCAAGTTCCTTACGAATTTCCCAAGGCTCGTGATGATAGGGTGTCTAACCCTACGTCTCAAAAAGGAAGAGGTACTAGCTCACCAAGCAAGAAGCCAACTTGTGAAAAGTGTGGCAAGAAGCATTATGGCGATTGCCTTGTTGGGACGGACAATTTCTTTGGGTGTGGAAAGAGTGGCCATAAGGTTAGGGATTGCCCTAATGTGAAGGAGCAAGACAAGGAAGCGGGCAATCTCAAGCTAGTGGTTCTAATGTGGATGCTCCAAAGAAGATTCACTTTGAGAGTTCTCCCGATGTGGTGACCGGTATGTTACGAGTCTTCTCTATTGATGTTTATGCTTTACTTGATCCGGGTGCTACATTATCCTTTGTTACTCCCTTGATAGCAAGGAAGTTTAATGTTATGCTGATATCCTAAATGAACCTTTCATGGTAACCACCCCGGTAGGTGAGTCGGTGGTTGCAAAGAGGGTATATAGAAATTGTCCTATAATGTTGCCCGATAGAGTTACTCATGTTGAATTAGTAGAACTCGATTTGGTCGATTTTGATGTCATTTTTGGGATGAATTGGTTGCATGATTGTTTTGCTTTCATTGATTTTAGAACAAGAATTGTTAAGTTCAATATTCTAAACGAACCTGTTTTAGAGTGGAAGGGGGGAAATTTTATTCCTAGAGGTCGTATTATTTCTTGTCTTAAGGTTTGTAAAATGATCTTAAAAGGGTGTTTATACCATATTGTACAGTCAAAGATCTAGACTCCGAAAATCCTCCCATTGAGTTAGTCCCCGTAGTAAGAGAATTTCCAGAGGTGTTTCCTAATGATCTTCCCGGAATCCCTCTCGAAAGAGAAATTGATTTTGGTATTGACTTGCTACCAGATACCAAGCCCATTTCAATTCCTTCTTATCGGATGGCTTCGGCCGAATTGAAAGAGTTGAAGGCTCAACTCAAGGACTTACTAGACAAAGGCTTCATTAGACCTAGTATTTCTCCATGGGGTGCTCCAGTATTGTTTGTGAAGAAGAAGGATGGGTCCCTTTGAATGTGCATTGATTATTGCCAACTCAATAAAGTTACTATTAAGAACAAGTATCCTCTCCCTCGGATTGACGACTTGTTTGATCAACTCCAAGGGTCAAGCTACTTTTCTAAGATTAACTTGAATCGGGGTATCACCAACTTAGGGTGAGAGGCGAGGATATACCAAAAATGACATTTTGGACTAGATATGGTCAATACGAGTTTCTAGTAATGACCTTTGGTCTCACTAATGCCCCGACGACATTTATGGACCTCATGAATAGGGTGTTTTGAAGTTACATAGATTCATTTGTCATCGTCTTCATTGACAACATCTTGGTATATTCGAAAAATGAGGGTGAACACATGGACCATTTAAGGGTGGTGTTAAAATTGCTTAAGGAGAATTAACTATTTGCCAAGTATAGCAAATATGAGTTTTGGTTCAGGTCGGTGGCGTTTCTTGGTCATATCATCTCTAGTGAGGGGGTTGAGGTTCATCCAAGAAAAACTGAGGCGGTCAAGAATTGGCCTAGACCACTGACCCCAACCGACATTAGAAGCTTTTTGGGTCTAGCGGGATATTATAGGAGGTTTGTGGATGGTTTTGCGTCCATTGCATCTCCTTTGACTACTTTGACCCAAAAGAGTGAAATTTGAGTGGTCGGAGGCATGTGAAAGAAGCTTCCCAATTTTGAAAGAGAGACTTACCTACGCTCCGGTGTTGACCTTATCGGAGGGTACCAAGGCCTTCGTTGTATATTGTGATACATCCCGAGTGGCTTGGGGTGTGTGCTTATGCAACATGGGAAAGTAGTAGCTTATGCTTCTAGACAACTTAAGGTGCATGAGAAGAATTATCCAACTCATGATCATGAGTTAGCGACCGTGGTATTTTCCTTGAAAATATAGATACATTATTTGTATGGTGTCCATGTGGATGTGTATATCGACCACAAGAGTCTTCAATATGTGTTTACTCAAAAGGAGTTGAATCTCTGACAATGAAGGTGGTTGAAATTGTTGAAAGATTATGAAATGAGTGTTCTCTACCACCTTGGCAAGGACAATGTGGTAGCGGATGCTCTAAGTCATATGACCATGGGTAGTGTGTCTCATGTAGAAGAATCCGAGAAAAACCTAATGAAAGATGTTCATAGGTTGGCCATGTTGGGTGTTGGATTGGAAGATTCTCCAAATGGTGGTTTTATGGTCCATCATAACTCCAAATCATCCTTGGTGGTTGAGGTGATGTCTAAGCAACACCTTGATCAACCATTGATGGAGTTGAAGGAGTCGGTTATTGGTAAGCTTAATGAGTCATTCACCTTAGGGGGGATGGTGTCTTGAGGTATCAAGGAAGGTTGTGTGTGCCCAATGTTGATGACTTGAGAAACCGGATTCTTGAGGAAGCTCATGGTTCCCGTTATTCCATTCATCCGGGTTCTACAAAGATGTGTCATGACCTTAGGGAAGTGTTTTGGTGGGGAGGCTTAAAAGGGGACATAGTGGAATTTGTTGCAAAATGTCCAAATTGCCAACAAGTGAAAGCCAAACACCAAAAGACGGGTGGTTTACTTCATGAAATCCAAGTTCCAACTAGGAAGTGGGAAGATATTAATATGGATTTCGTGGTAGGTTTGCCTCGGACACAAAAGCAATATGACTCCATATGGGTGGTTGTGGATGGGTTGACCAAATCCACTTATTTTATTCCTGTCAAGTCCTTTTACTCGGCTGAGGATTATGCAAGGATCTTCATAGATGAGATTGTGTGTTGCCATGGTATTCCGTTATCCATCATATCGGATAGAGGTGCACATTTCACATTTAGGTTTTGGAGGTCATTCCAACAAGGGTTGGGTACCAAGGTGAAGCTAAGCACCACTTTTCATCCCCAAACGGATGGTCAAGCGGAGCGTACTATTCAAACCCTTGAGGATATGCTTAGAGATTGTATAATTGACTTCAAAGGAAATTGGGATAGACACTTTCCTTTGGTTGAGTTTTCCTACAACAATAGTTACCATTCATATATATCTATGGATCCGTTTGAGGCCTTGTATGGTAGGAGATGTAGGTCTCCAATTGGATGGTTTGAAGTAGGCGAGTCTTCACTTTTGGGTCCCGAATAAATTTATAAGACTTTGGAGATAGTTCATATAATAAGGAATCGCTTCAAAATAGCCTATAGCCGGCAAAAGTCTTATGCCGACCATAGGAGAAGAGACTTAGAATTTGAAGAAGGGGATAAGGTGTATCTAAAAATTTCACAAAATGAAGGGGGTGGCGAGATTTGGGAAGAAAAGGGAATTTTGAGTCCTCATTATGTGGGTCCTTATGAAATCTTGCAAGGGGTTGGCAAGGTTGCATATGAGTTGAGGTTACCTAGTGAATTGGCTTTGATTCATCCGGTATTCCATGTCTCCATGCTTGAGAAATGTATCGGTGATCCCGAGTCCATTCTTCCTATTGAGGGTCTAGGTGTACAAGAGAACCTCTCTTATGAGGAGGTTCCAGTTGAAATCCTTGATAGATAAGTAAAGAAGTTAAGGAACAAGGAGTTGGCTTCCGTAAAGGTGTTATAGAAGAACCACCTAGTTGAGGGTGTAACATGGGAGGCCAAAGCCAACATGAAGTCCCGTTACCCTCATCTATTTGATAACTAAGGATAGTTGTTCCTATTTATAGTGAAAGTAATGAGTTTATTTGAAGTTGCCTTGATTTTTGGTAAAATATTGAAATATATGTTTTGTTAGAGTGATTTACATTGAACTATACCTTTAAAAGTGAAAGTTTTCAAAAAAATGCTCTTTTACTTGATTTGAACTTATGTGGTGTATTTTGGTATGTTGTTCCTTCATGAGTTGTATTGATCATGATGATAATTGTTGAAGAAAGATTTGCCATGATTGAACACGCATGTAGTGAATGTTGAACTCTTATGAGTTGAAAATGATGTTTTGAGTTGCATTGTGTAAAAGGTCATGTGTTTATGTTGATTTGAATTTTAACTCATGTTATGATATGTTGTTGTTGGTTGGGCTGCTATTCTTGAGTCTATTCCTTCCTTTCAAAGAATTTTAGTGTCATTTGGGGACGAATGTTCCTAAGGGGGGATAATATAATACTCCGAAAGTCTAAAGCCTAATTAGAGCTTAACATGAGAGTCTAAGAGTTGTAACACTGTTTTAAGATCAAATATAATGTATATAAGTAAATTAGGAAGTTTTAGAATAAAAGAGTCAAGAAACGTCCATGACGTTCGGAAACTAGTTCAAGAGGTGCTAGCGTGCCTTAGTCTATTTGACAAGGTTTTAAGAGTCGAAAAATGATGAAATTTGGTGAAAAGGTTTCGAACACATATTAAAGTTGGTTTAGGGTCGAAACGTTTGGTTATGACTTCCCAAGGACAACCCAAAGGGTCCTTGAGGAGGACCCTTCCATGTTGGCTAAAAAACTGTCATGGACAGTGTCTACCAACGAGGGCCAACGACGGGGCGTGGTCCAATCGATGGCCACCGTCGTTGGAAACTTAGACATTTAGGCAAAGGGGTAATTTGGCAAGTCTCTGACCAAAACGACGGACCTGCAGGACGGTTGGTCCCAAGGTCCGTCGACTGACCTACGGCCCGTAGGTCAGGGTCTCGTAGGTCAGGATCACTGTTTGGCTGCCATGTTTTAAGTTAATTCACTTAATTAATTAGGTGGTTAGTTATTATTTATGGCTTAAGTTAGGTGTTATTAAGTTATTTAGTGACTTATATAAAAACCCAATCCTAATTAAACTAGCCCAACCCTCATATTTCCCAAAACCCAATTGCTCTTCCTTCTCTCTTGTTTCTCTCTCCCAAATAGAAGAACTCCATTGAAGGGCTAGGTAAAGGTCTAAGGGCATCAATAAGGGGGATTTTTCTACATCAATTAACAAGTTATGAGATTCCTTTCACCTTTGGGATTCCTTTACCCAAAGGGTTCCTTCAAATTGATTTCAAAAAAAGATGTGTTTCAAGTGGGTATTCTTCTATTACTAATTTGATCTTCTAGATTGTATTGTTTATGGTTTATTTTGATTATTATTCTTATGTTATGATGTATTATGATTCAATTATGCTAGTTCTTGATGAATTTACCTAGTTTGTGAAGAAGACCATGAAATTGACCCAAGTCCCTAACCCTAGGTTATGAACTAGTGATGAATTGTTGTGTAGTGATTCAATTGACTTCATTATTGTGTTGATTACTATTGTGTGATGATATTAAACCCATTATTGAGTTGAATTGGATGGTTGATGGTAAAACCTTAGATGATGGCTTGTGAAGGGTATTGGGGTAAGTCTTGTGATCTCAATCTTTTACTTCAATTATGATTACTTGTGTTAGTGATGAAGTTATATTGAAGTATACCTTATGATAAGATCGATTAGGGTTGGTATGATGTTGAATTGGAATATATTGATTTATGACTTGTGATTTTTTTGCTAAGGTGTAATGATATAAGGATGATGACAACTTTTCTATGTGCCTTATCATAATGTGATTATGTAAATGTGCTAACCTCACATGTGTGAATTGTAATGAAAGGACATTACTCATGCAATTCCTATTGAGCTATGATGATGACTATATAAGGGGTAGACCCTATGACCTAAACTAAGTTATGATTATTAATGAAAAACATTTCAAAATGGACTTTAGCTTAGCACTAAGTGAACTAGAAGTGAGGAGTGTCCCTTCCCACACAGCTAAGGTAGGATCACTAATGTACTCATGAGATTAAGATTTAAATATCAAGTTGAGTAAAGAGTGAACATAAGAAGAAGAAGTTCATTTCAAGCTTTCATAAGTCTTTCACAAACGTTTTAACTTTGTTTTAAGACTTAAGTTTGAGTTCAGTTCAGAGTAAAGTGAAGTCTTTTCTTCAAAGCATTACATGGGGACGAAGTATTCCCAAAGAAGTATAAAATGTTTTCACATTTAATCATAACGGAAACTGAGATTTTTAAAGAGCCTTCCGGCTAGTTTTCAGAAAAGAGTAATAGATTTCTAAATGAATCAAGCAGGGAAACTGAGATTACTAAGGTAGCCTTTGAGCTATGTTTTGAACACTAATCTCAAACCACATAAGTAAGTATGTTTTAAAAACATTAGATCTAATATAATAATATTTTTGGGAGTAGTATTGTTCACCACTATGTGAGAGAGTTCAGATAACTCCCAGCCCCCATAAACTATGTCGCCACCATGGGTAGAAAAGGGTCATACTTTTTAGATGATTTCTTTAGTGCTTTTGGCATAGACTAGTGGATCCACTTAGCAGTTCAAGTTCTATACCTATGGCAAGGTATATGATGACCCTGGCAGCGTGAGGCAAAACACGGTATCATCACTATAACTCTTGATGGTTGTTGGTTAGAGAAACTCCTAGAGAAGTTAAATGTATTTATATATACACGGTTATCTGTATTTTTACATATATCTTAGAGTTATATTGTATCTTTGCATACGTACATAGTTGACAACATGTTTTTAAATAGCTTTTCTTTATATTCCATTGCTTTTAAATTTCTTTATACTGAAATGAGTTCAGAGTTGTAGAGTTGAGTTGAGCTAGGTAAGTTCTTCAGATTCTTTTTTCAACCCCCTGTTGTACCGTTTAGCATTCCAACTCTCATACTCGTACATTCAATGTATTGATGCCAATTGGCCTACATCGTTATGATGCAGATGCAAGTAATGAGGATCGACATCCAGCGCACCACTGATCCCGTTGAGCACTCCAGAGTTAGTTGGTGAGCTTCCTTGCATTCCAGAGGACATCTTTTAGTTCTTTTGTTGTTTAGTTCATTAGGATGTTGTGGGGTTTGTCCCAACATGCATCTCAGTTTTAGAGGATTCATAGATAGACAGTCATGTGTTAATCCTTTGAGTCTTTTCAGTATTATCTCTTATTGTTAAGACTGGGTTTGCCAGATTTTTCCAAGTTTTAATGTTTTAGTTATTACATCCTTTCAGTCCATTTAAGCTTATAGATTATGGTCTTCTAATGAGTTAAATAATCCAGTCCAAGGGTCCACTCGAGGCCAATAATGGTCATTGAGTGCCGGCCACGCCCAAGGTGTACGCTCGGAGCGTGATAATATTTCTTCAGAATATTGTAGTGTGTAGTTAGAGGAGTGTAGTAGCTAAAGAGAGGGTTGAAAAAAAGAAGAATATTATAAGTCTTCAACTATATTCACTATATAGAAAAGAAAAGAGTAATGTTATGTTGAAGGAAGATGTTCTTTTTGTGGAGCTTTTGACTCTTCAACTAATCATGAGTTGCTTGAGTTGTACTTGTTGGGTTGTTGCATCGTGGAGGGGACAATTCAAAAGTAATACTTCTGGATCGGTGTAGATTATGCCGCAGTGGGCTTGAATCTCCCTAAAGAGAGTGAGATGTCTGTGCCTCAACCTAAAGATTTGTTTATTTGTTTTTGTCATTTTATATTCAAATTTAATTTATTGTATTTATGGTATATTACACCAACAGAAAGTGTGACAACCTCAAGTTAGGGATCATCATTTTGTCTGTCGCTTTTGGCAAACTGGAGCATCTCTAGAAAAATGATCATAACATTTTACTCCGGACTCAAATTTATGAATGGTTAGCGGCATTGGAAAGAATACGCAAAGACCTTTAATTTGATGGGAAATGAGACACATAAATCTTCCAATTCTAAAATATATGTTCATTAGAAGATGACCCAAGCAAAAAATTATACCAACTCACTCATTAAAGGAGCTTTCAATTCAACTTGGTGCTACAAGATTACCAAATTCATCTCCAAAACTCACCATCCAATCACCTTCTATTTCTATTTAATATTTATTTTTAGAAAATATAATAAAAAATATTTTAAAACAAGATAAACAACAAATAAAGGAGAAACACAAAATTACATAACAAGATGGATCAAATAACGTACATTCTTTAAAATAACGAAATCTAAAATTAATAAATCCTTCATTAACCATGAATGATATAAACATGATCATATAAAAGTTTTTGGACAAGGATATTATTCTTCTATGATGGTATTGATGAAAAATGGTAGTAATACATGGTTTTGACTATGATTTACTTAGTCCATTTTCCTTTTACCAAAATTTCCATGACTTAATTCATCTATTAATAACAATCCTCTATAGAGTTGTTAGCTACTCATTTTTATTTTATTCTTTTTTTTTATCAATATATCTTCTTCCTTTTAAATGTTTTCCTTCATTTAGATTTTGTTTCATCATCATGTGGTTAATAATCAGAACACGTGATTTAGAAAAAGTAGTGTGGAAATTTATAATCACTTTATTATAGATATATTCTTCAAAATTTTGTTTTATGTCACACATAAGTTCACCATAGGAAAAGAAAGTTTGATGGCCATGTACGATTCATCAAAGAGAAATGGAAAGATTAGTTTGATTCTAATTCATCAAAAAATGAAGTTTAATGATGGTGGAAAAGATCATCCAGAGAGACAGTCAAATTAGTTTGATAAAGTAAAAGTTTATATATGTCCAATACAAGATGCTATTACAAAATCTTACACTTTGTGTATGAAAGACAACAAAAAATGGTCTCCAACTACCAACTTGCAGAGAGAGTCATTAGTCAAATTCTATTTAATTTTTAAAATAAATTTAATATAACAAATTTGTCGATTACAATATTTTTCTTTCTTCAGATCTCATTATTGCATTTTTTTTTTATGTTTCTCTTTGATTTATCAATTATACTTTCAGTTTTTTAATCTATTCTCGATTTTTCTCTTATTTTCTAATTAAATGATTAAAGGAAAAACAATAGTACTATTTATTTTTTCGCAATTTATTTGGCTTTTTACACTTTTTTGATTAGTATATTTTTCATTTTGTTAATTTATTTTGCTTTTTACTCAGTTTTGGTTAGTAAGTTGCTATAAAGTTCATATATTATTATTTTTAATGAAAGAAACGATAATGGGTGTGCTCAATAGTTACAACATTCTCATGTTCCATATTTATGAAACGCTACAATATTTTCATGTTCCACTTACGAGAGTGTAATTACCAGGTTGCATCATTATAGAAATGCCAACGTCGGGAAAATTGGGGCTGGAAAAACTTTTTGAAGTATTTGAATTTTTCCCAACCTTGTCCAGATTTGGAGAAAATCTGAGTTTTTAAGGTGTAAGAAAAATATGGTAGCAAATCGAGTGACTAAATTATAAATTTTTTTACATGAGGAGTTAGATAACTCTTTAAAGAACCCGTACAATATTACGAAATTGAATTGGGTGAGTAGAGCTCCGGGAATCAATCTTAGCCTGAAGGGTATTTTCTGAGCATAGTGAAATGGAGGTGTGTTTTAAATTGGAACTTTGGAATTATGAGAATGAACTCACTAAATCAGTTTGTGACACTCTAGTGGGAATCCTGTTGCTATAGCAAGGAGGTGACAACTGTGGCAGATGAGTCGAAACATAAAATTGTAGATTTTTTGGTGAGGGCTCACTAGTTAGAAAATGCCGTCGTGGGGGGCACTTATGCCGCTGTGGCACCGTCGGTACAGCAGGATGATGACTGTTGTAACGGGATAGGCGCAACTTAAGTTGTTAATAAAACCTCTAAACTACCTTATTTGGCACTTTTCGAGTTTTGGAGCTAAGGAATGACCTCAGGTAACTCGAACTCATTTTCCAACACACACATACACACACACACACACACACACACATATATATATATATATATATATATATATATATATATATATATATATATATATATATATATATATATATATATATATATATATATATATATATATATATATATATATATATATATATATATATTCACGACATAAAATTAAACGAGCATATCATACATATTTAATTAGTAAGAGGTCAGATAAATAGTAGGGGGCCAAATGTCAGCCAGGGAGGCTACCAAAGTTTCAGTTTCCGTTGGTATCTTTATTACCATTTTATTGTAAATATTTGTAACTCTAATTTCCACTTTACATACTAGTACATTTTCATTTGTATACACGTCCCTTTGGCTGGGGATGCTGCTTTTTGTTTCGTGCGAGCAGGTACATGCATGGACTCTAATCGACCCACTTGTTAGGATTCAAGTTCAGCTGTGAGTTGGTAACCTCCACCTTATCCTGGGACTATCAAAAGATGTTTACTTTTGTTATATAGTTAAGGTATAGTCGGGGCCTTGTCCCGACAATGCTTATGTCACTCATAGAGGCTATTGTTGACATAGTATTTTGGGTTTCTTTCTGCAACTTCTAGTTTCTAGCCACATAGGCTTGGCATATATAAATATTTCTGTATGTGTTTGTGTCCTCAATTGTGGCCTCGTCAGCCAGCTAGTAGTTTATTTATTTTTGTCTTGTCAACTTTTGTCTATATGAGTTGTTACTCCGGTTATGACCTTAATGGTCCAGGATTAGTATTTTAGATGTTATGCTACCCGACTTTCTAGGCCCTTAGTGGAGTTAATTGGTATGTTTTAGTGGATAACTCGATTGCATAGGGTGTCGAGTGTCAGTCACGTGTTCTCTATTTTGGGGAGTGACATATCACCAATATTGATGACCTCTTTGACCAACTTCAGGGTGCTAATAAAGATAGACCTTCGACCTCAGATTGGGTTATCATCAGCTCAGAGTCAGAGATAGTGACATTCCAAAAACAGCCTTCAGGACTCGGTATGTCCATTATGAATTTGTAGTTATGTCATTTGGACTAACCAATGCTCCGACAGCTTTCATGGATTTGATGAAAAGAGTGTTCAAGCAGTATTTGGACTTGTTCATTATCGTCTTTATTAATTATATCCTCATTTACTTTAGAAATGAGGAAGAACATGCGAGTCATTCGAGAGTTGTTATGAAGACCTTCAAAGATCACCAACTATTCGCTAAGTTTAACAACTATGAGTTCTGTATGCATTTCGTTGCTTTCCTTGGTCACATTGTATGTAGCGAGGGTATCCGAGTAGATTCCCAGAAGATAGAAGCAATGAAACAATGGCCCTAACCTTTCTCTACTACAAATATCAGAAGTTTGTTGGGTCTAATGGGTTATTATAGGAGGTTCATAGAAGGATTTTCGTCCATAGCATTTTCGTTGACTAAGTTGAATCAGAAAAAAGGTGAGGTTTCAGCGGTCAGATAATTACGAGAAAAGCTTCACCGATTTGAAAACCAGGTTTACTGCAACTCATGTTTTTACTCTACTAGAGGTTTCAGATGGGATATTATATATTGCGATGCATCCATAGTTGGCCTAGTTTGTGGCTCATATAGCGAGATAAGGTTATAACTTATACTTCTAGAAAACTTAAGTGCATGAGAAGAACTATCAAACTCATGACCTCCAGCTTGCAATAGTGATGTTTGCACTCAAGATCTGGAGACACTACTTGTACGGTGTTCATGAAGATGAATTTCACTGGCCATAAGAGCCTTCAGTATGCGTTCACCCAGAAATAGTAGAATGTTCGCAAGAGGAGATGACTGGAGTTCTTTAAGGATTATGATATGTGTGCGCATTACCATCCTGGTAAGGCGAATGTTGTAGCAAATCCTCTTAGAAGACTATATATGGGTAGTGTAGCCCTTGTTGAGGATGAAAAAAAGGAACTAGTGAAGGATATTCATAGTCTTGCTCGTTTGGGAGTTTGCCTTTTGAGCATATCAAATAGTGGTGTAACAGTTCAGAATGAGGAAGAATATTCATTGGTAGTGGAGGTTAAGGAAAATAAAGAGAGTGATCCAATATTGCTTGAACTTAAGGGTGCAATCCACAATCAGTGAGTGGAGGTTTTCTCCTAAGGGGGAGATGGTGTACTATCATGGTATATTGTGTGTTCCTGATGTGGGTGAGTTGAGAAAACATATTCTTTCCGAATCCCATAACTAAATTTTTTTATATTCATCGAGGCGCCACTAAGATGTACCGTGATTTGCGGGAAGTCTTTTGGTGAAATGGCATGAAGAAGGATATAGCATATTTTGTGAATAAGTGCCCCAATAGCCAGCAAGTAAAGGTAGAACATCAGAAACCAGGGGGTATGACTCAAGATATTGACATTCCTACTTGGAAGTAGGAAGTGATCGATATGTATTTCATTACATGGTTACCTCGTACTCGCAGACGACATGACTCCATTTGGGTGATAGTTGATAGAATGACTAAATATTCTTTCTTTTGGTAGTCAAGACTACAGATTCGGCAAAGGACTACGCTAAGCTTTACATTAATGAGATAGTCAGGTTGCATGGGGTTCCTTTGTCTATAATCTCAAATAGAGGTCCTCAGTTTACCTCTCCATTCTGGTAGTCATTTTAAAAGGGTCTTGGTACATAGGTTAACCTTAGCACAACATTTCATCAGCATATGTATGGGCAGGCAGAGCGTACAATTCAGACCTTAGGGGACATATTGAGAGATTTTGTGATTAATATCAAGGGTAGTTGGGATGATCACCTTCCTCTTATTTAATTCTCCTATAATAATAGCTACCATTCCAGCATTCATATGACCCCTTATGAGGCATTGTATGGGTGTAGGTGCAGATATCTTATTGCTTAGCTTAAAGTAGGTGAGGCACCCTTGATAAGACCAGATTCAGTTCATGATATGCTATGAAGAAAGTGCAACTCATTAAAGATAGACTTAAGACAGTCAGAGTCGTCAGAAGTCTTATGCAGATGTAAAAATAAGGGAACTAGAGTTCCAAGTTGATGATTGGGTTTACTTGAAAGGGTCACCTATGAATTGGTTGATGATATTTGGCAAGAAAGGGAAGCTCAGTCTTAGATATGTAGTCCCTTACAAGATCTTGAAAAGGGTTGGAAAAGTGGTATATGAGTTAGAGTTGCAAGCAGAACTAGCAGCAGTGCATCCAGTCTTCCACATCACGCTTTTGAAGAAGTATGGGGTTGAACCAACATCTGTAGTGCCAATAGAGATTGTGGCTATGAAAGATAGTCTTTCTTATGAGGATGTACTAGTTGAGATTCATGATCGTCAGGTTAGAAGGTTGAGAAATAATGAAGTTGCTTCACTCAAGGTTTTGTGGAGGAGTCAGTCCATAGAGGGAGCTACTTGGGAAATAGAAGCAGCCATGAAAGCAAAGTATCCTCAACTCTTTCCTTCTGATTCTACTCCAGCTTGAGGCGATAGTTCCTCTTCAGTTTTTCAGTCATTCATGCACATATTCAATCTTAGTATTATGTTCCTTCAGTTTGTACTTGCATTTTTTCAGCGTATTTTCATGTTATTGGAACTCAGATTGGTCACAAATCAATTTCTAGTAGTTGGTGTTAGGGATTGCAGCTCCTTCCCTCCATACTTAGCTAATTTAGTCTTCATTCGAGGACGAATGGTCCCAAGTGGAGATATTGTAACACCCCGTATATAAAATATACCAAAAATGTAGATTTTTAGAAGTTGCAGGTGCCACCAACAAAAGCGAACTACAGAACGTTAGTCGACTTATGGCCCATTAGTAACCTCCGTCGATGGGCAAGGTGACTTTCAGTCATTAACTGTTAATGACAGTTGACCAGTAGGGGCTGTCAGTTGATGTACGATCCATCAATCAGCTCCGTTGATGGGCCAACTGACTTTCAGTACTCAGTTGTGAACAACGGTTGACCAATACGTCCGTCAGTCGACTTATGGTCCGTCAGTCAACTCCGTAAGTCACTCTGACAACTTTTAAGTCAGAAGTCTTTTGGTCCTTTCCTTCTTCATTTGGCCTCTAAGCTACGTCGTTTAGACCCTAAATCATGAGGTTTAGTCAGTTGAAGTTGAGAAGCATAACTAGAACTTACCTAAGTCAAGTCATTGATAAAAACATAGAATATTAGAAGCAAGAGAGGAGAAAAATGTCAAAACTCTAGTTCAAGAATGCAGCAAGGTTCCATAATGTCCAACCCAAAATCTAAGGATTTCTTCGTCAGATTTGTTACCATATATGTGAGTTTTCACTAGTGGGTTCCTTTCACCCATTAGGTCCCTAGAATTCACTCAGTTTCATGATTCCTTTATTATGAATATACCTAGGGTTTCTAGAATTACAGTAGAACAAAATGAATTAGTTATAAACATGTTCTAAATAAAATTATCGTGTTATTACACAGTTTAATACATGAATTTTAGAACCCTAGCTTTGTATTTGTTTAGTTCTTCAATTAAACATGTTAGGTTAGATATTTAAGTTATTCAGTTATACATGCCTCAATTATTAAAGCATCATTATCAGATTAATTGTTGCATTGTCATTTTGCATGTTCAATTTTGAGCTATCAAGTATTTACGAAAACTTAGTCATGATCATGTAACAAATTAATTCATTGGGAGTAACATAATACTGAGTTGGACTAGGGTTCAACATACCCATATAGTCCCAGAACTACCAGCCACGTAGGTTGTAATTCCACTCTATAGGCATCATTTCAGTGACCACGCCAGCATGCCTCTCTACATTTGGCTGGGTATATTGGGTCCTCACGGTGAGGTGTATACATCGGAATCCACAATTAGCTATGTGGTCTTATTATCGTTTATTAGTAGCTCCCACAATGTAGTTAGACTCCATTGCATTGAACATATTTTAGTTTTCAGTCTTAGCATGTTATAACTTGGTCATTACATTCATATTAGTCATGTTCAGTATTTCAGCATCTTTTTCATGTTCAGATTATTCATTGCTTTATTACTTTGTTCAGTTATATGTCATTTCCGCTTTGCTCTATCCTACATGCTCAGTAACTTTCAAGTACTGACGCATACGTGCACTACATCTTCTCGTGATGCAGGTTTAGGTTCTCAGCATCCAGATCATGCTTATATCGGTTCCCGATCTCCAGTTCAGCAGAATCTGTGGTGAGTCCTCATTCTCCAAGGACAATAGTCATGAGTTGCTTTTTAGTATTTTAAGTCCTTTAGTTTTAGTTTTGCTAGTCTTAGCTAGAGTCTGTCCCAACATTTCTATTAGTTAGAGGCTATTTTCAGACATAGATAAATTCACCTTAGTATTGAGTTAATGTTTTCCTTATATTAAAATCATCATTTTTCATGTATCCCATTTATAGTATACGGATATTCCCCATCTTTTCATTTTGTTTATGACTATAGCTTCCGTACAGTTTCTATTATTAAGTTTATATTTAGTATTCTCATTATTATGCCATTGGGGTTTTCATGGGATTACTTGTGGTCCTTGACCTCGTGTATGCGTCTCGGGGCTATCTAGGGGTGTGATATAAAATACGTGAATTCACATAAATCTTAAAGGTCTGAGTTAATGTTGATAGATAAATGGACTGGGTTACACATTTGGGTTCAAAATTCAAGGTTTTGCATTGTGAGTTTAGGTTTGTGGTAGTGTGTTTTGCCAAGGTATGAATTAGTAATGTAAGAAATGATCGATCACATTGAGTAAGAAGCACTTGGAAGGACTTAAAAATAATTTGAGTAGTAAATTTGGTTACTTTTGATTGTTATACCTAAGGAGGGTTTCATGTAATGTGTTGATTTTAAGGATGAGTTAAAAATATCATGGGTTGTTGGTCAAAAGATATGATTGGTAAGCGAGTCAACCAAAGGAACATGAGTTTTGTGTATTGAAGAGTTCAAGATATTTAGATTTTTTCGTCATCGAATGAATTTCAGAAAAGCGAAGAAAATCAGACCTCTCGTATAAACCCTTGGTTTGTAGTTGAAGTATTTATTGATTTTTTTCTATGAGTTGAGATATGACTGTGACATGTGAACTAGTCGCAGATTTACTAGGAATTTATCATTGACATTTTTAAAATTATGTTTTTGTTTGAATGATAGACAATGATGGGTGGAAGATTCTGTGTGGTTGGTTATTCAAGCTAGATTGTTCAAATTATGATCGTTGATTTATTAATGTTCGACGCTGCAAACCTACAATTTTACACGATTAATGAGAATTTCAAGGGGTTTGAAATTAATTCATTAATGGGATGATATAGACTATTATGAGGTGTTACATAGGCATTTGATGGTAAATAGTAGAGGTTATGAGCTTATAGTATACTAAAATATTGGAGTGACCAAGAATATTTCTTAAATATCGATATGAGGTATTTGATGGTTTTGAATATTAGTTAGAATTTGGTATTCAATAATTTATGTGGAGTTGACATTGCACATGATAACTTTATATTGATGGGAAAGTACTTTTAAATTTGAAATTTATGCGATCAGCTTTAAGTGGGATCTGTATATGTCATGTAATGCTTAAATAGAAAAAGCGAGAGCCATATTTTCAGAATTTTTAGAGGCTACAATGTGTTTGCTAAGAAGATTTTGATAAGAGTGACAATTTGAGAGTAAGGTAAATGGATGGTATATTATGATGTTTGTTGGTATTAAGAGTGTTAGCTTCCATCGAGTATTGTGAGAAGTATTTGGAGTTTGATGAATCAAGTATTTGTAACATGGTAATAGGGATCAGACTGGTGGATTATAGGTAGCTAAAAAAATCAAGGAGATGTAGTCAAATGAAAGGAAATATTTGATATGTGCATTATGAAAGAAGTATCTAGTGTTATTCGACCTTGGTTTTGTATATTCTTATTCGACCACCTACTTTGTTTTGGATATAATTTGGAGTGTGATTTGTTTTCTATGCTCACACGTATTTTTCCTTCTATGGGTGGAATCCTAGTGGTGGATCGGGTGTACCGATCCTATGATTGTCCTCTTAGTTGGGTGAGATTCTTACAAAGACTTGGTAATTTTGGTTATGACAAATTTGGTGTTGTTTGGGATAGTTGAAGTTTACTAGTGACTCCACACACACTAGTTTGCTTATCAGGACTTATAGAAGAGCTAACACGAATAGTTACATTGATACGACAATCCTACTATTCATGTGCGGAAGCATTGGGTCTTATTCTGTTGTTCTTAAGTGTTATATATAAGCATAGATATATATCTAACATTTTATAGTGTTGTCAGAGGTTTTAAATTCTTGGGTGTATATCGTGTTGGGTGGTTACTTGATCTTGTTCTTCTTTGGGTGAGATAAGTTGAATTCTCTCTTGATGAGTACATAATGTCTTAAGACCATATTTTTATAACTTAAGCTCGTAAATATATTATGTTGTGAGAAAGGAATCTTAATGACATCTGTGATGATTTGTGCATTATGAGTGTTTGGTGGTTAATTGAGGCTCACTTCTGGTTGTAGACAATATTCGTTCAGAAGGTTATCTTAGTTATATGAGAAAATATTAGTCATGTTGTTATATTATTGTCTAATGGATTTCAATTTAGATTGTGTTCATGGGTTAGTCTATGACTTGATAATAACTCTTAATTTATAGATCTTCCAAAATTTATTTTCGAAAGCTCAGTTCTTATTAATTGATCTTGATGGAATGGTCTTAAGGAGGAGCTCACTTGGAGAGATGAACACCGACTGGTAGGTCATAACTCAAGCTTTTGGTAAAGTTGGTTATTCTGCCTTCTCATTCCCTATGTTCGAGGACGAACATGATTTTTAGTTGGGGATAATGTAATGACCCGAAAGAGATTATTTTTTTGAGATTTTCATAAAATAACAATTTTAGCCCTCTCAATAGTTTTCCTAAGTCATTTAGGATTAGTCGGTGAAGCTAATTTGGAAATTATAAACTATTCGATAACTATGATTATTTAATTGATGGGTATTTATTAAATAATTTATTTATTTAATTAGTGGGTTAATGGGTCATTCCTATAATTTATTTAACATCATATATAACCTGACCTATATATTAAATATAAACAAATAGGGTTTAACCGGTTATAAATAATATCTTCAATTTATCGCAAAAGCTATTGGTCACGAAATTACGATAATATTTTTTTTTTAAACGGAAGTGATGGATCTACGTATCAAGTTAGTGTATGGAGCTATAAAATTCAATATTGTGTTAATTTTATATATGGTGAGGGTTGGAATTGTTTTGCAAATTACGTGCTAGTTGATGGAAGCATATAACTTGGACGATAACTTTCAATTTGCAATAATGGGCCAATGATTATCCATAAGGAGCCACTCACAGTGGGAAAGATACATATAGCGATCCACACATTGCAAATGGGTTAGTTCTTTTGTCACAATTATTCTTGCAATGTGTTACTGATTTCCTAAAATATTTCAGGTTGAATTTAGTATTTTGTTTATCACATTATAATTCAAGTTTTGATATATAAAGAAAGTTAGTTTAGTATTAGGCATATTTTATTATATAAATATCATTAGATTGATGATATTGGAGATTTAAACTTAACCCTAGACTTGAAATTTAAAAATATGAGAGTTGATATATTAATTGGCATCAATATTAGGAACTTAATTATAAATTTGAGTGAAATTTTGGGTTTAGGCTAGATAGAGCAATATGGGTGTTTTTAGTTTCGAAAACTTATTGTGATTATTAATGTGAACAGATTGCTTGGAGTTGGAAGTTCAACGAAAGGGGAAGGCTCATGTCCCGGAGTGATTGTTCGGTTATTTGAGGCAAGTGGATTTCTGTTAAGTGTATGGAATTCATGTGTTTCCTTGTTATATGTGTTTGGGAGTAATTGGAAATGGTGATGGACTGATTTGTCCATGTTGAATAGTTCTAATGATGAAAAGAAGGTAATAAAAAGGTAATGTGATAAATTATTGGTGTGTTGGTGTGTGATGTTTGAGAATGATTGGAGGGCTTATTGCTTCTTTGTTGATGTTGTATCAAAGTTGCATTATTGTGAATTGTGTAAAGTTATGAAAATGGTCATCTCTTCATTATTTGTGTGAACATGTCAATTTCATTGTTTTGAGACATGGTTTTGACAAGTGTTATATGAATTGAGAAAAGAATAAGAAATTAAAGAGGATGTACCATTTTGAGGGATGTATCGCGCGCCTTGATGGATACTATATTTTGAGGGATGTATCACGCGCCACAATATATAGTTTTATTGAGGGTCGTACCTGAAGTTGCGATGGATACGTGGACAAATATGTCCCCCATGGTTCCTGAACTGAGAGACAATGGAGGTGTATCACTAGGTCAGACATGTATTACTATACTTGAAATTGCATTGCACATATTTATCATTAGTGAACTTGATATTTTGTTTTACTTATCTTGTGAGTGCCTTTCTGTAAAACTTTGATTGATGAATATTGATCTTGTTGTTGAGGATATGTAATTGTTAGAGTGTTGTTGTCGAGGTGTGTGCTATGTGAATTATGAGCTATTAGGTTGGGATGGTTTTATGCAGGTTGTAGTTGTGGAGGTTCGGTTGGGGTGTAAGGAGTAACTGTATTCTATCCCGTTAACTTGTGTTTAGAGGTTTACTAGTTGAGTACCGTGTGGTTTGGTATTCATCCCTTGCTACTACATATCTTTTGTAGGTTACAAGCCTAGACCTTTTTGATAGTTTCTCTTATCGTCTGAGGCTTCTTGTGGAGGTTTGTGAGATAGCTGCTTGTCATTTCAGTGGACCTTCTTTATCCTTCATTATGATATTTTTCTATTCTATAAACAATGACATTTGAGACTTGTTTCTTTCTTTTGAATCAATTGTAAACTTTAGAAGCTTGTACATGTGACAACTAGATTTTGGGGGTATTTTTGAGCTTATTATAAAATTTATGAATTAATTTGTAATGGTTGAGTTTTAGGCTGACTTGTCTTGGTGGGATAAGACGAGTGCCATCAAGTCTATTTTTGGGGCATGGCAAAAGAAGTATGCGGATCATGAAGTAAGAGACATGGATTTTCAAATTGGGGAGAACGTCCTTCTCATTGTGTAACCCATGAAAGGGGTGATTAGATTTGGTAAGAAGGGTAAGCTAAGTCATATGTACATTGGTGCCTTTGTTTTTGAATATGTAGGGCCGCTGGCGTATAGATTGGCTCTACCCCATAATCTATCAGGTGTTCATCTAGTATTTCATGTCTCTACGTTGAAAAGGTATCATGGTCACGAAGATTATATCATTAAGTGGGAATCAATTGTGTTGGACAATGACCTTCAATACTAGGAGGAATCGATTTCCATTCTCGATTGTGATGTGCGTGAGTTAAGGATCAAAGATATTAAGTCCGTGGAATTTTAACGGAAGCATCATCCGATGGAACAAGCTACTTGGGAAACCGAAAGGGATATGCGAGACAAGTATCCCTAATTATTTATCGAATCAGGTACTACTTCGTTCTTTCCTTAGCCTAATTTTCCTTAGTTTTTTCACTCGGGGAAGAGTTATGGGTAAATTTGTATATATTGTAACGACCGAGTTCCGTCATTGTAGAAATGTAACTGAGGGGGAAAATGGGGTCCGACTTTTTTTTGTAGTAATTAAAATTTTCCCAATCTTGTCAAGATTTGGAGGAAATTAGACTCTTTAAGGTGAATGAAATCTGGTAGCAATAAAGTGACTTAATTATAAACTCCCCTCTCTCTTCTTCCACATGCGACACACTACCCATAGATACACGATTAAAGGCATCTGCAACCACATTGGCCTAGCCAGGATGGCATAAGACACTCATGTCATAGTATTTTAAGAGTTCCAACCACCTTCTTTGTTGGTGATTCAATTCTTTTTGGCGAATGACATATTGAAGGCTCTTGTGGTCAGTAAACACATAAACATGTACCGCATAGAGATAGTGTCTCCAAATTTCTTAAGCAAACACTACGACCGCTAGTTCTAAATCATGAGTTGGATAGTTCTTCTCATGCACCTTGCGTTGCCTAGAGTAATATGTTATTACCTTGCCATGTTCAATGAGGACACAACCCAAACCTACTCAAGAAGCGACACAATACACAACAAACCCTTCGGTACCCTCCGGTAAGGTCAATACCGGAGCGAAGGTAAGCTTACCCTTCAATAATTGAAATCTCTTTACCATGAATCCGACCATTTGAACTTAGAGTTCTTTTGGGTCAAGGTCATTAGTGGAGAAGCGATCGATGAAAATCCCTCAACAAACCTCCTATAGTACTCGGCCAAACCAAAAAAGCTTCGGATGTCGGTAGGACTAAAAGGTCTAGGCCAAATTTTGACCGCATCCGTCTTCCTTGGATCGACCTCTACACCCTCACTAAAAACAATGTGACCAAGGAACACAACCGACCTTATCCAAAACTCACACTTCCTAAATTTAGAAAAATGTTGACGATCTTTGAGGACTTTCAAAACAACCCTCAAGTGACTCATGTGATCATTTTTGCTTTTGGAGTATATAAATATATCATCGATAAAGACGATCACAAAAGAGTCAAAAAAATCTCTAAAAACACGATTCATAAGGTCCATAAATGCCTCCCGGGCATTTGTAAAACCAAAGGATATCACTAAGAATTCAAAATGACCATATTTTGTTCGGAAGGCTGTTTTCAAAACATCAAAACCCCTCACTCTAAGTTGGTGATAACCCAACCTCAAATCTATCTTTGAAAAGTAAATCGCTTCTTGGAGTTGATAAAATAGGTCATTAATCCTAGGGAGTGGATACTTATTCTTTATAATGACCTTGTTCAATTGTCGGTATTCAATACACATACAAATATACCCATCTTTCATCTTCACAAATAACACCGGAGCACCCCATGGAGATATACTTGGTTGTATAAAATCCTTATCTAGAAAATCTTGGAGTTGCGCCATAAATTCCTTCAACTCAGTCAGGGCCATCCAGTAAGGAGGGATTGATATGGGTTTCGTATCCGGCAATAAATCAATGTCGAAATCTATTTCCCATTCGGGAGGAATTCCAGGCAAGTCCTCGAGAAAGACTTATGGAAAATCCTTCACTACGGGGACCGAATCTAAAAGAGGAGTCTCGGACTTGAGATCCTAGACTCTCACAATGTGATACACATCCCTTAGAAATCAACTTACAAGCTTTTAGATATGAAATAACTCAAACTCTAAGGATTTATTTTCTCCCCTTTCATTCTAAAACGAGTTCATTAGGAAATTGAAACTTGACTACCCGAGTTCTACAATCAACAGAAGCAAAACAAGCATGTAACTAATCTATCCCCAAAATGACATCAAAGTCCAACATATCAAGTTCTACCAAATCAACCAATGTGACTCTATTGGGCAATGAAATGGGAGAACCCCTATAAGTTCTTCTAGCATCTACGGAATCACCCACCGGGGTAGAAACCGAATAGGGTTCATCTAATACATTGGGAATCATATCAAATTTCATAGCCACTTAAGGAGTTACAAAAGACAAAGTGGAACCGGTATCCAACAATGCATAAACATTAATACAAAATACTTGCAACATACTGGTAACAACATCCAGAGAGCTCTATTGATCATCTCGGGATTGGAGAGTATACAAGTGATTCTTCTTAGGAGCATCGGAATTCGGACCACTCGCTTGTGTTTGAACGTTTTTTCTTCCTTGAGCTTTTAACGTAGGGCAGTCACTCTTAATGTGGCTACTCTTACCATAACTATAGCAATTACCCGTGCCAACTAGGCACTTGCCTTAATGTTTTCTACCATACTTTCCACAAAATAGGCTTCTCAACATAAGAACCACCACTTTTCCCTCTTGAGGCTTGGGAGTAGACAATTTACCATTGTTTGACCCTTGGAGTATTAGGAGGGCCTTGGTTGGAAAATCACTTTTTAAACCTTGGATTTTCTTGAACCTCAACCTAGCCTTGGAAGAATTTCCATCTTCGACCCTTGTCCTCTTCAACTCCTTATCAACTTACTTAATCTTTTTCTCCTCAATTTATTCGGAATGAACCATGAGGCGGGAGATGTCCATGCTAGGAATCAACATAGCCGACCTACATTCATTGACCACAAGATCGGATATCCCCATAACAAATTTGTTCATCTTTGCCCAAGAATCTGCCACCATAGTAAGAGCATGTTTGGATAGTTGAGTGAACTTGAGGCTATACTCCTTCACGCTCATACCCCCTTGACGAAGATTGATAAATTCTTGCATTTTCCTCTCCCTCAATTCCAAGGGGAAGAACCTATCAAGTAAAGTCGTCTTGACTGATTCCCAATTAACCGAACCTTAGCTAATAGGCCTCTCCTCCATCCATTGTTCATACCAAACTTAAGTCACATATTTGAATTGATAGGTGGCTAGCTCTGCCTTTTCTTGAGAATACACACCCATAGCATCTAGCACCTTGAAAACTTCACCATGAACCCTTGCGGGTCCTCCTCCACTTTGGAGTGAAATCCCTAATCCTAGAAGCAGTACTGCTAGTATTGGGGTTCACTTGCACCCTAGTTTCCCTAAAAACTTGAGTGGATAACATTTGAGTCAAGCTATGAATATCCGCCCTTATCTCAACATTAGACATAGCCCATTATTCAATAGGGACTTGAGGGTTTTGAGGAGCTTAAGGGGGAACCGCCTCATTCACATTCTCCTCGTTGGCCCTCCTAGCATTGTTCCTTCTTGTATTAATTGCCTATAAGCACAATAAAAAGGATTAGAAGAATAGAACTAGATAGAGTTAAGAATCTTAGGCACGACCAATGAATAACAAATGAGTGCAAGTTCCTAAGCATCTCATAATCTCTCATTCATAAGTGTGGCGTGCTTCACACCCATGAACAAGACTCTACTTGACGTGATTTCATGTGACATTAATCCTAAAATTATTCTCAACCTTATTCTCTGATACCAAGTTTGTTACAACCCGAGAGCACCCTCTAGTCGTACATGGCGTACTAGAACCCTCAAAGGTCTTATACAAGCCCTTAACATACATTATTGCACATATCATAGAATAATAGCGGAAACTTTAAAACTTTTACTTTGGAATTTCAACTTCACTTCATATATGAAAATAGAATCTATAGTTGTCTCACAATACTATCTAGACATAGGAATTAAGAATTTAAGACTCAACCCTTACATCAAATAGAAAGTATAGATCAGGAAATACAACATAGTCTCTCAATAGACAAAATAACTAAAGCTAGAATCATAGGTGTAGTTTCCTCGGACTTGAGGACTCCCCAACTTGGAGAAAGCAAATCCAAGTATCTTGAGAAATGACCTCGTATAACCTTAACGGTCTGAACCTACATTGTTTGGGAAAAAGGGAAGAAAATATGGGTTAGTACAACATATGTACTAAGTATGGCTACTATGCATAAAAACCATTGAAACATGCATCAAAGGACATTTTTGTTAAAGACATGCTTTTTATCAAGTAAAACCCAATATGCATATAAAGTAAGTATCATAAGCCAAACCAACATAATATCATCCCAACATGTAGAATCAAATGGTTTTTCCCCAATCACTTGGATTATATTTTTTAACAACTGTACACACTAATCTACTGAATTCGAACCTCAAAAAACTCACTTTTATCTCATGAAAACATCAAAACCCAAAAGAAAACGAGTTTTAAAATTAACCCTGAAGAACACTAATAAAAAACTTAAGTCTTTCAATCATTATGGACGAATTCGAATATGAAAATCATGTTTGGCGTGTGGAAATGAACCCAACACTATGGAAACTTACATACCACTTTAGGGATAAAACCCATGGTTAAATCTGGAACAAAACTCAAGAACCTCAACGAAAGCCTTGATCCTTTCCGTTTTTCTTCTCTTTTTATCTTCTTGATTAGACCCTTCAAAACCTTACTAAAATGTATTAAATTTGATTTGATAAGGAAAAGACCAAAATACCCTTCATTATTTTCAGGTAATTTTCTTAACTGGACAATCTAACTTCGAAAGGTCATATATCACTCATCCGAGCTCAAATTGGAAATATAATTCAACTACATATCATTTCCCATCTCATGGCTCACCTAAATCATCTTGTACTGAGAATTATGCTTGTTTGAAGTTGACCCAAATCTTAGAAGAACTTAGGGAAGGACTTGAGTGAATTCTCTCTAGTTCTTATTGTAACTCAATGTGCTGGATTTATTGACCTTAACACTTAGGAAGAACTTATATTACATGGTAAAAACATAACACAATGAAGGATGAATCAAGTCTTACCTCAAAGACTTTTTTGGGTGTTAGAATATCTACATTTGGGATCATTCATCCTCGAATGATGACCGGACTAGGTATGGAATGGGGTTACTCTTACCAATGTTTGATTCTAATGGTACACTCTCACTTTATTCAAGCTTAACCAAAACCCTTTGGTTCAGGTACCTCTCTAAAAGGAATCTTATCCCAAGACTATTACTCCTTACCACCACATTCAATCGTAATACTCTAACAACTCCATGGACTCCTATTAACCAACTCTTTTGTTTCACAACC
Organism: Solanum sitiens; assembly: GCA_016801875.1. Taxonomy (NCBI): domain Eukaryota; kingdom Viridiplantae; phylum Streptophyta; class Magnoliopsida; order Solanales; family Solanaceae; genus Solanum; species Solanum sitiens. The sequence goes on from JABWTJ010000155.1 coordinate 1,081,235, forward strand.
CAAGGTTACCCCCTAGATGTGACAGCGCGTACTTGACCCTGAAAATGTCTCATTCAAGCCCTTAAATTTTAATCATCACATAAAACATAGAATAATGCAAAAAAATTTAAAATCTTACAATGGAAGTTCAAACTGCACTTCGTATATGAAAATAGGAAATCTAGACTTGTCTCATTACACCATCTAAACATAAGAGTACAATATTAGGGACTTATTCCTTACATCTGTAGAAATAGTCTCAACATACTAAAACATGATAGAAACTAAAAATGACAAATTCCGGTTCTAGGACATGAGGACTCACCATCAACTTGGAGATATCAATCCAAGTATTCAAGGAACCTAAAGATAAGAACATGGACCTACACTCATAGTAGATGGGAAGAAAATGGGTTAGCATGTAAGTACTAAGTATGGAAAAAGCATAAAAAACATTAAATATGCTAAATATACATTTTAGTGAAAATTATGCATTTATCAAGTTTAGAAACCATTTATGCATGTAAAAAAATTAATCCAAATCATACTATCATATTTCACATCACCCTTAATAACATAGTAGAACCATTACCTCAACAACCTTTGAACACATGACTTGTGCAATGTATAGTTGACATTCCATAACACCAACCATACCAACTACCCTCTTAAAGTCACCTTTGTAACACATATCCACTTCATACCTCATCATAATCAATAATCATACATAAAGAGATAATCATATTCATTACTTAAACATAAGGAAAGTCATACTTTATCAACCTTCTCAACATACATTCACCTTCGTATCTTACCATACCATAAAGAACCAACCCACAATCTCTTTCAAAGACTACTTGTGCAATGTAAAAATTAATTCCCATACCCCCACTACTACTAAGAAACCTCATCAAGAAATCAGAAGCATAGTTCAAGTCATATCTATCATCTTATTACATAGGATTAATATCATTTACCGACATAGATCATGTGAGCTACATGGAATCTGGTGTCATATAACCCCACACCAAAAGAAGGATTCTTACTTGCCTAAGGTAGAACTTGAAATACATAGATATAAGGTGGATCAACTAACTAATACCTAAGCAGGCACATAGTTATGGAACAAGAAGATTGTTATTAGAAACCCGGACTTGGTAAATGTAGAAGTTTTCCACATCATGAAACAACATATAAATATATTGGGAACCTGGACTTACTAAACGTTAAAGAAACCCACGTGGGAACCCAAACATGCTAAGCGTAAAAGCCTCCATCTCATATTCATGTTCAGTTGGTGCTAAGCATAATTCCCATTAAAGTAACTTTAATTCTTTACTTAAGTTAATGTTCATAGTATAATGCACTAGAGCACTCAACCAATACATATCATATTAGCTCAAAGATTCATTAAGTGAGAATAGCCTTTCATCCTTGGACTCCATCAACATGTGAGAAAGCCTTTCACAGTACTTCTATTTTTTTTTATGTGAATAACCTTTCAATCAACACAATATCATTATAATCATCCAAGATAATGCATACATAGTCATGTGTAGTGGAAACGAAAATTAGTCCTTAAACAATACCATGATTCACACATCAGTCATAGGATCTTTACCTTTCAAGTAAAGCATAAGTGCATACATGACCTTCAACAACATATATAAAACCTATCCATATACCCCCTTCAAGGGTCATAAATCATATCTTGTAATCACACTTAGAATTAATACTTTAAGGAGGAATAAAACAAGATTAATTGATTAACTTATCATAGATACAATCATATATACTCATATTGCATCAAGAAATCCATCATAACTTCATGAAATTGGGAATATGGGGAGGAACATGGACTCATGGGGATTTTCACAATAAAAACCTTCTTTAAACATCACATTCACCATAAAGTAAGACAATTAAGGTAATGAAATCAATTTCATGGAGAACCCATGGCTAGAATACAAACCCTAGGTTTTCAACATTCCAAGTTTAAAAAGTAGATTTGAAGGGGCGTCATGGAGGAAGGAGTTCTATGAAAGAGAGTTGCCATACATTAATTGTCAATTACCCACGAAATTGGAGTGAAGATCTTGGGCCTTAATACAAAATTCTTCAAGTTCTTGGATCTTCAATGGTGGAAATCTAGAGAGATAATTATTGGAGAGTAATTGGGTTTTCTTTTATTTGTTTTGAATGTGATTTTCTTGAAGGAATTCCAAGTGTAAAAAGGTTTGCAACTGTTGCAACAACTACAGAAAAGTGTCGTCCTAGACTAAAGAATAACCGTTGCTATAGATGGTCTGTGGCAACGACTTACAACTGCTGCTAGAAAACCGTTACTATAGACATATAGCAATATCCTTATATGCAACACGCCAGTTTCCGTTGCTATAACGCAACTGCAACACTCTTTGAGTTTATGACAATGATTGTTCTTGTGTTGCAACAGACATGTTTTCTGGTAGTGGTTATATACATATGGTAAAAAGAATAAAATAAAAGGGACTTAAATTTTGAAAGAAGTAAGGGCGCTAAGAATTTGTACTTAAATTCGCCCTTCCCCCCCCCCCCCCTTTCCCAACTTTGCTCGCCCAATGTACCTACTTGGATTGCAAAGGGCACTAGGAGACTCTCCTAATGATCCCTTGGCTTACCCAAAGTTACAGTAACTCCCTAAATGGGCAGCTTCACTAGGCGATGGGGAGTACCAATGGGAGCATCACCAATCCATTGGGCGACCAACAACCTGTCTCGCCCTTTGATCCAGTAAATATGCTATGAGGGAAGGCTGTCCACTAAGAGAGGAGAGATCATTTGTACCATCGCCAAGGCACATGGGAAATGCTACTACTCATCACCAAAAGTGACCAAAGGTAGGTATCATTTTTCTTTCATTTTCTTAGATAGTTTTAGGTTCTTCCTTCATCCTAGTATTTCCCTCCAACATTTTAATTTATGTTTAGTCTTAAACATCACCGGAATTTAAATAAATTCTCACATAGCTATAATTCAACTTAGAGACTAACTTAAAGTCATACTAACCCTCGTGTCACGGCTCTAGTTCAACCTATCATTTTCTGAGTCGTTACATTATCTACCACTTGGTAACATTCGTCCCCGAATGACACTCTTAACATATTAAAGGACTAAAAATCAAGACTAGTAGTCCAAAAAGCACGAAACATAAGAATAATGCAAACGCGAGGGAGGAAACATCAACTCCATTCTGAATGCATAACAATGCATTAGAAGGAAGTAGGAATTACATCCATAACCCAATATGCACAAGGATTATCATTCAATATTATATTAGGAGGAACTACCTTCCCCCACTCAAATAAGCTCAACAAAATCATTGTAGAGACACTAGGCCAGATCAACATAACTATGCATCCTCAATACAACATCTCATGTCGTCAAATATGAAAGCATCATACTAAAGCAAAAATCAACATGAGGAACATATAATTCATGAAAACCCAATATACATACTAAATATGAATTCCCATAGAAACATGTATACATAGGGAGATCATGAAAAAAAACTCAAGCAACTAACATGACTCAAAATCACTAGATATTCAAGAGGAACTACTTACCTCAAGTTTTCATAGGAGGAGAAGTAAGAAGAGGATAGTGAGACTTCATATCATCCTTGGCCTCCCAAGTAGTACCCTCAACTAAGTGATTTCTCCATGGAACCTTAACGGAAGCTACTTCGTTACTCCTCAACCTCTTCACTTGTCGATCCAAAATCTCGACCGGGACTTCTTCATAAGAAAGGTTCTCATCAACCTCTAAACCTTGTAAAGGAAGTATGGACACCGGATCACCAATGCACTTCCTAAGTGTGGAAACGTGAAACACCAGGTAAACAAAAGCCAACTCACTAGGTAAGCTCCATTCATAAGAAACCTTTCTAACACGTCTCAAGATTTCATAAGGGCCCACACATCGTGGACTAAGATTCCCCTTCTTACGAAACCTCATTAAGACCTTCATAGGTGAGATTTTTATGTAGACCCATTCACCAACTTCAAATTCTAGATCTCTCTTTATATTGTCGACATATGGCTTTTGCCAATTTTGAGATATTTTCAACCTATCTCTAATAAGTCAAACTTTTACAATGGCCTCATAAAATAACTCGGGACCGATAAGGGCAAATTCAACTACTTCAAACAATCCACCGACGAACTAAACCTTCTTCCACAAAGTGCTTCAAATGGTGCCATAACAATACTCGACTGGTAACTATTGTTGTAAGAAAATTGTATCAACGGTAGATGGTCATCCTAATTACCTTTGAAGTCAATAACACATGCCCTCAACATATCCTCTATAGTTTTAATGGTGTGTTCTACTTGACCATCCATTTGAGGGTGAAAATAGGTGCTAAGATTCACACTTGTACCAATCCCTATTTGGAATGCTTTCCAAGTGTGTGAAGTAAATTGAGTAGCTCTATCCAAAATGATAGACAAATAGACTCCATGCAACCTCACTACTTCTTCATTACACAACTTAGCATAATCCTCCGCCGAATAGGAAACCTTGAAGGGAATGAAATGGGATGATTTGGTCATCCTATCAACAATGACCCAAATAGAATCATGTTGCCTTCTAATACAAGGTAAGACCACAACAAAATCTATTTTAACCTCTTCGCACTTCTAAGTGGGAATGTCTATACCTTGAGACAAACCTCCTGATTTCAAGTGCTCGACCTTAATTTGTTGACAATTCCCACATTTGGCTACAAAACTCGTTATATACTTCTTCATGCCATTCAACCAATAGACCTATCATAGATCACGATACATCTTGATGTCTCTCGGATGAATAGAATATCGCAAACCATGAGCCTCTTCTTGAATTTATTCCCTAAAGCCATCAACATCCGAAACACACAACCTAACTTGGTACCTAATTACACCATCTCCCCCTTGGGAGAAACCTTAAAAGATTTCCCTAGCATGAATCCTTTCAATTCTGTCAAAATATGGTCAAAGTGTTATTTAGACTTCACATAAACCACTAAGGAGAATTCGGAGCTATGATAAACCGTGAAACCACCTTTACGAGAATCTAAAAATAGAATACCTAACCGGGAAAACTTCTCATATCACAAACTAACTCCTTTTTCTGACCATGTATGTGGGTCACACTAACCATGAGCATTTGAATTATGGAATCCACAACCATATTGGAATTTCCAGGGAGACAAAGGACGCACATGTCGTAATTTTTCAAAATATCTAACCACCTTCTTTGTTTTAGATTCAAGTCTTTTTGGGTAAACACATATTGGAGACTTCTCTGATGGGTAAACACATCTACATGGACCCCATAAAGGTAATGTCTTCATATTTTCAAAGAAAATACTATGGCCGCTAGTTCAGATCATGAGTGGGATAATTCTTATCATCGACCTTAAGTTTCCTTGAGCCATAAGTTATAACCTTACCACATTGCGTGCGGAGATAATCCAAACCTTCTCAAGAAGCGTCAGAATACACTACAAACCCATTGATACCCTCTTGTAAGGTCAACACAAGAGTAGAGGTAAGCTTATCCTTTAAGTCTTGGAAGCATTTCTAACAAGCTTCCGTCCACTCAAACTTAGATTTCTTTTGGTTAGGGCTGTCAAAGGAGAAGCAATAGATGAGAATATTTCAACAAACCTTCTATAGTATCCAGTTAAACCGAAAAAGCTTCTAATATCAGTCGGTGATAGAGGTCTGGCCAATTCTTGACGTTGTCCATTTTCTTTTGGAGCAACCTCTATACCCTTGCTTGATACTCTGTGGCCTAGAAATTCCATGGATTTCAACCAAAACTCCCGCTTACTAAACATTGCGAACAATTGGTGATCTTTGAGGGTTTGCAAGACAATCCTCAAATGGCTCATATGATCATCCTCACTTCTAAAGTAAATTAAGATATCCTTGATAAAGACAATGAAGAACATGTCTAGATATTATCAGAAACCCTATTCATGGTGTCAATAAATGTCGCCGGGGCGTTATTAAGTCCAAAAGACATCACAAGGAACTCATAGTGCCCATGCCTAGTTCACAAAGACATTTTAGGAATGTCAACCTCTCTCGCCCTAAGTTAATGGTAGCCCGAACAAAGGCCTGTCTTAGAAAAGTTACTAGCCCCTAGCAATTGATCAAACAAGTCATCAATTCTTGAAAGAGGATACTTATTCTTTATGGTGACCTTATTCAATAGGCGATAGTCGATACACATTCTAAGAGACTCATCATTCTTTTTCACAAACAATACCGGAGAACCCCATGGAGATATGTTTGGTTGAATAAAACCCTTTCCTAGAAAATCCTTGAGTTGTGCTTTCAACTCCTCCAACTCCGGCCGAGCCATCCAGTACGGAGGGATAGATATAGATTTAGTATTCGACAAGATATCGATGCCGAAATATATTTCCCATTTGGGAGGAATTACGGGAAAGTCATTAGGAAAGTCATCCGGAAATTCCCCAGTACGAGGACCAACTCTATATTCAAGGGACCTGTGATTCAACATCCATAACCTAAAATGTGATATATGCACCCTTTTGCATCATCTTTCTAGCTTTTAGACATGAAATAAATTGACCCTTAGGAATAGAATTTCCCTCTTTCCACTCTATCATGGACTCATTGGAAATAGAAATTTAATTACCCGAGTTCTACAATCAATGGAAGCATAACACGCATGCAACTATTTCATGCCCAAAATTACATCAAAATAATGCATGTGTATTTCTACAAATCAAACAAAGTGACTTTATGAAAAAATGAGATACTGTTTATATCCCTACTTTATTCAAATAAGGAGAAACATCGCGGTGACTCAAAAAAAAAATCAATTAACTCAATTTTAAAAGAATTTCAAGAATAAACGAATTATAAAAGGAGTCACCACTTTATTTTAGAAAAAAAATAGGAAATCATTTAAGTGATCTATGAAATCATTAGATTCTAGAAAAGGAGTTCAAGTTATTCTGAAGGGAATGTGTTAGACATCCTTTGAAATCCACAACTAGGAGTCCAGAATAAATTCATTTTTTTAAAATTGAGGAGGACATAAAACAATAAACAAATATGATAGGAATACAATCTACACAAATAATAAAGTAAACAAATAACATGAGAAATGATAGTACACAATAATAAATAAAAAAAAATTAGAATTCTAATCCATTAGAATAGCTTCAATGGAAAGCCACTCTGGGGTACCTGTAAACACACTTAGTAGAACTGTTAGTAATGAATCAATATGAATAAAAATTAATGAGATAAATGATTTCAAATAAAACCCGTCTTATTAACATGGAAGGCCTTGGAAATCTATGGTAATTTCTTTATCAGCCAATTTTAACATATTAGAATATATAAACTTAAACTAAATTTCTGTCTTTTAATGGGGAGGTCTCGCAAATCGCCCGAGAAATTTTTCTGATTGGCCAATTACAACACAAAACATATATAAACGTAAAATAAAATTCCGTCGCTTTCAATGGGAAGGCCTCCAAAATCGATGGACAAATTTTCTCATTGGACAATTAAAGCACACAACGTATATAAATGTAAACTAAAATTCTGTCTTTTTCAATGGGAAGGCCTCCAAATACGACGAAAAGATTTTCTCATTGGTCAATTTTAACATACAAATTAGTGTAATAGCATAATAAAGCAATGAATAAAATTAATATAAAACTTTACCAAAATCATCATATGAAAATTCTTTAATGATTAAACTAATATATGAAGAATTGCAAAAAAAAAAAACAAGAGAAAAGCCAAGAACGACACATAATCTTAAAACATTATCTAACTAAGTAATAGTTGAACTTAATATAGCAACATTAACTAAAAATCAAATAAGAAAAACTACCTCATTTGGGGAAAACAACAACAAAATAATATAATAACAAAATATTAAAATTCAATTCAAAATAAGACATAAAAGAATTATAAATAATAATTTCAACACAAATCATTTTAAAAACAAAGCAACTGAGCAAATATAAAGTCATGAATAAAGTAAAAATATGAGATTAAAGATCTTAAACAATCCCACAAATGAAGCAAACAAACATATATATATAAAATCATTCGAAAAGATTACACAACTGCCAGAGAACACAACATCAATAATACTAATACGAACTAAAATGAACCAATATGACCTAATAAAAGAAGTGAGTAAAGTTTACCGGAAAATCTTGAAACCTGCCAAATTTGAATTCGATTAGTGACTCGAGCTTTCAGCTAAGCTGAAGTTGAAGCATGGGTCTCTAATTATTTCATCTCTGAGCTCTGTCGGAGTTTGAACTAGAGAGACATATCGCCGGAGCTTTGGATCTCCTCGGATTCACCGGAAAATACCAATATTTGTACCTACAAAAGAAACAGAAATAAGAGGAAAAGGGAAAGGGAGGTGGAGTACATTTGGTGGTTGTTTGGCAATGGAGCCTTGGGGTTTTGGGGGTCGTTGAGAGTTGTTGGTCGGGTTGTTGTTGTTTTAAGGTGTGGAGTTCACCAGTCGGTGAGATAGAGAGAAAATCAAGGGTTTGAGGGTTGAATCCGGTGTGTTTTTTCCAAAAAAAAAAAGGAGAAAATGATGGGAGTTTTGGGTTGGTTTTGGGTCAGGTTTCATTGGTGGTTCGCGGTGGTAGAGTGGTGGTTTGTGATCAGGTTGGTGGTTGGAGGCGTGAAGGGTTATTTGATATTCTAGGTTTGAGGGAGAACAATGGGGTTTTTTAGTTGTTATTTGATGGTGGAAGCTGGCCGGAAATGGAGTTTGGGAGGTGGTGATGAAGAAGGGTGATGGCAGCTTTGAGAGTATGATAGAAAAATCTCTCAGGGTTTCACCTGATGTACCGTGGTTTCACAGTATTTTCAATGCATTTTACTTAAGAGTTATGTGTGTCTAGAACCTTTTTGTAGTAGTTTTAATAAGTGTTTTGTTGTGTTTTGCAGGAAAGATGTCCAGGTTGAAAGCGCAGAAGGTAGCTGAAAAATTGCAGAAGATGATCTACGAAGGCCATCAACGGTCTGTCGTTTGATCGACGGATTGTAGTTGGTGACCTTCGATGAGCAGTTCAGGCTTTGGGAGAAGATTTGGGAAATCTGACAAAGTGTGGGAATACCAGAGAAAACGACAATCCGTTGATTGATCGATGGATCATACTGGTGAATCGTCTATTGGTTCAGAGAAGGTTGTAGTAGCTGACTTTTCAAGATTCTAAGTATGGAGTGAGGGAGGAGCATCGACGGACCGTAGATTGATCGATGGACCATATTGATGGTCCGTCGTTTGATTCAGAGAAGGTGTTATTCAGTGGAGAAAAATATTTCTAAGTCCTGACTGACGGAGGCAGTCGACGGATCAGTGGAGTCATCGATTGAAGTTGCGTACCGGGACAAAACTTTCCTTATTGCAATTCCTTTTTCTTTAGGATTATGTTTTCTATATATAGAGCATTAAAACCTCATTTTTGGGGCTAACTACTATTATTATTGTTCTATTTTGTGTGTTGGAGATTGGGGGTTGCAAACTTTGTCAATTTGTCAATTTTCGGATTTGGTTTGAACGATTTTCTTGCAATTTCAAGTTGAACTTCTGGGTTTCTTATTATTGTTGAGTAAATTCATGATTTATTCATTCAAAACTATGAATTGTGATCTTGCTAGCATGGGTACCTAAATCCACAACTAGGGTTGTGGGAACCATGGATAATTAACAAAGTAATCCTAGTAATTTAGCAATTCTTGAATAGTGGTGTTGCATGCATTGATAATTCTTTCGCTTAGAAGTCTTTTTAACGAGTGCACGTGTTAGAACTTGCCTTTTTGCTACTTGCCGGACCAAGGGGGTAGAAATAAGAAAAGAATTATCAACATAGATTTAGTGTGATACTATCTAATAGGATAGTGTCGATTGGTGCGAAGTAATAACTAAAACAACATCGATTATAATGTCTAATATGTGGTAAATGTAAGGGTTATTAGCTTAAACACATGTAGATGGACCAAGGTACGGGGTGAAATTTTCTAGATGCCGGACCAAGGATTTAGAGATACATACTTACCACTTTGCATGTAAAACACTAGGAAATAATTGCTATTGCTAGGAATACGGCGTAATGAACCTGTGGGAAACACACATACCCTAGTTATTCTCACAACTTGATAAAAACTCAAAATCTACTAGTTTACTTGTCAACTCACAATATTTAAGGAACTAGTTTCACAAAAACCCCGCCTTTACTTACTTGTTTTCGGAAAGACATTGACTAAATCGATATAGTTGTAAATTAAAGTTAAGTCTAAACCATTTTCCTCCTAAGATCGACCCCAACCTACTAGTTGGGTTCTATACTTGATTACGATGTTTATACTTCTTTAGGGAGGTATAATTTGAGCATATCACACCCCTTTTGGAATTTTTCACTACTTAGTCTAAAAATATTATTCACCATCCACATTTTCGACCTAATCAAAACTTAAATAGGAAAATAATTATGTAATTGGCTTAAATTGTGGGCTTGATATTGTGGCCTAAAATTATTATCCAATCTGTGTAGACAAATTTTATTCATATTTGAATGAATTCCTAAACTGAGCAAAATATCAAAATGAATATTTACAAATGTAACAAATAAAATTAAATATTTTTAAAAATATAATGAACGTAACTAATGACACGTAAAAATGCAATTTTAAAATTACAAATAAAAAAATCCTAAATTTTGATAAATAAGAACAGTTATCGATAAAATTATTTAAAATTAAGAAAAAAAATTATTATGAACTATTAAATAATTCAAGCTTAAAAGTTACGAATTTTAAAAATGTTAGGCAAAAATTGGTTGTCAACAATTGTCCCTTCTGTTGGATATGATTGATGAAAGAAATCGTGGACAACAAAAATTGACAAACCTGATTTTGGCCGATCACATGATCTTTATATGAAAGTATGGTTGGAATGTTATGGAAGTCTATCCCAGACTTGCCTCCAAAAGGTTCTACACTGTGTTGTATCCTTGTTGAAGTAGTCCGCATCTGTGGGTCTACTAAGAATGCATCCTCTTGGATGTTATTGAAAAAACAAAGATGAAACTCATTAGTAGGGACAAAATTACTGGGAAAAAGGTAGAATCTCTTACAATATGACAAATTAACCTGATCCAATTGTAGGATAAAATGCATGTCCGTTGGTAGAACAAATGAAGATGATGATCAATCCATAGGATTTTTAATATATGTCCATCGGTAGAAGGAATGAAAAAGGATGATCCATCAATAGGATTTTGAATGTATGTCCATCGGTAGGATGAATGAAAAAGGATAATACATCTATAGGATTTTAAATATTGACCATTGGTAAGACGAATAAAAAAAAGAAGATCCATCGGTAGGATTTTTAATGTATGTCCATCGGTAGGACAAATAAAAAAAGGTGATACATCGGTAGGATTTTGAATGTATGTCCATATGTAAGACGAATGAAAAAAGAAAGATCCATCGGTAGGATTTGAGTGTATGTCCATCGATAGGACAATGAAAAAAGACGATCCATCGGTAGGATTTTGAATATATGTCCATCAGTAGGACAAATGAAAAAAGATGATCCATCGTAGGATTTTAAGTCTATGTCCATTGTTAGTAAAAATTCTTTCAACGGAAGTCTCCTCCACTTGAACATGGAATAGATATGATGCACATCTTTCACCTCCGAATAGATATGACTTAAATACAAATATCTTGCAACACAAGTTTCGACCGACTTAAACGTGAATAGATAAGGTGCACATCCTTCACCTCCGAATAAGATGCGACTTAAATGCAAATAAATTTCAACACAAGTTTGCACCGACTTGAACCTGAATAGATAAGGCGCACATCCTTCACCTCCGAATAGATGTGACTTAATTGAAAATATCTTTCAATGCAAGTTCCCTTCGACTTGAACATTGAATAGATAGGGTACAACTCCTTCACCTCCGAATAGATGTGACTTAAATGCAATGGCCTTTTTGGTGAATGAAAATGCAATGGCCTTCTTGGCAAATTAAAAATGCAATGACCCTCTCTAGAAATGAAAAATGCAATAATTAATGACTCAATGATTGTCCACTGTAACGAGGTGGATGACTCTGTAATTATCTAACAGTGATAAGGTAGATGGCTTGATGATTTTCCACTGTAATGAGGTGGATGGCTCGGTGATTGTCCACCGTAACGAGGTGGATTCCTCATAATTCGTCTTTACAATGTCATCATATTGATGCTTTCATCTGTCCCTATATTAAAAAAGGAATGGTTAGTAGACACAATTTTTTTTAGCTAGCAACATAATCAAGAAATTTTTAGGCGAGTTTTAAAAGAAATGTGTACGAAGTGCCTGATCACTTTGAACAAAGTTAGCAATCCTCATTTTTCTCTTGAAGACTTTATGTTCATTGTAACTCATGTTTTATTGGGGATTTCTAGGAGAAATTGCTTGCTTGCAATGAGAACGCTTAAGATTTGCAAGTTGACTTTGAGATTCAAGCGCTGAAGGATCATTTGAAGTTGGCTATCAATATTCTCACGGTATTAATTAGAATTTTTTAGTAAACTGTGTCCGAGTTAGAATTTTTTGCAAATCTCAAAATGATCTCCAATCTTACATTGGTTGGAGCTTTCCCTTTTTTCACCCCTTTATTTCGACCTCTTCTGAGTCCTAATTTATTGAATCTTTTCTTTTATTTCACCCCTTTCTTATAAATGTTTCTCCTCTTTAGTTGGAGTATTTTCCTTTTCACTGCTCATTGACCTTGTAAGGGTGTTTTTGTCTTTCCTTATTTCTTTTAACTTTTTTTCTTTCTTTCTTTTTTGTTCTTTTGTAGAAGTCGTTTTTGTTTCGTTGACTTTGGGAGACTTAATATTTTTTGCCTTTGGCAATGAAAATATGATTTTTTTTTCTCTTATAATTTGCTCACTCTTGGTGCAATCAATAAGGTTGGGCCAAGAGAGCGATAGTGCATGTAAGCACTCAAAAGGGCAATGGCTTAAATGTGGTTGTCCAAAGAAAGGATTCAGGCTCAAACTGGAAAACTGGGGACCAAAGTCATTTGGTAAGCTTTGAAAGGCACAATCTAGTAAAAAGAGGCTTACAATTCTTTCCCGAACAAAACATTACTCAGGATTTCGCCTCGAAAAACATTCCGGCCAAGTTCTAGATCAACAGTGTATTTTAATTGAATTTTATCTAAATGCACTCGACACCATGTACATTAAACCATGAGGTTGGTTTTATTCCTATCTTGAATACTTGCAAGAGAATTTTCAAGCATCACACAAGTACAAATAAAAAGTACCACAAGAATCTATGGTTTACCACAAAGTCAGTCCTCTTCATCATATCGAATATATTTACATGCTCCTAAGTACATTTGTCCTAACATAGCTAACGAAATGACTCTTACAGTATATAGACATTTTTTTTTTGAAAGAGTGAATAATGAACCCAAGAAGGGTTGTTTACATATCTCATCGAGGTGAAAATTAGACGTGTGTCATGTAGATATGACTTTGAAAATATGAAAAAACTATTTGAATCTCTTTTTTTCTTAGTTTAAAAGAATGAATACCGAACCCAAGATGGGTTGTCTACGTATCTCACCTTGATGAGAATCAAGTTCGCGTAGTTTCTGCAAATATGTCTTTAAAAATATGCACAAACTATTATTATTATTATTATTATTATTATTGTTATTATTATTATTATTATTATTATTATTATTATTATTATTATTTATTCTTTTTTTGACTTTTGGAAAAAATAATACCAAACCCAAGAAGGGTTTACTACATATCTCACCGAGATGAGAATCAGGTGCGCTTAGTTCATGCAGATATGACTTTGAAAAATGCACACAATATTATTTTATTATTCTTCTTGCTTTTGAAAATATGGATACCGGACCCAAGAAGGGTTGCCTACGTATCTCATCAAGAAGAGAATCTGGTGCACGTAGTTCAATCAGATATGACATAAAGTAATTTTAAAATTTAATCAAACTCAGAGTGATTCCTTGTATCCTCTTAATTGTCGACCTTTGTACTGCCTCTTGAATTTGGTCTCTCATTTTTTCATTTTTTTACAATAACCATTTGTTGTTGTATTCTTTTTGAATATCTCTTGTAACTATGTCTTCTCCCAATCATCCACGAGAATAAGGCATTGTTATAACGATTTCCAACTATTTTTCAGGACGGTTTTCCAACAAAAATATAAGAAATGTGTGAAAGCATGGCCATAATAATTAAAAGAATAAAAAGAAATAGTGTAATTTCATAGTCAAGGACTCCCCTGATTTGTCTATTTGACATGATATTAATGTCTTGTGAAATACAAAGACTGAGATTGCGCGAGTCCTCTTGTCTCTTACAACTTTAGACGAACAATTAATTTCAAATTTCGGCCCAAATCAACCTCTCGCTTAAAAAAGAAAAGAAAAATTCAAAAGGTAAAAGTGTTAGTCCGTGTTCATAATGGATAACAAAAAGTATCGTATAAAGAAATAATTAAACACAAGCACTACTATAAATAAAGAGAAACCCAATTATATCACATAGCATACAAACAGTTATTACGCGTCCTATACAAATCTGTGAACCTTTTTTTTGTCAAGCATGACCTATCGATCTGAAGGATGTATTACGCCATTTGACAACATCTTTACAAAACTCAAAATTATACAATCTTTATGAATAAAATTAAATGGGAATACATAATCAGAAAAAAGGGGATACAAATAATCAGTTCAACGCAAGGGTACTATCCTAAGTTATGCCTCCATGGACAGTCCTTTTGTTTGATTTCTTGTCATCTCTATATTCCAACGTCTTCAGATGTGATGGTAACTGATCCTCATTGAATTGAACAAACTCTTAAACTCCCAACCCCAAGAGAAAATGTTTTTTTCCATATGACGTATATATCCTTAAAATTAACACATAAATATGATTGTCTTTTATTAACCAATTCGCCAAATAGTCACAAGGTAAGCCTCTAATTTGCCCAACACACCTTGGGTGTTGTTTCAACTAGTTCAAAATGCGCTAAATTCGGAATTTGATTTCACTCTACACTAGGTGAAAAAAGAGTGACTTTTGAAGACCGAGAACCCAAGCGCACAACTTAGGCTGGAATTCAAGACAACCATTGAACGCATGATGAATCAATAAATTGTCGATCATTTCTGAAAAGGGTGGAGTATAAAAAGTCCAGATGCGATTATGCAGAAACCATTCTTAATATACTATTCGTATAACATAAGATGTTATGAATGCACAAACAGTGATATCAATTAAACAAATAATAAATAAATAAAGTACAATATAAACAAATAATTAATAAAATATATTAGATTCAATTTATTGATTCGTCATGCGATAATAGGGTTAGCAATAAATCAATATGAATAAAAATAAATAAAAATAATAATTGAAAATAAAATCCATCTTTTAACATGGAAGGCCTTGGAAATCAATGGTAATTTTGTTCATCAGCCAATTTTAACATATAAGAATATATAAACTTAAACTAAATTTCCGTCTTTTAAAATAGGGTGGCCTCGAAAACCGATGGATGAACTTTTCTGATTGGCCAATTACAACACACAACTTATATAAACGTAAACTAAATTTCCGTCTTTTTCAAATGGAAAGCCTCCAAAATTGACTGAGAGATTTTCTCATTGGCCAATTACAAAACACAACATATATAAATGTACATTAAAATTCTGTCTTTTTCAATGGGAAGACCTCTAAAACCGACGGAGAGATTTTCTCATTGGCCAATTTTAACATAAAAATTAGTTTAATAGCATAATGAGACAATTAATAAAAATAGAGAAATGGTCTAACACCCCTCCAACCAATACCCGAAATTCAACTACACATTCCAACTTCACGGGTGTTCTATTACCCACCTGAACTTAGTATTTCTCTATTTTCTACACACCTAAGTGCTGACCTGTCAGGGGAAGTGTTCTCACCTCCTCTAGGCGCGTTAGAAGGTGAATTTTGACGAAAATTTCCTCTTTCTTCAACAATCATCTTACGCACCCATAAATAAACCATTGTTTCTTCTTCCCCACCGTTAACCCTTGTTCCTTTTATAAAACAAATCACGATTTTCTCTTAAATGTAGTAGGTTCTAGTTGTTAATGTTCATTTCTATTTCAAATCTTGAATTTAGGGTTTGTAATCTTCTCTACTTTCTTATATAGGTCTCTAATTTAAATTTAAATTTTCTCGAAATTCATCAAATATTGAAAATGAAAACTTGAATAAGCTTGTATGGATTCCTTCTATCATCAATAGAAATGCAAATGCATTGGTGAAGGAGATGAGGAGAAAGAATTTTTCGGTCTTTTTTAGGAGGGAAATGGGAAAAAAACAAGAATTGGGAGTTGAAGAGGTGTGGGACCCGTGCGTGCAATCACGTGGATTATTTGTTAGGTGTATGGGTTGAGTTCAAGGTTTAAGTGTGTAGAAAATAGAGAAATATAAAGTTTAGGTGGGTAATATGACACTCGTAAAGTTAGAGTGTGTAGTTGAAATTTCAGGCATAGATTGAGCGGGTTGTAGACCATAAACTTTACCAAAATTAGCACATCAAAATTCTTTAATGATTAAACTAATACATGAACAATTGGGATTAAAAAAATAAGAGAAAACCAAGCACGACACATAATCTATAAACATGATCTAACTAAGTAATAGTTGAACTTAATATAGCAGCAACAATAATAAAAGAAATTAAAGGGGCTAAACTACCTCATTTCGGGAAAACAAGAGCCAAACATAATGATAATAGAATATTAAAATTCAGTTCAAAATAAGACATAAAAGAATTATATATAATAATGTCAACCCAAATCATTTGATGAACAAAGCAATTGAGCAAATATAAATTCATGAATAAAGTAAAAATATGATATTAAAGATTTTAAACAGTCCCAAAAAATGAAGCAAGCAAATATATATATATATATATAAATCATTCGAAAAGATTACACAACTGCCAGAGAACACAACATAAATAATACTAATATGAACTAAAATGTACCAACCAGACTTAATAAAAAAAGTGAGTAAAATTTACAGGAAAATCATGAAACCTGCAAGAACTGATGTCGATTATGTTAGCAAATAGTATACGCAGTGGAAGCATTCCAGAATCATACATCTTGCATGAATATAAAAAACAATCACAAATACGCATTACATACAAAGTATGCTGAAAAATAACTCTGGATTACCTCTTGAAGCTTGTGCATATACCTTGAAGTAAATCCAACTCCAACTCTACAGTCTTCTACAGTGATCCCAATTAAGAATTGAACTCTCTCAATACTTGGGTGGGCAAGTATTGTATAGAATACTGAATTAATTCTTTCTAGGTCAGAAAAATCCCTACGTATAGAGATGTCTTCCCAGTCCAAAGAGAATTCATTTTCTTTCAAGAAAAACAAGAAACACACGTTTCTCTTCTTTTTCAAGAAGAAACACATTTCTTTTTTTCTCTATACTAGAAAATAGGATTCCGAGTTCTAGTTAAATTGGGCACTGGAGGGACCACATAATTTATTACTGCTGAGGCTTCTTATTATGGAAATACATCCAAATAATTAGTTTGAATTATTCCTACCATAATAAGTTACAAATTATTCCACTAAAAATTCGTAATTACAGTTCGAAATTCACCATTAAACACTTATTTAATTCCACATGTTAATATTATCGATACTAATCAATAAATTAAATTACTCACGAATTTAATTCAATGATTAACTTCTTTTAGAGCAATACTTAACTTATTTCATGTGCCAGATTCATAAATCTACCGGCCGAGTTTACACATGAAAACTTATAAGTTTCTCATAAAAAGTGTATCATCAATCTCTATACTGAGACATGGATTCCATCAACTAACTAATTATTTCACCAATATATATTATTATCTACCATACATATTGACCCATCTCAAAATCTCACCTTTTAATAAATCAAAACGATAATTAATATATACAGATCATAATCGTTATATAAAGATTAAGAATATAAGTACATTTAACAGTTCAGAGAATATGTTTTTTTATTAGTCAGTCTAAAACATCTATCTCTGCTTGGTACCGTTCAATACATATCAAATGCACTAGCACGAGAAGTAAGAACTATACTATTCTCATAATCAAGATAAATTAAATTTAATCTCGTGCTACAACATTTCTGATGGTTTTGTCCATATTTCCATCTATGATTCTGAACTATAACTTTTAACTTATAAGAACCGATGATTTAATCTTCTGTGTATAAGTTTAAACTCTATACACCAAATTATCTACTGTATAAGTTAAGGACACATATATGACAATTGATCTATTTAATGTAACACTTTATTGAATTGAATAAATGAATAAACAACTGTCAATAATAATATTATATCAAAACGCATGGTTAATAGTATATCCTAACAATCTCCTACTTAGACTCATAACCATGCACCTACAACTCTAACACCCATTCCTTCAACATGTCTATTAAAAGACTTTTGCGGTAAAACTTTTGTAAAAGGGTCCGCCAGGTTGTTCTCTGATGCAATCTTCACCACCATCACATCCCCTCTCTGTACTATGTCTCGAATCAAATGGTATTTTCGCTCAATGTGTTTTGACTTCTTATGACTTCGTGGTTCATTTGAATTTGCAACTTCTCCACTATTACCACAAAATATTGTAAGTGGCATTTCTATTGCAGGAACAACCGCCAAGTCTTTCAGAAAGTTTTTGAGCCACACTGTCTCCTTATCTGCCTCAGAGGCTGCTACATTTTTTCGCTTCCATGGTATTATCAGCAACACAAGTTTGCTTTTGCTTCTCCAAACAATGGCTCCACCTCCCAAAGTAAACACATTCCTGAGGTCGACTTTCTAGAGTCCATAACAGACTGGAAATATGAGTCTTTGTACCCTATGGGAACCAAATCATCCAAATGATAGACTAGCATATAATCCCTAGTCCTTTTTAGGTACTTGATTATATGCTTAACTGTTGTACAGTATTCTCGTCAAGTATTAGATTGATATCTGCTAACAATGCCTACGATAAAAAAATATATCAGGTCTAGTACACAACATCGCATACATGAGATTTCTTACCGCTGACGCATAAGAAATTGTCTTCATGCTTTCTATTTCCTCATCTATCTTAGGATATTGATCCTTATATAGAGAAACTCCATGTATGAAAGGAACAAAACCTTTCTTGGAACATGCATGATAAACCTAGTAAGAATTGTATCAATATAAAGAGATTGAGATAAACCTAACATCATTTTCTTGCAATCACGTAGAACCTTGATCCCAAGGATGTGAGCAGCTTCTCCCAAATCCTTCATATAAAAATTAGTGGACAACCATTCCTTAACTGAATTAATCAAGCCCACGTTATTTCCTATGAGCAAGATATCATCTACATATAATACCAAAAACACCACTTTATTCCCATTCCACTTTTTGTACACACAAGACTCATCAAGATATTGCTCAAAACAAAAAGTCTTGAATGCATTGTCGAATCAAGTGTTCCATGCCCTAGAAGCTTGCTTTAATCCATAAATGGATATTTTAAGATTTCACAACATGTGTTCTTTTCCTTTTTCTATGAAACCGTCTGGTTGTCGCATAAAAATTCTTTCATCAAGACTTCCATTAAGGAAAGCTGTCTTGACATCCATTTGTCAAATTTCATAATCATAATGAGAAGAAATGGATAGGAGAATTCTAATAGACTTAAGCATGACTACCGCCGAAAAAGTTTCCTCATAGTCGATCCCTTCTTTCTAAGTAAACCATTTTGCAACAAGTCTAGCTTCTAAAGTTTGCACTTTTCCATCTATTCCACTCTTTTTCTTGTAGATCCTCTTGCATCCAATGGGTTTGACTCCATCTACAGGTGGTTCTACAAGATCCTAGACTTTATTAGAGTACATACACTCCATTTTTGATTTCGCAGCAACAATCTATTTTTCTGCATCTTTACCTTATATTGTTTCTTTGTAATTATTAGGTTCGGTATTCGAATTTTCAGGGTTTCTGTCAAAAGACTCTCCCAAGAGTGCATACATAAGTGGTTTTATTATCACTCTCCCACTACGACGAGATACTACACTTGCAGGGGCAGGTTCAAAGATATTTGCATTATCACGATCTTGTGGTGGAACCACATCATTTCTAGGATCTTGAGTGTCCATGTTATTTCAGCACCTTGCGGTGCAGAGATATCAACAACTTCTTACTCTAATACAATCTGCTCGTTATTACTCCCATTACCTTGATGCAATGAATTTTCAAGATCTTGTACTTGTGGAGTTTTATGTTTATTAACATCTCTCCCACTACTATAATGCAATGGTATGTTAACTCTAACATATGGGGTTTGAATTTGGTTTTCATTATTTTCAGTAGACTAATTTGACATCTCTTTTCTTAATTCTTGTAAAACTAGTGTACTTCTAGAAATATGGTTTGTTAAAAGAAGCATTTCCAGAAACTTGGCATTGATAGTCACAATGACCCTCTTTTCTTTAGTATTATAAAACATACCACCTTTCGTTCCTTTAGGGCATCCAATAAAAACACATAATTTTGTTTTAGGTTCCAATTTTTCTGCCTTCCCTTTCATTACATGTGTTGGGCATCCCCAAACCCGAATATGCTCCAAACTAGGTATGTGCACAGTCCACAGTTCAATGGGTGTCAAAGGAACAGATTTAGAAGTAACTAAGTTCAGAATGTAATTTGAAGTTTCTAAGGCATATCCCCAAAACGAATAAGGCAAATCAGAGTAACTCATCATTGATCTAACTATTTCTAAAAGAGTTCTGTTTCTTCTTTCTACTACAACATTTTTTTGTGGCGTTCTAGGTGCAGACATTTGAGATGTAATTCCTTGTTCTGATAAGTAACTAATAAACTCATTCGAGAGGTATTCGCCACCACGATTAGATCGCAATGACTTGATATATATTCCATGTCGTTTCTCTGTTTCAGCCTTAAACAATTTGAATTTCTCAAAGCATTTAGACTTACGGTGCAACAAATAAATATATCCATATTTTGAGTAGTCATCAATGAATGTCACAAAGTACTCATACCACCTCTCGCTTGAATGTTCATTGGGCCACACAAATCAGAATGAATTAACTTTAGTTTATCATTGACTCTATTTACTTTTGAGGGGAAAACTCTCTTAGTCATTTTTATTTCTAACCAAGATTCACATGTTGGTAAGGCCTCCACTTTTAATGAACCTAAAGGACCATCTCGAACCAACCTTGAAATCATATCTAGATATATATGACATAGACACAAGTGTCATAGATAAGTCTCATTAAAATCAGAAGAACACTTTCTTTTACTTGAAAGGTTAACATTATTCACTCCTACGGTTTGTTGTAATTCTGGAGATACATTAATAATAAAAAGACCGTCAATCAATATACCAGCAAAGACAAGATGTTTATTATAGCTAATAACATAACCGTTATCAGAAAAACTAACATCATAACCATCTCTAAAAATTTCAGAAACTTAAATTAAATTTCTTCTAACGACATGTGCATGTAGAACGTCTTTTAAAAACTAAACTCAACCACTATCAAACGAAAAACTAATATTTCCTAATGCTAAAACTGGAGCTGCTGAGCCATCCTCTTGAAAAATGCTAACTTCACCTCTAATCAGCTTGCACGTTTCTTGAAACCCCTGCAAAGTAGTGTACATATGATTAGTGGCTCCTGAATCTACATACTATGAAGTGGTAGAAACAACCGCTAAAAATGTTTCAACGACAAGTGAAAGTAAGTTACCTGGTTTGTTTTTCTTCTTGGCTAAGAAATCTGGACAAAGTGCCTTACAATGGCCTGATATCTTGCAATGAAAACACATGCCCTTAGACTTTTTCACGCCCCCATTTGGAGGTGCAATTGCCTTAGATTTATGATCTTTCTTCTTCTGTCCATCTTGCGGTTTAGAAGTAGAACCTTTCTCAACATTAAGTGTCATTGATGGTGCATGTTTTTTGATAAGAGTCTCTGTCGCCTGCAGCTCATTCAAAAATTGTGCCAAAGATAGACTCATCTTATTCATATTATAATTTAGGCAAAACTGTTGAAAATTGTTAGGCAGAGACTCCAATATCATCTCAACTTGGGAGTCATTGTCAATTTCAGCCCTCAACACCTCTAGTTCATTTAGAAGACCTATCATCTTCAGAGCATGGTCTCTTACATGGGTGCCTTCAACCATCTTATTATTCATGAGATTTCTAATGACAGTCTGCTTAGTTGATCGACCCTGGTCTCCAAACATTTGTTTGAGATTCTCCAAAATTTCAAAAGCAGACAACATAGCTTGATGTTAATGTTGCAAAATATTTGACATTGAAGCCATAATGTAACATCGCACCATCTCATCAGCTTTGCGCCAATTCTAATAAGCTAACTTATCCTCATCACTATACTGTTCATTTGGTTTCAATGGACATTCCTCATGAAGCACAAACTTATATTCTTCAGCAGTTAACACGATGTCAAGATTTCCCTTGCAGTCAACATAGTTAGAACCCTCTAGTTTGTTTTGACCCAAAATAGTACTAATGGGATTAAAAGGAGACATGTTGAATCTGAGATTGAAGAAATAGTTACAATAAATCAACAACGAAGTCATATAACATTGAATATTTACATTCAAACTCATCATATACATATACAATCGTGCATCTTGAATAGCCAATCGTTGGGATTGGAGAACTATTCATAGAATATACATATATAATGATCGATTTTTCACTCCATAAACTTATACAAACCTAACTCAGTTAGAGAGTCTACTCTTAGCTTATGTCAGGTGAAAATCCTCTACTTACATTGATCCAATCATATATTACTCAGATTAGGAGAGTTAATAGAGATTATCAAACTAGCGAATAAATACGCAGTGACTTTTATTAAATTCATGTGATGGGGAGGAAGGTCTAAGACAACACATTAACTTAATACTTCATTACTATTTAATCTTGGTAATTAAAGAAAAGAACTCTAATCACCATTATTTTTTTCAAATTTTATACAAAAGATTCTAGTAAAAATTTGCAACTAGAAGTTCCAGTTCATTCACTATAAAATCTCATACACACGAACAATTACAAGCATATAAGTACTATAGTTCACTGTATAAAATTTGTGTCCATTTAAGAATAGTTACAAATATAACAGTAAACGAAATTTCAGATCTTTTATTATAATGTTTCAACATGCATTACTACCAAAAAGAATCATGCATTGGTCCACAACTTTTACTATTCTCTCTTATTGATCAAAAAGAAAAAAGCAGTATCATTATGAGAAAATATCCAGCCAACACAATATGTGATAGAAAATTGTGGGAGTCATCTCATAAAACGGCCGCCTCTCTCTATTGCAAAAAAAAATTACACCCAATATCAGTTTGTTAATATTATACGACACATGGATTGGTAATTTTTTTCCAGCATTTATTATTGAGTTTCATTATTACAAGAAAAGCAGCCTACATAGGTAACAAAGAGATGTAAAATTGTCATCAAGCCGCCGCCATCCCGTAAGCCTCTCTTGAAGCCGTATGTACCCAATAAAACAAACCAATTGAAGTTTCTTCAATTATGTACTTTTCGTGATAAAATAAAATTCACTAACCACGATTCATGCATACTATTTCACATACGCATATTTTAGGTTATCTATAAAGATGTAAGTATGGCTACGATACCAATTGTTAGAAAATGGAATACACTGCGGAAGCATTCCTGAATCATACATCTTGCATGAATATAAATAACAATCACAAATATGCATCACATACAAAGTATGATGAAAATTAACTCAGGATTACCTCTTGAAGCGTGTGCAGATATCTTGAAGTAAATCATACTTCAACTCTACAGTTTTCTACAGTGATCCAATTAAGAATTGAACTATCTCAATACTTGGGTTTACAAGTATTATATAGAATACTGAATTAATTCTTTCTAGGTCAGAAAAATCACAACGTATAGAGATGTCTTCCAATCCAAAAAGAAATCCTTTCTTTCAAGAAAAACAAGAAACACATGTTTCTCTTCTTTTTTAAGAAGAAACACGTTTCTTTTTTTCTTTTTACAAGAAAATAGGATTCTGAGTTCTAGTTAAATTGGACACTGGAGGGATCACATAATTTATTACTGAGGCTTTCTATTCTGGAAATAATTCCAAATAATTAATTTGAATTATTCTACCAAAATAAATTACAAATAATTCCACTGAAAGTTCGTATTTGCACTCCTCTATTTATTTTTAAATTCACCACTAAACACTTATGTAATTCCCCATGCTAATATTACCGATACTAATCAATAAATTAAATTACTGATGAATTTAATTCAATGATTAATTTCCTTTTGAGCGATACTTAACTTATTTCATGTGCCAGATTCATAAATCTACCGGTCGGATTTACACATGAAAACTTATAAGCTTCTCATAAAAAAGTGTATCATCAATCTCCATACTGAGATATGGATTCCATCAACTAACTAATTTTTTCACCAATATATATTATTATCATCCAATCTACCAGACATATTGACGCATCTCAAAATCTAACCTTTTAATAAATCAAAACGATTATTAATATATACAGATCATAATCGTTATAACAAGATTAAGAATATAAGTACATCTAAAAGTTTAGAGAATATGTTTTTTACTAGTTAGTCTAAAACATCTATCTCTGCTCGGTCCCGTTCAATACATACCAAATGCACTAGCACGAGAAGTTAGAACTATACCATTCTCATAATCAAATTAAATTACATTTAATCTCGTGCTACAGTCTTTCTGATGGTATTGTCCAAATTTTCATCTATGATTGTGAACTATAACTTTCAACTTATAATAACCGATGAGTTAATCTTCTGTGTATAAGTTTAAACTCTATGCACCAAATCATCTACTTTATAAGTTAAGGACACATATATGACAATTGATCTATTTAATGTAACACTTTACTGAATTGAATAAATGAATAAACAATTGTTCAATAATAATACTATATCAAAACACATGGTTAATAGTATATCCTAACAAATTAGTAATTGGAGCTTTCATCTATGCTGAAGTTGAAGCATGGGTCACTGATTGTTTCATCTCTGAGCTCCGCCAGAGTTTGATTAAGAGAGACATATCGCTCGAGCTTTGGAGATCCCCGGATTTGCTGGAAAATCCAATATATGTACTTGCTTAACAAACAAAAATAAGGGGGGAAGGGAGAGGGAGGCGGAGTACATTTGGTGGTTGTTTGGCAGTGAAGCTTTGAGGTTTTGGGGGTCGTTGAGAGCTGCTAGTCTGTTTTTTTTTTGAGGTGTGGAGTTCACTTGTTAGTGAGACAAAGAGAGAAAATCGATGCTTTCAGGGT
The DNA here is from genome assembly GCA_016801875.1 of Solanum sitiens. Lineage (NCBI taxonomy): Eukaryota > Viridiplantae > Streptophyta > Magnoliopsida > Solanales > Solanaceae > Solanum > Solanum sitiens. Next base: position 1,106,780 of record JABWTJ010000155.1, read on the forward strand.
TGAATCCAGTGGGTTTTCACCAAAGAAATAAGAGAAAATGATGGTAGTTTTGGGTTGGTTATTACTCTAGTTTCACTGTTGGTTCATAGTAGTAGAGTGGTGGATTGTGATTTGGTTTGTCGTGGAGGCGTGAAGGGTTGTTTGAGCTGCTCAGTTTGAGAGAGAACAGTGGGTTTTTTTAGTCGTTATTTGCTGGTCGAAGCTCGCCAGATATGGAGTTCGGGAGGTGGTGAGGAAGAAGGGTGGCGATAACTTTGAGACTATGATAGAAAATCTTTTAGGGTTTCAAACCTTTTGAAAATTTTCACCACTTAGTCTAAAAATATTATCCATCATCCACATTGTGAATTTTATAAAAGTATACTACTGAAGACTTTTATTAACATAATATCAATATATTATATTTAATTATAAATTTAGTTTTTAAATTACATAAATAACAAAATAATAATTATTTATTTATTATTTATTTTTTCAGAATTTTCTCTCTCTAACTTTTAGTAGTCTGTGCCATATTATTTGGAGTTTAATTAGTTTGTTAATTTTATCATAGATTCTCTCTCTTATTAATCATACCCACATTCAAACTTTTGTTTTTTTTAATTATTTCCTTTTTTAACGTTTTGTAATTATTATTGGGATTCCTTTTATAAGAATATTTGTAATATCAATAAAGTTGATACAATACTTTAATTGAGTTATAGTTTCATGGAATATTTTATATCCGTTTTCACACATTTAAGTATTTTATGTTTCCTTTTATGTTTTGCAATCATATTTTTCTTCATAATGAGTTATGCCTTTTATTTAATGTTTTATGGTACCACCATATTGGTACAATTATCAATAGAAAAATCTCTCTAAACTTACAACTTTCCTCTTCACTTCAGTTTTTCATATCTCTCTTAAACATTTTGAGGATGAAATTCCTCTCTCAAAAAGATTAAGAGTAAATAGTGAATAGGATTCAAAGTTTTTATTTTTTATTTTTTGTGACATGCAAGTTTTAAAATTTTTATTATTTCAAAACATGTTAACATTCAATAATTTTCTGGTGTAGAGAGTTGATGTGGTTTCTGCGAGCAAAGGTAGAAAGGTTGTAAATTTAAAAAATACTTGTGTAATTAGTAAGAAAAGGAACGATACGACACAACCACAAAAGGTATGTTTTTATTTTTGTTTATTAATGATGTATTCATTATTTTACTGTTTGATGCAAATATTCTTAGTTTATATGTTAAAGATTTTCCTTTTCTTAATATTATAATTTACTAATTTTTAATATATTATTTTTTAGATTAAGAAGAAACAGTCGTGGTGGTGTTCATATGTCAATATGAATGCTTTTGATGATATAACAAAACTTTTCAGAAAGACTGATAGTGCCTATTTGTTAAGAGCGTGACCTTTTGGTTATCTTTTAGATTTACCTCAATTGAAAGTCCAACCACAGATTATTAGAAGTATGGTTCAACATTTATCTAATAGTCGTGATGACATGTTTGTTTTTAAATTAAATGGTAAAAAATTGCATTTTGGGCTAAGTGAATTTAGGGTAATTACTAGTTTCAAGTGTGGTGGTGTATGAGTTTTGATCATGATTTGAACAGTACATCAAAGCTACTTTCCCGTTACTTTCCAAATGCCATTGATAAGGTTTTGAAAGTTGATTTCATAACATTGTATAAAGGAGATGTACTGATTTTGGAAGAAGACTATTTTGATATGTCCATGATTTATCTAATTAGTACATTCATATTGTCTTCCCCTCCAATGAATTCACATATTTTAAAATATCATTTTCTTTGTGTTGAGTCTGGTCAATACATTACGTATCCTTGGGGTAATCTATCTTTTTTCAGCCTACGAAATTCAATATCGGATCAAATGGCATCAGATCCAATTACGTGAAGTTTGAAGGGTTTCCACTTGCCTTGCAAATATGGTTTTATGAATGTTGCAACAAAGTTGATGTTTCAATAGCAACCCGTATCGGACTCCTCAAATATTCAATTGGAATATTTCGAAAAGCAAGATCTATTTTCAACATCTCAAGAAAGGGATTTTCAGAAAATATGGCAATCAGGTAATACGTAATTACTATTAATTAAATTTATTGTATATGACTATCTTATAGTCATAAAATTATATTCTTATGCAGTTTATATTTAAAGATCTTGTGTTCATGGATGACCAGCTTGCTTTTATCGAAGCAGAAAACCTTAGTGTTTTGACCGATTTAACAATCAACAAGAAGCGTGAATGTGATAAATATGCAAAGAAAGAGAAGGAACAGACTCAAAGTGTTCTATGTTTAAATGACAAAGATTTGCCTCATAATTCTTCAAATAATGTTAAAAGTGAACCGAGTAAGACATTTAATAAGGATTTACAGAAGATAGCTCAAGAAGTTGTAAGTTTAGGTTATAGGTTTTACTTACTGTCATAATGTTGATTGATGAATTATTAATATTGTTAAATTGCTAGGTTCGCAATGACTTGGGAAAATTTGAAAAAAATGTAGATGCTAAGTCTGTTGATATGAAGGAGTTTATGGATTATGCATTCAAACATATCATTGTTGAAATCTCTTAAAAATGATGTTTCAACCATAAAAAATTTAGGCGTTGAACCGGTTAGTCTACTTATTAGTGTAATGCACTTATTATTTGCTTATAAACTATTTATATATATATATTTTTTACGGATTACTAAGTTTTAACATGTAGTTTAACTTATATTTTTCTCAGAGTGGTAAGATGAATGGAATTGCATGTGGAGAATCTAAGGATCAATGTGATAAAAAAACATACAATAGTGAGAATAAATCAATTCAGAAAGGGGGGTTTAATATGCAAGTTGTAGGTGATGTAAATGTGAGTAGTATATTGACTTTATTCTTTTATTAATATTTAGTTTGTCATATATGTAGATTGATTGGTATATAATAAGTTTAAAATTCACTGTTTGAATGATATGTGTTTTATTTTTAATACTATGTATGCAGCATGTTAATGTAATTGTTTATAAGTATGTAGTAAAAAATGATTTCAATAATGGTAGAACTTGCATGCAAGTAATTTTGTGTACATAATGATTTTATCTTGTATTATGTGTTTCACTTGGTTTTTTTAATTGGTTGTAACATATAATCATTTTATGTTGTCTTATTATAATAGCTTAATGACTAAATTCTTTATTTTTATTGAGAAAATGAAGGTTATTGTTGATGATCAAATAAAAGGAAAAGTTTAAATCCAAAATGAACATTTGCAAGTTTGTGGTAATAAAGATGGTGTCCAGACACCATCTTTATCAGGTTTGCATAATTTTAATTTCAGTGGTAAGTTCTTTCTAGTTAGTTTAAATCTGTAATTTAAAACTATTTGTATTTCATTTCTAGTTTGTGTTTAAAATATAATAAGATCTAGATACATAATTGATGTTTGTATATCTTAATAGGTGGTAGATCTGTTGATTTTGAATTGAATAGAAAAACTCCAACATCGGATGACTTTATTATGCCCAATATGCGTGAATCACAGTTGGCTGCTCATGAAACGGATCAAACATATGTTTCATCACTGGTAGAAGTTGAATCTAAAAATATATATGTCACGCCTTTGGATGTTGCAGAATTTTTAAAACAAAGTTCAATCAATTTCGTGATATTGAGGGTGAAAATACACACATCATTCCTAGTCAACACGGTCGGATGAAGACTTCAGGAAAGTATGCCCAATCACCATACACTAACTTAAGTGAATTAGGTGGCACATCGGTTAACACAGTAAAGTACTATTTATGGAGGCATCATTTTTTAAATTACATGGGATTTGATATGTATAGTGAAGTTATCCTTCAATTTGAAAAATGGGTTGATAGCAAATTATCCAAGAAACGTGTATGTATTGTTGTGTAATTGTATTTTATCATTTTCTCATTCACTTTATACTCTATAACTGCTCATTTTTTTTTATAGGAAAATCAGCTTCTTCACTGCTGTTTCAAATATAATTGATCCTCCTTTTGAGTATGGTGTTGGTAGGGTGAATTTAATGAAATGGTTTCACCCTTTGTCTTATCCAGGACAGCCTTGGGGAGACATGGTAATTACTTTCTGTGTAACTCTAGCTAGATTAAAGTAAGATTTGATATTTCATTCTTGTTGTGATTTTTTAGCGATTGGTAAGTATAATTATTTCATTTTAGTAACTGGAATATGTGATTTAGTTCTGGAACAGTTTTTTTTTAATGTATGTTAGGAAAATAAACCAATAACAAAAACATAGACTCCTAAATTTAGTTTAATAGTTACAATGGCACAAAAATAGAATTTTAAATATAGTATAACAGGCAATTATAAGAAAATAGTGATTTCTTCAATCAAGTTGAAATATTATTTTATTGATGGGTGTTAACTAATAAAACTTTTTATGCTATATGTGGATGTGATAATGTATTATCTTCGCAAATTTTGCAAGTATGGTCCTGATAATAGTGCAAGAGTTACTACTACTGAACCCTTCTGCATCAGTTGGATTGTTCAAATCCATGATGTATGGAAGGTAAATGATAAAGATGAAAGTCTTATTAGTATACATCATGAGGTTGCACAATATATAAGAAATGATAGGATTCTTGCTAATACTTCATGGTTGGATGTTTATCATGTATGCATTACAGTCAATAGTAGTGTTGCATTCCACTGGTTTCTGGTTGTTTTTTCCATAAGAAAAAAGTGTTTATACATTTATGATTCTTTAAATGGTTATGGGGTTAAACATACCAAAACAGTAACGAGTTTAGTTGAAAAGTTTTCTAGAATGATACCTTTGTTCCTAGTTGCTACTGATTATTATGATTTAAGGAAGGATATTGACGTAATACAAATATGCATTATGCTGGAAGGTCATTTGGTGATCCATTGGCATATAATAATTGTGATAACACCCACAACAACGTGAAAATTCAATGTAAGTATTGTATCTCCTTTTTGTTGTTGATTACACTATGTATTGTACTAATTATGTCGATTGTTTAATATTTGTTGGGATTGTGGTCTGTTTACATGTACTTTTGCTGAATATGTGTGTCGTGGAGATAGGAACATATCTATGTTGTGTTTCAATGCTGAAAATCTTAGGTTGAGATATGGAGCATTACTGTGGGAATATGAAAAGATGAAAATTGATAGTGAATCTGTTAGTGAAGATGAATATTCTAAGAAAAGTCGTCAGTCAAAGAGGAGGGTCAAGCAGTAAATAGTGTTACTTCTTAAGACGGAATTTCATGAATGTTTTATGGTTTTGAATCTTTTTTGTTATTTTGGATAGTACTTTAGTTGCGTTATTGATTTTAATTTCCTTGTTGGATATTATTTTTATTCTGAGATTATGCATTTATTTGGTGTTTTTTTGGTTAAATTTTGTGAAAAAATTGTGGTGTGATTATGGTTTGCAAATGTATGTGTTTGGTATAATTTTAGATATAAAGTTGGGCTACATCATTATTGAAAAAATATACTAAATAGTTGTATATGATCGATTGAATTTCATTCAAAGTTGAAGGTTGGTTTGTTTATCCATTTTTGTGCTTCTTTAATATATTGTGTTTTTTTATGGTTCTAATGTTGATCAAGATTGTAGTCATTACTTGTTTTTTACAATGTAAAGTTTCAAATTTGTATGTAATGTAAGAATTCAATTTATATATACCATCATTATTACTCTATTTGATTTTTTTTTATATTTCATCATTTATCTCAAGTTTTGTGCTAGATTTAACAAGATAAACCAATTTTACAGTAAATGAACGTTACTTATTGTAGCATCCAAACTGATTTTCTAACATTTAATAGTTTTAACTTATGTTTTAGATTGGTGTATACTGCAGACATTTGTTTTACTATATTCAATCTTTATTATGATTACTTATTGGTGATTATTTACCATAATTTCTCTACGAATTTGTCTTATTTACCATTTCAAATCATCAGAAGAATATCATTCAATAAGTTTATTTTATAAAACATTCTTAATATGTGCACGTATTCTAGAATATTTCATGATATCTATTATATACTACAATTTATAACAACTACGACTTCAAAAATATGAATAAGATAACAACAAGTAAGAAACATTGAAATAAGCTAATGAAATTAAAAAAAATATATATCTAATAAAAATAATATAGTTCAACTGTATTAATGCAAAGTCAAAAAATTACAAAAAAAAATACCACAAAGCTAATTATCATGAGATTTTATTGGACGAGTCTTTTTGTTATGCCCAACTATACAACATACACTACATGTTACTTTCCTCTTCTTTCCCTTTCCTTTGGTGAATTCCTTTTTGTGATCATTTTTTTGAGGTCTGCCTGGTTGCTTTCTTGTAATTGGTGGTAATATTACCTTTTCCGGAATATGTGATGGAACATCTCAAGTGCTTTCACAAGGAAAGAGTTTAATTGGTATTGCATATGTATCTTGATAATTCTTATTATTATCATAAGATGAACAGTAATCATCGCTATGTTTCTTCCTATAGTTGATTGATGCGAGTGCGTGACTACAAGGGATCTCATCATGTTGAAATCTGCCACAACTACACATTTGTATATTCAGACATATTTTAAACCGCTTTGAACCATCTATATATGAAGGTGTTCTGTTGTTGCGCGTACCTTCATTTAAGAATAAGCATTATCAATTATAAAACAAAAACATAGCATGCATGGTAGAGAATAGTTAATACTTACAAGCATACGATGAGAAATATTTCTATTGTCCTCCAACATTTCATTGTATTTATTTGTCAAATTTGTTGTAGTATTTCTACCTTCTTCGTTGTGTTTCTCATTCAAATCTTCAATTGTTTTTCTAACAAATTTCAACAATGATTAAACTGGTAACCTTCTTCAAACAAGTATAGCGTTATTTATTGACTCTGCAATGTTACTTGTTAGTGTCCAAATCCTTTTTACTGATGAATGTTCGCCTGATCATTTCTCATAATTTGTTTTTTGTAGATAAGAGTGGTATTTTGGGTTAATTTAATCCATTCTTCCCATCAGTTCATCAAACTCTTCAACGGTGTATGCTTTTGTTAAACCGAAGAATAATTTTCTCACCTCTTTTGTATCTCTCTATGTTTTCTTTAGTAATTGGTCCACAGATGATATATGCATGTGTAATTCATTAATTCGAGATAAACAACTTTAGTAGCATTACAAATGATTTTATTTCTATCAGAAACAAAACACAAATTTTCCCTTTAACCGAATGTACTTTTAAAATTCTCAAAGAAATATAACCATGAATCATCATTTGCTGAATCAACTACTCCGTATGCAAGCGGCAAGATATGACCTATGCAACAAGTATATTCAAACAAAATACAACAATACATTGTTTACATATAAAACAGATCAATTAAGTTGGAGTAATGGTATAAACGTACCTCTTGGATCCAATGTGCTAGCTATCAACATGCGCCTTTGTATGTTGATTTTAAATGTGTACCATCCATGACCATTATTGATTGACAATACTCCCAGCCTCTTATACTTGCATTAATTGTTGTAAATGAATATGAAAAATAATTTTCATTTATTTTTTAGAATTCACAATTGTCACTAGATATGGATTCTTCAATATATATATATATATATATATATATATATATATATATATATATATATATATATATATATATATATATATATATATATATATATATATATATATATATATATATATATATATATATATTTCTTTCATATGATTCGACAGAATTATCTTTTAATGTCTTGAAAGCTTTTTCTTTACCTATCCATGCTTCCATGTATGTCAATTAAATACAATGTATCATTAGCATGTCAGATCGTATGTCAGTTAGTGTGTAAACGGTTTTCAGATCAATATATTTTTCAACCAACATTGCACCAAGTACACAAATTCGTGATTATGGCTTGGATTGAATCCATTCTTTCAATTGACAAGAATGTGTATCACAGAATTTTCTCACTTTGAATGACTTTGAATTATTCAGACATGAGGATTTAAAACCCATGAACATTTTCCTGTAGCAAAATTTAGATAGTAATTGCAAAAACTCATGCATTAATATACATGGTAAGTTGTTAAAATATATTGGTAAATTTTAAAATCAACATATATAACTCACCAGGTAGGACTTGATCTTTTTGAAATGAAACAAATTTCTCTTAGAAATGCATATCATTTCATAACTTCAGATATAGTTTGCTTGTTTATGTAAACTTGATCCTCAGCCACCAAATTTTGTTGAGAATTTGAAATTATTTCAGTACCTTCATATTCTTCGATATAATCTTCAGAAATTGGATCCATGCTAGTCAAACACAATGTGTTGGATCCCAAAATATATGGGTGTGTTGTTTGGACATTAGTTTTGTACTTAATGGATTTCATAGCTCTTTCTACACATGTCACACATAAAGGATATTTTGAAAAGAAATATGAATTGCATCTCTTTTGATCCAAATAAACTTGCACTTCCATATCGTAATGTATCTTCATTGGTGTAGATGGACCACTCACGAAATACTTGAGTTTCAAATGATAAATTGTTGTGTACAGTCCCAATTGTGAAGATATAGCTGTAATCAAGCCTTCGTATTTGATGATTAGATAATAGATCACTCCTTCAATATTGTAATCCACGTAATTGATTGTTTAAAATAACATGTTCTCCATTAATTTTAAAAGGAAGTTTCAGAATTACTTACTACAATCATCAACTTATTTAATTAGCTTTGTGGTTACACTGGTTTTCGTTCGTATATAAAACAATCATTGAAATATCAACGTATCTTACTAATATTTTAACCAATTAATGAAATTTTTTAAAAAATGGTCAAACACAGTTTTGACATACCAATGTAATTTACAAAAAACTTTAACCAATGAATGAACTTAAAAAAAATCAAAGACATATTGAAATATCAAAGTATTTTACCATAATTTTAATCATTTAATGAACTTAATATAAAAGTCAAATATTACAAACCAACGCAAACCAATTTTTAAAATTTATGATTTTTTAGGTTAACATCAATAAATGTAGGAACTTTTTTCACAGTGGTATTTACATGAATTCACATTCTTAAATTACACTAAAATATGTACCATAATTTTATTCAAGAGGTTCTAATTTATACCATATATTGTAAAATTTGTGTTTTTTACACCACTAATTACACCAAATAATTTATCAGTCAAATCATATTGACCCAATATACAAATGCTCATATTTAAGATAAAATAAATGTGACCAAATATTACACCAAAACATACATCGGGCTATTTGTTTAGTGTCAGTTATTAGAAACAATTATATCATATCACATACCAAAACAATTACAGAAATACGTATCACAAGTCTTTGATATAAACTGATACCATATGTCACAAATCATGCCAACTAAACCTAAACTTTAACAAAAAAATAAATTTGACACATCATTGTACAAAAGAATCATATAAAGTTGTGTAACTACACCAGAATTTCATCGCGGCAGGGCCACAAATCATTAACCAAATTATATGATTTAATTTACACCAAAATTGACAAATTAGATAAAACGAATAACTACCTAAAAGTACAAAATAGTTGTGTGAAAAATCAAATTAAACCACATAATAAAACAACGATATAACTAGTTTTTATATAATTACCTGATGAGGCTCATTGGCCGTTGTGTTGAATTAGAATTGATAAATTATTGATTTGCATTTTTTTGATAGTCGTCCTTCGCGTAGAAAAGGGAGTTTTGTTTTGGTAAGAAACCTCTATTTATGAGAAATAATATATAGCATGTGTTTAATTCATCAAGGAAGGTAAAATTATTGAAGAAATTTATGGGAATTTGGATAAGCGTTGCTGATTTGGATTTTTTTAATTTTAAATTCTTCTTTTGAAAAAAAAAATTGCTTTATAATTGAAAAGGCAAGTATTGCTATGTTGGTGTAAATACAGTTATTAAATTGTATACTTACAAAATCTTCCCTCCACATTTTTGACCTAATCAAAACTTAAATAGGAAAATAATTATGGAATCGGTCAATATGTGTAGACAAATTTTATTCGTGTTAGAATGAATTTCTAGACTTACAAAATATCAAAAAGAATATTAACAAATGTAACAAATAAAAATAAATATTAAAATAATATAATGAGCGTAATTAATGACATGTAAAAATGCAATTTTAAAATTAACTAATAAAAATTTCTAAATTTTGATAAATAAGAATAGTTATCGATAAACTTATTTATAATTATAAAAAATTATTTTCAACTATTAAATAAATTAAACTTAAAGATATGAATTTTGAAAATGTTAGGTCAAAATTGGATGTAAAGAGATAGGACAACTCCTTTAGAATCTTTTTGCTATAACCGAGTCACAAACCGGAGTAGAAACATAACATCGGGGAGTACATCGAATTTCATAGCCACTAAAGGAGTAATAAAAGAAAAAGTGGCACCAAGGTTTAACAATGTATAAACATCAATAGAGAAAACTTGCAACATACCCATTACAACATCTGGAAAGCTCTCTTGATCACCTGGGGATTGGAGAGCATAGAAGTGATTCTTCTTGGGAGCTTCGGAATTAGAACCACTTGCTTGTGCTTGCTTACTCTCACTTCCTTGAACCTTCAACATAGGTCAATCTCTCATCATATGCCAACTCTTCCCACTACCATAGCGCACACCCATGCCTACTAGGCACTTCTCATCATGTTGCTTGCCACACTTGGCACAAATAGTTTTTTCTACATAAGAATCACCACCTTTAACTCCTTTTGGCTTAGGGTTAGACTCCCTATCCTTGTTGAACCTTTGAGCTGTCAAGAACCGAGTCTACATCCAGGACATGGCCGGCACTCAAGAACCATCGTTAGTCCCCAAGAAAACCCTCATCCTGGCTGAGTACAAGCGGAAGACTAACTTAAGCATGCAAAATCTTAAAACTGATATAAAAGTTCATCAAACTTAAATACAAACTTCAAGTCCAAAAAAACATGTATAATAAAATATATAAAACTCGCCATAAAAGGCAACTTTAGTCTTTAAAACATTTAACAAAATAAATGAACACTTCTAAAACTCTATTGTCTATCTTTGAAGCCTCTAAATGAAAATAATGGAAGTGAGGACAAGACCCATGACCTCCTAACAACTAAAAGTAAATGGAATCCTCCGGAAGCAAGGAGGTTCACCATAGCTAAATCTAACTCGATGTGACATCAATGAAGCTCCTATTGACGATCCTGAATACCTGAAACTGCATCATGAGAAGATGCGGGACAAATGGCTTAGTACGTGGAATGTATGAGCATGTAAGGAGAATTATAAAGTATAATATGTAACACCCCGTAGCCAAAACAGACCAAAAATTAGTTTTTCAGAATAAATAAATAAATTTGCAGACAGTTAAGGGGAAATGCAGTTGGGTCAACTTACAATGATCATAACTCTTATGATAAAATGAATTAGGTCTCTCATGACCTACCCATAGATAGATAATTGAATTCTCTTTCCATAGCCACCGACCTTGCTAAAATCAGACCTCCGAGTAAAACGTTACGCCCATTTTAGTAAAGGCATGTCGAACAGACCCTCACGACGGATCCAACGACGGGGCGTCGGGAACACGACGGACCGTCAGTCCTGGCCGTCGTGTGGCCCAACAGCAACCTTCCCAGGGGTATTTTTGACCTTTCACACTCCGTTTAAACCATAAGTTACGTCGTTTTGACCCTAAATCATCAGATTTTAGTCAGTTTAAGCCTAGAAACACAATTAAAACATATCCAAGTCAAATCATTAAATCAAAACTTAGAAAATTAGAAGCAAGATAGGAGGAAAAAAAAGCTCAAGAACCCTAGTTCAAGAACGCCACAAGCTCCAGCAGTTCCAGCCCAGAAACTTAATTATTTTTCCGTGGATTTCATCACCAGGTATGCGGGATTTCACTAGTGGGTTCTTTTCACCCATTGGGTCCCTAGTTTTCAGTCAGATTCTTGATTTTCTTATCATGATTAAACCTAGGGTTTCTAGAACTTTGATAGAACTTCATGAATTTATTAAATATATGTTCCAAATCAGATTATCATGTTATTACTCAGATTATCGAATGAATTTCAGAACCCTACCTTTGTATTTCTTTAGTGCTTGAATTACACATGCTAGGTCAGATATTTCAGAAACTTCAGATATACATGCCTCAGTTATAAATGCATAATTACCAGATTAATTATTGCATTCTCAGTTTGCATGTTCAGTTTGAGCTATCAAGTATTTACAGAAACTCAGACATAATTAGTTAATTTACAGAATTCATTGGGAGTAGCATAACACTGAGTTGGACTAGGGTTTAGCGTACCCAATAGTCCCAGAACTACTAGCCAAGTAGGTTGTAAGTCCCCTCTGTGGGCAATCAGTTTAATGATCACGCCAGCATGCCTTTATACCTTTGGCAGGGTATATTGGGTCCTCTCGATGGGGCGTATACATCGGACTCCACATTTAGCTCATGTGGTTTTATTATCGGTTATTAGTAGCTCCCACAGTTCAGCCAGACTCTCTACATGACCATTTATCAGTATATTCAGTATTCAGTTTTAGCATGTTATAAATTGGTCATTGCATTCAGTTAGCTCAGAAATTCAGTATATCATGTTCAGATTATTATACTTGCTTTTGTGCTTGTTCAGTTATGTTTTATTTCAGCTTTACTCTATCCTACATGCTCAGTACCTTTCAAGTACTGACGCATACGTGCGCTACATCTTCTCGTGATGTAGGTTCAGGTTCTCAGCATCCAGATCAGCAGATTCAGTGGTGAGTCCTCATTCTCCGAGGACAAGACTCATGAGTTTCTCTTCAGTATTTAGTCTTTTAGTTTCAGTTTTTGCTAGATTTAGCTGGGGCTTGTCCCAGTATTTTTAGTCCAGTTTAGAGGCTATTTTCAGACATAGTTAGATTTAGCTTAGTATGAGTTAATATTTCCTTTGTATTAAACTCATTGTTTTCAAATATCTCAGTTATAGAATATGGGTATTCCCCATCTTTTCAGATTTAATTATGATTTAGCTTCCGCATCAGTTTATTATTTTTAGTATGCTCATGATCATGCCAGCAGGGTTAGCTTGGAATCACTTGTGGTCCTAGGTTCCTGTCCGCGTCTCGGGGGTAGCTCGGGGCGTGACATAATATAAGATTGAAATTGATAAAAATAGAAACATACTTACCTCTTTTCAAACTTACTCAACTTAAAGAGTACTCAAGGATACTCAAAACTATTCAACTTACTCAACTTAGAGGAACTCAAGGATAAGATATTCAACTAAAAGATTTGATACTCAACTTTAAGGAAATGATACTCGACTCAATGAAGCACAAATCAACTCAAGATACGCAACTTAAGGTACTCAACTCCTAATATTTAACAGAACTCATATCAATATAAAGCAACAAGTGCAATATAAAGAAAATTTATTAAATAAACATGATGTTAACTCTGTGCATATAACAAGGATACACGATAACTCTGAAATGTATATGAAAATACAATTAACTGATGTATATAAAAATACAATAACTTCTATGGGAGTTTCTCTAACCGACAACCATAAAAAAAGAGCTATAGTGATGATACAACGATCTTTTCCATGCTGTTAGCGCATCCTATACTCGGCCAAAGGTATAGAACCTGAACTGCCAATGGATCCACTAGTGTAGCATCTCGTAACTAGAAATAGCTAATAATATTCTAAGAAAACAAGAATAATCATTTTTGGAAATAAATAGGGAAATCTGAAAAATTTTATAAATGTAAAAGTGAGTTTTGGTAATTTTCAAACGGTCATAACTCCCGGCTCAGGAGAAATTAGGGTGACTTCTTTGTATTACTGTAAAGCCCTTGAGAAGATATTTCCAATGACATCGGGTTTGCATATTTTCGATGTTTTATGAGGGAGAAATGCCTTTCAAGAGTTGGGCTGTTAGACAGAGGAAAGTCAAATCTGGTTTTAGTAAGGGTAAAGTACTCTTTTTACCCTACTATTTTCAAATTATTTTTAAAGGTTTAATTAGGGTAAAACCAAGATTTATTTCAGATTAGAAAAATACTTTTTACGCATAGGGTTTTGGAGAAAATAGAAGCGAAAAAGGAGAAGGGAGAAAAGAGCAAGATTTCACCAAAAACGCCAAGAGATTTTAGTTGAATTCGTCGATGGTGATCCTTATCGAGGTATGTGAGATCTTTCTGTGTGGGGTTCGTTCACCCACACACCAACATGTTTAATTCAACGAGTTTTGATTAGATTGAATGAAGAATATTGAAGTTCTTGATGGACAATTGTCGAATTCTTGTTATTTGGGTTGTTTCATATCTTTAGTTATTTTGATTCATGTTTCCAGGATGTTTTATGAGTCTAATCTATTGGGTGTTGAGGTATTTAGTGATCCTAAGTGGTTGGGGTAAGATCCATGGGATTTTAGAATGTTAGAGTTCAAAATCGAAGAAGAAAAGTCTGAAATCCCGTCTGACAACCCCTGGGGAGCTGCGCCTGCCAGAGCCCCTCAGGGCAAGCTTTGTTTGACAGGCCCTGGCCTGCCACGCCATCCAGAGAGCCTCAGAAGAGAGTCTGTCCGTCAGCCTCTGGTGCTCCACGCTTCTCAGAGCGTCAAGGTCACCTAGAGACCCCATCTTTTCATATCTTTTCGTACTAGATCCTAAGTGATTTACCTACAATTCCTAATCGATTCCAACCCTATAAAGTATATCTAAATATCATGAAATCATCCATAAACATGAAATCATGATCCTTGAATCCATAATCCAATTCAAGGGAAGTTATGATCAAAGTCAAAAAGGTTAAGAGTCAAGTCTAAAAGTTAAGAAGCAAGTCAAAGCAAGTTCCTAAAGCATTCAAGAGTCTTAAACAAACAATTTAACATTGTTTTAAGTTTCGAGCAATGAGTTGAGCAAAGAGTAAAATAGTTGAGTTAAGTTCTCAAAAGTTATACGGGAACTAAGTACTCCCTAAAAGTTTATAAATGTTTTCACATTTAAGTTGAAGAGGAACTAAGATTTCCAAAAGAGTTTTGAGAAATAAAAGGGGAACATCGATTCCAATGCTTTTTAAAGCTAAAAAGGGTTGAGCAAATTATCTCAACCCAGAGGAAAGAGGTTATTTTAAAAGCATGAGCTAAAGTATATTTTGGGAGTAGTATTGAGCACCGATGTGGGGATGAGAGTTCATATTTACTCAAGTCTCCAAGTAAACCATGTAGCCATCATGGGTATTAACGGGTCATACTTTTTGATTGATCATTTGAGCTAAGTCAGTGGATCCACTAGGTTGATGATGTTCTATGCGACGGCAAATTACAGAACAGTTCTGGCAGCGTGGACGAGATGCTGTATCACCACTTAGGTCCATAGTGGTGGTTATTGGTTAGAGAAACTCCCAAAGAACTACATTACTTTCATATATAAGTAAAGTTGAGTTTTCTATTGCATTTTCTTTGATGAACTGAGTTTCTTTACTGTTTTACAAACATTATATGTATCGCATGTGTTTTTAATTTCTTTATATATATTCATTGAGTAGAGTAATTCTTGAGTTGAGTAGAGCCAAGGTAAGTTCATCTTATTCCCATCAAGTTTAAGTCGTTGTTTTGCATTTCAACTTGCATACTCGTACATTCAATGTGCTGATGCCAGTTGACCTACATTGTTTCATGATGCAGATGCAAGTAACCAGGATCAGCACACAGCGCTTCGTTGATCCAATTCAAGCCCAGAGTTAGTGGTGAGCCTCCTTGATTTCCGGAGGATCCATTTTCATTGCTTTTTAGTTTAGTTCATTAGAATGTTATGGGGTGTTTCCCAACATCCATATTAAATTTAGAGGTTTCATAGACAGATAAAGTTACTTTTCATATCTTGTAAACGATAAGACTTAAATTGCAATTTTGGCTAAGCATTATATTAAAGTTATTCTCTTGAGTTAGTTCTCTAGAGTTTAAGTATTTCGATGAGTTAAGTAAGCCAGGCCAAGGGTTCGCATAAGGCCAGCAATGTTCATTGAGTTTCGGTCACGTCCAGGGTGTAGACTCGGGGCGTGACAACTAGTCTACGTGAAAAGGGTTCCTCTAAAAAGTATGACCCTTTTCTACCCATGATGGCTACATAGTTTATGGGGGCTGTCAGTTGTCTAAACCTTCCCCATACCGGTGCTCAGTACTACTCCCAAAATATTCTAGCTCTTATGTCTTAAGAACATATTTCTTGTGTTACTTGAGATTAGTGCTCAAAACTTAACCCAAAGGCTATCTTGGAAATCTGAGTTTCCTCTCTTGCTTTATTTAGAAAGCGATTAGTCTTTTCTAAAAACTAGCATGAAAACTCTTTGGAAATCTCAGTTTCCATTCTTAAAGTTGAAAATATTTTAAAACTCTTTGACAATACTTAGTCCCCATATATTTCTTTGAAGAACAGAACTTCCACTTTACTCTTCCTCAACCTAGTGCTCTAGTCTTTAAAACGAATTCTAAAATAATTTGTACAAAGATTTCTTAAAATAGGGTTCATGTCGTTATGAACATGAATGACTCAATTCAAGGTTTTCAATAACCATAGATAGAACTCAATACTTGGAACTTGAGAACATCAATGATACTAATCATTTAATAAATGCACAACTTAGAGGGTTCTTGCAGAATTATGAGCATGAACTACTCAACTCAAGGACTCAAATATACTTCTCATCTCAAGGTGCTTGACTTATAGGGTTCATGCGGAATTACGGGCATAAACAATTCAACTCAAAGACTTAATGGGTAACATTTAATAGTCCGATGATTAGAAATATAAGCTCAAAGTAGATTAGGAACTCAATACTCAATACTTGAGATTTAAAGATAATACTCCTCTTAATGATACTCAATTTATGGAATTCATGCAGAAGTTATATGAATGAACAACTCGACTCAAGGATAAAAATATCAATAGGGAACTGATGTACAAAACTCTTCTCATTCTCTTACATACTTACTCAAAACTTAGTGCAAATTGATAGTTGATCTCAAAGAATTCACAATTGAACTCAAATACTTTCTTGAACTCAAATCTAAGTATCTTATAGACTCTCATTCATAAGTGTAGAGTGCTTTACATTCATGTACAAGACTACACTAGACATTGTTCATGAGACATCGATGCTAATATTATTCTAAAAGCTTATGCTTTAATACCGAGTTTGTCACGACCATGGTTAACCCCTCGACGTGAGACAACATACTTGACCCAAAGATGTCTCATACAAGCCCTTAACGTATCATCATCACATAATACATGTTTTAAATTCTTACGGAAAATACCTTCATCACGAACACTTGTGTAACACTTCAAAATTCAAATACCTAATATAGAGCCTCACATCAGTGTCAAAGGGTTGTAATACTGTTTTAAGGTTAAAGAAATGATGTTTATAAGTCATTTAGGAAGTTTTAGAGTTAAGACGTCTAGGAACATCCATGACGTCCAGAGACTAGTGAAAAAGGTTCTAGTGTGCTTTGGCCTACTTGACGGGGTTTTAGAAGGATGAATATAATGAAATTTGGTGGGAAGGTGTTAAACACGCACTAAAATATGTTAAGGATCAAAATGTACGGGTAAGACTCCCCAAGGACCACCCTAAGGGTCCTTGAGGAGGACCGTTTCATTTTAACCAAAAAGCTGTCAATGGGCAGTGTCTACCAACGAAGGCAGACGACGAGGCATGGACCAATCGACGGGGCGTCGATTGCCTCCGTCAATGGTCACTTAGCCAATTTTCTAGAATGGAAAAATGACAACTCTCTGACCAAAACCATGGTTGTTCAGGACGGTGGGGTCATGACCGTCGACTGACCTACGGCCCGTAGGTTGAGATCGTAGGCCAGGTCTGCACTTTTTGTGAAGTTTTAGGTTAGTTCATTTAGTTAGGTTAATTAGCAAAGGGGTTAATTAAGGGTTAATGGGTGGTTAATTAAGTTAGTTAAATGAATATATAACCTACCCTAAGCCTTAACCCAACTAAACCCCACATAATTTCCCGAATCCAAATTGCTCTTCCTTCTCTTCACTTTCGCTCTCCCAAAGAAGAACTCCATTGGAGAACTAGGTCGAGGTAATAGGGAAGAAAGAAGTCATGTTTTCTCCAATAAACTTCAAGGAAACTCAAGGTATGGGAACCTTTCACCTTTGGGATTCCTCTCCCAAAGGCTTCTTCCAAAATTGGTTTTCAAAAAAATAATTTCATATGGGTTTCTTCCTAGTACAAATTTGATCTTCTAAATTATATTGTTTATGGTTTCTTTTGATTATTATGATTGTATTATGATGTATTATTGTTCAATTACATTGGTTCTTGATGAATTAACCTAGTATGTGGAATAGATCATGAATTGACCCAAATTCCCTAACCCTAGGAGATAAACTCATGATGAATTGATTAGTATTGAAGCAATTGAGTTAGTTGTTGTGATAATTACTATTGTATGATGTTGTTATAGCAATTGATGGATGGAATTGGAATGGTTGAGGTTAAGACCATTGATGATGGCTTTTAAAGGAGAAATTTGTAGAACTTTGTGATCTTAAACCTTTACTTCAATTGTGATGAATTTTACTTGGTGATGAAGTTCAATTGAAGCATGACTTGTGATTGAATTAGGTAGTGTTGGTATAATGATGAAATTGAAATGTCTTGATTATGTGATTGTGAGATTATGCTTAAGATTTAATGATATAAGGTTGGTTTTGAATTGACTATGTGCCTTATTATGACATGATGATGATGATATGCTAATCTCACATATGAGGGTTGGATTGAAAGGATATATTCTAATGCAATTCCTAATGAGCTAATGATTATGATATACAAGGGGTTAATCTCCTATGACCTATACTAAGTTATGATGATTAATAAAGGCTTAAAGACATTTAAAAAATGGACACTAGCTTAGCACCGAGTGAACTAGTAGTGAGTAGTGTCCCTTCCCAGGTAAGGAACGTAGGTTCACTATTATACTCATATTGGAGACTATAATGCAACGTGCATAAATAGGATCCCAAAAATATCTGCTAGTTCTTGAACTATGTTGCCCCCATAGGAATACTAGCTAGTGGATCCATCTAGAATGTTATGATCATGTTTGGTAATTCCTTGGCAAGTAGTCCACCTTCTTTCGGTTTAGGGTTTCATGACACCACATTCCAAACTTAGATCTTGTAGTCTGTGTCGGTTAAGGCAAGTTTTACCGAAAGTAAAATGAAGTAATAAGTGAACACTAACTAGGCTGACATAAGGGGTTCGACTTGGTCTAGGTAGGGGTATGGGACTCTACTGATACATTGCACTAGTTGGCCTTGAGGGAATTCCTAGAAAGTTGTTCTTATACTATTTTTATGTAATGATTGTGTATATGTTGACTTTACATGTTGATGATCCTATATGATGTTAGTTTCACCTATGAGAATGCTTATGGTCTATATTGCTAAATATGATGATGATTACTTTTAATGCTATTTTATGTGAAGATAGACAATGCTTGTGATCCTTTGTTTGGTTTACTTAGTTGAGTAAAGTTATCGGGCTTTGCTTAGTCGTTGCACATGCAGACTTGATTTTGGGTTGTGAGTAAGGGTTTTGTATGAGATGTAACGTCTAGAAAGATTATGTATGCTATGTCGTTTTAACATGATGTTAGAGTTGTTTGGTTATATACTCAAGAATGTTATTGCACATGTTGATTTGATTATGCATTAATGATATTGGTCTTGTGCTATATGTGATCTTGTATTAATAAATATGTGTTTATTGGTTTAGGTGGTTCTTGAATGTGCATTTAAGTCTCTTAAATGACTTAGCGTGTTTTCTAAAGTAAATGTCCCTTTCTCATGCATTCTTTCAAATGTTTTATGTGCTTTTTTCCATACTTAGTACAAGTGGTGTAATAACCCATTCTATATGTTTTTGTACTATTATGTAGGTTCTGACCATTGAGTTTTTAGAGGGCCACTATAGCTATCTTGGATTCTCATTCTCCAAGTTTGGTAGGTCCTCACTTTCCAAGGACGATGTCACTATCTTGCTATTGGATGTTGTTTAGTCTTAAAGACACTTTTGTTCATTCTCTTTCATTTGAAGACTAATGTTGTATATGCTTATATATGGATTTTTTTGTATGAAGTATGGGCTATTCCCAATGTTGTACTCGTTCTAGATGATTTTTAATATGAGACGTATCATAGACTTCTTATGAATCTATATTGCTATATTATGTATGTGAAATAAAAGTAGAAGCCTATGTAGTGCTTCCTATTGCGAGGAGTGTATGTAAACTCCCTATATATATCTATATGTAAGCAAGAGTTCTGTGTAAACCTCAATGTTGAATTAGAATGAAAAGTTTTAAATTTTTTACAAATTACCTATGATATGTTATGACGAATGCTAAGAGGTTAGTCTAAATCCTCTTCGAGGATGATGACGCGGTTACGTCTAGTGGGTGCTCCCCGGATGTGATAAACTTGGTATCAGAGCATGAGGTTGAATATCTTTAGGATGGATTTCTCATTGAACCACGTCTAGGTAGATTCTTATTCATAATTGTGAAGCGCACTTAGGAATGATAAACTACAAGATGCTTAGGAAATTCTCATCTTCTTATAATCCTATGTCGTGCCTCTAGAGTTCGCTTTATGTATGCTTTCACCTAAGCCTTTTATTGTGGTTATAGGTATGGATACTTGAAGAGCAGTTGCACGAAAGGTCGAGGAATGGATTGCGAATGCGGGGGCTCGTGACAATCAAGCTCCTCCTCAAGAAAATCAAGTCCCTCCACTTGAAGAAGTTGTTATGGGTGATCAAGTTCCGGTTTCTCCTTCACCGATGACCGATGGAGAGATAAAGGCAGTTTTTCATAATTTGGCCCAA
Organism: Solanum sitiens; assembly: GCA_016801875.1. Taxonomy (NCBI): domain Eukaryota; kingdom Viridiplantae; phylum Streptophyta; class Magnoliopsida; order Solanales; family Solanaceae; genus Solanum; species Solanum sitiens. The sequence continues at coordinate 1,127,826 of JABWTJ010000155.1, forward strand.
GCCATGACTTCACAAGCTAATGTCATCACTTCTCAAGTCCAAGCCATGATGGCCCAAGTGAATCGGGAAGTTAGACCCCGTGTGCCTCATCATGCTAGCACTATGGCATCTCGGTTGAGAGACTTTACTAGGATGAACCCTCTTATGTTCTTCGGTTCGAGAGTGGATGAAGACCCTCAAGACGTCATAGATGAGTTCTACAAAATCCTATTCGCAATGGTGTGACTACGGGTGAAAATGGTGAGTTGGCCGCCTATTAACTCAAAGATGTGGCGCAAACTTGTTACACCCAATGGAGACATAATAGGGCGCTAAGAGGTGGTCCGGTGACTTTAGAGATCTTCAAGAGGGCTTTCCTTGATCGGTTCTTTACAAGAGAGTTGAGGGAAGCTAAGGTGATAGAATTCATCAACCTTCGTCAAGGAGGTATGAGTGTACTTGACTACTCCTTGAAATTTACAAAATTGTCTAAGTATGCTCCATCCTTGGTGTCTAACCAAGGGATGAGATGAGTCGTTTTCTTACGGGAGTGTCCGATGACTTGGTGGAAGAATTTCATTCTGCTATGCTTCATGACAATATGAATATTTCCCGTCTAATGGTTCATGATAAACAAGTGGAAGAGAGTAGGCTACGGAAAAAGAATAGAGAGGCCAAGAGGGCCAAGTCTTTTGAAAATGGTTCTTCAAAGGGAAGGTTGGAAATTTAAGGCCTAGATTAAAAAAGAGGTTCTCTAATCAAGTTCCTTCTAAGTTCCCCAAGTATCATGATGATAGGGTGTCAAACCCTAAGTCTCAAAAGGGAAGAGGTACTACTTCACCAAGCAAGAAGCCAACTTGTGGAAAGTGCGGCAAGAAACATTGGGGTGAGTGCCTAGTTGGAATGCAGAATTGCTTCGAATGTGGTAAAAGTGGTCACAAGGTTAGAGATTTCCCTAATGTAAAGGGGAAAGACAAGGGGAGTGGACAAGCAAGCGATTAAAATTTTGATGCTCCGAAAAGAATCGCTTTTATGCTCTCTGTTCTAGGGGTGAACAAGAGAGTTCTCCCGATGTGGTGACCGGTATATTACAAGTATTCTCTTTAAATGTTTATGCTTTACTTGATACGGGTGCTACCTTGTCATTTGTTACCCCTTTGGTAGCTATAAAGTTTGATATTTTGCCTTGAATGAACCTTTCATGGTGATTACCCCGGTGGGTGAGTCGGTGGTTGCAAAAATAGTATATAGAAATTATCCTATATTGTTGCCCAATAGAGTTACTCATGTTGAATTGGTAAAACTTGATATGGTTGATTTAGATGTCATTTTGGGTACGGATCGGTTGCATGCTTGTTTTTCTTCCATTCATTGTAGGACTAGAGTTGTCAAGTTTAAATTTCCTAATAAACCCGTCGTTGAGTGGAAGGGGGAAGTTCTATTCCTAGAGGTCGTATCATTCCTTGTCTAAAAGCTTGTAATATGATATCTAAAGGGTGTCTATACCATACTGTAAGAGTCAAATATTTAGACTCCGAAGTTCCTCTCATTGAGTTAGTCCCCGTAATGAGGGAATTTCTGGAGGTCTTTCCTAATGATCTTCCCATAATTCCTCCCAAATGGGAAATTGATTTTGGTATTGACTTGCTACCGGATACGAATCCCATTTCAATTCCTTCTTATCGGATGGCTCCGTCCGAATTGAAAAAATTGAAGTCTCAACTCAAGGATTTACTAGACAAAGGCTTCATTCAACCTAGTATTTCCCCATGGGGTGCTCCGGTTTTATTTGTGAAGAAGAAGGATGGGTCACTTAGGATGTATATCGATTAACATAAACTCAACAAAGTGACCATTAAGAATAAGTATCCTCTCCCTCGGATCGATGACTTGTTCGATCCACTCCAATGGGCAAGCTACTTTTCCAAAATTGACTTAAGATCGGGATATCACCAAACTAGGGTGAGAGATGAAGATATTCCCAAAATGGCCTTTCGGAAAACATATGGTCATTATGAATTTAGAGTAATGTCTTTTGGGTTGACTAATGCCCCAGCGTCATTTATGGACCTAATGAATAGGGTTTTCCGAAACTACCTAGATGCCTTTGTGATTGTCTTCATAAATGACATCTTTGTATATTCAAAGAATGAGGGTGATCATATGGGTCATTTCAGACAGGTGTTACAAGTCTTAAAAGAACACCAATTGTTTCCCAAGTATAGCAAATGTGAGTTTTGGTTAAGGTCGGTGGCGTTTCTTGGTCATGTCATATATAGTGAGGCTGTAGAGGTTGATTAAAACAAGACCGAGGCGGTTAGAAATTGGCCTAGGTCGTTGGCTCCAACGGATATTTCTTTGGTCTAGCCGGGTACTATAAGAGATTTTTGGATGGTTTTGCGTCCATTGAATCTCCTTTGACTACTTTGACCCAAAAGAATGTGAAATTTGAGTAGGCAGAGGCTTGTGAAAGGAGCTTCCAAATCTTGAAAGATAGGCTTACCACCGCTCTGGTGTTGACTTTAACGGATGGTACTAAGGGTTTTGTGGTATATTTTGATGCATCCCGAATAGGATTGGGTTGTGTCCTTATGCAACACAATAAAGTTATAGCCTATGCTTCTAGACAACTTAAGGTTCATCAGAAGAACTACCTGACTCATAATCTTGAATTAGCGGTCGTGGTATTTGCCTTAAAAGTTTGGAGGCATTAATTATACAGTGTTAATATTTATGTGTATACCGACCACAAGAGCCTTCAATATGTGTTTACCCTAAAAGAGTTAAATCTCCGACAACGAAGATGGTTAGAGTTGTTGAAAGATTACGACATGAGTGTTCTATACCACCCCGTTAAAGCCAATGTGGTTGCGGATGCTCTAAGTTGTATGACCATGGGTAGTGTGTCTCATGTTGAAGAGGGCAATAAAGACCTAGTGAAGTATGTCCATAGGTTGGCTCGTTTGGGTGTTCGATTGGAACATTCTCCTAATGGTGGTTTTATGGTTCACCATAACTCTGAGCCGTCTTTGGTGTTTGAGGTGAAGTCTAAGCAACACCTTGATCCATCATTGATGGAGTTAAAGGAATCGATTCTTGGTAAGCTTAATGAATCATTCTCCTTGGGGGGGGGGGATGGTGTTTTGAGGTACCAAGGGAGGTTGTGTGTTTCTAATGTGGATGATATGACCGGATCATAGAGGAAGATCATGGTTCAGTTTATTCAATTATTCTGGGTTCTACTAAGATGTATCAAGACCTTAGAGAAGTATTTTGGTGGGATGGCTTGAAAAGGGACATAGCGGAATTTGTTGCAAAGTGTCCAAATTGCCAACAAGTGAAAGCCGAGCACCAAAAGTATAGTGGGTTTCTTATAGAGATCCAAGTTCCTAGTTGGAAATGGGAAGACATTAATATGGACTTTATAGTGGGATTGCCTCAGACTCAAAGGCAAAATGACTTTATATGGGTGGTGGTGGATAGGATGACTAAGTCTGCTCACTTTATTCCCGTTAAGTCCACTTAGTCGGCGAAGGATTATGCTAGGATCTATATAGATGAGATTGGGAGTCTCCATGCTATTTCGTTATCCATAATATCGGATAGGGGGATAACATTTCACATCTAGGTTTTGGAGATCGTTTCAAAAAGGGTTGGGTACAAGAGTGAAGTTGAGCACGACTTTTGATCCTCAAACGGATGATCAAGAGGAGCATACTATTCAAACCCCTGAGGATATGCTTAGATCTTGTGTGATAGACTTCAAGGGAAGTTGGGATGAGCACTTGCCTTTGCTGGAGTTCTCTTATAACAATAGTTATGATTCATCTATAGTTGTGGCTCCTTTTGAAGCTTTGTATGGTAGGAGATGTAGATCTCCTATTTGATGGTTTGAAGTTGGTGAGTCTTCAATTATTGGTCCCGACTTGATTTATAAGACCTTGGATAAAGTTCATTTCATAAGGAATCGATTGCAAACAACCTGTAGTCGACAAAAATCTTATGCCGACAATAGGAGAAAAGAATTATAATTTGAAGAGGGTGATAAAGTGTACTTGAAAGTTTCACCCATGAAAGGGGAGGTGAGATTTGACAAGAAGCGAAAGTTAAGTCCTCGTTATGTGGGTCCCTATGAGATTTCGCAAAGGATAGGTAAGGTTGCATATGAGTTAAGATTACCTAGTGAACTAGCTTCGATTCACCCGGTTTTACATATATCCATGCTTAAGGAGTGCATTGGTGACCCCGAGTCCATTATTCCTATTGAAAGTCTAGGAGTGGATGAGAATCTCTCCTATGAAGAGGTTCTGGTGGAAATTCTTGATCATCAAGTGAAGAGGTTGATGAATAAAGAGGTGGCCTCCGTAAAGGTGTTATGGAGAAACAACCTAGTTGAGGGAACAACATGGGAGGCCAAGGCCGACAGAAGTCCCGTTATCCTCATCTCTTTGCTAATTAAGGTTAGTTATTCCTCCTAATAATGAAAATAATGAATAAATTTGAATTTGACTTGTTTTGCATAAATATGCACATTTATGGTAAAGGTTTATCCTAAAATGAGTTTTCATGGAAAAATGATCTTTTACTTGATTTGAACTTTTTTGGTCTATTTTGGTATGTTGTTGCCTTCATGAAGTTGTATTGAGCATGTTGATGTGTTTTGGAAGAAGTTTTGGCATAAGTAACTCGATATGTGTCGTTGAGCTTATGTTGACATTGAGAAGGAAATTCCTCATGTTGTGATGTGGAACTCTTACAAGTAGAAAATGATGTTTTGAGTTGCTATGTGTAAATGGCATGTTGTTATGTTGATTTGAGTTGTAAGTCATGTTGAGTATGCATCTTGTTGGTTGGGCTGCTAGTATTAAGTCTATCCTTTCCTTTCAAAAGATTTTAGTGTCATTCGGGGACGAATGTTCCTACGGGTGGATAATATAACACTTCGAAAGTCCAAGACCTAATCTAGAGTCTCACATGAGTATCAAAGGGTTGTAATACTGTTTTAAGGTCACAAATGATGTATATAAGTCATTTAGAAAGTTTTAGAGTCAAGACATCAATGAACGTCCATGACGTCCGGAGACTAGTGAAAAAGGTGTTATTGTGCCTTGGCCTATTTGACGGGGTTTTAGAAGTTGGAATTTAATGAAATTTGGTGGGAAGGTGTTAAACACGTACTAAAATATTTTTAGGGTCGAAACTTCCGGGTACGACTCCCTAAGGACCACCCTAAGGGTCCTTGAGGAGGACCTTTCCATTTTGACCAAAAAGTTGTCAATGGGTAGTGTCCACCAACGAAGGTAGACGATGGGGAGTTGACCAATTGACGGGGCGTCGATTGCCTCCGTCGATGGTCACTTAGACAATTTTTCGAGAATGGCAAAATGATAAATCTCTGACCAACACTACGGTTGTGCAGGACAGTGGGGGTCATGGCCGTAGACTGACCTACGGCCCGTAAGTCGGGGTCTCGTAGGTCATGTCTGCACTTTGTGTGAAGTTTTAGGTTGGTTAATTTGATTAGGTTAATTAGTGATGATGTTAATTAAGGGTTAAGGGGTGGTTAATTGAGTTAGTTAAATGACTATATAACCTACCTTAAGCCTAAACTCAACTAAACACCTCATAATTTCCCAAACCCAAATTGCTCTTCCTTCTCTCTACTTTCTCTCTCCCAAAGAAAAACTCCATTGGAGAACTAGGTCAATGTCATAGGGCAGAAATAAGTCATCTTTTCTCCATCAAACTTCAAGGAAAATCAAGGTATGGGAACCTTTCACCTTTGGGATTCCTCTCCCCAAAGGGTTCTTCCAAAATTGGTTTTCAAAAAGATGATTTTATATGGGTTTCTTCCTAGTACAAATTTGATCTTCTAAATTGTATTGTTTATGGTTTCTTTTGATTATTATGATTGTAGTATGATGTATTATTTTTCAATGGTTCTTGATGAATTAACCTAACATGTGGAATAGATCATGAATTGACCCAAATTCCCTAACCCTAGGTGATGAACTCGTAATGAATTGATTAGTATTGATGCAATTGAGTTAGTTATTGTGTTAATTATTATTGTATGATGTTGTTCTATCAATTGATGGATGGAATTGGAATGGTTGATGGTAATACCATTGATGATGGCTTTTGAAGGAGAAATCGGTAAAACTTTGTGATCATAAACCTTTACTTTAATTGTGATGGTTGTTACTTGGTGATGAAGTTCAAATGAAGCATGCCTTGTGATTGGATTAGGTAGTGTTGGTATGATGATGAAATTGAAATGTCTTGATTATGTGATCGTGAGATTATGCTTAAGATGTAATGATATAAGGCTGGTTATGAACTGATTATGTGCCTTATTATGACTTGATGATGATGATATGCTAATCTCACATATGAGTGTTGTATTGAAATGATATTCTCATGCAATTCCTAATGAGCTAATGATTATGATATACAAGGGGTTAGTTTTCTATGGCATATACAATGTTATGATGATTAATAAAGGCTTAAAGACATTTCAAAAAGGGACTCTAGCTTAGGACCGAGCGAACTAGTAGTGAGGAGTGTCCCGTCACTATTGTACTCATTAGATTGGATACTATAATGCATTGTGCATAAAGAGGGTCTCAAACATATCTCCTAGTTCTTGAACTATGTTGCCCCCATAGGAATACTAACTAGTGGATCCACCTAGAATGTTATTTTTATGTTTGGTACTACCTTGGCAACCACCTTCTTTCGATGTACGGTTTCATGACACCGAATTCCACACTTAGCTCTTGTGGTCTATGTCAGTTAAGGTAAGTGTTCCCAAAAGTAAAATAAAGTAATGAAGTGAACACTAAGTAGGGTGACTTAAGGGGTTTGACTTAGTCTAGGTAGGGGTATGGGACTTTACCTATACATTGCACTAGTTGGCCTTGAGGGAAGTCCTAGAAGGTTGTTCTTATGCTAATTTTATGTAATGATTGTGTATATGTTGACTTTACATGTTGATGATCCTATATGATGTTTGTTTCACCTATGAGCATGTTTATGGTCTATATTGCTAAATATGATGATGAATACTCTTAATGCTATGTTATGTGAAGATAGACAATGCTTGTGATCCTTTGTTTGGCTTCCTTGGTTGAGTAAGGTTATGGGGCATTGCTTGGTCGTTGCACATGTAGACTTGATGTTGGGTTATGAGTAAGGGTCTTGTATAAGATGTAATGTGTTGAACGATTATATATGTTATGTTGTTATAACATGATATTAGAGTTGTTTGGTTATATACTCTAGAATGTTATTACATATGTTGACTTGATTATGCATTAATGATGTTAGTCTTGTGCTATATGTGGTCTTGTCTTAATGAATATGTGCTTATTGGTTTATGTGGTTATTGAATGTGCATTAAAGTCTCTTAAATGACTAAGCATGTTTTCTAAAGTAAATATCCCTTTCTCATGCATTCTTTCAAATATTTTATGTGCATGTTTTCATACTTAGTACAATTGGTGTACTAACCCATTCTCTATGTTTTTCTACAATTATGTATGTTATATAGCTTGGATTCTCATTCTCCAAGTTCGGTAGGTCCTGACTTTCTGAGGACGATGCCACTATCTTGCTATTGGATGTTGTTTAGTCTTAAAGACACTTTTGTTCATTCTCTTTCATTGAAAGACTAATGATGTATATGCCTATGTGGCTTTTATTGTATGAACTATGGGGTATGCCCCAATGTTGTGCTCGTTCTAGATGGTTTTTAATATTAGACGTATCGTAGACTTCTTATGAATCTATATTGCTATATTATATATCTAAAATAAAAGTAGAAGTCTATGTAATGCTTCTTATTGCGAGGAGTCTCTCTCTCTCTCTCTCTCTCTCTCTATATATATATATATATATATATATATATATATATATATATATATATATATGTAAGCGAGAGGTCTATGTAAACCTCAATGTAGAATTAGAATGAAAAATTTTAAATTTTCCGCAAATTAACCTATGATATGTTATGATGAACTCTAAGAGGTTAGTCTAAATCCTCTTCGAGGATGACGACACCAGTTACTTGTAGGGGGTGCTCCCCGGATGTGACAAATTGTATCAAAATCACCAAGGATTGTACTTCATCACGAACTCTTGTAGGAAATTCTCATAGCTTGAGGCGTGTCGAAAGACACAGTCCTTAAGAATATTTCACCCGGTATGAGTTTATCCCCCAGTATTCAACAAGCTTTTCAAGTATAAAATTAGGAGTCAGAAACTAACAAAGACACTTTTATTATTAAATAGAATATTAGAATGAACAAGAATCACTCTATCTTTTTCCCCTCTCTCCACAACAACTCATGTGAAATATATAGCCAAAAATAATAAAACAGCTAATGTCTTAATAACAACCGTTACAAATATGAGAATGAATGTCATCAATACATTGAAGACAATTCATTGACAATTGACGGCTATTAATTTTGGAACATTGTAACAGCCGTATTTTTTAATAACAATTATATATATATATATATATATATATATATATATATATATATATATATATATATATATATATATATATATATATATATAGGAGGATCATAGAGGAGGTGAGCACCTCTCTATGGTCTCCATTTCAATTTCTTTTTTCCCTCCTTTTTTGACTTTTTTTTTCCATTTCTTTTCATTTAATAATTTATTTATTAATTAAAAAATTCATTCTTAGTTATTATTCTAATTATATCTAACAAGTTACAACAAAACCTTTCTCTATTTACATTTTCTACTTAAATAATATGTCTCTTCAACTTATTTTTAATTATTCTTATGGTTAACACAATCTATAAATAATAACTATCAATGTTCAGTGTTCAATGATCATTTTCATTTTCTCATTCTTTCTTTTTATTAATATAGTTTTTTCCTCTTTCAAATTTTTTTTTTCATCTTTTTCATCAATCATGTACTTAATAATTTAACCATATGATCTTCATTTTAATGAAGATCATAGATATATTCTTCAAGATTCATCAAATGGATGTTTGCATTATTTTGGTACAAGTTTATCAAAATGAAGGAGTCTTAATTATTTAGGATTTCATCAAGAAGATTGTCATATTAGTACAAAAGTTTGAATGATTTCCAAATATTTTGAAGATTCATTCATTCATGTATTATTTTGATTATATTAATATCTTTTTTTTATTAGATATATAATTTCATGTTATTCAACAAAATTTAAATTATGAAACTCTACTAATCAACTCATTAGAAAGCTCAATTAACATTTTTTTACTCATTTTACTTTGCTCTTTTTGTTATTATTATTATTATGTGAATGAATGAAGATGAAAAGTTATACGGTTTTATTTTTATGTATATCTTTTCGTCAAGTTCTAATTAATATTTTAATTTCTGTCATAGATGAAAGATATAATATTGCACATGATACATTTCTCATAGCTATTGCATATTGATGCCCCTAAAAAATATATGATATGGTTTATCATATTAAAAATAGTCATAAAATAAATAAATAAATAAATAAATCATCTTTTTAGTATTTTTTAAAAATTTAATGAATAAATAAATTATTTAATTAATAGACTGAAGAACAAAATTTCCCCTTAGTCACATTAATTATATTAAAACTAAAAAATACAACTTATTTAACTTCTCTTAATTATTGTAAATGAGAAACATAAAAAAAAATTGATGTGACATTTATCTTCTCTTTTTTGACCCTTTTTCTTATTTAAATTAGTTGATTTTTTGTAAAAGTAGTTTACTCCATTAATTAAAATATTTTTGTATTAATAGAGGAACTTTTAGAACAAAAAAATTTCACATACTAATTTATAAGGAGTAAATAATAACTATCCATAACTCACATCTTTCTAATTTCCACTCTTAATAGATTAATTTTCCATTTTCTTTTCCTTTTTTTTTGACCTTCTTCTAATTATAAATTTAAAAATAACAATTTTTAAAAAATATTTTAAGTTATTTTCTATTTATTATTTACTCACAACCAATATATCTATTTAAATATAAAGTTAGAATGTTAGATATAAATAAGATGATGTGGTACATTCCTATCACCTCCAATTACAATTATTTTTTTTCTAAATTTTTTAGCATTTTTTTTTATATTTTTCTTCACCAGTGTGATATTTTAAAAAATAATTTCAAAATCTCCTCTTCAAATAATTACTCAATAGTATTATTCTGCATAATTCACATTTTTTTAATCTATGTAACTTTTATTTTTATTTGGTAATTAATAATTTTCATGACTTCAAAACCTTTCAAGTGAATAACCCCCTAAAGTAATTAATGTGCAAGTTATGTAATTTTTCTTATCTTACTTAATTGCTACAAGTAACAATTTTAAGGAGATTTTCTATAGAGTTTTTTATTTTATTAGCATTTATATATATATATATATATATATATATATATATATATATATATATATATATATATATATATATATATATATATATTATATTTATAAGTGTGTACTAATAGTTTTAGTATATTGCAACTGTTGGTTTTTTTTTGTTCTGTAATAATAATTACTATGTTGCTATTTTTTAAATCTTAAATGTTTCATTTTCATATTATATTCATGTTAAATTAAAAAAATTAAGTGGAGTATATGTTAGTTGAATAATGCAAACATAATACTCCTATATCGAAGATGATTTTCACCAAAATAAAACTCTATCTTTTATCATTTTACAAGCAATAGATTGTAAAAGATGTAATTATTTAGATAAAATAATATGATAAGCATGACTTGAAATTAGTTGTATATTTCCACTCTAGGAATTTCATCATTAATATATATATATATTATTTTATTTTTCTAATTTACTAAATTATTGGTTATATATTTATTTAGAGTAACTTTTTTCATGAATATTTTTTATGAACACCGTATAATTTAACTCCATCCTAAAAATATAATTTAGAATTTATTTCAGCCGCAGAAAAAAAAAATTCTTGAAATTATTTTTCTTTCTTTACACGTTTCTAAAGATAACATACCAAATAGATTATAAGAAATCAACTTTATTTAAAGTACTAAAAGCATAGATTGTGAACTATAAGCTGAAATATAATTTATTGATTTCAATGGTAATAATATTTGACTCAAAATATTTAAACAAAAAAAGATTATTCATAAATCTACTGAGGTCCGGGCGAAGCGCAGATATGTTTATTAGTATCAATATAATTGCCAATAATAGAGTGTTATTTATGCAGAGGAAATATTTATAAAATACTATTATCTTCCAAATATAATAGAATATAAAATAATTCTTTTTGAGATATAATAATATTTTTCCAACAATCCCCTACATATCTTAAAAGTATTATTAAGGAATAAAATGAAATAAGAAATTTTACTGGGTTTTCACATATGAGTCTAATGAATCGAGTCTGGTGTCCTTAGACTATGAATCATACCTAGATAAAACAAGATTATACTTACAGAATAATTGGTGAAGTTTAGAACTTCTATGAACCAATAATTCTTTTGTAAGTCCAATGTCTTACTATCACATTGTACTCTCACAATCTTTGTCGTTATCACGGTTTTGCGCTTAGCGGCCATGCACATGTCCTAGTATTCATGAGTGCTTTAGAAATCTTTCACAATTTCATAGAAGCGGAACCACGTCACACTCATATAGGCCCAATCATCAAGTGTATTCTGCAGAGAAATACACCACCTATAAAGGATATGACTTAGATTAAGAGATCTAACTCTGCCTCACTTTGCTTTGCAGAGTATTACACTATATTCACACATCATAGGAGGGACAACTTTATAGTGTTTACTTGATCAACTGATGACTTATTATCACCCATATGAACCTAGTTGATGGGATCTCTAATCACATAGGTTTGATTACCATCATTGTTGATCTTCTTATATGACTAACGTCTTACTCCCCTCGATGTTTTATTAGTCTGTGAATTGATATGATTCACCTCTAACTTCACATAATTACATAAATAATTCATCTCACTATAATATTTTCATCACATTGTGTCTCAAACACATGTTTATAATTTAGTCACATAAAAATTGGTTTTATTCCAATTGAAATACACACTTAGAGTTGTCTTCACCACTTAGTCTCATCACCAATCAACTCCACAACAACTAATTCTAATTAATTGTTTTTTCATGACATTCATAAAATTGTACCAACTTGTTGTACCTTTTTCATCATACATTCTACCTTTTTGTAAAACAACATATTCGATTTATATAGTTTTGTACTTATCGTACCTCTCATGTACTACCAAAGCCTCTTTTCAAGATAATGTATCAAGAATCAATATCATTTTCAACAACAAGAACATTGAAAGTATTTTTCACTTTTAAAAACTCAACATACTTTATTTTATCTTTTCCAACTCTAACATTGATTTCAATCAAATCACAATTGATTACCACAAATATGTATATGCCACATTTATTAACGTACAGTTTAAAAAGTTTATATCATGTTTTTCTTTACTCTTTTCTTTAAGATCATGTAGCATAACATTAGCTACATACCCCTACACATTCAAATATTTCATAATAGAGAATAAAATTTATAACCTAAGCAAGAAACCCCTACACTTTCAAATATTTCATAATAGAGGAATAACATTCAACATTTATAAAGTTCTATACATTAAAATATTTTTCACATCTATTCATTATTTATACAAGTCTCAAAAAATTCGATAGAATTACTTCTAATAACTTAAACCCTCAAAAACACCAAAATATATTTTCTTAGTAGTTTCAATTTCAACATAAATTTATGCTTCAAAAGAAATTCATATATAATAACTTAGATAGTCACTCAATAACAGTCTTCAAAACAATCTCAAACACTAAGTATAGATAAATTACTGTGTTATTCCGAAGCATAAAACTCATGTTAATATTCACAAAAATCAGACAATATTATGCAGAACACTTACACATGAACTATGTGACAATAGTAAAATTTAAAATAATAGCTTAAACAATTTATGTTTAGTCTAGAATGAGATGAATAAAATTAGTAGCATTCATGTAGACAACACGAGCAAAAACTTATCAACTTCAGTATGTATGTAAACCTACTTTAACAATTAAATAAACATTAAGCACAAATAAACTATGATTACATTCTTTTTTCAGTAACACATCACATTATTAAGCATTATCCAACTTAAAAAGGTTTCCCCTTTTGCACATAATTCCTCCAGAATCAAATTGAAACAAACATTAAAATCATATACTACCTCAAGTAATGTCAATATATATATGTGAATATTTAAGAAGAAATTTTCATTCTAAGAACTTCAAGTAATTCTAGAATCACCAACATAAATAAAAATTTCTTCTTCTCCAATTTGGGTATAGAACACAAAATCACTTTTAGCTTAAAAAATTCTTAGTAGCACTAAAATCTAACACCCATTTTCTCACATACTAGCCACAAAATTCACTTGAGAAATGACCACAATACTTTACATCATCCTCTTAGTCAAATTTATATTTACATAGCGGAATTATCATTCTCCAAACATATTTTCATTGAGGGACATACATGATAATAGAACTTACCACATACAAATCCAGTAAAATTTAAACAAGTATGGTACTTACTTTATTAACGAGAATACAAAAATTCAATTCGCCTTCTATTTGTTTTATCAAAATTTTGTAACTGATTTTTCGTAAAAGAAAAAGTTAATTATCCTTAAGATTGTTGTAAATTCTTAGGAAAATATTTTCATCACGAACACTCTTATCAAACTCACCAAGGCTTGTACTTCACCACGAACTCTTGTAGGAAATTCTCATTGCTTGAGGCGTGTCAAAAGACACTGTCCTGAATGATATTTCACCTGGTATGGGTGTATCCCCCAGGATTCAACAAGCTCTTCTAGTATAAAACTAGGAGCCAGAAACTAACAAAGACACTTTTATTATTAAACCCAACAAAATAGAATGTTAGAAGGAAGAAGAATCACTCTATCTTTTTACCCCTCTCTCCACAAGAACTCATAAGAAATATATAGCCAAGAATAATAAAACATCTAATGTCTTAATAACAACCGTTACAAATATGAGAATGAATGTCAACAATACATTAAAGACAATTCATTGACAATTGAAGGCTATTAATTTTGGTCAAAAGGAAACATTGTAACAGCCCTATTTTGATTAACAATCATATCATATCATATATTTATATAAAATAAAACCTTAGGCCCGCCTATGTGGTACCAAAAGAAACCATAATTTCCTTTTAAATTTATTTATTTCCAAAACTAGCCTTCCGTTTTCATGAAAACTTGTGATTTTTATGAAATAATTGTGACTTTTCTGAAAAGTTATGACTTTCATGAAAGTGGTAACTTTTTTGAGAAGTTGTGACTTTAATGAATAGTTGTGACTTTTATGAAAAATTATGATTTTTATGAAAAATTATGATTTTTATGAAAGGTTGTGACCTTTTTGAAGGGTTGTAACCTTTTCAAAGAGTTGTGACCTTTCCGATAAGGCACAATAAATATTTGTTCACACTATCCTATGTTGTCTATAAATAGAGGAATTTCTTGCCAATATAATTTGTAGGTTTTTTCCCACTCTAGGGTAGTAAAACTCAAATAAATTAATTGAGTTTTTATGAATTTTGTTTCATTCTTGAAAGTTTTCATGGAGCTTAATCTTTACTATAAGTCATAGTGATTCATCGAACTATGGTAATTCTTTTTCCCTATTTTGGTGACCTTTTTTTAACTCTGTCAAAGAGTCAGCAAGGATGATTGAAAATTGATCTTCTCTTTTGTCCCTTTCTACAAGCTTCTTCATATAAACAAATCAAATTGATTCAATTTCAATGCGACATTACTACTCTAGGAGCTTTTAGTGCACAACTCATAACACTGCTGAAACGGTTGATTGTTGAATTAATTACATTTGGGTCTTTAGTAAATAAATCTTTTATTTTTGTCATTATTATTTTTATGTTTTTTTTTTCAAATTCAAATATATTAGTTATGCTTCTTATAAAGTGTATTTTTTTTCTCAAGTTTTCTTCCTCCTATTTCATGAAACTTAATTTTTTACTATAAATCATAGTGATTCATGTATCTATAACAATTTCTTTTTGCTATTTTGATGACTTTTTTTTAATTATCTTCATATTTCCAGTGAAGATGATTGAAAATTTATCCTCTCTTTTGTCTCATTTTACAGGGTTACTTCATATACTTTTGAGACGATTGCTTGTGGGTTGTGCTATATTTGATAACACACAACAACAAATCTTGGATAACTAATACAAAACCATTGATGAAGTTTGTTAAAAGAACCAACATGATTGTTCTCTTGCTTGCCACAATTAGTATAATATTTTGATTTTTTTCTTAGGTACACAAATTTTGTATGGCGTTGCACTATTTCTAGAATATTTGTATATAGACAATTACTCCACATCTTTTATTGCCAGTTAACTAATTTGTCATACTTCTTCTTGTCTTTTATTTTCAGCATAAAAGGAGATCAAGTTTTCGTGAAACTAACAAATATCCAAAATACACTATAGCAAAAATATTTTTTATTGACAATAAATATGCACATTCACAAAGAGTGCTACAACCTTTATTGATATTAATTAATTGCCATTGAATTCAATGTTGCTATAAACATTAGGGACATTTATACAGAGTGACATTTGCCTCTGAAAATACATATTTAACGGTAATAACCTATTATATTATCATTAAAGATCATTTTTGTTGTAGTGATAACTCATTCTTTTGATAAATATTTTAATTTATGATAAAGAAGTCATAACTCTTTCTGGCTTCTTTCAGTTAAATTTGTGGACTGTAAACTTAGATACAACTCGTAAGACTATCTTTTTGAAAAATATATTAAGCACATGCCTTTTTCTTCTTGATTGTTTGGAAAGTAAGCTCGTCTTTATTATTATTTCTGGATATTAGTGTGTTCAAGTGCTCACAAAATTATGTTGTGAGATTTTCATATGTTATGTGTCAAAATTTTGGTTTAGTATATCCCGTTGTGAACATTCAGATGTCACCTACTTCTTGGTTGATAATTGCATTAATTTTTTGTAACTGCATACCACAACTATAACAATAACTATGTTTTAATCCAAATAAGTTGGGCCACTGATATGAAACTTAAAAATAGTAATGACTATTTTGGGACAATGACAGAAAACATTTATGATAATAACAATTTTAGGGTCATTTTTAGCATATACTTGATATGACATACAATAATAAAAAAGAGATTGATTGAGGTTCACAAAAAAGGAGTCCAAGACCGTCCATTTGGATTTAGTTAATTATGATCTTGTATGGAAGTGATGTTCCACTTTACTATAGAGTGTTGTTGTTCAACATTTGTTGGTCTCTTTTTTAACTTCTAATGTTGTTCTATGATTTCTTAGAATTTAAACTTTTTAATCACAATTAGAATTACTACTTTAAGCATGAATAAAACAAGTTTAATTGATTAAATATCATAGATATAATCATACATACTCATATTGCATCAAGAAACCCATCATAACTTCATGAAATTGGGAACATGGGAGGCACATGGGTTCATGGGGATTTTCACAATAAAAACCTTCTTTAAGCATCACATTAATAATAAAGTAAGACAATTAACGTTATGAAATCGTTTCATGAAGAACCCATGGCTAGAATAAAAACCCTTGGTTTTAAACATTATCCCAAAGTTGAAAAGTAAATTTGAAGGGGCTTCATGGAGGAGGGAGTTCCAGTAAGGAGAGCTCTCATACCTTAATTGTTGATTACCCATGAAATTGGACTGAAGATCTTGGAGCATGAACCCTATTATTCAATGGTGGAAATCTAGAGAGAGAATAATCGGAGAGTAATTGGGTTTTTATTTGTTTTGAATGTGGTATTCTTCAAGGAATTCAAAGTGTAAAAATGTTACATACTTAAGGGAAAAAGAATAAAATAATAGGAACTTAAATTCGTAAAGAACTATGATTCCTAAAAGTTTGTACTTAAATTCTCTCCCCCCCCCATCTTTCCCGACTTTGCTCGCCCAATGTACCTACTTGGCTCGCAAAGGGAACTAGGTGACTCGCCTAATGAGACCTTGGCTCGCCTAAATTTACAGTAGCTCCCTAAATGGGCAGCTTCACTAGGCGATGGGTAGGGTTAATGGGCGCATCTCCAATCCATTGGGCGACCCATGACCTATCTCGCCCTTTGACCTAGTAGCTAGGCTAAGAGGGAAGGTTGTCCACTACGCGAGGAGAACTCATTTGGCTCATCGCCAGGGCACATGGGCAATGCTACTGCCCATCGCCAAATGGAACAAAGGTAGGTATTGTTTTCCTTTATTTTCTTAGATAGTTATAGGCTCTTTCCTCCATCGTAGCGTTGATATCCCACATTTTCGTTTTAGTTTAGTCTTAAGCATCACCGGACGTTACATAAATTCTAACATAACTCTAATTCAACTTAGACCCTTACTTAAAGTCACGCTAACCCTTGTGTCACGTGTCTAGTTCAACCTATCATTTTCCGAGTCATTACACTTAGGAGCCAACAAAGGTCTCTAATTTAAATATTTCTCATAGTAAAACCTCATCCTCCTCTTTTGTAACCTTAGACCGAAATATCATACCATCATTATCACGATAGATCATTAAAGCTTCTCTTTCTAACATTAATCAATTACTAAAAGGGACTCTAAAAAGATCTCTCTCATACTCATTTGAAACTCATTACTATCTTATTCTCAAACATTTTACTTTATTTCTCATCTCGCCATCTCCCCTTTAGGTCTAAAGCTTACACTTGAAAGCTATGGACCTATTCCATTATCATTAAGTGGTGTTCATCCTCTTTCACTTTAACACCTGGGAGAAGTTCATTTCATGACTACCAAACTCTCTATAAGCGGGTACTAAGACCTCTTTCTAAGGTGTTTCTCTTAACCTCTTCTAATTACATACTCTATCGGTGCACCACTTAATTCTCTTGTTACTCTTCTGACATAGCCACACTTCACTGCCCTTATTTAAATTTTAGGATCTCTCACTGGTAATCCTTATATTTATTGCATAAAATATTTCAATTTCTCACCTACTATATGCCGAGTCTACCAGACCAAATCTCAAGACTAACATCATCACCCTCATGTTTTCATTCTTTTGATCATGACACTCATCTCAAATTCAAGTTTAATGTTCATTACTAAATCGGAATATCAATACGATCGCTCGCCTACTATGCTATACTTTATTACTTGATTAGTTCTATAACCTTCTCAACATCATAACCTTATCAAACAAATCATAAGCCTACCTTAGATCTATCACTTTATGAATGCTTGTGATCTTATATTCAACACTTACACTTTGTCATTACCTACACAATGGAACTTCATCACAAATTCCTTTCTACCTAAAACGCACTCTACCTCTCACAACTCATCACTTCTTAGTATACCCATAAGGGAAAATTCCTTATTAATGATCACTAGGTGTATGACTATAGTAACATAGCTTGTTGAAACATCATCTCCCTTACTTAGATTACTAAGCCTCTACATACTTTCCTCTAACTCTGGGCTCTTTCTCTACTACTACTCATGATCTCGTAACTCATGCTACCTTTTCGGGTGATAATAGTACTCGAGCTCTAAACATACTTTCTCATAAGGATCTCACCTGAAACAAGGCTTACAAAATAAAGTGCAACCCAATTTTAGCTCAAACACACAATTCACATGAATATGGGTGCATTACTCTAAAACTCAACATTAAAGTCACATATGGGATTCTCTCAAGCACCTATGGAGTCTCGTGACTTCCTAAATATTTTTCTAAGAGAAATCCATCAATAAAGGACTGGATTTTCTTTTCAGCCACCTCCAGTATGAAGGTAGTCGCTTTAGTATGAGAAATACACAAGTACGAATCAATCTCTAGGACTTAGATATATTGCCTGATTAAGAGCATGAAATGGGGCCCTCACAATCATAAAAAAAATCCTACAGACACGACATCATAGACACCCTAGGACATTTGAACTCTATGCTCTGATACCAAGTTTGTCATGAATCGAGTCTACACCCTAGATGTGGCCGGAACTTGAGAATAGTTGATGGTCCCCAAACAAACCCTCTTCTTCGCTTACTACAAGCGGAAGACTAACTCAATCATACGAAAGCTTAAAAACTGAATAAAAATTCATGAAACTGAAATATAAAGCTTTAACTCAAATGAAAAACTCTAAATAAAATAATATGTTCAACTCACCATAAAATAGGGAACTTAAGTCTTTAAAACATTTAACAAAATAAATGATATAGACTTCTCAACTATACTGACTTTTTATGAAGCCTCTAAATGACAAAGATGGAAGTCGGGACAATACCCACGACATCCTGACTAAACTAACAAATAAATAAAAATCCCCCAAAAGTAAGGAGGTTCACCATAGCTAATTCGAACTCCATGTGATATAAACGATACTCCTGTTGATGACCCGAAAACCTATATTTGTATCATGAAACGATGTAGGCCAAATGACTCCTACGTGGAATGTACAAGCATGTAAGGGTAGTTCTAAAGCATAAACATAAGCTCGAACCGATGGAAAAGAAAAATACTTACCCTTCTCAATTCACTCAACTCAGCTCAAAAAAACATATTTTAACTCAATCATAAGATATTCAACTAAATGAAATAAGGCTCAATTCAATGATAAGATATTCAAATCACTGAAATAAGGCTCAACTCAATAATAAGATACTCGACTCTAGGTAATCAACTCTGGATACTCAACTATAGATACTCAACTCAATATAAAGCGACAATACACGTGCAATATAAGGAAAACTTTTACAATAGTGGAAAGCAACTCAATGTATTGAAGAATATAATAACAAATCAATATATATATATATATATATATATATATATATATATATATATATATACATATAATAATAATAATAATAATAATAATAATAATAATAATAATAATAATAATATTAATAATAATAATATATATAACTTTGTGGGAGTTTCTCTAACCGACAACAATCACTATGAGCTATGTGATGATACAACTTCTTGCTCACGCTGCTAGACCTGTTCTATAACTTGCCGGGACATAGAACGCCTCACCAATGTGACTCCACTAGTCTATGCTAAAAAATATTAAGAAATCATCTAAAAAGTATGAACCTTTCAACCACTTTGTCTACATGGTTTATTGAGACTTGAGTTATTTGAATTCGTTCCTATATCAGTGCTCAATACTGCTCTAAAAAATATACTCAACTCATTTGTTTAAAAACATAACTCTTTCTATGGTTTGAGATTATTACAAATAATCTTAAAAGCTCTCTTGGAAATTGGTGTTTATTTTCCTATTTAAATGTAAAAACATTTTAACTCTTCGGAATACTTAGTTCCCAGATAATCCTTTGAAGAAAATAATGTCACTCTTTCTCTTAATCAACTCAATGCTCAAGTCTTTTAAACAAGTATAAAACAATTGTAAAATACTTCTCACAATATGGTTCATGCCGAATTATGGACGTGAACGACTCAATCCAAGGTTTTCAATAACCACATACAGGACTCAATAGTCGAAACTCAAGAACATCAATGATAATACTCATTTAAAGAATTCTCGACTCATAGGGTTCGTGCAGAATTACGGGAACAACCTATTGATCTCAAGGACTCAAGATACTTGTCATCGATCAAAATTTCTTGACTTATAAGGTTCATGCATAATTATGGGTATGAACTACTCAACTTAAGGACTTCATGGGTAACATGTAATAATTCCATTATTAGAAATATAAACTCGAAAGGGTTAGGAACTTGATACTCAAAACTTTGAACTTGAAGATACTACTCCTCTCGATGATACTCAATTTATGGAGTTCATGCAAAATTTATGAGTGTGAATGACTCAAATCAAGGGTCTACATAAGAAGATGGAACTCAAGTATACAACTCTTCATTCTCGTACTTACTTCCTTAAAACTTAGCTCAATTCGATAGTTGATCTCAAAGAATTCATAATTGTACTCAAATACTTTCTTGGACCCTACTCTTACCTCTTCTCTTGAATGTGAAAATTGAATTCAAGAGTTATGGTTAATGATATTAAGGATATCGGTGTTACTCTAGACTCATGAATACATTCTCCTCACTTACTTGAGTCTTGAAACAGGTTATTAAAAGTTGCACAAGACTCCTCAAAACGACTCAAAATGGACTTTCTCAAATAGTTCAAAAGAACTCTCAAGGATTGACTCTTAACTTTACCTTGAATATGAATTATGAATACAAGGTTATGATTCATTTTATGAATGATCTCTAAATGTTTAAAAGTAACATAGAGTGTTTTGGTTCAAAAGGGGAGTAGAGGTACCCTTCGGAAGAACTCAAAGTAACAAAACAACGAAGAACGGATGGAGGCAGGCGACCATGGCGCACTGAGTAGCATGTAATCTAATCAATAAAACCCTCAAAAAACTCACATTCATCTCAAGAAATTATCAAAACCCCAACAAAACAAGTTTTAGAATGATACCTCAAGAACACTTATCAAGAACTTAGGTTTTTCATTCTTTATGTACAAATTTAAATATGAAAATCATGTTTGGTGTAAGGGTTAATGAACCCAACACTATGAAAACTTACATACCTCTTTAGGGATCAAACCCATGGTGAAAATCTGCACAAAACTCAAGAACCTCGACGAACTCCTTGATCCTTCATGTTTTCTTTTTTTTTTCTAGTCTTGAACTCTAAACTAAAACCCTAGGCGTATATTATCTGATTTGGTAAGGAAAAGAGAATACCCCTGACTATTTTTGGGTAACTTTTCTTAACTGGACAACCTGACTTCAAAAGGGCATATCTCACTCATCCAACCTCGAAACGTATGAAACTTGGTGGAGTTGGAAAGATAATATAATGAACTTTCATTTTCAATCTCATGACACCTAACTACTCCTATAGTGAGAGTTATCGTCATTTGAATTTTTTCCAAATAGTAGAAGAACTTTGGAAAAGACTTGACTGAATTCTCTCTAGCTCTTCTTGGAACACAAGGTGCTACTTGTAGTGACCTTAACACTTAGGAAAAACTTTAAGTCCTTGGAAAAACTTACTCACAATGAAGGATGGCTCGAGTCTTAGCTCAAAAACTTTTTGGGGTGTTACACATTCATGTTGGGCTGTTAGATCTTCTTTCCTACCCTTCATATGATGTCTTAAGTTACATTAGAGGATAAATGCTCCAAAAGGGGGAGATACTGTAACTCCTCGTACTTGGAAAAGGAGGAAAATAAAATTCTTGGGTATCTGGATGTGTCTATGGTTTGCATCTACAGATTGTAGAGCCTTCTACGGGACGTAGATGACAATCGTTGGAAGGGGGAAATAGTTTTTCAAAAAATTAAGTCCTACTACCCTTTTTACAACCCACAAAGACAGTCCTTCATTGCATGGACAAGTCATAGGAAGATCTCGTAGGTTAGTCCCAGAGTTAGTGAAATATCAAAGCCTTAGGTTGGGTTATATGGGTAGTCTACATATACGTTTCGTAAAAGGGACTATAAATCGTAGATGGAGTCCGTCAAAAGTTGGCCAAATAAAGAGATTTTCAAATCATTGTACGGTCTTCCCATATGGTCCGTAAATTGACCTACAGACCGTAAGTCGATGTTCAAAAATTATTTTAAAGGCCCTTTGGGTCTTTTTCTAATTATTCTAATCCTATACTATTTCATTTTTCCTTAAACCCTAAGCCCTATATAAAGGTTTTAAGCCCGAATCACTCATTTTCATTTCATGCTCCTAAATTCCCTAAAACTCACCAAAGGCACCCTCTTAAATTCTCTCAAGGATAAGGAAGAAGAGGAAGAGTTAGGTTCCATTCAACTCTTCCAATTCTCCATTTTCTAGGGCTTAAAGGATCAAGGTATGTGTGTATTCACCCATGGAGTCCTTTCCTCCATGGGGTCCCCAAAGATTTCAAATTCTCAACTCAATTTCTAATTGATCAAATCAGGATCTCATTCCAATGAATGTGGGTTCCTTAAAATTTTGATTAATTTAGTATACTAATGCATGAATTGATTTTAATCTGTGATATTTAGTTGAAATTGCTTTGACCCATTCCTAAATAATGTTTTACACTATGAACAAATGATGAACTCGTGAATTTTTGAAATATGAACTTATGAAGATATGCATGTATTCATGAATTAATTATAAATGTCTTAAAGGATGGTTTGAAAGGAAAGTATCAGTGTTATTGTGAAAGGATTTCTCACTTACTATGATGATCATGATTGTGAATAGAATTTATCACAAATAAATTCACATTGGTTAAAGGTTTTCTTATCCATGTTGAATTGTGTTTAAGGAGTTATTGTTTAGATATTAAAAATATGGGTATTGTCCATTATCTTTCCCTATGTTAAATTGATCTGAAAAATATGGATTGTTTCATACTTAGTACATTCCATGTACTAACAAATATTTTAGCCTATATTATCTAATGAATGTAGGATCTGATGTACTACTCCTCACCCTCATGGCTAGTTGGTTTCATAGACTTTAAAGATTGGTGTATTCTCATGCTCTAAGGACCGAGACTCTTTTACTGCTTTATGTCATTTTTTCCCGACTTTGTATGTGATGCGTGGGTTACGTCCCAATCACTTTTCTTATGATGTATTAGATGACTTTAGGACTATGTTATATATCTGTTCTATCAATCTCTTTTGATGTATAGAATAGTATCTTTTAAATTCTTTTATTCTATTATATTGTATGATGTATTTTAAGTGACACGCATAGGCCTCTCGGGGTCCTATACTCCATGGTACTCCTAGGGTATACGTTGGGTCGTGACATAATAAGTTTTCTGCCTTATCTTGTTCTTGCTTTATTGTTTTTAGCATTTCATATTTTCATTGGGTTGAGACTGGCTTTTGTTGGTTGAAATAGACAAGTGACATCACATCCATTTTTGGATCGTGGCAATGTAGAATCTTATGTCAAAACATAATCGGTAGGGAAGCTTTTCAACTCAACTTTGTGCTAGGAGATTCTAGTAAACCTAATTCATATCCAAATTCATTCCTACACTAAAGATTTGACTTTTACACATATGAGCAATTAAAGAATCATCTCATATAACCTTACATCTAAATAAAGTGGTTCGGGCCTTAGCTTAGAAATTTTTGGGGTTTTTTATTGGCAACCTTGAGAAATACAAACAAACCAAACAATATTGTCAATCCAGTTGGTAAAATGCATGACTTATCCCACCAGGGCCTTAACTTATCTGCCCTTTGTAGCATCTTAACGCCTCTAGACACATCTGTAGTGGCAATCGGTAGCTCTTTCTCGACTCTGTTCATTTGATCATTACACCATCCAAACACGGTAAGCTCGAAGAACAAGTCCTGTAGGTCCACCATAGTGTGATATAGTTCTTCAATTTCTGTGTTGGGAAGTAATTTTTTCTGCTGCTTTCGCCAATAACTCTCTATGTTCTGATGCAATAATGTTTCTGATTCCTTGGAAGTGAGTCATTGACTTCTTCTAACACACATTCTAACATCTGTTTATTCCCTTTCAACATTTCCTAAATTCGATCAATCAAGTAACTCAATCGTCCTCTTAACTTGCTTGAACTTGTTGAGAATATACCTACTGCCGTCTACCATTCTATTGGCCGCTGAATGAAATCAAAAGTTGATATGAAGACCATCTAACTCCTCCATTAGAGACGTAATGAAATCTACCTCCCGGGAGAACACCGAAAGAGCATTGCTCAGTTCGATATCCGGGCCCTCTTGTACTTCCCAGTCCATAATGTCATTCATTTTTATGCTTTGGAAAACAAAAAATAATGTTAATTCATTGTAATTTTTGTGATTACAAAGAAATCCCTATAGACAAGAACAACCTATAAAGTAATAACCAAATGCAGCTCAATAAATAAGTTCCGAGAGAAGTTGTTCAGATAATCAACGTTAAGAGCTTTTCCTTGTCATTTACAGTATAAGTATTTTCGCCGACTACAGAGGGTTCCTATTCAGTTTTATCATTTTCCCATGGATTGTCTCAAATCGTCGTTACTCCTAGTACTACAACGAAAAAATTGTATAGTTTTCAAGTATTTGAAAGTTGATACTTGCCTCCATTAATGGTATCAACTATCTGATGTGTTACAGTTTCAACTAATTTACTTCCTAGTCTTCTTACAATTGAGTTTTTTCTTCTGCCCTTTTTTTTCTTGTTTTGGAGGCAATTAGTTTTTTTCAACCAACATTAAGCATACATTTCTCAGATACTATCGAAATGTTTGTACAACTAACTACTTGACAACTGAACATAGTAAATTCTCCTTTATTTGGAAGGCTTGAATTTGGTATACTAGTATGCTGGTCTATCTTATCAAGATATAAGGTGGAGGAGGAAAACATCCCATTGTCACTTCTATTGGTAACAAATGACCAATAGGTTAGGCTTATATGATCTCGTTTATATGCTATTTTAAGAGATAATATGCCTTGACTCTCTCTACTGAGTAATATATGATTGGATCAATGGATCTAAGGATACGTGTATCTATTTTACAAATGATAATATGTAATAAGAACTACTGAACGGAAATATCCGATATTCTATTTTGGCCAAACAATGTTTTCAATCAAATTAATCATAGTTTTGAATTCGCAACAAATGGACTCTGATTTGATTTGATATTTGATAAATTTATAAAAACGACCTTGTAAGAAATATTTTCTTTCGGATCGCTAGATAAGTTTTTTGTCATATTTTGTAATGTGGGTCCATCCCTTGATTGTAAATATTAAATAGTAGTGAAGTATTAGTATCATGTGTTGGCTTAGAACTTCCTCCATAAATGAAATTAATACAAGTCACTATGATTTAATCGCTAGTTTTGATAATATGTATTAACTCTCCTGGATTGAGTAATATATGATTGGATTAAAGTAACTAGAGAGCCAAGTCTTTATGGATTACTTAGGACTACTCAAGCATTTCTTTTGGGTGAGATAATATATTAATTCAAAGAATAAATTGTACATGCACCTTATGTTAGAAGAAATTATTTTCACCTTCTAACTTGATAAGAGATAGATACTTAGTATTTATTTTCATGTAACTCTTTTATTGACTACTCAAGCATTTGTTTTGGGTGAGATAATATATTAATTCAAAGAATAAATTGTACATGCACCTTATGTTAGAAAAATTATTTTCACCTTCTAACTTGATAAGAGATAGATACTTAATATATTTTTCATGTAACTCTTTTATTATTGAGTTTGATAAATAATTATCGCTTACTGTTATTAATGCATGAATTTTTTTTGTAGTATCTCTCACGAATAGAATAATATTAATTTATTTCTTAAGAGAAAATATCTTTCAAATTGAGTGAAACTTATATGTACTCTAGTGTCTACGTATTTATTTTGAATTGAACTTTGAGGTTGGTTAAAGGATGAACATAACTGTTCATTGAAACTGAAGTCACTACCAACATGGTAGTCCTGTTTAGAAGGGGAAATGACTAAGACTCTTTTCATCTTAAAAGGAAAATAGAGGTAGTGATAAGTTAGAATTAATCAATTTTGATTTGTGTGGTAAATGATCATTCAGGCAAGAGGTGAATTTGAGTATAGTGAGACTTTTAGAAGGTTACTCATGATATAAGTATATACTTTTTGATGTTGTGAGTAAGTCTGAATGTCTTGATAAACTCAAAATATTTATGACAGAAATAAACATAGCATCATGAAAAATATCTAAAGTTACTTCAATATGATTGTAGTGATATATACCTCTTTATAAATCTCATGAGTCACTTATCTAGTAGAATAATGACATTTCTATTGTTTACACAAAAGACAAAAGTAATACTCTTACGAAGATGATATGATTAAAGATTGATTCATTCGTAGTTATATTGTTTCTATTGGGATATGTTCTAAAAACTATATATCACTTTCTGAATTAAAGAAATATTTATGAAAGTTGTAAACGCATTATTAAGATTCTAAGTGGGAGATATTTAGGGTATATACTATTAATCATGTATCTAAAAAAGTATTCTAACAATTTTCAAGATTAAATATCTTATTGGGAGATTGTAATAGTATATACTATTAACCATTCATTTAGATATAGTACATTACAACAATCGTGATGTTTAAAAGTCTAAGAGGGTGATTCTTTGGGATATATACTATTAACCATATGTTTATATATAATATTTATTATAGAATAATTATTTATTTAGTTTTGATAAAAGTTTTAACATATCATACATTCGTTTATGGTGCCTGAGCACTTATATAGTAGAGAATTTAGTGTATATAGTTTCGACTTATACGTAGAGGATTAAATCAAAGGTTCTTATAAGTATAAAGTTTTCGCTCACAATCTAAGATGTAAATTGAACATGTCATCGGTACGATTGAAGAACAAGATTATATATGTTTTATCTGAATTATGACAATGATATAGTTCAAACTTCTTGTGTTAATGAATTTTGTACGTATTGAACGCGATCGAGTAGAGATATTTTGTTTTAGACTGACTGAAAAAAACATATTCTTTAAAATTTTAAATGTACTTATATTCTTAATCCTGATAGTCTGTCAATATTAATTATCGTTTTAATTTATTGAAAGGTTAGATTCTGAGATGGGTCAATATGCCTAGTATATTGGATGATAATAATATATATTGGTGAAATAATAAGTTAGTTGATGGAATCCATGTCTCAATAAAGAGATTGATGATATGTCTTTTGATGAGCTTATAAGTTCTCATTGTGTCAAACAATGCAAGTGGGTTTGTGAATCTAAAAGTGAAATATGTTAAGCATTGATCTAAAGAAAGTTAATCATTGAATTAATTCGTTGGTGATTAAATTTATTTATTAGTATAAGTTATCTTAACATGGAAATTACACAAGTGTTTGATGGTAAATTTCAAAATATAAATGGAGTAGTCCAATTATAAATTTCTAATGGAGTGATTTGTAATTTACTATGATAAGCATAAGTCAAATTAATTATTTGGAATTTTTTCTAGAATAGGAAGCCTTTGTAGTTAATTATGTGTTTCCTACCGTTTCCATATTTAACTAAAACTTTGAATTCTATTTCTAAGAGAAAAGGGAAGGAGTACTGTGTCGCTTCTTGTTTTCTTGAAAAGTGTGAGCTTTCTTCTCCCTTTTGGACAGTAAATCTCTATAAATAGGGGTTCTTCTAACAAAGAAAAATAATCAGTTTTCTATATTATACTTGTCAACCCAAATATTGAGTGGATTCACATGTGAATTTAGGATCACCGTATTAGATTGCAGAGGTGTGGGCTAACATGTAGATTCACTTGAAGGTTTCTAAATTTTGTATTCACTTGAAGGTTTCTGCTCACGGTTCAAGAGGTAATTCTTGAATTGAATTTCAGCAAGCTTATGTGTTCTAATATGATTATACTGTTCTAGAACAGAGATATTGTATGATTATAGTAAGTTTCTTTTGTGCATTTAGTTTTACATCAACCACACAAGAAAGACAAGTTGGACATTGATAGAACACCATTAGCACAAGTTAAGCAGGGGCTGAACCACCCTCTCTGCTGAGGGTGTCACAAGCCAGGGGCACCCCCTCGATGTAACATGGCATATAGAACCCCAAAAGGACCCCATGCAAACCACTTAGTCCTCATAAGATATGAAATATAACAATAATATTAAAAAAATAGTCCAATTCCAATATTTTTTTAATAAAAGAAATGCAGAAGTCTAAAACATTTGTCTCAATATAATCATCCAGTGCAATAGAATGAAATTAGGCCTAGCCCATACATCATGTCCAAAAAAGAAACACATGAAAGAGACTAAAACAATAAAACTTCACCCTTTAGGCATCCACACTTACCAAAACTTCGAGATCTCGAACTCAATACCTAGCCACAAAACTAATGACTTTGACTATCGAACCCTACATTTGGGGAAATGTAGGTTATGTGTTACTACAAAATAATATACCAAGTATGATATCTATGCATAAAATATTTTAATCATGCTAAATGGACGTTTCATTTCATGACACGTAATTGACTAAGGTAAAACATGATATAAACATTTTAGAAAACATAAATCATAAAACAATGGTCAATGCAAGCTAATATCATCTTTGAAACCTTTGAACTCATATGCAATACTTTTTTATGTAACCTTAGCTCATTATTAGTGGAAGATTTTACTTAACGTACATAGAGATCATGCGATCTATAACATGATTCCCCGATGTCTCCCACACCAAAAAGGGTTCTCCTACTGTCCAAGGTAAGGACCATAAATCTGAGCTATAGTTGATCCACTAGCTAATGTCTATCTGAAGCAATCATCCTATGGAGGCATATGGGTAAGGGATACAAATATTGCTTTCTTAAATCCCGGCCTCTACCAACATGAGAGCTTCCATATCAACATCCTCTCGGTGCTAAGCATAAATCGCACAACATAGTCATTTCTTACTGACCTTATTATTCATGGAAACATACATCATCTTACCAATTCAAGCTAATTCATCATCCATGGAAAGCTATCCTTGGATAACTAATCAAAGCTAGTTTAATTAGGATAGCTCCTTAATCTTTTATTTAATTAGGTGAGAAAGTTTTTCAACCTAAGAATCATTATTATATGAGAAAACCTTTCACATATTATCCTTATGTGTACATGAGAAAATGCTTTTAATATCACATCATCATTCGTACTTTACTCTCACAACAACCTTCAAACATTTGCATAGATTTCACAAGAAAATGCATAAATCCATAATTCTTGAGGTTCAAAACCCACTTGCAATCATCAATACTTAGAAAATATGGGTAAGATATGGATTCCATCATAAGTTCATGTAAAGCTAGCAATACATGCTTATTTTCATCGAACTCTCCCTTTAAGATCAAAATTAAACATTATATGTTTCATAACTTGAAAACATGGGGATTACATGGGGGAATTCATCATAAAACCACATCATTTCATCAATATGCAAAAGAGATCATAATTCATCATTTAAATCAACAATGCAAAGAACCCATGACAATTGAAGAAAACCCTAACTCAATTGGGGAATTCTACCTTTTAAAATATAGGAATTTAGGAATGCCATAAATGGAAGGAATCCATGGATAAAAGCTAACATATATTGCATCCAAATGCTAGCCTTCAATGGGGAAATTGAGACTTGAATTCAAACCCTAGGTTGAATCCTTCTTCTTCTTCTTCAAGCTTCTATAGAGAAATATTTTGAGAGAAGAATTGATCTTCTTTTTTGTGATTTCGGAAGAATGAAGTGAATAGGATAAATAGGGGTTTAAAATACTGATATAAGGGTCTTAATAAAGGGTAAATGATGTATTATAAGAGTTAATTAATTAGGAAAAGACCTAATTGCCCCTAAAATTAACTGTCAAGCCATGATCTATGGCCACCCATCGATGGTCCGTGGACTGACAGATGGTCCAACCTGCACGATTATCCATGGTGGTCATAAACTAAAATTATTGCTAGTGAACTAAGGACCCCTACGACGGATCTACGGTCCATATGTCAGGCTGTGTTCCAGAGCCTCAGAAGTTTTGTCATAGTGGCCAATTCATGGACCACACTACAGTCCATGGTCCTACCTCGGCCATGGTTGGCCTCCGTGGCTGGCAGCTGCAACTTCCCAAAAAATTGTTTAATTTCTCTTTTTTTGGATATGGGGTGTTATAATACTTCTCCCTTTGGATCATTCATCCTCAAATGAGAATCAAACTGGTCCAAAAATATTAAGCGAGTTCCTAACAATCCAACCTCATCTAGTGCATGTAACCGATTAGTCCATGATTTCGACTCATTTAGGGTTTTATTTGGATAGACTAAGTGTCCTCAAATGCTTATCTTGTGCCAATAACTTATGCAAAACCCTTCATTTCCAGGTATTTATATTTAGGAACAAAGCATGGATACTAATGTGCAAAAAAGAACAAGGAAAGTGAAAGAATGAAGAAAGAAGGCATGTTGATCGCCTAATCCCTTGGGCGAGTAACTGAGTGGCTTTTACCTTGCCCAAAGTTCCACTGTGCCAACCCCAGAAGGAGATAGTCAAGTCGGGCAAAGGAGCACTCACCATGTCACCGAAGAAATCCGAGGTGCAGTGATTGGAGCACCCAAAGCTACAAAACTTGATGCTGAAGGCTAAAATAATAAACAATGATTTGACCACAAGGAGGATTGGAGAGGTGATCGCCGATCCGACTTACTGCGCCGAATGGTTCCTTGCATCATATTTTTGGCAACTATAAATACATTTTTGAATATTTAGTATAAAGAGATTTTTAGAGTATAAAACCTTTTTATGATAGTTTGAGTTAGAACTCCGAGTATTGAGACAATATTTTTTTTAGCTTTGAAGAATTCATGTTTTCCATTTTTATGAAATTGGAAGTGGGTCTTTGAATTTCTTTAATTTGGACCTTTGTAAAGACAAAATTAATCTTATCAATTGATGTAAACACAATTTGGTAACGATGTCTATATTTTTATGATATCTAGCTAAAACCACAATTCTTGGGTGTGATTATATGATTATGGGTTGATTTTGTTATTAACATGTACTAATAAGGGTAGTCAAAACAGAAACAGAAATAAGATGAAGTATACAGAAAAATAATCCGAGTCCACAGAAACCATTGTGTCTCCTTAAGAAATTTAATACCCTCACTGCACCGGAAGTTATGGATTAATTTCTCCCAAGATAAAATGGATTAATCCTGTTAAAGAAATTGCGGTACCTCAAACTTCTTTAACTTCAGCGAACTTAAGAACAACAACAAGTCACACAGACTCAGTCGATCGACACTTTGATTTTGAGAGAAAATATATGAAGAGAAGGAAAAAATTTCAGTGTTTAAAAAAACGAAAAATAGCTTCCTTTTATAGCCATTTTCAGCAAGAAACGTTTCTGTTCAAAGAAATCTGTTCAGACCCGTCTTATCCAGAAAGTTGCGTCTTTTGGAAAAAAATAACAACTTTTCGAAAAATGTGTGTGTTGGAAAAATAACAACTTTTCAGAAAGTAAAAACTTTTAGAAAAGAGTAACGACTTTTCGGAACGTTACTGTTACACGCGAATTAATTCTGTTAATTAACTAATTAACTAACGTCCTGAATTAATAGATAAAAGATAAGATTAACAGGATTTATTTGATTAACAAAAATCGATTAAATAAATTTTGTCCAATAAAATTATCAATCAATCACATCATTTGCCAAATCCAAATCCGAATCCGAATCTGAATCTAAATCCAAATCCGAATCCAAAGCCGAAGCCGAAGCTGAGGCCGAGCGAGCGACGACGACGGCGCGAGGGGGCACCTTCTTCTTAGCTCTTTAAGAAGTAAAGGAAGTGTTTCCTTATATAATAACAACAATTTCCCTTTCTTTTGCCAATATGGGAGAAATGACTTTTCATTTGCACTTTGCAAATGACTTTTCATTTTCCCTCCAAATTGGTTCCGTCACTTTTCCATATTCTCTCTTTTCTTTTCCCATTCACACATTGCTAAACCCAACAATCCCCCACATGAATGGGGAATGACTATTGTTAAAACATATGCATGAAAAACTTGTGTGTCTTGTAAGTAAGGGTTAATCCTATCTGGATAAGTAGGTTTCCCTTTAAACTTTCCGTAGTGAACATATATCGGATATACTCGGTCAATCGGTAGATTTGATATCTTTGAACTGTCGAGATTTGGTGTATACCTATACAACATAAGTCACACAATCAACCCTTGAACTATTCTTAGTTCTCATTGTTTTGTTCGTTTCAGCCATGAACACATCTCGGTTAGTAAGTGCTTAGAGATCTGACCTTACCGGATTCTCCTTGATGCAGCTTACACTTCACACTCACATAGGTGATTTCTAAATGTTTTATTCTGTAGATACACCATTTGATATACCCTGTATCAAACTTAGAAACCATTAAAAAGTCCTTATGCCTTTATCCTGATTACTGAATATTGTCTCATCATGAGAATGGACCATAAAATAATTTTTGACAATGTTGAACCGTCATCAATGAATTTGTTTTATCTCCTTGAACCTAGATCTTGGGATCTCTAGTCTTCTAGGTAGAGTTACTGCCACGATGACTTGTTCTCGGCCATAGTCCCATTCCCGTCGATGATATCTCAACTCCCTCTCTAGTTAGGCCTTTTGTAAGTGGATCCGACACATTATCCTTTGACTTCACATAGTCAATTGTGATAATTCCACTAGAGAGTAGTTGTCTCATAGAGTTATGTCTTCGTCTTATGTGACGAGACTTGTCGTTACCTTGTATTAGTCATATCATGAAAACCATAGGGCACAATTAGGAGAAATACCTACTAGATCTAAACTAGAATGACGAAGTGATATTTCCGAATTATCTAGTAGCTTCCTATTCATAAATGTGGCGCACTTAACACTTTTGAAAAAATGTACTAGATGTAGTTTTGAAATAATCCTAGTATCATTCTAAACCTTGAGATCTAATAAAAAAGTTTTACACGAACCAGGGGTACACCCTAGATGTAAAATGTAGTACTAGACCCTCAAAGCCCTAACACAAGCCAACTAGAATATCATAACATAAACTAAATAGAAATGATGCATGAACGTTTACATTTTTTCCATATAATAGAAGTATTTAGAAAGACAAGCGTAAGTCTATAACACTTTGTCTTAAACCATCTAAAACAAGTTAAATAGCACTTTGGGACGAAACCCATACAATAGTCTAAAACATAAAAGTAAAGACATAAAGGAATAGTGATCACATCTTCGATGTTCTGAGGACTCACCAAGTTTTCAACTCCTTTCTCTACTAGAAACCTAGCCACGAGAATGGAACTCAATATCGCCGAACCCTACATTTGATAAGAATGTAGGCAAGAGTTTGCGTTAGTAGAAGATGTACTAAATATCATAGCAAAAATAAAATCATCAGAGTATAAAATAAGTGTTAGCCAACATAAGACATAAGACATAAGCATAAAAGATAATATCATAATCATAAGCATAATATTCAACATAGACATATTGTAAGCATTGGTAAACATAAGGCATGGTCCATGAACATACGAGATCCATCATATTCATAACATAGTCATAGTTAATGTAACGCCCCGAGCCTGCACCCTGGACATGGCCGGCACCCAATGACCATTGTTGGCCTTGAGCTGACCCTTGGCATGAATTACTTAACTCATCGAAGATTAAACTCAATATAAGAACCAATTTCATAAAAATAACTTCAAATAGATATCTTGGCCAAAATGGCACTTAAGTCTCACAATAGAATATCTGAAATTCAATTAAAGATAGACTCAAAAACATAAACTATCTGAATGTCGATCTGTCTATGTAACCTATATAATACTAAGATGGATGATGGGACATACCGCACAACATCTTATGAAAGAAAAACTGAAAAGCGGTAAATATGTGTCCTCTAGAATGAAAGAAGGCTCACCATTGACTCCGAGTGCTTAGTTGGATCAATAAGGCGTTGGGTGATGCTGGTCTTGGTTACCTGCATCTGCATCACGATATGATTCAGGCCAACTGGAATCAGTAAATTGAATGTACGAGTATGATTGTTGGAATGCTAACAAACCTTATGCTTGAAAAAAGTAAGAAGAAACACTTACCTTGGCTATGCTCAACTCAAGAGTAACTTAACTTTATATAAAGTAGGTGGAAATATGCATTATATATTAAAGCTTGTAAAACAATGAAAACACTTATTTCCTTAGAGAAAATGCATAATAAACTCAACTTTACTTATATCTGAAGTAATATAGTTTCTATGAGAGATTCTCTAACCGAAAACCACCACTATGATCCTGAGTGGTGATACACTGTGTTGCCCACGCTGCCAGAACTATCCTATACTTTGTTGTAGCATAGAACTCCTTAAATTAGTGGATCCACTTACTTAACTTACGTGATCATCTAAAAAGTATGACCCGTTAATACCAATTACGTCTACATGGTTTTGTTGAAGACTTGAGTTAAAATGAACTTTCATCCCCACATCAGTTCTCAATACTACTCCCATAATATACTTTAGCTCTTGCTTTTAAAATATACTTCCTTTTCTTTGGGTTGAGATAATTGCTCAACATTTATCTTTAAAAAACTCTCTTGAAATCAATATTCCCTTTTCTTGTTCAAAACTCTTTTGGGAAATATTAGTTCCCTCTTAACTTAAATGTGAAAACATTTATAAAATTTCTAGGGAATAAGTTCCCTTATAACTTTTGAGAAATAAACTCAATTCTTTACTCTTTGATTTATTTGAAATGTTTAGTCTTAAATTAACTGTTAGTAAATACTTAGTTCCCTTATAACTTTTGAAGGAAAGCTTCAAAATTTTTACTCTTTACTTTATCTTGAAACTTGAGCCTTAAAACGAAGTTAAAGAGTTTAGTAATGACTCTTGAAAACCTTTAAGAACTTTGCTTTGACTTACTTCTTAACTTTAGACTTGACTCTTAACTTCTTTAACTGATCTTAACTTTCTTTGAATTGAATTATCGATTCAAGGTTATGATTTGTGTTCTTTTATGATTTCAAGGTGTTTAGAAATAATTTGATGTAATTAGAATCACAGGAATGTGTTAATATACCTTAGAAGGACTTAAAAGGGCTAAACAACAAAAAATGGGCGAAAAACGCCAATTTTGGCACGTTTTGGGCACGCTGCACCATACCAGTTGGTCTGAGACACCATTCAGGCGCACTGCCCCAGGCCTTTTGGCGCATATGGCATGCACCATGCCAGATGCTACCCTAATGCGCCTAAACATCTTTCTTCTCTCGTTTTCTGATCGTAAAATGCTTAAACCTCCATAGTTCTATTCCCAAACCCTCACGATCATCAATACCTTCAATAGCCAGTACATCTAACTCGAAAAACAACTTTGAAATTACGAATTCAAATTGATGGGTATTAAAACAACTTAACCAAATAGGGATTCGACATCAAGAATTCACTTCTAATCATGTGTACGATTCTAAAACCACTTAATTGAAACAATTTTTGTATGTGGATGAATTAACCCAACACGAAAGATATCACATACCTTGAAAGGGATCACGCACGAGGAATTCCACCCGAAAATTCCTTGGCGTTCTTGGTGAATCATTGATTTTTCTCCCTTTTCGTTCTTTTCTTCTCTTTTCTCCAAGCCCTAAGCGTAAAGTTAATTTTCTAATCTGAACTAAAACGTGTTTTTACCCCAAATAAATCTCTAAAACGAAATAAGAAATAAATGGGTGAAAAGACTAGTTTGCCCTTTCTTAAATCCGTATTGGGACCTTTATAAATCCCACAACCCAACTTCTGATAGGCATATCTCGCTCATACAATATAATAAATACGCAAACGTGGCGGCTTTGGAAAGATCTCTCCAAGGGATTTCGAACCATATCACGAACTACATCTAAATCATCCTGAGCTAGAAGTTATGACTGTTTGAACATGACCAAAACTCACTTCTTAAACTTAGGAAGTTTTCCAGATTTTTCCATTTCTTTCCAAAAGTGAATATTTTTAGTTTCTTAGCTGATTCTTTTCTATTTCCAGTTAGGAGATGTTATAATTTCTCTCCCTTGGGAATATTCGTCCTTGAATAAGATTGTTTTCACTAAGCAACGAATAGTAACCTCAAGTTCAACATTGAACAATCAAAAGCAAGTAACAACATTCTTACTCATAGTTTATAAAGTATTAAGAAGAGAATTAGTACCTTGATCTGCATTCTCTCAGATTCAAAGATATGTGGATATTTCTTCTTCATATCCTCTTCAGCTTACAAAAACGCTTCTTCAACAAATTGGTTCCTCCAAGGGAACTTGACTGACGCAACCTCCTTTGTTCTCAACGTGAAAACTTGACATCTAACATCTGAACTAGAATCTGTTCATAGGATAAGCTATCTTTAATCCTAATATTTTAAGTTGGTACAATCAATGAAGGATTACCCATGCACTTTTCAACATTGAAATATGAAATACTGGATGCACCACTACTAACTCTTGTGGTAGCACCAACTCATAAGCTACATTGCTAACTTTCATAGATATTCTATAAGGACAAATATATCGGGGACTACGTTTCCCTTTCTTACCAAAAATCATAACACCCTTCATCGGTGAAACTTTCACATATACCCAATCATCCACCTCAAACTCTAACGACATTCTCTTGACATATGTGTAGGAATTTTGACAACTCTATGCCGTTTCCAATCTCTCTTGAATCTCCTTCACCTTTTCCATGGCTTGGTGAATTAGAACTGTTCTTATCAATCCTGTTTCACCAACTTCGGACCACCCAAAAGGTGATCTACATCTTCTTCCATAAAGAGCTTCATATTGAGCCATTTGGATGCTCGAATGGTAGTTGTTATTGTAAGAAAACTCAATGAGAGGTAGATGATCATCCCAAATTCCTTTGAAATAAATCACGCAAGCCCTCAACATATCTTCTAAGGTCTGGATAGTACGGTCTACTTGCCCATCCGTCTAAGGATGAAAAGATGTGCTTAAGTTCACCTTTGAACCCAAACCTTTCTTGAAAGGCTTCTTGAACTGAGAAGTAAATTGTGCACCTCCATTTCAAATGATCGAAATTGAGACTTCATAAAGTCTCACCACCTCCTAAATGTAGAACTTTGCATAATCCTCTGCTGAATGAGTACTCGTTATTAGCAAAAAGTTGGATGATTTTGTCATTTTATCAACAATCACCCAAATTGACTCATACTGAGGTAAGACCTTGGAAATCCTGTGATGAATTCTATATTTATCATCTCCCACTAACATTTCAAAAGTTCTATATTCTGAGCCAACCCTCCAGGCCTTTCATGTTTTACTTTCACTTGCTGACAATTTGAGCACCTTGCAAAAAACTCAGCAATGTCCTTCTTCATACCTTCCGACCATTATACCTCTCTCAAAGAGTGGTACATCTTTGTGGATCTCGGGTGAATGGAATACCTAGAGGTATGAGCTTTCCCCATTATCCTCTATTGGAGTCTATCTACCATAGGTACAAACAACGTACCTTGATACTTCAGCACATCATCTCACCCCTGTTCAAAAGCTAATAATCTTTGCTTATGAACATTTGCCTTCAAATCAAGATAAATGGGGTCTTGGTCTTGTTTCTCTTTAACTTCTGGCACTAATGATAACTTAGCCCCATTAATCACCACTAACTCGTTCTGTGGAATCAATAAGTGTGACTACCAGGCATGCAAGCCTGTGCACATCATTGGCTAACTCCCTCTTTTTTTCCTCAGCATAGGCGGTACTCCCCATGGATAACCTACTTAAAGCATCAGCAACCACATTTTTCTTACCTGGGTGGTAAAAAATATGCATGTCATAATATTAGAGTAATTCTAACCACCTCCTCTATTTGATATTGAGCTCTTTTTGGGTGAACACATATTGTAGGCTCTTGTGATCAGTGTATATATCCACATGAACACCATACAAGTAGTGACGCCATATCTTCAAGGCGAAAACAACAACAACCAACTCTAAGTCATGGGTTAGGTAATTCCTCTCATGAACATTTAACTATTTGGAGGCATAAGCTATAACTTAGCCATTTTACATTTAAACACAGCCCTGACCAACTTTTCATGCATCACAGTACACCACAAAACCTTGATAACCATCTCATAAGGTCAAAACCGGAGCAGTAGTTAACCTCTTCTTCAATTTATTGAAAGTTTTTCTCACAAGCTTCAGACCATTGAAATTTAATTGTCTTATGAGTCAACTTGGTCAAAGGAGATGAAATAGATGAAAACCCCTTAACAACCTTGTATAGTAGCCATCCAAACTCAAGAAACTCCTTATATCAGTTGGAGACGTGGGTGTATGCCAACTTTGAAATGCTTCTATCTTTTTGGTATAAATTCTAACCCCATCATCGGAAACTATGTGGCCCAAGAATTCCACATAATTAAGCTAAAACTAGCACTTGGAAAACTTGGCATACAACTCCTTATCTTTCAAAGTTTGAAAGACTATTCTAAGGTGACTAGAATGATTCTTTTCATTCCTTGAATAGGTTAGTATGTCATCAATGAAGATGATAATAAACATATCTAAATAAGTCTTGAAGACTCTATTCATAAGATCCATGAACGCTGCTGGGGCATTAGTTAAACCAAATGACATGACAATACTCATAAGAAACAAGTGGCATGCTGAAGTTTATCCAAAAAATACATCCCTTTGAACTAACTTTCTCGCCTTAAGGTACGATATGAAATGAACCTGAGGCACTGTTGAACTACTACTCCACTCTATGACTGGCTCATTAGGAATTTGGAACTTGACAACTCGAGTTCTATAATCTATTGATGCATAACAGAAATAAAGCAAGTTCGTACCTAAAAAGACATCAAAATCTACCATGTTTAACT
Organism: Solanum sitiens; assembly: GCA_016801875.1. Classification (NCBI taxonomy): domain Eukaryota; kingdom Viridiplantae; phylum Streptophyta; class Magnoliopsida; order Solanales; family Solanaceae; genus Solanum; species Solanum sitiens. The sequence goes on from JABWTJ010000155.1 coordinate 1,167,484, forward strand.
CCACTACATCAACCATGGTGTTCTTCTGATTGATAGAAATAGGACAATCACAACAGACTCTTTCCACTATAATAGGCTCTCCAACAGGTGTACAAACACATAAGGTTCACAAAGTTTCTCAAGAAAAATCTCAAACTAATTTACAACACAAGGAGTCACAAAAGATAAACTTTCTCTTGGGTTTAGAAAAGCATAAATATCAAAAGTAAAGACTTTGATCATAGCAGTGACAACATCTTGAGAGTTCTTTTGTTCTTGGCGGCTAGTGATTGTATAGAGGTGGTTTGCCCCTCCTCAAGTACCAGAAGTGTCTCCTTTAGGTGCATCCCTGTCTAGTGGAGTAATTGATGAAGATTGGGCTCTGTTACTGGGATTTCCACTACCCTGCCTATTCTTAGGGAACTCTCTCATGAAGTGACCCTCTTGACCACACTTAAAGAAACTTGTCTAGCCATCAGGACATTTACCAAGGTGCGTTCTACCACGCTTAGCACATGCAGGAGACCAACTATATTTTGTACCACACTTCCTTTAGATTGTGCTGGTCTAGCTCTAATGTTCTGCAAATTTTGGCCATGATGTTTACCTTTGTTTCTGGGTGCAGGAGAACTAGAAGATGGTGGTGTAGGCCGTTTTTTGTTTTTGAAACTTTGGCCGATTCGAACCACTCTTCTGCTGCCCAGACTCATTCCCAATCTTAGCTTTCTTGCTCTTATATCATCTCTGTCCCTCAGTTTCAACTCTTCAAATATCTGCACATAAACCACTAACCTTGATATGTCCATGTTTCCTATCGGCCTCACAGCTCTACCCTCTTTGCTTGATGCAAGACCCAAGCCAGCGATAGAAAAGCTCATTCTACTCCTCATATCCTTAACCATTTGAGGAGCATATCTGGACAGCTGGGTGAACTTCAAACCATACTCAGGCACTCTCAAATAATCCTGTTTCAGTGTAAGGAACTTTCGTACCTTAGCCTCTTTTAGTTCTCGGGGAAATAAATGCCCCAAGAAAGCCTCTTCAAAATAGGCCCAACTCGGATGTGGTGCATTCTCATCTCTGCCCTCCTTCCACTGATCGAACCAAGCCCAAGCTACATTCTTCGGTTGATATGCAGCTTGCTCAACCCTTTCAGCATCAACAACATGTATCACATTAAAAACCTTCTTTAACTCTTCCACAAAATTTTACGGATCCTCAGATAGTGCTTGAACTAGTGAAACTGGGAGGATTCATTCTCAGGAATTCACGAATCCTCGAGGTGTCAGCCTCGTCTTGTCGAGCTCCTCATTGTTTCGCAACTTGGTTGGTAATCGCTTGGCTTAACATCAGGATAGCCTAAAAAAATTCAGCATTTGAGACTTCTTCTTGAGGTTGCACGTTTGGTGCATTAGGTACCTCTGGCTCCTCAACATTTTTCTAGTTGGACGAATTCTTGCTGCTCCTCGTGGAGGCATGATTATCTGAAACATGGGAAAGCACATATTAAAGAGAAACATTTTAAGCAAAGGATTGACAAGTCTAATGGGGGAAGTACGCTGTCGGAGTGAGACCGGGGTACAGTAACAAAGTTAGACCGAAATTAATGACTCAATTCCTCTAGAAGAAAGACATATCTAAGACGAGGGAAGCGCTTAAAAGACCCTTTCAAATATACATCCAACACAGAGGTTCCTGATGAGAACAAATTGTAAGGCATTTAAAGAAACCCTTAAGGAAAGCCTTGACCTTCCCTTGTTGTACCCTTCAAACTCAGATATTGAAGAAGATCACTATATTCAGCCGACCTCGTATGTTCTCAGTTTTCAACTTCCCCTTTCTTGCTTAGAAAGGCGCATCTCTTTTCTTGAAACAGAATTGCTACTTTTTTCTTGTTATTGATAGAGTGGTATTATCCTCCCCTGTCATATAAAGTAGAGGGGGAGAACTGGAATAGAGAAGGATTGACAAGTCTAATGGGGGAATAAGGGCTGACACATTGAGTGCCTTCGATAGACCAAAATAAAACCAAGCGGTCTAACATAACCCCAAGGAGAACCCCAACTGAAAGGCACTAGACGGAATAAGGGCAAGCAAGATAAAGAAAGCAGCATGAGAAATGGACTCACTCTACAAATAATTGTGTAAATTTTAGGAATCTGATTCATGATTACTTGGACAAAGGTTTGTTCCGGATAGCAGACCGACCAATGGGAATAGAGACATCACCGTTTGCGAGAGAAGTAGCGAGATTAATATGATGTCTGCTGACTTAAGGAAGTTGTCTGACCCACAGAATAAAAGCTTAAGCTTAAGAGCTTTATCCATATGTAATGAGAGGAGACTTTTAGAAAACCCTCATGCCTTCTCTGGAGACAGAGATCTTACTGCTACCTCCGAGTCTGACAATCTAGTTTTCTAGGCTTTTAGCTTTTAGAATCCCCTTTCTCTCAACTGCGCTAACTAAGCCCTCCATAGAAGTTCAAGGAAGTAAAGCTACATAATACTGGAAAGAGATGGGCTTTCTCCTTTCTATTTCTTGCGGGCTATTGATTTCGGGTTGAGATATTGCTTGCTTACTTTTACGCTTCCTTTAGTGAGGTACTTAAGGTTTAAGGTAAGGGGAACTCCTAGCATAGATTACAATTCTAAACTGTCTTTCCTGGTAGATATATGCGCTTAATTAGTTACCTGAATTAAAGAGGACTCTTGAATAAGTTGACTTCGCATGGGCGTCATCTTTCCTTTTATTCACTAGTTGAGTACTTCCTCTTTTCAGATAGAAGATTTTCAAAGGGTGCTTTGATTCCAGCTCTTCTTGTTTGATACCGCTTCCTGTCCTTGTAAATATCATCTCTTACCGATCTTATGGATCAATCGATCAACTATAAGAAACTGGCCAATTGTTGTCAACTGGTATCGGTAAAACCACGAAACTCTTATTTTGTTTGTTTACAGTTGGCCTTACTTAAATAGGAGTTCCTGCTTCTAGCTAGCTCAATCAGTGCGTTGGAGTTCCGCTCTTTCAATCTCTCCGCCAGCGCCAGGGAAGCGCTCTTCGGGCTGAGGTCCAATTCACCTCGTAGTCTTATTGTAGAAAGGAAATATTCAATCAATCATCATCTACATTATATAATAATAATAATAATAATAATAATAATAATAATAATAATAATAATAATAATAATAATAATATATAAGAGATTGTAAGGTCCTGAAAATGACTTAGGTGAAGCTAGAGTCTAACGTGGTTGTCATGATGGTGTAAGGTCCTAAATTGGTCTATAATGTGGATTAGAGGCATTAGCTAAAATTCTAGGTGCATTGGAAGTCAAACGTCATGGGACGACCAAGACGTTCGACGACTAAGTCACCTAAGTGCCTCATATGTGGTTTTATATGTTTATGTGTGATGCATGAGATTATATTGTCCTTAATTGAGTTTGTATGTTGTATAAAGTCAGTGTGTCAAGTTTCGTGAAGTTTGGAGGTCAAAGGTCCAAGAACGTCCATGACATTCGAAAGATGTGCTTTGAGATGACCTTGTGTGTCTAAGTATGTTTCGTCGAGTTTTACGTGTTATTTTTGGATGAAAATCATGTGGTAGGTCCTAAACTCGTATACAAACATATTTGTGGTGGAAAATTTGGGGTACGATTCCACATAGGACCCTCAAAGGGACCCTAAGGGAGGACCCCAACATTGGAGTTCAACACTGCCAGGCAGTGGCAATCGACGACCCAAATGACGGACGGTCAACTAGGAAACGGCCCATCGATGGGTCACGTCAATGGAGACATTTGTCCTGCAGGTTGAGGAATTGCAGGTGCAACTCACGAGACCCCATCGACGGGACGTGTCCTGACCAACGGTCCGTCGATGGTCACGTCGATGTGTGCCTGTTTTTCTGCCAACTTTTTGTTAAGTTGAGGGGTGAATTTGTATATTCACCCCATGCCTCTATAAGTCATTGGACTATGGTTTTGAGTGCTTATGGGTATTTTAAGAGTATACAAGTCATTAAACTCTCATTATAACCCTAACACACCTAAATCAAAACCCCTTCCCTCCTAAAGTTTCTTCAAAAACTTCCATGTGAGTTCTAGGTGAAGATGAAGCTTGAAGATGGGTCTTCAATGGAGTTTATTCATCAATTGGCATTGGGTTCTTCAAATAAGGTATGGGAGTTCTTCATCTAAGGTTTTCTATCACCTTAGAGTCAATTTCAAAGATGTTTTCAAAGGATTTCAAAAAGAATGAAAAGTCCAATTTCTACTCTAAATCATGGGTTCTTGCATGAAAGGTTTTCAAACGTTGAGATATGATTTTATTAATGTCAAATTTATGTTTTCCAATGAAATTCTCCATGGACCCATGATCTTCTCAATGCTCTAATTTTCACTAAAATATGAGTGAATTGACTATGTTTTGAGATTGATGATTTCATGTGTAGATTGCTATGGGCTTTTGAATGATGTATATATTATGTATGAATGATGTATAGTCTGTTTCAATTTGATTAATTATGTAATGAATACTCTTATATCTATTGGTTATTAGGCTTATCGAATTGATATGAACTTGATACTTGTAGATTCTATTGTAGTTTCTTATGGGCTTTCTAATGATATAAGAATTGTAATCAATTGATATCTAATTTGTTTTAGACTGATAATTCTATATTGAATTGACTTAGATTCATTGATTATTATGATTTATGTTTTGAATTGATGTTCATGGCCATGGGTAAGGGCCTTATGGTATTGAATTGAATGGTTTGGCTTTGGATTGAAGTGATGAGATCAAGTGGGTGGTATGCTGCCCTAACTCTCTTATTGTTGGGTATAGTTATTGTAATTTATCTTTTTGATTATATGTGATTGGTATGGTCCACTTATGGTGGCGGTGTTATGCGAATTGATGTGGCCTTGTCGGCGTTATTTAAGTATATTGATGATCATGGCCTTGTCGCCACTACTTGAAGTAATATGTTTATTAGTATAGTTGATTATGTGAATTATTACTATATCTATCTATATGTGAAGTAATGTGAAATTATGTGTTCTTCTATTGATGTCATTTAGGTGATCATACTAGACTAAGGGCTATATGTTAAGTGTGTAGTCTTAGAGTTGATGTGAGGTTGTTCCTAACTTTGCTATAGGAGTATATAATGGTCATATTGATGATGTTAAGGTAATAAATAGGTTGACTAAATAAGGTTAAGGGTCATTCCTAAGTGTCTAAAGAAAGATAGGCTATATGTGTAAAATGGAAGTATGTCGTGTCTTGTTTAGGTAGACTTGTGTCCCTTACTTGATTATTATGTGAATATGTGATGTCTTGACTTAGGAACCTAAAGGGTCTTAGTCTTGAATAAATCAATAAAGGTGAGACCTTGAATGATGATTAAAAGGTCATTTATGTGGAACCTTGAACCAAGTGGTAAGGTTATGAATTGTGAAGTAGTTAGCCGTAATGGTATCCTTCATGTAATGAGTGATGGAATAAAGGTTGATTGGCTGGAACGACATCATATCATACCTTAGGAAAGTCGCGATGAGCTTCTTGTCGCCATAGTAAGATAGCCCTAATGGACCTTGCTTTGGTAGGGTAAATGTACTTGGGTCACGAACTTGATATGGGACCCCTTTATATGAACCTTAATGTGAATTGATCTATGAGAACTAAGGCTAGCACTGAGTGAATAGGGTAAGGGAAAGTAGTTCTAGTTAAGTATGAGACTAGAATACAAAGTATGCCCTTCATATTCCTTAACCATGTGCCTACATGGGATGTCCATGTTCTACCATTGGCAAGTAGAACACCTCATCGGAGTAGGATAGAACTCCGGATTCCATGCTTTGCTACCATGGTCTATGTCGGTTATTGCATATTCTTATCATAAGGGATAACCATTAGCATTAGAGAAGTTCTATGAAGTTTAGGTGGTGGTATGGGACGCTACTTAGACATTGCACAATAGGATTTGAAGGTGTTAGTAAGATTCCCTAGGTCTTCTTTAAGACCATTATGTGTATGTCCTTATGTGATGAATGTCTCTTAAATGAATTGGGTAATGTAATAACTTAAGATAGGAAATCATGTTAATGGTATAAATTCCTTCCTAGAGTAATTAAGGGTTGTCTAGTTAAGGTGTGAAGGGGGCAAAGGAATGGTCACTTCATTTCTTACTTAGATGAGTCTTAATAAAGATTCTAGTTAGTGAATATGTTTGACTATGTATACACGATCCTAACTTAGGTAAGTCTTAAGGACTATTTAGGTAACCTTGAAGAGGTCAATCATGGACGTTATCTTCTTGAGTTACTTGAGTAGGTCTTTGGATAACCTTTGAAAGGAGAATGGCATGTTTGGTGTATACTATCATATTAAGTAAGAATGATTCTATCCTAGGTAGTCTATAGGATCCCTTGTGTGTGTGTGATAGGGATTGTATGGTCGGTCGCTCCACACTCATCCAAGTGAACCTTGGAATCACCTTTGGTAGGAGGATCTTATGTTTTGTATGTTGATGTATTGTAGGTGTGTATGTGTCCCATTATGAGTAATCTTAAGGATAGTTTCTGCACATCTAGAGAGGGTGTATGGGCGATCTCTCTTTTTGTGACTTAAGTGAATCTTAGGATAGATTTAGTGACAAGACGTCATGCTAAAGAATGTTAAATGTGAAGCTAGGGGGTTTCACTGTACAGTGAAGAGGACTTCACTGTAACAGGGACGTACTTACTGTAATGTGTTCTAAATTTTTTTGATAATTGCTTTTATGATTTTCTTATGTATTTCTAATGTGACAATGTTGTTCTTATCATTATATTATGATGTTTAAACAGAATTTCATGAAAAGCATGTTATTAACTAAATGTCCCCTTTTCATGGTTTTTGCATGGCTTCCATACTTAGTACATCTAATGTGCTAACCGCTTCTTTACCTTTTTGACTAAAGTTTAGGGAATTGGATGTCTTGATGTATCATGGATGAAGTATAGGTTTCTAAGAGTTGAAGATGAAGTATTGGTGAGTCCTCATCGATTCGAGGACAATATCCACACGTTGGGTCATGTTTTAATGTTTAAGTCTTTATGTTTATGTCTTGTATGGGATTAGTCCCAAGTCTTGTATACTCTAAGTTTAGATGGTTCAAAGGTTGTAAAGGTTTTAAGGTTTTAAATGAAGTCTTCCGCTTATATTGCATATGCAAATAAAGTTTTTAATTCTTACGCATTTTTAGTGTGTTATTATGCGATGAACGTTACGATAGGCTTGTATTCCGAGAGGTCGAATACGCCGGTCGCAATACAAGATTGTACCCTAACTTCTAGGGTGTAGTTTTGGGATGTGTCAAGCTTGGTATTTGAGAATAAGGTTTGGGAGTGTCGTAGTTGTGTCATGAACCACATCAAATATAATCTTGTTTATAATGTGAAGCGCGCCGCATTATAAATAGAAGACTATTGGGTGCTAGGAAAAGTTTCACTTCTTCATTCATCTAATCGTACCTAAGTGTAATGACCCGGATTCTGGAATCCGAATCGCCACCGGCGTCGTTGACCTCTCAGAGGTCGCAGACAAGCCTCATCTTGCATTCATCACATTCATCTAGTTAAATTTTGCAGAAAATTTAAAACTTTTTATACGTATGAAGTATACATAGACTTCATATAATTATTAACTAGATACATCATATACTAAGCTCAACATAAGAGAACAACCATCTATCATAAAGAATCAATTCAAAACTGAAGATGAATATATTATAAATAGTTTGCCAAACACGGCCTTAATACAAAGCTTCGAAATGAAAGTATGAAAGAAACGCTAGGGACAACATCCACTAGCTATGTCTAAAACTAAGGCTAGACAAAGACTGTAGCATCCTCGAAATCAAGAGGACCTACCAAATGGTTTTGTAACAACCCTAAAAATGGATATGATAAGTAATGCTTAATGTGTCTAGAATGCCTACGACTAGACCGGGTTCACACGGATTGATGCGCATAGAACCAGACCTCGGAACCCTTGCTACAGCCAAGCCAACTAACTTGGAGAGTTAGTTGAGCTTGGAAATGTTGGGTCCAACCATGTAGGGCTCTCGAATACGAAGATTTACTCGAATGAGTCTTTACCGGACTTAAAAAGGGAAAATCATAGTTTTGGAGGGTCTAGGGGTAAAATGGTCTTTGTTTAGGCTAAGGGTAGTATCTAATTACCCTAATTATATAATTAATTATTTAATTAATAAGGTAGAGGGGCATTTTGGGGAGAGAGGGCCGAAAATGTGCTCTTGAAGTGAAGTCTTGCTCCACCCGGGTTCGAACCTAGGTGGAAGCAATGAATTAAAGTTGTTTTAATTTAAGTTAGTAAATTCATGTAATTAATTTATATTCATTATTTATTATCTGATTTAAAATAAAAGGAAATCAGATTTTTAATAAATAAATAAAACCTTAATTGACTAAGTCCTAAACTAGACTCCTAAGCCTAATAAAACTCCCACCCTATCACGTCTATCTCTCAACTCTCACGCTCAATCTCTCTTCTTTTTTTTTCACGATTCTCTCTGCCATATAACTTTCAAGAACAGAAAAAAATAAACCAAGTTCTTCGCACTTGAAGAACTCACACGAAATCACAAGAAAACAAACGTTAATCACACATTAGGCAAAGAGAGGTTGTCCGTCGAGTGGTGTTGACATTGAGGGGACTTGGACGTGATCTTGGGTGAAGTTTTTGGGCAGCAAGTCAAGGGTTTAACGTCAAAAAGGTATGGGTTCTCTTCTCTCTTGGTCCCTTTCCCAAGAGACCCTTTAAGGTTCAAAATATTCAGTCCGAAAACTAGGGTTGTTCCCCGTTGCATGTCCCTGTCACTAGTTCCCAATGATTCGTAGGTTGGGTATGATTGCTGGTAGATTTAGGTATATGTTGTGTTTTCGTGATGAATATGTTTATGTTTGTGTATTTGAAATCCTATGAATGACAACCTATGTGTTTTCAAAACTATGTGCATGTGTGTGCAAGAATGTGACTATGACTAGGGTCTCGGCTTGACGCTCCAAAATGTGTGACGTTATGGTTGTTATTTTACGTGCATAAACCTATGTAAATCGTGATGTTCATAAAAGATGAAATGTGGCTGATTTAAGTAACAATCTCTTGGCTAAACGAATCCATGAAAAATGCACCCCAAAACGTGTTAAATGGTCTACGAATTACTCTATGAGTTCAAGTGAAAATATTGATGAAAGTGAGCTGAAATGTTACCAAATTTCCAGCAACTTACAAGTTTAGTTTAGGCTAAATGTAGATGAACCAATATGGAAAATTAATTGAGTGAAAAATGAGGTGAGGTCACCAGGATTCGAACCCGCGACCTCACCCGTATGATGCCTAAAAATCGTAAAAGGGAAATGGGGGTCAAGGGGATTCGATCTCGGGTGTGCTGGCTGGAAGGTAAAGTACAAAAAAATTAATAAAATAAAATGTGAGGCATGGGAATCGAACCCACAACCTCTAGGCAGCGAACGAGAGTCAAAGAAAAATGAAAGAAAAAAAAAAGGGAGGCGTGGGAATCGAACCCACGAACTCTAGGCAGTGAATGATAGTCAAAGAAAAATGAAAGAAAAAGAAATGGGAGGCGTGGGAATCGAACCCATGACCTCCTAGGTAGATTCAAGGAGAAAATTTAAAATAAATTAAAGAGAGGCTGTGGGGGTTCGAACCCACAACCCCCGGCCAAGGGAGAGAGAGCTTAAAGAAAAGAAATTAAAAGAAAATGAGGTTGTGGGGGTTCGATCCCACATCCTCTCAATACCATTGAGCGAAAAATGAAGAGAAAACAAAGGGAAAAATTAAAATGAAGGTGTTGGGGCTAGATCTTGGGTCCCCAAGCCGTGTGGACCAAAATACAATAAATAAAAAAAATGTAAGTGTTGTCTAAGGGATTCGAAATTGGGTTCCCTTGCCCAAATTCCGTATTGATACATAAGTCATACGTGAATTAAATGTTCAAGAATAATGCCGCCTACTTAGATCGAAATCGAGATCTTGGCATACATAGAAGATGCATAAGTCTTGTACTACATAATCTTAGGAAGATATGAATCACTTAAATGAAATATGAATGAAGCCTCATGGATTGTATGTATAGACCCATAAGTCTAGCATACGTTTAAAAATAAGTGAACCTAAGATGTATGAAATGAAATGATGTAATCCTAGAAGGGTTAAGTACAAGTGTAAAACACACTAAATGGCCAAGTGCATTGGCATACGATGAAATGATTATTATGTAATGAAATGATGAAACCCTAGAAGGTTTAAGTAAGAGTGTGAAACACACAAATGGCCAAGTGCATTGGCATATGATGAAATGAACATTCACGTAAAAAGGGGTGAGTAATTATGAAGAGCAAATGTGCTAATGTTAATGAATGTGGTGACAACCTGATATGAGGCTAATGTAAAAGATGAGAACAATCTCAAATGAGCCTAAATAAATGTTATCAAAATGTACTCACCTATGAGAGTGTAAAGTTAATGAAGAGACCAGTCTCTATGAACACTCTAATGAAAGTATTAAGATTAACACACTTAATACTAATGATGAGATGAGAAATCATCTATTGAGGTATGATGTCCTCATACTAGAAGCCAGCTTTCATGACGTATGAGTTGAATGTAATGGAACTTTATACTGAGCACTGATAGACTAGCTATGAGCGGTGACGCCTTTTTTCGGGAAGGGCGGAGGTTCACGTAACTCTCATGAGATGAGACTGTCCGGCATGCCGGGTATGTGTCTCCTTATATCTCCTAGTCTTCGAACCTATAATGCCAATATAGGGATCTGGCGGGGTTAAATTCCCATATACGCTAGCATGTTTTGGGTCACTTTGGCCGGTGATTCCACCTCTTTTCGGTGTGGGGGAGACACTGGATTACATGATGCTCACATGATCTATGTCGGTTAAAGTTAAAGTTCCCAATGAATGAATGAGGCCAGCCTCAAATGATGCACATAATAAAATGAATGAAACAAAGGTGTTAGGATAGGATGATCAAGAGGTGAGTTAGACTCAAGCAATGACATTAGGTCATTCTTGGTCATTGCACAGCGAACCCGATGAAAGTCTTAAAGTACATCCTAGGTATAGCTGGTGTTCATACTAGCCTATGAACAAAATGAAATGAAGTACATATGAATGAATGAAGCAGACTCTGTGTTTGCTAAAGAAGACTCCCTAGCTGAGGTCCCATATGTTGAGCCCTCATTTTGGGAAGTCTTAATGTTAAGTCCATGATTCCAAGGTCTCATGGCATATGAATGAATGACATGAAAGATGTTATGTGCTAGATGCAATATGATATGTGTAATGTGTAAGATGTTATGTGTTGTGTGCAATATGATAAGTATAATGATGCATGTTACTCTCATGGCATGACTTTCCTAATCCATATTTGGAAAGCTCACTAACTTTCCTAATCCCAATTTGGCAAGTCCACTGACTTGACTTTGCATAATCATGTTGTTAGGAAAGAGCTATTCTTACTCATGCATGTCCTTGGTGTGTGCTTGCATATACCCATACTTAGTAAAAGTGTGTACTAATCCCATACAACTCTATATTTTTAGGTGCAGGCATAGGTGGACGCTAGAGCTTACAGGTTGACGTTGCAGCTATGCGGACGTGGAGCTTTCATCCGGACTTGGTAGGCCCTCATGCTTTCGAGGATGTCTACCGTTATTATCTAGCTTAGATGTAGGCTTTAGATAGTGGAACAGGTTCCACTAGTGTTTCTTTCCACTTTCATTTCAGACTTTGTATTGGTGTCGTTATGGCAAAAATACGTTTAATGCAATTATGAATTGTTTCTTTCATTTGATTATCTCTATATTAGATGGTTGATTTGTGAACGCCTATGATGTTAAGTTTAAAATGTTTAGCATGAAATAAGACAACAAAAAGTTCAAATTTTCTGCTAAAATTAACCTAGATGAAGTAAGAATGACGTATGTAGGCTTGTCTGCGACAGCTGAGAGGTCAACGACGCCGATCTCGTCTAGGGTCTAGATTCCGGTCGTGACAAAGTTGGTATCAGAGCACTAGGTTAAATTCCGAGGATAATAAGTTCACATCAACCACATCGAGTAGTTTCTAAGTCATGGTAGTGAAGTGCACCACTATCCTGAATTAGAGATTGCATGATACGTAGGAAAATTTCCCTTCTTCTACTCTTTATCATGCTATCAAGAGCTTTGACACTTTGTGTCATTCTAAGTATAAACCTTCCTTATTGTGTGAGCGCGTAGAAGAATACACACAAGAATTATAATGTCAAGTGGTCTAAGGTGCCAGACTCAAGATCTGGCCTTCCCAAGAAGGGGCAGTTATAGAAATGCCCAGCATGAACGAAAGACGTTTGGTAAGAGTGGTTGTTCGCGTGGGGGTGAGTGCATGGTAGGTTCTAAAGCCTGCTATGAGTATTGATGAAGAGGAGAAGGTTAAGTTGGCTGCTTACTAGATCAAGGAGATGGCTTAGGTATGGATTACTTCATAAATTCTAGACTGCCATAGACTATCGAAACAGGGTAGTAAGGTTAAGTTTCCAAATAAGTTAGAGTTAAAATGGGAATGGTGTGGTCCAAGTCTAGTTGGCCAACTTGAAGGCCAATAAGATGATAGCTAAGGGGTATTTGTACCACTTAGTTAGAGTCAATGACTTAGATAAAGAAGTTCCTTCCATAGACCCAGTGTCAATAGTGAATGAGTTCCCAGATGTCTTTTTGGAGGATTTACCATGAATCTCTCTTGAACGTGAGATTGACTTTGGTGATGATTTAGATCCCGATACCAAACTAATTTCAATTCCTCCTTACAGAATAGCTACAGCTGAACTCAAAGAGTTGAAGCTCCAGTTAAAAGATCTCACTAATAAGGGTTTCATTCAGCCGAGCATATCCCTTGGGGCGCTCCAGTGTTGTTTGTGAAAAAGAAAGATGGAACCCTTAGAATCTATATAGATTATCAGCAGCTCAACAAAGTCACTATCAAGAATAAGTATCCACTTCCTAGAATAGATGACTTGTTCGATCAACTCTAAGGGTCTAGTTTCTTCTCGAAGATTGATCTTCGTTCAGGGTACCATCAGCTTACGGTTAGGGATGGAGATATCCCAAAGACAGCCTTTCGTACCCGTTATGGTCATTATGAGTTCTTATTCATGTCATTTGGTCTCACTAATGCACCAGGTGCATTTATGGACCTCATGAACCGAGTCTTCCGTGAATACCCTTATTCTTTCGTCATAGTATTCATTGATGACATCCTCATCTACTCTAGGACCAAGGAAGATCATGAACAACATTTGAGACTAACCTTGCAGGTACTTAGACAACATCAGCTGTATGCCAAATTCAGCAAGTGTAAATTCTGGCTTAGATCAGTGACCTTCCTGGGTCATGTTGTGTCCGATCAGGGCGTGGAGGTGGATCCCAGGAAGACTGAGGTTGTGAAGAACTGGCCAAAACCTCTAACTCCCACTGACATCCGTAGCTTTCTGGGATTGGCTAGTTACTACCATAGGTTCGTGGAGGGCTTTTCTTCCATTGCTGCCCCACTGACAGCTTTGACTAAAAAGAAGGCCAAGTTTGAATGGACGGAGACTTGTGAGAAGAGTTTCCAGGAGCTCAAGGACAGACTCACTTCAGCCCCGGTGCTTACTTTGCCTAAGTGTGGTGAGAATTACACTGTTTATTATGATGCATCTAGGGTTGGTTTGGGTTGTGTTCTTATGCAGGTTGGTAAGGTGATAGCTTATGCGTCCAGACAACTCAAGGTTCATGAGAAGAATTATCCCACTCATGACCTGGAGTTGGCAGTTGTGGTGTTTGCACTGAAGCTGTAGAGGCACTACTTGTATAGAGTGCATGTGGATGTGTTCACAGACCACAAGAGTCTCCAGTACGTGTTCACGCAGAGAGAGTTGAATCTACGTCAGCGGAGATGGTTGGAGTTGTTGAAGGACTATGACATGAATGTTCACTACCATCCAGGTAAGGCTAATGTTGTAGCTGATGCTTTGAGCAGGATGAGCATGGGAAGTACAACCCACGTTGAGTAGGAGAAGAAGGACTTGGCGAAAGATGTACACATACTGGCTGTAACAACCCTAAAAATGAATAAGATAAGAAATGCTTAAGGTGTCAAGAATGCTTGCGATTAGACCAAGGTTCACACGGATTGATGCGCGTAAAACCAGACCTCAGAACCCTTATTACGGCCAAGCCAACTAACTTGGAGAGTTAGTTGTGCTTGGAAAGGTTGGAACCAACCATGTAAGGCTCTTAAAAACGAAGATTTAATCGAAGGAGTCTTTACCGGACTTAAAAAGAAGAAATCTTAAGTTTTGGGGGTCCAGGGGTAAAAAGGTCTTTTCCTGGCCAAGGGTAATATCGTAATTACCCTATGGAATTAATTAATTTAATTAAAGAACCGGTTAGGGTTGGGTCGACTCGAAATGATCCGTTTCGCGGTGGTCACTCAACCCGGGTTTGAGCCCCAACGGAAGCAACGAATTGATGATTTAATTGTTGATTAAAACTGATTTTCGTAAGGTAAAAGTGGTCCTTTCACGTATAATTAATTAAATCAGATTTTATTTTTTAAGGAGAGTCCTAATTTGACTAAGTCCTTACCTAAGCCTAAACCACTTCTCACGTTTCACTCTCTCACGCCTATCACATTCTCACGTTCAAACTCTCTTGTTTTCTCTCTGCCTAAACAACTACAAGAACATAAATTATATCAAAGTTCTTCATACTTGAAGAACACACACAAAAATTTTAAGAAAACAATCTAACCAAAAATGTTAAGGCAAAGGGTAGATTTCCGTCGAGTGGTGTTGAAACTTTTGGTATTGGGCGTGATTTTGGAGAAAGTTTTGGGCAGCAAGTTCAACGTTTGAACATCAAATAAGGTATGTTTTTTTTCTCTCTTGGTCCCTTTCCTAAGAGACCCCTTAAGCTTCAGTTATTCAGTCCGAAAACTAGGGTTGTTTCCCCGTTGCATGTCCCTGTCACTAGCTCCCATTGAATCATAGGTTGGGTATGTTTGATGGTACAAAGTAAGTATGTAATGTGTTTTCGTGATGTTTATGTTTAAGTATGCATGCTCGAAATTATGTGAATATTGAATATGTTGTTTGAAATTATGTGAAAAAGTGATGTGTGTGTGCAACGTGTGGCAGTGAATGTAGTCACTGTTGGAGGTGTGCAATGGCATGTTTAATCTTTATATTTTATGTGTAAAAGTTGTACACAACGTGATGTTCATATGGGGTGTGAAGTTACTAATTTTGAGTGAGAAACTCTTGGCTAATGTAATTACTAAACTACACCTAATAATGCACTAAATGTTTCAAGAAATGCCCTAAGAACTAATATGAAAAGGTTGATGAAAAGAAGCTAAAAATTTATGCTCAAATTTCCAGCATGATGTAAGTTTATTTTCGGTCAAAAACAAGGTAAAAAAATGTGGGTTTTTAATGAATATAAAATAGGTGAGGTCACTAGGGATTGAACCCGATACCTCACACTGGAAGAATGCTAAAAACGTAAAGGAGGAAATGGGGTTAAGGGGAATCGAACCCGAGTGACAATTGAAATTCGCGAAAAAGAAAAGAAAAGGGGGCTGGGGGGAATCGAAATTGGGCCTACTGGTTGAGGAAGAAGAGAACAAGAATTATAAATAAATCGGAGGCGTGGGAATCGAACCCAGGACCTCCAGGCTGCAAATGAGAGAAGAAAAAAAATTAAAGAAAAGAAAATGTGAGGCGTGGGAATCAAACCCATGACCTCAGGGCTAGAAAGGAGAATGGCGGAATTAATTAAGAAAATAAAGTGAGGCTGTGGGGGCTCGATCCCACAACCTCACTGCCAAAACGCCTAGCTTAGTGGATTGTAATTAAAAATAAAAATAGGAGGCTGTGGGGCTTCAAACCCACAACCTCACAGCCCCTAGCGAATTTAAAATTAAAATAAAAAGGTTGTGGGGGTTCGAACCCAAAACCTCCCGATTCCCAGCAAAAATAAAGAGTGAAATATAAGAGGCTGTGGGGGTTTGATTCCACAACCTCTTGGTCTAGGCAAATGGGACAATAAGAGTTTAAATGAAAAATAAAAGGGGTTGTGGGGGTTCGATCCCACAACCCTTCGGCCAAATTAAGAGAAAACCCAAGGAGAAAAATAAAGATAGAATGTTGATGTTGGGGTTCGATCTAGGGTCCCAATGTCATGAAGTCTAAAATAAAGTCAAGGAAAAATGTAAGTATTGTCCAAGTGGTTCGAACTTGGGTTCCCTTGCCCAAATTTCCGTATTGATACATAAGTCATAGGTGAATTAAATGTTCAAGAATAATGCCACCTACTTAGATCGAAATAAAGATCTTGGCATATATACAAGATACATAAGTCTTGTACTACATAATCTTTGGAAGATATGAGTCACTTAACGAACTATGAATGAAGCCTCATGGCTTGTATGTATAGACCCATAAGTCTAGCATACGTTTAAAAATAAGTGAACCTAAGATGTATTTAATGAAATGAAGTAACCCTAGAATGGGTTAAGTACGAGTGTAAAACACACTAAATGGCCAAATGCATTGGTATACGATGAAATGATTATTATGTAATGAAATGACGAAACCCTAGAAGGGTTAAGTAAGAGTGTGAAACACTCAAATGGCCAAGTATATTGGCATATGATGAAATGAACATTCACGTAAAATGGGGTGAGTAATTATGAAGAACAAATGTGCTAATGTTAATGAATGTGGTGACAACATGATATGAGGCTAATGTAAAAGATGAGAACAATCTCAAACGAGACTAAGTAAATGTTACCAAAACGTACTCACCTATGAGAATGTAAAGTTAATGAAGAGACCAGTCTCTATGAACACTCTAATGAAAGTATTGAGATTAACACACTTAATAGTAATGATGATATGAGAAATCATCTATTGAGCTATGATGTCCTCATACTAGAAGCCAGCTTCCATGACGTATGAGTTGAATGTAATGGAACTTTATACTGAGCAACGATAGACTATCTATGAGCGGTGATGCCTTCTTTCGGGAAGGGCGGAGGTTCACGTAACTCTCATGAGATGAGACTGTCCGGCTTGCCTGGTATGAGTCTTCTTATATCTCCTGGTCTTCGAACCAATACTGCCAATATAGGGATCTGGTGGAGTTAAATTCCCATGTACGCTAGTATGTTTTGGGTCACTTTGCCCGGTGATTCCACCTCTTTTCAGTGTGGGGGAGACACTGGATTTCATGATGCTCACATGATCTATGTCGGTTAAAGTTAAAGTTCCCAATGAATGAATGAGGCCAGCCTCAAATAATGCACATAATGAAATGAACGATACCAAAGGTGTTAGGATAGGATAATCAAGAGGTGAGCTAGACTCAAGTAATGACACTAGGTTATTCTTGATCATTGCACAGTAAACCCGATGAAAGTCTTAAGCTACATCCTAGGTATAGCTGGTGTAAGACCTCAAAAATGAGATAAGGTGCGTAGAGCCTAACATGTTTGTCTTAATGTTATAAGGTCCTAAAATGCCTTATTATGTCATATAGAGTCAGTGTGCAAAGTTTGAAGTGATTTGGAAGTCGAACGTCAAGGAACGTCCAAGACGTTCGACAAATAGTCGCTTATGTGCCTCATGTGTGTATGCATGCCTAAATTGTATGAACTGAGTATAATAAGTCTTGAAATGGTTTAAAATGATGTTTAATGTTATTGTATGAAGTTTTGTGAAGTTTGGAGGTCAAACGCCCAAGAACGTCCAAGGCGTTCGAAAGATAGCCCCTAAGACGTTCATCGTATGTCATGTTGGGGTCAAGGCTGTTTGGACGTCTTGTCGGTGTTTGATTTGGATGAAACTTATGTGAAAGGTCTATAACATGCTAAGATTTGTAATCGCGTTAGAAACATCTGGGTACAACTTCTAAAGGGCCCCACAAGAGGCCCCACAAGAAGGACCCCAAAGCTGCCTAGACACTGCCTGGGCAGTGTCCCTTGATGGACCCAACGACGGATCGTTGGTCCCCCAACTGCCCGTAGATCAGGTATCGTCGAAGGGTACTTGCCTTGGTCAGGACTTAAGCCAAGATTTTTTCTAAGTCATGGGCGACGGAGGGCATGACGCCCCGTCATGCCCATGACGCCCCGTCGAGGCCCACGTCGCGGATGGCCTGAAGGTTGGCTGCTGCGTGCTGCCACTTAAAGGGGTGAATGGGAAATTCACCCCAAGTCCTAACCTGACTATAATAGGTTTATTTAAGTAACTTTAGGTGTATATAAGTCATCCAAAACTTGATCAACCCATTCCCAAATCCTCTCACATGTTTAAAGCCTTTCCCTCTAAAAATGTTCTCTCTAAAATCACCATTGTTGGTGAAGCTCAAGAGATGCTTGGAGATGGATTTTCTATGGATGAATCATGAAGTTTTAGAGGTTTTCATTTAGATAAATGTATGTTAATTCTTCATCTTCAAGTAACCTTTCACTTGAAGAGTTCTTCTCAATATTTTTCAAAGAAATCTTATGATCAAGTTTCCAATCTTCCAATCTAGCCATGGGTTCTTTCTCAAAACGTTTTTAATGATTAAATCATGATGGATTTAAGTTAATACAATGGTTTTAATGTGTTTTCACTCCAATTGCATGATGAACCCATGTTCTTTCCAAAATTGGTTTAGCCTTTGCATGGGCTTTGTGATCTTGACTTGTTATCGATTGAATTATGATTCCCTTACGTTGAAGTGATTGTATATACTGTTATTTACATGAATTTATGTTGAATTGATGTTGAATGATCCATGAGGATCAATGTATGAAGATTTGAGCATGTTTAGCCTAGTTTCTATAGTTCAGTGTAACATTGGCTTTCTTATGATCTAAAGTGAATTTCGATTAAGTTGGGGTTCTTGTAGCTACTGTTTTAGGTTAATACTATGGATTAATTGCGGATATAAATCATGTATGACCAAAGTATAGAAGGCTTGGTTTGAATTAATCTAGGTTCTTCTTGTCTATGAAGTTGTAACTTGTGATCTTGACGTTAGGATAGTCGCTATAGGAATTGATTATGGTTAATGTCTATAGCTTCTGCCTATAATGAAATATGAGGATGAATTATATGTAATTAATACAATATGGGTAAATTCATGAATGGTTGAATATGATTAATCTATGTAAACTTACTTTACATGAACTCCCTATATGAAGCATGCTTGTATCGACCTTAATGGCAAATTGTAGTAGTGTCTCATCTAGATTATGATTTCATTAGCTACTTCCTTAGGGTGATATGATTCATGAAATATGACCTATAATCTATATGAATGAAATTGAATAACGATCTATGTTCTTCTACTTTCGTAGTATGTGATGTATATGTTATGGTATAATCATGTAGTGACTTGTACATGGTTTCTTATATGTTTAAAGTACATTTAGCTACTGCCATATATGTGTTTTATTGATGAATAAGGTGTATTGATCAATGATGATCAAAGGGTGAGAATTGGGTAAGAATGCTTATTTCCTTTACTCTTCTACTTCTCTATTCCTTTATAGTAATGTTGATGAAGCCTTGTATGGCATTGTGTGGTATGGTCCACTTATGGTGGCGGTGTTTACTTTATTGTCATTATATACGTGTTGACTAGGGCCTTGAACACAAATTGATGAAATTATGAACATGTGCTTAAGATGATACTAGGAGAAGCTTATGCCTACTTTCCTATTCTAGTTGTGAATTAGGTTGTATGACTATTGTATGAGCATGTGTAGATTCATGTTAGGGTATTGTATAGGTGATGCCATTGATGTGTTAAACTTGTTAACAACCTCTACCCATGTATCCCTTATATGGAAGTGTAAATAGCTAAAGTTAGGAGTCTTGATTATAAGGTATATATTGTCTTGTCTCCTATGCTATCATGTGTTGTGTGTTATGTGCTTGGAAGTATAATGTGGTCTAATAGGGTGGATGACTTTAGAAGTTATTGATAGTCATTATGTGATCATGGTGGTCAATGTACACACACTCTCACTTACATGCATATTACTAGTAGTATAAGTCATAGTGTCTAAATGAAAGGTAGTTCTCATATTCACTAGTGTCTACTACTATGCATATTAAGGTGATGTTTATGAATGTATGATTTGTATTCCCTTACTAGGATGACTTGATAGGTGTACTAGTATGGGCAAGGGTATGGTACCTTGTCTATGCATTGCACATGTGTATCTTGATTTTATAGTTCCTAGGTTTGGTTCTTATGCATATGAAGAATGATTATATGAACATGTTATGAATATGATATAATGAAGTATGAATGCGTATAGTGTCTTAGTAGGTTTATATGAAAAGTATTGCTCATATAGTTATGCCTATAGACTTATGCATTGATATATGAATATGTGTGACCTTATGTGTTATGTGAAAGGTTTGCTCACATCTAAGTATACACTCACACACATGGATGATCTATTTAGTGAGAGGGGCCTTACTAGGGGTGCCCAAGAATACTCCAAATCTAGATAGGTGCTTGAATATGCTATAAGCATATGAATGATGAATATCCTAAGCTTATGTTTTTATAAACAAACGTAATAAAGGCTTTTCAATAAAGGGAACTTATCCTAGCACCAAGGAACTTGAATATGAGGGAGTGACACTTTCCAACATAGGAAAGGTAGGGTTCACTACGGTCCTCATGTGAGGGGTGACACTTTCTTACATAAGAAAGGTAGGGTTCATTACGGTCCTCATGGGGTGGATAGCCTCATGACCCAACATAGGGTGTAGAGTTAATATTTCCATGAATTCCCCAACTTCCATAAACTATGTTTCCACCATAGGATACTAGCTAGTGGATTTCCACCTAGATAGCTATGTCATGTTCGGTTCTACTTTGGCCGGTAGACCACCTTCAATCGGTGTAAGGTTTTATGACACCGGATTCCATGATTAGCACCCATGGTCTATGTCTGTTAAGTTTATGGTTTCCCTAAAGGTAAAATGGACAATGGAAGTAATT
Source organism: Solanum sitiens (assembly GCA_016801875.1). NCBI lineage: Eukaryota > Viridiplantae > Streptophyta > Magnoliopsida > Solanales > Solanaceae > Solanum > Solanum sitiens. The sequence continues at coordinate 1,188,608 of JABWTJ010000155.1, forward strand.
GAATAGGATCCCAACTAGGAGGACTTAAGGTAAGTTACTTAGGATAGGTGGAAGTAATGAACCCATCTAGATATTGCACAACTGACTCCTTAGGAAGTCTTAGGAAGGTACCTTAATAGATATTATTATGTATGTGTCCTTTATGTATGATATTGTAGTCTTGGTTTGACTGTGATTATATTGTACTATACTTCTATGATGGCATGTGTTGTCTTGTGTAGATGCTATGTATGGTATTCTCTTATGTTCCTAAGGTGATGCATTGCACCAAGTATCCCTAAAGGATTACTTAGTAAGCAAATGAATTGAAAGAAAGAGATAATGTTAAGGAGAGTGAGTTCACTGTAAAGTGACCTCTATTTGTACTTAAATTATATATGTTCTTTTCTATGATGTTTGGCCTTTGATTGTGTTTCTATGAAGTATGTGGATGATATAAATGCTATTGATAAAGGTTTTATGATGATTTACTCAAAATGGCATGAAGTATGATTTCAAAGGAAATGTCCCTTTTAAATGCATGTTTTTGCATGGTTGCCATACTTAGTACATTCTTGTGCTAATCCCATTCTTCTCTACTTTTTACACAAAGTGTAGGTAATGGAATGCTTAAAGGAGGTCTATGATTGAGGAGCTTGATAGGTGATTTCCCAAGCTTAAGGAAAGGAATCCTTAAGTTCAAGGATGTCCTAATGTGTACTTATTGTAAAGTCTATTTAGTAATGTATAGATTTGTATTATGTCTTAAGGGCCTTGTCCTTAATGTACTCTAAAGTTATTGAGTCTAAGATGGCAAAGAGACTTAGAGTCTAAATATGTATTATGACTTATGTTTTATATATATATGATGTGATGTTTCTAGCATATGATGTGATATGAAAAGTTTTAAATTTTCCGCTAAATTTACTATGCCAATGCAATGAACGATATGAGAGGCTTGTCTTAGACCTCCGAGAGGTCGACAACGCCGGTTACAATCCATGATTGTACCCTATCTTCTAGGGTATGCTTTTGGGTTGTGACAAACTTGGTATCAGAGCATGAGGTTTATGTAGCGGTCTTAGGTTCTAAAAAGTCTCATATTGCCACGTCTAGTAGAGTCTTGTATCATTGGTGGTGAGTCGCGACACATCAAATGGTACGAGAGGCTATAGGACAATAGAGTTTCCCTTTTTCATCAATCTCATATGGTGCCATAGAACTTAATTCTATATGATCTCTCTCTTATGTTTTCTTGTCCGGTGGTCTTTTAGATGTGATTGCTTTGATGAGAGTTGTCTATGCTTGAGGGAGAAAAGGTGAGTTTAAAATGCTTATCTTTGTTTTATGGTTTGAATGAGTATGGGTGAAGGTGACACTTGTCCTTATTTGATGATGTATATACTAACTAAGGCGACTTGAAGGGTTAACTAGACTTAGGTAGGGGTATGGGACTCTACCTATGTCTTGCACTAGTTTGCCTTGATGGAGACCTTAGGAGGTTAATACTATGTATGTGTATGATGATAAATGTGAATGCCCTTATGAGGTGATCTCTATGCTTGTAAACATGTAAATAGCCTAGTGTGCTAAAGAATTGGAGTTATCCATGCATGAAGGTTATAGATGAGTGGAGTATGGTGCTAATTGTTGTTCGTGTTGAGTTACTTGATTTAGTAGAGTTATGGGGCTTTACTTGATCATTGAAAATTTTAACTCTATGGGGATTATGATTGGTTATCTTACCTTGTTATGTATGAAATATCTCTTATTTGATGATGTGATGCCAATTATGGCAATATATGAAGTCTTTGTGAAAATAGCAAGTGATGTCGAATGATGTTTGTCTTGATATAGTTGAAGCATGCTAGAAATTATGGTGGTTAAAGTGAATTCTCTTAGGTTGTTGTATTCCTATATGGTTTTGTATGATGGTTGCCAAATATTAGGATTTGAACTTGGATTGTTTAATAATTACCTATGGAGGTATGCTATCCTATGAAGGTATGTGATTAAAAGTGTGCATTGTTTTCCTTTGTATATAAGTGGTACTTGATGAGTTGCTAGTATAAATTGGATTTTTTTTATAGAGACTTGAGTTGTAAATATAGTATGCATGCTTATGAAGAATGAGTTGGTAAAGCTTTGTATCTTATAATTCCATACTTATTACATTAAATGTCTAAATGTTGCACTTTTGGGTATTTGGAAGCATGCTCGTTGTAAAGACTAGGCAACTTATTGTATCATGTTTGTAGAACTTATTAAATTGCCATTTGATTTGATGTTGTTGAAAAAAATGTGTAGAATTTATGAATATGAACATGATAAGGAACGTGGAAAAGAATTTTGCTATTTAAATTAAAGGATGAGAATCTTAAGACATGATGAGTCGTAGAGATTATTTCTAAACTTCTTGTCGTGTTATGAACTTCCTTGTTGTTTCCCACTAATGATGTATGGCCTTAGTGTCTATTGCATTGTCGGAAGACCTTATGTGAATAGAATAGTATGATCAAAATTGATGGTTGAGGATGATTTTTCTAAATTGATAAGGTTTAGAATGCCTTGGTGTTGCTAAATTGAATTAATGAAAATTTCCTCTAAAGTAGTAATCACTTTAAGTGATGAATATGAAGGTTGTGTATTTGAGATCCTCTATATGTTGGGTTAAGTTACTCTTAATTGGGTTTACCCTAAGTGGGGGATGGTGTTTGAGTAGTGAGATTGTAGAAATTGTCTACATTGTTCTTCTATTCTTACTTGAATTGGAAAATATGAATTTCTTAGTATGCTTGTTCATGAAAATGGTCTTGCATAGAGTGTGAATTGCATGATCTTTATATAATTGGTATGAATTGATTGACATCATCTTAGAGACATGGTGAATTTTCCAAAGAGCATGTAAAGAAGTTTTTGATAAAATCCATGTTTTCTCTGGTTGACTTGAATTTAAATGTGCTAATTGTGAAGTTGACTTCATGAGGTAAGACAAGGAACTTGGTAATAGTCACTTCTAGGGTAAATTGTTTAGCCTTGCAATAGAAGTTGATTCTCTTTTACCATGAAATATGTCGAATCTCTTGAAAATTTAGTGACTTGATGATTTGTAATGCAAAATTGTAGGCTCATTCTTGAAAGGTGAAAGCATGTTTTGCTAAGTGTATATGTGTGTGCCTATGGTTTGTGCTATTTTTCCAAAATGAGGCTTACTATAAGAGTGAGTATTATGTTAAGAAAAGAAATTTGTGGAATGATTTCCTATTTTGTGGTGATGTACTTAGTGTGACTTACCATTTAGATTTCACTAGGAAGAAAATTGTATGCATGTCTTGGCTTGAAAGTTGAGATTTCTCATTTTTAAGGAAATTGACCTTGTGCTTTGCTAAGGTGTGAACTCATGATACATGTAATGTGTGGAGGAGTAAGATATTCCTCCATGTACACCACTAAGCATGGTATGGTTGAGTATGACCTTCATGGTACTAGGTCTAACTAATGAAGATCTTTGTGAATTAACTAACTCAAGTTTATGTGCATTGAAGTATGAGTGCTTAAGTAACTTTGAGTATGGGTTATGATCTGCCTATGAGTAACTTTTCAAGATTTTCTTGTAATGAATTAAGGCGTAATGATCATGTTATGATTAGGAGAAGGATGTTCTCCTATGAACATGAAGAAGAGCCTTTGTGTTTGATGCATTAAAGAGTGAGTGAGTAATGGTTATTGCTTTGTGCTAAAATTATTTGATGATATTTTAAAGATGATGAACTGCTCTTATATGCATTGAAGTCCTTGTTGTGATTAAAGAGTCCTAAGTGTCATTCGAGGACGAATGTTCCCAAGTGGGGGATATTGTAAGACCTCGAAAATGAGATAAGGTTTCTAGAGCCTAACATGTTTGTCTTAATGTTATAAGGTCGTAAAATTTCTTATTATGTCATATAGATTCAGTGTGCAAAGTTTGAAGTGATTTGGAAGTCGAACGTCAAGGGACGTCCAAGACGTTCGACAAATAGTCGCTTATGTGACTCATGTGTGTATGCATGCCTAAATTGTATGAACTGAGTCTAATAAGTCTTGAAATAGTTTAAAATGATGCTTAATGTTATTGTATGAAGTTTCGTGAAGTTTGGAGGTCAAACGCCCAAGAACGTCCAAGGCGTTCTAAAGATAGCCCCTAAGACGTTCATCGTATGTCATGTTGGGGTCAAGGATGTTTGGACGTCTTGTAGATGTTTGTTTTGGATGAAACTTATGTGGAAGGTCTATAACATGCTAAGGTTTGTAATACCGTTGGAAACGTACGGGTACGACTTCTAAAGGGCCCCACAAGAGGCCCCAAAAGAAGGACCCCAAAGCTGTCTAGACACTGCCTGGGCAATGTCCCTTGATGGACCCAACGACGGATTGTTGGTCCCCCAACTACCCGTCGATCAGGTATCGTCGAAGGGTACTTGCCTTGGGAAGGACTTAAGCCAATATATTTGCTAAGTCATGTGCTACGGAGGGCATGACGCCCCGTCATGCCCATGACGCCCCGTCGAGGCCCACGTCGCGGATGGACTGCAGGTTGGCTGCTGCGTGCTGCCACTTAAAGGGGTGAATGGGAAATTCACCCCATGTCATAACCTGACTATAATAGGTTTATTTAAGTAATTTTAGGTGTATATAAGTCATCCAAAACGTGATCAACCCATTCCCAAATCCTCTCACATGTTTAAAGCCTTTCCCTCTAAAAATGTTCTCTCTAAAACCACCATTGTTGGTGAAGCTCAAGAGCTGCTTGGAGATGGATTTTCTATGGATGAATCATGACGTTTTAGAGGTTTTCATGTATATAAAGGTATGGAAATCCTTCATCTTCAAGTAACCTTTCACTTGAAGAGTTCTTCTCAATGTTTTTCAAAGAAATCTTATGATCAAGTTTCCAATCTTCCAATCTAGCCATGGGTTCTTTCTCAAAACGTTTTTAATGATTAAATCATGATGAATTGAAGTTAATACAATGGTTTTAATGTGTTTTCACTCCAATTGCATGATGAACCCATGTTCCTTCCAAAATTGGTTTAACCTTTGCATGGGCTTTGGGATCTTGACTTGTTATCGATTGAATTATGATTCCCTTACGTTGAAGTGATTGTATATACTGTTATTTACATTAATTTATGTTTAATTTATGTTGAACGATTCATTAGGATCAATGTATGAAGATTTGAGCATGTTTAGCCTAGTTTCTATAGTTTAGTGTAACATTGGCTTTCTTATGAATGAAATTGATTAAAGATCTATGTTCTTCTACTTTCCTAGTATGTGATGTATATGTTATGGTATAATCATGTAGTGACTTGTACATGGTTTCTTATATGTTTAAAGTACATTTATATACTGCCATATATGTGCTTTATTGATGAATAAGGTGTATTGATCAATGATGATCAAAGGGTGAGAATTGGGTAAGAATGCTTATTTCCTTTACTCTTCTACTTCTCTATTCCTTTATAGTAATGTTGATGAAGCCTTGTATGGCATTGTGTGGTATGGTCCACTTATGGTGGCGGTGTTTACTTTATTATCATTATATACGTGTTGACTATGGCCTTGAAGGCAAATTGATGAACTTATGAACATGTGCTTAAGATGATACTAGGAGAAGCTTATGCCTACTTTCCTATTCTAGTTGTGAATTAGGTTGTATGACTATTGTATGAGCATGTGTAGATTCATTTTAGGGTATTGTATAGGTGCTGCCATTGATGTGTTAAAGTGGTTAACAACCTCTACCCATGTATCCCTTATATGGAAGTGTAAATAGCTAAAGTTAGGAGTCTTGATTATAAGGTATATATTGTCTTGTCTCCTATGCTATCATGTGTTGTGTGTTATGTGCTTGGAAGTATAATGTGGTCTAATAGGGTGGATGACTTTAGAAGTTATTGATAGTCATTATGTGATCATGGTGGTCAATGTACACACACTCTCACTTACATGCATATTACTAGTAGTATAAGTCATAGTGTCTAAATGAAAGGTAGTTCTCATATGAATGATGAATTTCCTAAGCTTATGTTTTTATGAACAAATGTAATAAAGGCTTTTCAATAAAGGGAACTTAGCCTAGCACCGAGGATCTTGAATATGAGGGAGTGACACTTTCCAACATAGGAAAGGTAGGGTTCACTACGGTCCTCATGTGAGGGGTGACACTTTCTTACATAAGAAAGGTAGGGTTCATTACGGTCCTCACGGGGTGGATAGCCTCATGAACCAACATAGGGTGTAGAGTTGATATTTCTATGAATTCCCCAAGTTCCATAAACTATGTTGCCACCATAGGATACTAGCTCGTGGATTTCCACCTAGATAGCTATGTCATGTTCGGTTCTACTTTGGCCGGTAGACCACCTTCCATCGGTGTAAGGTTTTATGACACCGGATTCCATGATTAGCACCCATGGTCTATGTCGGTTAAGGTTATGGTTTCCCTAAAGGTAAAATGAACAATGGAAGTAATTGAATAGGATCCCAACTAGGAGGACTTAAGGTAAGTTACTTAGGATAGGTGGAAGTAATGAACCCATCTAGACATTGCACAAGTGACTCCTTAGGAAGTCTTAGGAAGGTACCTTAATAGATATGATTATGTATGTGTCCTTTATGTATGATATTGTAGTCTTGGTTTGACTATGATTATATTGTACTATACTTCTATGATGGCAAGTGTTGTCTTGTGTCGATGCTATGTATGGTATTCTCTTATGTTCCTAAGGTGATGAATTGCACCAAGTATTCCTAAAGGATTACTTAGTAAGCAAATGAATTGAAAGAAAGAGTTAATGTTAAGGAGAGTGAGTTCACTGTAAAGTGACTTCTATTGGTACTTAAATTCTGTATGTTCTTTTCTATGATGTTTGGCCTTTGATTGTGTTTCTATGAAGTATGTGGATGATATACATGCTATTGATAAAGGTTTTATGATGATTTATTCAAAATGGCATGAAGTATGATTTCAAAAGAAATGTCCCTTTTAAATGCATGTTTTTGCATGGTTGCCATACTTAGTACATTCTTGCGCTAATCCCATTCTTCTCTACTTTTTACACAAAGTGTAGGTAATGGAATGCTTAAAGGAGGTCTATGATTGAGGAGCTTGATAGGTGATTTCTCAAGCTCAAGGAAAGGAATCCTTAAGTTCAAGGATGTCCTAATGTGTACTTATTGTAAAGTCTATTTTGTAATGTATTGCTTTGTATTATGTCTTAAGGGCCTTGTCCTTAATGTACTCTAAAGTTATTGAGTCTAAGATGGCAAAGAGACTTAGAGTCTAAATATGTATTATGACTTATGTTTTATACATATATGATGTGATGTTTCTAGCATATGATGTGCTATGAAAAGTTTTAAATTTTCCGCTAAATTTACTATGCCAATGCAATGAACGATATGAGAGGCTTGTCTTAGACCTCCGAGAGGTCGACGACGCCGGTTACAATCCAAGATGGTACCCTATCTTCTATGGTATGCTTTTGGGTTGTGACAGCTGGTGTTCACACTAGCCTATGAATGAAATGAAATGAAGTACGTATGAATGAATGAAGCAGACTCTGTGTTTGCTAATGAAGACTCCCTAGATGAGGTCCCATATGTTGAGCCCTTATTTTGGAAAGTCTTAATGCCAAGTCCATGATTCCAAGGTCTCATGGCATATGAATGAATGTTATAAAAGATGTTATGTGTTGTATGCTATATGATATGTGTTATGTGTAAGATGTTATGTGCTGTGTGCAATATGATAAGTATGATGATGCATGTTACTCTCATGGCATGACTTTCCTAATCCAAATTTGAAAAGCTCACTGACTTTCCTAATCCAAATTTGGAAAGTTCACTAACTTTCCTAATCCCAATTTGGCAAGTCCACTGACTTGATTTTCCATAATCATGTTGTTAGGAAAGATATATCCTTTATCATGCATGTCCTTGGTGTGTGCTTGCATATACCCATACTTAGTACAAGTGTGTACTAACCCTATGCAACTCTACAATTTTTGGTGCAGGCACAGGTGGACGCTAGAGCGTACAGGTTGACGTTGCAGCTATCCGGACGTGGAGCTTTCATCCGGACTTGGTAGGCCCTCATGCTTTGAGGATGTCTACCGTTACTATATAGCTTAGATATAGCATGTTCCACTAGTGTTTCTTTCTGTTTTTATTTCAGACACTGTATTGGTGCCATTTTGGCAATTATACATTTATTACAGTATTGCACTGTTTCTTTCATTTGATTATCTCTATATTAGATGGTTGATTTGTGAACTCCCATGATGTTAAGTTTAAAATGTTTAGCATGAAATAAGAAAACAAAAAGTTCAAATTTTCCGCTAAAATTAACCTAGATGAAGTAAGTAGGCTTGTCTGCGACGTTTGGGAGGTCAACGACGCCGGTCTCGTCTGGGGTCTAGATTCCGGTCGTGACAAAGTTGGTATCAGAGAACTAGGTTAAATTCCAAGAATAATGAGTTCACATCAACCACATTGAGTAGTTTCTAAGTCATGGTAGTGAAGTGCACCACTATGCTGAATTAGAGACTGCATAATGCGTAGAAAAATTTCCCTTATTTTGATCTTATAGTGCTTTTCCTAATGTCTGATTTCTTGGTGTTATGAGCGTGTCTAACATCAATCCTTATTATTTTCGGAGAATGAATACTAGGAGGAACGTTGGTCAGAGGAGAGGAGGAGCAGCTGCTGGGAACAATCAGGTTCCACCCCAGGCTCCAGCTGAAGGAGTGGCTATGCCAGTTAACCCAGCTGGGTTGACTGATGCTGACGTGAGGGCATATCTGGCCCAGATGGCACAGGCTATTACTATGCAGGCCCAGGCTAGGACTGCCCAGGTCAACCGGCAGGATGTTCAGAGGGAGAACCCACCGGTTCGTAGCATGGCTGACAGGCTGAGAGACTTCACGAGGATGAATCCTCCTATTTTTATAGGGTCTAAGACATCAGAGGACCCCCTGGAGTTTGTGGACGAGGTGCATAAGATTCTGATGGCTATGGGGGCCAGAGATACTGAGAAGGCTGAGCTGGCTTCCTATCAGCTCAAGGATTTTGCACAGACTTGGTGCAAGATGTGGCAGGATAGCCGAGCTTTGGGCGGAGTTCCAGTCACTTGGGAGCTGTTTAAGACAGCCTTTCTGGAGAGATTCTTTCCCAGAGAGATGAGGATAGCAAAGGTTGTGGAGTTTATCAACCTTAAGCAGGGATCTATGACAGTCAGGGAGTATTCCTTGAAGTTTGTTAAACTATCCAGGTATGCTACTTCCCTTGTATCTAACAACAGGGATGAGATGAGCAGGTTCCTCACAGGAATCAATGGAGATCTGGAGGAGGAGTGTCGGTCTGCGATGCTCCATGATAATATGGACCTCTCCAGGTTGATGGTGCATGTCCAGCAGGTGGAGGACAACCGCAAAAAGAGGGGTATTCGTGATGCTAGGAGGCCTAAGCCTCAAGATCAGGCAGGTCCCAGCCATGTCGGCCACAAAAACAATTTTGGCATCCGTGAGCTGCCCAGGTTCAAGAAGGGACAATAGAGTTCTGGGAACTCTAATTCTCAGAGGAGTACAACACCTAGAAGAGGCAGACCTGAGCTCAAGAAGGGTAATGGAGGTGAGATGCAGCGTCCCAAAAAGAACTGTGCTAAGTGTGGCCGTGCTCACAGTGGAGAGTGCAGACAGGGCACTAATGCCTGCTTCGGTTGCGGTAAGAGTGGGCATATGGTTAGAGACTGCCCACATAACAGAGGTCAGGCTGGAGGTAATGCTCAGCCTAGGCCTAATCCACAGGGTGCAGCAGCAGCCGAGCCTCCTAGGAGGAACAGGTTCTATGCCCTGAAGGGCAGGGAGGAGCAGGAGAAGTCCGCTGATGTGGTCACAGGTATACTACAAGTATTCTCAACTTCTGTTTATGCTATACTTGATCCAGGGTCTACGCTTTCCTTTGTAACTCCTTTGCTTGCTCTCACTTTTGAGATATTGCCTGAAGTTCTGCATGATCCTATAGTGGTTAGTACATCTTTAGGAGAAAATGTAAGAACTGATAGAGTATACAAGGATTGCCCAATAGTTGTAAGTGGTAAGACTATGTGTGCAGACTTGGTTGAGTTACCCATGCATGATTTTGATGTTATTCTTGGCATGGACTAGCTTCACAGTTGTTATGCTTGTTTGGACTGTCGTAGTAGAGTGGTGAGATTTTGTTTCCCTGATGAAGAGGAGCTAGTCTGGGAGGGGTACAACTCGAGTCGTCCTAACCTCTTGATTTCGAACCTTAAGGCCAATAAAATGATGTCCAAGGGGTTATTGTGTCATCTTGTGAGTGTTAATGATTTAGATCATGACATTACTTCCATAGACTTAGTGCCTGTAGTGAATAAGTTCCTAGATGTATTTCCTGATGATTTGCTTGGAGTCCCTCCCCCTCGAGAGATTGATTTTGGTATCGACTTAGAACCCGATACTAAACCAATTTCAATTCCTCCTTACAGAATGGCTCCACCTGAACTCAAAGAGTTGAAGCTGCAGTTAAAAGATCTCACTGATAAGGGTTTCATTCAGCCTAGCATATCTCCTTGGGGCGATCCAGTGTTGTTTGTGAAAAAGAAAGATGAAACCCTTAGAATGTGTATCGATTATCGGTAGATCAACAAAGTCACTATAAAGAATAAGTATCCACTTCCCAGAATAGATGATTTGTTCGATCATCTCCAAGGCTCTAGTTTCTTCTCTAAGATTGATCTTCGTTCAGGGTATCATCAGCTTAGGGTTAGGTATGGAGATATCCCAAAGACAACCTTTCATACCCGTTATGGTTATTATGAGTTCTTAGTCATGTCATTTGGTCTTACGAATACACCTGCTGCATTTATGGACCTCATGAACCGAGTCTTCCATGAACCTTGATTCTTTCGTCATAGTATTCATTGACGACATCCTCATCTACTCTAGGACCAAGAAAGAGCATGAACAACATTTGAGACTAACCTTGCAGGTACTTAGACAACATCAGCTGTACGCCAAATTTAGCAAGTGTGAATTTTGGCTTAGATCAGTGACCTTCCTGGGTCATGTTGTGTTCGATCAGGGTGTGGAGGTGGATCCCAGAAAGACTGAGGCTGTGAAGAACTGGCCAAAGCCTCTTACTCCCACTGACATCCGTAGCTTTTTGGGATTGGCTGGTTACTACCGCAGGTTTGTGGAGGGATTTTCTTCCATTGCTGCCCCAATAACAGCTTTGACTAAGAAGAAAGCCAAGTTTGAATGGACGGAGACTTGTGAGAGGAGTTTCCAAGAGCTCAAGGACAGACTCACTTCAGCCCCGGTGCTTACTTTGCCTAAGTGTGGTGAGAATTACAGTGTTTACTGTGATGTATCTAGGGTTGGTTTGGGTTGTGTTCTTATGCAGGTTGGTAAGGTGATAGCCTACGCGTCTAGACAACTCAATATTCATGAGAAGAATTATCCCACTCATGACCTGGAGTTGGCAGCTGTGGTGTTTGCACTGAAGCTGTGGAGGCACTACTTGTATGGAGTGCATGTGGATGTATTCACAGACCACATGAGTCTTCAGTACATGTTCACACAGAGGGAGTTGAATCTACGTCAGCAGAGATGGTTGGATCTGTTGAAGGATTATGACATGAATGTTTACTACCATCCAGGTAAGGCTAACGTTGTAGCTGATGCTTTGAGCAGGATGAGCATGGGCAGTACAACCCACATTTAGGATGAGAAGAAGGAGTTGGTGAAAGATGTGGCCAGACTGGCCAGACTGGGTGTGCGATTGGTTGACTCTACTAGTAGGGGTGTTTCAATTCATCCTAGTTCTGAATCATCCTTGGTAGTTGAAGTAAAGAAGGGTCAGCATCTAGATCCTGTGTTGATGGAGCTGAAGGACTCAGTGTTGATAAGGATGAATGAGTCTTTCACTTTGGGAGGTGATGGCATACTTAGGTATCAGGACAGGCTGTGTGTACCAGATGTGGATGATTTTCGGACCAGGATTGTTGTAGAGGCCCATGGTTCCAGATATTCCATACATCCAGGTTCCACCAAGATGTATCATGATCTTAAGCAGATTTATTGGTGGGATGGCATGAAGAAGGACATTAAAGAATATGTGGCCAAATGTCCTAATTATCAGCAGGTTAAGGCAGAACATCTTAAGCCTGGCGGTCTGACTCAGATTATTGAGGTTCCGACTTGGAAGTGGGAGGCCATTAATATGGACTTCGTGGTTGTTCTTCCGAGGACTAGGAGGCAGCATGACTCCATATGGGTTATTGTGGACAGATTGACTAAGTCTGCCCACTTTATCCCTGTGAAGTCTACTTACAGAGCTGAGGATTATGCGAGACTCTATATTGATGAGATTGTGAGATGGCATGGGATTCCTTTGTCTATCATTTCATATAGAGGAGCTCAGTTTACTTCACATTTCTGGAGATCTTTCCAGAAGATCTTGGGCACGCAGGTAAAACTTAGTAATGCCTTTCATCCTCAGACAGATGGGCAGGCAGAGCGCACCATTCAGTCATTGGAGGCCATGTTGAGAGCGTGTGTGATTGACTTTAGAGGTAGCTGGGATGACCATCTGCCTTTGATAGAGTTCTCGTATAATAATAGCTATCACTCCAGCATTGGATGGCACCGTTTGAGACACTGTATGGTAGGAGGTGTAGATCTCTAGTTGGGTGGTTCGAGGTTGGAGAGTCATCCATTTTGGATCCGGAGATCATTCGTGAGGCCTTAGAGAAGGTCAGAGTGATTAGGGACAGGTTGGCTACTGCTTACAGCCGGCAGAAGTCATATGCAGATAATAGAAAATGGCCCTAAGAGTTTGATGTTGGTGACCAGGTCTATCTAAAGATATCACCTATGAAGGGGGTGATGAGGTTTGGCAGGAAGGGGAAGTTGAGTACGAGGTATGTTGGGCCATATGAGATCCTACAACGTGTGGGTGAGGTGGCCTATGAGTTGGCATTGCCTGCGGAGCTAGCTTCTGTCCATCCAGTCTTTCATGTATCCATGTTAAAGAAGTGCCTAGGTAATCCAGCATCGATTCTACCTGTGGAAGGTTTGGGGGTCGAGGAAGACTTGTCCTATGAGGAGGTATCTGTTGAGATCTTAGACAGACAGATCAAGCGGCTGAGGAACAAGGAGATTGCCACAGTGAAGGTATTGTGGAGAAATCATCTTGTTGAGGGTGCTACATGGGAGGCTGAGGCCGACATGAGATCCCGCTACCCTCATCTTTTCAACTCTTGAGGTTAGACTTCTTACTCTTAAGTCTAAGTTTCCTTATCTCTCCATATTTTGTTGCTATTGCTTGACTGTGCATAGTGATTATGTTATGATCTGACTGGCATTACGCTATATAGTGGTAGTGTTATTCGGGGACGAATGTTCCTAAGGGGGGATAATGTAACAACCCTAAAAATGAATAAGATAAGAAATGCTTAAGGTGTCAAGAGTGCTTGCGATTTGACCAAGGTTCACACAGATTGATGCGCGTAGAACCAAACCTCAGAACCCTTACTACGGCCAAGCCAACTAACTTAGGGAGTTAGTTGAGCCTGGAAAGGTTGGAACCAACCATGTAAGGCTCTCAAAAATGAAGATTTAATCGAAGGAGTCTTTACCGGACTTGAAAAGAAGAAATCTTAAGTTTTTGGGGTCCAGGGGTAAAAAGGTCTTTTCCAGGCCAAGAGTAATATCGTAATTACCTTAAGGAATTAATTAATTAATTAGTTAATTTAATTAAAGAACCGGTTAGGGTCGGTTCGACCCGAAATGATATTTTCGCGGTGGTCACTCCACCCGGGTTCGATCCCCAACGGAAGCAACGAATTAATGATTTAATTGTTGATTAAAATCTGATTTTCATAAGGGCAAAGTGGTCCTTTCATGTATAATTAATTAAATCAGATTTTCTTTGTTAAGGAGAGTCCTAAATTGACTAAGTCCTTACCTAAGCCTAAACCACTTCTCATGTTTCACTCTCTCATGCCTATCACATTCTCACATTCAAACTCTCTTGTTTTCTCTCTGCCTAAACAACTACAAGAACAGAAATTATATCAAAGTTCTTCACACTTGAAGAACACACACAAAAATTTTAAGAAAACAATCTAACCAAAAACGTTAAGGCAAAGGGGAGATTTCCGTCGAGTGGTGTTGAAACTTTTGGTATTGGGCGTGATTTTGGAGAAAGTTTTGGGCAGCAAGTTCAACGTTTGAACATCAAATAAGGTATGGGTTTCTTCTCTCTTGGTCCCTTTCCCAAGAGACCCCTTAAGCTTCAGTTATTCAGTCCGAAAACTAGCGTTGTTTCCCCGTTGCATGTCCCTGTCACTAGCTCCCATTGAATCATAGGTTGGGTATGTTTGATGGTACAAAGTAAGGATGTAATGTGTTTTCGTGATGTTTATGTTTAAGTATGCATGCTCGGAATTATGTGAATATTGAATATGTTGTTCCAAATTATGTGAAAAAGTGATGTGTGTGTGCAACGTGTGGCAGTGAATGTAGTCACTGTTGGAGGTGTGAAATGGCATGTTTAATCTTTATATTTTATGTGCAAAAGTTGTACACAACGTGATGTTCATATGGGGTGTGAAGTTACTAATTTTGAGTGAGAAACTCTTGGCTAATGTAACTACTAAACTACACCTAATAATGCACTAAATGTTTCATGAAATGCCCTAAGAACTAATGTGAAAAGGTTGATGAAAAGAAGCTAAACATTATGCTCAAATTTCCAGCATGGTGTAAGTTTATTTTCGGTCAAAAACAAGGTAAAAAATCTGGGTTTTTAATGAATATAAAATAGGTGAGGTCACTAGGGATTGAACCCGAGACCTCACACTGGAAGAATGCTAAAAACGTAAAGGAGGAAATGGGGTTAAGGGGAATCGAACCCGAGTGACAATTGAAATTCGCAAAAAAGAAAAGAAAAAGGGGTTGGGGGTAATCGAAATCGGGCCTACTAGTTGAGGAAGAAGAGAACAAGAATTAAATAAATAAATGGGAGGCGTGGGAATCGAACCCACGACCTCCAGGCTGCGAATGAGAGAAGACAAAAATTAAAGAAAATAAAATGTGAGGCGTGGGAATCGAACCCACGACCTCAGGGCTAGAAATGAGAATGGCGGAAATAATTAAGAGAATAAAGTGAGGTTGTGGGGGCTCGATCCCACAACCTCACTGCCAAAACGCATAGCTTAGTGGATTGTAATTAAAAATAAAAATAGGAGGCTGTGGGGGTTCGAACCCACAACCTCACAGCCCCTAGCGAATTTAAAATTAAAATAATGAGGCTGTGGGGGTTCGAACCCACAACCTCCCAGTTCCCAGCGAAAATAAAGAGTGAAATATAAGAGGCTGTGGGGGTCTGATCCCATAACCTCTTGGTCTAGGCGAAATGGGACAATAAGAGTTTAAATGAAAAATAAAAGGGGTTGTGAGGGTTCGATCCCACAACCCTTCGGCCAAATTAAGAGAAAACCCAAGGAGAAAAATAAAGATAGAATGTTGATGTTGGGGTTCGATCTAGGGTCCCAATGTCATGAAGACTAAAATAAAATCAAGGTAAAATGTAAGTATTGTCCAAGTGGTTCGAACTTGGGTTCCCTTTCCCAAATTTCCGTATTGATACATAAGTCATACGTGAATTAAATGTTCAAGAATAATGCCACCTACTTAGATCGAAATAAAGATCTTGGCATATATACAAGATACATAAGTCTTGTACTACATAATCTTAGGAAGATATGAGTCACTTAACGAACTATGAATGAAGCCTCATGGCTTGTATGTATAGACCCATAAGTCTAGCATACGTTTAAAAATAAGTGAACCTAAGATGTATGTAATGAAATGAAATAACCCTAGAATGGGTTAAGTACGAGTGTAAAACACACTAAATGGCGAAGTGCATTGGCATACGATGAAATGATTATTATGTAACGAAATGACAAAACCCTAGAAGGGTTAAGTAAGAGTGTGAAACACACAAATGGCCAAGTATATTGGGATATGATGAAATGAACATTCACGTAAAATGGGGTGAGTAATTATGAAGAACAAATGTGCTAATGGTAATGAATGTGGTGACAACATGATATGAGGCTAATGTAAAAGATGAGAACAATCTCAAATGAGCCTAAGTAAATGTTACCAAAACGTACTCACCTATGAGAGTGTAAAGTTAATGAAGAGACCAGTCTCTATGAATACTCTAATGAAAGTATTGAGATTAACACACTTAATACTAATGATAAGATGAGAAATCATCTATTGAGCTATGATTTCCTCATACTAGAAGCCAACTTCCATGACGTATGAGTTGAATGTAATGGAACTTTATACTGAGCACCGATAGACTAGCTATGAGCGGTGATGCCTTCTTTCGGGAAGGGCGGAGGTTCACGTAACTCTCATGAGATGAGACTGTCTGGCTTGCTGGGTATGGGTCTCCTTATAGCTCCTGGTCTTCGAACCTATACTGCCAATATAGGGATCTGGCGGGGTTAAATACCCATGTACGCTAGCATGTTTTGGGTCACTTTGGCCGGTGATTCCATCTCTTTTCAGTGTGGGGGAGACACTGGATTTCATGATGCTCACATGATCTATGTCGGTTAAAGTTAAAGTTCCCAATGAATGAATGAGGCCAGCCTCAAATGATGCACATAATGAAATGAACGATACAAAGGTGTTAGGATAGGATAATCAAGAGATGAGCTAGACTCAAGTAATGACACTAGGTTATTCTTGATCATTGCACAGTAAACCCTATGAAAGTCTTAAAATACATCCTAGGTATAGCTGGTGTTCACACTATCCTATGAATGAAATGAAATGAAGTACGTATGAATGAATGAAGCAGACTCTGTGTTTGCTAATGAAGACTCCCTAGTTGAGGTCCCATATATTGAGCCCTCATTTTGGTTACCCTTAATGTCAAGTCCATGATTCCAAGGTCTCATGGTATATGAATGAATGTTATAAAAGATGTTATGTGATGTATGCTATATGATATGTGTTATGTGTAAGATGTTATGTGCTGTGTGCAATATGATAAGTATGATGATGCATGTTACTCTTATGGCATGACTTTCCTAATCCAAATTTGAAAATCTCACTGACTTTCCTAATCCAAATTTGGAAAGTTCACTAACTTTCCTAATCCCAATTTGGCAAGTCCACTGACTTGATTTTCCATAATCATGTTGTTAGGAAAGATCTATCCCTTCTCATGCATGTCCTTGGTGTGTGCTTGCATATACCCATACTTAGTACAAGTCTGTACTAACCCTATACAACTCAACAATTTTAGGTGCAGGCACAGGTGGACGCTAGAGCGTACAGGTTGACGTTGCAGCTATCTGGACGTGGAGCATTCATTCAGACTTGGTACGTCCTCATGCTTTCGAGAATGTCTACCGTTACTATCTAGCTTATATATAGGCTTTAGCTAGTGGAGAATGTTCCACTAGTGTTTCTTTCCGTTTTTATTTCAGACACTGTATTGGTGCCATTTTGGCAATTATACATTTATTACAGTATTGCACTGTTTCTTTCATTTGATTATCCCTATATTAGATGGTTGATTTGTGAACGCCCATGATGTTAAGTTTAAAATGTTTAGCATGAAATAAGAAAACAAAAAGTTCAAATTTTCCGCTAAAATCAACCTAGATAAAGTAAGAATGACATAAGTAGGCTTGTCTGCGACCTCTGAGAGGTCAACGACATTGGTCTCGTCTGGGGTCTAGATTCCGGTCGTGACACTGGCCAGACTGGGTGTGCTATTGGTTGACTCTACTAGTGGGGGTGTTTTAGTTCATCCTAGTTCTGAATCATCCTTGGTAGTTGAAGTCAAACAGGGTCAGCATCTTGATTCTGTGTTGATGGATCTGAAGGACTCATTGTTGATAAAGATGAATGAGTCTTTCGCTTTGGGAGGTGACGGCATACTTAGGTATCAGGACAGGCTGTGTGTACCAGATGTAGATGATTTGCAGACCAGGATTGTTGCAGAGGCCCATGGTTCCATATATTCCATACATACAGATTCCACCAAGATGTATCATGATCTTAAGCAGATCTATTGGTGGGATGACATGAAGAAGGACATTGCAGAATATGTGGCCAAGTGTCCTAATTGTCAGCAGGTTAAGGTAGAACATCTTAAGCCTGGCGGTCTTACTCAGATTATTGAGGTTCCGACTTGGAAGTGGGAGGCCATTAATATGGACTTCGTGGTTGGTCTTCCTAGGACTAGGAGACAACATGACTCCATATGGGTTATTGTGGACAGAATGACTAAGTCTGCCCACTTTATCCCAGTGAAGTCTACTTACATAGCCGAGGCTTATGCGAGACTCTACATTGATGAGATTGTGAGATGGCATTGGATTCGTTTGTCTATCATTTCATATAGAGGAGCTCAGTTTACTTCACATTTCTAGAGATCTTTCCAGAAGAGCTTGGGCACGCAGGTAAAGCTTAGTACTACCTTTCATCCTCAGACTAATGGGCAGGCAGAGCGCACCATTCAGACGTCGGAGGACATATTTAGAGCGTGTGTGATTGACTTCAGGGGTAGCTGGGATGACCATCTGCCTTTGATGGAGTTCTCGTATAATAATAGCTGTCACTCCAACATTGGGATGACACCGTTTGAGGCATTGTATGGTAGGAGGTGTAGATCTCCATTTGGGTGGTTTGAGGTTGGAGAGTCATCCATTTTGGGTCCAGAGATCATTCATGAGGCTTTAGAGAAGGTTAGGGTGATTAGGGACAGGTTGGCTACTGCTTACAGTCGGCAGAAGTCATATGCAGATAACAGAAAATGGCCCTTAGAGTTTGATGTTGGTGACCAGATCTATTTGAAGATATCACCTATGAAGGGGGTGATGAGGTTTGACAGGAAGGGGAAGTTGAGTCCGAGGTATGTTAGGCCATATGAGATCCTACAGCGTGTGGGTGAGGTGGCCTATGAGTTGGCATTGCCTGCGGAGCTAGCTTCTGTCCATCCAGTCTTTCATGTATCCATGTTAAAGAAGTTCCTAGGTGATCCAGCATCGATTCTACCTGTGAAGGGTTTGGAGGTTGATGAAGACTTTTCCTATGAGGAGGTGCCTGCTAAGATCTTAGACAGACAAGTCAAGCGGCTGAGGAACAAGGAGATTGCCACAGTGAAGGTATTGTGGAGGAATCGTCTTGTTGAGGGTGCTACGTGGGAGGCCGAGGACGATATGAGATCCCGCTACCCTCATCTTTTCAACTGTTGAGGTTAGACTTATTACTCTTAAGTCTAAGTTTTCTTATCTCTCCATTCTTTGTTGCTATTATTTGATTGTGTATAGTAACTATGTTATGATCTGACTGGAACTACACTAGATAATTAGTAGTGTCATTCGGGGACGAATGTTCCTAAGGGGGGGATAATGTAACAACCCTAAAAATGGAGATGATAAGTAATGCTTAATGTGTCTAGAATGCCTACAATTAGACCGGGTTCACACGGATTGATGCGCGTAGAACCAGACCTCGGAATCCTTGTTACAGCCAAGCCAACTAACTTGGGGAGTTATTTGAGCTTGGAAAGGTTGGTTCCAACCATGTAGGGCTCTCGAATACGAAGATTTACTCGAATGAGTCTTTACCAGACTTAAAAAGGGAAAATCATAGTTTTGGAGGGTCTAGGGGTAAAATGGTCTTTTTCCAGGCTAAGGGTAGTATCGTAATTACCCTAAATATATAATTAATTATTTAATTAATAAGGTGGAGGGGCATTTTGGGGAGAGAGGGCCGAAAATGGGCTCTTGAAGTGAAGTCTCGCTCCACCCGGGTTCGAACCTAGGTGGAAGCAATGAATTAAAGTTGTTTTAATTTAAGTTGGTAAATTAATGTAATTAATTTATATTTATTATTTGTTAGCTGATTTGAAATAACAGGAAATCAGATTTTTAATAATTAAATAAAACCTTAATTGACTAAGTCCTAAACTAGACTCCTAAGCCTAATAAAACTCCCACTCTCTCACGTCTATCTCTCAACTCTCACGCTCAATCTCTCTTCTTCTTTTTTTTCACGAGTCTCTCTTCCAAATAACTTTCAAGAACAGAAAAAAATAAATCAAGTTCTTGACACTTGAAGAACTCACACGAAATCACAAGAAAACAAACGTTAATCACACGTTAGGCAAAGGGAGGTTGTCCGTCGAGTGGTGTTGACATTCAGGGGACTTGGACGTGATTTGGGTGAAGTTTTTGGGTAGCAAGTCTAGGGTTTAACGTCAAAAAGGTATGGGTCCTCTTCTCTATTGGTTCCTTTCCCAAGAGACCCCTTAAGGTTCAGAATATTCAGTCCGAAAACTAAGGTTGTTCCCCGTTGCATGTCCATGTCACTAGCTCCCAGTGATTCGTAGGTTGGGTATGATTGATGGTAGATTTAGGTATCTGTTGTATTTTCGTGATGAATATGTTTAAGTTTGTGTATTTGAAATCGTATGAATGACAACCTATGTGTTTTCAAAACTATGTGCATGTGTGTGCAAGAATGTGACTATGACTAGGGTCTCGGCTTGAGGATCCAAAATGTGTAACGTTATGTTTGTTATTTTACGTGCATAAACCTATGTAAATCGTGATGTTCATAAAAGATGAAATGTGGCTGATTTAAGTAACAATCTCTTGGCTAAACGAATCTATGAAAAATGCACCCCAAAACGTGTTAAATGGTCTACGAATTACTCTATGAGTTCAAGTGAAAATATTGATGAAAGTGAGCTGAAATGTGACCAAATTTCCAGCAACTTACAAGTTTAGTTTAGGATAAATGTAGATGAACAAATCTGGAAAATTAATTGAGTGAAAAATGAGGCGAGGTCACCAGGATTAGAACCCGCGACCTCACCCGTATGATGCCTTAAAATCGCAAAAGGGAAATGGGGGTCAAGGGGGTTCGATCTCGGGTGTGATGGCTGGAAGGTAAAGTACAAAAAAATTAATAAAATAAAATGTGAGGCGTGGGAATAGAACCCACGACCTCTAGGCAACGAATGAGAGTCAAAGAAAAATGAATGAAAAAGAAATGGGAGGCGTGGGAATCGAACCCACGACCTCTAGGCAGCGAATGAGAGTCAAAGAAAAATGAAACAAAAAGAAATGGGAGGCGTAGGAATCGAACCCACGACCTCCTAGGCAGATTGAAGGAGAAAATTTAAAAGAAATTAAAGAGAGGCTTAATGTACCGTGGTTTCACGATACTTTTAATGCTTTTTCCTTAAGTTTAGTGTGTGTCCAAAGCCTTTTTGTATTGATTTTTGATGTAGGTTTCTCTTTATTTACAGGAAATCTGTCCAAAGGAGAACGCGAAGGTTTTGAGAAGAAATTGCAGAAGTGACCACCTACGGAGCTCACGACGGTCCGTCGCGACTGTGACGGTCCGTAGGTGGCACTGTAGTGGGAAGAGAGTAGCTGCTGAAGGAAGATGGGGAAGTCTGACCAAGTGTGGGACTACGGAAGCTCACGACGGACCGTCATAACCACGATGGTCCATCCTGCTTGATTTGTCGTGATTGTCAGAGAGTAGTCCAAGTACCCAATTCCAAGAAGTTTCTAAGTATTGTGGAACGGAACCCCTCGACGGACCGTCGTGCATGCAACGGTCCGTCAGACCTATCCGTCGAGGGTAACAGAGTTGATGAAGGAAACAACAGAGATTAGAGTTTAAGTATGGAGCGACGGAGGCCACGACAGTCCGTCGTGGCACATGGGCCGTCGACTCAGACGCGTTTTGGACAGATTTTCCTTAATTAGATTCCTTCTTTTATTAGGTTTTATTTTATTATAAATAGTACGAAAAACCTCGTTTTTGGGGTAAGACTTTTGGATATTTTTTTAGTTCTCTTGTTTAAGTATTGAACTATTGATTTTGGTATTTGATCATATTTTTCCGGAATCGATTGTTAGTGTTTTTGTTAATTATTCAAGTGAATTTCAGGATTTTCTTCTTTCTCATTAAAGTAAGTGGATGAATTCTTATATTATTAATATGAATTGTGTGATTATGACCATGGGTAACTAAACTCCATAACTAGGGTTGTGGGAACCATGGGTAAATAACAAGGTAAAATCTAGCTAAAATAACAATTCTAGAATAGTGTCTTGCATGTATTGATAATTCTTTCGTTTAGAAGTCTTTTTAACGGATGGCCAACGTTAGAACTCGCCTTAATGATACTTGCCGGACCAAGGAGGTAGATAATAGGAAAAGAATTATCAACGTAGATTTAGTGTATACTATCTAATAGGCTAGTGTTGGTTGGTACAAAGTAACAACTTAGTCAAATATCGATTATGATGCTTAATATGAGGTAAAGATAAGGTTTAGTAAATCAACACATGTAGCCGGACCAAGGTGCGGAGTGACATTCTCTAGATGCCGGACCAAGGATTTAGAGATACCTAACTTATCACTTTACATGCAAGATATTAGGAAAGAATTGTTATAACTAGAATTACTGAGTTAGGATCCTGTGGGGAGGACTTAAGCCCTAGTTACTCTCATCACTTGATTAAAATCCAATACTTGAACCTGTTAGTTGATTACTTTAATTTAGTTAATTGCTTTTATTAAGCAAAACCCCCCTTTAGTTATTTGTTTTCGGAAAATAATTGACTAATAGAAGTACTAATAGAATAACGCTAAGTCTAAACCATGTTCCTCGTGGGATCGACCCAACCTCATTAGTTGGGTTCTTTACTTGATATGACCGCTTTACTTCTTATTTGAGAAGTAAATTTGAGCGTATCAAATTGTTGCACCGCTGTCGGGGAAAGTGGCTATTAGATTAACTTCAAATTTATTACTAAAGTTTAGTCAATATTTTCCCTAATTTTACTTTTTCTGTTGTTTTTGTCTCTTGCAGGTCTAACTTCCGTGTATGCCAATTACGCGGAGTAGGACAGAACCCTTGTTTCCATACGACCACGAATTAGAGCGTACACTACGTAATATGAATCAAAACTTGGGTATTAACGACGATGATCCCAACCAGGACATTCTAGCTCCAGTTGATGCTCATAGTCGGTTATTAGCTGAAAATCGTGGTGAAGATGAACAAAGGGGACAACACCCCGCTCCACGCCCTCAAGAGTACTATAGGGGTTATGATAACATCGCAGACTCTGATGGGCCAATTTTCTTGCCCCCTCTACCACACGGCCACACTTTTGTGGTAACCAGTAGTCTGATGCAAATGCTCGTTGCTAGAGGTTTGTTTTCAGGGCTACCTTCTGAGGATCCACATGCCCACATCGCTAAGGTAAGGGCAGTGTGCAAAAGTTGTGTAGGGAGGCCCGATTTGAATATGAATGTAATAGGGCTAAGAGTATTTCCTCTTTCACTGACGGGAGAGGCTGCTATCTGGTTTACTGAGCTCCCTTACAACTCAATCTTCACTTGAAATCAACTGAGGGATGCTTTCTTAGCACGTTACTACCCGGTCTCTAAGAAACTAAACCACAAAGACAGAGTGAACAACTTTGTAGAACTACCGGGAGAGTCAGTTAGTAGTTTTTGGGATAGGTTCACTTCATTCTTGAGAAGTGTCCCCAATCACCGCATTGATGATGAGCCACTAAAAGAATACTTCTATCGGGGACAGGATGATAATAATAAAGCGGTGTTGGATATGATAGCGGGTGGTTCTTATGGGGAGTGTCCTTATGCCGAGATTGCTAAAAAGTTAGAGAAAATCTCCCGAAATAATAAATCGTGGAGTACTAGGAAGTCAGATACTGGAAGAAACACCTTCGCAGTACAATCCTCACACAATCCAGCCACAGACGAGATTCGTGAAGAGATGGCTCAGATGAGAACTGAGCTTGGGTTGGTATTAAAACATGTCACTGGGGGTGAAGAAAAGGTAAATGTAGTGAACTAATTGTCTAAACCACCATCGCCAAATGATGAATATTATTATGAGGAGGATTTCTATGCGGTGAATGAGCAGACGGGGGGTTTCCGACCAAACGCCCAAGGCTCCAATCAGGAGAATCGGCACTAAGGTCAAGGAAACCAAGGTCGGAACTATGGTAATTATAACCGTGAGGGTCATTATATCCGAGATGGGAATTACAACCGTGACAACAACTTCAATCGGGGTAACTATGGTAACAAAAATAATAGGAGTGGGCACTATGTTCCTCCTCAAAATTGTGAAGTTGCTCCTAGGGATGGTGGAGGTAGTATGACGCGAGTTGAGGATATGTTGCATAAAATGATAAGGAGGTTCGATGCTAGTGATGAACACACTAAAGAGTTAAGGAGTGACATAGCGAGTATTGGGCAGAAAGTTGATACACATGCAATCTCGATTAAGCAGCTTGAGTTGCAAATGGCCCAATTATCTGCAACTGTGAACACACGGCAACCGGGAACTCTCCCTAGCAACACTGTCCAAAATCTGAAAAATGATGGACACTGTATGTCAATCACTACTCGGGGTGGTAAGCAGACCATTGACCCACCTATACCGTCTGATGTAGAAAAGGTGATAAGAGATGATGATAAGGTGGTGGAGGTTAGTGGTGAGTTAGAAGATAAAACGGGAAAAGATGTTGAAGTACCCAAAAAGGTGACTCCCATGCCTAGACCACCACCTCCCTTCCCACAAAGACTAGTAAGAAAAACCGAGGATGGTAAATACCAGCGTTTTATAACGATGTTGAAAAAGCTTTCCATTAATGTGCGTTTGGTAGAAGCTCTGGAACAAATGCCCGGTTATGACAAGTTCATGAAAGATATGGTTACGAAGAAAAGATCGGTCACTTTTGAGGAAGATGATAGAATGCAGCATTGTAGTGCTATTGCTACAAGATCTCTAGTGCAAAAGAAAGAAGATCCGGGTGCTTTCACTATTCCTTGTACAATCGGGTTATTACATTTTGCGAAAGCATTATGTGATCTTGGGGCAAGCATAAATCTCATGCCCCTCTCGATTTACAAGAAGTTGGGTTTGGGTGATCCAAAGCCCACTGCGATGCGGCTACTGATGGCCGATCGAACAGTAAAAAGGCCTATTGGGATACTCCACGTTGTGCTAGTAAAAGTGGAGTCGTTCATATTTCCGGCTGATTTTGTTATTCTTGATTGTGAGGTCGATTTTGAGGTTCCTATTATTCTTGGTAGTCCATTCCTTGCTACGGGTAGAGCTTTGGTTGATATAGAAAAAGGGTAGATGAAATTTCGGTTGAACAATAAAGAAGTGACCTTCAACATTTGTAGGTCCATGAGGCAGAGTGGTGAGCTCCAATCGGTGTCTGCCATATCTTACAAAGTTGAAAAGTCATCTGAGGTATAAATTGAAGAACGTCTGGGTATTGAAGCACTAGCGGCAATGATCATGAATTTTGATAGCGATTGCATTGAAGAGTATGGGTCATTGGTCGCGGCACTTGATCGAGGTGATGTTCGGTTTAAACCAAAGAAATATGAGTTAGATATGAAGAATCGCGAGTCTCCACCCGCGAAACCATCTATAGAGGAGGCTCTAAAATTAGAACTAAAAGCTCTACCACCTCATCTGAGGTATGAATTCTTAGGAAATGGTTACACTTTGCCGGTGATCATTGCATCAGATCTGAATGTACAACAAGTTGATAGTTTGGTGAAAGTGTTAAAAAGGTTCAAAAGAGCTACTGGGTGGACTATTGCAGATATTATTGGGATTCCTCCCGATATTTGTTCTCATAAAATCCAACTCATGCCCGACCATAAGCCAAGTATTGAGCATCAGAGACACTTAAATCCACCTATGCAAGAGGTAGTGAAGAAGGAAATTATTAAGTGGTTGGATGCCGGAGTAATATATCCGATCGCTGATAGTAGTTGGGTATGCCCTGTTCAGTGTTTACCTAAGAAAAGGGGAATGATTGTGGTCCCCAATCAAAAAAATGAACTTGTTCCAATGAGACTGGTGACTGGATGGAGGGTGTGTATGGACTACCAAAAATTAAATGCATGGACCGAAAAAGAACATTTTCCTAATCCCTTCATGGATTAGATGTTGGATAGACTTGCTGAAAAAGGGTGGTACTGTTTTCTTTATGGTTATTCGGGGTACAATCAGATTTTTATTGCACCGGAAGATCAAGAGAAAACCACCTTCACTTGACCATATGGGACCTTCACGTTCAAGAGAATGCCGTTTGGGTTGTGCAATGCACCCGCCACATTTCAGAGATATATGATGTGGATATTCTCCGATATGGTGGAGGACACTATTGAAGTGTTTATGGATGATTTTTCTATGGTTGGTGACTCCTTTGAGCGGTGTTTGAGTAATTTATCTGAGGTTCTTAAGAGGTGTGAAGACTGCAATTTAGTACTAAATCGGAAAAAATGCCACTTCATGGTGAAAGAGGGTATTGTATTGGGTCATCCCATTTTGAGAAGGGTATCAAGGTTGATCGATGTAAAGTTGAGGTAATAGAGAGACTTCCCCCACCTATCTCTGTAAAAGGTGTGAGAAGCTTTCTTGGGCATGCAGGTTTTTACCGGAGGTTCATCAAGTATTTTTCAAAAATTGCGCATCCTTTGTGCAAGGTGCTTGAGAAAGAGTGTAAATTTTATTTTGATGAATCCTGTCTTAAGGCATTCGGCGAGTCAAAAGAAAAGTTGGTGTCTGCACCTATCATTATTTCTCCGGATTGGAGCAGTCCATTTGAGGTGATGTGCGATGCTAGTGGGGTTGCTCTTGGTGTGGTATTGGGACAAAAAAGGGACAAAATCCTTCATCCCATTTACTATGCTAGTAAAGCCCTCAATGAAGCCCAAAAGAACTACACAGTGACTGAGCAAGAACTCCTTGCAGTAGTCTTTGCTTTTGAGAAATTTCGCTCCTATTTGCTAGGCAATAGAGTTATAGTGCATACTAATCATTATGCTTTGCGATACTTGATGGCAAAGAAGGATGCGAAACCGAGGTTGATTCATTGGGTATTACTATTGCAAGAATTTGACTTTGAGGTGAGAGATAGAAAAGGGACCGAGAATCAAGTTGCTGATCACTTGTCCCGTTTAGAAGATGAAGCAATGAGAGAGTAGGGGGATAAGACTGATATTGATGATACTTTCCCCGATGAGCATGTATTGGCCGCCTCTCAAGACTTGATTCCGTGGTTTGCAGATTTTGCAAATTATCTGGCTAGCGATATTGATCCACCGGACTTGTCCTTTCATCAAAGGAAAAAGTTCATGTACGAGGTGAAGAAGTTCTTTTGGGATGAACCATACTTATATAGGAGTTGTACCGATGGGCTTATTCGGCGTTGTGTGCCAGAAGTTGAGATATTGAGTCTTTTGGAGGCATGCCATTCTTCACCCGTAGGTGGACATCATAGTGATATCCGGACTGCTCACAAGATCTTACAATGTGGCTACTATTGGCCAACTTGTCACGACTGGAATCTAGACCCCAGACGAGACCGGCGTCGTTGACCTCTCAGAGGTCGCAGACAAGCCTACTTACGTCATTCTTACTTCATCTAGGTTAATTTTACAGGAAAATTTGAAACTTTTTATTTCTTAACATACTAATTGTTCACCATCAACCATCTAACATTAAGAGATAAGCAACTGAAAGAAATAGTTTAATTCTTATTAAGTGTATAATTGCCAAAATGGCACCAATACATAGTCTGAATAAAAATAGGAAGGAAACACTAGTGGAACATGCTCCACTAGCTCAACTCTAAAACTAAGCTAGAATATAAAACAGTAGCATCCTCGAAAGCATGAGGACCTACCAAAACCAGATGAATGCTGGACGTCCGGATAACTGCAGCGATGATCCTGTAGCTCTATCGTCCACCTGTGCCTGCACCTAAAATAGTAGAGTTTGTATAGGGTTAGTACACACTTGTACTAAGTATGGGTATATGCAAGCACACACCATGGACATGCATGAGAAAGAATAGCTCTTTCCTATTAACATGATTTTTGGAAGTCAAGTTAGTGGACTTGCCAAATTGAGATTAGAAAAGTTTCCAAATTTGGATTAGGAAAGTCAATGAGCTTTCCAAATTTGGATTAGGAAAGTCAGTGGGCTTTCCAGATTTGGAATAGGAAAGTTATGCCATGAGAATAACATACATCATCATACTTAACATTCTGCACACAACACACAACAGCGTACGCATAACACATATTATAATTCATGTAACACATAACATTGTTCATTTCGTTAATTCGTATGCCATGAGACCTTGGAATCATGGACTTAACATTAAGACTTCCCAGAAATGAGGGCTCAACAGATGGGACCTCAACTAGGGAGTCTTCATTAGCAAACGCAGAGTCTGCTTCGTTCATTCATACGTACTCCATTTCATTTCATTCGTGGGCCAGTGTAAACACCATCTATACCTAGGATGTAGTTTAAGACTTTCATTGGGTTAGTTGTGCAATGACTAAGAATGACCTAATGTCATTACTTGAATCTAACTCACCTTTTGATTATCCTACCCTAACACCTTCGGTATCATTCATTTCATTATGTGCATCATTTGAGGTTGACCTCATTCATTCATTGGGAACTTTAACTTTAGCAAACATAGATCATGTGAGCATCATGAAATCCAATGTCTCCCCCACACCGAAAAGAAGTAGAATCACTGGCCAAAGTGACCCAAAAACATGCTAGCGTACATGGGAATTTAACCCCGCCAGATCCCTATATTGGCTGTATAGGTTCGAAGACTAGGAGATATAAGGAGACTCATACACGGCAAGCCGGACAGTCTCATCTCATGAGAGTTACGTGAACCTCCGCCCTTCTCGAAAGAAGGCATCACCGCTCATAGCTAGTATATCGGTGCTTAGTATAAAGTTCCATTACATTCATCTCATACGTCATGGAAGTTGTCTTCTAGTATGAGGACATCATAGCTCATTAGATGATTTCTCATCTCATCATTTGTATTGAGTGTATTAAGCTCAATACTCTCATTAGAGTGTTTATAGAGACTGGTCTCTTCATTATCTTACACTCTCATAGGTGAGTACATATTGGTAACATTTACTTAGGCTCTTTTGAGATTGCTCTCATCATTTACATTAGCCTCATATCATGTTGTCACCACATTCATCATCATTAGCACCTTTGCTTTTCATAGTTATTCACCTCTTATTACGTAAATGTTCATTTCATCATATGCCAATGCACTTGGCCATTTGGTGTGTTTCACACCCTTACTTAACCCTTCTAGGGTTTCATTTTTTCATTGCATACATCTTAGGATCACTTACTTTTAAACGTATGTTATACTTATGTGTCCATACATACAAGCCATGAGGCTTCATTCATATATCGTCTAAGTGATTCATATCTTCCTAAGATTATGTGATACAATACTTATGCATCTTATATGTATGCCAAGATCTCGATTTTGATCTAAGTAGGTGGCATTATTCTTGAACATTTAATTCACGTATGACTTATGTATCAATACGGAATTTGGGCAAGGGAACCCTATTTCGAATCCCTTGGACAACACTTAATTTTATTTTAAACTTGATAATTGCATTTTTCATATTTGGGAGACCCTAGTTCGATTCCCATCAACCCCATAACATTTCCTTTCTTTTTCTCCTCTCCTTTTCCGTTTAAGTCAAGGAGGTTGTGGGTTCAATCCCCCACAAGCTCATTATTTTTATTTTAATTTATCTCTTAACTTTCTCACCTATCCAAGAGGTTGTGGGTTCAATCCCCACTCTCCACATTTATTTTCTCCTAACTCTCTCATCCATTCAAGAGGTTGTGGGTTCAATCCCCACTCTCCACATTTATTTTTCTCCTTTATTTTTCTCCTAACTCTCTCATCCATTCAAGAGATTGTGGGTTCAATCCCCACTCTCCACATTTATTTTTCTCCTTTATTTTTCTCCTAACTCTCTCATCCATTCAAGAGGTTGTGGGTTCAATCCCCACTCTCCACATTTATTTTTCTCCTTTATTTTTCTCCTAACTCTCTCATCCATTCAAGAGGTTGTGGGTTCAATCCCCACTCTCCACATTTATTTTTCTCCTTTATTTTTCTCCTAACTCTCTCATCCATTCAAGAGGTTGTGGGTTCAATCCCCACTCTCCACATTTATTTTTCTCCTAACTCTCTCATCCAGTCAAAAGGTTGGGGGTTCAATCCCCACTCACCACATCTATTTTTCCTTGCATTTTTCTCACGAAATTTTTATGAAATTTTCGTTTAGTGAGGTCATGGGTTGAATCCCCAATGACCTCAAATTTTAAAAATTTTTTAAACGAAGCTCATTTTTCTTAAAAATTGTCCGAGAATACAATTTCAAGCTGGCTAGAAATTTAGTCTCTTCCAATCCATTTTTGTGTTAATCTTTTATTGATTTTTTTGTAGATTTCATGTAATGATGTCTTGGATTCAATCCTTACTGATTTCACTTATTTTACATTCATTTTTCATTGCATTTTGTACCACTTTGTTTGGCTGAACCCAACCTATCAAATGCTGGAAATTTGTTCACTATTTTCAGCTTCTTTTTATCATCATTCATACGTTAATTCATAAGGCATTTCGTGGATCATTTGGTGAATCTTTAAGTGTAATCTTTTTATGATTATATTCAGCCAAGAATTACCATTACATCCAGTAACATTACACCACTTTTACACCTCATGATTTACCCAAACATTCGCACATAAAATTCAACCATAAAAACATATCATTTTTCACATACTTTCGGTTGACATAACTTAACATGCTTACAATTCTAAACACATAATCATGAACACATTATCATGAACATCAATCTTCATACTTAAACTACCAGCAAGCATACCCAACCTACGATTCATTGGGAGCTAGTGACAGGGACATGCAACGGGAACAATCCTAGTTTTCGGATTAGAATTTACTAAATATTAAGGGGTCTCTTGGGAAAGGGACCAAGAGAGAAGAAAACCCATACCTTTTATGTAGTTGAAACCTTGACTTGCTGCCCAAAACTTTCTCAAAAAATCACGTTCAAATCCCCTCAACTTCAACACCAATTCGACGGAATAATCCTCCCTCTTGCGTAACATTTTTTATTAGTTGTGTGTTTGTAATTTTCGTTGTGAGTTCTTCAAGTGTGAAGAACTTTGGTTTACCAACTGATTTTGAAGTTATTTTGGCAGAGAAAAACGTGAGTGAAAGAATGGGAGAGTTTGAGCGTGAGAGTTGAGAGATAGACGTGAGAGAGAGGGAGTCATATTAGGCTTAGGAGTCTAGTTTAGGACTTAGTCAAATAAGGTTTAGTTAATTATTAAAAATCTGATTTTTATTTTTATTTTAAGTCAGCTAATGAATAATAATTATTAATTAATTACATTAATTCAATAGCTTAAATAAAAATCACATAAATTCATTGCTTCCACCTAGGTTCGTACCCGGGTGGAGCAATACTTAACTTCAAGAGTTCCATTTCGTCTCTCTCTCTCCAATTTGCCCCTCCACCTTATTAAATAATTAATTAAATATATATTTAGGGTAATTACTATATTACCCTTACCCTGGTAAAAGACCATTTTACCCCTAGACCCTCAAAACTTAAGATTTCCTCTCTTTATGTCCGGTAAAGACTCCTTCGAGTAAATCTTCGTATTTCAGAGCCCTACATGGTTGGTCCCAACCTTTCCAAGCTCAATTAACTCCCCAAGTTAGTTGGCTTGGTTTTATCAAGGGTTCTGAGGTCTGGTTCTACGTGCATCAATCCGTGTGAACCCTGGTCTAATCATAGGCATTCTTAACACACTAAGCATTTCT
The DNA here is from genome assembly GCA_016801875.1 of Solanum sitiens. Classification (NCBI taxonomy): domain Eukaryota; kingdom Viridiplantae; phylum Streptophyta; class Magnoliopsida; order Solanales; family Solanaceae; genus Solanum; species Solanum sitiens. The sequence goes on from JABWTJ010000155.1 coordinate 1,220,502, forward strand.
TATCTTATCCATTTTCAGGGTTGTTACATTATCCCCCCCTTAGGAACATTCGTCCCCGAATGACACTACTAACTATCTCGCGTAATGCCAGTCAGATCATAACGTAGTTACTATACACAATCAAGCAATAGCAACAAAGAATGGAGAGATAAGGAAACTTAGACTTAAGAGTAGGAAGTTTAACCTCAAGGGCTGAATAGATGAGGGTAGCGGGATCTCATGTCGGCCTTGGCCTCCCACGTAGCACCCTCAACAAGATGATTCCTCCACAATACCTTCACTGTGGCAATCTCCTTGTACACTATATCACCTCTTACATTTCCTCCCATTCGGACAATCCTTCATAATGTGACCCGGTTTGCCACAACTATAACATCATTAGGGTCCATCATACATTCTCCTCCATGCATTATGCCACACTTCCTATTAGGTGGCCTCTCCTGGGCTGTAAAGTCTTAAGAACTTCAGGGAGTAATCCCTGATTGATATCGAGCCCTGGTTAAGGTTGATGAATTCCTCAACCTTGGTCTCCTTCATTTATCTGGGAAAGAACTACTCTAGAGTATCCATCTTGAAAAGATTACAAGTAATAGGACCTCCTCCTAAGGCCTTGCTATCCTGTCACACCTTATACCAGGATTGAGCTACATCCTATAGCTGGTAGGATGTCAACTCAGACTTCTTCACATCAATCAAACCCAACAGCCTGAGCTTGTAAAGTGCTATCTTGGTCCATTTATACTAACGTTGTTCTTACTTCATCATCTGTCAACCCATCTGGGTTAACATGCATCTCTATTCCAGTAGCTGGATCCTGGGGGAAAATTTGGATTACCCCAGCAGCTGCTCCTCCAATATCTCCGCCTGCTTTTCTCCTTGTATTCATCTTTCGGAAACTTCAAGAGTTGATGTTAGACATGCTCATAACACCAAGAAAATCAGACATTAGGAAAAGCACGATAAGATCAGAAAAAGGGAAACTTTCCTACGCATCATGCAGTCTCTAATTCAGGATAGTGGTGCACTTCACTACCATGACTTAGAAACTACTCAATGTGGTTGATGTGAACTAAATATTCTCGGAATTTAACCAAGTGCTCTGATACCAACTTTGTCACGACTGGAATCTATACCCAGACGAGACCGGCGTCGTTGACCTCTCAGAGGTCGCAGACAAGCCTACTTACGTCATTCTTACTTGATCTAGGTTAATTTTAGAGGAAAATTTGAAACTTTTTGTTTCTTAACATACTAATTGTTCACCATCAACCATCTAACATTAAGAGATAAGCAACTGAAAGAAATAGTTCAATTCTTATTAAGTGTATAATTGCCAAAATGGCACCAATACATAGTCTGAATAAAAATAGGAAGGAAACGCTAGTGGAACATGCTCCGCTAGCTCAACTCTAAAACTAAGCTAGAATATAAAATAGTAGCATCCTCGAAAGCATGAGGACCTACCAAAACCAGATGAATGCTGGACGTTCGGATAACTGCAGCGATGATCCTGTAGCTTTGTTGTCGACCTGTGCCTGCACCTAAAATAGTAGAGTTTGTATAGGGTTAGTACACACTTGTACTAAGTATGGGTATATGCAAGCACACACCAAGGACATGCATGAGAAAGAATAGCTCTTTCCAAACAACATGATTTTTGGAAGTCAAGTTAGTGGACTTGCTAAATTGAGATTAGAAAAGTTTCCAAATTTGGATTAGGAAAGTCAATGAGCTTTCCAAATTTGGATTAGGAAAGTCAGTGGGCTTTCGAGATTTGGAATAGGAAAGTTATGCAATGAGAATAACATACATCATCATACTTAACATTCTCCACACAGCACACAACAGCGTACACATAACACATATTATAATTCATGTAACACATAACGTTGTTCATTTCGTTCATTCGTATGCCATGAGACCTTGGAATCATGGACTTAACATTAAGACTTCCCAGGAATAAGGGCTCAACAGATGGGACCTCAACTAGGGAGTCTTCATTAGCAAACGCAGAGTCTGCTTCGTTCATTCATACGTACTCTATTTCATTTCATTCGTGGGCCAGTGTAAACACCAACTATACCTAGGATGTAGTTTAAGACTTTCATTGGGTTAGTTGTGCAATGACCAAGAATGACCTAATGTCATTACTTGAATCTAACTCACCTTTTGATTATCCTACCCTAACGCCTTCGGTATCATTCATTTCATTATGTGCATCATTTGAGGTTGGCCTCATTCATTCATTGGGAACTTTAACTTTAACCGACATAGATCATGTGAGCATCATGAAATCCAGTGTCTCCCCTACACCGAAAAGAGGTGGAATCACCGGCCAAAGTGACCCAAAAACATGCTAGCGTACATGGGAATTTAACCCCGCCAGATCCTTATATTGGCTGTATAGGTTCGAAGACTAGGAGATATAAGGAGACCCATACCCGACAAGCCGGACAGTCTCATCTCATGAGAGTTACGTGAACCTCCGCCCTTCCCGAAAGAAGGCATCACCGCTCATATCTAGTCTATCGGTGCTTAGTATAAAGTTCCATTACATTCATCTCATACGTCATGGAAGTTGTCTTCTAGTATGAGGACATCATAGCTCATTAGATGATTTCTCATCTCGTCATTCGTATTGAGTGTATTAAGCTCAATACTCTCATTAGAGTGTTCATAGAGACTGGTCTCTTCATTATCTTACACTCTCATAGGTGAGTACATATTGGTAACATTTACTTAGGCTCTTTTGAGATTGCTCTCATAATTTACATTAGCCTCATATCATGTTGTCACCACATTCATCATCATTAGCACCTTTGCTTTTCATAGTTATTCACCTCTTATTACGTAAATGTTCATTTCATCATATGCCAATGCACTTGGCCATTTGGTGTGTTTCGCACCCTTACTTAACCCTTCTAGGGTTTCATTTTTTCATTGCATACATCTTAGGATCACTTACTTTTAAACGTATGTTATACTTATGTGTCCATACATACAAGCCATGAGGCTTCATTCATATATCGTCTAAGTGATTCATATCTTCCTAAGATTATGTGATACAATACTTATGCATCTTATATGTATGCCAAGATCTCGATTTTGATCTAAGTAGGTGGCATTATTCTTGAACATTTAATTCACGTATGACTTATGTATCAATACGGAATTTGGGCAAGGGAACCCTATTTCGAATCCCTTGGACAACACTTAATTTTATTTTAAACTTGATAATTGCATTTTTCAGATTTGGGAGACCCTAGTTCGATTCCCATCAACCCCATAACATTTCCTTTCTTTTTCTCCTCTCCTTTTCCGTTTAAGTCAAGGAGGTTGTGGGTTCAATCCCCCACAAGCTCATTATTTTTATTTTAATTTATCTCTTAACTTTCTCACCTATCCAAGAGGTTGTGGGTTCAATACCCACTCTCCACATTTATTTTCTCCTTTATTTTTCTCCTAACTCTCTCATCCATTCAAGAGGTTGTGGGTTCAATCCCCACTCTCCACATTTATTTTTCTCCTTTATTTTTCTCCTAACTCTCTCATCCATTCAAGAGATTGTGGGTTCAATCCACACTCTCCACATTTATTTTTCTCCTTTATTTTTCTCCTAACTCTCTCATCCATTCAAGAGGTTGGTGGTTCAATCCCCACTCTCCACATTTATTTTTCTCCTTTATTTTTCTCCTAACTCTCTCATCCATTCAAGAGGTTGTGGGTTCAATCCCCACTCTCCACATTTATTTTTCTCCTAAATCTCTCATCCATTCAAGAGGTTGTGGGTTCAATCCCCACTCTCCACATTTATTTTTCTCCTAACTCTCTCATCCATTCAAAAGGTTGGAGGTTCAATCCCCACTCACCACATCTATTTTTCCTTGCATTTTTCTCACGAAATTTTTATGAAATTTTCATTTAGTGAGGTCATGGGTTCAATCCCCAATGACCTCACATTTTAAAATTTTTTTAAACGAAGCTCATTTTCTTAAAAATTGTCCGAGAATACAATTTCCAGCAGGCTGGAAATTTTGCCTCTTCCAATCCATTTTTGTCTTAATCTTTTGTTGATTTTTTTGTAGCTTTCATGTAATGATGTCTTGGATTCAATCCTTACTGATTTCATTTATTTTACATTCATTTTTCATTGCATTTTGTACCACTTTGTTTGGCTGAACCCAACCTATCAAATGCTGGAAATTTGTTCACTATTTTCAGCTTCTTTTTATCATCATTCATACGTTAATTCATAAGGCATTTCGTGGATCATTTGGTGTATCCTTAAGTGTAATCTTTTTATGAATATATTCAGCCAAGAATTACCATTACATCCAGCAACATTACACCACTTTTACACCTCACGATTTACACAAACATTCGCACATAAAATTCAACCATAAGAACATATCATTTTTCACATACTTTCGGTTGACATAACTTAACATGCTTACAATTCTAACACATAATCATGAACACATTATCATGAACATAAATCTTCATACTTAAACTACCAGCAAACATACCCAACCTACGATTCATTGGGAGCTAGTGACAGGGACATGCAACGGGAACAATCCTAGTTTTCGGATTAGAATTTACTAAATCTTAAGGGGTCTCTTGGGAAAGGGACCAAGAGAGAAGAAAACCCATACCTTTTATGTAGTTCAAACCGTTACTTGCTGGCCAAAACTTTCTCAAAAAATCACGTTCAAATCCCCTCAACTTCAACACCAATTCGACGGAATAATCCTCCCTCTTGCGTAACGTTTTTTATTAGTTGTGTGTTTGTAATTTTCGTTGTGAGTTCTTCAAGTGTGAAGAACTTTGGTTTACCAACTGATTTTGAAGTTATTTTGGCAGAGAAAAACGTGAGTGAAAGAATGGGAGAGTTTGAGCGTGAGAGTTGAGAGATAGACGTGAGAGAGAGAGAGTCATATTAGGCTTAGGAGTCTAGTTTAGGACTTGGTCAAATAAGGTTTAGTTAATTATTAAAAATCTGATTTTTATTTTTATTTAAATCAGCTAATGAATAATAATTATTAATTAATTACATTAATTCAATAGCTTAAATAAAAATCACATAAATTCATTGCTTCCACCTAGGTTCGAACCCGGGTGGAGCAATACTTAACTTCAAGAGCTCCATTTCGTCTCTCTCTCTCTCCAATTTGCCCCTCCACCTTATTAAATAATTAATTAAATATATATTTAGGGTAATTACTATATTACCCTTAGCCTGGTAAAAGACCATTTTACCCCTAGACCCTCAAAACTTAAGATTTCCTCTCTTTAAGTCCGGTAAAGACTCCTTCGAGTAAATTTCGTATTCGAGAGCCCTACATGGTTGGTCCCAACCTTTCAAAGCTCAATTAACTCCCCAAGTTAGTTGTCTTGGTTTTATCAAGGGTTCTGAGGTCTGGTTCTACGCGCATCAATCCGTGTGAACCCTGGTCTAATCATAGGCATTCTTGATACACTAAGAATTTCTTATCTTATCCATTTTCAGGGTTGTTACACAACTATTCATCAAGATGCTCATTAGTTTGCCAAAGCATGTGATAGATGCCAAAGAGATGGCGGCATTTCAAGAAAGCAAGAGCTCCCTTTAAATCCCATTCTTGTGATTGAGTTATTTGATGTGTGGGGTGTTGACTTTATGGGCCCTTTTGTGAGTTCTCATGGGATGAAGTACATTCTAGTAGGGGTTGATTATGTGTCTAAATGGGTGGAAGCTATCGCACTCGCAAATAATAAAGGGAAGAGTGTCACCGCATTCTTGAAAAAGAATATATTTTCTCGATTTGGTACCCCAAGGGCGATTATTAGTGATGGGGGATCCCACTTTTGCAACAAATTGTTTAAGGGATTATTTGAGAAATATGGTGTTCGCCATAATGTGGCCACTCCTTACCATCCTCAAACTAGTGGGCAAGTTGAGGTGTCAAATAGGGAGATCAAGCAGATTTTGTCAAAAACGGTGAACGCTAGTAGAACAGATTGGTCAAGGAGGCTTGATGATGCTCTTTGGGCCTACCGGACAGCATACAAGACTCCCATAGGTATGTCCCCATACCAACTTGTATATGGGAAAGCTTGTCACCTACCGGTTAAATTAGAGCATAAAGCCATGTGGGCGATGAAGAAGTTGAAAATGGATTGGAATGAAGCTGCAGAACAGAGGTTAAATGGGTTCAATGAGCTCGATGAATTTCGCCTAAAAGCTTATGAAAGTTCAGCCCTCTACAAAGAAAAGATGAAGAAGTACCATGACCAAAAGATTGAGAAACGCGATTTTATGGTTGGGGATTTGGTGCTTTTATTCAATTCTAGGTTGCGCTTGTTTCCGGGCAAACTCAAGTCCAAATGGACTGGCCCTTATGTGATCACCCAACTATTCCCTCACGGAGCGGTTGAGTTGGAAAACAAAGAGGGAGTGCAGTTTAAGGTGAACGGACAACGAATCAAAATATATCTGGGGTATACTGAAACGGCGAATGAAGTGATCGAGGCATACCATCTTGATGAAGTCTGAGTAATCAAGTGTCCTCTGTCGTGCCGCGATGTTAAATCAAGCGCTGGTTGGGAGGCAACCCAATATGTATCCTCTAAGACAACTATAGTTTTTTTTTATTATGACTTTCTAGTAATAGTTGCATTTTCTTTGTTTTTTGTTTTGTTAGAAGTGTTGGCTAGAGCGTAGTTTAGGGTACGTGTCTAATAAGTGTCCAGATAAATAGAAAAAAAATAGCTTAATGGGTGTTCAATTTGCAGGTAGCACATTACCACAAAAATCTGCAGAAAATTGGTCTGCAACACTCATTCACGGATCCATCGACGGACCGTCACGCATGCGACGGACTATCGCAGGAATCTGTCATGCCCAGGTAAGTTTTTCTATTTCTTTTAAATTAGGGCACCCATGACGGAACCCACAACGGACCATCATAGCTGTGATGGACCGTCGACGGGACTCGTCGTATCAATACCCGTCAACCCGACACGACCCGATAGGCAAATATTAAAAGGTTTTAAACCTTTTAACTTCCCACCTCTTCATTTCAACCGTTTTTTCCCTCATTTCTCCCATTTCCTCTCTTTTCAACTCCCTACCACTCTCATTCTCTTCCCAACCTCCTAATTCACCATCCCTTCCCAAATTCCCCTAATCTTCCCTCTCCCAATCTCCTTGTTTCTTCAAGTAATCTGCCGGTCGGAGTCTACTATTCTTCTGCTGATCTTCAGAGTTGTGTGCCTCACCCTGTTTTCATTTTCTCCAAGTCTCAGGTATGTGGTTCTAATCTCTAACCCATCTACATTTCATTTTTGTTTTCACATACTACAGGCCTATTTCTGAATGTTGGATTTTCTAATTTTGACCCCTATTGTATGCTAAGAACTCATCCCGTTCATCCTACATGCCTTAAGACCCGTCATATAAGTAAAAATGATGTGGGTATTGGGTTAACTAAATCAAAAAGGGTGGAATATGTTTCTGAAACTTGTTCTGACCTAGGTTGATAGTCCTCCAAATTGGCATGCTAAAACTCGAGAAATTAGTGCCTTAGAATTACAAGTTTGTTGGGTATTTGGGTTAGAAAGTGTGGGTTGATACGTAGTCTTTCGATTGAAATTTTAGGGGACGATTGAGGCATCCTCAGTTCTGTCACTGAAGGACAGAACGAGACCTCGTCTACGGACCGTCGTGACCACGAAGGACCGTCATGGGGTCCGTCCCACCAATCCCCGATTTATTTTCTCCAAGTGTCCACTAACGGACATTCACATACCAGGGATGCTTCCGGTACTGAGGAAGTGTCACGTTCAGAAGAAGTCTCCAGGTCTGAGGAGGCTTCTGCTCCAGCCACCGCATCCCCGTCCACCTCTTCTGATGAGGCCGACAGTGCTGATTCCACTCCAGCACCACAGACTGGAGTCCCCGCCCCGGTTGCCAACCAGCCCAACCAGTGGTGTGTTGAGAGGCAGTATCAGGTGTAATCCGACGCCAAGCTGCCGAACAATAAGGGAGTCATGACCCAGACCCTTACACTAGAGAGGCGGGTCCTTACGGGTAGTCTCCCACCATGCCGGATATCCATGCACTCTTCACCAGGCACCGGCTAGATTGGACGGCTCGTGCTTTGGGCCGATACAGTGAGGAGTTGGTACGAGAGTTCAACACCTCGTATGTGGCAACTCTCCGATCCCAGATTGATAGGCGGGCTTCCCCCGCCAAATAGGCCCCACTTGATCACATCAGAGTCCGCGGCAAGTGGGTAGACATCTCCTTGCCAGCCATCCGCCGGTATCTATACGGCGAGGATATTGATTCCACAAGGACCCCTCTCACCGCTGAGATTGACTACCGGTGGAAACTTGTTAAAGATGGATGGTTCTTGCGTGAGCCAGCGCTGAGAGAGACCACCAAGAGGTGGATGGCCCAGCATTTGTCTGTTGATGGAGAATGCTGCTAACTGGGTACTGGAGCCGAAGAGAGCCATCAAGAAGGCTAACTTGACCTTCACGGCCAAGTTTTTATGGTTGATAGTCTGCCACTACCTTTCCCCCACTGCTGCAGATAATATAGTTACATGGGATCGCGCAGTTCTGATGGCAGCTATGATAGAAGGGTTTGAGGTCGACTTCGCTTGGCTTCTTCAGGAGGGCCTTCAAGGTCACCAATACTTACCCATTTCCGTGCATGGTGTTTTCTTTGTGCAGGTCCGCAGGTGTGCCCATTTGGCACATAGATCAGCTCAATACCCCGCAGGGCAATGTTGATATCGGCCTCATCAGGGATGAGGCCAATGAGTTGGCTCCACACAGAGGGCCCCACCCGAAGGTGCCTCCGCTTTGTGAAAACCTAGAGGATACAGTAGAGCAAGCCCGAGCGGCTACCCTGGCTACATCTGAGCCTACTGACACCACCCCGGTCGAGTCTATCCTGGGTGTTAGCACCACCTCGAGCTCCTCTCGCTTGACTCCTTCCACTACTTTGGTCCCACTTGCTAGGGTCTAGAAACTCGAGGCCCAGATGGCCACACTTCTGCATCACATCCAGCCTTGGATACAAAGGTCTATTGCTGAGGCGGAGGAGCGCATGAAGCGGAAGATGGCCCAGCATACGGAGAGGAAGATTCTGGAGGTTCATCAGCGCTTGGACGCTTTTGAGTTGCGGGTGCTAGCCCGGCCATCTCCTCAAGTGGACGTGTCGACCCTTCAGGCTGCGGTAGAGAGTCTGAGAGCGGATCTGGATACGATTCTAGAGGCTAGGGTGCCCGAGTCTGAGGGCCCTTCTGTAGAGCCTGCTGAGGACACAGTGATGGCTGCCTTATTCGCCACTTCAGATGTGCCACCACCTCCCCCACGAGAGCATGACAAGAGGTGTAGGGGTCAAGACGAGGATGAGGCTAGGGCAAGGAAGAAGGAGCTCCAAAGATGGAGGTTGCGAGGAGAGCCTCGATTGTTGATGAGGAGGCCCGTCAGATGAGGACTATAGAGTTGGCTGCTGGGGCGTCTAGCTCCAGAGTTGTTGAGACTGAGAGAGGCACTACTGATGGTGCTGTTCCTGCTGAGGACACTACTGAGGGTGTCCAGACTACAGAGGGAGTGGGTTCTGGGACACCGGACCCACCAGCTTTTTGATCGCCGGCGCTTTGCGCCTCAAGTTTGCTTCACTTGTCACTCGCTTAATTTAGATTCTTTTTATGCATTGGGGACAATTGCATAGCTTTTTTGTTGGGGGTGGGGTAAATGGAAAGTGAGTGTTAGGGTGAAGTCTGAGTAGCCAAAATCACGATCCTCTCTTGGGGTTTTCTTGCCTGTGTTCTTTTTCCCTAAGAGACTGATTCCTTTTATTGTTGAACCGACATATTTATATCTTGTGTACATAGTATAACTCTGAAGCATGATGGCTAAAACAGAAATGATATCCTGATGTAATAAAAATGATGCATGACTAGGCATAGTAATTGATAAATGTGTGGCTCTAAGCATGACATAAAGATACACTACTGCATGACCCTGAATTTAATACTCGAACTAGGTGTCTGATAATCTGGTAGTGTAATGAGATGTCAAGTGTGTGTGAGGCAAAGTCGAATGATCAACCATTGATACTGAGCTAGAACTTGCCTGGTTAGTCTTGCTAAAATTAAGCCGAAATAAACAATTAGGAAAGGATCATAGGCCCTTGTTCGAAATAGTCAATCTTGAGCCTAAAATAACAGAAAACCAAATAAAGTTAATCCCTTATAGATCCAAATGATTTGAGCTTAAAATAGATCTTTCTTTTTCACCCCAACTGATCTTCTCTAGGAACAATGTGTTGGCCCTGGTTCCTCCTTAGACATGTGCACCTCAGTTTATGCCAAAAGCATAAGTTGAGGGTGGCTAATGCAGAAAGAAACCTTGTCGTGGCCCTGACCCAACCATGGGTATTGTGAACCTTGACTCATGGCAAAATCATGAGTTGAGGGTGGCTGTTATAAGGAATACTCCGGAAAGTGGGGTTGAAAGAATAAAGAGGAAGAAAGAACAAAACAAAAGTGATTTAAAAAAAAGAAAAAAAAAAGAAAAGAGAAGAGTCACTTTCATATAAGGATAAGAAAGGGAAAATAGGAAGGTGAAAGAAAATTTAGAAATAGGGCGAAATAAAATGATAAAAAGGTGGTACGCTTAGACGATATGTCAAGGAGGGCAACAATTCACTAAAATATATCTAAATATACTCTGCCTAACCCTGAGCCTATGTTACAAGCTAAGAAAGTCCTATCGTGATCCTAAGAGTTGTTATGGCGAACTTAAAGCAGTGAAAATAAGGGCAAGCTTATGGCAATATGTATAAATGAGTTGTGAAGTTGTTCTGAGAGCGAGTGTTGAAAAGTAATCCTTATACTCAAACTGAAATCATTGTGTGAAAAATGAGGATGTTATTTTGAAGTGAGGACACTAGTTGCAATACCGGAAAAATTAGCACCTTCGTGAGAAATTGAAGAGGATAGGTGTCAGTGCGTAGTGAGTCTGTGTCATGGTCTGATCCACATAATTCAAGCCTAATAGTGATAGCATGCATGAATATAATAAGAATAATCGGGATTTATAGACAAATGATTGCGAAAGCTAAAATATGGATACTCTTGTACAAAGAGTTTGTAGTGAGTCATAGTGCGTCGCTTGAGGACAAACAACGAATTTAAGTTTAGGGTGTTGATGTAACGTGGTTTCACGATACTTTTAATGCTTTTCCCTTAAGTTTAGTGTGTGTCCAAAGCCTTTTTGTATTGATTTTTGATGTAGGTTTCTCTTTATTTGCAGGAAATCTGTCCAAAGGAGAGCGCGGAGGTTTTGAGAAGAAATTGCAGAAGTGACCACCTACGGAGCTCACGACGGTCTGTAGGTGGCACTGTAGTGAGAAGAGAGTAGCTGCTGAAGAAAGATGGGGAAGTCTAACCAAGTGTGGGACTACAGAAGCTCACGATGGACCGTCATAGCCACGACGATCCGTCATGCTTGATTCGTCGTGATTGACAGAGAGTAGTCCAAGTACCCAATTCCAAGAAGTTTCTAAGTATTGTGGAACGGAACCCTTGACGGACCGTCGTGCTTTCAACGGTCCGTCAGACCTGTCCGTCGAGGGTAACAAAGTTTATGAAGGAAACATCAGAGATTAGAGTTTAAGTATGGAGCGACGGAGGCCATGACGGTTCGTCTTGGCCATGACGGTCCATCACATGGGCCGTCGACTCAGACGCGTTTTGGATAGATTTTCCTTAATTAGATTCCTTCTTTTATTAGGTTTTATTTTATTATAAATAGTCCGAAAAACCTCATTTTTGGGGTTAGACTTTTGGATATTTTTTTAGTTCTCTTGTTTAAGTATTGAACTATTGATTTTGGTATTTGATCATATTTTTCCGGAATCGATTGTTAGTGTTCTTTTGAATTATTCTAGTGAATTTCTGGATTTTCTTCCTTCTCATTAAAGTAAGTGCATGAATTCTTATATTACTAATATGAATTGAGTGATTATGACCATGGGTAACTAAACTCCATAACTAGGTTTGTGGGAACCATGGGTAAATAACAAGGTAAACTCTAGCTAAAATAACAATTCTAGAATAGTGTGTTGCATGTATTGATAATTCTTTCGTTTAGAAGTCTTTTTAACGGATGGCCAACGTTAGAACTTGCCTTAATGCTACTTGCCGGACCAAGGAGGTAGATAATAGGAAAAGAATTATCAACGTAGATTTAGTGTATACTATCTAATAGGCTAGTGTTGGTTGGTACAAAGTAACAACTTAGTCAAATATCAATTACGATGCTTAATATGAGGTAAAGATAAGGTTTAGTAAATCAACACACGTAGACGGACCAAGGTGCGGAGTGACATTCTCTAGATGCCGGAACAAGGATTTAGAGATACCTAACTTATCACTTTACATGCAAGATATTAGGAAAGAAATGTTATATCTAGAATTACTGAGTTAGGATCCTGTGGGGAGCACTTAAGCCCTAGTAACTCTCATCACTTGATTAAACTCCAATACTTGAACCTGTTAGTTGATTACTTTAATTTAGTTAATTGCTTTTATTAATCAAAACCCCCCTTTAGTTATTTGTTTTCGGAAAATAATTGACTAAATAGAAGTAATAGTAGAATAACGTTAAGTCTGAACCATTTTCCTCGTGGGATCGACCCCAACCTCATTAGTTGGGTTCTTTACTTGATACGACCGCTTTACTTCTTATTTGAGAAGTAAATTTGAGCGTATCAAAGCTGTGGGGGTTCAAACCCACAACCCCTCCGCTAAGGGAGAGAGAGTTTAAAGAAAAGAAATTAAAAGAAAATGAGGTTGTGGGGGTTCGATCCTACATCCTCTCAATCCCATTGAGCAAAAAATGAAGAGAAAACTAAGGAAAAATTAAAATGAAGGTGTTGGGGATCGATCTTGGGTCCCCAAGCCGTGTGGACCAAAATACAATAAATAACTAAAAATGCAAGTGTTGTCTAAGGGATTCGAAATTGGATTCCCTTGCCCAAATTTCGTATTGATACATAAGTCGTACGTAAATTAAATGTAAAAGAATAATGCCGCCTACTTAGATCGAAATCGAGATCTTGGCATACATACAAGATGCATAAGTCTTGTACTACATAATCTTAGGAAGATATGAATCGCTTAAACGAACTATGAATGAAGCCTCATGGCTTGTATGTATAGACCCATAAGTCTAGCATACGTTTAAAAATAAGTGAACCTAAGATGTATGTAATGAAATGATGTAACCCTAGAAGGGTTAAGTACGAGTGTAAAACACACTAAATGGCCAAGTGCATTGGCATACGATGAAATGATTATTATGTAATGAAATGATGAAACCCTAGAAGGGTTAAGTAAGAGTGTGAAACACACAAATGGCCAAGTGCATTGGCATATGATGATATGAACATTCACGTAAAAAGGGGTGAGTAATTATGAAGAGCAAATGTGATAATGTTAATGAATGAGGTGACAACATGATATGAGGCTAATGTAAAAGATGAGAACAATCTCAAATGAGACTAAGTAAATGTTACCAAAACGTACTCACATATGAGAGTGTAAAGTTAATAAAGAGACCAGTCTCTATGAACACTCTAATGAAAGTATTGAGATTAACTCACTTAATACTAATGATGAGATGAGAAATCATCTATTGAGCTATGATGTCCTCATACTAGAAGCCAGCTTCCATGACGTATGAGTTGAATGTAATGGAACTTTATACTGAGCACCGATAGACTAGATATGAGCGGTGATGCCTTCTTTCGGGAAAGGCGGAGGTTCACGTAACTCTCATAAGATGAGACTTTCCGGCATGCCGAGTATGGGTCTCCTTATATCTCCTAGTCTTCGAACCTATACTGCCAATATAGGGATCTGGCAGGGTTAAATTCTCATGTACGCTAGCATGTTTTGGGTCACTTTGGCCGGTGATTCCACCTCTTTTCGGTGTGGAGGAGACATTGGATTTCATGATGCTCACATGATCTATGTCGGTTAAAGTTAAAGTTCCCAATGAATGAATGAGACCAGCCTCAAATGATGCACATAATGAAATGAATGATACCAAAGGTGTTAGGATAGGATGATCAAGAGGTGAGTTAGACTCAAGCAATGACATTAGGTCATTTTTGGTCATTGCACAGCGAACCCGATGAAAGTCTTAAACTACATCCTAGGTATAGATGGTGTTCACACTAGCCTATGAACGAAATGAAATGAAGTACGTATGAATGAATGAAGCAGACTCTGTGTTTGCTAACAAAGACTGCTTAACTGAGGTCCCATATGTTGAGCCGTCATTTTGGGAAGTCTTAATGTTAAGTCCATGATTCCAAGGTCTCATGGCATATGAATGAATGATATGAAAGATGTGATGTGCTATATGCAATATGATATGTGCTATGTGTAAGATGTTATGTGCTGTGTTCAATATGATAAGTATGATGATGCATGTTACTCTCATGGCATGACTTTCCTAATCTATATTTGGAAAGCTCACTAACTTTCCTAATCCCAATTTGGCAAGTCCACTGACTTGACTTTCCATAATCATGTTGTTAGGAAAGAGCTATTCTTACTCATGCATGTCCTTGGTGTGTGCTTGCATATACCCATACTTAGTACAAGTGTGTACTAATCCCATACAACTCTATATTTTTAGGTGCAGCCACAGGTGGACGCTAGAGCTTACAGGTTGACGTTGCAGCTATCCAGACGTGGAGCTTTCATCCGGACTTGGTAGGCCCTCATGCTTTCGAGGACGTCTACCGTTATTATCTAGCTTAGGTGTAGGCTTTAGCTATTAGATGTAGGCTTTAGCTAGTGGAGCATGTTCCACTAGTGTTTCTTTCCACTTTCATTTAAAACTTTGTATTGGTGCCATTACGGAAAAAATACATTTAATGCAATTATGAACTGTTTCTTTCATTTAATTATCGCTATATTAGATGGTTGATTTGTGAACGCCCATGATGTTAAGTTTAAAATGTTTAGCATAAAATAAGACAACAAAAAGTTCAAATTTTCCGCTAAAATTAACCTAGATGAAGTAAGAATGACGTATGTAGGCTTGTATGCAACCTCTGAGAGGTCAACGACGCCGGTCTCATCAGGGATCTAGATTCCGGTCGTGATAGGATTGGAGAAACGCTAAAGTCCAAACCGCTGCAAGTATCGTCAATCTGCTCTCTGACCTGCACCTATAAAAATATTAAATAGTAGGGGGTTAGTACATCACTTGTACTAAGTATGGGTGAATTCACACATACACGTAAAGCTATGCATGATTAATGAAAGCTCTTCCTAAGCAACATGCAATTTCTGGAAAGTCTAGTCATTAGACTTTCCTAATTCATTAGTTGTGAATTGTGGTATTAATATGATGTATGTTAATGCATTCAAAGCACACAACTCATTTTCTATATGATTACAAGACATTAGTATTATCAACATAATTTTAGAACCACTAGGGCGAAGATTTGAAAATTTGCTCAACCCCAACCCGAGAGCTCCCTTTTTGACACTTAGTTTATTTTTCAGTATTTTTCTTCTTCTTGTTATGTAGTTCAATAATTCCTTTAGTCCTATGTTTTACTTACAAGTGCAATGATTCATTGTAGTCCCATACCCACAATGAATCGATGTAAGTAATCCAAGGACTAAGGAATGATTTCCCTACTTTATAGTGAGTCATTCTTTACATTATATGTTCATTACATTTGATAAGCCATTCTCTATTGGTCATGCCATTTATTTCATTTTTTTCATGTAAGGGAAGTTATGGGGTATTTAGTTAACATTACGTTCCTCTTTCCTTTTATTGGCATCATATAAGAAGTCATTATAAGTCAATCTTATTTGGCTTTGCCCATTATTTGCTGAAACTTCATGAGTGTGACATTGGCAATTGACATTCTTAAGCTCTTCTTCATTGCTCACTTTGAACATACGTTCCATCATCATCATCATTCTTACTTTCATAAAGACATCATAGGGAATAAGATTATGCGAGCCAATATAAAATCCAGTGTCTGCCGCACACCGAAAAGGGGTGATTCACCGGTTAAAATGAATCTAGATCGTGTGAGCTACTCATGAAATCCAGTGTCTGCCCCACACATGGAAAGGGGTGATCCCCGGCTAAGGCGAATCCATCTCAAGTGTTCACTCCACACCGAAAAAGAGTGGCTCACGGCTATAGTGAACCAAGAACATATCGTGAGCATTAACCTACATAGATCATGTGAGCTAAACATGAAATCCAGTGTCTACCCCACACCAAAAAGGGGTGGAATCACCGGCCAAGGTGAAACCGTACATGCCTAGCTCGCTTAGGTGGAAACCACTGGCTAGTTCCTATGTTGGCTAGACATAGTTCGAAGACTAGGGACGTAATAAGATTACTTATCCACCTCGGTACTAGCCTCATCTCATGAGACTTACACGTGCAAGCATATGCTCATAACTAGTCTATCGATGATGTTCTAACTTTCATTATCTTCTTTATCTTTTAGAGTTGACTCAAGCATTATGGAAGATTACTTCTAGATTGAGATTTACTTACTCTTTTGATGACTTGTCATCCTTACTTTACATTGATGAAATGTGAATTGTCCTTACATATCATCCTTACTTTACATTGATGAAATGTGAATTGTCCTTACATAGCATCCTTACTTTACATTGATGAAATGTGAATTGTCCTTACATATCATCCTTACTTTACATTGATGAAATGTGAATTGTCCTTACATATCATCATTAGTTGTTAATGAGACTAGTCTCACACATTCTAACACCTTCATTCGTGAGTATTCTTTTAACATAGTAGCTTAGGCGTAAGTAAGACTTGTCTCACTTTCTTTAACACCCCATTCTGGTCACTTACTTAGTTTAGACCCCTTTTATTATGTTATAACTCACATTACTTCTTTACTTTAGTGTAGCAGATTCATTTCATCGTTTATGGACGATGAGCACTTCTTTCCATGAGTTACATATGTTCATAGTTCATTCTTTTAGAGCATGTTGGGATTTGTCCCAATGAATGGCATGCCCTTGGTTATGGATTCATTGAATTACTTTAGAAGTGCTTATAATATCATTTTATACTCTAACTACAAAAGATTGACATATGATTAGTATTGGCCTCAACATTTGGAATATTAAACTTGCAAACCATTTTTTTTTTCATAGACCAATTTTACGTATGTTCATATTTAAGTTGAATATGTATGAAAGCCAATCTTTCAATCATTCACATAAGCTCCTAACCATTAGCATGCATTCGTTTTGACCAAGTAGTGTTAGCCAATTTTATTGGCATCAGATAGTCAATTCATTCAAGATGTGATTTCGTAGTTGTCTTTTAAGCCAATCTTAGTTCATGACTTTAGGGTAACGTTTTTAAGGCATATTGGAAAGAATCATATTAATCGTTGATGAATTTAGCATCTTCATAACGTCACAATAACAGCAAGACAACATTCGACCAAAACACATAAATCACTTAACACATCACAGACGTAACTTAACATATCATCGATTCTAAATTTACATTATAATAGTAACTTTATGCGATTAAAAGTTCATAGGTTCATTCGATATTCATCATTCAAGAACAATACATGTTAAGAACAGCCAGCACCACATACCAACAACATGATCTCTAACCTATTCAACATTGAATCGAAAAGGATACTAGGGAAAGGGAAGTTCGACGAGAACTTTGGGAACAACCCTAGTTTTCGAGATTTCATGAATTACGACGATGGAAAGTACTCTTGGAGAAAAAATTCCAGGAGAGAAACGCATACCTTATGTAGATTCGAATCTACGACGATCACCCTAACGAAATCCTTGAAAACACTTGAAATCGTCCAAGAAAAGCCTCTAGCATTCTTACGTTTTGCGGTTTGCGTTCTACTGCCTTAGCGTCGTGAGTTCTCAAGATTTGATCGTGAATTATAGGCTTAGGAAATGATCTTGAATTATAAAACTTAAGACTTAATTAACTTAATGCAATAACTAATTAGTTAATTACTAAAACGCCCCTCCTAAGTTGACTAGACAAAAGAGAACCACTGACTTAGCCAATTGCAATTTTAACTAAGTTTCTCGGCTGACCAAGGCGTAATTTAATTAATTATCTGACTTAATTAATTAAATATGGGACTTAAGGAAATTACCAAAACACCCCTAAGTCACTAGGACCACAAGTAATAACTTTGGACCATCCTAGGTTAGGTACTAGGTTGTCCCTAAGTTAGTTAGGTTAGTTAGGTGTCACCCGACTAGGTCTTAGGTTGTCGGGTCCCTTGGCTGGTCATTTGTGATTGATCCTAGGTTAGTTAGCTAGTTGGTTAAGTTAGTTACGGTGTTGAGTTGGTTAGGAATCCCGACCCCACCTGGATGGACCCGCCCGTGCACATGCCCCTAACTGCCTAACCGAATTCGGTTAACATGTCGCGTGGTCCCCCTCTCGGCCGGTTCCGACATACTTTGCCCATGTGCTTGCACATGGGTTTGTTGTACTTTACTAACTAACTATTCTTGATGTCCCATTTGGAATATACTTATTGTCGCAAGGACCCTCATTATGTCCTTGGGCACTTCTTAATTTACATGATCATTTTAATTGATCATGTGCCATGGTATCTAGGCTTGACACATGGATACCTCATACCTTTTGAGAGTTGTACGACATATATATTATTATCTTAGGGTCTTCATTGCAGGTACATTTCTTAAACGTCAATCTTGATTTGGGGTATGGCGACCCAAAAGTATAATTCGTATTCGTATATAGAAAATTGGCTAATATCTCTTAGCCAATTTTTCTATACTATGCCCAATATATCTCAATATTGGGCATTGGGGTGCCTATGTACCCCTAATAGGCTTTCTTAAGGACATACTGGGATCTTGATTAGACATGTGATTTTCCGGGATGTTATACTAAGAGCCTTGTGTATGGTGTCTTTCCTTTGTCTTCCCTTTGTGTGGGTCATGTGAGTGTGACCTTATGATGATTGGGTTGAGGGAGAGAAAAGATAAGGTGTGGCTTGTTAGATGAGGTGTGAAGGATGGTGTTGATGACCTTAGATTTGTTTAGTTACCTTTTGAAGGGTAGTGGAGTTGAAAAGAATGGTAAAGTGTATAGTTGGAATGTGAAAGAGTAATGGTGAGTTCCTTTTGGTAAGGGGGATGTAATGGCTAGATGATTGAACCTTGAGAGTCTTTAGTTTCATGAGCTAGACTTTGGGTGCGAAAGTATTGTTAAGATTTTAGGTGCCTTGAGAGTTCCTTGAGGTAGATGTTGTGTTGACCTTAGAATGGGTTTCTCCTAAGTGGGGGAGTATGGTGAAGAGTATAGTTGTTGGGAGTGAGGTACCCTTAACTTTTGTTATGCGGTTATTAAGGCCTAAAACAAAGAGTTCTTGGTGACTTGATGTGTAAAGGAGTCTTATGTGGAAGATGAGTTCCTAGCTTTCTCCTTATGATATGCATGTTTGGTTGAAATCAAATTTCGTTAACCTATTGTATTATGTGTGTTATGAAGCCGTGATCATGTTATAAAAGATGTTTATATGATGTTACATTGCATATTAGCATGTCTATATCATGAATTGCCTAAAAATTGCATTTTTGAAAAAAATTGGCTCAAATCACTGTATTGCACACTGTTAGTTCAGTGTAAAGTTTTTCGAAATTTGACTATTTGAATCTTTGGTCTAAAATTATTGTAATGTGGTTAGAACTGATGTATATGAGAATGATATTGAATATAAAGTGTGTTTTTCTATTGGGAATGAAACATGTGAGTTTTATGGCATAATGAGTTATACAATATAATCTAGTTCTTGTTGTATTGTGAATCTTATGTGAAATTGATGTTTCCTTCTTGAAAGTGTGTTATGTGGAATGTTCATGAGTTGCTTATTGAATTCTTACTCTTGGAAGTGTTCGGAGAGTGGCAAGTGTCATTCGAGGACGAATGTTGTCCAAGTGGGGGAGATTGTAAGGTCCCGAAAATGACTTAGGTGAAGCTAGAGCCTAAACTGGTTGTAATGATGGTCTAAGGTCTTAAATTGGTCTATAATGTGGATTAGAGGCAGTAGATAAAAGTTTAGGTGCATTGAAAGTCAAACGTCAATGGACGACCAAGACGCTCGACGACTAAGTCACCTAAGTGCCTCCTATGTGGTTTTATGTGTTTATGTGTGATGCATCAGATTATATGGTCTTTAATTGAGTTTATATGGTGTATAAAGTCAGTGTGTAAAGTTTCGTGAAGTTTGGAGGTCAAACATCCAAGAACGTCCATGACTTTCGAAAGATGTGCTTTGAGATGACCTTGTGTGTCTAAGTATGTTTCATTGAGTTTTACGTGTTCATTTTTGATGAAACTCATGTGGTAGGTCCTAAACTCGTATAAAAACATATTTGTGGTGGAAAAGTCCGGGTACGACTCCACATAGGACCCTCAAAAGGGCCCTAAGTGAGGACCCCAACATTGGAGTTCAACTGCCAGGCAGTGGCAATCGACGACCCAAACGACGGCCCGTCGACCAGGAAACGGCCCGTCGATGGGTCACGACGATGAATCCATTTGTCCATAAGATTAAGGAATTGCAGGTGCAACCCATGAAACCCCATCGACGGGACGTGGCCTGACCAACGGTCTGTCGATGGGTTCCTGTTTTTCTGCAAACTTTCTGTTAAGTTGAGGGGTGAATTTGTAAATTCACCCCACGCCTCTATAAGTCATTGGATGATGGTTTTGAGTTTTTACGGGTATTATAAGAGTATATAAGTCATTAAACTCTCATTATAACCCTAACACACCTAATCAAAACCCCTTCCCTCCTAAAGTTTCTTCAAAAACTTCCATGTGAGTTCTAGGTGAAGATGAAGCTTGAAGATGGGTCTTCAATGGAGATTCATCAATTGGCATTGGGTTCTTCAAATAAGGTATGGGAGTTCTTCATCTAAGGTTTGCTATCACCTTAGAGCCAATTTCAAAGATGTTTTCAAAGGATTTCAAAAAGAATGAAAAGTCCAATTTCTACTCTAAATCATGGGTTCTTGCATGAAAGGTTTTCAAACATTAAGATATGATGTTATTAATGTCAAATTGATGTTTTCCAATGAAATTCTCCATGGACCCATGATCTTCTCAATGCTCTAATTTTCACTAAAATATGGGTGAATTGACTATGTTTTGAATTGATGATTTCATGTGTAAATTGCTATTGGCTTTTGAATGACGTATAGATTATGTATGAATGGTGTATAGGATCTTTCAATTTGATTAATTGAGTAATGAATACTCTTAGATCTATTGGCTATTAGGCTTATTGAAATGATATGAACTTGATGCTTGTAGATTCTATTGTAGTTTCTTATGGGCTTTCTAGTGATATAAGAATTGTATTTAATTGATATCTAATTGGTTTTAGATTGATAATTCTAGATTTAATTGACTTAGATTCATTGATTATTATAATTTATTTTTTGAATTGATGTTCATGGCCATGGGTAAGGGCCTTATGGTATTGAATTAAATGGTTTGGCTTTGGATTAAAGTGATGAGATCAAGTGGCTGGTATGCTGCCCTAACTCTCTTATTGTTGTGTATAGTTATTGTAATTTAGATTTTGGATTATATGTGATTGGTATGGTCCACTTATGGTGGCGGTGTTATATGAATTGATGTTGCCTTGTTGGCGTTATTTTAAGTATATTGATGATCATGGCCTTGTCGGCACTACTTGTAGTAATATGTTGATTAGTATATTTGATTATGTGAATTATTACTATACCTATCTATATGTGAAGTAATGTGAAATTATGTGTTCTTCTATTGATGTCATTTAGGTGATCATACTAGACTAAGGGCTATATGTTAAGTGTGTAGTCTTAGAGTTGATGTGAGGTTGTTCCTAACTTGGCTATAGGAGTCTATAATGGTCATATTGATGATGTTAAGGTAATAAATAGGTTAACTAAATAAGGTTAAGGGTCATTCCTAAGTGTCTAAAGAAAGATAGGCTATATGTGTAAAATGGAAGTATGTTGTGTCTTGTTTAGGTAGACTTGTGTCCCTTACTTGATGATTATGTGAATATGTGATGTCTTGACTTAGGAACCTAAAGGGTATTAGTCTTGAATAAATTAATATTGGTGAGACCTTGAATGAAAGGTCATTTCTGTGGAACCTTGAACCAAGTGGTAAGGTTATGAATCGTGAAGTAGTTAGCCGTAATGGTATCCTTCATGTAATGAGTGATGGACTTAAGGTTGATTGGCTGGAACGACATCATATCATACCTTAGGAAAGTAGCGATGAGATTCTTGTCGCCATAGTAAAATAGCCCTAATAGACCTTGATTTGGTAGGGTAAATGTAATTGGGTCACGAACTTGATATGGGACCCTTTATATGAACCTTAATGTGAACTGATCTATCAGAACTAAGTCTAGCACTGAGTGAATATGGTAAGGTAAATTAGTCCTAGTTATGTATGAGACTAGAATACAAAGTATGCTCTTCATATTCCTTAACCATGTGCCTACATGGGATGTCCATGTTCTACCATTGGCAAGTAGAACACCTCATCGTAGTAGGATAGAACTCCGGATTCCATGCTTTGCTACTATGGCCTATGTCGGTTATTGCCTATTATCATTATATGGGATACCCATTAGCATTAGAGAAGTTCTATGAAGTTTAGGTGGTGGTATGAGACGCTACTTAGACATTGCACAATAGGCTTTGAAGGTGTTAGTAAAAGTCCCTAGGTCTTCTTTAAGACCATTATGTGTATGTCCTTATGTGATGAATGCCTCTTAAATGAATTGGGTAATGTAATGACTTAAGATAGGAAAGCATGTTAATGGTATAAATTCCTTCCTAGAGTAACTAAGGGTTGTCTAGTTAAGGTGTGAAGGGGGCAAGGGAATGGTCACTTCATTTATTACTTAGATGAGTCTCAATAAAGATTCTAGTTAGTGAATATGTTTGACTATGTGGACATGAGCCTAACTTAGGCAAGTCTTAAGGACTATTTAGGTAACCTTGAAGAGGCAAATCATGGACTTATTCTTCTTGAGTTACTTGAGTAGGTCTTTGGATAACCTTTGAAAGGAGAATGTTATGTTTGGTGTATACTATCGTATTAAGTAAGAATGATTCTATCCTAGGTAGTCTATAGGATCCCTTGTGTGTGTGTGATAGGGATTGCATGGGCAGTCTCTCCACACTCATCCATGTGAACCTTGGAATGACCTTTGGTAGGAGGATCTTATGTTTTGTATGTTGATGTATTGTAGGTGTGTATGTGTCTCATTATGAGTAATATTAAGGATCGTTTAGGAACATCTAGAGAGGGTGTATGAGCGGTTTCTCTTGTTATGACTTAAGTGAATCTTAGGATAGATTTAGTGAGAAGGCGTCATGCCAAAGGATGTTAAACGTGAAGCTAGGGGTTTTCACTGTATAGTGAAGAGGACTTCACTGTAACAGTGAAGTACTTACTGTAATGTGTTCTAAATTTTTTGATAATTGCTTATATGATTTTCTTATATATTTCTAATGTGATAATGTTGTTCTTATCATTATATTATGACGTTTAAACCGAAACTCATGAAAAGCATGTTATTAACTAAATGTCCCTTTTTCATGGTTTTTGCATGGCTTCCATACTTAGTACATCTAATGTTCTAACCCCTTCTTTACCTTTTTGACTAAAGTGTAGGGAATTGGATGTCTTGATGTATCATGGATGATGGATAGGTTTCTAAGAGTTGAAGATGAAGTATTGGTGAGTCCTCATCGATTCGAGGACAATATCCACACGTTCGGTCATGTTTTAATGTTTAAGTCTTTATGTTTATGTCTTGTGTGGGATTAGTCCCAAGTCTTGTATACTTTAAGTTTAGATGGTTCAAAGGTTGTAAACGTTTTAATGTTTTAAATGATGTCTTCCGTATATATTATTTATGCAAAGAAAGATTTTAATTCTTACGCATTTTTAGTGTGTTATTATGCGATGAACGATACAATAGGCTTGTATGAGACCTCTGAAAGGTCGAATACGCCGATCGTAATCCAAGATTGCACCCTAACTTCTAGGGTGTACTTTTGGGATGTGACAAGCTTGGTATCAGAGCATAAGGTTTAGGAGTGTCGTAGTTGTGTCATGAACCACATCAAATAGAATCTTGTTTATAATGTTAAGTGCGCCACATTATAAAGAGAAGACTATTGGGTGCTAGGAAAAGTTTCACTTCTTCATTCATCTAATCGTGCCTAAGAGCCTTGTCTATGGTGTCTTTCTTTTGTCTTCCCTATGTGTTGGTCATGTGAGTGTGACCTTATGAAGATTGGGTTGAGGGAGAGAAAAAATGAGGTGTAGCTTGTTAGATGAGATCTGAAGGATGGTGTTGATGACCTTAGATTGGTTTAGTTACCTTTTGAAGGGTAGTGGAGTTGAAAAGAATGGTAAGGTATAGAGTTGGAATGTGAAAGAGTAATGGTGAGTTCCTTTTGGTAAGGGGGATGTAATGTCTAGATGATTGAACCTTGAGAGTCTTTAGTTTCATGATCTAGACTTTGGGTGCGAAAGTATTGTTAAGATTTGAGGTGCCTTGAGAGTTCCTTGAGGTAGATGTTATGTTGACCTTAGAATGGGTTTCTCCTAAGTGGGGGAGTATGGTGAAGAGTATAGTTATTGGGAGTGAGGTACCCTTAACTTTTCTTATGTGGTTATTCAAGCCTAAAACAAAGAGTTCTTGGTGACTTGATGTGCATAGGAGTCTTATGTGGAAGATGAGTTCCTAGCTTTCTCCTTATGATATGCATGTTTGGTTAAAATAGAATTTCGTTAACCTATTGTATTGTGTGTATTATGAACTTGATCATGTTATAATAGATGTTTATATAATGTTACCTTGTATATTAGCATGTCTATATCATGAATTGCCTAAAAATTGCATTTTTGAAAAAAATTGGCTCAAATCACTGTATTGCACACTGCCAGTTCACTGTAAAGTTCTTCAAAATTTGAGTATTGTCTTTGGTCTAAAATTGTTGTAATATGGTTAGAACGGATGTATATGAGAATGATATTGAATATAAAATGAGTTTTTTTCTATTTGGAATGAAGCATGTGAGTTTTATGGCATAATGAGTTATAGAATATAATCTAGTTCTTGTTGTGTTGTGAATCTCTTAATTATGTGAAATTGATGTTTACTTCTTGAAAGAGTGTTATGTGGAATGTTCATGAGTTGCTTATTGAATCCTTACTCTTGGAAGTGTTCAGAGAGTGGCAAGTGTCATTCGAAGACGAATGTTGTCCAAGTGGGGGAGATTGTAAGGTCCCAAAAATGACTTAGGTGAAGCTAGATCCTAACGTGGTTGTCATGATGGTCTAAGGTCCTAAATTGGTCTATAATGTGGATTAGGGGCAGTAGCTAAAAGTTTAGGTGCATTGGAAGTAAAACGTCAAGGGACGACCAAGACGCTCGACGACTAAGTCACCTAAGTGCCTCATATGTTGTTTTATGTGTTTACGTGTGATGCATGAGATTATATGGTCCTTAATTGAGTTTATATAAAGTCAGTGTGTAAAGTTTCGTGAAGTTTGGAGGTCAAACGTCCAAGAACGTCCATGACATTCGAAAGATGTGCTTTGAAATGACCTTGTGTGTCTAAGTATGTTTCGTCGAGTTTTACGTGTTCGTTTTGGATAAAACTCATGTGGTAGGTCCTAAACTCGTATACAAACATATTTGGGGTGGAAACGTCAGGGTACGACTCCATATAGGACCCTCAAAGGGGACCTAAGGGAGGACCCCAACATTGGAGTTCAACACTGCCAGACAGTGGCAATCGACGACCCAAACGACGGACCGTCGACCAGGAAACGGCCCGTCGATGGGTCATCGCTGGAGAAATTTGTTCTGCAGGTTGAGGAATTGCAGGTGCAACCCATGAGCCACCATCGACGGGACGTGTACTGACCAATGGTCCGTCGATGGTCACGTCAATGGGTGCCTCTTTTTCTGCCAACTTTCTGTTAAGTTGAGGGGTGAATTTGTAAATTCACCTCACTCCTCTATTAGTAATTGGACGATGGTTTTGAGTGTTTATGGATATTTTAAGAGTATATAAGTCATTAAACTCTCATTATAACCCTAACACACCTAAATCAAAACCCCTTCCCTCCTAAAGTTTCTTCAAAAACTTCCATGTGAGTTCTAGGTGAAGATGAAGCTTGAAGATGGGTATTCAATGGAGTTTCTTCATCAATTGTCATTGGGTTCTTCAAATAAGGTATGGGAGTTCTTCATCTAAGGTTTGCTATCACCTCAGAGCCAATTTCAAAGATGTTTTCAAAAGATTTCTAAAAGAATGAAAAGTCCAATTTCTACTCAAAATCATAGGTTCTTGCATGAAAGGTTTTCAAACGTTAATATATGATGTTATTAATGTCAAATTTATGTTTTCCAATGAAATTCTCCATGGACCCATGATCTTCTCAATGCTCTAATTTTCACTAAAATATGGGTGAATTGACTATGTTTTGAGATTGATGATTTCAAGTGTGGATTGCTATGGGCTTTTGAATGATGTATAGATTATGTATGAATGATGTATAGCTGTTTCAATTTGATTAATTGAGTAATGAATACTCTTAGATCTATTGGCTATTAGGCTTATTGAATTGATATGAACTTGATGCTTGTAGATTCTATATTAGTTTCTTATGGTCTTTCTAATGATATAAGAATTGTATTCAATTGATATCTAATTGGTTTTAGATTTATAATTCTAGATTGAATTGACTTATATTCATTGATTATTATGATTTATGTTTTGAATTGATGTTCATGGCCATGGGTAAGAGCCTTATGGTATTGAATTGAATGGTTTGGCTTTGGATTGAAGTGATGAGATCAAGTGGGTGGTATGCTGCCTAACTCTCTTATTGTTGTGTATAGTTATTGTAATTTAGATTTTGGATTATATGTGATTGGTATGGTCCACTTATGGTGGCGGTGTTATGTGAATTGATGTGGCCTTGTCGGCGTTATTTTAAGTATATTGATGATCATGGCCTTGTCGGCACTACTTGAAGTAATATGTTTATTAGTATAGTTGATTATGTGAATTATGACTATATCTATCGATATGTGAATTAATGTGAAATTATGTGTTCTTCTATTGATGTCATTTAGGTGATCATATTAGAGTAAGGGCTATATGTTAAGTGTGTAGTCTTGCAGTTGATGTGAGGTTGTTCCTAACTTGGCTATAGGAGTCTATAATGGTCATATTGATGATGTTAAGGTAATAAATAGGTTGAATAAATAAGGTTAAGGGTCATTCCTAAGTGTCTAAAGAAAGAGAGGCTATATGTGTAAAATGGAAGTATGTTGTGTTTTGTTTAGGTAGACTTGTGTCCCTTACTTGATTATTATGTGAATATGTGATGTCTTGACTTAGGAACCTAAAGGGTCTTAGTCTTGAATAAATCAATAAAGGTGAGACCTTGAATGATGATTAAAAGGTCATTTATGTGGAACCTTGAACCAAGTGGTAAGGTTATGAATTGTGAAGTAGTTAGCCGTAATGGTATCCTTCATGTAATGAGTGATGGAATAAAGGTTGATTGGCTGGAACGACATCATATCATACCTTAGGAAAGTCGCGATGAGCTTCTTGTCGCCATAGTAAGATAGCCCTAATGGACCTTGCTTTGGTAGGGTAAATGTACTTGGGTCACGAACTTGATATGGGACCCCTTTATATGAACCTTAATGTGAATTGATCTATGAGAACTAAGGCTAGCACTGAGTGAATAGGGTAAGGGAAAGTAGTTCTAGTTAAGTATGAGACTAGAATACAAAGTATGCCCTTCATATTCCTTAACCATGTGCCTACATGGGATGTCCATGTTCTACCATTGGCAAGTAGAACACCTCATCGGAGTAGGATAGAACTCCGGATTCCATGCTTTGCTACCATGGTCTATGTCGGTTATTGCATATTCTTATCATAAGGGATAACCATTAGCATTAGAGAAGTTCTATGAAGTTTAGGTGGTGGTATGGGACGCTACTTAGACATTGCACAATAGGATTTGAAGGTGTTAGTAAGAGTCTCTAGGTCTTTTTTAAGACCATTATGTGTATGTCCTTATGTGATGAATGTCTCTTAAATGAATTGGGTAATGTAATGACTTAAGATAGAAAAGCATGTTAATGGTATAAATTCCTTCCTAGAGTAATTAAGGGTTGTCTAGTTAAGGTGTGAAGGGGGCAAGGGAATGGTCACTTTATTTCTTACTTAGATGAGTCTTAATAAAGATTATAGTTAGTGAATATGTTTGACTATGTGGACATGATCCTAATTTAGATAAGTCTTAAGGACTATTTAGGTAACCTTGAAGAGGTCAATCGTGGACGTTATCTTCTTGAGTTACTTGAGTAGGTCTTTGATAACCTTTGAAAGAAGAATATCATGTTTGGTGTATACTATTGTATTAAGTAAGAATGATTCTATCCTAGGTAGTCTATAGGATCCCTTTTGTGTGTGTGATTGTGATTGTATGGGCGGTCTCTCCACACTCATCCAAGTGAACCTTGGAATCACCTTTGGTAGGAGGATATTATGTTTTGTATGTTGATGTATTGTAGGTGTGTATGTGTCTCATTATGAGTAATATTAAGGATCGTTTAGGTACATCTAGAGAGGGTGTATGGGCGGTCTCTCATTGTGTGACTTAAGTGAATCTTAGGATAGCTTTAGTGAGAAGACGTCATGCCAAATGATGTTAAACGTGAAGCTAGGGGGTTTCACTGTACAGTGAAGTGGACTTCACTATAACAGTGAAGTACTTACTGTAATGTGTTCTACATTTTTTGATAATTGCTTATATGATTTTCTTATGTATTTCTAATGTGATAATGTTGTTCTTATGATTATATTATGATGTTTAAACCGAAATTCATGAAAAGCATGTTATTAACTAAATGTCCCTTTTTCATGTTTTTTGCATGGCTTCCATACTTAGTACATATAATGTGCTAACCCCTTCTTTACCTTTTGACTAAAGTGTAGGGAATTGGATGTCTTGATGTATCATGGATGACAGATAGGTTTCTAAGAGTTGAAGATGAAGTATTGGTGAGTCCTCATCGATTCGAGGATAATATCCACATGTTCGATCATGTTTTAATGTTTAAGTCTTTATGTTTATGTCTTGTATGGGATTAGTCCCAAGTCTTGTATACTCTAAGTTCAGATGGTTCAAAGATTGTAAAGTTTTTAAGTTTTTAAATGAAGTCTTCCGCTTATATTGTTTATGCAAAGAAAGTTTTTAATTCTTACGCATTTTTAGTGTGTTATTATGCAATGAACGATACGATAGGCTTGTATGAGACCTCCGAGAGGTCGAATACGCCGGTCGCAATCCAAGATTGCACCCTAACTTCTAGGGTATACTTTTTGGATGTGACATAGATGAAGTGGGAAAGGCTTACCTCGGTACAACGAGGGAGGAACCAAGCCTTCGCTCGATCACCGAACCGCCAATCTTAACTCCTTGAATCAGTCAGCAAATTAGTAAGTCCATAAATCTGTAGTGGAATAGTCTCACCAGCCCGTAGACTAGTCCTGTAGTGGGTGAATAGAGTCTGCGCTTTGGAGCAAAGGAGGAGGTAGCATAGCATTAGCAAGAGCAACAGGAAGTGAATGAAAGCAAGCTTGTTTTCGAATCAGCGCACTAGGAATCGAAGATTGAAGATGATTTCCGACAAGCGCACACACAATGACCAATCCTGAAAGACCACTCTTTCTTCTAAGGATGCCTAACCGCCAAAAAAATGATTCTTATCCCATCTGTCAGGTTTGTATGTACCCACGCTCCCGTTTATTATTTTCTAGAACCTCAGGAACTATCCTTCTGTCTGCCCCGTCCCCCCTGGATTTGCCCTTGGGTTTGTCAACCAACCCAGCATGTTCAGACCGGGGCACCTCGATGAATCCTATATTTATTGGGGAAGGTTTTGATTCTTTGCTCAGCTTGGATCGCGATTGAAAACTCTCCAAAAAGGGTAAGTCACAAGCGAATACTCTGACGGTTGTTGAAGAGTTTTCTGAGCCAGGATCATATCCTTTGAGGATGCAAATAGAATTACAGAAAGAAGGTTCTATTCGATGAAGAGTTCCCTAGCTGGAGGGTTTTGCACCGAGAATGAATGAATGAATGAAATAGACTTGCTATGCTAGTAGGGCTTGTAGGCAAAGAAAAAGATCTTATTTTATCCTTAAGGATAGTGGGGGCCGAATCAACTGGGTCACCGGTAAAGAACCTCTACTTAAGCAAAAATCATAAGAGAAGAAAAGTTCACATAAGGTTGGGAAATAGTACGCCCGGTTCACCAGGTTCTACCACTGCAGGGCCCAATCATACTCAAAAGAAGAGTTTGATCCTGGATCAGAAGTAACACTAGCTATATGCTTAACATCATCCGGTCTTTGATGGCCTTAGCTTCAACTAGTTCAGTTTGACTATTTCTCAGGAGTAGTTGCAAGAGACAGGGCTAATTGTTGGTTTTTTCTACTATATTAACTAGAATTATGATTGATATCCTAGGGGCGCTTTTCCTTAAGAGACGGGATAAGAAAGTGAGAGAGCTCGTGGCTGTATATTTTTTATATTACCCTTTTGACCGTAATTATACTAGGTGAAAAGAACCCATCTGGAATTGAATGAATTTTTGGAATATTCCAGATAAAAGCTGCAATTTCATGTTTCATGTTTAAAAAGATATTATGATCCTTAGCATAATTTTCAGCCTCCTTATCGGTTGTAACGTCCACTTTTAAGTCAAAACTATAGAAAAAATTGTCTAATAAGGGGGTACTTTTCATAGTTGGTTCCCAAGACATTCCTAATTCCAAGGGAATGTTTTGGAGGTATGGAAGATAGATTGGTTGGAGGTCTCTAAAAGAGGTTTTAATCTCATCTAGGACTTCCAAAACCCTCCCAGTATCAGGGTGAGGAGAATCCATAGAAGAAAAGGTTGCCTTAGTCACTTTCTTGGCAACCAAATTCAACTTAGCTAAACCAAACAAAGATAGGTAATGGGGGGATCCTCAGTAGTGGTGACCATTTCACTTTTCCATGGACTGATACATGTACCGAATGCTCATACGGGAAAGTTGACTCCTGGGTCTGGAACCTAGGGGGGTTTCTCTGAGAAATCCTTTCTTTCTCGTCCACTCGGGGGGTGCGGACACACCTGCGCAGATTACTGGTGACAGTTACAAGAATGACAGGGAAGTTAAAAGTACCCGACAACATTCAGGGATGAATGTAGACCCATCGGGCAGGGATAATCATTCAGATCCTGGTAGAACTGGCGACCATTCCAAGAATGAAAAAGACTGCGCTGAGGGAAGCCCTATGAGTCACAGAAACGACGGCAGGTCGACCCTTATTTCTTTATTGATATTTTAAAGGGGAGCAAAGCCCATTTTTTGCTCCCTTTATTGATAAAAAAGAATTCGTCCGTCAAACCCGCCATTTGTATGCACCCGAACATGTTCAATCGACCTTCGGCGTAAGAGACTTTGTACTACGATAGGCTCTAGTTAAGATTTAAATATGAACACCCCCTCTCGATAGAATCCACCCTAAAGTATCTTAGTAAGCAGGGATCGTTCAAAAATGACCTAGTCTTTCACGAGACTTTAGGTTACCTCTTTTGTTAGGTCTCAACTTCTCCATTATGATCGCATTTTGTACCCCTACTAAGAACTTGAGAGACGGAACTATGTCTCACGGAAGCGGTATATTGGTGCCTTATGCGGGAAATCCTTGCTTGACTTGTTGATCATCTATCATTAATAGCAAAACAAGCATACCGATAATCAACTCGCTTGAGAGAACAATTCGATAAGGAAGACCCCAAGCCAGCCTAAGCAAGAAAGAGGAACTAATGTCAACTAATTCTTAAGACATCAAAGTTCGGACATCTAAGCTAGTTCCGGTCCTTCCATCTGCCTATATCTCAATAGCTTTCAAAATTGAGTGATTTGATTAGCTTACATTGGAGGATGGTCTAAAGCTGGACCTTGCTATCAGTCCAACCAAGGGCACCCCTTTTTTGTTCATACATAGGCTTCTCTGGTACTAAATGGGCCACTTCAAATAGGTTCATTGCTCCTTCCCAAAATACGATTGATCTAGCATGGTCTACATTATCCCCTAGTAGTTTACCGGATAAATTGAGTTGTCGGTCATTCCCAGACCACCAAGAAAAACCAGTGCTTTCTTGTTCACGACCAGCTAAGGCTAAAGTTCCATTAAAGAGCCTTTCCACATGGTAAAACCTCCTCAGGGAATATAAGGTTTTCATGAGGTTGATCTTGATCCGCCATTCAAGAGCGAATACCTTCGTTTAAGAGAATATTTTAGGTGTAGAAAGTCTCAAATTCAGGATCTTTCAC
Source organism: Solanum sitiens (assembly GCA_016801875.1). Lineage (NCBI taxonomy): Eukaryota > Viridiplantae > Streptophyta > Magnoliopsida > Solanales > Solanaceae > Solanum > Solanum sitiens. The sequence continues at coordinate 1,253,078 of JABWTJ010000155.1, forward strand.
TGCGCGAATTTCCTGATAAACGAAGTCATAGACACGTAGGTTCAACGCTAGACTGACTACTCCAAGAGTACTCATCGATAAATCGGTTACTGGTCCAAATAACATAAAAAAATGTAACTAACGTTTATTGGAAAAAACAACCCGAAAGATTTGGGACCAAAGGCGGTTAGCAGTGACCATTGAATAAGTTTATTCAGCTTGAGTTGGGTTAAAAGCACGGAATGTCTTATCACCATCACCATCTTCAAATAAAGTCTTTTCTACGGTGGAACCATGAATGGCGAATAGCAAAGCAGAGCCCAATACACCATCAACTCCCATCATGTCTCCAAAATAGATTTCCTCCCCTTTAGGACCGATTTCAGGACATAAATTACTTGAAAGTGAATTAAGTGTACTAACATATTAAATGAGTCGCGCAAATGAAATAGAACCCTCTTCCCTGATTTGACACTGATCTCGTACATGTGATGGTTTTGCACTAGAGGTCTTACAACACCCTTCCAATTAGACACCAGGTGCTTTAGCAAGAAAACACCATCGAAAATTCCTATGTTATGGAAGTAAATTGTTTTTCTTTATCGTCAAAGGAAAATTGAATCATACCTTATTTCAGGATCTCCCTACTCATATGTATGAGGAGCTACTGCCTTCCTTATAACCGGTTAAAAAAGATGATTTATAGAAGAATTCATTCATCTCCGAGCAGTGAAGTGCCATATCCTAGAGAGAGGGCTTTACCGATCGTTAAGATAGAGTTGGTGTTGGTAGCTGTTCTTGCTTAGCGGGATCAGGTCACCAATCGGTGACATAGTTTAGAAATGAATATTTGTAACTCCCATTCCAGTACTTAAAATGACAAAATGGAATAAACAATCAAGACCTGGCTTAAGGCTAACCCCTCAACACTCAGGGTCAGAATGGGAAAGGGAGAATGAGTAGGACATGCTCGAGGTCAATTATTTCTTTTAGGAGAGATTCCACCCCGTTCTTTAGCGCTTGTTCATTCTATAAGACTTCCTTCTTGTTCTCGGTTGTTCTCGGTGAAGGAATCATAGTTGCTATAGAATCATCAGAAATCCTTTTTTGTTTATTGGGAGACTAAATGAAAAAGTCTTTGTCAAGCAGGCATGATTGTCATGTCAAACGATAGTTGAGAAATACTATCTACGGGGCCCTCACTTTAGGGCTATCTTTCACCGTTGACATACATGGTTTAACGTGCCAGATACGCTTCCTCTTCAAGAACTATGACAACCTAGTCTGATTCACTCTTCCGAAAATGCTAGAGTTCCTTCTATCACAAAACCAGAAAATAGGTCAATTAGGTTAGGCAGGCTTGGGGAGGTAATCTGAATCGCTATCAATACGATACGGGACTGATTTGATGATGCTCTTTTTCAGGCTTCTTCTCATTCTTCCTTGGCATCTATGATAGAGATCGGAGGTATGTTGCCCTCAAAAGGCACTCCTTCCTCTTAGAACTGTTGGGGAGTCCAAGGCGGCTATAACCAAAAGTAGGAAACTTAGCAAAGTAAAGTAATCAAAGAGAAAGTCAGTGCTAGTAGTAAGGACTTATCTGTCTGTCGGAGGTTCGAGAATCTATGAAAGGACATCTAAGTCTAAGGTTACGAAGTACAGGAAGTCTATTACTGAGAGAAGTGTTGATCTTGTCTTGCTTGCTTGGAGAGAGGAAGCTTCCGGACCATCTTTTCCATCCAGATAGCGACCGATCACTCAGCAATGAAAACTAATTGAAAGCGGCCAAGAATGAGTACCTATCCCTTACGGGAATCAAACCCGTGTCTTCGCATGAAAAGACGATGTCCTAACCACTAGATGAAAGGGACCAAAATGTCACGACCCGAAAGCACCCCCTAGAAGTTAGGGAAAACCTTTGAATCGTGACCGGGCGTACTTGACCCCTTTGGGGTCTCGTACAAGCCCTCTAACTAGCATTCATAACATAAAGCATGAAAAGTAGTGCGGAATTAAAACTTTTCACGATAATAATAAATAAAGGAGTCTTTTCATAAATACTAAGAAATCTTATCGTCACAAGCCAACTTAAAGACACAACTTGGAATCTTAGGGACACGGCCCTTTACAATAAAAGTAAATACATTTTTTTAAGTCATAATGAAGAAACTAAGAAACATAAAACTATGTCCTCGAATATATGAGGACATACCCAAGTCTTGAGAGATAGAATTCCCAAGCTTCAACTTCGATCCTCCAAAGGCTTCCAACCTATACTCATAAGGTATATAAAAGTATGGGGTTAGCACAACAATGTACTAAGTATGGCATATGAAAAAACATGCAAAAAGGGACATTTTAGTAAAGAAGCTTTTTATGCAATTCAAATATAACCTTCATGAATCTAGAAGCAAACCCACATAAGAATCAACAATTAACACTTTAGGGCTATCTTACCAATCTTAAAGTAAACAAAAGGAACATTTCAATTAACTTTGCTAAACTTGCAATAAAATTGAATAAAGCATCATAGTGAACATTTTGAATTCTTACAATGAACACCTTACAGTGAATGGCACGGTCCAAGTCATAAGAACCCTTTTTCTTTGAAGTTGCCCTAACCCAAGGTTATTCTAGGATTCCCTAAGGTGAGCCAAGAAGGGACTCTCATTACACCTACCTTCAAATCACACCAAAGCGACCCTTAAAACTACCTAATCTTAGGCTTACTTCGTTAGAAATCAAATCCACGCACTTGGCTAACATATGCAAAATACTCATGGAAATATAGGTCATACCAAGTGCAATGTGAGAGTAGCATCCCATACTACCACTCCCACTTGGTACTCCTAATGGATTCCATTTACTCAAGTACTCCACAATAATCCTCCATAACACTACACCATAGTACTCATTCACACGGATTTCATGAAGGTACTCTTCTCCCATAGTAGGTATAGGTCACACCAAGTGCAATGTGAGAATAGCATCCCATACTACTACTCCCACTCAATGCTCCTACTTGGTAACTAATGTGGATTGAGCACTTCACGACATACATACACAATTTCAACAATACACAAGATAATTAGTTTCAAATCAATTCTTTTGTGGGAGTTAGGTTAACCGACAAAGACCATGAGAGCTAGACATGGAATCCCGATATTAACCCCTATCGGGATGAGGGATCCTTACTTGCCTAGAGTAAGGTCATGCTTCTTAGCGTTTACATGGCTTTTTCTAATAGCTACACCTATGCGGACACATAGTTAAGGGATAAGGAGATTGCTACTAAGTAACTCACTCTCTACTAACGAGGAGTACTCATCTCAAGAGGTACTTTGGATTGCAACATCTCAACTAACGAAGTGCAATCCACCTCCCCTTCATATCCTCTCGGTGCTAGGCATAACTCCACACGGATTTCTCAACATAATAGTCTATCATAGGAAGCTCACTAGGAAATGGAGAGGTTGTTACTAGACACTACATCTCAACTCACGAAGTGTGTCCACCTCAAGATTTCCCCTTTTTGCTCAACTTGACATAATACAAATCTTAGAAGAGTGTGTGTGTACATGTGCACACCTTGCATACAAGCATCATTTAATTTTCATCAAGTTCTACTCATACTTTAACTTTGATTCATCAAGGTACACACTCTACATACTTCTCATAATCATATACTTCATTTAGACATAAACTAGGTCAAACATGCAATTCAAGCTACATCAAACACAACACAAGACCCATTTTCGATATATCTTCATTTCACATATTAGACCTTTAAGATCACATACTCAAACCATACTAAGTAACATCAAGTTCATCAATTAGCACCGCCACCCATAAGGTGGACCATACCACTCAAATAGCAATTCATAATAAGAACTATACAATGAGAGCTACTCTTCAACAAATCAAACCATCATTACCCATAAACAATTTATCAATATTTCACCATATGAAGGCCCTTAGGGCAGTAGCTACACCAACATGACATACACAAGAAGACCCAAGTTCATACCTTACTCAAATCATGCTCACATAACCCATTTTCATGCCAAAAGTTGAAGTATGCATATACAAGAGTTTCATGGAGTTTTAACATCAAAACCATCTATTCAAACCAAGATAACCATTAGAACTTAGTTACAAGAAGACCCATAATAGAAATCAAAGTTTAGAAGAAGTTGAGTTTAAAACCCCTTTTTGAAATCTATTTTGGAAGTTGGCTTCTTGAATGGAAAGATATTCAAGAATGGATACCATACCTTTATGATAAAGAAACCCACGAATTTGATGAAGAAACAAGTCCCAATCCGTCCTCCTATCCTTCCTTCACTTCTAGCTTCCAAGAGAGTTGAGGGAGTTTTCTTGAGAGAAAGAGAGAGTTGGATCTTGAAGTGAGAGGGTCTTGTCTAGGTCTAGGGTTTAAAACTAATTTAATATAACCTAAAAACACCAAAATTATACACCTAGGGTCTTATAAGACTTGGGGTGTATTTACATAAAACAACCCAAGTTGGCAGCCTTAAGTCGTGCACTGGCAGGCCTCGTCGACGAGACCTCCTCGACGGACCGTAACAATCACCACGGACCGTCATGGGGTCCCGTCGAGGAACACTTGGCTCCAACTGGAGCCTCTCCAAATTCCACTCTCTGTCACTCGCGACGCCCTGGATCGACGGACCGTCCTGAGTGCAACGGACCGTCGCCATGGTCGTCGTGAGCCACTGATGGGCAGACTTTGCCCAAGTCTTGGGCCCTTCATCTAGGGCCCCTTGTGGGTCCTAGGTGGGGTCGTGCCCGGATGTCAAACCCCTAAACTAAGTCTTCTAGGTCTAAGGAACATCCGACGCATGTTTCAAGTAATATGAACACATAAAACTCATCCAAACTCGCCAAGACATACAAGTACATTCTAAGGCATACCATCCAAACGTCATGGATGTTTTTGGTCGATTGAACTCCAAACTTAACCAAACTTTGCACACTGCCTAAGGACACCAAACTAACTCCGTTTAACTTAAAATTAACTCAAGAAACAACCATGAGGCTCTAGTTCACCTTAGTTCATTTTGGGGCGTTATATTCTCCCCCACTTGGAATAACATTCGTCCTCGAATGACACTTAAATTTTAAGAACAACAAGGACTCGCTTAGCATCATATAATACACTTATATCATGATCAAGACACTAACAATCAAGGCATCCACTAGCAAGGAGCATCATTTTACACTTTCAACACTTAGCAACATAGGCAACTTTCACCAATTTTCACAAGGTCAAAAATTCAACCTCAATCTTCTTCTATGGAGGAACTACCTTCTCCAACGTTAAAAATGCTCCTAAACAATGCCGTTACACACATTGAAGCTAAAATTCAAGACAAAACAATTTTCTTCAAAATGCAAAAAAAAAAATTACAGTGAAGTTGACTGCCATCTTACCAAATTTTTGAAAAAAATTCATTCTCTAAGCAATTCATCAAGACGACATGATCATAGGAACAATAAAATCATATATACTCATTTCATAACACAAAAGCAACAATAACCAAGAGTTGAGACTTACCAAAACCATCAATCCGGATTAATTATCCTTTCTAGCCCCCATCCCATAGGAAGGTTTCTTCTTGGGAGCATTAGGATCTAGGGAAGCTTGATTGACATCTCTCCCCATTGATTTAAGGTTTGGGCAGTCCTTCATCTTGTGGCCTCTATTACCACATGCAAAACAACCATCCGTTCCGGCAAGACACTTACCCCCATGTTGCTTGCCACAAGTAGGGCACCTAGCCCTTTCATAGGAATGACCACCACCTTGAGAAGATTGATTTGGAGCCCTATCCTTGTTTCCCATAGAAGAATCTTGGGGATAAAACCTCTTCTTAGGCCTTTGGTGACTAGAATCATCCGACCTAGGTCTCTTACCCTCTTGCCTTATCTCCCTAATTTTGGACTCCTCAATTTGTTGTGCATAAACCATGAGCCTAGAGATATCCATGTCATTCAGAAGCAAAGCCGTACGACACTCTTTTTCCACCAAGCTAGACACGCCCATCACAAACTTGTTCATCCTAGCCCTAGGGTTGGCTACCATGTTTGGGGCATACTTAGAGAGTTGGGTGAATTTGAGAGAGTACTCTTGCACACTCATTCCCCCTTGACGGAGGTTCATGAATTCAACCATCTTTTTCTCCCTCCACTCTAAAGGAAAGAATCTATCTAGGAAAGCCTCTTTGAATTCCTCCCAATCAACCGGTCCTCTTTCTAAGGGTCTCTCAACCCTCCATTGCTCATACCACACTTGAGCAACATCCTTAAGTTGGTAAGCGGCCAATTCCGCTTTCTCCCTAGGGGTCACACCCATAGCATCTACCACCTTGAAAACCTCATCTATGAAGCCTTGTGGATCATCATCCACCTTAGTGCCATGGAAAGTAGGAGGGTTCATCCTCATGAAATCCCGAATCCTAGAAGCAGGGTTACTAACATTTGGTTGGGGCCTATCTCCTAGGTTAGCTTGGCCCACAAAGTGATTGTTAACAACTTGAGCTTGAGACGTCATGAGTTGGGTCAAGTTCATTAGGGCATCCCTCAACTCCGCATTAGTCATATCACCCTCAACAAAAAGAGCTTGAGGCATAGGAGGCACTTGAGGTCCTTGAGGTTCCGGAGGCACTTGAGGTTCTTGAAGAGGAACCTCCTCATTTTCCTCCCCTAAGCCAACAATAGGAACTTGGTCAACATGGGGAAGGACTCTCTCATTTTGTACACCTCCCTCCTCCCTTCTAGCGGTCGATCTACTCGTATTCATGTCCTAAAAACACAAAAGAAGAGGTTGAGAATAGACACCTTATATACTCAACTCTAAGGCACGATACTAGAATAGAGAAGAAAGTGAAACTTCTAGCATCCTATAGCCTCTTGTCCATGGATGTGTCACGACTCACACCAATGACCAAGATACTACTAGATGTGGCTTGTGAGACTTTCAGACCTTAAACTATTTCCCAAAACCTTATGCTCAGATACCAAGTCTTGTCACGACCCGAAAGCACCCCCTAGAAGTTAGGGAAAACCTTCGAATCGTGATCGGGCGTACTTGACCCCTTTGGGGTCTCGTACAAGCCCTCTAACTAGCATTCATAACATTTGGCATGAAAAGTAGTGCGGAATTAAAACTTTTCACGATAATAATAAATAAAGGAGTCTTTTCATAAATACTAAGAAATCTTATCGTCACAAGCCAACTTAAAGACACAACTTGGAATCTTAGGGACACGGCCCTTTACAATAAAAGTAAATACATTTTTTTAAGTCATAATGAAGAAACTAAGAAACATAAAACTATGTCCTCGAATATATGAGGACATACCCAAGTCTTGAGAGATAGAATTCCCAAGCTTCAACTTCGATCCTCCAAAGGCTTCCAACCTATACTCATAAGGTATATAAAAGTATGGGGTTAGCACAACAATGTACTAAGTATGGCATATGAAAAAACATGCAAAAAGGGACATTTTAGTAAAGAAGCTTTTTATGCAATTCAAATATAACCTTCATGAATCTAGAAGCAAACCCACATAAGAATCAACAATTAACACTTTAGGGCTATCTTACCAATCATAAAGTAAACAAAAGGAACATTTCAATTAACTTTGCTAAACTTGCAATAAAATTGAATAAAGCATCATAGTGAACATTTTGAATTCTTACAATGAACACCTTACAGTGAATGGCACGGTCCAAGTCATATGAACCCTTTTTCTTTGAAGTTGCCCTAACCCAAGGTTATTCTAGGATTCCCTAAGGTGAGCCAAGAAGGGACTCTCATTACACCTCCCTTCAAATCACACCAAAGCGACCCTTAAAACTACCTAATCTTAGGCTTACTTCGTTAGAAATCAAATCCACGCACTTGGCTAACATATGCAAAATACTCATGGAAATATAGGTCATACCAAGTGCAATGTGAGAGTAGCATCCCATACTACCACTCCCACTTGGTACTCCTAATGGATTCCATTTACTCAAGTACTCCGCAATAATCCTCCATAACACTACACCATAGTACTCATTCACACGGATTTCATGAAGGTACTCTTCTCCCATAGTAGGTATAGGTCACACCAAGTGCAATGTGAGAATAGCATCCCATACTACTACTCCCACTCAATGCTCCTACTTGGTAACTAATGTGGATTGAGCAGCTTCACGACATTACCATACACAATTTCAACATACCAAGATAAGTAGTGTTTCAAATCAATTCTTTTGTGGGAGTGAGTGACCGACAAAGACCATGAGAGCTAGACTGGAATCCCGATATTAACCCGAATCGGAGAGGTGATCCTTCCGTGCCTATGTAAGTCATGCTTCGTAGGCGTTACAGTGGCTTTTTTTCTAAATAGCTACACCTATGCGGACACAGGTTAAGGGATAAGGAGATTGCTACTGAAGTACTCACTCTCTACACGAGATACTCAATCTCAAGAGGTACTTTGGGATTGCACATCTCAACTAACGAAGTGCAATCCACCTCCCCTTCAAGTATCCTCTCGGTGCTAGGCATAACTCCACACGGATTTCTCAACATAATAGTCTATCATAGGAAGCTCACTAGGAAATGGAGAGGTTGTTACTAGACACTACATCTCAACTCACGAAGTGTGTCCACCTCAAGATTTTCCCTTTTTGCTCAACTTGACATAATACAAATCTTAGAAGAGTGTGTGTGTACATGTGCACACCTTGCATACAAGCATCATTTAATTTTCATCAAGTTCTACTCATACTTTAACTTTGATTCATCAAGGTACACACTCTACATACTTCTCATAATCATATACTTCATTTAGACATAAACTAGGTCAAACATGCAATTCAAGCTACATCAAACACAACACAAGACCCATTTTCGATATATCTTCATTTCACATATTAGACCTTTAAGATCACATACTCAAACCATACTAAGTAACATCAAGTTCATCAATTAGCACCGCCACCCATAAGGTGGACCATACCACTCAAATAGCAATTCATAATAAGAACTATACAATGAGAGCTACTCTTCAACAAATCAAACCATCATTACCCATAAACAATTTATCAATATTTCACCATATGAAGGCCCTTAGGGCAGTAGCTACACCAACATGACATACACAAGAAGACCCAAGTTCATACCTTACTCAAATCATGCTCACATAACCCATTTTCATGCCAAAAGTTGAAGTATGCATATACAAGAGTTTCATGGAGTTTTAACATCAAAACCATCTATTCAAACCAAGATAAATACATTTAAACCATTAGAACTTAGTTACAAGAAGACCCATAATAGAAATCAAAGTTTAGAAGAAGTTGAGTTTAAAACCCCTTTTTGAAATCTATTTTGGAAGTTGGCTTCTTGAATGGAAAGATATTCAAGAATGGATACCATACCTTTATGATAAAGAAACCCACGAATTTGATGAAGAAACAAGTCCCAATCCGTCCTCCTATCCTTCCTTGACTTCTAGCTTCCAAGAGAGTTGAGGGAGTTTTCTTGAGAGAAAGAGAGAGTTGGATCTTGAAGTGAGAGGGTCTTGTCTAGGTCTAGGGTTTAAAACTAATTTAATATAACCTAAAAACACCAAAATTATACACCTAGGGTCTTATAAGACTTGGGGTGTATTTACATAAAACAACCCAAGTTGGCAGCCTTAAGTCGTGCACTGGCAGGCCTCGTCGACGAGACCTCCTCGACGGACCGTAACAATCACCACGGACCGTCATGGGGTCCTGTCGAGGAACACTTGGCTCCAACTGGAGCCTGTCCAAATTCCACTCTCTGTCACTCGCGACGCCCTGGATCGACGGACCGTCCTGAGTGCAACGGACCGTCGCCATGGTCGTCGTGAGCCACTGATGGGCAGACTTTGCCCAAGTCTTGGGCCCTTCATCTAGGGCCCCTTGTGGGTCCTAGGTGGGGTCGTGCCCGGATGTCAAACCCCTAAACTAAGTCTTCTAGGTCTAAGGAACATCCGACGCATGTTTCAAGTAATATGAACACATAAAACTCATCCAAACTCGCCAAGACATACAAGTACATTCTAAGGCATACCATCCAAACGTCATGGATGTTTTTGGTCGATTGAACTCCAAACTTAACCAAACTTTGCACACTGCCTAAGGACACCAAACTAACTCCGTTTAACTTAAAATTAACTCAAGAAACAACCATGAGGCTGTAGTTCACCTTAGTTCATTTTGGGGCGTTATATTCTCCCCCACTTGGAATAACATTCGTCCTCGAATGACACTTAAATTTTAAGAACAACAAGGACTCGCTTAGCATCATATAATACACTTATATCATGATCAAGACACTAACAATCAAGGCATCCACTAGCAAGGAGCATCATTTTACACTTTCAACACTTAGCAACATAGGCAACTTTCACCAATTTTCACAAGGTCAAAAATTCAACCTCAATCTTCTTCTATGGAGGAACTACCTTCTCCAACGTTAAAAATGCTCCAAAACAATGCCGTTACACACATTGAAGCTAAAATTCAAGACAAAACAATTTTCTTCAAAATGCAAAAAAAAAAATTACAGTGAAGTTGACTGCCATCTTACCAAATTTTTGAAAAAAATTCATTCTCTAAGCAATTCATCAAGACGACATGATCATAGGAACTATAAAATCATATATACTCATTTCATAACACAAAAGCAACAATAACCAAGAGTTGAGACTTACCAAAACCATCAATCCGGATTAATTATCCTTTCTAGCCCCCATCCCATAGGAAGGGTTCTTCTTGGGAGCATTAGGATCTAGGGAAGCTTGATTGACATCTCTCCCCCTTGATTTAAGGTTTGGGCAGTCCCTCATCTTGTGGCCTCTATTACCACATGCAAAACAACCATCCGTTCAGGCAAGATACTTACCCCCATGTTGCGTGCCACAAGTAGGGCACCTAGCCCTTTCATAGGGATGACCACCACCTTGAGAAGATTGATTTGGAGCCCTATCCTTGTTTCCCATAGAAGAATATTGGGGATAAAACCTCTTCTTAGGCCTTTGGTGACTAGAATCATCCGACCTAGGTCTCTTACCCTCTTGCCTTATCTCCCTAATTTTGGACTCCTCAATTTGTTGCGCATAAACCATGAGCCTAGAGATATCCATGTCAATAAGAAGCATAGCCGTACGACACTCTTTTTCCACCAAGCTAGACACGCCCATCACAAACTTGTTCATCCTATCCCTAGGGTTGGCTACCATGTTTGGGGCATACTTAGAGAGTTGGGTGAATTTGAGAGAGTACTCTTGCACACTCATTCCCCCTTGACGGAGGTTCATGAATTCGACCATCTTCTTCTCCCTCCACTCTAAAGGAAAGAATCTATCTAGGAAAGCCTCTTTGAATTCCTCCCAATCAACCGGTCCTCTTTCTAAGGGTCTCTCACCCCTCCATTGCTCATACCACACTTGAGCAACATCCTTAAGTTGGTAAGCGGCCAATTCCGCTTTCTCCCTAGGGGTCACACCCATAGCATCTACCACTTTGAAAACCTCATCTATGAAGCCTTGTGGATCTTCATCCACCTTAGTGCCATGAAAGGTAGGAGGGTTCATCCTCATGAAATCCCGAATCCTAGAAGCGGGAGTACTAGCATTTGGTTCGGGCCTATCTCCTAGGTTAGCTTGGCCCACAAAGTGATTGTTAACAACTTGAGCTTGAGCCGTCATGAGTTGGGTCAAGTTCATTAGGGCAGCCCTCAACTCCGCATTAGTCATATCACCCTCAACAAAAGGAGCTTGAGGCATAGGAGGCACTTGAGGTCCTTGAGGTTCCGGAGGCACTTGAGGTTCTTGAAGAGGAACCTCCTCATTTTCCTCCCCTAAGACAACAATAGGAACTTGGTCAACATGGGGAAGGACTCTCTCATTTTGTGCACTTCCCTCCTCCCTTCTAGCGGTCGATCTCCTCGTATTCATGTCCTAAAAACACAAAAGAAGAGGTTGAGAATAGATACCTTATATACTCAACTCTAAGGCACGATACTAAAATAGAGAAGAAAGTGAAACTTCTAGCATCCTATAGCCTCTTGTCCATGGATGTGTCGCGACTCACACCAATGACCAAGATACTACTAGATGTGGCTTGTGAGACTTTCAGACCTTAAACTATTTCCCAAAACCTTATGCTCAGATACCAAGTCTTGTCACGACCCGAAAGCACCCCCTAGAAGTTAGGGAAAACCTTCGAATCGTGATCGGGCGTACTTGACCCCTTTGGGGTCTCGTACAAGCCCTCTAACTAGCATTCATAACATAAAGCATGAAAAGTAGTGCGGAATTAAAACTTTTCACGATAATAATAAATAAAGGAGTCTTTTCATAAATACTAAGAAATCTTATCGTCACAAGCCAACTTAAAGACACAACTTGGAATCTTAGGGACACGGCCCTTTACAATAAAAGTAAATACATTTTTTTAAGTCATAATGAAGAAACTAAGAAACATAAAACTATGTCCTCGAATATATGAGGACATACCCAAGTCTTGAGAGATAGAATTCCCAAGCTTCAACTTCGATCCTCCAAAGGCTTCCAACCTATACTCATAAGGTATATAAAAGTATGGGGTTAGCACAACAATGTACTAAGTATTGCATATGCAAAAACATGCAAAAAGGGACATTTTAGTAAAGAAGCTTTTTATGCAATTCAAATATAACCTTCATGAATCTAGAAGCAACCCCACATAAGAATCAACAATTAACACTTTAGGGCTATCTTACCAATCTTAAAGTAAACAAAAGGAACATTTCAATTAACTTTGCTAAACTTGCAATAAAATTGAATAAAGCATCATAGTGAACATTTTGAATTCTTACAATGAACACCTTACAGTGAATGGCACGGTCCAAGTCATATGAACCCTTTTTCTTTGAAGTTTCCCTAACTCAAGGTTATTCTAGGATTCCCTAAGGTGAGCCAAGAAAGGACTCTCATTACACCTCCCTTCAAATCACACCAAAGCGACCCTTAAAACTACCTAATCTTAGGCTTACTTCGTTAGAAATCAAATCCACGCACTTGGCTAACATATGCAAAACACTCATGGAAATATAGGTCATACCAAGTGCAATGTGAGAGTAGCATCCCATACTACCACTCCCACTTGGTACTCCTAATGGATTCCATTTACTCAAGTACTCCACAATAATCCTCCATAACACTACACCATAGTACTCATTCACACGGATTTCATGAAGGTACTCTTCTCCCATAGTAGGTATAGGTCACACCAAGTGCAATGTGAGAATAGCATCCCATACTACTACTCCCACTCAATGCTCCTACTTGGTAACTAATGTGGATTGAGCACTTCACGACATACATACACAATTTCAACAATACACAAGATAATTAGTTTCAAATCAATTCTTTTGTGGGAGTTAGCTTAAACGACAAAGACCATGAGAGCTAGACATGGAATCCCGATATTAACCCCTATCGGATGAGGGATCCTTACTTGCCTAGAGTAAGGTCATGCTTCTTAGCGTTTACATGGCTTTTTCTAATAGCTACACCTATGCGGGCACATAGTTAAGGGATAAGGAGATTGCTACTAAGTAACTCACTCTCTACTAACGAGGAGTACTCATCTCAAGAGGTACTTTGGATTGCAACATCTCAACTAACGAAGTGCAATCCAACTCCCCTTCATATCCTCTCGGTGCTAGGCATAACTCCACACGGATTTCTCAACATAATAGTCTATCATAGGAAGCTCACTAGGAAATGGAGAGGTTGTTACTAGACACTACATCTCAACTCACGAAGTGTGTCCACCTCAAGATTTCCCCTTTTTGCTCAACTTAACATAATACAAATCTTAGAAGAGTGTGTGTGTACATGTGCACACCTTGCATACAAGCATCATTTCATTTTCATCAAGTTCTACTCATACTTTAACTTTGATTCATCAAGCTACACACTCTACATACTTCTCATAATCATATACTTCATTTAGACATAAACTAGGTCAAACATGCAATTCAAGCTACATCAAACACAACACAAGACCCATTTTCGATATATCTTCATTTCACATATTAGACCTTCAAGATCACATACTCAAACCATACTAAGTAACATCAAGTTCATCAATTAGCACCGCCACCCATAAGGTGGACCATACCACTCAAATAGCAATTCATAATAAGAACTATACAATGAGAGCAACTCTTCAACAAATCAAACCATCATTACCCATAAGCAATTTATCAATATTTCACCATATGAAGGCCCTTAGGGCAGTAGCTACACCAACATGACATACACAAGAAGACCCAAGTTCATACCTTACTCAAATCATTCTCACATAACCCATTTTCATGCCAAAAGTTGAAGTATGCATATACAAGAGTTTCATGGAGTTTTAACATCAAAACCATCTATTAAAACCAATATAAATACATTTAAACCATTAGAACTTAGTTACAAGAAGAACCATAATAGAAATCAAAGTTTAGAAGAAGTTGAGTTTAAAACCCCTTTTTGAAATCTATTTTGGAAGTTGGCTTCTTGAATGGAAAGATATTCAAGAATGGATACCATACCTTTATGAGAAAGAAACCCACGAATTTGATGAAGAAACAAGTCCCAATCCGTCCTCCTATCCTTCCTTCACTTCTAGCTTCCAAGAGAGTTGAGAGAGTTTTCTTGAGAGAAAGAGAGAGTTGGATCTTGAAGTGAGAGGGTCTTGTCTAGGTGTAGTGTTTAAAACTAATTTAATATAACCTAAAAACACCAAAATTATACACCTAGGATCTTATAAGACTTGTGGTGTATTTACATAAAACAACCCAAGTTGGCAGCCTTAAGTCGTGCACTGGCAGGCCTCGTCGACGAGACCTCCTCGACGGACCGTCACGTTCACCACGGACCGTCATGGGGTCCCATCGAGGAACACTTGGCTCCAACTGGAGCCTGTCCAAATTCCACTCTCTGTCACTCGCGACGCCCTGGATCGATGGACCGTCCTGAGTGCAACGGACCGTCGCCATGGTCGTCGTGAGCCACTGATGGGCAGACTTTGCCCAAGTCTTGGGCCCTTCATCTAAGGCCCCTTGTGGGTCCTAGGTGGGGTCGTGCCCGGACGTCAAACCCCTAAACTAAGTCGTCTAGGTCTAAGGAACATCCGACGCATGTTTCAAGTAAAATGAACACATAAAACTCATCCAAACTCGCCAAGACATACAAGTACATTCTAAGGCATACCATCCGAACGTCATGGACGTTTTTGGTCGAGTGAACTCCAAACTTAACCAAACTTTGCACACTGCCTAAGGACACCAAACTAACTCCGTTTAACTTAAAATTAACTCAAGAAACAACCATGAGGCTCTAGTTCACCTTAGTTCATTTTGGGGCGTTATACAAAAAGTCATTCTTCATACACCTCAGCTCTAAGAATAGAAGTGGTTCATTTTCTTTCTTTACGCAATTCAAGATTTCGTTTGTGTTCATGTTGGCGATTTCTGATGTGAATTTGATGGGTCGTCCCCCCTTCCTACAGGTTCCCCCACCGACCCAGTGACACACCAACCACACCCCTTCTCTTTCTCCGATCATAAAGCCCCCTGATCCCTTTATTTGTCTTTCATCCCCCTGAATAAGTAAGACCCCGCTCTTTCGAATTCAAAAAAAAGGGGCGAAGCGCCCGTTTTAAGTTGTGAAGGCCTATGCTACATCAAGCAAAAAAGTAGGTTGAGGTTACGAAGTCACTTAGTCCAACTAGAGACCTTCCGAATGACCTTGAATATAGTCTACCTCATTCTTTCTTGGCTAGTCTAGTAGACTATATTTGCCCGTGGAGGTGAGTGGAGGAAGCTGTAAAGCTTCTAACTCTAATTACAAACTTGGGACTATATTAGTATATAGCGGCATTATCCCTTTACTAATCCTCCTCGCTTACCACCATGAACAAGAACTTTCCCGAACAATTGGTTTTTCATTATTTAATAAGAAAGATGGCAAATCCTACCATTGTATTTCCATTTTTCATTTGGATCCTATCAACTTGGAGAGTGTCAAGATTAATACACTTCTCGTATTCAGACTAAATGAGAGTATTAACTCCACGAAACTTTATCAATTCCAATGCAACTTATCCTTTTGGAGCTGACATAACAAACTACGCGAGCCTCCCAACGAAGCCCACATAAATCAGATACGAATAAAAAAAAGAAAAGGAAGGTTGATTATTGTGGTATAACAAACACCTATTCGAGAACTTCCAGTTCCCAATCGATGTATATAGATCCGTAAATAGATTTGTATGTATAGCCACTTCAGTCGTGCTCGTTTTCTCGAAAGTATCTTTCTGGAACATGGTCAACTAGAAATTATTATGTTCGCAGTTCTTTATACGTGGGATTTTTTTGGGAAAGGAAAGTCAAGAGAAAGCACGGGATGGGCCTTCCCTTCTTTTACGTCATCCACCACCCTGTCCTATCCACTCTCCCCAAATCTCAACTCATAATTTGAAGAAGAAAGATAAGGAAATCCAATTCCCAACCAGAAAATAAAATTCCCACTGATGGTATACTTAGTGTATGCAAGCTCTAAGATAACATCTTTGGAATAAAATCCAGTTAGAAAAGGAAATCCAATTAGAGATAAGCTACCCATGAGCATCATGTCATAGGTAAAATGGAACAAGGAGGCATGCCTCCCCATCTTCCGCATATCTTGCTCATCCGACATGGCATGAATCACCAAACCTGCACTCAGGAATAGCAATGAAGTGAAAAAGGCGTGATTCATTAAGTGAAAGACGCTAACCGAATAGTTAAACGGGCGGAGCGCTCATTATCCTGACTCTTCTCTCTGCTGGGGCCCTCCCATTGCTATATCCATAAGCTATGGCAGCTCCAGCTCGCAACCACAGGGGCCCGGCCCGCGAGGCCAGAGTGGCAGCGTTCAGCCTCCATTTTCACTTTCAACAGGAAATAAATGAACACTTGAATCAAAAGAAGTAGCAAAATGCTTGTAATCATGAAAGTTATATTTTTCAAAATTTTCTCAACGTAATGTGACTGGTCAAGGAAAATTTCCTCACATGTTCTTGTTATTTTATTCCAAGAATAAAATTTTCCTCACAAAGATCTTTCATCTCAAAATGGCTTCTAAGAATATTTTTAGCTTCATCAATAACATTCATGTTAGAGCCAAAGATCAACAAATCATCAACATATAGGCAAATAATCACATGTGAATTATTCCAAGACTTACGATGTATGCACCTATCACACTCATTTTTAAAAAAATTATTTTCAATCATGCACGAATCAAACTTTTCATGTCATTGCTTTGGTGCCTGTTTCAAGCCATACGGGGATTTAGTAAGTTTACATACTTTGCTTTCTTGGTCTGCTTCAACAAAACACTCTAGTTGATCCATATAAATTTCTTCATTTAGGTCTCCAATTAGAAAATAAGTTTTTACATCCATTTGATGAATTTGCAAATCAAAAATTGCAGTCATAACAACTAAAAGTCTAATGGATGTAATTCTTGTTACAGGAGAAAAAGTGTCAAAATATTATAGGCCTTCTAGTTGTTTAAAACCTTTTGCAACTAGCCTAGCCTTGTATTTATCAATAGAACCATCCGGTTTCAGCTTTTTCCTTAAGACCCATTTATAATCAATCGTTTTACAACCCGAAGGTAAATCAACTAACTTCCAAATTTTATTAGAAATTAGAGATTTAATTTCATTATATACAGCCTCTTTCCAAAATATATATCATGTGAAGATAATGCTTCTTTCAAAATGAGAGGGTCATCTACAACATTAAACACATAAAAATCTGGACCAAAATCTTTTTCTACTCTAGCTCTTTTACTTCTTCTTAACACAAAATCATTAACTTCTTTATTTTTCAAAGTAGAAGTAGAAGAACTAGGTAGTGACAAAATATTTTGTTCAATTCTTTGACCCCCACTATTTTTAGAATAAAATGGAAATTTATTTTCATGAAAAATAGTATCACCAGATTCTACTATAATATTATCTTCAAGATTAAAAAATCTATAAGTTATACTATTTGAAGCATAACCAAGAAAAACACACGTAGTAATTTTCTTACCCAACTTTGTAATCTTGGGATCCATTAGCCTCACAAAGGCTAGACAACCCCAAACTCTTAGATATCCCAAACTTGTCTTGTAACCTTTCCACAATTTAAGAGGTGTCAATACAGTCTTTTTATGAGGCACACCATTTAACACATAACAACCAGTTAAAATAGCTTCACCCCAAAAATTTAAAGGTGCATGTGACTCAATAAGCATGACATTAGTCAATTCAACCAAAGTTCTATTTTTCCTTTCCGCTACTTCATTAGATCAAGGAGACTAAGGAGGATTAGTTTCATGAATTATTCCCAATGATCTAACAAAAGAATTAAACTAATTTGATTCATATTCACGGCCTCTATCACTTATAATTCTTTTATTTTTCTTCCAAACTGATTTTCAACCTCATGGAGATAAGTTTTAAAACTTTCAAAAGCATCACTTTTATTTTTCATCAAGAAAACATATGTAAACTTAGAAAAATCATCAATGAAAGTGATAAAATATCTATTACCTCCACGAGTTAGAATTCCACCAAGTTCGCAAATATCAGTATGAACTAATTCTAACAAATCAATTTTTCTTTCAACTTGAAAATGAGGTCTTTTAGTGATTTTATCTTTACTACAAGTCTCACATTTTTCAAAATTCTTTTTAACCATTGGTATTAATCCTAAACTACTCATGATTCCAACATAACGGTCATTAATATGATACAAACGAGCATGCCAAAAATTGGTAGAAGAAAGCATATAAACAGAAGTAAAGGTTTATTCATTTCAACATTCAACATAAACATCCCATCACATGCATACCCCTTTCCCACAAAAATACCCTTCTTAACTATTACATATTGATCAAATTCAATAATCTGTTTAAAGCCTGCTTTATTAAGATAAAAACTAGACATCAAATTTTTTCTCATAGAAGGAGTATAAAGTACATCTTTCAAAGTTAATACCCTTCCAGAAGTAAAACACAATTCGACATCTTCCTTTCCAAGAACTTGAGTAGTGTGAGCATCACCAAGCATGATGGTTTTGGGCTCCTCAAAATGAGTATATTTTTTAAACCAGTCTTTGTCATAACAGACATGACGGTTTGTACCAGAATTAGCCCACCATCCATCAATATTCTCAACCATGTTTATGTCGGTAATCACCTCCAAAAAAGGATCTTCGGTAACGTTTGCCTGAGGGTTAGAACCACATTTCTGGAATCTGCAAAATCGAGAAATATTCCCACTCTTGCCACAAACAAAGCATGGTCCCTTTTCTTCAACTTGTTGATTTTGTGATTGGTGATTTTCACCAGTATTTTACTTGGGAGGTCTAATATTATTTTTCTTGAATTTTTTCTTCTTAGGCTTCAAAGAAGTATTTTTGTGAGTCTCAGGAGTAGCATTATTCGAAGTAATTAAATTTAACTTCATTGTGATGTTGTTCTCTTCTGTTTGTAAAAGTGCATCTTGGCACCTTGCTTCTTATTCCATGCGGATTTTCATTATCAAGGTTTCAAGAGAGGTTTCCTTTTATTTGTGGCGCATAGTTTTTTGAAAATCCTTCCAAGAAGGTGGAAGTTTATCCACTATGCCACAAACAATAAGGTTATCTCCAATTTTAACCTCTTCGGACCTAAGATCTCCAACAATCATGATAAAGTCTTGTGCTTGGTCTACCACTGATTTGTTGTCCACCATTTGGAAATGAAAAAATATACTAGCCGCATATTTTTTCGCTCCAGCCTCTTCGATATAATACTTACTCTGCAATGCCTTCCAAATTTTCTTTGCACTTGAGTAAGTTCTATCATAATAATCATAAAAATTATGAGATAGACAATTAAGAAGATAATACCAACAGTTATAGGAATCACCTTCGTACTTTTCCACTTTCTTTAGATGAGAAAAAGTTTCATCATCATTCATAGAGGTGATGTCTTCTTTAGTCGGATTCTTCTTAGTTAACACACAAGAAACATTGAGAAGACTTAAGTAAAAAAGTAATTTACCCTTCCATCTCTTGAAATGGTTACCATTGAACCGAAATGGCTTGTTAAGGTCTCCCATCTTGACATCCGCGGTTTTTTCTATTGTAGCCATGATGAATCTCCTTAAAATTGTTAGTGAATAACTTAAAATATAAAAATAGTACAAGATTACAATTGAAAATAAAATGAAGAAATAAATCTCTTCAGGCTGAGGCGTGGATATCTTGCTCTCTTTAAGGAGATTCAAGCCCACTGCAGCAAATGTTTTCACCGGTTCAGCAGTAGTCTTCTTTTACTTGTCCCCTCCAGGATACAACAGCGTATTCACAAAAGATAACTCAACAATTCTGGACAAGAGTTGAGTCTAAAGCTCCACAAAAGAACACATCCCTTCAATTAATAAGAACTCTCTTTTTGACTAACTCTTTCACGCTATATTTTTCTGTTGTGTGTTGTGTGTCTCAAACAAAATGAAGACCACCACTATTTATAGTTGGAGATATCTTCCTAGTAATGAATAGGAAGATAATGGGGTAGTAAATAGTGAAGATAATTGGCCTAGATGTTACATATTTTACATAGGTTATAAAGAATAATGAAGGTAGAATAATGGAAGAGTAAAGAATGAGATGATGGAGAAATTATGAGTGACCATCAAATAGCCACTACTTCCATCAACGACATTGTAACTTTGCAAAACTGAAATGCCATTTTTCACTAACTCCTAATGGAGTTATGCTCCATGTGTAAATTTCCAACAGCTATAGCAAATCCATCACATTGACTACAAACATTCCAAGCAAATTAATATAAAAAACTATTAACATTAAAATGTTGCCCAATAGATATCTATGCATCTTGAATGGTAAAATTTGATCAAAAATAGCAACTCGTACAACAGATATATGTGGTGTCAGATATTCACACTAATAAATTTAAAAGAAAAGTTAACTCATATGGAGAGTATATGTTAAATTAAGCCAAGTGAATATCATTATTCTTAGATCCATTGATCCAATCATATGTTACTCAGTAGAGAGAGTCAACGCATATTATCTCTTAAAATAGCTTTAAACGAGATCGTATAAGCCTAACCTAGTGGTCATTTGATACCAATAGAAGTGACAATGGGATGTTTTCCTCCTCCTCCTTATATCTTGATAGGATAGACCAGAATACTAGTATATCAAATTTAGGCCTTCCAAATAAAGGAGAATTTACTATGTTCAGTTGTCAAGTAGTTGGTTGTACAAACTTTTCGATAGTATCTGAGAAAAGTATGCTTACTGTTGGTTGAAAAAAACTAATTTCCTCCTAAACAAGAAAAAAAAAAGGCAGAAGAAAAAACTCAATTGTAAGAAGACTAGGAAGTCAATTAGTTGAAACTGTAACACATCATATAGTTGATACCATTAATGGAGGCAAGTATCAACTTTCAAACACTAGAAAAATATACAATTTCTTCGTTGTAGCACTAGGATCAACGACAATTGGAGACAGAATCCATGGGAAAATGATAAAACTGAATAGGAACCCTATGTAGTCGGCGAAAATACTTATACTGTAAATGACAAGGAAAAGCTCTTAACGTTGATTATCTGAACAACTTCTCTCAGAACTTATTTATTGAGCTGCATTTGGTTATTACTTTATAGGGTATTCTTGTATATAGGGATTTCTTTGTAATCACAAAAATTACTATGAATTAACATTATTTTTTGTTTTCCAAAGCATAAGAATGAATGACATTATGGACTAGGAAGTACAAGAGGGCCCCGATATCAAACTGAGTAATGCTCTTTCTGTGTTCTCCTGGGAGGTAGATTTCATTAAGTATCTAATGGAGGAGTTAGATGTTCTTCATATCGACTTTCGATTTCATTCAGCGGCCAATAGGCAGTAGGTATATTTTCAACAAGTTCAAGCAAGTTAAGAGGACGATTGAGTTACTTGATCAATCGAATTTAGAAACTGTTCAAAGGGAATAAACAGATGTTAGAATGTGTGTTAGCAGAAGTCAATGACTAACTTTCAAGGAATCAGAAACATTATTGCATCAGAACATAGAGAGTTATTAAAGAAAGCAGCAGAAAAAATTACTTCCCAACACAGAGGAATTGAAGAACTATATCACACTATGGTGGACCTACAGGACTTGTTCTTGGAGATTACCGTGTTTGTATGGTGTAATGATCAAATAAACAGAGTCGAGAAGGAGCTACCCAATTGCCGCTATAGATGTGTCTAGAGGCGTTAAGATGCTACAAAGGGCAGACAAGTTAAGGCCCTGGTGGGATAAGTCATGCATTTTACCAACTGGATTGACAATATTGTTTGGTTTGTTTGTATTTCTTAAGGTTTCCAATACAAAACCCCAAAAATTTCTAAGCTAAGGCCCGAACCACTTTATTTACGTGTAAGGTTATATGAGATTATTCTTTAATTGCTCATATATGTAAAAGTCAAATCTTTAGTGTAGGAATGAATTTGGATATGAATTAGGGTTACTAGAATCTCCTAGCACAAAGTTGAGTTGAAAAGCTTCCCCACCGATTATGTTTTGACATAAGATTCTACATTGCCACGATCCAAAAATGGACGTGATGTCACTTGTCTATTTCAACAATGAAAAGCCAGTCTCAAACTAATGAAAATATGAAATGCTAAAAACAATAAAGCAAGAACAAGATAAGGCAGAAAACTTATTATGTCACGACCCAACTTATACCCTAGGCGTACCATGGAGTATAGAACCCCGAGAGGCCTATGCATGTAATTTAGAATACATCATACAATATAATAGAATAAAAGAATTTAAAAGATAATATTCTATACATAAAAGAGATTGACAAAACGGATGAATAACATAGTCCTAAAGTCATCTAATACATCATAAGAAAAATGGCTGGGACGTAACACATGCATCACATACAAAGTTTGAAAAAATTACATAAATCAATAAAAGAGTCTAGGTCCTCAGAGCATGAGAATACACCAATCTTTAAAGTCTATGAAACCAACTAGCCATGATGGTGCGGAGTAGTAAATCAGATCCTACATTCATTTGATAATATAGGTTAAAAATATTCGTTAGTACATGGAATGTACTAAGTATGAAATAATCCATATTTTTCAGATCAATTTATGTAACACCCTAAAATGAACTAAGGTGAACTAGAGCTTCGTGATTGTTTCTTGAGTTAATTTTGTAATAAAATGAGTTATATTAGTGTCCTTAGTCAGTGTGTGAAGTTTGGTTAAGTTTGGTTAAGTTTGGAGTTCAAACGTCCAAGAACGTCCATGACGTTCGGAAGATATGCCTTAGATAGTGCTTATGTGTTCCCATGTGTTTGAGTGAGTTTTTCGTGTTCCTTTTCTTTGAAATTAGTGTGGGATGTTACTAAGACCTAGACGACTCTATTTAGGGGTTTAACGTCTGGGTAAGACCCCACCTAGGACCCACAAGGGGCCCTAGAGAAGGGCCCAAGACAAAGACCCAAGACTGCCTTGGCAGTATCCACCAACGAGGGCAAACGACGGCCGGTGGTCCAACCAACGGCCCATTGACTTGCCCCGTCGTTTGTACCTTGAAGGTAGGCTAGCCAGTCCCCGAATAAAGCTAAGTATTAACCCAAGAAACCCCATCAACGGACCGTTGATGGACAGACGGTCCGTTGGTTGCATCCGTCGTTGGAACACTGTCCAAAAACTATTTTTCCTGTAATGACTTTGGGTGTTTGATAAATTCACCCCAAGTGTTTTATGAACCTAGGAAGTCATTTTTAGGTCTTTTTAGGTATATTATTGGAGTTCCAAACTCTTAGACCTAATTTTAGATCTCATTTCCTAAAACCCATAACCCCTCTCTCTTAGAACTTTCTCAAAAACTCCATAGAAGCTAGAAGTGAAGAAGGAGCTAGGAGGGCTGTTGGTGGAGGTTTCTTCATAAAAAATCAATGGGGTTTCTTCAATGTGAGGTATGGTAGGTGATGTAAGGGGTTTCAACCCTAACTTCTTCCATCTTTAACTCTAAATATGGGTCTTGCATGAAAACGTTTAAATGATTCAAATATGATGTTTCTAATGTTAGTTGGTGATTTTAATGCTAAAACTTTAATGCTATCATGTTAAATCTTTTTATCAAATTGTGGCTTAAGAAATGGGTTAAATGAGCTTGGTTTTGTAGTATTTGAGCTTTGCTTTACTTGTGTTGTTATTGATGTTTAGCTACTTCCCTAAGGTCTAATTTATGATGAATCTTTGAGTAAAATGTTATAGGTGATGTAAGCTTTGATTAAAGGGTAAGTTGGTTGTGTTGTTTAATTTTAATTATGAAATGCTCTTGAGTGGTATGGTCCACCTTCTTGGTGGCGCTGTTTACTTGAATTGTATAAATGTGTAGTTACTTGTGTATTGTGAATGAGGACATGAAGGCATATTATGTGAATAAAGATTGAAATAAAGTTATTCTTGTTAATGTGTTTTATGAAGCTTGTTATGAAAAGTATGCTAAGGATTATGTCTAAATGATGACTTATATGATTATGTGAAGCATGTTAAAGTGTGTGATGTGATGAAAGAAGGTCTAAGCATGTATAGAATGAAATGTAAATGAAATGATGCTTATGTGCAAGGTGTGTTCACATGTACACACACACTCACACTTGAATGAATGAATGAAGCTAAGTTAAGTCAAAAGAGGGATTTTGGGGTGAACACTATTCGTGAGTAGAGAAGAAGTTTTTAGTAATAAACTCACTATTCCCAAGAGATTTCTAATGTAGTTTGGAGGATGGATACCCTTCGTTACTTGAGATGTGGTGTCCAAAAGTTATCCTTGACCTTTAGTAATGAATGTTGAGAATCCATGGGGAGTTATGCGTAGCATCGAGAGGATATGAAGAAGAGGTGGTTACACTTCGTGAGTTGAGATGTTGTAATCCAATGTACCTCTTGAGATGAGTACTCCTCGTGAGTAGAGAGTGAGTTACTTAGTAGCAATCTCCTTATCCCTTACTATGCACCCGCATAGGTGTAGCTATTGGGAAAGCCATGTAAAAGCTAAAGAGAAAAGACCTCACTCTAGGCAAGTGATGGGACCCTTCTCTGATAAGGGAAGTATCGAGATTCCATTTCTAGATCTCATGGTGTATGTCGCTTAAGCTAACCCCCACAAAGGTAATGAAAGTGCTAAGTTTCTAAAAGAGTTTACTAATTAGGGTAGGTAGTGGAATGGGATGCTATTTATCCATTGCACTAGGTAGGCATTCCGAAAGGGGAGTCTTGGTGAGTCTTATATGAATTGAATGAACTAAGTCTCCTAAAAGAACGTACTACCTGGTGGTATGGGATGCTATCTATCCATTGCACTACGTAAACCTTCTGAAAGGGGAGTCTTGGTGCTAAGCCTTCTAAAAGAGTGTACTACTTAGGGTAGGTGGTAGAATGGGACGCCATCTACTCATTGCACTAAGTAGGCATTCCGAAAGGGAAGTCTTGGTGTGTTGCTTGAGTGTTCTTCTAATGTCTTGTCATTGAGTGGGGCCTTGTTCTCCCGAGGAGAGTAAGCCTAGAAGGGATAGTCTTGAGGATCACTTTGGTGTGTATTGAAGGAGGTGTATGTGCATTTCCTTCATGTCTTACCTTGGTGAGTCTTAGGATAACCTTAGCTAGGGAAACTCCTACGGAAATGAGTTCACTTCCTCTTTGCTTGGCCTTCAAAGTTCACTGTTTTGGGATTGAATTAGTTCACTGTAATGTCCAAAATAGTTCACTGTAATTTTGAGAAGTTTATTGTAAAATGCTCCCTTTTGCTAAAAGTTTGGGAATTGTTCTCTAAGATTTAAATGATGTTTCTTATGTTGTTTTTACTCCTATATTCTTGAAGTTTTACTTAATTGGCACGAAAATGTGTTTTTACTAAAATGTCTCTTTTTGCATGTTTTAGCATATGCCATACTTAGTACATTAATTGTACTAACCCCATACTTTTCTATACTTTATAAGTATAGGTTTTAGAAGCAAGGTTGAAGTTTAGAAGGCAAACTTGGGAAAGATTCTCTCAAGACAAAGCATGTCCTCACATATCCGAGGGCATATTCCTTTTCTTAATTTTCTTTATTTATTGAATTATTATGTATTTTATTCAATGTAAAGGGGTCGTGTCCCTATGATTTTTATGTCGTGTCTTTAAGATGGCTTGTGACGATGAGATTTTCTTAGTATTTATGAAAGACTTCCTTTTTATATTAAATGTCGTGAAAAGTTTTAATTCCGCAATACTTTTCATGTCTTATGCAATGAACGATAGTTAAAAGGCTTGTACAAAACCCCAAATGGTCAAGTACACCTTGTCCCGATCCAAGAGTTCTCCCTAACTTCTAGGAGGTACTTTCGCGACGTGACAATTTAACATAGGGAAACATAATGAACAATACCCATATTTTTCATATCTAAACAATAACTCCTTAAACACAATTCAACATGGATGAGAAAAACTTTCACCAATGTGAATTCATTTGTGATAAATTCTATTCACAATCATGATCATCATAGTAGGTGAGAAATCCTTTCGCAATATCAGTGATACTTTCCTTTCAAACCATCTTTAAGACATTTATAATTAATTCATGAAAACATGCATATCTTCATAAGTTCATATTTCATCAATTCAAGAGTTCATAATTTGTTCATAGTTTAAAACAACATTTAGGAATGGGTCGAAGCAATTTCATCTAAATATCACAGATTAAAATCAATTCATGCATTATTATACTAAATTAGTCAAAACTTTAAGGAACCCACATTCATTGGAATGAGATCTTGATTTGATCAATTAGAAATTGAGTTGAGAATTTGAAATCTTTGGGGACGCCATGAAGGAAAGGACTCCATGGGTGAATACACACATACCTTTATCCTTTAAGCCCTAGAAATGGTGAATTGGGAGACTTGAATGGAACCTAGATTTTCCTCCTCTTCATTAGCCTCGAGAGAATTTGAGAGGGTGCCTTTGGTGAGTTTTAGGGAATTTAGGAGCATGAACTGAAAATGAGTGATCCGGGCTTTAAACCTTTATATAGGGCTTCAGGTTTAAGGAAAAATGAAATAGTATAGGATTAGAATAATTAGAAAAAGACCCAAAGGCCCCTTAAAATAATTTTCAGACATCGACCTATGGTCCATAGGTCTATTTACGCACCATACGGGCCGACCGTACAACGATTCGAAAATCTCTTTATTTGGACAACTTTTGACGGACTCCATCTACGATTTATAGGCCCTTTTACGGAACGTATATACTACCCATATAACCCAACCTACGGCTTTGATATTTCACTAAGTCTGGGGTGACTTACGCGACCTTCCTATGGCTTCTTCATGCAATGAAGGACTGTCCTTGTGGGTTTTAAAAAGAATACGAGGACTTAATTTTATGAAAAATTAATTCCCTCTTCCAACGATTGTCATCTACGTCCCGTAGAAGCCTCTACAATCTGTAGATGCAAACCAGACACATCCTGCTACCCAAGAATTTTATTTTCCTCTTTTTCCAAGTACGAGGAGTTACAATATCTCCCCCTTTTGGAGCATTCATCCTCTAATGTAACTTAAGACATCGTATGAAGGGTAGGAAAGAAGATCTAACAGCCCAACATGAATTTGTAACATCCAAAAAGTTTTTGAAATAAGAATCGAGCCATCCTTCGTTGTGAGTAAGTTTTTTCCAAGGAATTTAAGTTTTTCCTCAGTTTTAAGGTCACTAGAAGTAGCACCTTGTGTTCCAAGTAGTGCTAGAGAGACTTCATTCAAGTCTTTTCCAAAGTTCTTCTAATATTTGGGAAGAATTCAAATGACGATAACTCTTAGTATAGGAGTAGTTAGGTGTCATGAGATTGAAAATGAAAGTTCACTAAATTATCTTTCAACCTCCACCAAGTTTCTTACGTTTCGAGGTTGGATGAGTGAGATATGCCTTTTTGAAGTCAGGTTGTCCAGTTAGGGAATGTTACCCAAAAATAGTGAGGGTATTTTTCTCTTTTCCTTACAAAATCAGATAATATATGCCTAGGGTTTTAGTTTAGAGTTCATGACTAGACAAAAAGAGAAAATATGATAAAAGAGGAAGGATCAAGGCGTTCGTCAAGGTTCTTGAGTTTTGTTGCAGATTTTTACCATAGGTTTGATCCCTAAAGAGGTATGTAAGTTTCCATAGTGTTAGCTTCAGTAACCCTCACACCAAACATGATTTTCATATATAAATTTGTTAATAAAGATTGAAAGACCTAAGTTCTTGATAAGTGTTCTTGAGGTATCATTCTAAAACTGGTTTTGTATGGTTTTTGATAATTTCTTGAGATGAATGTGAGTTTTTGAGGGTTTTCTTGAGTAGATTACATGCTACTCAGTGCGCCAGGGTCACCTGCCTCCATCCGTTCTTCGCCGTTTTGTTACTTTGAGTTCTTTCGAAGGGTACCTCTACTCCCCTTTAATCCAAAACACTCTATTTACTTTTAAACACTTAGAGATCATTCATAAAATGAATCATAACCTTGTATTGATAATTCATATTCAAGGTAAAGATAAGAGTCAATCCTTGAGAGTTCTTTTGAACAATTTGAGAAAGTCCATTTTGAGTCGTTTTGAGGAGTCTTGTACAACTTCTAATAACCTATTTCAAGACTCAAGTAAGTGAGGAGAATGTATTCATGAGTCTAGAGTATCACTAAGATCCTTCATATCATAAATTTTGCATGGACTCCATAAATTGAGTATCATTGAAATGAGTAGTATCTTCAAGTTCAAAGATTTGAGTATCGAGTTCCTAATCCTTTCGAGTTTATATTTCTAATAATGGGATTATTACATGTTACCAGTACATAAGTTGAGTAGTTCATGCCCATAATTCTGCATGAACCCTTTAAGTCAAGCAGTTTTGAGATGACAAGTATCTTGAGTCCTTGAGTTGAATAGGTTGTTCCCATAATTCCGCACAAACCCTATGAGTCGAGAATTCTTTAAATGAGTATTATTATTGATGTTCTTGAGTTTCGAGTATTGAGTCCTATGTGTGGTTATTGAAAGCCTTCGATTCGTTCAAGTCCATAATTTGGCATGAACCATATTGTGAGAAGTATTTTACAATTGTTTTATACTTGTTTAAAAGACTTTAGCATTGAGTTGATTAACAGGAAGAGTGACATTATTTTCTTCAAAATATTATCTGGGAACTAAGTATTCCTAAGAGTTAAAATGTTTTCACATTTAAATAGGAGAATAAAAACCAATTTACAAGAGAGCTTTTAAGATTGTTTGTATTAATCTCAAACCATAGAAAGAGTTATGTTTTTAAACAAATGAGTTGAGTATATTTGTTAGAGTAGTATTGAGAACTGATATGGGGACGAATTCAGATAACTCAAGTCTTAATAAACCATGTAGACAAAGTGGTCGAGAGGGTCATACTGTTTAGATGATTTCTTAATGTTTATTAGCATAGACTAGTGGATTCACATAGGTGAGGGGTTCTATGTCCTGACATGTTATAGAACATTTTTGGGAGCGTGAGCAAGAAGTTGTATCATTACATAGCTCATAGTGATGGTTGTCTGTTAGAGAAACTCCCACAAAGTTAGATTATATATTTATATATATATATATATATATATATATATATATATATATATATATAATTGAGTTGTTATTGTATTCTTCAATACATTGTGTTGCTTTCTACTATTGTAAAAGTTTCCGTATATTGGACGTGTATTGTTGCTTTATATTGAGTTGAGTATCCAGAGTTGAGTACCTAGAGTCGAGTATCTTATTATTGAGTTGAGCCTTATTTCACTGATTTGAATATCTTATCATTGAATTGAGCCTTATTTCATTTAGTTGAATGTCTTATCATTGAGTTAAATTATGTTTCTTTGAGCTGAGTTGAGTGAATTGAGAAGGGTAGGTATTTTTCTTTTCCATCGGTTCGTGCTTATGTTTATTCTTTAGAATTACCTTTACATGATCGTACATTTCACGTACTGAACCATTTGGCCTACATCATTTCATGATACAAATAAAGGTATTTAAGGTCATCAACATGAGCATCGTTTATACGACATGGAGTTTGAGTTAGCTACGGTGAACCTCCCTACTTGTTTTATTTATTTATTTGTTAGTTTAGTTGGGATGTTGTCGGTATTGTCCCGACTTCCATCTTTTTTATTTAGAGGCTTCATAAATAGTCAGTATAGTTGAGAAGTTTATATCATTTATTTTGTTAAATGTTTTAAAGACTTAAGTTCCCTATTTTATGGCAAGTTGAACACATTATTTAATTTAGAGTTTTTCATTTTAGTTAAAGCATTGTATTTCAATTTCATGAATTTTTATTTAGCTTTTAAGATTTTGTATTATTGAGTTAGTCTTCCGGTTTTAGTAGGCCAAGAAGAGGGTTCGTTTGGAGACCATCAATGATTCTCAAGTTCCGGCCACGTGTAGACTCGATTCATGACAAACTTGGTTTCAGATCACAGAGTTGAAGTGTCCTAGGGTGTTTATGATGTCGTGTCTGTAGAATTTTGTTATGGTTGTGAGGGACCCATTTCATACTCTTAATCGGGCAATAGAGTTAAGTCCTATAGATTGAGTCATACTTGTGTATTTGTCATACTAAATCGACTACCATCATACTAGAGGTGGTTGAAAAGAAAAGTCAGTCTTTTATTGATGGGTTTCTTTTAGCAAAATCTTGAGGAAGTCACGAGACTCCATAGGTGCTTCAGAGAAGCCCATGAGTGACTTTAATGTTGAGTTTAAGAGTAATGCAACCATATTCATGTGAATTGTGTGTTTGAGCTAAAATTGAGTTGCATTTTTTTTGTAAGCCTTGTTTTTGGTGAGATCCTTATGAGAAAGTATGTTTAGAACTCGGGTACTATTATCACCCGAAAAGGTATCATGAGTTACGAGATCATGAGTAGTAGTAGAGAAAGAGCCCAGAGTTAGAGGAAAGTATGTAGAGGTTTAGTAATCTAAGTAAGGGAGATGGTGTTTCAACAAGCTATGTTACTATAGTGATACACCTAGTGATCATTAATAAGGACTTTTCCCTTATGGGTATACTAAAAAGTGATGAGTTGTGAAGATTTCATCATAGGAGGTAGAGTGTATTTTAGGTAGAAAGGAATTTGTGATGAAGTTCCATTGTGTAGGTAATGACTAAGTGTATGTGTTGAATATAAGAGAAAAAGCATTCATAATGTGATAGATCTAAGGTAGGCTTATGATTTGTTTGAGAAAGTTATGATGTTCAGAAGGTTATAGAACTAATCAAGTAATGAAGTATAGCATAGTAGGCGAGCGATCGTATTGATATTTTGGTCTAGTAATGAACATTAAGCTTGAATTTGAGATTAGTGTCATGATCAAAAGAACGGAAACATTAGGGTGATGATGTTAGTCTTGAGATTTGATCTGGTAGACTTGACATATAATAGGTGAGAAATTGAAATATTTGATGCAATAAATATGAGGAGTATCAGTGAGAGATCATAACATTTAAATAAGGGCACTGAAGTGTGGCTATGTCATAAGAGTAATAAGAGAATGAAGTGGCGCACCGATAGAGTATGTAATTATTATAGGTTAAGAGAAATACCTTACAAATAGGTCTTAGTACCCGCTTATTGAGAGTTTGGTAGTCATGAAATTAACTTCTTCCATGTGTTAAAGTGAAAGAGGATGTAGACCACTTAATGATAATGGAATAGGTCCATAGCTTTCAAGTGTAAGCTTTAGACCTAAAGGGGAGATGACGAGATGAGAAATAAAGTAAAATTTTTGAGAATAAGATAGTAATGAGTCCCAATAAGTATGGAGAGATCTTTTTAGAGGCCCTTTTAGTAATGGATTAATGTTAGAAAGAGAAGCTTTAATTATCCTATCGTGATAATGATGGTATTATAATTCGTTCTAAGGTTACAAAAGAGGAGGATGAGGTTTTACTATGAGAAATATTTAAATTAGAGACCTTCATTGGCTCTGAAGTGTAATGACTCGAAAAATGATAGGTTGAACTAGAGACGTGATGCAAGGGTTAGCATGACTTTAAGTTAGGGTGTGAGTTGAATTAGAGTTATGTTAGAGTTTATGTAAAGTCTGGTGATGCTTAAGACTAAACTAAAACAAAAATGTCCCTCTTCTTAAACCTAGGTTGACCTTGCTCATCGGTTCTTCCCCTCTTAGAATCTCTACCTCTCCTTCCAAGTTTACACTCTTCAATAGATAGAGCATACACCATGATCCTAGATAGAGTCATGTCACCATGGATCACTTCCATACGACACTCTTCATTCACAAGATCAGAAACACCGGTGAAGAACCTACTCATCTCATCCCTAGAGTTAGACACAAAGGATGAAGCATACTTAGACAATAGGGTAAGCTTTAAGGAATACTCCTTAACAGTCATGTTACCTTGCCTAAGGTTTATGAACTCCTCAACCTCAACCTCCCTCTTCACATAAGGAAAACATCTCTCTAAGAATGATTTCTTCAACTCTTCCCATTCTAGAGGACCCGGTTCAACCGGCCTATTGTCTTTCCAATTGGTAAGAAGCCAAATCCGCCTTTTCCCTAGAAGTCACCCCCATAGCATGGGGTATCTTATAATCCTCACCCAAGAATTCTGGGGGATCCTCTACCACCTTAGAACCAAGAAAGATAGGAGGATTCATTCTCACAAAGTCTCTCAATCTAGAGATCATGGTACTCTCAAGAGAATTCATCCTAGGCCCTACCTCTCTATTTGCTTGAGGCATCATGGGTCGGGCTAGGGTAAGAAGAGATCCTCTAACTTCCTCATTAGTTATGGCCGGGTGGAACCACCGGGACCTCATTACCTTGATCAACTATAGGGACTTGTTCACCTTGAGGAACTTGAACACCTTCAGGACCTTGTCCAACTTAGGGAGGAACTCCCTCATTCACCACTTCATCATCAACTCTCCTTGCGGGTGTTCTGCTTGTGTTCATATCCTATAAATACATGAGAAGATATTTAGAAAAAGATACTTATAACATTAACTCTATGGCACGACACAAGAGTAATGAAGAAAAGGAAACTTGTATTTTCCTATAATCTCTTGCTCATAGATCTCTCACGACTCACCACCGATGAACAAGACTCTCCTAGATGTGGCTTTTTTGAGACTTTGAATCCTAAAGACTACTTCAAGACCTTATTCTCTGATACCAAGTTTATAACGATCCGGAAGCAACTAAAAGTCATTACACGGCGTATTCGACCGCTCAGAGGTCTTATACAAGCCCTTAGACATCAATCATTGCATATATATACAAAAAGTTGTGCGGAATTAAAACTATTCAACATAATAACCAAAATCTTTATCGAATATAAGAAACTATGTCTCATCATAGCCAAGTTAGACACGCATAATATCTTAGGCTCACGACCCTTACATCAATTGAAATGAAAATTAAATTCTATTACAATGTCTTTTGAAAAAGGAAACTAAAAAATAACTACGTCCTCGAATCATTTGAGGACATACCAAGCCTTCTTGAGAGAATACTATTCCCAAGATTTTCTTATAAGAGTCTCCTCACTTGCTACCAACACTTGTATATATAGAACAACATATGTAATTAGCACATTGAATACACTAAGTATGGTGAACATGGAAGAAAACCATGCAAAGAAGGACATTTGCTTTAAGATGTGCTTTCATGCTATTTTTGATAGAAACCTTCATCATAAGAGTTTAATAGACATAGCAAAAGTCAACAATAACATATAAGACATATTTAATGTTTAACAAGTAATCTTTTTATGACTTTAGACTCTCTACCTAAGTTACTCTAACACTCACTTGAGTTAGACATGAAGAGACTGCCCATACACCCTCTTCAAGCTCACTTAAGTGATCGACCAAGCTACCCTTGATGAGAACCTTTCAATTGAACATCCTTTACTAAGTCAACTTATTTTATTAAAGTCATTTAGGAGACAAGTAATGAATTAGAGGACTTCATATAATGGTCTTGGAAGAACGAGGGAACTCATCCTAGCATCTTCAAGGCCTACTCGTGCCATGTGTAGATAGTGTCCCATTCCACTACCCACATGTTGTAGAACCTATCCAATAACTTAAGTGCACATCCTGCATGATTAGATTAGGTATTATCCGATATAGACAACACTAGCTAGGTATGGAGTCTGGTGTCATAAAGACCCCACTCCGTGGAAGGTGTTATACTTGCCAAAGGTAGAACTAAGGACACATCCCATGTAGGCACACAGTTTAAGGGATACCAAGGGCTTCCTTCTACTCTAGTCTCATTCTCAAATAGAGCTACTACCACAAGCATATCCACTTGGTGTTTTACCTTTGTTCTCATAGAGTAAGTTCATTCACGTATTAGTATTTGAGAAGGTACCATATCAAAGTCCTACCAACTCATAATACTTCTACCAAGAGAGGGTCCACAAGGGTTGCCAATCATGGTTCATTAGGATAGCTCCTTCTCAACCTTCTTTTCATATTCAAGGTTGCATATTAGTCTTGCATAAAAGGGTACCTACTTAGGTCTACCGATCCTAGACTTTCATTCTTTTCATTAATTCAAGACAAGGGCGTCTTAGCCTACCAAGTCAAGACACAACATTAATCATATAATTTATTCACTATCATTAAAGTATCAAGTAGGGACAACTAGTCTACCAACAAAAGATACTACATCATTCTCATAAGACTCTTCTTAGTCCTTCATTATCATATATCAACAATTAGAGAATAAGAATATTCAATCATATCATTATAGAACCCACACAAGATGATAAAGATATCACATGAGCACATTTTCTTCATACCTTCAAATATACCATATCATGCTAATACAATAACTCGCATAATAATGTTTACAAGTACATGTTCATATCAACTATAACAATTAAACACCGTCACCATAAGTGGACCATACCGATCAAGAACAATTCAATAATAATTCTATGCTAAACAAAGGATTTAGGTCAACTCACCATCTTCCAATAGGCACAATCACCATTCCTTACCCTTTCCAACAATTTCACGTAATAAGAGATCTTTACAACAACAATATATAATCCCCATAAGTCTACGTCCACCAATTCATCCATATCAACTATTCAATCAAGATCCAATATAGATATCAACATTAAAATGCAAGCCATAAACAATTCTACATTAAATTAATACATAATTTAATAGCCCATAACAATCTATACATGAATTCCACCTAATTTGATAATAATTAATACAACCACTTTAGAGCCAAAATTAGGAATAAAAGGAATACTTGGGTTCATGGAAGTTTGATCATAAAACCATCAATTAGAATTTAATACTTCATGAAACATCAATTAGAACCTTTTAATGCAAGAACCCATGCTTAGATTTCGAAATAGGATTGAAGGGTTTTTGATATCTTTTGAAAAGCCTTTTAAATTGGCTCCTTTAATGAGAGAAGAGTCAAGTATTAAATTACCATACCTTAGCTTAGAATCTATCCACGAAATTAGGCTGAAAACTTTGAGAAGTTGGTCCTCTTCCTTTGAGCCTGAAGGTTCATCAATGGAGGAATTGACTAGAGAGATTTGGGGTTTTTGAAATAATGAGTTAAAATGAAGGTTTTAAGACTTGAAACTATTTATATTAATTATATAAACCTTTTAAAAATAACCCCACTTAATAAAAACTAAAATAAAATGTATTTGGATTCAGTAAGTTGGGGCAGCCCGCCCAGGGACCACGCCAAACTTGACGTCTCGTGAAGGACTTCACGACCAAGTTGATGGCTCGTGGTCCTTGGAGGAGTAGCCACCTTGGCCTTTCCAAGCCCCGAAAAATCCAAGGCATTTCCACGACCATGTTCACGGGCCATGGTCATTTCCACAGACCGTGAAGTGGCTTGTGGAAGTAGGGGCAGTAGCTTGTCCAAAGTGCCTTTCCTCACATGCCACCAACGCATCTTCACGACCACCTTCATGGTCCGTGGTCAAGACCACTGACTGTGAAGTGGCTGGTTGAGCCTTAAGTCAGTGTTGAGAAAAGATTGGAAGCCTTGGCCTTTTGCTTAGGCCCTTCCTTCCTTGGCTTGGCACAAGCCCAAGAATCCTTGCCCTTCACTAAAAAAAAATTTTGATCTAGACTCAAGCACGTGCCCCTTGATGTTGACTCACTTACACTCATTCCACAAGACTCTGAACCATCACACCCCACATAAACACATAAGAACACTAGTCTAGCTCACCAACGTCATAGTCGTACCTTGACGTTCAACTTCTAAACTTCTCAAATTAGATATAAAAGTCAAAACTCATATTTTTAATAAATTATAAACTCATGGCACACAAGTGAAGATCTAAATCACCCTATTTCATTTTGAGGGTTGTTACAACATGCATTTTTCTAACTTTGGGCACATTTACTACTACTACTTATAATCTCATAACTCATACTATCTTTTCAGGTGACAACACTACCGTAGCTCAAAGACACACTTCATCATAAGGGTGTCAACTAAAACAAGTTTAAAGATTAGATTAAGGTAAAACATTTTGCTTTTAGTACGAACACACGATTCATAGGAATAAGAGTGCACTCTTTTGAAACTTAACAGTTAACTCACTAATGGTCTTCTCTCAAGCCCCACTACATTCTTATAACTCCCTTAATACTTTTGTAGAGAGTAACTTATAGATATAGAACAAGCTTTTCTTTTCAACTACCTCTAGTACGAGGGGTAATAGAATCAATATGAGAAACACACTAGTTTGAATAAGCTCCATATGACTCAACTCTATTGCACGATTTAGAGTATGAAAGAAGAAAAACTTTTCTTGAATGTAGGTAGTCCCTTATTTATAGAAGTGGGCCCTCACAACCATAAGTAAGATCCCACCTTACACGGATTCGTAGACACCCAAGGACACTTAAACTTTGTGCTCTGATACCAAGTTTTTAATTAGCACAACCTACACCCTAGACATGACTGGCACACTAGAACAACTGATGGTTCCAAAGCGAACGCTCATCTTTGTTGACTATAAGCAGAAGACTAACTTGAGCATATATAAACATCAAACTCAAACAAACGTTAAAAATAGTTTACGAAATCTCAAAACTTAATTGAATATACTGAGTATAAAAACATAAGTTTTAAATAAAAAATCTCAAACTAAAAGATTTCTCAAAACTATCTATCTATGAAGCCTCTACCGTATAAAGATGGGTATTGGTAAATGACCCACGAATCTTTACAAATAATTACTAGTAACAACTCATAAAAACTAGAGTACTCTGAAAGCAAGAAGGTCTCACTCATAAACTGATGAGTAGGCGAAGTGATCTTAACAGACTCTCGTTGAGCTTCCTAATAACTTGTATCTGCATCATTAAAAGATGCATGTAAAATGGCATCATTACATTCAATGTACGAGTATGTAATATATGCAGGTCGGAAAAAAATAGTACATTGAATGTACGAGTATGTAAATAGTTAAATTATAAATGACTAAATGGAAGGACTGGAGTAGATATAGATATATAATCAACTGAATCTAAAGAAATAAAGAAGTTAAATGATTTAAAGGTTTACAAAATACTTTCTTATCTCGGAATATATAAAAATACACTTAAACTCTATTGGGTGATTCTCTAATCGACAACCATTACTATGAGCTACGTGATGATACATCTCTCCCACGCTGCAAGAATTGTCCTACACCTTGTAGGGGTATAGAACACCTCAACTAAGTGGATCAACTAAGTTATGGTTAAAAAGCAATAAGGAATCGTCTGAAAAGTATGACCCTTGACCCATCTTGACATACATGGTATATGGGGTTTTTGAGTTGTCTGTACTTTCCCCCATATTGGTGCTCAATACTACTTCCAATAATATATATTCATTCTCATATGTTTGACATAACTCTTCCTCTAGTTTGAGATAATTTCTCAAATTACCCTCTTAAAAGAGGTAACTGGTCTTGAAATATCTTTTGAACTCATAACTCATTTAGAATCTCAGATTCTCTATTATAAATGTAAAAGTTGATGCCTCTTTCAATATATAGTTCTCTTATACTCTTACTCAATTCATACTTAAGAACTCATTCTCGGAAACATATCAAAATCATATTTTAATATGATCATTGATGACTCGCGAAGTCATAGTGCATAAACATTGATGACATAACTAGATACCATATTGCTTAAACATTTATGGCATAACTAGATACCATACTGCTAAACATTGAAGACATAACTAGCTACCATACTTCTTAAACATTGATGGCATACTCGATTGTCATACTAATCATGTTTTAGGAACTCTTTCTCAAAACTTATCTTTAGTTCCTGAGAAACTTAGTTTAAAACTCAAGTGTTGGCTTTAAAAAGCTTTTCAAAATTTAAAACTCAAATCATATGGTTCATGTGGAATTATGGACATGAACGACTAAACTCAGGGATCTTAATAACATTAAAGAAACTCAGCACTCAGTACTTAAGACTCAAGAATTAAAGGACTCAAAAAGTTGAAACTCATAACTCAACAATATTTATCCTCTAAAAACTACTCAATTCACAGGGTTCATGCTATACACATGAACGGATCAACTCAAGAATTTTAATGCCTAACATAGGGCAATTCATTCATCAGGAATAGAATTTTAAAAAGAAACAAAAACTCAAGAACTCAAATCAAATTATCTCAAGAATACACAAAACTAGGGATAGAATCCTAGATTACTCCTATACTAATTTGAAAGTAGATGTAGGGTATGAGGATGTAGCAGTCCCATACAATGATAGCCTTACATATCTGGAAGATCAAGGTTCTTGATGAATCTTGAAGAAAAAAATTGATTATAAGTCTTGAAACCCTAGCTTGAAGGTACACAATAAAGAAAAAATTTATGTCCAATAATTATGATTTTCATTAGTGATTCGTAACTATATGGAGGAATTTTAGTTGGAAAGAACGAAAATATTTGAGAAGTACTTACCTTAAAGAAGAACCTTGAAAAAGATGTGACGAATCTTGAATGGAGTCTTCTACTTTGATTTTTCCTTAGCGTTTGAGAGAAAAGGGAATGGTGGATTAAAAGATGGAAATATGATTGTTTAGGGATTTATAGGAGTAAAGAAATCCATTTTAATGGTTTTTCTAGCAGTATAAGTAGAAGAAAATTACCTTATTTAGACTTACCCGCAGCTAAAACGGAACTCCATCTCATTATTTAGTAACATGATCATAACTCTCTACTCCGAATGCGATATGTTGCATACTTGGTGGCGTTGGAAAGATAATTCAAAGAACTTTAGTTTTCAAAGATATGGGTCATGTAAATCTTCATATTCTCTGAGATATTGTTATTTGAAGTTAACCCAAGTAAAATCTTACATCAAAACTTAATGTTAAGGAAACTTTCAACTCTACTTTGTGCTATGAGGTTCTAGTGACCTTCATTCATATCTAGATCATCCCCAAACTAAAGAATATATCTTTACTAAAATGGGAGATTTAATACTCCATCTGAGACCTTTTTCAATGATGCTTCTATTAACCTTTCTCCTTGTTTTATAAAGACACTCCATCTAACTCTTTAAAGGAAAAAAATGCTTACATCAGCCTATTTTACTTTACCGGCTGAAATATACTATCTCGACACACATGAAAAATCATTACCTTAATTGGAACCTCATACAGTTACATACAATCTCGGGTACACCTCTTAATGCTCTTGTTACGCTTATGACTTTGCCACACTTTATTGCTCTCACCTAAAAGTGAGAATCTCATACTTGTACCACTCACACTTGTAAAAAGGTAACACCTTAATTTCTTACTTACTTTATGTCAAATCTACAAGATTAGATCTCGAACTAACATCATCACTCTCATGTTTCCATTCTTTTTTACCACTGCTCACATCTCAAATTCAAGCTTAATGTTTATTACTAAACCCAAATGTATATGTGATTGCTTGCTGAATATACTCACTTAAAACTGCTATATACAAATTTAAGAAAGACTAGCCCACTAAAATCTCATGAAAAGTGGTCAATCTTTATATCTTAGTCTATATACTTACGATTTACCTTCATACTTCCTTCCATAACTTAAGTACTACTTACCCATTCGCTATACATCATTGCCTAATTATTTTTTTAGCCCTCTAAATATTATGGGCTCTCCCTAGAAAATCATAGGCCTAACTTAGATCTCTCACCTCTTGAATACTCATTCTATTCATGTAACACCATATTCCCGAAAAAGGCAAATGAACCAAATATTTGGGAAGTTGCAGGTGCCACCCACATAGTCCAACCACGGTCCGTGGGCAAAACCATGGACCGTAAGAGGATCCCAAGGTTTGCCACCCTGCCAAGTGATATTGAAGTCATGAACTGGGCTCGACCTACGTAGCGTAGGTCAAACCACGAACTCTGGTTAGGGTCCATGGTTCGATGGACAAAATTCAATTTTTTTATGACCAAAAATGGTCCAGCAGAATGGCCCATGGGTCAGACCACGGTCCGTTGACTGGGTTCATCGCTGGTCACCACACAGTTATTATTAGGGACACTTGGGTCTTATCATAATTAATTAGTTCATATACAACATAATTTTATCCTTCACTAAGACCCCTATATAAGCTTTTTTAACCCCCAAATTGACCCATTCACTTCATTCTTCTAAATTCACAAAATAAAAAACAAATCTCCTCTCCAAATATTTGTCAATCTAGAAACTTTAATAAGAAGATTCAACCTAGGTTTCAAGTGAAGTTCTTAATTCCTCCCTTGAAGAATAGATATTGGATTCAAGGTATGATAGTTTTCATCCATGGATACCTTCCATTCACAGATTTCCCGAATTCCATTATTCCAAAAGGTAGAATTACCCAATTAAGTTAGGGTTTTCTTCAATTATCATGGGTTCTCTTATATGTTGATTTAAATGATTAAATTATTATATTTTATGCATGAATTGATGCAATATAATGATTTTCCCACGAACATGTGTAATCCTCACGTTTTCAAGTTATGAATCATATGATGTGGTATTTTGATCTTCAAGAAAGAGTTTTATGAAATTGAGCATGCATAGCAAAATTTACATGTATCTATCTATAATGGAATCCATATCTAACCCATGTTTTATAAGAATGATTGAAAGTGGGGTTTTATCCTTAAGAGGTGAATTATGGACTTATGACTTATCTGATGAAATATATGCAAATGTTTTAAGAGTGCTTTTAGAGTAAAGTACCAATGATGACGTTGTGTTGTGAAAACAGATTCTCATAAAAACATACTAGCATGATATGAAAGGTTTTCTCACATAGAAATGATTCTTAGGTTAAGAGGCTTTATCACCTAATTAAATCAAAGAGTAAGAGTTATCCTTATGAGCTAGCTTGGTTCAATTGTCCAAAGACACTTTTCCATGATTAATAAAGTCAAGTAATAAATGACTATTCCTTGGTATTTATGCTT
The DNA here is from genome assembly GCA_016801875.1 of Solanum sitiens. NCBI lineage: Eukaryota > Viridiplantae > Streptophyta > Magnoliopsida > Solanales > Solanaceae > Solanum > Solanum sitiens. Next base: position 1,294,770 of record JABWTJ010000155.1, read on the forward strand.
AGCATCGAGTGGATAACGATGATGAGATGAAATCTCTCCTGTAGTAGAGGCAGGGTTTCTAGAAGCAATATCATGCGATATAAGCTACTGCTTTAGTAGAGGTCGGGTTGATAGCATCAATTTTCTTATCCCTTAATGATGTTCCCCCATAGGTTGATAGGCCGATGGATCAAATTAGTATAGAAGTTCATGGTTCTACCTTGGCAAGTAGGACACCCCTTTTCAGTGTTGGAGACATCGAGGAATCATGTTATAGATCAATGGTCTCTATATCGGTTAAGGATAATTTCCCATAAGTAATAATGAACTAAGGTTACTTTAACAAGTATCACATATGAGTTCAAAGTTTTTACAGATGAAGTTAGCTTGCATTGACCATGACTTTATGACTTATGTTTTTTTAACTCTTTCGTATCATGTTAACTTGGTAAATTGCATGTCATAAATGAAATATCCCTTTTAACATGATTTAAATGTTTTATGCATGAGTATCATACTTGGTACATTGTTTAGTACTATCTCATACTTTTGCCTAGAATTTCCATAATGTAGGATCAGACAGTCAGGGTAATAAATTTTGTGGCTAGAGGTTGACTTGAGATATTCCAAGCATTGGTGTGTCCTCATGCTTTGAGGACAAACTTTCATTGTTTTAGTTCCTTTTCTTTTATTTCTCCTTTTCACATGATGTTTGGGCTAGGCCCAATTTCATTATATTGTATAAGATGACTATGATGAGAAAAATGTATTAGACTTTCGTTTTTCTTTTATAAAATATTTTGGACTTGGACTATTTTGTTAATCTTATTGTATAGTTTCTTATGTTATGAGAGATAAGTGTATTGTATGGAGTCCTTCGGGGTTCGGAGTCCTTCGGGATTCTATACACCATATTACATCTAGGAGGTACCCCTGGGTCATGAGAAACATAGTGTCAGAGTACAATGATTAGAATGGTCCTAGGATATCTCATAAATCACGTTTAGTAGAGTCTTGTTCATAAATGTGAAGCGTACCATATTTATTAATGAGAGACTTCAAGATGATTAGGAAATCCCACTTAATTCATTACTCTTAAGTCGTGTCATAGAGTACAACTCTATAAGGCCTCTCTCCTAATCTTTATTCTGTGTTCTTCAGGATATGGCTTTATGAAGTTCTTATACTAGAAGGAATGTGAGGGAGAATGCGGTCCAAGAAGATCCTCCCCAAGATCCTCAAGCTTCGGTCGATCCTTTGTCCGAGAAAGTATTAGATGTGGAGTTTAGGGTTTCTTTTCAAGTATTGGATAAATCCATGACAACCCAAGGCAACAAGGTGGTAGTGGTTCCTGTGAACCCAAATTTGGGTACGGTGGATTCAAGAATGAGGGATTTCACAAGGATGAATCCTCCAGAGTTTCATGGTTCTAAGGTTGAGAAAGATCCTCAAGAGTTGATTATTGAGGTCTATATGGTTTGGATGATCATGAGAATTACGCCGGTGGCTAATATAAAGTTGGTTGCTTATCAACTAAAGGTGTGTCTCAAATATGGTATAACAAATGAAGGAATGGAGACCTCAAGATGCATGTCTTTTTGATTTGGAGAAGTTTAAAACCACTTTTCTTGATAGTTTCTTTCCCTTGAGAGGAGAAATTCCATGGTGCTTGAGTTCATTAACCTTCGATAAGGAAGTATGCTTGTGAGGTAATATGCTCTAAACTTCACTCAATTGTCTAAGTATAGTTCATCAATGGTTGTGGATTCAAGTCTAAGAAGAGTAAGTTTGTTTTGGGTGTGTCTGAAATGGTGATTAATTGTATCGAATCGCTAAATGGTGCCTAGCCAACAAAGATTGTTGCTTTTGTTGTGGTAAGAGTGGTCACAAAATAAGGGATTTCCTAATTCTTGCGTCTAAATGTAGAGAGGGAAAAAAGCTACCACTACTGGTGCGGTTCCAATGCTCGTAAGTTAAACCACTTTTATTCTATTCCGAATCATGGTAAACAAGAGAGTTCTTAAGATGTACTTACCTGTACGCTGAAAATTTTCCAACTTGATGTATATGATTTACTATACCCCAGCGCTACCTTGTTTTTTGTGATGCCATATGTCGGCTATGAGGTTTGATATTCTACCGGATGTGTTCTTAGAACCTTTTTCCGTCTCTACTCCTGTTGATGATTCTATTGTGGCTATGAGAGTTTATAGAAAGTGTTATGTCTCCTTGTCCCATAGAGCTACTCTTGTTGACTTGTTAGAGCTAGATATGCTAGATTTTAATGTTATCTTGGGTATGAATTGGTTGCACTCATGTTATGCTTCTATTAATTGTAGAACTCATGTATTTAAGTTTCAGTTCCTGAATGAGCCTCTCCAAAAGATAAAGAGGGAAAATTCTATGCCTAATGGTTAGTTTGTTTCTTATCTTAAATCTAGAAAGATAATTTCTAGGGGTTGCTTTTACCATCTAGTAATTGTGAAGGACGTAGATTCTGAAACCCCATCTCCTGAGTCGGTCCCGTTGATAATGAGTTTTCGGAGGTGTTCCCAGATGACTTACCCATTAATCCTTCCTAGTGTAAAATAGACTTCACATTGACCTTCTCCCAGATATGCAACCTATCTCTATTCCTGCTCATCGTATGGCTCCGATAGAACTTAATGAGTTGAAAGAACAATTGAAAGATTTGTTTGATAAGTGGTTCATTCGACCGAGTATCTCTGTGGAGTGCTCTAGTTTTGTGTGTGAGAAAGAAGGATGCTACTCTTCGTATGTTTATTAATTATCGACAGTTGAACAAGGTTACTATTAATAATACGCATCCTCTCCCTAGAATAGATAATTTATTTTACCAACTTCAAGGAACAAGGTATTTCTCTAAGAATGATCTCCGATCGCGTTATCACTAATTAAGGGTGAAAGATGATGACATTCTGAAGATGTCTTTTCGAACTCGGTATGGTCATTAAGTGTTTTTTGTAATGTCATTTAGGTTGCCTAATGCTCTAGCGATGATTATGGATTTGATGTGTAAGGCGTATAGACAATACCTTTACATTTCTGTGATCGTGTTCATTGATGATATTTTTATCTACTCAAGGACTGAGAATGAGCAAATTGATCATTTGAGGATCATGTTGCAAATTCTTAAGGATCAATAATTTTTGGTGAAGTTTGGCAAATGTGAATTTTTGCTAAAGTGCCTAGCTTTCCTTGGTCACATTGTGTCAAGTATGGGTATTGAGGTGAATCCTAAGGAGAAGAATGCGGTCAAGAGTTGGCCTACACCTCTAACTCCCTTGGATATTAGAAGGTTCTTGCGTTTAGCCGGTTGTTATAGAAGGTTTGTTGAGGGGTTATCTTCAATTGCCTCTTCTTTGATGACTTTGACTCAAAGGAAAGCTAAGTTCATATGGTACAAAGCGTGTGAAAAAAGTTTTCAAGAGTTGAAGGATAGACTTACTTTCACTTGGTGTAGCCCTTATAGGAAGTGACAGATGGCTTAGTGGTTTATTGTGATACCACGAGAATTGGACTAGGGTGATTTCTTATGCAAATTAGGAAATTTATTGTCTATGCCTCAAAAAAGATAAAATCCTTGACAAGAGTTATCATACGCACGACCTTGAGTTAGTAGTCATTTATGCCATAAAGATTTGGAGACACTATTTGTATGGAGTACATGTAGATGTGTTTACCGACCATAAGAGATTACAATATCTGTTTACCAACAAAGATCTAAATATTCGCCTAATAAGGTTACTTGAATTATTAAAAGATTATGACATGAGTGTTCTTTATCACCCCTTTAAATATAATCTGCTAGCAGATGCTCTTAGTTAGTTATCTATAGGAAGTGTTTCTCATATTGAAGAATAAAAGAAAGAGTTTGTTGGACATGTCATCGATTGGCTTGACTAGGTGTTCAACTAGTGGCGTCCACCAAGCGTGGTGTTATGGTTTGCAATGCTTCCAATTAATATTTTGTTGCGGATGTGAAATCCAAGCAAGGTGTTGATCCAAATTATTTAGAATACAAAGAAGTACTGCTTAAGAAATTTGTTAAGGCTTTCTCCATAGGGGGGATGGTGTACATAGATACAAAGGTCGCTTATGTGTTCTAAATGTGGATGACTTGAGGGAACATATTTACATAGATGACCATAGTTTCTGGTATTCCATTAACCTGGGAGCCACAAAGACCTACGGTGATTTATGGGAGGTCAATTAATCGACTGAGATAAAGAAGGATATTGAGGGATTTGTGGCTAAGTGTCAAAATTGCCAACATGTGAAGGTTTAAAATCATAAATCATGAATTTTTTCCCAAGATATTAGCATTCCTACTTTGAAATGGGAAAACATGTATATGGACTTTATCGTTGGTTTGCCTCGCACATGTAAACAACATGATTAAATTTGAATGATAGTAGATCAGATGAAGAAATTGGCTCATTTCCTTGACATCAAGGATTCCTATTTGTCAGAAGAATATGCCAAGTTATACTTGAGAGGAATGGTAAGGTTGCATGGACTGCCTTTGTCCATTATTTCTGATCGTGGTACCCAATTCACTTCTATATTTTGTAAGACATTCCAATATGGGTTTGGCACTAAGGTTAAGATTAGCATGACATTTCATCCCCAAAGCGATAGGCAAACAAATAATACTATCCAAACATTAGAAGATATGTTAATGGCTTGAGTGATCCATTTAAAGGCAATTGGGACGACCATTTGCCATTGATTGAGTTTGCTTACAATAACATTTTTCACTTAAGCATTGATATTGCTCCATTTGAGGCCTTAGATGGTAGGAGGTGTAAGTCCCCTATAGTATGGTTTGAGGTGGGTGAAGTTTCCTTAATGGGTCGCGAATTTGTACAAGAGGTCATGGAGAGAGTTAAGCTTATATGGGAAAAGTTGAAAACAATTCACTATCGACAAAAATCTTATGCCGATGTGAGAAGAAGGGATCTAGAGTTTGATTCTAATGATTGGGTTTACTTGAAAGTCTCACCCATGACGGGTTTAATGAGGTTAGGTAAGAAGGGGAAACTTAGTCTTCAGTATGTAGGCCCATATCAATTTTGAGGTGTGTTGGTAAAGTTTCTTATGAGGTAGATTTGCCAAATGAGTTGGCAATAGTGCATACTATTTTCCATGTCTCTATGCTTAAGAACTGTGTTGGATTATCCATAGTTGCCCTAGAAGAGTTGGGAGTTGATGAATGTCTTTCTTATGAGGAAGTTCTAGTAGAGATTATAGACCGGCAAGTAAAGAAGTTGAGAAACAAAGAAATATCTTTTGTAAAGGTATTGTGGAGGAATCAGTTAGTTGAGGGTGCTACTTGGGCGGCCGAGGCCGATATTATATCCAGATATCCTCATCTCTTTCCTTCTACTCTTACTCTATCTTGAGGCAATGAGTTCCTCTTGGTTTTTCCTTCTTTTCTAGATTCACGTATTTTTATGTGCTTATATGATTTCTTTATGTGATCCATGTTCATGAAAACTTGTGTTTTGAAAGAAAAATGAGTTCACTTGCTTGATTTCCTCATGTTTTTATGCATTGAGTATGATTTGCCAATAGACATCATGATATGAATTGATAAACATGCTTTAGATATACTTGTTGAGATCGAATGCATATAAGCTCCATGAGATTGCGTTGAGCATGCTTTTAGCTTGGAGAAGGTAGTTCCTCCTTGAATTTAAGAAGTTTTAAAATTCATGCATATTAGGCCGCTAGATGTAGTTCATATTTCCTTATGATGAATTTGAGTATGATCTTCTTGGAGTTGATGTTTCCTCCTTGTGTACGTGCATTTCATGCATGATGGGCTGATAGAGTTAGTTTCACCCCTCTTATGATGTTTTAAGAAAGTCCTAGCATGGAGTCGATAGTTCCTCCTTGGTTATAAGCATTTCCTTTTAGGTTGGGTTGTTCGTTCCTCTCCTACCTGTTCACAACAAGTTTGAATCTCATTTGAGGATGAATGGACCCAATGGGGAGTTAGCGTAACACCCTGTATTTGGAAAAGGTAGATACACAAAAATTTTGGGAAGTTGCAGGTGTCAACTACATAGGTCAACCACGGTCCGTGGGTTTCCCACACTGCCAAGTGATTTTAGATTCATGACAACGACTTGACCTACTAACCATAGGAAAGATCATGATCCGTGGTCCGATAACCAAGAATCAGGTTTCTGATGACCAACCACGGTCCACTAAGATGGGTCGTGGGTCAAACCACGGTCTGTTTGGGTCTATTGGTGGTCACCTAACAGTTATTGTTGGGGAAGTTAGGTCTTTTCCTAATTAACTAGGTCCTATACTACGTCATATTAGCCTTCACTAAGACCCCTATATAGGCTTTTTCAACCCCAAAATTAACTCAGTCACTTCAATCTTCCAAATTCAAAAAACAAAACCCAAATCTCCTCTCCAAATATTTCTCTCTCTAGAAACTTGAAGAAGAAGATTCAACCTAGGGTTTCAATTCAAGGTCTCAATTCCTCCATGGAAAGCTAGCTTTTGGGTTCCAGGTATGATAGTTTTCATATATTTATTCCTTATATTCATGGAGTTCTCAAATTCCTCAATTTCAAAAGGTGAAATTACTCAATTGAGTTAGGATTTTCTTCAATTATCATTGGATCTCTTAAATTTTAATTTAAATGATTGAATTTACAAGCATGAAGGAGTATGTTACCCTCCATCCAACACAATTCATAATACTAACTGAGGTTCATCAGTCGAGAATAGACTTTCCAACTTAAACCCGAACGTAGTGAGAAGAACTTACACATTATGATCATCAAGAATTTATGAGAATGAACTTTCACTTAACACAACAATAAGGTTATAATCATGTTGATATAGTGCATATACATGTAATTCATACTTTGACATAACCCTCGTGTCTCAACCATCTTGGATCAAGTATCACTTCCCCAAATCAATCTAGGGTTATGTCATTCCACATGAATAATACTATAATCAAGAAACTACATTCAACAAGAACAATTCAATACAGTTAACCTTACTACAATTTCACCCGTATTGCATTGATAAAATTATGGTTAAAGGGTATTTCATAAATTCATGGTGAATTTATCACATATACATTTTAGAAACAGTAATTAACCCATAATGTAACACAATTAACCATTTGAAAACGATTTGAGGAAGAATCCATGATTAGAAGAAAACCCTAGGTCATTGAAGATTTTTCCTAGTTTAAAAATAGACAGCTTAATGCTCCATGGAAGAAATCAGTCCATGAATCAAGATTACAATACATCAGTTGAAGTTTTCCTCATGAAATTTGAGTGGAAAGGCTTGATTTGAACCCTAAGCTTAACTTTGTTCTTGCTCTTCAATGGAGTCTTAGAGAGAGAATATTTTGGGAGGGAAATAGTTTTCTGTTGAGGTCTTGAATATATAAACTAAATTAATTAGTTTTGGGGCTTATCAGGTATTTGAGTTAGTTTTTACTAGCATTAACCGACACTACATAGTTAATTAATTACCCCTAAGTCCCTCCCTTAATTCTAACGAAAAATAATTAACTAACATACATGTGCCACTCATGGCTCGCCATCCACGGACCGTGGGTGAGTTCACGCTCTGTACTGCACAAACGTGGTTAGGGATTGCAACTTGGAGGTTGCAAGGGAGGCAAAGCTTCGACCCACGGCCCCTACCTACGGGGCGTGGGTCCACCCACGGACCGCGGGTTCCCTACCCGTTGTTCCAAGATGCAATTGACAGCTTTTTGGTAGCCCCCTTGGTCATCCTGAAGAACCCTTGGGGGGGGGGGGGTCTTTGGGGATAATTCCTTGATGTTTAAATGTACAAACACTATATATTATTAAGAAAAGGAGGTTATTTTACAACTTTACTCATTACTTTCGACTCCATTAGGTCACTAGTAATGATTTTTTGCTCTAGTTCAGTCTTTTTGTTGTATGTGACGTAACAATATCTCCCCCTTGGGAACATTTGTCCTCGAATGACACTCTACACATCTTAAGGAATTAGAACTCCAAAACAAGCAGTCCATCATGTATGAAACATCAAAAATGATCAATTACAAATGTACTATTCACAACATGAACTTATTCAAAGGAGGCAACTTTAACTCCATATCAAACATGATCAATGCATAATAAGAGAGTAAGAAATACATCTAACAACCGAATATGCACAAAATTCAATATTGCTCATACTCAAAGAAGGCACTCACTTCTCCAACTAAAATAATGCTCAACTCTACATCACAGAGCCAATATGCAACTCTCTCAAGTGCATACTAAAGCATGTTCATCAAAATATCTCGTGAAATCAAATAAGCATCTCATACTAAATGCACAACAACATAAGGAACATAAGTCATGAAAAACTCATTTTCACATTACAATCATCTACACCTAGTATTGGATGAGGTGTAGTTGAGCGTTTATCAATTATGAAGGTGGTGTAAGTGGGGAATGCTTTGGCTATCAGTGCTATTTCACCATTGCATGTTAAGTCATGTTGGAGTCTTACACGAGGGTTATAAGCTCAGTTGATAAAGTGTCCCGTATGAAATGGTTGTCATGGTAATTAGAAGAAGAAACAATTTATTAGCATTATTTAAATTCCATTTAAATTCTATGTATGCTCTTTTATTTGCCTGTTTCAAATAAAGTATGCACCCCTTATTGTTTCTCAAAAGTTTTATATCAAATTGAATTTTTCCGTTTTTTCCAAATTAAAATTTAGATATTAAAGGAAATTGTAAAAACGTATAGTAAGTTGTAGACTTGCAATTTCTTATCAATACGATGAAAATATATACTTTAAAATGTTGATCAAAGATCATAAAGTTTGAGTGATCAAAAAATTAAAAAAATACTACATAAATTGAGATTGAAGCGATAATACATTATTAATATTATAGATATAACTATATATTTATTAGACGTATGACAAAAAAAAGTTGAAAACCGCTATACTTCCTATCTTTATATTGACGATTAATTCAAATATTTTACACTAATATTGAATCTAAAGAAATACTTCATCAAACTATGTAGTATATATATGACTCGAGAACAACACAAGAAACTCTAAGGAGTAAGCCTGTAGGGAGATACAATCAACATAAATATTTGTCTAATTAAGCTTGCTTATATTATCAATCACTAATTTTCAAAACATTTAGCCAATTAAACATGAAGATATTCAAAAACAATTGTGTTAATGTTAAAAAAATGTTTTTGTTATATGTGATAACTTGAAAGACTAATTTCCTCACACCAATATTATTTGTAGTACCTCGTATATGTGATCTAATCTACGATATTATTTGATTATCTATGGCATGATCTGATTATCTATTTCGACATATTATGTAATAGCCTAAGCCTACACTCTGAACGTAGCCGACACTCAAGAACCATTGCTGGTCCCCAAGCAAACCTTCATCCTGACTAACTATAAGCATAAGACTAACTTGAGCATACATAAGCATCAAATTGAATGAAACAATTGAAAAGAATATATTGAATCTCCAAACAGAATTTAATATACTTAGTATGAAACATAAGTTTTAAATAAAAAAAGTCAAACTGAGAGACTCCTCAAAATTGTATATCTATGAAGACTCTAGTGTATAAAGACGAGTGTCGGGAAAAGACCCACGACTCTTAAAAAAACTAATAGTAACAACTCATAAAACAGGAGTATTCCAAAAGTAAGGAGGTCTGACTTGAAGTAGACGAGCGGATGAAGTGATATCAACAAGCTCTTGTTGAGCATCCTAATAATGTGTATCTACATAATTGAAAGATGCATGTCGAATAACATCAATACATTGGTTGTTACTAATACAATGACACATCAACTTAAAGTTCTCTCCATGTAAGGTACAGTCTAATTCATCCTAACTACTAGCTTTTACTCTACCTCCTATCGTGAAATTTAGATAAGCACATCACCTCTTAGTCTACCCATAAAGGAAACTACTCATTAATAACTTACTAGGTGCATGACAATAAGTGCATCACAATAACAATATCATTTGCCTGATCAGTATCTGTCTTTCTTAGACTACTAAACCTCTGCATGTATAAGGACCCGGTACACCCCCAAGTAGTTACACGACGTATTCGACCACTAGGAGGTCTTATACAAGTCCTTAGACATCATCGCATATATATATGAAAAGTAGTGCGAAATTAAAACTTTTCAACATAATAACAAAAATCTTTATAGAATATCAGAAATTGTCTCGTCATAGCCAAATTAGACACACATAATATCTTAGGGTCATAAACCTTACATCAATTGAAAATAAACCTAGAGTCTTTTACAATGTCTTTTGAAAAAAAAAACTAAAACATAACTATGTCTTGAAATCATGTGAGGACATACCAAGTCTTCTTGAGAGAATGCTATTCTCAAGCTTTGCTTCTAAGAGACTCCTCACTTGCTACCTACACTTGTATAAATAGATCAACATATGTAATTAGCACATTGAATGCACTAATTATGGTGAACATGCATAAAACCGTGCGAAAACGGACATTTGCATTAAGATATGATTTCATGTTATTTTTTATAAAAACCTTAATCATAAGAGTTTAATAGGCATAGCACAAGTCAACAATCACATATAAGACATATTCTATGTTTAACAAGTAACCTTCTTCTCACTTTAGACTCTCTACCTAAAGTTACTCTAAGACTCATTTGAGTAAGACATGAAGAGACTACCCATACACCCTCTTTAAGAATACATAAATGATCCTTAGAGCTACCCTAGATAAGAACCTTTCAATTTAACATCCTTTACTAAGTCAACCTATTCCATTAAAGTCATTTACGAGACAAGTAATCAATTAAAGGAATCACATAATGGTCTTGGAAGACCTAGGGAACTTATCCTAGCATCTTCAAGGCCTACTCGTGCCGTGTGTAGATAGCGTCCCATTCCACTACCCACACGTTGTAGAACCTATCCAATAACTAAAGTGCACATCCCTTATGATGATAATAGACATTAACCATCATAGACCACACTAGATAGGTATGGAATCCGGTGTCATATCCCACACCGTTGAAGTTTTTCTACTTGCCAAATGTAGAACTAAGGACACATCCCATGTAGGCACATGGTTTAAGGGATATGAAGGGCTTATTTGTACTCTAGTGTCATTCTCAAGTAGAGCTACTACCACAAGCATATCCACTCGATGCTTTGCCTTTGTTCTCATGGAGTAAGTTCATTCACGTATTAGTATTTGAGAAGGTACCGTATCTAAGTCCTACCAACTCATAATACTTCTACCAAGAGAGGGTCCACAAGGGCTGCCAATCATGGTTCATTAGGATACCTCATTCTCAACCTTCTTTTCATATTCAAGGTTCCATATTAGTCTTGCATAGAAGGGTACCTACTTAGGTCTACCGATCCTAGACTTTTATTTTTTTCATTCATTCAAGAAAAGGGTGTCTAAGCCTACCAAGTCAAGACACAACATTCATCATATCATTTAAATATCATTCAAGTATAAAGTAGGGACAACTAGTCTACCAACGCAAGATACTATATCATTGTCATAAGACTCTTCTTAGTCCTTCATTATCATATATCAACAATTAAAGAAGAAGAATATCCAATCATATCATTATATCACCCACACAAGATCATATAGATATCACAAGAGAACATCCCATTCATACCTTCACATATACCATATCATGCTAATACCATAACTCGCATAATAATGCCGACAAGGCCATGTTCATATCAACTATAATAATTAAACACCGCCACCATAAGTGGACCATACCAATCAAGAACAATTCAATACCAATTTGATTCTAAAAAAAAGGAGTTAGGTCAACTCACCTTATTCCAATAGCCACAATCACCATTCATTAGCCTTTCCAACAATTTCACATAATAAGAGATCTTGACAGTAGCAATATACTATGCCCATAAGGCTAAGACCACCAATTTATCCATATCAATGATTCAATCAATACCCAATATATATATATATATATATATATATATATATATATATATATATATATATATATATATATATATATATATACATATATATATATATATCAATATTATAAGGCACGCCATGAACAATTCAAACATAAATCATAAAATAATTCAATAGCCCATAAGAATCTATACAAGAATTCCACCTAATTAGATCATAATCAATACACCCACTTTAGAGACAAAATTAGGTATACAAGGAATACTTGGGTTCATGGAAGTTTGATCATAAAATTATCAATTAACATTGAATGCGTCATAAAACAACCATTAAAACCTTTTAATGCAAGAACCCATGCTTAGATTTCGAAATAGGTTTTAAGGGTTTTTGAGATCTTTTGAAAATCCTTTGAAATTGTCTCCTTGAATGAGGGAAGAATCAAGGATAAAATCACCATACCTTAGCTTAGAATATATCCACGAAATTAGGTTTAAAACTTGGAGGAGTTGGTCCTCTTCCTTGGAGCTTTAAGGTTCATCAATGGAGGAATTGAATAAAGAGAACTTTGGAGGTTTTGATTTGGGTTTTTTGAAATAATGAGTTAAAGGAAGGTTTTAAGACTTGAAACTATTTATAGTAATGATATAAACCTTTTAAAAATATCCACACTCAATAAAATTATAATAGAATTTATTTGGATTTACAGAGTTGGGGCAACCCACCCAGGGACCACGCCTAACTTGACGGCTCATAAAGGACTTCACGCAAAGTTGACGTCTAGTGGTCCTTGGGGTAGTAGCCACCTTTGCCTTTCCAAGCCCTTACATCTCCAAGGCATTCCCACGAACCTGTTCATGGACCGTGGTTATGACCATTGGCCGTGAAGTGGCTCATTGAAGTTGGGGCAATAGCATGGCCAAATTGCTTTGCCTCACATGCCACCAAGGCAACTCACGACCACCTTCACGATCCGTTGTCAAGACCATTGACCATGAATTGGCTCATGGATCCTTAAGGCAGTGTCAAGCCAAGGTTGGAAGCCTTGTCCTTTTGTTTAGGCCCTTCCTTCCTTGTCTTGGCACTTGCCCAAGCATCTTTGACCTTCAATAAAACACATTTTTAACCTAGAGTCTAGAACGTGCGTTTGACGTTGACTCACTCAAACTCATTCTACAAGACTCTAAACCATCACACTCCATATAAACACATAAGCACACTAGTCAAGCTCACGAACGTCATGGTCGTCCCTTGACGTTCAACTTCTAAACTACTCAAATTAGACTTAAAAGTTAAAACTCATGTTTTTAACAAGTTATAAACTCATGACAAACAAGTGAAGCTCTAAATCACCCTAGCTCAAATTGAGGGTTGTTACATTCTCCCCCACTTTGAAAAACATTTGACCTTAAATGACACTAAAACACTTTCAACACTTTTAAAAGATAGAGATTCAACCACGAAATAGACGCTCACAACCATACAATACCATAACAACATACATATTTTTAGAAGGAACATCAACTCCACATAATCAAGAGACTCAAAACACAACAAGAAAGTAGGAACAATATCTACAACTTACCATGCAATAAGCCTCTACCTTTTCTCATTTCACATAGGAGGAACTTCCTTATCCACATAATAACATGCCCCTTGCATAATTTCTATGCATATTATGAACATTTATCATAAAACACAATTATGCAACATTTCCAAAAACTTCATTGTTAAGCATGCTTACAAGTTCACTCATGCGACATTTAGGCAATTCATTATAGAGACATGACAACATGAGAGATAAAATCATTTAATTTCATTATACCATATAAACATAACCTCATGAAAATATGCACAATGCAAAGAGGCCAATGAAATTCATTTATCACTTAGACTTTTTAACACACGCAACATGCTACTAAAATGTTCTAGCTGTCAAGCTTGAATAGAATAGAATAGAAGAGATAAGATCCATTAATCCCAACTATTTAACATATTCTCCCACTTAGAAAAAACACCTTAACAACAAAAACGAAACATTATAACTTACCATTACCTTCATTCGGATTTGCTTTAGCTTGGAGGCAATAGAAACAATTCTTCTTTGGTTCACCAATATTCGGCCCATTAGGAGGAGCTTGATTAGCCTCTCTTCGTCTAGCCGCAATAGTAGGACAATGTCTAACCTTGTGATCATTCTTTCCACAACCAAAGCACCCACTAGTACCGACCAAACACTTCCCAAAATATTTCTTTCCATAATTTGAGCAAGTAGGTTTATCAAGTTAAGAACCACTACCTCTCTCATAGTTGATTTTAGGAGCATTAGGAGCATCTTGATTTGGAGCCCTCTTCTTAAACTTAGGTTGACCTTGCTCATCGGTTCTTCCCCTCTTAGCATCTCTACCTTTCCTTCCAAGTTTAGATTATTTAATAGATTGAGCATACACCATGAGCCTAGATAGAGTCATGTAACCATGGAGCATTGCCGTACGACACTCTTCCTTCACAAGATCAAAAACACCGGTCAATAACCTACTCATCTCATCCCTAGAGTTAGACACAAAGTTAGGAGCATACTTAGACAATAGGGTAAACTTTAAGGAAAACTCCTCAACACTCATGTTACCTTGCCTAAGGTTTATGAACTCCTCAACCTCAACCTCCCTCTTCACATGGGGAAAGCATCTCTCTAAGAGTGCTTCCTTCAACTCTTCCCAGTCTAGAGGACCCAATTCAACCGGCCTATTGTCTTCTCATTGTGTGAACCACACTTGAGAAATCTATTTCACTCGGCAAGATGCCAACTCTGCTTTTTCCCTAAAAGTCACCCCTATAGCATGGACTATCTTATAAACCTCACCCAAGAATTTTTGGGGATCCTCTCCCACCTTAGAACCGAGAAAGATAGGAGGAGTCATTCTCACGAAGTCTCTCAACCTAGAGGTCATGGTATGCTCAAGAGAATTCATCATAGGCCCTACCTTTCTATTTGCTTGAGCAATCATGGGTCTGTCTAGGGTAACAAGAATTTCTCTAACTTCCTCATTAGTCATGTCCGGGGAAACCACCGGGACCTCATTACCCTGATCAACTATAGGGACTTGTTCACCTTGAGGAACTTGAACACCTTGGGGACCTTGTCCAACTTAGGGAGGAACTCCCTCATTCATAACTTTCTCATCAACTCTCCTTGGGGGCGTTCTTTTTGTATTTGTATCCTATAAACACAGGAGAAGAGATTTAGGAAAAGACACTTATAACCACAACTTTATGGCACGACACAAGAGTAATGAATAAAGGGAAACTTCTATCATCCTATAACCTCTTGCTCATAGATGTGTCGCGACTTACCACCGATGAATAAGACTCTACTAGACGTGGCTTTTTCGAGACTTTGAATCCTAAAGACTACTTCATGACCTTATACTCTGATACAAAGTTTGTAACGACCGGGGAGCACCCCTAAGTCGTTATGCGGCATATTCGACCTCGCAGAGTTCTTATACAAGCCCGTAGACATCTATCATCGCTTATATACACAAAAGGTTGTGCGGAATTAAAACTTTTCAACATAATAACAAAAATCTTTATAGATTATAAAAAACTATGTCTCGTCATAGCAAACTTAGACACACATAATATCTTAGGTTCACAACCCTTACATCAACTGAAATGAAAACTAAAGTCTATTACAATGTCTTTTGAAAAAGGAAATTAAAACATAACTATGTCCTCGAATCCTATGAGGATATACCAAGTCTTCTTGAGAGAATGCTATTCCCAAGCTTTTTTTCCTAGATACTCCTCACTTGCTACCTACACTTGTAGATTTAGAACAACATATGAAATTAGCACATTGAATGCACTAAGTATGGTGAACATGGAAGAAAACCATGCAAAATCGGATATTTGCTTTAAGATATACTTTCATGCTATTTTTGATAGAAACCTTCATCATAAGAATTTAATAGACATAGCACAAGTTAACAATCACATATAAGACGTATTTTATTTTTAACAAGTAACCTTTTTATTACTTTAGACTCTCTACCTAAAGTTACTCTAAGACTCACTTGAGTAAGACATGAAGAGACTACCCATACACCCTCTTCAAGCACACCTAAGTTATCCTCCAAGCTACCCTAGATGAGAACCTTTCAATTTAACATCCTTTACTAACTCAACATGTTTTATTAAAGTCATTTAGTAGACAAGTAATCAATTAGAGGACTTTACATATTGGTCTTGGAAGACCTAGGGAACTCATCCTAGCATCTTCAAGGCCTACTCGTGTCATGTGTAGATAGTGTCCCATTACACTACCCGCATGTTGTAGAAACTA
The DNA here is from genome assembly GCA_016801875.1 of Solanum sitiens. Taxonomy (NCBI): domain Eukaryota; kingdom Viridiplantae; phylum Streptophyta; class Magnoliopsida; order Solanales; family Solanaceae; genus Solanum; species Solanum sitiens. Next base: position 1,311,108 of record JABWTJ010000155.1, read on the forward strand.
TCCAATAACTAAAGTACACATCCTACATGATGAGAATAGGTATTAACCTATATAGACAACACTAGCTAGGTGTGCAATCTGGTGTCATAAAGACCCCACTCCGTGGAAGGTGTTCTACTTGCCAAAGGTAGAACTAAGGACACATCCCATGTAGGCACATGGTTTAAGGTATATCAAGGCCTTCTTTGTACTCTAGTATCATTCTTAAGTAGAGCTACTACCACTAGCATATCCACTCGTTTGATTTGCCTTTGTTCTCATGGAGTAAGTTCATTCACATATTAGTATTTGAGAAGGTACCATCTCTACTCCTACCAACTCATAATAATTCTACCAAGGGAGGGTCCACAAGGGCTTCCAATCACAGTTCATTTGGATAGCTCATTCTCAGCCTTCTTTACATATTCAAGTTCCAATTAGTCTTGCATAGAAGTGTACCTACGTAGGTCTACTGATCCTAGACTTTTATTTTTTACATTCATTCAAGATAAGGGTGTCTAAGCCTACCAAGTCAAGACACAACATTCATCATATCATTTCAATATCATTCAAGGACAAAGTAGGGATAACTAGTCTACCAACGCAAAATACTACATCATTCTCATAAGACTCTTCTTAGTCTTTCATTATCATATATCAACAATTAGAGAAGAAGAATATTCAATCATATCATTATATCACCCACACAAGATCATAGAGATATCACAAGAGCACCTTCCCTTGATACCTTCACATATACCATATCATGCTAATACCATAACTCGCATCATAATGCTTACAAGGTTATGTTCATATCAACTATAACAATTAAACACCGCCACCATAAGTGGACCATACCAATCTAGAACAGTTCAATACAAATTTGATTCTAAATAAAAAAGTTAGGTCAACTCACCATCTTCCAATAGCCACAATCTCCATTCCTCAGCCTTTCCAACAATTTCACATAATAAGAGATCTTGACAATATCAATATGGTATACCCATAAGGCTAAGACCACCAATTCATATCAATGATTCAATCAATACCCAATATAGATATCAACATTATAAGGCATGCCATGAACAATTCAAACATAAATCAATAAATAATTCAATAGCCCATAAGAATCTATACAAGAATTCCACCTAATTTGATAATAATCAATACACCCCATTTATAGCCAAAATTAGGAATTCAAGGAATACTTGGGTTCATGGAAGTTTGATCATAAAACCATCAATTAGACTTGAATACTTCATGAAACATCCATTAAAACATTTTAATGCAAAAACCCATGCTTAAATTTTGAAATAGGGTTGAAGGGTTTTTGAGATCTTTTGAGAAGCCTTTGAAAGCGTCTCCTTGAAGTAGAGAAGAGTCAACGATGAAATTATCATACCTTAGCTTAGAATCTAACCTTGAAATTAGGTTGAAAACTCGGGAAGTTGGTCCTCTTCCTTGGAGCTTGAAGGTTCATCATTGGAGGAATTGACTAGAGAGAACTTTTGAGGTTTTGATTTGGGTTTTTTGAAATAATGAGTTAAAAGAAATGTTTTAAGACTTGGAACTATTTTTATTAATGATATAAACCTTTTGAAAATAGCCCCACTTTATAAAAACTAAAATAGAATTTATTTGGATTCACCAAGTTGGGGCAGCCCGCCCAGGGACTACGCCCAACTTGACGTCTCATGAAGCACTTCACAGCCAAGTTGACGGCTCGTGGTCCTTGGGGCAATATCCACCTTGGCCTTGCCAAGACCCCAAGAACCCAAGGCATTTCCACAACCATGTTCAAGGGTCGTGGTTATTACAACTAACCGTGAAGTGGCTCTTGGAAATAGGGGCAGTAGCTTGGCCAAAGTTCCTAGCCTCACATGCCACCAACGCAACTTCAAGACCACCTTCATGATCAGTGGTCAAGATCACAGACCGTGAAGTGGCTCGTGGAGCCTTGAGGCAGTGTTGAGCCAGGGTTGGAAGCCTTGGTCTTTTGCTTAGGCCCTTCCTTTCTTGGTTTGGCACAAGCCCAAACATCCTTTACCTTCACTAAAACACATTTTTAACCTAGAGTCAATCACGTGCCCCTTGACGTTGAATAACTTACACTTATTCCACAAGACTCTCAACCATCACACCCACATAAACACATAAGCACACTAGTCTAGCGCACAAGCGTCATGGTCGTACCTTGACGTTCAACTTCTAAACTTCTCAAATTAGATTTAAAAGTCAAAACTCATGTTTTTAACAACTTATAAACTCTTGACAAACAAGTGAAGCTATAAATCACCCTAGTTCATTTTGAGGGTTGTTACAACATGCATTCTTCTAACTCTGAGCACTTTTACTACTACTTCTTCTTATAATCTCATAGCTCCTACTATATTTTTGGGTGACAACACAACCCTAGCTCAAAGACACATTTAATCATAAGGGTCCCAACTGAAACAAGTTTAAAGATTAGAGCAAGGGAAAACATTTTGCTTTTAGCACGAACGCATTATTAATAGGAATAAGAGTGCATTCTTTTGAAACTTAACAGTTAACTAACTCATGGGCTTCTCTCAAGCCCAACTACATTGTGATGACTTCCTCATGGCTTTTGTTGAGAGTAACTTATAGATATAGATCAAGCTTTTCTTTTCAACTACCTTTAGTACGAGAGGTAATAGAATCAGTATGAGAAATACACTAGTTTGAATAAGCTCCATATGACTCAACTCTATTGCACGATTTATAGTATGAAAGAAGAGAAACTTTTCCGGAATGTAGGTAGTCCCTTATTTATAGAAGTGGGGCCCTCAGAATCACAAATAAGATCCCACCTTTAACATTCCAGAAAAATGTACTTGTCTAGTGAAGAGCCTATTCGGTTTTAAGAATATGAATTGAGGTACATAGGCATTCCAATGCCCAATATTGAGTAATATTGGGCATATTAGAAAATATTGGCTTAACGGTGTTAGCCAATTTTTGTATGTATTCACGAGTAACTTATAACTTAAAAATACCCTTTGATGTTCAAATATTCCAATCCAAGCTTATTTAGGAATTGTACCTTCAACGAAGATCCTAAGCTAAAATTCTTAATCTCTTCAATTCTTAACCTCATCGCTTACTCACATTAGGTACTAGGCATCCAAGTGTCAAGCCTAGGTACCATAGAACATGATCATTTAAAATGATCATGTAGATTAAGCAGTGCCCAAGGACATAGTGAGGATCCTTGGACAAGAAGTGAACTTTCCAGAATGCACGGATTGAGGAAAGTGCACAGCAACACATGTGCAAGCACATGTGCAACCGGCCGAGAGGCAAGCCCAACCGATTCGGTTAGGGCGGTTAGGGGGCAGTCGTGTCTGTAACAACCCTAAAAATGGATATGCTAAGTAATGCTTAATGGGTCTAGAATGCCTACGATTAGACCGGGTTGACACAGATTGATTCGCGTAGAACCAGACCTCAGAACCCTTGCTACAGCCAAGCCAACTAACTTGGGGAGTTAGTTGAGCTAGAAAAGGTTGGTTCCAGCCATATAGGGCTCTCGAATACGAAGATTTACTCGAATGAGTCTTTATCGGACTTAAAAAGGGAAAATCATAGTTTTGGAGGGTCTAGGGGTAAAATGGTCTTTTTCCAATCTAAGAGTAGTATCGTAATTACCCTAAATATTTAATTAATTATTTAATTAATAAGGTGGAGGGACAATTTGGGGAGAGAGGGCCGAAAATTGGCTCTTGAAGTGAAGTCTTGCTCCACCCGGGTTCGAACCTAGGTGGAAGCAACGAATTAAATTTGTTTCTAATTTAAGTTGATAAATTAATGTAATTAATTTATATTTATTATTTATTGACTGATTTAAAATAAAAGGAGATCAGATTTTTATTATATTTAACTAAACCTTATTTGACTAAGTCCTAAACTAGACTCCTAAGCCTAATAAAACTCTCACTCTCTCACGTTTATCTCCTCAACATCCACGACCATTCTCTCTTCTTTGTCACGTGTTGTCTTTGCCAAAATAACATACAAGAACAGAAAATTTACTAAAGTTCTTCACACTTGAAGAACTCAGAACGAAAAATAAAATCAAACGCTAAGTAAAATACGTTAGGCAAAGGGAGGATTTTCCGTCGAATGTTTGGTGTTGAAACTTGGTTTTAGACGTGAGTGTTGGAGATGTTTTGGGCATCAACTTCAAGGTTTGAACGTCATAAAAGGTATGGGTTCTCTTCTACCTTGTTTCCTTTCCCAAGAGACCCCTAAGGTTCAGACGAATCTATTCCGAAAACTAGGGTTGTTCCCCGTTGCATGTCCCTGTCACTAAGTCCCATTGAATCATAGGTTGGTTATGTTTGCTGGTAGAAAACTAAGGATGAAACGTATTTTTGTGATGATTATGTGTTTATATGTATGTTTGGAATTATGTGACCTATATTGATGTTTTTCCAAAAATGTAACTACGTGTGTTTGGGTGTGTTGCCGTGGCTACTGGCTACGATTTAGGACTTGAAATGGCATGATAATTCTTTGTATTTCATGTACATATGTTTATGTAAAATCGTGATGTTCATATGAGATGAAATGTGGCTGATTTGAGTGATAATCTCTTGGCTAAACGAATCCATGAAAATGCATCAAAAACGTTCTAAATGCACTATGAAATTCCCCTAAGAACTAACGTGCAATGTAATGAAAAAGAAGCTGAAAATGTAACTCAATTTTCTAGCACTTTGTTGATTAATTTCAGCCAAGTTAAGTGGTCTAAAATGTCATCAAAAGTGAAGAAAAACAAGTGAGGTCATTGAGGGTCGAACCCGTGACCTCACCACGTTAAAAGTTGTGAAAATAAAGAAGTGAAAAACAATGTGAGAAGGGGGAATCGAACAGGGGTATTGTCAGGGAAATAAGCTATGAAAAATAAGGAATGAGAGGAGTGGGATTCGAACCCACAACCTCTCAGACAGCTTAAGGAAAAAAAGAAAAAAGAAATGTGAGGCGTGGGAATCGAACCCACGACCTCTAGGCAGTAATGGAGAGTTAAAAGAAAATGAAAAGAAAAGAAATGTGAGGCGTGGGAATCGAACCCACGACCTCTAGGCAGTAAAGGAGAGTTAAGAGAAAATGAAAAGAAAAGAAATGTGAGGCATAGGAATCGAACCCACGACCTCTAGGCAGTAAAGGAGAGTTAAAAGAAAATGAAAAGAAAAGAACTGTGAGGCATGAAAATCGAACCCACGACCTCTAAGAAGTAAAGGAGAGTTTAAAGAAAATGAAAAGAAAAGAAATGTGAGGCGTGGGAATCGAACCCACGACCTGTAGGCAGTAAAGGAGAACTAAAAGAAAAATAAAGAGAGGCTGTGGGGGTTCGATTCCACAACCTCATGGTCAACTCGAAATAGTCAAGGAAAAATAAATAAAAAAATAAAAGGGGCTGTGGGGGTTCGATCCCATAACCCCTCGGCCAAGGAAGAGAATTTTCAAAAAATAGAAATAAAAAGGAAACGTTGATGTTGGGGCTCGATCTAGGATCCCAATGTCATGTGGATCGAAATTAAATAAAAAGAAAAATGTAAAGTGTTGTCCAAGGGATTCAAAACCGGGTTCCCTTGCCCAAATTCCGTATTGATACATAAGTTATACGTGAATTAAATACTCAAGAATAAGGCAGCCTATTTAGATCAAAATCGAGATCTTGGCATACATACAAGATGCATAAGTCTTGTACCACATAATTTTAGGAAGATATGAATCACTTAAATGAACTATGAATGAAGCCTCATGGCTTGTATGTATAGACCCATAAGTCTAACATACGTTTAAAAATAAGTGAACCTAAGATGTATGTAATGAAATGATGTAAAACTAGAAGGGTTAATACGAGTGTAAAACACACTAAATGGCCAAGTGCATTGGCATACGATGAAATGAATATTATGTAATGAAATGATGAAACCCTAGAAGGGTTAAGTAAGAGTGTGAAACACACAAATGGCCAAGTGCATTGGCATATAATGAAATGAACATTCACGTAAAAAGGGGTGAGTAATTATTAAGAGCAAATGTGCGAATGTTAATGAATGTGGTGACAACATGATAAGAGGCTAATGTGAAAGATGAGAGAAATCTCAAATGAGCCTAAGTAAATGTTACCAAAACGTACTCACTTATGAGAGTGTAAAGTGAATGAAGAGACCAGTCTCTATGAACACTCTAATGAAAGTATTGAGAATAATGTATACTTAATACTAATGATGAGATGAGAAATCATCTATTGAGCTATGATGTCCTCATACTAGAAGCCAGCATCCATGACGTATGAGTTGAATGAAATGGAACTTTATACTGAGCACCGATAGACTAGCTATGAGCGGTGATGCCTTCTTTCGGGAAGGGCAGAGGTTCATGTAACTCTCATGAGATGAGACTGTCTGGCATGCCGGGTATAGGTCTCCTTATATCTCCTAGTCTTCGAACCTATAATGCCAATATAGGGATCGGGCGGGGTTCAATTCCCATGTACGCTAGCATGTTTTGGGTCACTTTGGCCGGTGATTCCACCTCTTTTTGATGTGGGGGAGACACTAGATTTCATGATGCTTACATGATCTATGTCGGTTAAAGTTAAAGTTCCCAATGAATGAATGAGGCCAGCCTCAAATGATGCACATAATGAAATGAACGATACCTAAGGTGTTAGGATAGGATAATCAAGAGGTGAGCTAGACTCAAGTAATGACACTAGGTTACTCTTGATCATTGCACAGCAATCCGATGGGAGTCTTAAACTACATCCTAGGTATAGCTGGTGTTTACACTAGCTTATGAATGAATGATATGAAGTACGTATGAATGAATGAAGCAGACTCTGTGTTTGCTAAAGAAGGCTCCCTAGTTGAGGTCCCATATGTTGAGCCCTCATTTTGGGAAGACTTAATGTCAAGTCCATGATTCCAAGGTCTTATGGCATATGAATGAATGATGTGAAAGATGTTATGTGCTATATGCAATATGATATGTGCTATGTGTAAGATGTTATGTGTTGTGTGCAATATGATAAGTATGATGATGCATGTTACTCTCATGGCATGACTTTGCTAATACAAATTTGGAAAGCTCACTGACTTTCCTTATCCAAATTTGGAAAGCTCACTGACTTTCCTAATCCAAATTTCGAAAGCTCACTAACTTTTCTAATCCCAATTTGGCAAGTCCACTGACTTGACTTTCCATAATCATGTTGTTAGGAAAGAGATATTCTTACTCATGCATGTCCTTGGTGTGTGCTTGCATATACCCATACTTAGTACAAGTGTGTACTAACCCCATACAACTCTATATTTTAGGTGCAGGCACAGGTGGACGCTAGAGCTTACAGGTTGACGTTACAGCTATCCGGACGTGGAGCTTTCATCCGGACTTGGTAGGCCCTCATGCTTTCAAGGATGTCTACTGTTACTATCTAGCTTAGATATAGGCTTTATCTAGTGGAGTATGTTCCACTAGTGTTTCTTTCCATTTTTATTTTAGACATTGTATTGGTGCCATTTTGGCAATTATACATTTAATGCAGTATTGAACTATTTCTTTCAGTTGATAATCTCAATGTTAGATGGTTGATGGTGAACATTATGAATGTAAGTAGAATGACCTTTATGCATGTTAAGAAACAAAAAGTTTCAAATTTTCCGCTAAAATTAACCTAGATGAAGTAAGAATGACGTATGTAGGCTTGTCTGCGACCTCTGAGAGGTCAACGACGTCGGTCTCGTCTGGGGTCTACACTCCGATCGGGACAAAGTTGGAATCAGAGCACTAGGTTAAACTTCAAGAATAATAAGTTCACATCAACCACATTGAGTAGTTTCTAAGTCATGGTAGTGAAGTGCACCACTATCCTGAATTTGAGACTGCATGATGCGAAGGAAAATTTCCCTTCTTTTGATCTTATCGTGCTTTTCCTAATGTCTGATTTCTTGGTGTTATGAGCGTGTCTAACATCAATTCTTATTGTTTTGACAGAATGAATACTAGGAGGAATGTTGGTCAGAGGAGAGGAGGAGCAGCTGCTTGGCGCAATCATGTTCCACCCCAGGCTCCAGTTGAAGGAGTGGCTATGCCGGTTAACCCAGCTGGGTTGACTGATGCGGAGGTGTGGGCATCTCTGGCCCAGATGGCACAGGCCATCACTATGCAGGCACAGGCCATGACTGCCCAGGTCAACCGACAGAATGTTTAGAGGGAGAACCCACCGGTTCGTAGCATGGCTGACAGGCTGAGAGACTTAACGAGGATGAATCCTCCTATTTTCACGGGGTCTAAGACTTCAGAGGATCCCCAGGAGTTTGTGGATGAGGTGCATAAGATATTTGTGGATATGGGGGCCACAAATACTGAAAAGGCTGAGCTGGCTTCCTATCAGCTCAAGGATGTTGCACATACTTGGTGCAAGATATGGTAGGATAGCCGAGCTTTGGGTGGAGTTCCGGTCACTTGGGAGCTGTTTAAGACAGCCTTCCTGGAGAGATTTTCCCCAGGGATATGAGGTAGGCCAAGTTTGAGGAGTTTATCAACCTTAAACAGGGATCGATGACAGTCAGGGAGTATTCCCTGAAGTTTGTGAAATTATTCAGGTATGCCACTTCTCTTGTGTCTAACAGCAGAGACGAGATGAGTAGATTCTTGACAGGAATTGCTGAGGATCTCGAGGAGGAGTGTAGGGCAGCTATGCTGCATGACAGTATGGACCTTTCCAGGCTTATGGTCCATGTCCAGCAAGTGGAGGAAAGAAGGAAGAGGAAGCACACTAGGGCAGGGAACAGGTCAAGGCAAGCTGAGGAGAATTTTTCAAGGAAGAGTAGTACTGGAATCAGGGATAAGCCCAGGTTTAAGAAGGGACTCTCCCACCAAGGGGAGTCAAGTTCATCCAAGGGTCTCTATGATAGGGATTCCGAGTCCAGAGTTAAGAGAAACCATGAAGTAGATACACCTCAGGAGAGACCACCTTTGAGGAAGTGTGGCAAACTACATGGAGGAGAGTGTATGATGGGCACTAACGCTTGTTACAGTTGTGGCAAACCGGGTCACATGGTGAAGGATTGTCCGAATAGGAGAAGTCAAGAACAAGGGAAGGAGAGAGTTCATCCTAATGGTCCAAGTGAAGAGGATCCAAGGAGGCAACGATTCTTCACACTCAAGTCTAGGGGTGCAGGGGAAGGCACCTCTGGTGAAGTCTCGGGTGCATAGCCTTAATAAGTATTTCATGTATTCGACTGTGTTTGGTGTTTATGCACTAGTATGAGGTTATTATGTTTGAGTCATCATGTTGGTGGCTGATTTGTATGACTTATATGTTTACTTATGTTGTATGCTTTGATGAGACTAGTTTAGGAAAGAGTTCCTTAATGTATCAATGTGAAGCTACTAGTAGGTTTCAAGGATGTGCACCATCATGTTAATATGTGAATCAGATATTCACCAATGGAGAGTATTGAATTACCTATGTATGCATATATTCCATAGATGACTTACTTATTGTTAGTAAAGAGTAGTGTCATTCGGGGACGAATGTTCCTAAGGGGGGGATAATGTAACAACCCTAAAAATGGATATGCTAAGTAATGCTTAATGGGTCTAGAATTTCTACGATTAGACCGGGTTGACACTGTAACAACCCTAAAAAATGAATAGGATCAAGACTTATGTTTTTCAAGAATGCTTGTGATTAGACCAAGGTCCACACGTATTGATACGTGTAGGACCAGACCTCAGAACCCTTACTACGACCAAGCCAACTAACTTGGGGAGTTAATTGAGCTTGGAAAGGTTGGAACCAACCATGTGAGGCTCACGAAAACGAAGATTTAATCGAAAGAGTTTTTACCGGACTCAAAAGAAGAAATTTTAAGTTTTTAGGGTCCAAGGGTAAAATGGTCTTTTCCAGGCCAAGGGTAATATTGTAATTACCCTGAGTAATTAATTAAGTTAAAAAAAATAAAGAAATTCGGGTGGGGCAACCCGAAGGGACCCATTTTCGCAAAATGGGGTCACCCGGGTTTGAACCCCACTAAGAGCAAGATTTAACTTGCTTTTATTTTAATGTGTTAATTTAGTTTTAATAAATAATTAGTAATATCTGATTTAGGAAAAAGAAATCAGATTTTTTATTAATTTTTATTAATTAATAAATTGACTAATTCAAACCACAAAGTCCTACCTACACTAGACTTCTATCTCCCATTTCCCCACACTCTCTTGCACGATTTCTCTCTCTTTTTCTCACACACTCTCTGGCTGCAAACGTGAACAAAAGTCAGAAGAAAACAAAAAAATTCTTCATGCTTGACGAATTCACAAGCAAAACACAAAAGAGAAAGCAATCCGGAAACGTTAAGCAAAACATACTACGCTAGTCGGGTGAGGTGTGACTTTGGGTGTGTGGACTGATTTGTGGAGGAGTTCTTGGGCAGCATTTTGAACATTTAACAAGAAAACAAAGGTATGGGTCTTCTTACTCTTGGTCCCTTTCCCAAGAGACCCCTAGGACTCAGTAAATTCGGTTCAAAAACTAAGGTTGTATCCCCTGTTGCATGTCCCTGTCATTAGCTCCCAACGAATGTAGGTTGGTATGAATGCTGGTAGACTTAGGATTATGTGATATTTGTGATGAATGTTAATGTATTTGATGTATGTTAATTCATGAAAAGACAACTATGTGCGTATTCGAATTAAGGAAAGAAAATGTGTATGGCATGTTGAGTCTCGGCCTAGAGGCTTAATTTTGTTAATGTTTTGTTTGTTGTTTTAGGTACACTAATTGATGTAAAATGTGATGTTCATGTGTTATGAAGTGTGGCTGAATTTAGAAGCAAACATTTTGGTTAAGAAGTGTGAAAAATTGTGGTAAAGAACGTACCAAATGAACTATGTATTGTCCTACGACTTTACTAACAAAAGTAGATAAAAAAAATGAGTAAAGAAATTACTTTGAATTTCCAGCATTTTTGTTGATATATGCTGCCAAATTAAGATGGTTAGGATGCCAAGAAAAATAATGGAAAATAGGTGAGGTCATTGAGGGTCGAACCCGAGACCTCACCCCTTTAAAATACCGAAAGAATTAAAAGGAAAATTAGTGTGGTGAGGGGGATTCGAACCTGCCTTGGCTGGGAACGAAGTGTGAAGAAAAAAGAAAATAAGAAATGAGAGGGGTGGGATTCGAACCCACACCCTCTCGGTTAGAAACCAAGGAAAGGAAAAATAAAGGAAAAGTTTTGAGAGGCGTGGGATTCGAACCCACGACCTCTATGCGGATGAGGGAGATAATATAAAAATAAAATGAGGTTGTGGGGATTCGACCCCACAACGTCATAGTCAACTCAAATAAGTCAACTTTCAAAAAGGAGAATAAAATAAAGAGGTTGTGGGGGTTCGAACCCACAACCTCTCAGCCTTAAGCGAATGGAAGGGAAAGGAAAATAAAGGAGAATTGTAGTGTGGCTGAGGGGACTCGACCTCGGGTCCCAAAGTCTCCTATAGGCCGAAACTAATAAAAGAAAAACGAAAATGGGGTTGTGGGGGCTTGAACCCACAACCCATCGGCCAATGCAAGGAAAATTTTAAATAGACAAGTAACCTTTCAATGTAAACATTGTGATTTGACTTAGAGTTAAAATGTTATGACTATTAGAATAAAATCAATTAATAATGTAAATGACATTCAATTGATTCAAGACTTGGGATTCCTTGCCCAAACTTCCGTTTGATACATAAGTCATACGTGAACAAATCATCCAAGAATAATGCCACCTACTTAGATCAAATTCAAGATCTTGGCATAATTACAAGATACATAAGTCTTGTACTACATAATCTTAGGAATGTAAGAATGACTTAATGAACTACGAATGAAGCCTCATGGCTTGTGTGTATAGACTCATAAGTCTAATATACGTTCAAAAGTAAGTGAACCTAAGATGTATGAAACAAAATGATGAACCCTAGAAGGGTTAAGTATGAGTGTAAATACACTAAATGGCCAAGTGCATTGGCATATGATGAGATGTACAATGAAATAATGAAATACTAGAAGGGTTAAGTAAGGGTGTGAAACACACCAAATGGCCAAGTGCATTGGCATATGATGAAATGAACATTCACGTAATAAGAGGTGAATAACTATGAAAAGCAAAGATGTTAATGATGATGAATGTGGTGACAACATGATATGAGGATAATGTAAATGATGAGAGCAATCTCAAAGGAGCCTAAGTAAATGTTACCAATACGTACTCACCTATGAGAGTGTAAGATAATAAAGAGACCAGTCTCTATGAACACTCTAATGAGAGTATTGAGCTTAACACACTCAATACGAATGATGAGATGAGAAATCATCTAATGAGCTATGATGTCCTCATACTAGAAGCCAGCTTCTATGACGTATGAGATGAATGTAATGGAACTTTATACTGAGCACCGATAGACTAGCTATGAGCGGTGATGCCTTCTTTCGGGAAGGGCGGAGGTTCACGTAACTCTCATGAGATGAGACTGTCCGGCTTGCCGGGTATGGGTCTCCTTATATCTCCTAGTCTTTGAACCTATACTGCCAATATAGGGATCTGGCGGGATTATATTCCCATGTACGCTAGCATGTTATTGGATCACTTTGGCCGGTGATTCCACCTCTTTTCGGTGTGGGGGAGACACTGGATTTCATGATGCTCACATGATCTATGTCGGTTAAAGTTAAAGTTCCCAATGAATGAATGAGGGCAGCCTCAAATGATGCACACAATGAAATGAATGATACCAAAGGTGTTAGGACAGGATAATCAAAAGGTGAGTTAGATTCAAGTAATGACATTAGGTCATTCTTGGTCATTGCACAACGAACCTAATGAAAGTCTTAAACTACATCCTAGGTATAACCGGTGGTTACACTGGACTATGAACGAAATGAAATGAAGTACGTATGAATGAATGAAGCAAACTCTGTGTTTGCTAATGAAGATTCCCTAGTTGAGGTCCCATATGTTGAGCCCTCATTTCTGGGATGTCTTAATGTCAAGTCCATGATCCCAAGGTCTCATGGCATATGAATAAATTGTATGAAAGAAGTTATGTGCTACATGTAAAATGTACTGTATGCTATATGATATGTGCTGTGTGCAAATGTGAAAAGTATGATGATGTATGTTATTCTCATGGTATCACTTTCCTAATCCAAATTTGGAAAGCTCACTTACTTTCCTAATCCAAATTTGGAAACTTTCCTAATCTCAATTTGGCAAGTCCACTGACTTGACTTCCAAAAATCATGTTGTTAGGAAACAGCTATTCTTTCTCATGCATGTCCTTGGTGTGTGCTTGCATATACCCATACTTAGTACAAGTGTGTACTAACCCTATACAAACTCTACTATTTTAGGTGCAGGCACAGGTGGACGGTAGAACTACAGGATCATCGCTGCAGTTATCCGGACGTCCAGCATTCATCCGGTTTTTGGTAGGTCCTCATGCTTTCGAGGATGCTACTGCTTATGTTCTAGCTTAGTTTAGGAGTTGAGCTAGTGGAGCATGTTCCACTAGCGTTTCTTTCTTATTTTATTCAGACTATGTATGGATGCCATTTTGGCAATTATACGATTATGTTATTGAACTATTCCTTTCATTTGATTATCTCTTAATATTTAGATGGTTGATGTTGAACGAATTACGAATGTATTAGAAGTGTTTAGTAAGTAATGTTTAGAAACAAAAAGTTTCAAATTTTCCGCTAAAATTAACCTATGTAAAGTAAGAATGACGTAAGTAGGCTTGTCTGCGACCTCTGAGAGGCCAACGACGCCGGTCTCGTCTGGGGTCTAGATTCCAGTCGTGACAGACACGGATTGATGCGCGTAGAACCAGACCTCGGAACCCTTACTACAGACAAGCCACTAACTTGGGGAGTTAGTTGAGCTAGAAAAGGTTGGGTCCAGTCATGTAGGGCTCTTGAATACGAAGATTTACTCGAATGAGTCTTTATCAGACTTAAAAAGGGAAAATCATATTTTTGGAGGATCTAGGGGTAAAATGGTCTTTTTCCAGGATAAGGGTAGTATCGTAATTACCCTAAATATATAATTAATTATTTAATTAATAAGGTTGAGGGGCAATTTGGGGAGAAAGGGCCGAAAATTGTCTCTTGAAGTGAAGTCTTGCTCCACCCGGGGTCGAATCTAGGTGGAAGCAACGAATTAAATTTGTTTTTAATTTAAGTTGGTAAATTAATGTAATTAATTTATATTTATTATTTATTGGCTGATTTAAATAAAAGGAAATCAGATTTTTATTATTTTTAACTAAACCTTATTTGACTAAGTCCTAAACTAGACTCCTAAGCCTAATAAAACTCTCACTCTCTCACGTTTATCTCCTCAACATCCACGACCGTTCTCTCTTCTTTCTCACGTGTTCTCTCTGCCAAAATAACATACAAGAACAGAAAATTTACTAAAGTTCTTCACACTTGAAGAACTCAGAACGAAAAATAAAATCAAACTCTAAGCAAAATACGTTAGGCAAAGGGAGGGTTTTCCATCGAAAGTTTGGTGTTGAAACTTGGTTTTGGACATGAGTGTTGGAGAAGTTTTGGGCAGCAACTTCAAGGTTTAAACGTCATAAAAGGTATGGGTTCTCTTCTATCTTGGTCCCTTTCCCAAGAGATCCCTAAGGTTCAGACGAATCTATTCCGAAAACTAGGGTTGTTCCCCGTTGCATGTCCTTGTCACTAGATCCCATTGAATCATAGGTTGGTTATGTTTGCTGGTAGAAAACTAGGGATGAAACGTGTTTTCGTGATGATTATGTGTTTATATGTATGTTCGGAATTATGTGACCTATATTGATGTTTTTCCAAAAATGTAACTACGTGTGTTTGGGTGTGTTGCCGTGGCTACTGGCTACGGTTTAGGACTTGAAATGGCATGATAATTCTTTGTATTTCATGTACGTATGTGTTGACACCCAATTTTGACCCTCCCCAGTAGGAATTAATTCATGAGCTTCTTAAATTCTCAAACAAATTAAAATAATTAGTTTTTAAATTTAAGAAAAAATATAAAGTTTGCGTTATTTTGAATAATTTTTGCCATTTCTTATAGTTTTTAGATAATATATATATCTTACATAATTATGTATATAATTAGTATATTTTATGATTATTCAAAAACCATCTCAAAAATATTTTAAATTTAGTAAGTTTAGGTTATATTTTTGAATCACTAAGTTTACGATTAAATTAATTATTTTATTTTTTGTTAAGATTAAGAAGCTCGTTGATTAATTAATATTAATTTGTCTTATTTAAGGTTTAGCTAAATTTATTAATGTAACACAATTTGGCTATTTCTTAAATTTAATCCATCTTAGACTTCCAACTTAACTCAACTTTGAGAAACATTTGGGCCAAGATCCAATTCAATTTTTAACAGCTCATTCCATATTTCCCAGCCCATTCTTCACAATTACCTTCAGCAGCCCACTCTTTTTCAAATTCCATTACAATTTCCTAGGCCCAATTCTTTCCTCCAAATTACTGCAGCCCAATACAATTCCCAGCCCACTAATTCTCAACTACACTTTTGGGAGGTTTTGAATTTTGAATTTTAAAATTTTGAATTTTGAATTTTGAATTTTGAATTTTGAATTTTGAAATTTGAAATTTGAAATTTGAAATTTAAAATTTGAATTTTTGAATTTTGAATTTTGAAATTTGAATTTTGAATTTTGAATTTTGAATTTTGAATTTTTGAATTTTGAATTTTGAATTTTGAAATTTTGATTTTTTGAATTTTGATTTTTGAATTTTGAATTTTGAATTTTGAATTTTGAATTTTGAAATTCAAATTCATCCCAAAATCCATTCCTTTTGCCCCTCTAAAAAAAAAGTAATTTTTTGAATTTGAATTTTGAAATTTGAAATTCAAATTCATCCCAATCCATTCTATTTCCCCCCTAAATCTACCATAAAAATCTCCTATCTCTTTTCTTCTTCTTTCTCAATTCATGATTTGGAAAAAATAGAAGAATTAAAAGAATTCAAGGAAGAGGGAAGAATTCATGATTCAATTCAATTCATTTCAATTCATTTTTCAATTCAACATTCAATATTCAATACTAAATATTCAATATTCAATATTATTGATTATTCATTATTCATGATATATTTTTCTTTGATATAAAAAAACAAATTGTGAGGTGAAGTCGTCGCATCCCCTGATCGTACTATCCCGGAATCGCTGCACTCAGAAAGGTAAATATCACTTCTTCTTGCATCATTTACTTCTCAAGATGTAGGTCTTTATTGTCTGAATGTTGTAAGATCTTTAATTTTTTTTATTTTTTTTTGAGTTATATATTTCTGCTTAACTCGAATCTCTTAAGATATTTTTTTTAACTCATAAATTATGTTGTGTTTAAGATGTGCCTTATTTCATCACTTTATGGCTAATTTATTTCTATTTTATTGCATGTGAAACTCTCCTCGAGTCCTCACGGACTTTAATCCATCTCTTTACGGTTTCTCAGCGAGCCATAAAGGCTCCGAAATATCTTTCTTGAGTCAGGCAGCCCCTCCAATTGGTGTACAGATCGAAAGCAGTAAAGTCATTGCTGGAAATCAATTTTTCAGTCTTCAAAAGTTGAAGAACAGGTCGATATACCGGTTGTATACACTGATATACAGTCAAAATATACGTCGTACAAGTCTTGAAAATTGCAGAAGTGCATATTTTGGATAAAGATACAGGTCAAAATTGATATACAGGGACGATGCAGGAAAAAACGTCCGAAATGCTGCTCGTATACAGCGATATACATAAAATGTATACGCTGGTTTTTTCAAAGGGAAATAGGCCCAAAGCCTTAACAATTTCCAGCAGGTCCATTAGCAGGAATTTGGGCCAAAGGCCCAAAAATGACATCTCCCTTTTTCCTCCCAATTTATTATTATATTGACTAACATTACTTGATTGATTTTGGTTAATTTAATTATATTCCCAAGATAGCCATCTCTTTTTATATTCAAAAAATAAAAATGAAATAATAATAATAAAAAAAATACAAATATTTATTTTATATATGTTTATTACTTAGATTTTATTTTAATATTGGTCTTGTTAACACATATTCACCTTTTTTTTTTACAATTTTCCCTACTTCATTTTCCCCTCAATATAATATAATAATTAAATTAAGAACAAAAAAAATAAATTCTTTTATAGTTTAAAATTTGAAAAGTTGTTTGAAAGTCAATTTAGTCAAATCGCCGGTCAACCGCAAGTTAGCGGGCATTTCGAGGGCCTAACACCTTCTCGAAAATGTACATTGAACTTCGAACCCTTTTCAACTGATTTTTATCTGTTTTAAATCTTTTGAAAACAATTTTAAGTTTTCTTGATTTTTACTAAAAAAATCAAGTGGCGACTCTGTTAATTTGGAAAGTCGATTTCTCTTAAATCATAAGATTAATTGATTTTCCGAAACTTAGTCATTTTTTCAATATATATATATATATTATTATTATTTTTTAGTAAAACAGTATGTTCATGTAAAATCGTGATGTTTATATGAGATGAAATGTGGCTGATTTGAGTGATAATCTCTTGGCTAAACGAATCCATGAAAATGCATCTAAAACATTCTAAATGTACTATGAAATTCCCCTAAGAACTAACGTGCAATGTAATGAAAAAGAAGGTGAAAATGTAACTCAATTTTCCAGCACTTTGTTGATTAATTTCAGCCAAGTTAAGTGGTTTAAAATGTCATGAAAAGTTAAGAAAAACAAGTGAGGTCATTGAGGGTCGAACCCGTGACCTCACAACGTTAAAAGTTGTGAAAATAAAGAAGTGAAAAACAATGTGAGAAGGGGGAATCGAACAGGGGTATTGGCAGGGAAATAAGCTATGAAAAATAAGGAATGAGAGGAGTGGGATTCGAACCCACAACCTCTCAGACAGCTTAAGGAAAAAGAATAAAAAGAAAAGAAATGTGAGGCGTGGGAATCGAACCCACGACCTCTAGGCAGTAAAGGAGAGTTAAAAGAAAATGAAAAGAAAAGAAATGTGAGGCGTGGGAATTGAACCCACGACCTCTAGGCAGTAAAGGAGAGTTAAAAGAAAATGAAAGGAAAAGAAATGTGAGGCGTGGGAATCGAACCCACAACTTCTAGGCAGTAAAGGAGAGTTAAAAGAAAATGAAAAGAAAAGAAAAGAAATGTGAGGCATGGGAATCGAACCCACGACCTCTAGGCAATAAAGGAGAACTAAATGAAAAATAAAGAGAGGCTGTGGGGGTTCGATCCCACAACCTCATGGTCAACTCGAAATATTCAAGGAAAAATAAATTAAAAAATAAAAGGGGTTATGGGGATTCGATCCCACAACCCCTTGGTCAAGGAAGAGAATTTTCAAAGAATAGAAATAAAAAGGAAACGTTGATGTTGGGTCTTGATCTAGGATCCCAATATCATGTGGATCGAAATTAAATAAAAAGAAAAATGTAAAGTGTTGTCCAAGGATTCGAAACCGGGTTCCCCTGCTCAAATCCGTATTGATACATAAGTTATACGTGAATTAAATATTCAAGAATAAGGCTGCCTACTTAGATCGAAATCGAGATCTTGGCATACATACAAGATACATAAGTCTTGTACCACATAATCTTAGGAAGATATGAATCACTTAAATGAACTATGAATGAAGCCTCATGGCTTGTATGTATAGACCCATAAGTCTAACATACGTTTAAAAATAAGTGAACCTGAGATGTATGTAATGAAATGATGTAAACCTTGAAGGGTTAATATGAGTGTAAAACACACTAAATGGCCAAGTGTATTGGCATACGATGAAATGAATTATGTAATGAAATGATGAAACCCTAGAAGGGTTAAGTAAGAGTGTGAAACACACAATTGGCCAAGTGCATTGGCATATGATGAAATGAACATTCACATAAAAAGGGGTGAGTAATTATGAAGAGCAAATGTGCTCATGTTAATGAATGTGGTGACAACATGATAAGAGACTAATGTGAAATATGAGAGCAATCTCAAATGAGCCTAAGTAAATGTTACCAAAACGTACTCACCTATGAGAGTGTAAAGTTAATGAAGAGACCAGTCTCTATGAACACTCTAATGAATGTATTGAGAATAATGTATACTTAATACTAATGATGAGATGAGAAATCATCTATTGAGCTATGATGTCCTCATACTAGAAGCCAGTTTCCATGACGTATGAGTTGAATGAAATGGAACTTTATACTGAGTACCGATAGACTAGCTATGAACAGTGATGCCTTCTTTCGGGAAGGGCGGAGGTTCATGTAACTCTCATGAGATGAGACTATCCAGCATGCCGTGTATGGGTCTCCTTATATCTCCTAGTCTTCGAACCTATACTGCCAATATAGGGATCTGGCGGGGTTCAATTCCCATGTACGCTAGCATGTTTTGGGTCACTTTGGCCGGTGATTTCACCTCTTCTCGGTGTGGGGGAGAAACTGGATTTCATGATGCTCACATGATCTATGTCGGTTAAACTTAAAGTTCCCAATGAATGAATGATGCCATCTTCAAATGATGCACATAATGAAATGAACGATACCAAAGGTGTTAGTATAGGATAATCAAGAGGTGAGCGAGACTCAAGTAATGACACTAGGTTATTCTTGATCATTGCACATCAAACCCGATGAGAGTCTTAAACTACATCCTAGATATAGCTGGTGTTTACACTAGCTTATGAATGAATGAAATGAAGTACGTATGAATGAATGAAGCAGACTCTGTGTTTGCTAAAGAAGGCTTCCTTGTTGAGGTCCCATATGTTGAGCCCTCATTTTGGGAAGTCTTAATGTCAAGTCCATGATTCCAAGGTCTCATGGCATATGAATGAATGATATGAAAGATGTTATGTGCTATATGCAATATGATATGTGCTATGTGTAAGATGTTATGTGTTGTGTGCAATATGATAAGTATGATGATGCATGTTACTCTCATGGCATGACTTTCCTAATCCAAATTTTTAAAGCTCACTGACTTTTCTAATCCAAATTTGGAAAGCTCACTGACTTTCCTAATCCAAATTTGGAAAGCTCACTAACTTTTCTAATCCCAGTTTGGCAAGTCCACTGACTTGACTTTCCATAATCATGTTGTTAGGAAAGAGCTATTCTTACTCATGCATGTCCTTGGTGTGTGTTTGCATATACCCATACTTAGTACAAGTGTGTACTAACCCCATACAACTCTATATTTTTAGGTGCAGGCACAGGTGGACGCTAGAGCTTATAGGTTGACGTTGCAGCTATCCAGACATGGAGCTTTCATCAAGACTTGGTAGGCCCTCATGCTTTCGAGGATGTCTACTATTACTATCTAGCTTAGATATAGGCTTTAGCTAGTGGAGTATGTTCCACTTGTGTTTCTTTCCGTTTTTAGTTCAGACATTGTATTGGTGCCATTTTGGCAATTATACATTTAATGCAGTATTGAACTATTTCTTTCAGTTGATAATCTCAATGTTAGATGGTTGATGGTGAACATTATGAATGTAAGTAGAATGACCTTTATGCATGTTAAGAAACAAAAAGTTTCAAATTTTCCGCTAAAATTAACCTAGATGAAGTAAGAATGACGTATGTAGGCTTGTCTGCGACCTCTGAGAGGTCAACGACGCCGGTCTCATCTGGGGTCTACACTCCGGTCGTGACAGTGTCAGATCAAACCTCGTGGGGCCGAGCTCCCTAACCAATTCTAGGTCCTAACTAACTAACCTAACTAGCTAATTATCCTAGGACAAACTAAAATAAACTAACTAGTGTGCCTAAAAACCTAAGACCTAACCGGGTGACACTAACCGAATAACTAACTAAATAAACATCCTAGTACCTAAACTAGGACAGCCCAAAGGGGTTGGTTATGGTCCTAACGACTTAGGGATAATTTAGTAATTACCCTAGGTCACTTAATTAATTAAATTAGCAACTTAATTAATTAATTTAATTCCTAGTCAAACCCGAGACCCTAAGTCAAATGTTCTCCTAGTTGTAGTCAATTTAGGAGGGACGTTTTAGGTAATTTAAGTAGAGGGTCTTTAGGGTAATTCTTGGGACGTCTATATATTGATATTTGGTCAGTTTTAGACCACTTTTACGCGTCCCAAACAATATCAAACGAAATTCTCTCTAATCTCTCAAGAACGTTCTCTTTTCCAAACTCCATTGAAGAATAAGAAAAGCTTAACGAAGAAGACGAAGGTTTCGAAGTTTCCAATCATATTTTGTGGATTCTTCATCTATAAGGTAAGGGTTTTAACTCTTTAGATTCCTTTCCCCAAGAGGTCCTTTCAAGATAAGTTTTCAAGAACTTCGAATACTAGGGTTTTTACTCTACAAAATGGATTTTCTTCCTCACCCTAGATTTATGTTTTTCAATGAAAAGTAAACGTTTTCTATATCTAATTTCGCATGAATGGTTGAGTAATTGATTGATAATGTTTTAATGTCGTGTGATACATGATCTTTCTGTAAGTGATGGTTTCGAATGGGTTGTTTCTAGTGTTTGATAACGCGAAAACGTTAGGGTTAGAATTTAAGGTTTGAATGAACCCTTTTATGACCCATTTACCTTCTCCTACGCTATGCATTGATCTTGTACATGATTTTATGATTTGTTCTTGATTATGTCATTGAGTATTATTATTATGAATATCGCATGATGAATAAGGTTCTTGGAAGCAAGAGGTAAGTATTCTAAAATTGTGATTACTCTAAGATGTTTATGTTAGCCTATAAGTTATGATGCTATGTTATGTAAAGTATGTATGATGTTGCTATGTGAATACGCTGGCTATGAACATGTAAATTATGATATCATGATAAGAACACGAATATGCAAGTTTATGATATCCCTTGTATGCTTTACACAAGGTGATTATGTTATGTTAATCTCACATAAGAAAGGTTATGATGAAAGGACAATTCTCATCTAATCTAAAAGATCTCATGATCTTGTTTTACAGGGAGGTAATCTCTATGACCTATGATAAGTTTATGATAAAAGAAAACTTAAAGGTTATTTGAAGAAAAGGGACTTAAGCTAAGCACCGATGAACTAGATATGGGAAGTGTCCCTTCCCTAGCGGGAAGGTAGGTTCACAATGATTCTCATGAGATTGAGGCTGCCATGTAATGTGGAACTATGGGTCTCTAATACATCTCCTAGTTATCTAACTATGTTTCCACCATAGGTTACTAGAAAGTGGATCCACATAAGAAAGCTAGGTAGTATTCGGTTCTACTTTGGCAGGTAGACCACCTCTTTTCGGTGTGGGGAAGACACCGGATTCCATGTTTAGCTCACATGGTCTATGTCGGTTAATGCCTATGTTCCCTCATGTAAAAGACAAGTAAATGAGCGTTGACTAGGGTGACTTGAGAAGTTTGCTCAGTATAGGTAGTGGTATGGGACGCTACCTAGACATTGCACAAGTTGACTCTAAGGGAAGTCCTAGGAGATTGCTCTTATGTAATATGATTATATGAAAGATATATATTTATGATATATGATGTTACACTTACATGAATGTTGATCCTTATAATTAATATGTTATTGAGTTACAAGTTATATGAAGCAAAGCTTTACTTATGGTCTCCTATCTTATCTACTCGGTTTTGTGGGGTTATGGAGCTTCACATGACCATTGCACTTGTAGGTTGGGGATGGGATCATTGGTAAGTGTTTTGGATGTTATGTTTATATGATTTATTGAATATGAAATGTTAACATGGCTCTATGAGAATATGTCTTTGATTATGATGATGCTTTAAGTGATGGAATGTTTAACTTGTATATGTTATACAGTATGTACATTGAAGATTTTTATATGACTTAGCATATTTTCTAAAGAGATGATAAATGATCCTTTTTCATGCATGTCCCTATGTATTATGTGCATATACCCATACTTAGTACATGTGGCGTACTAACCCCATTACCTTCTTTTACTACAACTGTAGGTTCCGGCAATTGAAGTTATGCAGGTCGAGTTGAAGAAACTTGGAACTCTTTCTCCAAGTCTTGGTAGGTCCTTATGTTCGGGACACTATCATCTATATTCCAGCGTTATAAAGACTTAGTAGTTTTTAGATTTCCATTATGTTCTTGGATTCTTTTGTATTAAGACCTATATGGCATATTGATTATTATTGGTTAAGTCCAGATTTGCACTCTTAGATGGTTTCTATATATATGAGACAGTATTAGAATATCGTATGTCTTTATAAATCTTAAGTATGAAGTCTAAGTATACTTCAATTAGTATATTAAAAGTTTTTAATCTTTCCGCAATTTTACCATTGCATGTTATGACGAATGCTAAGAAGAGGCTTGTCTGCGACCTCTGAGAGGTTAACGACGCCGGTCTCATCCCGGGTATGAAGTCCGGATGTGACACCACCGTACACGAATTCATAGACACCCTAGGACACTTAAACTTAGTGCTCTGATACCAAGTTTTTCATTACCAAAACCTACACCATAGACGTGGTTGGCACTCAAGAACAATTGATGGTTCCCAAGCGAACGCTAATCCTTGTTGACTATAGGCAGAAGACTAACTTGAGCATATATAAACATCAAACTCAAAGAAACATTAAAAATAGTTTACTGAATATTAAAACTTAATTGAATATACTGAGTATTAAAACATAAGTTTTAAATTAAAAATCTCAAACTAAAAGACTCCTCAAAACTATCTATCTATGAAGCCTCTATCGTATAAAGATGGGTATCGGTAAATGACCCACGAATCATCCAAAATAATTACTAGTAACAACTCATAAAAACTAGAGTAATACCAAAGCAAGAAGGTCTCACTCATAAACTGATGAGCAGGCGAAGTGATCTTAATAGACTCTCGTTGAGCATCCTAATAACTTGTATTTGCATCATTAAAAGATGCATGTCAAATGGTATTATTACATTAAATGTACGAGTATGTAATATATGCAGGTCAAATAACATCAGTACATTGAATGTACGAGTATGTAATACAGGTGAATAATAATTAACTGAATGGAAGGACTGGAGTAGATATAGATATATAGTCAACTGAATCTAAAGAAATAAAGAAGTTAAATCATTTAAAGGTTTACAAAATACTTTCTTATCTCTGAATATATAAAAATACACTTAAACTCTATTGTGAGATTCTCTAACCGAAAACCATTACTATGAGCTACGTGATGATACAACATCTCGCCTACGCTACAACAACTCTCCTACACCTTGCCAGGGTATAGAACACCTCAACTAAGTGGATCAACTAAGCTATCCTTTAAAAGCAATAAGGAATCGTCTGAAAAGTATGACCCTTTGCCCATCTTGACATACATGGTTTATAGGGGGTTTGAGTTGTTTGTACTCTCCCCCATATTGGTGCTCAATACTACTCCCAATAATATATACTCATCCTTATATGTTTAATAACTTAATTCTTCCTCTAGTTTGAGATAATTTCTCAAATTACCCTCCTAAAAGAGGTAACTGCTCTTCAAATATCTTTTAAACTCATAACTCATTTATAAATTTCAAATTCTCTTTTTATAAATGTAAAAATTGATGCCTCTTGGAATACATAGTTCTCTTATTCTCTTACTCAATTCATACTTAAAAACTCATTCTCGAAAACATATCAAAATCATATTTTAATATGATCATTGATGACTTGCGAAGTCATACTGCATAAACATTGATGACATAACTAGATACCATATTGCTTAAACCTTGATGACTTAACTAGATACCATACTGCTGAAACATTGAAGACATAACTAGCTACCATACCGCTTAAACATTGATGGCATACTCGATTGTCATACTAATTATGTTTTAGAAACTCTTTCTCACAACTTATCTTTAGAAACTTAGTTTAAAACTCAAGTGCTGGTTTTAAAAATCTTCTCAAAATTTATAACTCAAATCATATGGTTCATGTGGAATTATGGACATGAATGACTAAAATCAGGGACCTTAATAACATTATGGAAACTCAGCACTCAGTACTCAAGACTCAAGAATTAAAGGACTCAAAAAGTTGAAACTCATAACTTAACGATATTTCTCCTCTAAAAATAGTCAATTGATAGTGTTCATGATGAAATATAGACATGAACGGATCAACTCAAGAATTTTAATGCAAAACATATAGCAATTCATTCATTAGGAATAGAATTTAAAAAAGAAACAGAAACTCAAGAACTCAAATCAACTTATTTCAAGGATACTCAAAAGAGGGATAGAATCCTTGATTACTCTTATACTAATTTGAAAGTAGATGTAGGGTGTGAGGATGTAGCAGTCCAATACAATTATAGCCTTACATATGTAGAAGATCAAGGTTCTTTGTGAATCGTGAAGAAAAGTTTTTATTAGAAGTCTTGAAACCCTAGCTTGAAGGTACACAACAAAGAAATCCTTTCATAAATTCTTGAAATTTTTATATCCAATAATTATGATTTTCATTAATGATTTGTAACTGTATGGAGGAATTTTAGTTGGAAAGAATGAAATTATTGGAGAAGTACTTACCTTAAAGAAGAACCTTGAAAACGATGTGAAGAATCTTGAATGGAGTCTTCTACTTTGATTTTTCCTTAGCGTTTGAGAGAAAAGGGATGATGGATTAAAAGATGGAAATAGGATTGTTTAGGGCTTTATAGGAGTCAAGAAATCCATTTTAATGGTTTTACTAGCGGTATAAGTAGAACAAAATTACCTTATTTAGACTTTTCCAGCAGCTAAAACGGAACTCCATTACATTATTTAGTAACATTATCATAAATGTCTACTACGAATGTGATATGACGCATACTTGGTGGCGTTGGAAAGATAATTTAAAGACCTTTATTTTATAATATATGGGTCACGTAACTCTAATATTCTAAGAGATATTGTTGGTTGAAGTTGACTCAAATAAAATCTTACATCAAAACTTAATATTAAGGAAAATTTCAACTGTACTTTGTGTAAGGAGGTTCTAGTGACCTTAATTAATATCTAGATCATCCCCAAACTAAAGAATATATTTTTACACATATGGGAGATTGAAGACTCCTTCGAAGACCTTTTTCAATGATACTTCTATTAACCTCTTCTACTTGTCTTATAAAGACACCCCATCTAACTCTTTAAGGGGAAAAAATGCTTACATCAGACTATTTCATATTACCAGCTGGAATATACTATCTAGACACACATGAAAAATCATTACCTTAATTGGAACCTCATCCGGCTACATTCAATCTCGGGTACACCTCTAAATTCTCTTGTTACGCTTATGACTTAGCCACACTTCATTGCTCTCATCTAAAAGTTAGAATCTCATACTTGTTCCACTCACACTTGTAAAAGGTAACACCTCAATTTGTTACCTACTTTATGTCAAATCTACAAGATTGGATCTCGAATTAACATCATCACTCTCATGTTTCCATTCTTTTTTACCACTGCTCACATATCAAATTCAAGCCTAATGTTTATTACTGAACCCAAATATCAATATGATTGCTTGCTGAATATACTCACTTACAACTGCTAGATACAAATTAAGAAAGAGTAGCCCACTTAAATCTCATGAAAAATGGTCAATGTTTATCTCTCAGTCTATATACTTACGATTTACCTTCAGACTTCCTTACATGACTTAACTACTACTTACCCATTCGCTATACATCATTGCCTAATTATTTTTGTATTCCTCTTAATATTATGGGTTGTCCCTAGAAAATCATAGGTCTAGCTTAGATCTATAACCTCATGAATACTTATGTTATTCTTGTAAAATCATCTTCCCGAAAAAAGGGAAATGAACCAAATATTTGGAAGTTGCACGTACCACCCAGAGAGGCCAACCACGGTCCATAGGCAAAACCACTGACCGTAAGAGGGTCTTAAGGTTTGCCACCCTGCCAAGTGATTTGAAGTCCATGACCACGGCTCGACCTATGGTCTGTAGATCAAACCAAGACCCGTGGTCAGGGCCCATGGTTTGATGGATAAAAATCAAATTTTTGATGACCAACCATGGTCCACCGGGATGGCCCATGGTACCATGGTCTGTTTGACTGGGTTCGTCGCTGGTCACCTCACAATTATTATTATGGACACTTGGTTCTTATCATATTCAATTAGTTGAATTTCCTTATCCCTTAATTATGTGCCCCCGTAGGTTGATTAGCCGGTGGATCAACTTAATATAGAAATTCATGGTTCTACGTTGTCAAGTAGGACACCCCTTTTCGGTGTGGGAGACATCGGGGGATCAAGTTATAGCTCAATGATCTGTATGTCGGTTAAGGATAATTCCCCATAAGTAATAATGAACTAAGGTTACATCAACAATTATCACATATGAGTTCAAAGTTTTTACAGATGAAGTTAGCTTGCATTGACAATGACTTTATGACTTATGTTTTCTAATTCATTCGTATCATGTTATCTTGGTAAATTACAATTCATATAATGAAATGTCCCTTTTTAGCATGATTTGAATGTTTTATGCATGAGTATATTACTTGGTACATTGTTTTGTACTGACTCATACTCTTTCCTAGAATTTCCATAATGTAGGATCAGACAGTCAGGGTAATCAATTTTGTGGCAGGAGGTTGACTTGAGATATTTCTAGCATTGGTGTGTCATCATGCTTCGAGGACAAACTTTCATTGTTTCAGTTCCTTTTCTTGTATTTCTCCATTTCACATGATGTTTGGGCTAGGCCCAATTTTATTCTATTGTTTGAGATGACTGTGATGAGAAAAGTGTATTAGACATCCGTTTTTATTTTATAAAATATTTTGGACCTTGATTATTGTTTTAATTTTATTGTTATGTTTCTTATGTTATGAGGTCTAAGTTTATTGTATGGAGTCCTTAGAGATTTGGAGTCCTTCGGGATTCTATACACCATGTTACATCTAGGGGGTACCCCTGGGTTGTGAGAAACATAGTGTCATAGTACAAGGCTTAAATTGGTCCTAGGATATCTTATAAATAACGCTTAATAGAGACTTGTTCATAACTGTGAAGTGTGCCACATTTATGAATGAGAGACTTCAAGATGATTATGAAAGACCACTTATTTCATTACTCTTAAGTCATGCGATAGAGTTGAACTCTATAAGGTCTTTAACCTAATTCTTATTATTTGTTCTTCAGGATATGGCTTCTTGAGATCTTACACTAGAAGGAATGTGAGGGAGAATACGGACCAAGAAGCTCCTTACCAAGATCCTCAAGCTTCGGTCATCCATTGGTCGAGCAAGTATTTGATGTGGAGTTTAGGGTTTCTTTTCAAGTATTTGCTAAAGCCATGACAGCCCAAGGCAATAGGGAGGTAGTGGTTCTCGTAAACCCAAATTTTGGTACGGTGGCGTCAATAATGAGGAATTTCACAAGGATAAATCCTCAAGTATTTCATGGTTCTAAGGTTGAGGAAGATCATCAAGAGTTGATTATTGAGGTCTATAAGGTTTTGTTGATCATGAGAATTATGCCGGTGGAAAATATGAAGTTGTCTTCTTAACAACTAAAGGGTGTGTCTCAAATATTGTATAACAAATGAAGGAACGGAGACCGCAAGATGCAATTCTTTTTTATTTGGAGAAGTTTAAAACCACTTTTCTTGATAGGTTCTTTACCTTGAGAGGAGAAAAGACATGGTTATTGAGTTCATTAACCTTCGATAAGGAAGTATTATTGTGAGGTTATATGCTCTAAATTTCATTGAATTGTCTAAGTATACTTCGTCAATGGTTGTGGATTCAAGGCTAAGATGAGTAAGTGTGTTTCGGGTGTGTCTGAAATGGTGCTTAATATGTGTCGAACCGCCATGCTCATTAATGAAATGTACATCTCGTCTCATGGCGCATGCACCATAAATTGAGGAGGAAAAACTTAAGGAAAAGTCTAGGGAGGAAAAAACGGGCTAAGACCGGTGATAGTAGTTCCACTAATACACGGTACGATTGACCGGTCTGCCTAGATTCCCATAAATGTTTTCAAGTCATTCCTCCAATTCTCCTCCTATCTTCAACCAAGATAGGGTGTCACCCTAAGACTTAAGGAGGTAACGATAGTGGATCTTCATTGCCTAGGTCTAATTGTACTAAGCGTTTACAAAAATACGAGGGTAAGTGCCTAGCTAACACAAATGGTCGCTTTTGTTGTGGTAGAGTGGTCACAAAATAAGGGATTACCTAATGCTTGCAGCTAAATGTAGAGACGGAAAATAAGCTAGCACTATTGGTGCGGTTCCAATGCTCCTAAGTTGAACCACTTTTATTCACTTCCGAATAATGGTGAACAACAGAGTTCTTAATATGTACTTACCGGTATGTTCAAAGTTTTCCAACTTGATGTATATGATTTACTATATTCCAGTGCTACCTTGTTTTTTGTGATTCCATATGTGGGCAATGAGGTTTGATGTTCTCCCGGATGTGTTCCTAGAACCTATTTTGTCTCTACTACTGTTGATGATTCTATTGTGGCTATGAGGGTTTATAGAAAGTGTCATGTCTCCTTGTCCCATAGTGTTACTTTTGTTGACTTGTTGGAGCTAGATATGTTAGATTTTAATGTTATCTTGGGTATGGTTTGGTTGCACTCATGTTATGCTTCTATTAATTGTAGAACTCATGTATTCAAGTTTCTGTTCCTGAATGAGCCTCTCGTAAAGATAAAGAGGGAAAATTCTATGCCTAATGGTCAATTTGTTTCTTATCTTAAATCGCGTTATCACCAATTGAGGGTGAAAGATGATGACATTCTGAAGATGTCTTTTCAAACTCGGTATGGTCATTAAGAGTTTTTTGTAATTATGTTTAGGTTGCCTAATTCTGTAGCGACGATTATGGATTTGATGAGTAGGGTGTTTATAAAATACCCTTACATTTCTGTGATCGTGTTCATTGATGATATTTTTATCTACTGAAGGAGTGAGAATGAGAAAATTGATCATTTGAGGATCATGTTGCAAATTCTTAAGGATCAACAATTTTTTGCGAAGTTTGGCAAATGTGAATTTTTGTTAAATTGCCTAGCTTTCCTTGGTCACATTGTGTGAAGTATGGGTATTGAGGTGAATCCTAAGAAGACAAATGCGGTCAAGAGTTGGCCTACACCTCTAACTCCCTCAGATATTAGAAGGTTCTTGGGTTTAGCCGGTTATAATAGAAGGTTTGTTGAGGAGTTCTCTTCAATTGCATCTTTTTTGACGACTTTGACTCAAAAAAAGGCTAAGTTCATATGGTACAAAGCGTTTGAAAAGACTTTTCAAGAGTTGAAGGATAGACTTACTTTCACTTGGTGTTGACCTTATCGGAAGCGATAAATGGCTTAGTGGTTTATTGTGATGCCACGAGAATTGGGCAAGGGTGATTGCTTATGAAAATTAGGAAATTTTTTGTCTATGCCTCACGGAACATAAAATCTTCGACAAGATTTATCATACTCATGACCTTGAGTTAGCAGTCATTTATGCCATAAAGATTTGGAGACACTATTTGTATGGAGTACATGTAGATGTGTTACCGACCACAAGAGATTACAATATCTGTTTACCTAGAAAGATATAAATCTTCACCTAATAAGGTTACTTGAATTATTGAAAGATTATGACATGAATGTTCTTTATCACCTCTTTAAAGCTAATGTGGTAGCGGATG
This sequence comes from Solanum sitiens, assembly GCA_016801875.1. Lineage (NCBI taxonomy): Eukaryota > Viridiplantae > Streptophyta > Magnoliopsida > Solanales > Solanaceae > Solanum > Solanum sitiens. The sequence continues at coordinate 1,341,882 of JABWTJ010000155.1, forward strand.
CTCTTAGTCAGTTATCTATAGGAAGTGTTTCTCATATTGAAGAATAAAAGAAAGAGTTTATTGGAGATGTTCATTTATTGGCTCTACTAGGTGTTCAACTAATATTTTATGGTTTGCAATGCCTCCAATTAATATTTTGTTGCGGATATAAAAGCAAAGCAAGGTCTTGATCCAAAATTTGTAGATACAAAGAAGTACTGCTTAAGAAATTTGTTAAGGCTTTCTCTATAGGGGGGATGGTGTACATAGAAACAAAGGTCACTTATGTGTTCCAAATATGGAGGACTTGAGGGAACATATTTTCGTAGATGACCATAGTTTCCTGTATTCCATTAACCTGGGAGCCACAAAGACCTACCGTGATTTATGGGAGGTCAATTGATGGAATGAGATAAAGAAGGATATTGAGGGATTTGTGGCTAAGTGCCAAAATTGCCAACATATGAAGGTTGAGAATCAGACACCATGAGGTTTGTCCCAAGACATTAGCATTCCTACTTGGAAATGGGAAAACATGTATATGGATTTTATAGTGTGTTTGCCTCGCACCTGTCAACAACATGATTCAATTTAAATGATAGTAGATCAGATGAAGAAATTAGCTCATTTCCTAGCCATCAAGGATTCCTATTCTCGGAAGACTATGCCAAGTTATACTTGAGAAGAATGGTAAGGTTGCCTGGACTGCCTTTGTCCATTATTTCCGATCGTGGTACCCAATTCACTTCTATATTTTGTAAGACATTCCAAAAGGGGTTTGGCACTAATGTTAATACTAGCATGACATTTCATCTGCAAAGCGATGGGAAAACATATCATACTATCAAAACATTGGAAGATATGTTAATGGCTTAAGTGATCGATTTAAAGGCAATTGGGATGACCATATTCCATTGATTGAGTTTGCTTACAATAAATATTTTCACTTAAGTATTGATATTGCTCCATTTGGGGCCTTATATGTAGGAAGTGTAAGTATCCTATAGTATGGTTTGAGGTGGGTGAATTTTCCCGAATAGGTCGCGAATTTGTACAAGAGGTCATGGAGAAAGTTCAGCTTATATGGGAAAAGTTGAAAACAACTCACTGTCGAAAAAAATCTTATGCCAATGTGAGAAGAAGGGATCTAGACTTTGATGTTAACAATTGAGTTTACTTGAAAATCTCACTCATGACGGGTGTAATAAGGTTAGGTACGAAAGGGAAACTTAGTCTTCAGTATGTAGGCACATATCAATTTTGAGGTGTGTCGGTAAGGTTTCTTATGAGGTAGATTTGCCAAATGAGTTGGCAATAATGCATCCTATTTTCCATGTCTCTATGCTTGAGAAGTGTGTTGGAGATCCAATATCCATAGTTTCCCTAGAAGAGTTGGGAGTTGATCAATGTCTTTCTTATGAGGAAGTTCTGGTAGTGATTCTTGATCGACAAGTAAAGAAGTTGAGAAACAAAGAAATAGCTTTTGTAAAAGTATTGTGGAGGAATCAGTTAGTTGAAGGTGCTACTTGGACGGCCGAGGCCGATATGATATCTAGATATCCTCATCTCTTTCCTTCTACTCCTATTCTATATTTAGGTAATGAGTTCCTCTTGGTTTGTCTTCTTTTTTTGAGAGTCATGTATTTTATGTGTTTATATGATTTATTTATGTGATCCATGTTCATGAAAACTTGTTGTTTGAAAGAAAAACGAGTTTACTTGCTTGATTTCCTCATGTTGTTATTCATTGAGTATGATTTGCCTATTGAATTCATGAGATGAATTGATAAACATGCTTTAGATATACTTGTTGAGATCGAATGCATATAATCTCCATGAGATTTCGTTGAGCATGCTTTTAGCTTGGAGAAGGTATTTCCTCCTTGAATTTGAGAAGTTTTAAAAATCATGCATATTGTGCTGCTAGATGTAGTTCATATTTCCTTATGATGAATTTGAGTATGATCTTCTTGGAGTTTATGTTTCCTCCTTGTATACGTTCATTGCATGCATGATGGGCTGATAGAGTTAGTTTTACCCCTCTTATGATGTTTTAAGAACGTCCTAGCATGGAGTCCATAGTTCCTTCTTGGTTGTAAGCATTGCATTTTAGGTTGGGTTGTTAGTTCCTCTCCTACTCGTTCAAAACAAGTTTGAATATCATTTGAGGATGAATGTACCCAAGGGGGAGTTAGCATAACACCTCGTATTTGGAAAAGGTAGATGAACAAATTTTTTGTAAGTTGCAGGTGCCAGCCACATAGGTCAGCCATGGTCCATGGGTTTCCCACACTGTCAAGTGATTTCAGATTCAGGACAACGGCTCAAACTACTGACCATAGGATAGATCATGGTATGTGGTCCGATAGACAAGAATCAAGTTTCTGATGACCAACCACGGTCCACCAAGATGCATCGTGGGTCAAACCACAGTCCGTTTGGGTCTATCGGTGGTCACCTAACGGTTATTGTTGGGGAAGATAGGTAGTTTCCTAATTAATTAGGTCCTATACTATGTTTTTTTAATCTTCAGTAATACCCCTATATAGGATTTCTCAACCCAAAAATTAACTCACTCACTTCATTCTTCCAAATTCAAAAAAGAAAACCCAAATCTCCTTTCCCAATATTTCTATCTATAAACTTGAAGAAGAAGATTCAACCTAGGGTTTCAAGTCAAGGTCTCAATTCATCCATGGAAAGCAAGCTTTTGGATTCAAGGTATGATGGCTTTCATATATTAATTCCTTATATTAATGGAGTTCCCAAATTCCTCAACTTCAAAAGGTAAAATTACTCAATTGAGTTAGGATTTTCTTCAATTATCATTGGCTCACTTAAATATTTATTCAAATGATTGAATTTACAAGCATGAAGGATTATGATACCATCCATCCAACACAATTCATAATAATAACTCATAGGTTCATCAGTCGAGAATAGACTTTCTAACTTAGAACCCGAACATAGTGAGAAGAACTTTCACATTATGATCATCAAGAATTTATGAGAATGAACTTTCACTTAACACAACAATAAGGTTATAATCATGTTCATATAGTGCATATACATGTAATTCATACTTTGACATAAATCTCATGTCTCAACCATCTTGGATCAGGTATCACTTCCCCCAATCAATCTAGGGTGAATTCATTCCACATGAATAATACTATGATCAAGAAACTACATTCAACAAGAACAATTCAATACAATTAACCTTTCTACAATTTCACCCATATTACATTCATAAAATTATGGTTAAAGGGTATTTCATGAATTCATGGTGAACTTATCATATAAACATTTTAGAAACAGTAATTATCCCATCATGTAACACAATTAACCATTTGAAAATGATTTGAGGAAGAATCGATGATTAGAGGAAAACCCTAGGTCATTGAAGATTTTTCCTAGTTTAAAATTAGACAATTTAAATGCTCCATGGAGGAAATAACTCCATGGATAAAGATTACAATACATCAGTTGAAGCCTAAGATTCAGTTTGGTCTTGCTCTTCAATGGAGTCTTAGAGAGAGAATATTTTGGGAAGGAAATAGTTTTGTGTTGAGGTCTTGAATAAATAAACTAAATTAATTAGTTTAGGGGTTTATTAGGTATTTATAGTTTGTTTTAACTAGCATTAAAGGACCCTACATAGTTAATTAATTACCCCTAAGTCCCTCCCTTTACTTTAAATAAAAAATAATTAACTACCATACATGTGTCACTCACGGTTCACCACCCACGGACCGTGGGTGGGTTCACACTCCGTACTGCACAAAAGTGTTTAGGGATTGCAACTTGGAGGTTGCATCCCATGGACCCTACCTACAGGGCGTGGGTCCACCCACGGACCGTGGGTGCCCTAACTGTAGGTTCAAGCTGCAATTGATAGCTTCTTGACAGCCCCTTGGTCATTCTGAAGAACCCTTTGGGGGGGGGGGGGGGGGGGGGGGGTCCTTGGGGATAATTCCTTGATGTTTAAATCTACAAAAAATATATATTATTAAGAAATGGAGGTTATATTATGACTCTACTCATTACTTTCGACTCCATTAGGTCACTAGTAATGATATGTTTATCTTGTTCAGTCTTTTTGTTGTACACGATGTAACAATATCTCCCCCTTGGGAACATTCGTCCTCGAATGACACTCTACACATCTTAAGGAATTAGAACCTCAAAACTAGCAGTCCATCATGTATGAAACATCAAAATATGATCAATTACAAATGTACTATTCACAACATGCACTTATTCAAAAGAGGCAACTTTGACTCCATCTCAAACATGATCAATGCATAATAAGGGAGTAAGAACTACATCTAACAACCTAATATGCACAAAATTCAATATTTCTCATCCTCAAAGGAGGCACTCACTTCTCCAACTATATAATGCTCAACTCAACATCACAGAGCCAATATGCAATTCTCTCAAGAGCATACTAAAGCATGTTCATCAAAATATCTCATGAAGTCAAATAAGAATCTACTACTAAATGCACAACAACATAAGGAACATAAGTCATGAAAAACTCATTTTCACATTAAACATGAATCTCATCAAGAACATGCATCATTTAAGGAAATCATGGTGAACACATAATTCACACATGACTCCCAAACAAGTAAATTCTACATGATATCCTTACCTCAAGCCTGAATAGGAGAAGAACGAAAAATATATGTTTATCGGGATTTCTTATAGTCCTTAGACTCCCAAGTATCACCCTCAACTATATGATTTCTCCACAAAACCTTGGCGAAAGCTACTTCCTTGTTTCTCAAGTCATTGACTTGTTGGTCAAGAATTTTGTAAGAACCCCAAAATGAGTTACGGTGTATAGAGCCTCACTTTTGCCTGTAATCTTGTTAAAATGTTTCTTAAGTGTTTTCAAGTATGCATGGGTGATTTGAAGTCATTTGGAAGTCAAACTTCAAGCGACAATCAAGACGTTCGACGATAAGTCACCTAAGGGGCGTTATGTGTTTTTATGCGCTTATGTCTGTTTCATGAGCTTATGAGGTCCTTATATGAGTTATAATGATGTTTTTAGTAATTATAGTGAGTTTCATGAATTTTAGAGGTCAAACGTCCAAGACGTTCGAAAGTTATCCCTTGCGACATGCATGTGTGTGTCTTGAGTGTGCTTAGCATGTTTGGATGTGTTCCGTGTAATATTATTGGGTGAAACTGATTTGGAAGGTCCTTGACTTGTTAGTATTAATATTTACGTTGTAAAAACCCGGGTATGACTTCTCAAGGGCCCCGCAAGAGGCCCTCAAGAAGGACCCAAAGGCTGTCGAGACAGTAACTTGGCAATGTCAATCGAATGAGCCAAACGACACCTCGTAAGTTGACTGACGCCCCCATTGATTGGGAGGCGTCGATGGACATTTAGCCTGGGAAAGTGTCAGCCAAATAATAGCCTAAGACCCAAACGACGGAAGACACAAACGGACCGTCGATGGGCCAACGTGGCGTCGATGGTTGGCCGTCGATGCAAATATCAGTTACTGCCATGCACGCTGCCTAATTATGGGGTAAATGGAAAATTCACACCACGTGCTAACCTGACACTAGGAGTTTTATTTACCTATTTTTGGGTATATTAGGTTGGTTAAAAATGTGAATAGCCCATACTCAATCCTCCATTCAAAATCAAAACCTCTCCAAACATCCTCTCTAGAAACCTCCATTGAAGGTGAATTTCTAGGTCAGCTTGTAGATAGGATTTCCATGGATTCTTCACCTATTTTTAGTTGGTTCTTTATCTAATAAAGGTATGGTGATCCTTCATCTCTATTAAATCTTTCATGAAGAGAGTCCTCTTCAAAGTTTTCAAAGAAGTTTCATGATCAAATCTCTTCTTCTTCAATCTAGCCATGGGTTCTTTCTCACATTGATTTCAAAGGCATAATATTAATGTATTGATTATTATCTACTTCTTTGGACGTGATTTTTAATCCAATTGCATGATGAATCCATGATTTCTCACAAACTCGATTTTAGCCTATGTATGGCTTTATGATCTTGATCTCATGTATATCGAATTGTGACTCAATCATGTTAATATGCTTATACCTACTTCCTAGAATGTGTATTGATGATGAATTGTTGAGTAATGATCCATGAGGTCAATTTTGAAGGTTTTTGAATAAGGCTAGTCTATCATGTAGTAACTTGTGATCTTGACGTTAGGATGGTTGTTATGTGACTCGATCATGGTGAATTGTCTTAGCTACTGCCTATATGTGTAATGTGATTATAATTAGGTATAATTGATCCAATATGAATATATAACAATTGAATTGGTAAAGATTGATTTAGGTTCTTCTAGTATATAGACTTGATAGAGTAATGTATATGTTGTGATTTATATTCTAGGGTAGATGAAGCATGATTCAGTTATGATGTTCTATCTCTTTAGCTACAGCCCTAAATTTATATTATTGATAAAGTATGATTCATGATCAATACTAAGGAAATTGGTTGATGATCTATGGCTCTCAATCTTCTAGTATATTGGTGATGTATTGTATTAGGTTATAGTATGATCTTGTAGAGACTTGTACATGGTTTCTTTCATGATTAAAGTACATTTAGATACTTCCCTATACATTTATTTTTGATTAAAAAGGTGTATTGATCAATGTTGATCAAAAGGTTGATGAATTGGTAAAGTCTACTCTTCTCCTCTTACTTTTCTATATTATTGTAGTTGATGAAGCTTTGTATGGTATTATTTGGTATGGTCCACTTATGGTGGCGGTGTTTATTGTATTGTCATTATATATATTTGTTTACTATGGCCTTGAAGGCAAATTGATGAATATGAGTGTGTGGTTATGATGATCACACTATGTGTAGCTTGTGCCTAGTCTTCTATTCTAGTTGTTAATCTAGGTTATGTAGCTAGTGTAATAAGCATGTAAATGGTTATGTTGATATCATGTGTAGATGTTGCCATTAATGAAGTGTTAATTATTGATGATTCCTATCCATGTACCCCTATGTGAATGTGTGGATAGCTAATGTTAGGATTCTTAAAGTGTAATATGAAGTTAGCTTGCCTCCTATGCTAAATTGTGTTGTGTGATCTATGCTTGGTTGTGCATTGTGGTCTTAAGAGGGTGGCTGACTCAATGTGTTGGTTGATATCCATTACATGATCATGTTGACCAATGTACACACACACTCACAAATTATGCATGCTTACAATGTAGCAAAGGGTCATGGTGTCTAATGAAATATTGTTCTCATATTCACTAAATGTATGTGAAGTATGTTATGTATTACTTAACTAGGATGACTTGTTAGGTGTACTAGTATGGGAAAGGGTATGGGACCTTGTCTATGCATTGCACATGTGTACCTTGATAGGATAGTTCCTAGGTTTGGTTTCTATGTACATGAAATGAATGTATGGACATGTTATGAATATGACTTATATGCTATAATGTGAAGTATATGATATGATGAAGTATGATTATACCTAGTGTCTAAATGTGTTTACATTAAAGGATTTCTCATATAGTTACACTTATACACTTATGCATGAATGAGATGAAGTATGAACATATGTGGTTTTAATGTGTTATGTGAAAGGATTTCTCACATATATGTATACACACACATGAATGATGATCTAGTTAATAGAGGGGCACTTGAATGGTGTTATCAAGGGTACCTAAACTAGATGGTGCTTTACATATGCTATGTCCATGTGAAAGGTTTTCTCACATGATTTAGGTTGATGAAATCTTATCTATGACCTATGAGCTAAGCATATGAGGAATGACTCTCCTAAGCCTAATTTTATAAGATAAAGTTAATAAAGGTTTTTTTTTATAAAAAGGGAACTTAGCTTAGCACCGAGTGAACTTGAAGATGAGGGGTGTCCCTTCCCATTGTAGGAAGGTAGGTCGCCATAATCCTCATGCGGTGGATAACTATAATGCCTCAATAGGCATAAAGAGTGTTTCCATAAGTGAATAACTATAATGCCCCATATGGCATAAAGAGGGTTTTCACATGTACCTCTAAATTCCATAACTATGCTGGACACATAGGATCTAGCAAGTGATTTCACTTAGTATGCTAGCATGTTTTGATGTTCTACCTTGGCTAGGTAAGAACACCTTCCATTGATGTAAGGCTCTACAACACTAAATTCGATGTAGCACCCATGGTCTTAGTGTCGGTTAAGGCTATAGTTTCCCTAAAGAAAAATGATCAATGGAAGTAAAGTAAGAACCCTAACTAGGATAACCTAAGGGTAGTTGCTTAGTGTAGGTGGGGGTATGGGACTTCACCTATGCATTGCACAAGTGACTCTTGAGGGAAGTCCTAGGAAGGTGTTCTAATGCATGTGTCTATGTATATGTTCCTTATGCATGACTTTGTAGTATTAGTCTACTTGTTGTGATGAAATTCATGGTATGAGCCTATACGAAGTGATTGTATATGCATAATGTTGGTCTTAATGACTACATGATTAAGGTTTTGTTGACATGAATGAAGTTGTCTTCACTTACTATGTTGATGTATGAATAGGATGTCAAGGCTTGTGGTCTCATGATAGGTTTACTAAGTATGTGTGAGGTTATGGGGATTCACATGTACATTGCACTAGTAGTCTTAGATTGGGATTGTGAGTAAGGTCTTATAAGGTTCTATGTGAATGAATTTAGCATATGTGCAAGTAAACTATGGTTCACTGTAATGTCACTAAGGTCTTGACTTAAATGTTTCTATGATGTACTATACTTCTATGATGGTATGTGTTGGCTTATGTAGGTTTTATGTATGACTTTCTTGTGGTCTTAATGTGATGCATTGCACCCAATATTACTAGAGGGTTACTTTGGGGAATAACAAAGTAAGAAGAAAAAGGATTCACTGCAAAAGTAACAAGTTCACTGTAAAGAGAAACATGCTTACTGTAAATTGCTTCTAAAATGTCGTAAATGCATTGACTGATTTTATATTATGTTTGACCATGAAATATGCCTATATGAAGTATGTAAATGATATAATGCTTAATGTATAAAGGTTTTATGAAGATTTTCTCAAAAAAGCATGAAGTATGATTTCAAGAAAATGTCCCTTTTAAAAGTAGTTTTTGCATGGTTGTCATACTTAGTGTATTGTTGTACTAACTCCATTCTTCTCTACTTTTTACACAAAGTGTAGGTTTATGGATGATTAAAGGATGTCTTTGAAAGATGAGAAGCTTGACATGTGGTTCCCAAGCTCAAGGAAAGGAATCCTTAAGTCCAAGGATCTCCTACATTATGGTTTAATGTAAAGTGTAGTATTATTGTACTTATGTATTATTTTGTAAGGGCCGTGTCTCTTATGATGTTGAGTCTAGGATGGGAAAAAGAGACTAGAGTCATTAACAATGTATTATGGTATTTTATATATAATGAAAGTGATATTCTAGCATATGATGTGCTAAGAAAGTTCTAAATTTTTCGCTAATTTACCTATGAGAATGCGATGAATGATAACTATGGGCTTGTATAAGACCTCCGATAGGTCAAGTGCGCCATGTTTCTTCTAGAAGGTGCTCCCCGGTCGTGAAAAACGTGGTATAAGAGCATGAGGTTTATGATAGTTGTTTTAGGTTCTAAAAGTCTCATATTGCCACGTCTAGTATAGTCTCGATCATCGGTGTGAGTCGCGAAACATCTATGAGCGAAAGGCTATAGGACGATAGAGTTTTCCTTCTTCATCATTCTCATGTCATTCCATAGAACTTAACTCTATTAGATCTCTCTCTTATGTTTTCTTGTCCCGTGGTCTTTTAGATGTGATTGCTTGGATGAGATGGTTTCTCTATGCTTGAGAGAGAAAAGGTGAGTTTTGATGCTTATGTTGGTTTTATGGTTTCATGAGTATGTGTGAAGGTGAACTTTGGTATGCTTTGGTGATATGATGTACTTGTGGCTATATATATATATATATATATATATATATATATGTGTGTGTGTGTGTGTGTGTGTGTGTGTGTGTGACCTATGTGAAATGGCATGTTTGTTGAGAATTATGTGTCATGAGATAGTTAAAGCATGTTAGAAGTTATTATGGTTAAAATGAGTTTCTTTTTGGAATGGTATGCTACTATATGGTTTTGCATGATGGTAGCCTAATGTTATGATTTGAGTTTGAAATGCTTAGTAACTACCTATGGAAGCATGTTGCTTAAGTATATGTATAATGGTTCAAATGTTGCCTTTGTTTATATATGTGAACCTTCATGATTGTTTTGTACGGATTCGAGTCCTTTGTATAGACATGATCCTAGGTGTGAAGGTAGTATGTTTATCTTGGTAGGGTATGGGTTTGATTGACCTAGAATTTACCTTAATGTAAAGTTGAAAGAAAAGAAAGAGGCCTTATGGCTAAGTCTCCTCTATTGTTTCCCCTAATGTTGTACGACCTTGGTGTCTATTGTATTGTATAAAAACCTTATGTGGTTGAATAGTATGATCTAACTTGATAATCGGGGGATAATTTGCCTAAGATGATAAGGTTTAGAATGCCTTGGCGTTCCTATGTTAACTTACTGTAATTCCTTCTAAAGTGGCAATCACTTTTAAGTGATGAAAATGAAGGTTGTTAAGTTAAGATCCTCTTGAGCTTGGGTTAAGTTTCTCTTAATTGGGTTTACCCTAAGTGGGGGATGGTGCTGTGAGTAGTAAGGTTGTAGATATTTCCATCTTATCCTTCTATTCTTACTTGAACTTTAATCTAATAAATTCTTAGTAAGCTTGTTCATGACAGAAGTCTTGTCTAAAGTACGAATTGCATGACCTTCATATGTTTGGTATGTCTTGATTGACACTATCTTAATAGTATTTTGAAGATTCTAAAGTACTTGAAAAAGATTTTTGATCAAATCCATGTTTTTCTCATGTTGATTGTTAATATTGATAAGCTAGTTGTGCATTTAACTTCATGGGATAAGGTAAGAAGAATTTTTGAAGTCACTCTTAATGTCTAATGTTTAGCCTGAGGAATTGAGCTCCTTTAAAATGAAAAATGACGAGTCTCTTGAAAACTAAGTGACTTTTATGATTTGGAAAGCATGATTGTAGGCTCACTTTTGAAAAGTGAAGGCATGTCTAGATATTTTCCTTGTGTGTGCCTATAAATTGTAAGACTTTCCTTAAATGATGCATGTTTATGAAAGCTAGTGGTAGGCTAGAAATTGAAATTATGTGAAATGGCTTCCTAGGGAAAGAGTGTTCCACAAAATCAACATGACGAGATAAAAAAGGCGAGAATTTACAGGAACATAACACTTATAAGCACTCTGATTTTGTGAATAGCCTAGGAATATGCGAGTAGAGCGAGGCTGTAATATATTCTTATAGTAAGGACACAACCATTGATAACACAAACAACCAAAGACACGAAGTTTGTTGTAGTTTGCTAGAGTACAGTATAATCTAAAATAAGGTGAATCTCCATCTAAAGTTCGGGTGGGCAACCTATTGATTAAGTAGGCAATAGTCATAAACGCATAAGACCAGAACTTTAGAGGAAGATTGGCATTGTGTAATAATGTTGTAACAACCCTAAAAATGGATATGCTAAGTAATGCTTAATGCGTCTAGAATGCCTACGATTAGACCGTGTTCACACGGATTGATGCGCGTACAATCAGACCTCTGAACCTATGCAACATCCAAGCCAACTAACTTGGTGAGCTAGTTGATCTAGGAAAGGTTGGGTCCAGCCATGTAGGGCACCCGAATATGAAGATTTACCCGGATGAGTCTTTACCGGACTTAAAAAGGGGAAATCTTAAGTTTGGAAGGTCTAGGGGTAAAATGGTCTTTTTCCAGGCTAAGGGTAGTATCGTAATTACCCTAAATAATTAATTAACTAATTAATTAATATGGTTAAGGGGCAATTTGGGTAGAGGTGGCCGAAATTGACCCTTTAAGCAAAATCTAGCTCCACCCAGGTTCGAGCCTTGGTGGAAGCAAGGATTAAATTGATTTAATTTTATTAAGTGAATTAGTTGAATTAATTAATATTTAAAAATTTGATCTAAGTAAGGGAAAAATCAGATTTTTAATAAAAAAATAATTCTAATAAAATTAATAAATAATGAGGAGTCCTAGTTTGACTTAGTCTCCACCTAACTCTCCTAATCCTAATCCTAATCCTCTCATTCTCACGTCTCTCACTCTCATTTTCACGTTTTTTACCATTAAAATAACTGAAAATAATAGTTCTTCACTCTTGAAGAACTTACAGACAAAAACTCAAACGAAAAGCTAAGCTAAAAACGAAAATCAACAACATTCTTCTCGACATATTGTGTTTGGGATTTTGGTGGTGAGGTAGTGGTGTCGAGGGAATTGGAAGCATTCAAAAAAGTGTTGAACGACATTAAGGTATGGGATTTCTTCTCTCTTGGTCCCTTTCCCAAGAGACCCCTAAGTTCAGTTTAAATTCCAATCTAGAAACTAAGGTTGTCCCCGTTGCATGCCCCTGTCATTAGATCCTTTGAAAGATTCAAAGCATGCGTTGGTATGTCTTCTGGTAGATAATTTTAGGTCTGGTTGTGATTATGTGTTGAATGTGTATTCGGAAATCATTTAAGGGATGAAAAATATATTGCGAAAAAGTATATTAAGTTGATTGTTTTGAGCATGTGTGTGCTGAAAATTTACTATATTTGCTGCCTGAAATTTGTATGTTAAATGTTGTGTTTTGCATGTGTAAAAATGCTAAAAATGTGATGTTCATAAAAGGTTAAGGTGGCTGACTGAATGTCACTCAAAATGCTACAAAAAAATCAACAAAAGAATGAGAGAAAAATGGATTGGAAGAGACCAAGTTTCCAGCTTGTAGACTCGGCCAAAATGAGTAATTTTAAAAAAAAAATTAAAAATTGTGAGGTCATTGGGAATTGAACCCAAGACCTCACCAAATGTAAATTATATACAAATTTCATGAAAATAAATGAAAGGAGAAAAATAAATGTGGAGAGTGGGGATTGAACCCCCAACCTCTTGAATGGATGAGAGAGTTAGGAGAAAAATAAAGGAGAAAAATAAATATGGAGAGTGGGGATTGAACCCCCAACCTCTTGAATGGATGAGAGAGTTAGGAGAAAAATAAAGGAGAAAAATAAAGGAGAAAAATAAATGTGGAGAGTGGGGATTGAACCCCCAACCTCTTAAATGGATGAGGGAGTTAGGAGAAAAATAAAGGAGAAAAATAAATGTGGAGAGTGGGGATTGAACCCACAACCTCTTGAATAGATGAGAGAGTTAGGAGGAAAATAAAGGAGAAATATAAAATGAGGTGAATGGGGATTGAACCCACAACCTCTTGGATAGGTGAGAAAGTTAAAAGATAAATTAAGAGAAAAAGAATGAGCTTGTGGGGGATTGATCCCACAACCTCCATGCCTTGGACGAAAAATAGAGGAGAAAAAGAAAGGAAATATTATGGGGCTGATGGGGATCGAACTAGGGTCCCCCAAATCTGAAAAATGCAATCACCAAGTTTAATATAAGATTAAGTGTTGCCCAAGGGATTCAAAATCAGGTTCCCTTGCCCAATTCCGTATTGACACATAAGTCATACGTAAGCAATTATTTAATGAATGCTGCCTCTAAAGATCGAAATTAATATCTTGGCATACCTACAAGATGTATAAGTCTTGTACCACATAATCTTGGGTAAATATGAATCACTTAGATACACTATGAATGAAGCCTCATGGCTTGTATGTGTGGACTCATAAGTCTAGCATACATTTAAAAAGTAAGTGAACCTAAGATATTATGTGATGAGATAATGAAACCCCAGAGGGGTCAAGTAAGAGTGTGACACACACTAAAGAGCCAAGTGCATTGGCATACGATAGAATGAACATTCACGTAAAGTGCTGAGTAATTATGAAGAGTAAATGTGCTAAAGTTAAAGAATGTGGTGACAACATGATACGAGGCTAATGTGAAAGATGAGAGCAATCTCAAATGAGCCTAAGTAAATGTTACCAAAACGTACTCACCTATGAGAGTGTAAAGTTACTGAAGAGACCAGTCTCTATGAACACTCTAATGAAAGTATTGAAGTTAATGCATACTTAATACTAATGATGAGATGAGAAATCATCTAATGAGCTATGATGTCCTCATGGTAGAAGCCAGCTTCCATGATGTATGAGTTGAATGTAATAGAACTTTATACTAAGCACCGATAGGCTAGCTATGAGTGGTGATGCCTTCCTTCGGGAAGGGCGGAGGTTCACGTAAATCTCATGAGATGAGACTGTTTGGCATGCCGGGTATGGGTCTCCTTATATATCCTAGTCTTTGAACCTATACTGCCAATATAGGGATCTAGCAGGGTTCAATTCCCTATATACGCTAGCATGTTTTGGTTCACTTTGGCCGGTGATTCCACCTCTTTTCGGTGTGGGGTTATACACTGGATTTCATGATGCTCACATGATCTATGTCGGTTAAGGTTAAAGTTCACAAATAAAGAATGAGGCCTGCCTCAAAGAATACACATAATGAAATGCACGATACCAAAGGTGTTAGGATAGGATAATCAAGAGGTGAGCTAGACTTAAGTAATGACACTAGGTTATTCTTGGTCATTGCACAGCGAACCCGATGAGAGTCTTAAACTACATCCTAGGTATGACTGGTGGTTGCACTAGTATATGAAAAGAATGAAACTGAAGTACATATGAATGAATGAAGAAGAATCTGTGTTTGCTAAAGAAGGCTCCCTAGTTGAGGTCCCATATGTTGAGCCCTCATTTTGGGAAGTCCTAATGTCAAGTCGATGATTCCAAGGTATCATGGCATATGAAAGAATGATATGAACTATGTGATATGATATGTGTAATATGTTATGTGCTATTTGCAAAATGATAAGTATGATGATGCATGTTACTCTCATGGCATGACTTTCCTAATCCGAATTTGGCAAGTCCACTGACTTGACTTTCCATAATTCATATCGTTAGGAAAGAGCTCTTCTTAATCATGCATGTCCTTGGTGTGTGCTTGCATATACCCATACTTAGTACAAGTGTGTACTTATCCCATACAATTCTACATTTTTAGGTGCAGGTACAGGTGGACGTTAGAGCTTACACGTCGACGCTGAAGCTATCCGAACGTGGAGTATTCATTCGGACTTGGTAGGCCCTCATGCTTTCAGGACGCTTGCCCATTATATTCTAGCTTAGATATAGATTTCAGTTAGTGGAGTATGTTCCACTAGCGTTTCTTTCTCATTTTATTTCAGACATTGTATTTGTGCCATTTTGGTAAGTATACACTTAATGCAATATTGAACTATTTCTTTCATTTGATGATCTTAATATTAGATGGTTGATTGTGAACGTTTATGAGTTTAAGTAGAATGTCTTATAGGAATGTTAAGTAACAAAAAGTTCAAATTTTCCGCTAAAATTAACCTAGATGAAGTAATGATGACGTATGTAGGCTTGTCTGCAACCTCTGAGAGGTCAATGACGCCGGTCTCGTCTGTGGTCTCGACTCCGGTCATGACAAATATGATGCTTGTCTCCACAACATGGCAATGACGACGCTCGACAGTGGCATTATGTTTAGGTGTGTAGGGAGGAGTGAGAAAATGGCATATTCCATGTTCTTCAAAGAACGAATGGAGATGAAGGAACTCCCCGCCATTGTCCGAATAAACACATATGATCGACTTTTGAAATAATTTCTCCACAATTCGTTTGAATTTTGGAAACACAATTGAAACATCAGATTTTCTCTTTAGAGGAAATATCAAGATATATTTTGTATAATGATCCATAAATATTAAATAATATTGAAAAACATCAATAGATACTTCTGGTGCAGCACCCCAAACATCAGAATAAATGTATTCTAAAGGAGCGAAACTTTGTATTGAGGAGTTATAAAAGGGAGTCTTGTGCATTTTATTGCATTTATAAGAATTGCAAAAGAAATTCTTCTCTAAAGATGAAGAAATATTCAAAATCTTCAAATATGACTAAGAGTGGGAGTGGAGGGATGGCCGAGACGTCGATGCCAGTTAGGACCAGTGGTGGTAAAAGTGGTTTGACTTGAGAATTATATATAGCTTGGAGAGTGGACTTGGAAGGCCATGAATACACACTTCCCTTAGGCTTCCCTACTACCAGTCGTGCCCCTGTACAATAATCCTTCACAACAAATGAGTAAGGTGAGAAGTCAATCGAAATATGATTATCGATACACAATTTATAAACAAAGATAAGATTCTTTTTCATGTGAGGCACACATAAAACATTCCTTAAATTGAGAGGGATAGAGGAAGAGGGTAGAAGAGTAGATCCTGTATGGGTAATCTTTTGAGATTTACCGTCACCAAGCATGACATCTTCACTGCCATCATATTCAGAGTGAAGAGAAAGGTTTTGTAAGTCTTGGGTAACATGGTGAGAGGCACCAAAATCGACAAGACAATTTGGGTCTGCATTGGTGGATTGTGTAGAAAAGTTAGCTTTGGACTGCTGATCGTTGGATCGGTTGAAGTTGCTTGAAGAACCATTGGGTCTAGTACTTGTGACAACAGATAAAATGGAGAGTAATTTTCTGCACTGCTTCATGTGATGGCCAGGTTTGTCGCATAGTTGACGAGTGACCCTGGGTGAATTATTTTGACCACCAGAATGATCTCCTTGATAACCTCCATTTCCATTCCGATTGGAAGGACATAAATTCCTTTGATTGGAGCTTGAGTTATTGGCACCACGATTGGAATTTTGGTTGGTAGAGGCATGAGGTTTAGCAGCAAAGTTCTCCATGATTTGTGCCACAGTTTGGGATGACCGACGATTCAAATGAGCTTCGTAGTCAATCAACTTGTCATGAAGCTCTTGAAAGGTTATGGCTGTTTCACGAGCACGAAGTGCAGAGGCAATGCTATCATACTCGAAAGGAAGGCCATGTACGACATGAAGAAAAACTTCATCAGCGGAGATGTGAACACCAACTGAAGCAAGCTTGGTGCAAATCTCTTTGATTTTCTGCAAATACACAGTAATAGAGAGATTTCCCTTTTGAATAGTATTCAAGTCTTCTCTCAAACTCATTATGTGATCACGCGACGGATTCACATAAGTCGTGGCGAGATTTCGCCAAAGCGCATAGGAATTTTTATCATCAGTAACAAAGGGTATAATTTCTGGTGAGAGGGATGCAACCATGGCACTTCTAATGAGATGGTATTGTCTAATGAGATGGTATTGTCGTTTATAGACAGAGATAACTACGGTGGATGGGGGTTCATTTATAAACTGAAGAAACTCATAGGCAATAAGTAGTGTTTACCATTGATATTGCCAAGATTGGTAGTTGGTGGTGGTGAGTTTCATTGGGGATTGGGCAACGACGTTAATGGAGATAAGCTGGTCATTATTGTTCAAGGAGATGTTGTTGTTGGAGGGAGCCAAAAAATTTGAAGTAGCTTCATTTGTTGTGTTTGGGAGGGAATTAGAGGTGTTGCTCGAAGGAGCCATGGCTGCTGGAAAAACAATTATTGTCCAGAAAATGTTTTGGCTGTTAAGCGGAATAGCTCTAATACCATAAAACAGTTTAATGAACAGGGAAAAAGTTTATTTATTAATAATGAATAGAGTATTTATACAAGAGGGTGGATCCATAAGGATCATGAAGGAAATCAATACAATCAATCCAAGATATAAGTAAAGATCTTTACTGTTATGAACAAGCTAAAACAATGGAAACCAAAATCTGTAAATAAGGAATATAAATAATATACAATCACTCTATGATATATCTCTAATACCAAAGACCTACAAAATTGGCTAATGTGCAGCACTCCCGTGCTGATCCCAGAATGATTGGATAGGTATTGTGGTCTCACGGGTTATTCCTCTAGCTTGTACCAGCAGCACAAGGGAACTCCTAAGCCTCTCATGGATGTTTGTTCATTATATCCTAGTTTCTGCGATTTTTTCAAAATAGATATACATATGTTTTTTCCCAAAGTTAGTGCGCCCTGTCCTAAAGGTATGGGTTCACCTCTGTGGATTGGTATGGTGCACCTCAATTAGCTCCTCTGAAATGACACCTAAGACAAGTGTAAGTTATCATGTCTGATGATTACAAGCATCGTTTCAGAAAACAAAGCAGTCCCGAATTTCTTTTTATCTCATCGTTCCAAGATATGTAAAATCCTATTGCCTGCAGCTGAATACCACACATATGCTATAGGGTTGAGTATAAGTATATTGCCATAGTGCTGCTGATTTCAGAAAATTTCATGGGAAATCCATGCACATAAACAAAAGAAAAACAACATATGGTGGCAAACAACTAGAACACCTATTCAAGAGACCATTCAACAGGCTTGAAATGTTAAAAAGTAGGGAGAAGCACAAATATAGCTAACCATTACCACATTTGATGAGAACTTACTGATAATGCTCTTGGAGATCATTATACACTAAAGATATTACAACCAAATGAAATTACTACATTAATAATTAAAGGTGGCCGACCTTGAAATTAGTTAGTTGTGGACAGATTTCATGATCTTGACTAATATGCTCAGTTCTTTTTATCTGCAACTCCTTCTCCTTGTTCACCCTCGTTAAACTATATACGGAGAACAAAGCTTACTGAGAGTTGAAAACAGACCTAATTTTGATAACTACATAAACAAACAACTTATGATGGACGTTTTACAGAATGACCTAAGCCATATAAAACAGGTCTCTATACGCAGTTAATGTTACAAGTATCATTATGAGCATCATGGAAACCATTCCAACATGTGAGAAAAGGTAACACGGAGATGTTTGAGAAAGCGAAGTGATATCATACTTGCATGGCAAAGTTAAGGTCATAAACTCTAAGACATGCCTAAGTCCATAATATGCAGCTCTGGTAGCGAGTTCAGGAAACCCAACCTGCACAATGAGAAACAAGAAACTACACTTTTAATGAGTAAACTAAAACTTAAGGTATACCGACTGATGGCTAAAAGAGAATGCAAAGACAACCTCAGTAAATGGAGTATCAACAACTCTGTCAGGGCCATACTTATGCAAGAGTCCTTCAGAGACCTTCCAAAAGAGAGGAGGAAACAATTTCACTACCGCACTGTAGGGGCGAGCAACTTCAATGTTAGAAATTCTAACCGTATAAGCACCTTGATATTCCCCAACCTGAATGATTCAAAAAGGTAATAAGGCGTCACAACGTCAAAAATTCAAATAATAGGGAAGCAAATTGTTTGTTACCTCTTTGCCCAATAAAAATACTCTAGGATCAGCTTCCATTTCCTCATCAAGGGCAGAATTTAGTGCTTATCTCACCATCATCTACAAAATAAGAGTTGACATATGCATAATTAGAAGCAGAGGCAAAGATAGCTAGGTGAGGACCCACTAACCTTTCACTTGTATTTGTCTTAGCAAATTAAATATATATATATATATATATATATATATATATATATATATATTAACTTGGGAACCCGTTAACAAAATTGACAGCTTAGTGATAAGTGAGGGCGGTGGAAATGTCTTTCAATCTAGTGGTGGGTTCAAAGATTTTTCTTTCCTTTTCTCAAAGCAGCATGTTTTGAGATATTTATATCTTCTATCCTAATATTTAAAACCTCAAACAGTTAGTCTGCACGACCTAATAATTTACTGATTCTAACTTTTTGCCTAAGTGTGAAACAGGTTGCCTAACGTGTTCCAACAAAACAGTAAGGACAGTAAGTAAAAACATAATATTTTTGCGTGGAAAACACCTGGCTCAAAAGGTGTAAAAAACCATGACTTGTACCCCTACAGGATTTAACTTCACACTTCACTAAATCACTGAGCCTCCACAGAAGATTACAAACTTTGCAACCTACCCTAACTTCAAGTTCTGGATTTAGACTACAACTCTTGTCATCCTAGGAACTAACTCTAATTCCTAACCTGCAACACAAACCTCCCAAGGTATGTGTTCCCAACTCTTCAAGTTATCACAATCTGAAGCCAACACTCCAAATTCAGTTTATAGCTCACTGAATTCTCAAAGAAAAACTCCTCACACATAAATTCTTTAAAAGGATCAGGTTCTTCGATGTGTTCCTTCAGTTCGCTGGTAGCACTTGCGAAGTCAATTTCTCAATTGCTCTTTTTACTCTATAAGTGCACAAGTATTCTGGACGACTTCACTTCTATTTAAGCACAATTCCTCATAGATTTATTGTTTACTTCAAAATCCTTATTGACTTGAACTCTCTTGATTTGGAGTTCTACTTCAAGTAAGACTCCTTCTACAATTTAAACTCCTAACTTCTTTGGACTTGTTCTTCAAATTACATTTATTGGTTCTTTTGTATTGTAGTTGGACTCCAAAACTTCAATTCAGCAGTTAGTTGAAGAATTGTACTTTAAGTGAGACTCCTTCTTCAATAAAACTCCTTGCCTCTTTAGACTCCTTCTTGAAATCACTCGTTGATTCTTCAATTAATCAGATGTTTATTTCCACTGGGTTTTCTCACGAAATTAGCATTATCCAATTCTTTATTTCTGCACTCTAGAGGTTATGAATATAAATGATGGACACCAATTATGTAGAGTTTTTCTCTTAAATATTCATAATTTAGTATGTGCATGACACTAATAAAGATTACCATAAATATTTCAATATTTTATCGTTATAGTACTCTATCTTTTTATCAATTAAAATTTGAGTAAGACTATCATAGAGATGTAAGTCTAAAAAAAAGGTACTTTATTGTATCAGGATGATAATTAAATTGAGGTTTGAGTGTATGTCAAATATTTAGCTTGACCAATTCTTTATTTTACATATACATATATATTTCAATAGCAAAATTCAAGTTTAATACACAAACAACAACATCTTCGATGTAAAATATTTCATTTCTTTAAGTCTACTCATTTTTCATGTCGCATACATATCATATAGTTGTTGTCGAATGAAAGTATGTAATATCTTATAGAAGTTGTATCGTAATATGAAATATTAAACTTTTTCAATAATAAAAATTAATATATGAAAAAAATTTATAGTATTGTTTATGAAATCTTTAATTTGATTTAGAATCATTTTATGATCAGTCACTATTTTCCTATCTATTTTTATATAACCAACAAGGAGTGTATCTTGTGACATAAAATTTTCTCAAATTAAAATGAATACAAAATAATAGAAATATATATATATATATATATATATATATATATATATATATATATATATATATATATATATGGGATGATACATAGCCAATGAAGAAGGAAGACGAATATATATGTTCATGCTATATTCACAATAGTGTTCCATTTGATTAAAATCTCTTGTCACCAACACTTTACTTTCTTCGTTTATTTTTACTTACGTATCTATTAAAAATAATAGTTATTATTTCTATATTATCATATTATAAGTAAAAGTGAAAATCTATTTTTGAAATAGAGGATTTAACTGTCACGCCCTGAGCCTACACCCTAGGCGGGACTGGCACTCGAAGACCATTGCTGGCCTCAAGAGAACCCTTGGCCTGACTTTATTAACTCAGCGGAACACTCAAAGCATTAATTTAACTATTAAATACACTTACTCAACTATTTAAAAGATAACTTAGAACATTTTTAAAAATAAAATATTCAACTTCGTCAAATGGAAACTCAAGTCATAGTACATAATAAATGATATTGTAAAGACAACTGACTACTAATTGTCTATCTATGAAGCCTCTAATAACTAAGATGGATGTCGGGACAAGAACCTCGATCCTCCTAACAACTGAAAATAAAAATGAAATGCAAGGAGTCTCACCAACTGACTTTGAGCTGCTCAGTGGATCAATGGTGCACTGGGTGCCGATCCTAGTTACTGCGTCAACATCATAATACGATGCAGGTCAACTAGCGTCAATACATTGAATGTACGATTTTGCGAGTTGGAATGGTAAAACAACAGAGGCTTGAAAGATATTATAAGATAAACACTTACCTTGACTCTTCTCAACTGATGAATACTTAACTGAACTCATTTCATTATAAAGTAGTTTAAAACAAGTGCGATATAAAGAAAAGGTAAACTGTTTAAAACATAATGTCAACTCATAATCATAATATCATAAATACATATCATGCTTTCTCTCAAAGTCTACTTGTGCAATGCATGAATGAAGTATCACACCCCCATTCATACTAAGCAGAGCCCCTTGACAAACAATGCAATTACTTCTGAGGGAGTTTCTCTAACCGACAACCATTACTTAAGAGTTATAGTGATGATACAACACTTTATCTCACGCTGCCACAGACCATCCTATACCTTGCCATCATTATAGGAAGCTAACTCACTAAGTGGATCCACTAGTCTATGTGAAAATGATTCATCTAAAAAGTATGACCATGTTCTACCCATGAAGGCTACATGGTTTATGGGGTCAGAAAGTTGTTTTAACTCTTCCACATGTCGGTGCTCAATACTACTTCCAAAATATTATATTAACTATTTATGTTTAAAAACATACTTCTTCTGTGGTTTGAGATTTAGTGCTAAAAAACTTAGCTCGAAGGATATCTTGGAAATCAAAGTTTCATCTCTTGGTTCTTTTAGAAAGCGATTACTCTTTTCTGAAAACTAGTCCGAAGGCTCTTTCGAAATATCAGTTTCCAGTCTTATTTAAATGTGAAAACATTTTGAATCTATTTGGGAATACATAGTCCCCATATAATTTTGAATAAATGAACTTCAAGCTTTACGCTTTACTCAACTTGAACTTTAAGTGTTAAAACAAAATTAAACATTTGGAAAAGACTTTTGAAAACATTAAGAGGTTATCTTAACTTGAATCTTGACTTCTCTTGACTTTGATTTTAAATACTCTTGACTTAACTCTTAACTGATCTTGAATTGAATTGTGGATTCAAGGATTATGATTTGTATTTCAAAAGATCTCATGATGTTTAGGAATGATTCTAGATAGCTAAACATGAGAAAAGTTATGAAATCACCGTCTTGGAACAAGTCCGTGACACAGATATGCTCCAAATAATTATTCACAAAATTTAAGTTTGAGACAGAGGAGTCCGCGTCCTCTCCGCAACGTGGAGCTGATTTTTACACACTGGTAGTGGACTTGCTACCTGTTCCTTGTCTGACTTTTTCTTCCTCGTTTTCCGTCCCCAATTCGCCTAAACTCGAATATTTTCCTCAAATTCATTTTAAATTTCGATACCCAACATTAGTACTCATGAACCTTACTCAAATCAATTCTAATACTCAACATAAAGATCTCAAAAACTCCACAATTCAACCCAATTCAAGAACAACATTCAATTTCAAGAATTCATGTAAAGAACATCTACTTTCAAACTCTTTAAGGACAAATTGTGTTGAACTAAACATGCTTGGTGCATGGGGAATGAAACCAATACTATGAGAGACTCATATACCTTTTTAGGTATCACCCCGAAGAAATCCACAAGTTACACTTCGACGATCTTGACGAATCTTGAGCACCTGCTCCTTTCTCCTCTTTTCTCCTCTTCATTTATCTCCTCTCGAAATCCTAGCTCTTTTAGTAAAATTGTAAACTGATATAATTCATCTTAGACCCCTAATTAATTACCAAAAATGAATTTAATTAGTTGGGTAAGAAAAAGACCAAACTATCCTTCTACAATTCATATTGGCCAATTCCTTAACCGAACAATCCAACTTCCAAAGTGCATAACTCACTCATGCGAACTCGGAGTCCTGCAAACTTTGTGGCATTGGAAAGATATTTCCAAGAGCTTTCCAAACATATCTTGAAGCGCCCTTAAATCATCCTGATCTAGAAGTTATAGTTGTTTGAAGTTGACAAAAAACTCATTTTTTTCTGACTTAAGTAAATTTCCAGATTTTTAATTATTTCCAAAAATGACTAATCCAGTTATTAGATTCTTCCTAGCTTATTTTGAATTATGATATGTTACAATAACATCAAAACTAATGATTCAATAGACTACGTTGATGCCCATTTGTTTTAGGAAAATCAAACAGAAATTGCTTCATTTAAGGGTAAAAAAATAAAAATAAAAAATAAAAACATAAGAAGAAATATCTTATCCAAATCATGTAACTTTATTCATATTTGTTTATTATTTATTATCTTTCCCACAATTTTTCGTCACTATTAACTTATGAAAATCGTAAAAAAAAAATGAGTGTGAAGTTATGAATGATTTGTTACAATTTGTTCACCAGCTCTTTTTATGTGGTACCTCAAATTTCGTTGAATTTCGAACTTAATCATTTGTTGCAAATAACCCTGAAATATTTAAGAAGGAGAAAAATAGAAAACTTAAAACAATTGTAGTTTAAAAGTGAGAGGAAACCCTCTATTTATAGCTAAAACATAGTAGTATTAATAGGTGCTAATTGTTCCTATCAGATAAGTTACAACCTTTTGGAAAAACACTGCTCATTGGAAAAATCACAATCTTTGACAAAAACCACAACTCATCGAAAAAGGCAAAACCCTTCAGAAAAGTCACAACCATTCGAATAAGTCACCATTCATAAAAAATGACAAAAAACCATCCAAAAAATCGCAACCCTTCAGAAAAGTCAGATCTCTTTCAGAAAATCACAACCCTTAGTATGAAAGGGTATCTGATTTTAATGTTAGACATATAATCAAATTAATAAATAAAATAAATGGAGTATTTTTAATTGGGTATATTATAATAATTCAACATTTAGTTTAGGAATTCATGATTTTAAGGTAGTAAGTATAGATATAGGTTTGCCAATATATTTCTTATATTTATTTATTGTTGTGGTGAATTTTTCATATGTAATGATTTAATTCGTTAAATGATTTTTAAATTTATTTTGTTTGATATTTGTAATTATATTTAAAATATTTTTTTTTAAAAATAATTAAAATACGAGTGTAAACCCATTTATTAAAAAATGTAAGAGAGAATCATCTTCGGTTCAAATGACCCAAGACTAAATAATACGACGAGAAAAACAAACAGCCTTATTCCAAGTTCAACTGATGTAGACACCCCAACTCCAATTCTCAAATCGATTCAAGAACCTCATCGGACCTGAGGTATCTCCGATAGCTCTGACTGATCATCCTTGAGTCGTTGTGTCATTGTAACTTTGATGTTGTTGAGAGAGATCCACAAGGACATTCAAGCCTCTCACGAATGCGATGGATTTAACATCAATGAAGACTTCTTCAGCTCCACCAACTTCTCCGACCATTGCACCTCGAGATAAAATTACTCTTACTATTCATACACTTAGCTCGAACTTTTAATAAAGTTTATACAGAACATTATCCTTGCAGGCTAAACTTAGCCACCAATCTCTAAATATATGGACGATTGGGATTTCTTTCTTTAGCAAAAGGTAGATAGTTATGCTTGAGACAATGCATTAATCCCTATTTATATGTTTTCACTTAGTCCTCCAAAGTAGAACATAAAGTAAAGATTTTAGCCTTAGCAAATACAAATTCACCATGTGCATTTCTAATACAATAAGCTTTTGAGTAGAATCTAATATTGGCCTTAATTACTAAATACATCAATATTACACTTGTTGCTTCCTATGCCTGGATGCATTCATCTTACTTCATTGCTAATGATTAGAGGAGTGTAATTTTCAGGAATTGTTGGCCAATTATAAGGCATTCCTACGGACGAAGGATATCTATTTTCAGCCATCAGATATATATTCCTTTTAATCTCTACTTCCATTGGTGCTAAGCTAAAGTTCATCGGTGCTAAGCTAAAGTTCATCGGTGCTAAGCTAAAGTTCCTTTGTGAATAACCTTTAAGTCCTCATTTATTCATAAAATCTTATAATAGGTCATAGGAGATTAACTCCTTGTATAAACATGAGCATAAGCTTTTTGGGTTTAGATGAGAATTTCCTTTCATCACAGCCTTTCATTTGTGAGATTAACATATCATAAACATAGTGTGTAAGGCATACAAGATAAACATCATCAACTTGCATTATAATATTCTTACCATGATCCCATATTTAACATATTCATAGGCCAACATATATACATATAAACATCATACAAACTTCAATTTCATAGCTACATCAATTTATAGGCCAACATTGACATAATAGAGAAATCATGACTTTAGAAGACTTACATATTGCTTCCAAGAACCTTCATCAAGAACTTACATTCAATTTACAATAATCATCCAACAACATAGTGAAATACCCAATAACATAATCAATACCAAACCTTCAAGTCATATACAAGACCAATCCGTAGTTTAGGATAAGGGAAAAGGTTCATTAAAGAGTTCATTCAAGCTATAGTTCCAATCTCAACGTTTACATGTTATCAAGTGATACATATAGCCCAATCAAAACCATTATTCAGAGAAGGAACATGCTTCACACGAAAATCAAACATTAAAAACCAATTACTCAATAATACGCACTTAATTAACCATAGAATATCATTATTTTTCATCATTAATCATAAATCTTGAGTTAGGAAGAAAACCCGTTTTGTAGAGTAAAAACCCTAGAAGTTGAATTCTTGAAAATCATCTTTGAAAGGACCTCTTGGGGAAAGGAATCCCAAGAGTGAAGAACCCATACCTTATTGACTAATATTCCATGAAAATTGAATGGAAATCTTCAAGTCTTGGTCTTTTTCCTTAAGCTTTCTTGTTCTTCAACGGAGTTTGAAAAAAGAGAGTGTTCTTGAGAGAGATGAAAGAAATTCGTTTGATCTGATTTGAAGTGTGTAAAAGTGGTCTAAAACTGACCTAAAATCAATATATTGTCTTCCCATAAAATACCCAAAAGACCCTTCACTTAAATGGGTTTATTTGTGAAGTCAAATTACCAAAAATATGACATTAAGGAATCTGGGAAGTGGCTGCGCGTCGCGGGGCCAATTCCCATTCTTTTTCTGAATGTTTGGGTCGAGGCAGTGAACCTCGTGACAGCTCTGCTTCGCGAGGCTTCATACCAATTCTTGACGCAGTGAACCTCGTGTGGGATGCGCGTCGCGCAACAACCCCTTGGTTCTTGACTCTAGCAGGCTGTTTTGGCAGCCCTTGCCCATGTTTGGGTCCTCCCCAAGGACCCTTTGGGTGGTCCTTGGGGTATCGTTACCGGACGTTTGGACCCTTTTGTACTACATATTACTCGTTTGAAGTCTTTTTAAAAGTTTTGGTCTTCATTTGACACTTAAAAACTTTCACCAAATATAGGGACGTCAACTAGTTCAAATTAGCTAGTTTCCGAACGTCAACGTCTTTGTTTGTCATTTTGGCTATAACCTTTTCTAAATTAGTTTATTAGATTAATATAGGTATGGAAACATCATTTTAAATATTATTCAATAGTATAAGCTCTAGTTTAAGTCATGGAACTTCCGGAGTGTTACATTATCCCCCCTTAGGATCATTCATCCCCGAATGACACTAAAATCTTTTGGAGGGTAAGGATAGAATCAATACTAGTAGCCCCACCACCAACAACATAATATCATAATGAGTCACAGCTCATACAAGTAATTCACAACTCCTTTCAACACATACCACAACATTACACATAGCACTCAATTCATGATGCACAAACATATAAGAGCTCAACATTTCATAACATGTAGTGAGGAATTTCCCTCTCAACATTATCATGAGCTCAAAATACATCAAGGAGTTACTATGCTGTCATTCTTCTCAAGATAAAAACAAAACAACAAAATCTCAAGAAGACACCTACATACATATTTCATATAAGTTCAAGAATAGAGTATAAAGGCATTTTCTTAAAACTCTAGTTGGTACAACTTTTACCAAAACATGCACCTAATTAGAAAGCAAGTCAATTTCATGATTATTAATTAATTTCGTTACTCAGAGGAATGTCTAACCTCAAAGAGTAAAAAGATGAGGGTAGCGGGACTTCATGTCGGCTTCAGCCTCCCATGTTGCACCCTAAACAAGATGGTTCGCCCATACAACTTTTACGGAGGCAACTTCTTTGTTCTTCAAATTCTTGACTTGGCGATCTAGGATCTCAACCGGAACCTCTTCATAGGAGAGATCCTCATCCACCCCTAAACCTTCAATAGGCAGAATGGAAACCGGGTCGTCTATGCATTTCTTGAGCATAGAAACATGAAACACTAGATGAACTGAAGCTAGTTCACTAGGTAGTTTCAACTAATAGGCAACCTTCCCAATTCGTTGTAAAACCTCATAAGGACCAACATACCGGGGACCCAACTTCCCCTTCTTACCAAAACTCATCACCCCTTTCATAGGTGAAATCTTCAAATACACATGATCACCTATTTCAAATTCAAGTTCTCTTCTCCTATTGTCAGCATAAGACTTTTCCCGACTATAGGTTGTCTTCAATCTATCTCTTATGATTCGAACTTTCTCTATAGACTCATAGATAGTCTCGGGACCAAGGAGTGAGGACTAACCAACCTCAAACCATCAAATTGGAGACCTACATCTTCTACCATAAAGATCTTCAAAAGGTACCATGGAGATGCTCGAATGGTAACTATTGTTATAGGAGAACTCAATCAAAGGTAGATGATCATCCCAACTTACTTTGAAACCAATAACACAGGATCTTAACATATCCTCAAGGGTCTGAACGGTATGTTCCGCTTGGCCATCTGTCTGAGGATGAAAAGCGGTGCTAAGTTTCACTTGAGTACCTAAACCCTTTTGAAAAGCTTTCCAAAAACAAGAAGTGAATTGGGAACCTCTATCCGAAATGACGGACAAAGGAATCCCTTGAAGACACACAATCTCATTAATGTAGATTCTTGCATAATCTTCAACAGTATAAGTATACTATACTGGAATAAAGTGGGCAGATTTGGTCAACCTATCCACAATAACCATATGGAATCATTTTGCCTCCGGGTTCGAGCCAATCCAACAACAAAATCCATATTGATGGCCTCAACCTTCCAAGTAGGAACATCCATGATTTGGGTTAAACGACCCGGTTTTAGATGCTCTGCTTTAACTTATTGGCAGTTTGGACACTTAGCAACAAACTGTGCTATGTCCCTTTTTAAACCATCCCACCAATAGACCTATCTAAGGTCATGATAAATTTTGGTGGCACCCGGATGTATATAATAACGAGAACCATGGGCTTCTTCTAGAATTTGATTTATCATCAACATCCGATACACATAATCTCCCTTGGTACCTAAGAACACCATCCCCCCATTGGGAGAATGACTCAATGAGCTTACCAAGTACCGATTCCTTCAACTCCATCAATAGTGGATCAAGATGATGCTTAGATTTCACCTTCACCACTAATGATGAGTCGGAGTTATGATGGACCATGAAACCACCATTTGGAGAATTTTCTAACCGCACACCTAATCGAGCCAACCTATGAAAATCTTTCACAAGTTCTTTCTTATCTTCTTCCACATGAGACACACTACCCATAGTCATACGACTCAAATCATCCGCAACCACATTGGACTTGCCAGGGTGGTAAAGGACACTCATGTCGTAATCCTTCAACAATTTTAACCATCTTCTCTGTCGGAGATTTAACTCTTTTTGTGTAAACACATATTGAAGACTTTTATGTCCAGTAAACACATCAACATGCACACCATACAAGTAATGTCTCCATATTTTCAAGGCAAAAAATACAGCAGCAAACTCAAGATCATGATTTGGATAATTCTTCTCATGAATTTTGAGTTGCCTAGAAGCGTAAGAAATCACCTTGCCATGTTGCATGAGGACGCATCCCAAGCCCACTCGGGAAGCATCACAATACACTAAAAAGCCTTCATTACCCTCTGGTAAGGTCAACATCGGAGCGGAGGTAGGCTTATCTTTCAACTATTGAAAACCTTTCTCACAAGCTTTCGACTACTAAAACATCACCTTCTTTTGGGTCAAAGCTGTCAAAGGAGTAGCAATGGACGAAAATCCATCAACAAACCTTCTATAATACCCGGCTAGACCCAAGAAACTTCTTATGTCGGTGGGGGTCAAAGGTCTAGGACAATATCTGACTGCATCCGTCTTCTTCGTATCGACCTATACACCCTCAACAAAGATAACATGGCAAAGAAAAACAACCAACCTCAACCAAAATTCACACTTACTAAATTTGGCATAAAGCTTGTGTTCCTTGAGGACTTGCAAGAGCAACCTCAAGTTACTCTCATGCTCATTTTAATTCTTGGAGTATATCAAAATATCATCAATGAACACAATCACAAATGAGTCGACGTAATCTTGGAAAACTCTATTCAATAGGTCCATAAACGCCGCCGGGGCATTTGTTAACCCAAAAGACATAACTAGAAATTCATAGTGACCATATCTAGTTCGGAAAGCTATTTTGGGAACATCTTCACCTCTCACCCTAAGTTGGTGGTATCCCGACCTTAAGTCAATCTTGGAAAAGTAACTAGCACCTTGTAGTTGATCAAAAAGATCATCAATCCGAGGGAGAGGGTACTTGTTCTTTATGGTGACCTTATTGAGTTGGTGATAATTAATGCACATTCTAAGGGACCCATCCTTATTCTTAACAAACAAGACCGGAGCACCCCATGGAGAAATACTAGGCTGAATAAAACCCTTGTCTAGTAAATCTTTGAATTGGAGCTTCAACTCTTTCAATTAGCCGGAGCCATCCTATATGGAGGAATTGGGATGGGGTTTGTATCCGGTAACAAATCAATGACAAAATTAATTTCCCGTTTGGGAGAAATCCCTAGAAGGTTATTAGGAAAAACCTCTGGATATTCCCTTACTATGGGCCTGACTCAATAGAAGGAGTTTCACATTCTAGGTCCTTAACCCTAAGAACATAGTATAAACAGCCCTTGGCTATCATCCTATAAGCCTTCAAGCAAGAAATGATTTGACCCCTTGACATAAAATTTCCCCCCTTCCAGTCAAGAATGGGTTCATTTGGAAATTGGAACTTCACTACCCCTGTTCTACAATCTATGGAAGCAAAACATGCATGAAGCCAATCCATACCCAAGATGATATCAAAGTCAAACATGTCAAGTTCTACCAAATCAACAAGAGTGACTTTATTGGGCAGCATTACAGGACATTTTATATAGACTCTTTTTGCAACCACATAGTCACCCATTGGGGTACAAACCGAAAAGGGTGACAGTCAAAACATCGGGAAGTACATCAAACTTCTTATCTATCAAAGGTGTAACAAAAGAAAGGGTAGCACCGGGATCAAGAAAAACATAAACATTAATAGAGAAGACTTGTAACATACCCATCACAATGTCAAGAGAGTTCTCTTGTTCACCCCTAGCCTTGAGTGCATAGAAACGGTTCCTTTTTGGAGCTTCAGAGCTCGGACCGCTTGGTTGAGTTTGGTCATTCCCCTTACCTTGGCTTCTCACATTAGGTCAGTCTTTCACAATATGGCCATCTTTGCCACAACCATAGCAACTATTAGTCCCTACAAGACTTTTACCCACATGTTTCTTACCACACATACCACAAATTGGTCTTTCTCTTGGTGGATCAACATTTCTCCCCTTTTGAGGTTTAGGATTAGAACCTCTATCATTGCTATTCTTGGAGACATTTGAAGGGACATGGTTTGAAAACCTCTTATTGAACTTAGGTTTATCTTGAACGTCATGCCTACTCTTAGAAGAACCACTTTCAAAAGACTTTGCCTTATTAGCTTCCCTATTCCTCTTCCTTAGACGACTCTTCTCTACTTGTTGAGCATGAACCATCAATCTATAAAGATCCATATTGTCATGAAGCATGGCTGCACGACATTCTTTGTAACACCCCGTATCCAAAACAGACAAAAAATCAGCTTTTCATAAGTCTGCAGGTGAAATCACGGTTACCATCGACGAACCGTATCCTAACCCACGACATGTGCTACACATCCATCGTTGTGACTGAAAATCCCCCAAAATGCATCCCAGAAAATTTGACCAAGTGTCGAACGACTGACGGGCCTACGGTACGTAGGTTAGACTACGGTCCGTAGTCTCTATCCGTAGATGAACACCCCATGTACCTACTCTCTGAAAAGAACCACGATTGACTAGCACGGTTCGAAGATGGACCTACGGACCGTAGGTGGAAATTAGCAAACAGTTAGGGGGAAAATTCAGTTGGGTCAACTTCAAATGATCATAAATCTTAGCACAAAAAGAATTAGGTGTCCCATTACATACCAAAATGTAGATAAATAAATTAGCTTTCCATAACCACCGAGTTTGCTATAATCAGACCTCTAAGAAAAAATTAATGCCCGTTTTAGAAAAAGCCTGTCGAATAGACCCAACCTACGGACCCAAATAACGGACCATCGATTGTACGACGGCCCGTCAGCCCAGGTCGTCGTTTGGTCTGACAACAATTAACTCAGGGGTTTTTTTGGGATTTTTCCACTTTGATTAAACCCTAAGATACGTCATTTTACCCTAAATCATCATATTTTAGTCAGTTTAAGCCTAGAAACATAACTAAAACTTATCTAAGTCAAATCATTAATAAAAAACATAGAAAATTAGAAGCAAGAAAGGAGAAAAAGGTCAAGAACCCTAGTTCAAGAACGCAACAAGGTTCCAATAGTTCTAGTCCGGAAATCTAAATATTTCTCCGTGAATTTCATCACCAGGTATGTGGAATTTCACTAGTGGGTTCCTTTCACCCATTGGGTCCCTAGTTCTCGTTATATTCTTAATTCCTATATCATGATTAGACCTAGGGTTTCTAGAACTTCAACAGAACATCATGAATTAATTAGTTATATGTTCCAAATTAGATTTCCATGTTATTATTCAGTTTATCCCATGAATTTCAGAACCCTAGCTATTTATTTCTTTAGTTCTTGAATTATACAGGCTAGGTCAGATGTTTTAGTTACCTCAGATATACATGCCTCAGTTATAAATGCATAATTACCAGATTAATTGTTGTATTCTCAGCTTGCATGTTCAGTTTTGAGCTATCTAGTATTTACAGAAACTCAGTCATAATTAGTTAATTACAGAATTCATTGGGAGTAGCATAATACCGAGTTGGACTAGGGTTCAGCGTACCCAATTAGTCCCAGAACTACTAGCCAAGTTGGTTGTAAGTCCCCTCTGTGGGCAATAAGTTTAGTGATCACGCCAACATCCCTTTATACCTCTAGCAGGGTTTATTGGGTCCTCTCGATATGACGTATACATCGGACTCCACATTTAGCTCATGTGGTTTTATTATTGGTTATTAGTCGCTCCCACAGTTCAGTCAGACTCAATTGCATTGACCATTTATCTGTATATTCAGTATTCAAATCCAGTATGTTATAAATTAGTCATTGCATTTTGTGTTTGTTCAGTTATGTTTTATTTCAGCTTTACTCTATCCTACATGCTCAGTACCTTCAAGTACTGACGCATACGTGCGCTACATAGTCTCATGATGTAGGTTCAGGTTCTCAGTATCCAGATCACGCTTAGATCGATTCTCGATCTCCATTTTAGCAGATTTAGTAGTGAGTGCTTATTCTCCGAGGACAATAATCATGAGTTCATTTCAGTCTTTTAGTCATTTCGTTTCAGTTTTTGCTAGACTAAGCTGGGCTTGTCCCAACATTTCTAGTCAGTTTAAAGGCTATTTTCACACATAATTAGTTTCAGCTTAGTATTGAGTTAATAACTTTATTGTATTAAACTCATCAGTATTTCATTTATCTCAGTTATAGAATATAGGTATTCCCCATCTTTTCAGTTTAAATTATGATTTACCTTCCACATTCAGTTTATTATCTTTAGTATGCTCATGATCATGCCAGCAGGGTTAGCTTGGGATCACTTGTGGTCCTAGGTTCCGTGTCCGCGTCTCGGGGGTAGCTCAGGGCATGACAAAACTTGGTATAAGAGCACTAGGTTTATGTGTCCTAGGATATCTGAAAAGCCGCACTAAGTAGAGTCATTTTCATGGGTGTGAAGTGCACCACATCTAATGAGAGGGAGGCTACAAAGTGTTTTAGGAAAACTTTACTTTCTTGTTACTCTTATCATG
The DNA here is from genome assembly GCA_016801875.1 of Solanum sitiens. Lineage (NCBI taxonomy): Eukaryota > Viridiplantae > Streptophyta > Magnoliopsida > Solanales > Solanaceae > Solanum > Solanum sitiens. The sequence goes on from JABWTJ010000155.1 coordinate 1,375,990, forward strand.
CGTAAGGTACGATCTTATTCCACTCTAACTTGATATTCTACGTTTCAAATCATGACTCCTCGTATAGCTAATGCTAGGAATCCGAATGCCAGGAATGCAAACACAGGTCCTATGGTCCCATATCAGGATGTCTCCAATGCTGAGTTCAAAAATGCTATACAGATGTTGACTCAGAGTATGACCAACCAGAACAATAGGGTTCATACTCCTGTGAATGCAAATGGTGGATCAGCAGCAACAAGGGTCCGTGACTTTGTTAGGATGAATCCGCCTGAGTTCTTAATTTCACAAACTAATGAGAATCCTCAGAATTTCTTGGATGAGATCAAGAAGATCTTTGAGGTAATGCAAGTCACTGGGAATGATTGGGTTGAGTTGGCATCATACCAGTTGAAGGATGTTGCTCATATCTGGTACACCCACTAGAAGGAAAATGATGCAACTTCTATTACTTGGGATTGTTTTAGTGAGACCTTTTTGAACAGGTTTTTCCCAATAGAGTTGAGAGAAGCAAAGGCTCAGGAATTCATGAACTTAAGGAAGAGAAACATGACGGTCGAAGAGTATAGATTGAAGTTTAACCAACTCTCTAGGTATGCTCCTCACATGGTTGCTGACTCCAAGGCTCAGATGAATAAGTTCTTGTATGTAGTGTCGGATTTGGTGAAAACTGAGTGCAGAAATGCTATGTTACTTGGAGATATGAACATCTCTAGGCTTGTGACTCATGCTCAGCATATTGAGGATGATAAGCTGAGGGAACATGTGTAACAACTCTAAAAATGAATAGGATCGAGACTTAGGGTGTCAAGAATGCTTGTGATTAAACCAAGGTTCACACGGATTGATACGCGTAGAACCAGACCTCAGAACCCTTACTACGACCAAGTCAACTAACTTGGGGAGTTAGTTGAGCTTTGAAAGGTTGGAACCAACCATGTAAGGCTGGCTCGCGAAAATGAAGACTTAATCAAAGGAGTCTTTACCGGACTTAAAAGAGGAAATTTTAAGTTTTGAGGGTCCACGGATAAAATGGTCTTTTCCATGCCAAGGGTAATATTGTAATTACCCCAAGGAATTAATAAATTAAGTAAGTAGTTTAATTAAAAGAGCATTTTGGGTTGGGGCGACCCGAAGTGACCCATTTAGCAAATGGGGTGCCACTCAGGTTCGAGCCCCACTAGGAGCAATTTAAATCATCAATTAAAATCTATTCATTAAGGGTAAAATGGTCCTTTCACGTATTAATTAAAATAAATCAATTTTTTTGTATTAATTTAATTAAATCCTGTTTTGACTAAGTCTTGAATTTAGTCTCCTAATCCTAATAACTCTCTCTCTCACGTTTCTCAACTCTCTTTCACGTCTCTCAACTCTCATTCTCTCACGCTCTCACTAACAAGAAAGCTCAAGAACAGTTTAATAACAATTGTTCTTCACACTTGAAAAAAACACGAAAAGTTTTAAGAAAAGCAAGCATCAAAAACGTCAAGGCAAAGGTAGGTTGTTCGTCGAGTGGTGTGTATGTTGAGGAGAATTTGGGCGTGGTTTTGAGGAATTTCTGGGCAGCAGCTTCACACTTGAACAACATCAAAAGGTATGGGTTTCTTCTCTCTTGGTCCCTTTTCCAAGAGGTCCCTTACGACTCAAAAAGATTCACTCCAAAACTAAGGTTGTTCCCTTTAGTATGTCCTTGTCCCTAGCTCCCAAACAAATTTGTAGGATGGGTATGTTGTGCTGCTAGATTTAGGCATGAATGATGTGTTTATATTAAATGTGAACATGTTTATGTGAGGGAAATTACGAAAATGATGTTCAAAGTGTGGTCAAAAAGGTTGGTGTGTGTGTGCACGTTGGCAGTGCCTTAGCCACTGTTTGGAGTCGTATAAGACATGAAATTCTTGTGTATTTTATGTGTGAAATATGTATACAATGTGATGTTCACCGCAATGAAATATAGTGGATTGAAATAATCATCTTTTAGCCAACTAAACTTATGAACAATGTGACTAAAAATGAGTTGAATAATGACAAGAATTTTACAGATTTGGGTACTCTATAATAAGGTTAAAATCTGGTTTTAAAAGGGAAAATTTAATAAGTGAGGTCAATGGGAATTGAACCCAAGACCTCACATGTTGAGATGGCTAAAAAGAAAGAAAAACGTGAAGGAGCTAAGGGGAATCGAACCCCTTAGCTACTGGATTCGCGTGAAAAGGGAAAGGAAAAATGGGGAGGCGGGGGTTCAAACCTAACCGCTGATATTCGCTACAAAGAAAAAAGAAATTGGGGCTGGGGGGAATCGAACTCGCGAGCTGTGGGGAGAGGGAGGAGAAAAATAGTTAAACAAATAAATGGGAGGCCTGGGATTCGAACCCACGACCTCCAGGCACGCGCGAAAGAAGACAAACTAAGAAAGAAATAAACGCGAGGCGTGGGAATCGAACCCACGACCTCAAGGCTGAAAGAAGAGAGAAGCGAAATTAATTAAGAAATAAAGTAAGGCTGTGGGGGTTCGATCCCACAACCTCACTAACACTCGCCCAATTTATTTAAAATAAAGTTAGAGAGGCTGTGGGGGTTCGAACCCACCACCTCACAGCCTCAGCGAAAATAAAATTTAAATAAGGAGGCTGTGGGGGTTCGAACCCACAACCTCCCTATTCCAGCGAATTTAATACTAAAAATGAAAGAGGTTGTGGGGGTTTGAACCCACAACCTCTTGGTTTAGGCGAGAATGGGCGATAAGGGACTAACGAAAATTAAAAAGGGGTTGTGGGGGTTCGAACCCACAACCCTTCGGCCAACTTAAGAGTAAAATTAAATAGAAAATTAATCCTTCGATATTAATGTTGAGATTTAATTTAGAGTTCTAATGTTATGAATATTAGAAATAAAATCAATAAAAAATATAAATGATATCCAAGTGATTCAAGATTTGGGTTCCCTTGCCCAAACATCCGTATTGATACATAAGTCATACGTGAGTAAAGTATCCAAGAATAATTCCATCTACTTAGATCAAAATCAAGATCTTGGCATATATACAAGATACATAAGTCTTGTACTACATAATCTTAGGAAAGTAAGAATCACTAAACGAACTATGAATGAAGCCCCATGGCTTGTATGTATAGACACATAAGTCTAACGTACCTTTCAAAAGTAAGTGAACTTAAGATGTATGTAACAAAATGATGAACCCTAGGAGGGTTAAGTGTGAGTGTAAGATACACTAAGTGGCCAAATGCACTGGCATATGATGAGATGAACTATGAAATGATGAAATGAACATTCACGTAATAAGAGGTGAGTAACTATGAAAAACAAAGGTGCTAATGATGAAGAATGTGGTGACAACATGATATGAGGCTAATGTAAATGATGAGAGCAATCTGAAATGAGCTTAAGTAAATGTTACCAATACGTACTCACCAATGAGAGTGTAAGATAATGAAGAGACCAGTCTCTATTAACACTTTAATGAATGTATTGAGATTAACACACTTAATTCTAATGATGAGATGAGAAATCATCTAATGAGCTATGATGTCCTCATACTAGAATCCATCTTCCAAGGCGTATGAGTTGAATGAAATGGAACTTTATACTGAGCACCGATAGTCTAGCTTTGAGCGGTGATGCCTTCTTTCGGGAAGTGTGAAGGTTCACGTAAATCTCATGAGATGAGACTGTCCGGCTTGCTGGGTATGGGTCTCCATACATCTCCTAGTCTTCGAACCTATACTGCCAATATAGGGATCTGGCGGGGTTAAATTCCCATGTACGCTAGAATGTTATTGGGTCACATTGGACGGTGATTCCACCTCTTTTCGATGTGGGGGAGACACTGGATTTCATGATGCTCACATGATCTACGTCAGTTATAGTTAATGTTCCCAATGAATGAATGAGGCCAGCCTCAAATGGAGCACATAATGAAATGAATAATACTGAAGGTGTTAGGATAGGATAATCAAGAGGTGAGCTAGACTCAGGTAATGACATTAGGTTATTCTTGATCATTGCACAGCAAACCCGATGAAAGTCTTAAACTACATCCTAGGTATAGCTGGTGTTCACACTAGCATATGAACGAAATGAAATGAGGTACATATGAATGAATGAATCAGACTCTGTGTTTGGTAATGAAGACTCCCTAGTTGATGTCCCATATGTTGAGCCCTCATTTTGGAAAGTCTTAATGTCAAGTCCATGATTCCAAGGTCTCATGGCATATGAAAGAATGATATGAAAGAAGCTATGTGTTATATGTTATGATATGTGCTATATGAAGATGTTATGTGCTGTCTGCAATATGATGTTTATGATGATGCATGCTACTCTCATGGCATGACTTTCCTAATCCAAATTTGGAAGGTTCAATAACTTTCCTAATCTGAATTTGGCAAGTCCACTGACTTGACTTCCCATAATCATGTTGTTAGGAAAGAGTTATCTTTTCTCATGCATGTCCTTGGTGTGTGCTTGCATATACCCATACTTAGTACAAGTGTGTACTAACCCCATACAATTATACTATTTTAGGTGCAGGCACAGGTGGACGATAGAGCTACAGGATCATTGTTGCAGTCATCCGGACGTCCAACATTCATCCGGAGTTGGTAGGTCCTCATGCTTTCGAGAATTCTACTATTTTATATTCTAGCTTAGTTTTAGAGTTGAGCTAGTAGAGCATGTTCCACTAGCGTTTCTTTCCTATTTTTATTCAGACTTTGTATTGGTGCCATTTTGGCAATTATACACTTAATACTTATTGATCTATTTCTTTCAGTTGCTTATCTCTTAATGTTAGATGGTTGATGGTGAACAATTATGAAATGATAAGAATGTTTAACAAGTATGTTGAGGAAACAAAAAGTTTCAAATTTTCCGCTAAAATTAACCTTGATGAAGTATGAATGACGTAAGTAGGCTTGTCTACGACCTCTAAGAGGTCAACGACGCCGATCTCGTCTGGGGTCTAGATTCCAGTCTTGACAAAGTTGGTATCATTGCACTAGGTTAAATTCTGATAATAATAAGTTCACATCAACCACATTGAGCAGTTTCTATATCATGGTAGTAAAGTGCACCACTATCCTGGATTAGTGACTGCATGATGCGTAGGAAAACTTCCCTTTTTCTGATCTTATCGTGCTTTTCCTAAAGTTTAATTTCTTGGTGTTATGAGCGTGTCTAACATCAACCTTTGTTGTTTTCAGAGAATGAATACTAGGAGGGCTATTGGTCAGAGGAGAGGAGGTGCAGCTGCTAGGGGCAATCCGGTTCCACCCCTGGCTCCAGCTGAAGGAGTGGCTATGCCAGTTAACCCAGCTGGGTTGACTGATGCTGAGGTGAGGGCATCTCTAGCCCAGATGGCACAGGCCATCACTATGCAGGCCCAGGCCATGACTGACCAGGTCAACCGGCAGAATGTTTAGAGGGAGAACCCACCGGTTCGTAGCATGGCTAACAGGCTGAGGGATTTCACGAGGATGAATCCTCCTATTTTCACAGAGTCTAGGACTGCAGAGGATCCTCAGGAGTTTGTGGATGAGTTGCATAAGATTCTGGTGGCTATGGGGGCCACAGATACTGAGAAGGCTGAGCTGGCTTCCTATCATCTCAAGGATGTTGCACAGACTTGGTGCAAGATGTGGCAAGATAGCCGAGTTTTGAGTGGAGTTCCACTCACTTGGGAGATGTTCAAGATAGCATTTCTGGAGAGATTCTTTCCCAGAGAGATGAAGGAAGCCAAGGTTGAGGAGTTCATCAACCTTAAGCAAGGCTCTATGACAGTTTGGGAGTATTCACTGAAGTTTGTTAAGCTATCAAGGTATGTTATTTTCCTTAGTATCTAATAGCAAGGAGGAGATGAGTATTGAAGTTTGTTAAATTATCCAGGTATGCTACTTCCCTTGTGTCTAACAACAGGGATGAGATGAGCAGGTTCATCATAGGAATCAATGGAGATCTAGAGGAGGAGTGTCGGTCTGCGATTCTCCATGATAATATGGACCTCTCCAGGTTGATGGTGCATGTCCGGCAGGTAGAGGACAGCCGTAAAAAGAGGGGTGTTCGTGATGCTAGGAGGCCTAAGCCTCAAGATCAGGCAGGTCCCAGCCATGGAGGCCACAGAAACAATTTTGGCGTCCGTGAGCAGCCCAGGTTCAAGAAGGGGCAACAGAGTTCTGGGAACTCAAATTTTCAGAGGAGTACAACACCTAGAGGAGGCAGACCTTAGCCCAAAAAGGGAAATGGAGGTGAGATGCAGCGTCCTAAAAAGAATTATGCTAAGTGTGGCCGAGCTCACAGTGGAGAGTGCAGACAGGGCACTAATGCCTGTTTCGGTTGCGGTAAAAGTGGACACATGATTAGAGACTGCCCACAGAACAGAGGTCAGGCTGGAGGTAATGCTCAGCCTAGGCCTAATCCACAGGGTGCAGCAGCAGCCGAGCCTCCTAAGATGAACAGATTCTATGCCCTGAAGGGTAGGGAGGAGCAGGAGAAGTCCGCTGATGTGGTCACAGGTATGCTGCAAGTATTCTCAACTTCTGTTTATGCTTTAATTAATCCAGGGTCTACGCTTTCCTTTGTAACTCCTTTGCTTGCTCTCACTTTTGAGATCTTGCCTGAAGTTCTGCATGATCCTATAGTGGTTAGTACACCTTTAGGAGAGAATGTAAGAACTGATAGAGTATAGAATGATTGCCCAATAGTTGTGAGTGGTAAGACTATGTGTGCAAACTTGATTGAGTTACCCATGCATGATTTTGATGTTAATCTTAGCATGTACTGGCTTCACAGTTGTTATGGTTGCTTGGACTGTCGTAGTAGAGTGGTGAGATTTTGTTTCCCTAATGAAGAGGAGCTAGTCTGGGAGGGGTACAACTCGAGTCATCCTAACCTCTTGATTTCGAACCTTAAGGCCAATAAAATGATGTCCAAGGGGTTATTGTGTCATCTTGTGAGTGTTAATGATTTAGATCATGACATTCCTTCCATAGACTCAATGCCTGTAGTGAATGAGTTCTTAGATGTATTTCTTGATGATTTGCCTGGAGTCCCTCCCCCTCGAGAGATTGATTTTGGTATTGACTTAGAACCCGATACTAAACCAATTTCAATTCCTCCTTACAGAATGGCTCCAGCTGAACTCAAAGAGTTGAAGTTGCAGTTAAAAGATCTCACTGACAAGGGTTTCATTCAGCCGAGCATATCCCCTTGGGGCGCTCCAGTGTTGTTTGTGAAAAAGAAAGATGGAACCCTTAGAATGTGTATCGATTATCGGCAGCTCAACAAAGTCACTATAAAGAATAAGTATCCACTTCCCAGAATAGATGATTTGTTCGATCAGCTCCAAGGGTCTACTTTCTTTTCAAAAATTGATCTTCGTTCAGGGTACCATCAGCTTAGGGTTAGGGATGGAGATATCCCAAAGACAGCCTTTCGTACCCGCTATGGTCACTATGAGTTTCTAGTCATGTCATTTGGTCTCACGAATGCACCTGCTGCACTTATGGATCTTATGAACAGGGTATTCCGTGAATACCTTGACTCTTTCATCATAGTATTCATTGATGACATTCTCATCTACTCTAAGACCAAGGAAGAGCATGAACAACATTTGAGACTAACCTTGCAGGTACTTAGACAGCATCAGTTTTATGCTAAATTCAGCAAATGTGAATTCTGGCTGAGATCAGTGACCTTCCTAGGTCATGTTGTGTCCGATCAGGGCATGGAGGTGGATCCTAGGAAGACTGAGGCGGTGAAAAAATGGCCAAAGCCTCTTACTCCAACTGACATACGCAACTTTTTGGGATTGGCTGGTTACTACCGCAGGTTTGTGGAGGGTTTTTCTTCCATTTGCTGCCCCTTTGACAGCTTTGACTAAGAAGAAAGCCAAGTTTGAGTGGACGGAGACTTGTGAGAGGAGTTTCCAGGAGCTCAAGGACAGACTCACTTTAGCCCCGGTGCTTACTTTGCCTAAGTGTGGTGAGAATTACACTGTTTACTGTGATGCATCTAGGGTTGGTTTGGGTTGTGTTCTTATGCAGGTTGGTAAGGTGATAGCCTATGCGTCCAGACAGCTCAAGGTTCATGAGAAGAATTATCCCACTAATGACCTGGAGTTGGCAGCTGTGGTGTTTGCACTGAAGCTGTGGAGGCACTACTTGTATGGAGTGCACGTGGATGTATTTACAGACCAGAAGAGTCTCCAGTACGTGTTCACACAGAGGGAGTTAAATCTACGTCAGCGGAGATGGTTGGGGTTGTTGAAGGATTATGACATGAATGTGCACTACCAACCAGGTAAGGCTAATGTTGTAGATGATGCGTTGAGTAGGATGAGCATGGGAAGTACAACCCACGTTGAGGATGAGAAGAAGGAGCTGGTGAAAGATGTACACAGACTGGCCAGACTGGGTGTGCGATTGGTTGACTCTACTAGCGGGGATGTTTTAGTTCATCCTAGTTCTGAATCATCCTTGGTAGTTGAAGTCAAGCAGGGTCAGCATCTAGATCATGTGTTGATGGAGCTGAAGGACTCAGTACTGATGAAGATTAATGAGTATTTCGCTTTGGGAGGTGATGGCATACTTAGGTATCAGGACAGGCTTTGTGTACCAGATGTGGATGATTTGCGGACCAAGATTATTGCAGAGGCCCATGGTTCCAGATATTCCATACATCCAGGTTCCACCAAGATGTATCATAAACTTAAGCAGATTTATTGGTGGGATGGCATGAAGAAGGACATTGCAGAATATGTGGCCAAGTGTCCTAATTGTCAGCAGGTCAAGGGTGAGCATCTTAATCCTGGCGGTCTGACTCAGATTATTGAGGTTCCGACTTCGAAGTGGGAGGCCATTAATATGGACTTCGTGGTTGGTCTTCCGAGGACTAGGAGGCAGCATGACTCCATATGGCTTATTGTGGACAGATTGACTAAGTCTGCCCACTTTATCCCTGTAAAGTCTACTTACAGAGCCGAGGATTATGTGAGACTCTACATTGATGAGATTGTGAGATGGCATGGGATTCCTTTGTCTATTATTTCAGATAGAGGAGCTCCGTTTACGTCACATTTCTAGAGATCTTTCCAGAAGAGCTTGGGCACGCAGGTAAAGCTTAGCACTGCCTTTCATCCTCAGACAGATGGGCAGGCAGAGCGCACCATTCAGTCATTGGAGGACATGTTGAGAGCGTGTGTGATCGACTTCAGAGGTAACTGGGATGACCATCTGACTTTGATAGAGTTCTCGTATAATAAAAGCTATCACTCCAGCATTAGGATGGCAACGTTTGAGGCACTGTATGGTAGGAGGTGTAGATCTCCAGTTGGGTGGTTCGAGGTTGGAGAGTCATCCATTTTGGGTCCAGAGATCATTCATGAGGCCTTAGAGAAGGTCAGAGTGATTAGGGACAGGTTGGCTACTGCTTACAGTTGGCAGAAGTCATATGTCGATAACAGAAAGCGGCCCTTAGAGTTTGATATTGGTGACCAGGTTTACTTGAAGATATCACCTATGAAAAGGGTGATGAGATTTGGTAGAAAAGGGAAGCTGAGTCTGAGGTATGTTGGGCCATATGAGATCCTGCAGCGTGTGGGTGAGGTGGACTATGAGTTAGCATTGCCTGCGGAGCTAGCTTCTATTCATCCAGTCTTTCATGTCTATATGTTGAAGAAGTGCCTTGGTGATCCAGCATCAATCCTACCTGTTGAAGGTTTGGGGGTTGGTGAAGACTTGTCTTATGAGGAGGTACCTGTTGAGATCTTAGACAGAAAGGTCAAGCGGCTGAGGAACAAGGAGATTGCCACAGTGAAAGTATTGTGGAGAAATCATCTTGTTGAGGGTGCTACGTGGGAGGCTGAGGCCGACATGAGATCCCGCTACCCTCATCTTTTCACCTCTTGAGGTTAGACTTCCTACTCTTAAGTCTATGTTCCTTATCTCTCCGTATTTTGTTGCTATTGATTGACTGTGCATAGTGATTTTATTATGATCTGACTGGCATTACGATGTGAAGTGGTAGAGTCATTCGGGGATGAATTTTCCTAAGGGGGGGATAATGTAACAACCCTAAAATGAATAGGATCAATACATAGGGTGTCAAGAATGCTTGCGATTAAACCAAGGTTCACACGGATTGATACGCGTAGAACCAGACCTCAGAACCCTTACTACGACCAAGTCAACTAACTTGGGGAGTTAGTTGAGCTTGAAAAGGTTGGAACCAACAAAGTAAGGCTTGCGAAAACGAAGACTTAATCGAAGGAGTCTTTACCAGACTTAAAAGAGGAAATTTTAAGTTTTGAGGGTCCAGGGGTAAAATGGTCTTTTCGAGGCCAAGGGTAATATTGTAATTACCCTGAGGAATTAATAAATTAAGTAAGTAGTTTGATTAAAAGAGCATTTTGGGTTGTGGCAACCCGAAGTGACCCATTTCACGAATGGGGTACCACTCGGGTTCGAGCCCCACTAGGAGCAATGGATGATTTAATCATCAATTAAAATCTATTCATTAAGGGTAAAATGGTCCTTTCACGTATTAATTAAAATAAATCAGATTTTTGTATTAATTTAATTAAATCCTATTTTGACTAAGTCTTGAATTTAGTCTCCTAATCCTAATAACTCTCTCCCTCACGTTTCTCAACTCTCTTTCACGTCTCTCAACTCTCATTCTATCATGCTCTGACTAACAAGAAAGCTCAAGAACAGTTTAATAACAATTGTTCTTCACACTTGAAAAACACACGAAAAGTTTTAAGAAAAGCAAGGTAATCAAAAACGTCAAGGCAAAGTTAGGTTGTTCGTCGAGTGGTGTGTACATTGAGGAGAATTTGGGCGTGGTTTTGAGGAGTTTCTGGGCAGCAGCTTCACACTTGAACAACATCAAAAGGTATGGGTTTCTTCTCTCTTGGTCCCTTTCCCAAGAGGTCCCTTACGACTCAAAAAGATTCACTCCGAAACTAAGGTTGTTCCTTTCGTATGTCCTTGTCCCTAGCTCCCAAACGAATTTGTAGGATGGGTATGTTGTGCTGCTAGATTTAGGGATGAATGACGTGTTTATATTAAATGTGAACATGTTTATGTGAGGGAAATTATGAAAATGATGTTCAAAGTGTGGTCGAAAAGGTTGGTGTGTGTGTGCACGTTGGCAGTGCGTTAGCCACTGTTTGGAGTCGTATAAGACATGAAATTCTTATGTATTTAATGTGTGAAATGTGTATACAATGTGATGTTCATTGCAATGAAATATAGTGGATTGAAATAATCATCTTTTAGCCAACTAAACTTATGAACAATGTGACTAAAAATGAGTTGAATAATGACAAGAATTTTCCAGATTTGGGTACTCTATAATAAGGCTAAAATCTGTGTTTTAAAAGGGAAAATTTAATAAGTGAGGTCAATGGGAATTGATCCCAAGACCTCACATGTTGAGATGGCTGAAAAAGAAAGAAAAACGTGAAGGAGCTAAGGGGAATCGAACCCCTTAGCTACTGGTTTTGCGTGAAAAGGGAAAGGAAAAATGGGGAGGCGGGGGTTCGAACCTGGCCACTGATATTCGCTATAAAGAAAAAAGAAATTGGGGCTGGGGGGAATCGAACTAGCGAGCTGTGGGGATAGGGAGGAGAAAAATAGTTAAACAAATAAATGGGAGGCGTGGGATTCGAACCCACGACCTCCAGGCACGCGCGAAAGAAGAGAAAATAAGAAAGAAAGAAACGCGAGGCGTGGGAATCGAACCCACGACCTCAAGGCTGAAAGAAGAGAGAAGCGAAATTAATTAAGATATAAAGTGAAGTTGTGGGGGTTCGATCCCACAACCTCACTGCCACTCGCCCAATTTAATTAAAATAAAGTTAGAGAGGCTGTGGGGGTTCGAACCCACCACCTCACAGCCTCAGCGAAATTAAAAATTAAATAAGGAGGATGTGGGGGTTCGAACCCACATCCTCCCTATTCCAGCGAAATTAAAAATAAATAAGGAGGATATGGGGGTTCGAACCCACATCCTCCATATTCCAGCGAATTAAATACTAAAAATCAAAGAGGCTGTGGGGGTTTGAACCCATAACCTCTTGGTTTAGGCGAGAATGGGCAATAAGGGACTAACGAAAATTAAAAAGGGGTTGTGGGGGTTCGAACCCACAACCCTTCGGCCAACTTATGAGTAAAATTAAATAGAAAATTAATCCTTTGATATTAATGTTGAGATTTAATTTAGAGTTATAATGTGATGAATATTAGAAATAAAATCAATGAAAAATATAAATGATATCCAAGTGATTCAACATTTGGATTCCCTTGCCCAAACTTCCGTATTGATACATAAGTCTAACGTGAGTAAAGTATCCAAGAATAATGCCATCTACTTAGATCAAAATCAAGATCTTGGCATATATACATGATACATAAGTCTTGTACTACATAATCTTAGGAAAGTAAGAATCACTAAACGAACTATGAATGAAGCCCCATGGCTTGTATGTATAGACACATAAGTCTAAGGTACGTTCAAAAGTAAGTGAACCTAAGATGTATGTAACAAAATGATGAACCCTAGGAGGGTTAAGTATGAGTGTAAGATACACTAAGTGGCTAAGTGCATTGGCATATGATGAGATGAACTATGAAATGATGAAATGAACATTCACGTAATAAGAGGTGAGTAACTATGAAAAACAAAGGTGCTAATGATGAAGAATGTGGTGACAACATGATATGACGCTAATGTAAATGATGAGAGCAATCTGAAATGAGCTTAAGTACATGTTACCAATACGTACTCACCAATGAGAGTGTAAGATAATGAAGAGACCAGTCTCTATTAACACTCTAATGAAAGTATTGAGATTAACACACTTAATTCGAATGATGAGATGAGAAATCATCTAATGAGCTATGATGTCCTCATACTAGAAGCCATCTTCCATGATGTATGAGTTGAATGAAATGGAACTTTATACTGAGCACCGATAGGCTAGCTATGAGCGGTGATGCCTTTTTTCGGGAAGGGCGAAGGTTCACGTAACACTCATGAGATGAGGCTGTCCGGCTTGCCGGGTATGGGTCTCCATACATCTCCTAGTCTTCGAACCTATACTGCCAATATAGGGATCTGGCGGGGTTAAATTCCCATGTACGCTAGAATGTTATTGGGTCACATTGGCCGGTGATTCCACCTCTTTTCGATGTCGGGGAGACACTGGATTTCATGATGCTCACATGATCTACGTCGATTAAAGTTAAAGTTCCCAATGAATGAATGAGGTCAGCCTCAAATGGAGCACATAATGAAATGAATGATACTGAAGGTGTTAGGATAGGATAATCAAGAGGTGATCTAGACTCAGGTAATGACATTAGTTTATTCTTGATCATTGCACATCAAACCCGATGAAATTCTTAAACTACATCCTAGGTATAGCTGGTGTTCACACTAGCATATGAACGAAATGAAATGAAGTACATATGAATAAATGAATCAGACTCTGTGTTTGCTAATGAAGACTCCCTAGTTGATGTCCCATATGTTGAGCCCTCATTTTGGAAAGTCTTAATGTCAAGTCCATGATTCCAAGGTCTCATGGCATATGAAAGAATGATATGAAAGAAGCTATGTGTTATATGTTATGATATGTGCTATATTAAGATGTTATGTGCTGTGTGCAATATGATGTTTTTGATGATGCATGTTACTCTCATGGCATGACTTTCCTAATCCAAATTTGGAAGGTTCACTAACTTTTCTAATCTCAATTTGGCGAGTCCACTGACTTGACTTCCCATAATCATGTTGTTAGGAAAGAGTTATCTTTTCTCATGCATGTCCTTGGTGTGTGCTTGCATATACCCATACTTAGTACAAGTGTGTACTAACCCTATACAATTATACTATTTTAGGTGCAGGCACAAGTGGACGATAGAGCTACAGGATCATTGTTGCAGTCATCCGGACGTCCAGCATTCATCCGGAGTTGGTAGGTCCTCATGCTTTCGAGGATTCTACTGTTTTTATATTCTAGCTTAGTTTTAGAGTTGAGCTAGTGGAGCATGTTCCACTAGCGTTTCTTTCCTATATTTATTCAGATTTTGTATTGGTGCCAGTTTGGCAATTATACACTTAATACTTATTGATCTCTTTCTTTTAGTTGCTTATCTCTTAATGTTAGATGGTTGATGGTGAACAATTATGAAATGATAAGAATGTTTAACAAGTATGTTGAGGGAAAAAAAAATTCAAATTTTCCTCTAAAATTAACCTAGATGAAGTATGAATGACGTAGGTAGGCTTGTCTGCGACCTCTGAGAGGCCAACGACGCCGGTCTTGTCTGGGGTCTAGATTCCAGTCGTGACAACATGCCAAGGAGAATAAGAAGGCTAGGACCGGGAACTATGAGTATTCTCAGTAGAAATAGGGTGGTGGAAATCGCTCGCAGAGGCGGCAAAAGTTTTCAGCTCCAGCCCCTTCGTCAACTAGTATTCCATCCTCCAAGAACAGGTATGACCAGAAGGTTAGAGCGCCAGGCTCTTAGCCTCAGGGAAGTGTTTCAGGCACCAAGACATACCCCACTTGCCCTAAGTGTGGTAAGAACCATCCGGGCGAGTGTCTCGAAGGAAAGGAAGGATGTTTCGGGTGCAGTTAGTATGGTCACAGGTCGAGGGACTGTCCTTCTAGACAGGGTCAAGGAGACAGAAATGGTAGAGATCAGTCTACAACTTTAGCAGCACCAGCAAGTTACCCGACTCAGCAGGGTAACTCATCTGGTATAGGTGGCGGTCAGCGCCAGAACAGGTTGTATGCTCTTCAGGCTCGCCAGGATCAGGAAGGTTCTCCTGATGTAGTCACTAGTACGTTACGAGTCTTTGACCTTGATGTTTATGCATCGTTAGATCCAGGGGCTACTCTTTCTTTTGTAACTCCATACATAGCAATCCAATTCAGTGTTAGTCTAGAAAACCTATCAGAACCTTTCTCCGTCTCTACCGGTGACCCAGTTATGGCTAGACGGGTATAAAAACATTGCCCTATCACAGTCTCTTAGAAAGTCACCTCAGCAGATCTTGTAAAGTTAGAAATGGTAGACTTTAATGTCATTCTAGGCATGGATTAGTTACATTCCTGTTATGCCTCAGTTGATTGTAGAACTAGGATTGTTCGTTTTCAGTTTACAGATGAACCAATCTTAGAATAGAAGGGTAGTAGCGTAGAGCCTATGGGTTAATTCATTTCTTACCTTAAGGGTAGAAAGATGATCTCTAAGGGTTATATATCATCTAGTTCGGGTTAAGGATTCTAGCTTTGAAACCCCAACTCTTGAGTCAGTGCCAGTAGTCTGTGAGTTTCCAAAAGTATTTCCAGAAGATCTTCCTGGAGTCCCTCCCGAAAGGGAAATCGACTTTGGAATTGATCTCCTTCCAGATACCCAACCTATTTCTATTCCTCCTTACAGAATGGCTCCAGTAGAGCTTAAGGAATTGAAAGGGCAGTTGAAAGACCTTCTAGATAAAGGCTTCATCAGACCTAGTATTTCACCATGGGGTGCACCAGTGTTGTTCGTAAAGAAGAAAGATGGTTCTCTCAGAATGTGCATTGACTATAGACAATTGAACAAGGTCACAATAAAGAATAAATATCCCATCCCTAGGATTGATGACTTGTTTGACCAACTTCAGGGTGCTAGCCATTTCTCAAAGATAGACATTAGATCGGGTTATCATCATCTTAGAGTCAGAGATAGTGACATTCTGAAAACAGTCTTCAGAACTCAGTATGGTCATTATGAATTTGTAGTTTTGTCATTTGGACTAACCAATGCTCCTGCAACTTTCATGGATTTGATGAACAGTGTTCAAACAGTAGTTGGACTTATTCATTATCGTCTTTATTGATGATATCCTCATTTACTCTAGGAATGAGGAAGAACATGCAAGTCATTTGAGAGTTGTTCTGCAGACTTTCAAAGATCACCAGTTATTCACTAAATTTAGCAAATATGAGTTCTGGTTGCAATTTGTTGCATTCCTTGGTCACATTATATCTAGCAAAGAGATCCGAGTGGATTCACATAAGATAGAAGCAGTGAAACAATGACCCAGACCTACCTCTGCTACCGATATCAGAAGTTTCTTAGGTCTAGTAGGTTATTATAGAAGGTTTGTGGAAGGATTCTCATCCATAGCCTCACCATTAACTAGGTTGACCCAGAAGATGGTCAAGTTTCAATGGTCAGATGATTGTGAGAAAAGCTTTGCAGAATTGAAAACTAGATTGACTACAACTCCTGTCTTGACTCTACCAGAGGGTTGATGCAGCGAGATAATGTTATAGCTTATGCCTCTAGACAACTTAAGGTTCATGATAAGAATTATCCAACTCATTACCTCGAGCATGCAACAGTAGTATTTGCACTCAAGATATGGAGACACTTGTATGGTGTTCATGTATATGTGTTCATTGATCATAAGAGCCTTCAGTATGTGTTCACCCAGAAAGAGTTGAAACTTTGCCATAGGAGATGGCTTGAGTTCCTTAAGGATTATGATATGAGTGTGCATTATAATCCTAGTAAGGCGAATGTAGTAGCAGATGCTCTTAGTAGATTATCTATGGGTAGTGTAGCCCATGTTGAGGAAGAAAGGAAGGAGCTAGTGAAGGATGTTCACAGGCTTGCTCGCTTAGGAGTTCACCTTATGAGCATATTAGACAGTGGTGTAACAGTTTAGAATGGGGAAAAATCTTCTTTGGTAGTGGAGGTTAAGGAAAAGCAAGACAGTGATCCAATTTTGCTTGAACTTAAGGGTGCAGTCCACAATCAGAGAGTGGAGGTTTTCTCCCAAGGGGGAGATGGTGTACTTCGCTACCACGGTCGATTTTGTGTTCCTGATGTGGGTGAGTTGAGAAAGAATATCCTTGCGGAATCCCATAACTCCTGATATTCTATTCATCCAGGTGCCACTAAGATGTATCGTGATCTGCGGGAAGTCTATTGGTCGAATGGCATGAAGAGGGATATAGCAGATTTTGTGAGTAAGTACCCCAATTGCTAGCAAGTCAAGGTAGAACATCAGAAACCAGGGGGTATGACTCATGAGATCGATATTCCTACTTGGAAGTGGGATGTGATCAATATGGATTTCATCAAAGGGTTACCCCGTACTCGCAGACAGCATGACTCTATTTGGGTGATAGTTGATAGGATGACTAAGTCTTCTCGCTTTTTAGCGATCAAGACTACAGATTCGGCAGAGGACAATGCCAAGCTTTACATTAATGAAATTGTGAGGTTACATGGGGTTCCTTTTTCTATCATCTTAGATAGAGGTCCTCAGTTTACCTCTTATTTCTGGAAGTTATTTCAAAAGGGTCTTGGTACTCAAGTTAACCTTAGAACAACATTTCATCCACAGACAGATGGACAGGCAGAGCGTACCATTCAGACCCTAGAGGGTATGTTGAGAGCGTGTGTGATCGATTTCAAGGGTAGTTGGGATGATCACCTTCCTCTTATTGAGTTCGCCTATAACAATAGCTACCATTCCAGCATTTAGATGGCCCCGTATGAGGCATTGTATGGGCGTAGATGTAGATATCATGTTGGTTGGTTTGAAGTAGGTGAAGCAGTT
The DNA here is from genome assembly GCA_016801875.1 of Solanum sitiens. Lineage (NCBI taxonomy): Eukaryota > Viridiplantae > Streptophyta > Magnoliopsida > Solanales > Solanaceae > Solanum > Solanum sitiens. Next base: position 1,393,639 of record JABWTJ010000155.1, read on the forward strand.
TTGATAGGGCCAGATTCGGTCCTTTATGCTATGGAGAAAGTGCAACTCATTAAAGAGACTTAAGACAGCCCAGAGTCGTCAGAAATTTTACGCAGATGTAAGGAGAAGGGAACTAGAGTTCCAAGTTGATGATTGGGTTTTCTTGTAAGTGTCACTTATAAAAGGAGTGATGATATTTGGCAAGAAATGGAAACTCAGTCCTAGATATGTAGGCCCTTACAAGATCTTGAAAAGGGTTGGCAAGGTGGCATATGAGTTAGATTTTTTCCAGTAGAACTAGCAGCAGTACATCCAGTCTTCCATATCTCGCTCTTGAAGAAGTGTGTGGGTGATCCAGCCTCTGTAGTTCCATTAGAGAGTGTGGCGGTGAAAGATAGTCTTTCTTATGAGGATGTACCAGTTGAGATTCTTGACCGTCAGGTTAGAAGGTTGAGAAACAAAGAAGTCGCTTCAGTCAAGGTTTTGTGGAGGAGTCAATCCATAGAGAGAGCTACTTGGGAAGCAGAAGCAGCCATGAAAGCCAAGTATCCTCACCTCTTTCCTTCCGATTCCACTCTAGCTTGAGGTAATAGCTCCTCTTTAGTTTTTCAGTCATTCATGCGTGAATTCAGCCTTAGAATCATGTTCCCTCAGTTGTACTTGCATTTTCAGCATAATTGTATGTTCTCGAAACTCAATTCAGTTAGAAACTCAGTTCTCAGTGTGTAGTAGTAGGGATTGCAGCTCTCTCCATCTATTTCAACTAGTTTAGTATTCATTCGAGGACGAATGTTCCCAAGGGGGAGATAATGTAACACCCCGTATCCAAAACAGACCAAAAATTAGCTTTTCAGAAATCTGCAGGTGCAATCAACGGTTACCATTGACAGAACGAAGCCTGACCCATAGCCCAAGCTGCACATCCGTCGATTGTGACTGAAACTCCCCCAAAACACATCCAAGAAAATTTGACTAAGTGTTGAACGACTGACGGGCCTACGGTCCGTAGGTCAGACTACGGTCCGTAGTTTGTGTCCGTCGATCAACAACCTATGTACCTACTCTTTGACGAGAACCATGATTGACCATCACGGTCCGTAGATGGACCTACGGACTGTAGGTGAAAATTAGCAGACAGTTAGGGGGAAAATGCAGTTGGGTAAACTTTAAATGATCATAACTCTTAGCACAAAATGAATTAGGTGTCCCGTGACATACCAAAAGATAGATAAGTGAATTAGCTTTTCATATCCATTGAGTATGCTAAAATAAGACTCTGAGTAAAAAATTATGCCCGTTTTAGTAAAGGCCTGTCGAGTAGAGCCAACCTACGGACCCAAACGACGGACCGTCGATTGAACGACAGACTGTCAGTCTAGGTCGTCGTTTGGTCCTACAACAATTAACTCAGGGGTCTTTTGGTCTTTTACCACTTCGTTTAAAACCTAAGATTCATCGTTTTTACCCTAAATCATCAGATTTAGTTTGTTTAAGCCTAGAAACATAACTAAAACTTACCTTAGTCAAACCATTAATAAAAAACATAGAAAATTAGAAGCAACAAAGGAGAAAAACGTCAAGAACCCTAGTTCAAGAACGCAACAAGGTTCCAACAGTTCCAGCCCCAAAATCTAAATATCTCTCCGTGAATTTCATGACCATGTATATGGGATTTAACTAGTGGGTTTCTTTCACCCGTTGGGTCCCTAGTTTTCAGTGAGATTCTAATTCCTATATCATGATTAGACCTAGGGTTTCTAGAACTTCAACCGAACTTTATGAATTAATTAGTTATATATTCCAAATTAGATTTCCATGTTATTATTCAGTTTATCGCATGAATTTCAAAACCATAGCTATTTATTTCTTTAGTTCTTGAATTATACATACTAGGTCAGATATTTCAGTTACCTCAAATATACATTCCTCAGTTATAAATGCATAATTACCAGATTAATTGTTGCATTCTTAGTTTCCATGTTCAGTTTTGAGCTATTTAGTATTTACAGAAACTCAGTCATAATTAGTTAATTACAAAATTCATTGGGAGTAGCATAATACCGAGTTGGACTAGGGTTCAGCGTACCCACTTAGTCCCAGAACTACTAGCCAAGTAGGTTGTAAGTCCCATATGTGGGCAATCAATTTAGTGAAAACGCCAGCATGTCTTTATACCTCTGGCAGGGTATATTGGGTCCTCTCGATGGGGCGTATACATCGGACTCCATATTTAGCTCATGTGGTTTTATTATCGGTTATTAGTAGCTCCCATATTTCAGTCAGACTCTATTGCATTGACCATTTATTAGTATATTCAGTATTCAGTTCCAGCACATTATAATTTGGTCATTGCATTCAATTACCTAAGCATTCAGTATATCATGTTCAGATTATTATACTTGCTTTGTGCTTGTTCAGTTATGTTTTATTTCATCTTTACTCTATCCTACATGCTCAGTACCTTCCCCTACTGACGCATAAGTGCGCTACATCTTCTCGTGATGTAGGTTCAGGTTCTCAGCATCCAGACCACGCTTAGATCGATTCCCGATCTCCAGTTCAGCAGATTTAGTGATGAGTACTCATTCTTCGAGGACAATAGTCATGAGTTCATTTTAGTCTTTTAGTCATTTATTTTCATTTTTGGCTAGACTTAGTTGGGGCTTGTCCCAACATTTCTAGTCATTTTAGAGGGTACTTTTAGTCATAGTTAGTTTCAGCTTAGTATTGAGTTAATAACTTCTCTGTATTAAACTCATGATTATTTCATTTATCTCAGTTATAGAATATGGCTATTCCCCATTTTTTCAGTTTAAATTATGATTTAGCTTCCGCATCTAGTTTATTATCTTTAGTATGCTCATGATCATGCTAGCAGGGTTAGCTTAGGATCACTTGTGGTCCTAGGTTCCGTGTCCACATCTTGCGGGTCGCTCGGGGCATGACATTCTTCTTTAATCTCTTCGGACTCACCCGTTACATAACGACTCATTTCATCCCTAGGATTGGAAACCAAAAAAGAAGCATATTCGGACATCTTAATGAATTTTAAGGAGTATTCCTTGACACTCATACCTCCTTGACGAAGGTTAATGAACTTCTCTACCTTAACTTCCCTTTTATCCCTTGGAAAGAATCTATCAAGAAAGGACTTTTTGAAGATATCCCAAGTCACGGGACCACTCCTAAAGCCCTACTATCCTTCTACTGATTGTACCATGTGTGAGCGACGTCCTTGAGTTGATAGGCAGCAAGCTCACCATTTTCAGTAGTACTTACCCCATAGCAAAAAAGATCTTATAGACCTCATCAAGGAAGTTTTGGGGGTCTTCATAAACTTTTGATACAAAGAACATGGGAGGATTCATCCTCGTAAAATCTCTCAAACGGCTAGCCATAGTACTAGCGTGTTGATTCTCTCGAGGTAAAACTTCCATGTTATCTTGTGCTGTAATAATTTGATGTTGAGTGGTGATGGCTTGGGCCATTTGGAACAGGGCTTCCCTCACCTCACCATCCTTTATGGCCGGAGGATCGACCGGAACTTGATTATTCGCAGCAGTTTGCACTTGAGGAGGGACTTGATTGCCTTGGGGAGTTTCTCCCGCATTCGCAATCTCTTCTCTTACTCTTCTCGGGGTTGTCCTTCTTGTGTCCATCGCCTATTACCACAAGAAGGGTATTAGATTCTAAAAGACACATAGTGTCAAAACTCTAAAGACACGACATAGGATTACGAAGAAATGAGAATTTTTCCTAATCATCACATAGCCTCTCACAACCATGAACAAGACACAAGGTAATGTGGTTTAGTGAGACATTGATCCTAAGGATATTTAACCTTATGCTCTGATACCATGTTTGTCACATCTGGGGAGCACCCCCCAGATGCGACCAGCGTCGTCGTCCTCTCAGAGGACTCAGATAAGCCCTTAGCATTCGTCATAACATGTCATTAGCTAAAATCTACGGAAAAATTAAAAACTTGTACATATACTAAGTGAGGTATACTTAGACCTCTCACATAGGAAGGTCACTTAGTCCTTATTTATAGCAACATGTTAACATACATACGTTATTGTAAAACTTGTCTCACATAAAATCCGTCTAAAGAGTATAAGTTGGACTTAGCCAATAAAATGTCTATATGCCATATAGGCCTTACTACAATAGAATCCAAGGAACATAAACTAGAATAAATAGAGTTATTAAAAGCTACTAAAGTCTTCATAAGCTAGAATTATGAAAAGATAGCATCCCCGAACATGAGGACCTACCAACACTTGGAGAAAGAGTTCCAAGCTTCTTCAATCGGCCTTCTTAATCTTCAATGGACGGACCCTGCATTTGTAGTAATATAAAGTAAGGGGTTAGTACGCCACATGTACTAAGTATGGGTATATGCACATAAACATTTAAAGACATGCATGAAAAAGGACCATTTCTTTAGAAAGCATTCTAAGTCATTTGAAAACATTTAATGCACTTACAATAGAGCATATACAAGATAAGGATCACAACAACATAAAACATGATCATAGCCAATGACATAACATCATAAAATCATATTAACATTTCATGGTCATTAGATCATATAACATAACATACAAGACACTTACCAATGATCCCATCCCAAGCCTACAAGTGCAATGATTATGTGAAGCCCAATAAACCCACATAATCAAGTAAAACAGATTGGAGACTATAAGTAAAGCTTTGCTTCATCCAACGTAATCATAGGTAGTCATCACCACTAGGAATATAGACAATTAACATGTTCATCAACATAACCAACATCATATAATAGTAACATCATGTATCATAAGCATTATACATTGCATGTTATCATATTACATAAGAACAATCTCCTAGGACTTCCCTTAGAGTCAACTTGTGCACTGTCTAAGTACAGTCCCATACCCCTACCTACACTAAGTAAACTCCTAAAGTCATCCTAGTCAATGTCCATTCACTTATATTTCATTTTACTTAAGGAAACAATCGCCTTAACCGATATTAGACCATGTGAGCTAATCATGGAATCCGGTGTCATGAAACACCACACCAAAAAAAGGTGGTCTACCGGCCAAAGTAGAACCAAAACATGAACATAGCATTCTAGGTGGATCCACTAGCTAGTATTCCTATAGTGGCAACATAATTCAAGAACTAGGAGATATATTAGAGACCCATAGTTCCACATTACATGGCAGCCTCTATCTCATGAGAGTCATTGTGATCCTACCTTCCAACTAGGGAAGGGACACCTATCATATCTAGTTCATCGGTGCTAAGCTAAAGTCCTTTTGTGAATAACCTTTAAGTCCTCATTTATTCATAAAATCTTATCATAGGTAATAGGAGATTAAATCCTTGTATAAACATGGTCATAAGCTCTTTAGGTTTAGATGAGAATTTCCTTTCATCAGAGCCTTTCATTTGTGAGATTAACATATCATAAACATAATGTGTAAGGAATACAAGATAAACATCATCAACTTGCATTATCATATCCTTACCATGATCCCACATTTAACATATTCATAGGCCAACATATATACATAGAAACATCATACATACTTCAATTTCATAGCTATAACAATTTATAGGCCAACATTGACATAATAGAGAAATCATGACTTTAGAAGACTTACATGTTGCTTCCAATAACCTTCATCAAGAAATTACGTTCAATTTACAATAATCATCCAACAACATAGTGAAATACCCAATAACATAACCAATACCAACCATTCAAGTCATAGACAAGACAAATTCGTAGTTAAGGATAAGGGAGAAGGGTCATTAAAGAGTTCATTTAAGCTATAGTTCCAATCCCAATGTTTACATGTTATAAAGTGATACATATAGCCCAATAAAAATCATTATTTAGAGAAAGAACATGCTTCACACGAAAATCAAACATTACAAGCAAATTACTCAACAATACGTACTTAATTAACCATAGAATATCGCTATTTTTCATCATTAGTCATAAATCTTGAGTTAGGAAGAAAACCCATTTTGTAGAGTAAAAACCCTAGAAGTTAAATTCTTGAAAATCATCTTTGAAAGGACCTCTTGGGGAAAGAAATCCCAACAGTGAAGAATCCATACCTTATTGATGAATATTCCATGAAAATTGAATGGAAATCTTCAAGTCTTGGTCTTTTTTTCTTAAGCTTTTCTTGTTCTACAATGGAGTTTGTATAAAGAGGGTGTTCTTGAGAGAGATGGGAGAAATTCGTTTGATCTGATTTGAAGTGTGTAAAACTGGTCTAAAACTGAGCCAAAATCAATATATCGTCATCCCATAAAATACCCAAAAGACCCTTCACTAAATGGGTTTATTTGTGAAGTCAAATTACCAAATATACGACTTTAACGAATCGGGGAAGTGGTTGCGCGTCGCGAGGCAATTCCCATTCTTTTTCTGAATTTTTGGGTCGAGGAAGTGAAACTCATGACATCTCCGCGTCGCGAGGCTGCCTCCCAATTCTTGATGCAGTGAACCTCGTGTGGGCTGCACGTCGCGCAGCAGCCCCATGGTTCTTGACTCTCGCAGGCTACTTTGGCAGCCTGCTTGCCCATGTTTCGGTCCTCCCCAAGGACCCTTAGGGTGGTCCTTTGGGTGTCGTTAGCGGAAATTTGGACCCTTTGTACTAAATATTACTCGTTTGAAGTCTATTTCAAGTTTTGGACTTCATTTGACACTTCGAAACCTTCACCAAACATAGGGATGTCAACTAGTTCAAAGTAGCTAGTTTTCGGACGTCAAGGTCTTTCTTTGTTGTTTTGGCTCTAACCTTTTCGAAATGAGTTTATTACATTAATGTAGGTTTGGAAAAATCATTTTAACTATTATTCAATAGGCTAAGCTCTATTTTAAGTCATGGAACTTCCAGAATGTTACAGAAAACCCTACAAACTGAATATCAGAAACTGTTGTCTTACTAAACTGAGTTTCATGAGTATGAAAATATGCTGAAATGCATGGATGAATGAGAAAACAAGATACTGTTATTGAATTACACAAGAGTAAACTGAGAGACGAGAGGAAAACTATTACCTGAAGCTGAAATAGAATCAGAATGAAAGAGATGCTAGACAAAGGAATCCACGCTACTTCAAAAAAGAGATTAGCGGCAATTAATTAGCAATTGCCGCAAAATAGGTATTTATAGCGACAATTATCATTCTTTTTCTACATCCCTTAAGGATTTAGAGATATTGGATCTAATAACACTTAACTAATAGCGGTAAAGACTTCAACACTCTTTATTAATGTACCTATTTATTGTCGCTAAAAATTGTTTTTGTTGTAGTGCCCATGCGACTTGATGTAGAGTAAGGCATAGTACTCTGCCGAATTTATATTCTTCATAGCCTAGAAGAGAGACGACTGAGTATCTCTGTCCACTATCACCTAAATTGAGTCATGTTGTGTGCGAGTACTAGGTAAACCCGTAATTAAGTCCTAGTTTATCACTTCCTACTTCTATGTGGAAATGCTAATCTATTGATCACACCTCATGATCTCAGATGTTCTACTTCAATCAACTGACAGTTAGGACATTTAGCCACAAAATTTAAGATGCCCCTCTTCATGTAGTTCTATCAATAGACTTCTCGTAGATCATTGTACATCTTTGTGGCACTCAAATGAATATAATATCTGGAATTATGTGATTCTGTAAGGATCTTCTGCCTCAACTCACCAATATTTGGGGCACATAACGACCCTGGTAATGAAATACACCATCTACCACTTGGGAGAAAACCTCAACCTTTTGCTAATGAACAACATCTTTTAACTGAAGTAATATAGGATCACTATCCTTTTTTTTCTTAACCTTTACTATCAATGAAGATTCTGATCCATTCTGAACTATCACACCACAATGTGAAGTGTTTGTAAGGCTAACTCCTAAGAGATGAAGCCTATGAGTATCTTTGGCTAACTCTTTCTTTTCTTCCTCAACATGTGCTACCTAGAGAACATTCATGTCATCGCCTTTGAGAATTTCAAGCTATCTCTTTTGACAAAGATTCAAACCTTTTTGGGTGAACATATACTGGAGGATGTGGGAACACATCAACATGAACACTACACAAGTAATGTTTCCAAATCTTTAGGACAAACATTACGACTGCAAGATTGAGGTCCTGAGTCAGGTAGTTCTTCTCATGAACCTTAAGCTGCCTAGAAGAATAACTTATGACCTTACCATTCTCGTCTATAACACATCCTAGGTCGTCCCTAGATGAATCTAAATAAATCACATAACCATCTGAACCCTTTTGTAGAGTCAAGACCGGAGCTACAATCAAGCTAGTATTCAGAACTAAGAAGTTTTTCTCAGGCTCATCTGATCACTGAAACATAACCTCCTTTTGAGTAAACTTAGTCAATGGGGAATATATGGAGGAGAATCCTTCAAAAAACCTCTTATAATAACCAGTCAACCCCAATAAAATTTTGATACCAGTCGAAGAGCTGGGTTTGGGCCAGTGTTTTACTTCCTCAATTTTTTCCGTTTGCTAGATACCACATGACCAGGGAAAGGTACCGAATGTAAGAAAAATTCACATTTGCTTAACAAATAGTTGGCAATCTTTGAGAGTTTGTAGAACAACTCTTAGATGAATCTCATGCTCTTCCTCACCCCGAGAATAAATGAGGATATCATCAATAAATACAATGAAGAAGAAGTCAAAATACTGTTTGAACGCCTTGTTCATTAAGTCCATGAAAGATGTTGGAGCATTTGTTAGTCCAATGTACATTACTAAAAATTCATAGTATCCATGCATACTGAGTCCCGAAGGTTGTCTTCGAGATATCACTACCTCTGACCCTAAGCTGATAGTACTCGAAATTGAGGTCTATCTTAGTAAAGCAACTAGCACCCTGAAGTTGGTCAAAAAAGTCATCAATCGTAGGGATGGGATACTTATTTTGATTGTGACTTCGTTCAAATTATGATAGTCAATGCACATCCTGAGAGAACTGTTTTTCTTTCGCACGAACAACATAAGAGCACTCCATGGAGAAATGTTGGGACTGATGAAGCCTTTATCTAGGAAGTCATTCAACTGTTTTGTCAATTTCTTATGCTCAGATGGAGCCATTCTGTAACGAGTAATAGAAATAGGCTTAGTATTTTGAAATAGATCTATTCCAAAGTTGATTTGCCTTTTGGGAGGGACTCCGTTAAGATCATCTGGAAACACTTTTGGAAACTCATGCACGATTAGGACTTACTCAATAGTTGGGGTTTTAGAATTTGAATCTTTAACCCATCTAAAATGATATTAATACCCTTTAGAAATCATCTTCCTATCCTTAAGGTAAGAGATAAATCAACCTACATGAACTGAGTTACTACCCTTCTACTCTAAGATTGTCTCATTTGGAAACTGAAATCGAATTATCCTAGTTCAACAATTGACTGAGGCTTAAAAATAATAACCAATACATGCTTAGAATGATATTGAAATCAACCATTTCTAAGTTTACAGGGTCTATTGAGGTGAATTTCTGGGAAATTGTTACAAAGCAATTTCTGTATATCTGTCTACCTTTAACTGGGTCACCAATTAGAGTAGAGTTTGAGAAGGGTTCTGAAAGAATTTATGGATTGATACCAAAGTTTACTGCTACACAGGGAGTCACAAAATACAGTGTATACCCTAGTTCTAACAATGTATAAACATCTAAATGGAAGACTTCTTATGACCAATGACCATATCAGGAAAATGTTTCGGTCCTAGGGCGAGCCTGGAGATCATATCACCTATTCTGGCACTGATAGCCACATGTACCAGAGGACACACCCTGCTGAGTGGGTGAATTTGCTGGCACTACCAATGTAGTACACTTAGCCCTGTTACCTCTTTTTCCTTGCTTGGCAGAAGGGAAATCCTTAAACCTACTACCAGACTAATCGCATCGAAAACACCTCTTGATGACATCAAAACATTTACCTATATTGTTGTTACCATACTTTGGGAAAGTTGAAAAATCCAATTAACTAAGCCACTCCCCTATGACTTATAGCCTAATTCCTTACCTTTATGTTCCTGTCGAAACCCAGGAAATACAATGCTAGCTGCTGAAAGTATCAGGACTGTAGAATTCTACTGAAACTGTGAGCGATTCCCCCTACCTGTGTTTTTTTGAGAGTATTCATTATTACATGTTCTTGACTTTTTGTTACACTTAGTGATTTCCCTAAGCTTATCTCCCTCAACCTGTTAAGTATGATTAATGAGTCTGGAGATATCTATATCCCCTAAAAGCATAGAATTCCTGCACTCAGTCTTTAATAAATCATATATTCAAAACAATAACTTTCTCATTTGTGCCCTCAAATCATCAACCATATATGGTGTATACCTGGAGAGTTGAGTGAACTTCAAACCCATGAAAGAGACTCTTCTTAGTTGGCCTTCAGATACCCTAGGACTCCTAAACCTTATACACTAATACCAAGTTTTTCACGTCTCGAGGTTACCCCCTAGACATAACATGGGACCTAGGATCACTAGTGAGACCAAGTTAACCCTAGGTTTTGTATATCAAAAGCATGCTGAAATATAAATGAGAAAGGAAGCATAAAAGTAAAGTGAGTCACAACTAAAAGAATCTCAAGTGAGAATATAACTGAATGTCAAATGTGAAACAACCTAAAACAACTTAATATTGCCTCTATGTCTGAAAGCCTTTACTACTGAAAAATTGTTGATACAAGTCTCCAGTTAACTCTGAAAATACTGAAAATAATGAATGTAAGTAAAGAAAGAAAGCATAATATAATGTCCTCAAACTATAAGAAATCACCACTAAATTTGCGAAATATTAGTTGAGAGTCGAACTAAGCGTTATCCGAATGTTGAGTGCCTGAATCTACATCATAAAATTAGACAGCCCAAAGTATGCATCAGTACTTGAAATGTACTAATCATGCAAGGTATCGATACTAAGTGGAATAATGATATAACTAAGAAATATAATAATGAATACGGAAATAGATTGTACAGAAGTGTAATTGAAATTTAAACTAAATGCAATGACCATGTAACACTCCGGAAGTTCTATGACTTAGCTAGAGCCTCACTTGATGCATACTAAGAACTATAGATAGAAAATAAAGCATGGAATTAGTACAACCACATGTACTAAGTATGGAATTATGCATAAAATCAGGAAAACGGATTTTATTGGAAATATGCATCTTTTCATCTAAATATCCTAATATAATCATAAGAATAACATTTAGCAACTTAGAAACACAAAGGAAAATGACAAAATAAAATATCACATTTTTAGAGAACACTTTCCAGTGAAGTCGAATCACTGTACAGTGAATTCCTTCATTGTTACAGTGAATCACTTTACCTTCCATTAACCAACTTCTAGCGTGTAATTCCCTCACTAAAAGCTATCCTAAGATTCACTTAAGTCACACAAAGAGAGACCGCCCATACACCCTATCTAGATGTGCCTAAACGACCCTTAAGATTTCTTATAATGAGTCACATACACATTTACAAAGCAACTTAGACATCAAGGTAAGATTCTTCTACCAAAGGTGACTCTAATTCTCACTTGAGTGAGTTGTGAAGCAACCTCCCATACAATCCCTTACACACACACTCAAGAGATCCTATAGACTCCCTAGGATAGAATCATTCTCACTAAACACACCAACACATAGATGGTATGACATTCTCCTTCCTAAGGCTATCAAAAGACCTACTTAAGTAAATCAAGAAGATAACGTCCATGAATGACCTCTTTAAGATTACCTAAATAGTCCTTAAGACTACCTAAGGCTTAGATCATGTCAACAACACCAAACATTTTCCCTAACTAGAGTCATTCTCAAGACTTCCATAGATAAGCCATGAAAAGACCATCCTTTATGCCCTCTTCACAATTTAGCTAAAGAATCCCTAAGACACTCTAGATTAGGTACTTATTCACTTACATACTTCATAACGTAAGTCATTAGTTCATTAGTTCATTTAGAAGACATACATCACATAAAGGACATTCAAATAATGATTTTAGACAAGACCTAGGGACTCTTACTAACATCTTCAAAGTCTATTGTGCAATGTGTAGATAGCGTCCCATACCACCACCTGAACCTCATAGAACTTCTCTAATGCTAAAAGGTATCCCATATGATGAGAATAGGCAATAACCGACATAGACCATGGTAGAAAGTCATGGAATCCAAAGTTCCATCCTACTTCGATGAGGTGTTGTATTTGCCAATGGTAGAACATAAAGATCCCATGTAGGCACATGGTTAACGAATATGAAGGGCGTACTTTTTATTCTTGTCTCATACTCAACTAGAACTACTTCTCTTAACCATACTCACTCGGAGCTAGACTTAGTTCTCATAGATCAATTTACATTAAGGTTCATACAAATGGGTCCCATATCATGTTCATGACCCAATTATAGTTACCCTACCAAAGCAAGGTCCATTAGGTCTATCTCACTATGGCGATAAGAAGCTCATCGTGACTTCCCTAAGGTATGATATGATACCATTCAAGCCAACCAACCTTAAGTCCATCACTCATTACATGAAGGATACCATTACGGCTAACTACTTCACGATTCATAACCTTACCACTTGGTTCAAGGTTCCACATAAATGAGCCTTTAATCATCATTCAAGGTCTCACCTATATTCATTTATTCAAGACTAAGACCCCTTTAGGTTCCAAAATCAAGACATCACATATTCACATAATTATCAAGTAATGGACACAATTCTACCTAAACAAGACACAACACACTTCCATTTAACACATATAGCCTATCTTTCTTTAGACACTAAGGGATGAACAATAACCTTATTTAGTCAACCTATTCATTACCTTAACATTATCAACTTAACCATTTTAGACTCATCTAACCAATTTAGGAACAACCATGTATCAATTCACACATAGTCAAAGCATAACATTATTACCTAGTTAGTACCAATAGTCTAGCACATACTTTCACATATAGATAGATATGATCACACATCATCAAATCAACTACACAAATAGCCATATAAGTTCAAGTAGTGCTGACAAGGCCATGATCATCAATGTACTTAAAATAACGCCGACAAGGCCACATCAATTCACATAGCACTGCCACCAAAGGTGGACCAAACCAATCATAACATAATTGAAGTATAATTAACATTGAATAAGAAGAAATAGGGAAGCGTACCACCACTTCATCATCAACACCTCAAACCAATACCAAATCACCCAATTCAACATCATAAGGCCCTTACCCATGACCATGAACACCAATTCAATACACAATTATAGAAATCAATGAAATCTAAACCAATTCAAAATAGATTCAACAATCCAATATCAATTTGATAACAATTGAACACAATTCTTACATCAATAGAAAGTCCATAAGAAACTACACATGAATTCATCAACATTAAGCCAATATCAAGTAACCCATAATTTAGTCAAAATCTTAGGTTCATAAATTTCATGGGTTCATAGGTAATTTAGGTTAAATCATCAATAAAACATCAATCTAATCCATAATAGACGTTTGAAAACCTTTAATGCAATAACCCATGGTAGAATCATGAAATTGGACAATTCCTCTTTTGAAAACATCTTTGAAAGTTGGGCTCCTTGATGAAACGAGTTTCAAGAATCAAAAGTCATACCTAAATAAAGCTAATTATTCACTTTGATGAAGAATTTCCAAACGTCACCTCCAAGCTGTTCCTTGATTTGGACTTCAATGGAGTTTTTGGGATTTCTTAAGGGATTTTGGGGGTTTGATTTTTGAAGAATGAAATATTCTTAGTGTTAAACACTTATATACTTGTTTAAATACCCAAAACACCTTTAATAAACCGCCAATACTCTTATTTGTAAGTGGGGTGAAATTCCAATTTCACCCCTCACTTAACAGTGAGCTGCACGCAGGCACATGCTCACAAATGACGGACCCATCGACAGGGCGTAGGACCACTTACGGACAGTGTTGTCCACCGTCGATTGGTTCAGAGCCTGGAAAATGGAAACTTGGCCTCCTAGTCTAAGTCTCCAACGACGCCCACCACCTACGGGGCGTCGACCAGGCCACTGGCCGTCGATTACCCTCCATAGGTGGACTGCCTTTTGACAGTTTTGGCCACCAACATGGGTCCTTCCTCAAGGACCCTTGGATGGTCCTTGGGGATAATTTCCCGGACGTTTCAAACCCAAATAAAATATTCTATGAGTTTAACACCTCTTACATAAATTTCATCCAATACGAACACGTAAAACTCGACGAAACATGCCTAGACACACAAGGTCATTTCAAGGCATATCTTTCAAACTTCATGAACGTTCTTGGACGTTTGACCTTCAAATTTCACGAAACTTGACACACTTCCTGTACATGCTATAATAACTCATTTAAGGACCTTAAAATCTCATGAATCACACATAAACACATAAAACCACATATGAGGCATTTAGGTGACTTAGTCGTTGAACGTCTTAGTCATCCCTTGACGTTTGACTTCCAATGCACCTAATACTTTAGATACTGCCTCTATACCATATTATAGACCACATTAGGACCTTATACCACCACTACCAACATTTTAGGCTCTAGTTAACCTAAGTCATATTCGGGGTCTTACAATCTCCCCCACTTGGACAACATTCGTCCTCAAATTACACTTGCCACTCTCCGAACACTTCCAAGAATAGGGATTCAACTTAGCAGCATATAAACAAACCATACAACACATAACCAAGAAGAAAACATCAATTTCACAAGTTCAAGACATTCACAACACAACAAGAAACTAGAATACAATTCTATAACTCATTATGCTAGAAAACTCACATACTTCATTCCAAATAGTAAAAACTCATTTTATATTCATTAATATAGTCATACACATCAGTTCTAACCACATAACAAAAATTTTAGACCAAAGAATCGATTAGTCACTTTTTCAAAAATTTTGCAGTGAACAGTGATTTTAGGCAAATTTTTCAAAAATGAAAACTTAAGCAATTCATGATATAGACATGCTAATATGCAAGGTAATATCATATAAACACCTTTTACAACATGATCATAACTCAATAAAACACACAATGCAAAGAAGTTAATGAAATTCAATTTCAACCAAACTCTTAAACATCATGCACATGCAACAACTTCTAGCACAATTCTAACCATACTCCCCCACTTAGAAAGAAGTCATACTAAATGAGAGAAACAAGGACTTACCAATGTCATCATCACTCTCATCCGGCTTCTTACCTCTAGTACGGAGTGCATAGAAACGCCTCTTTGTTGGATCATCTTCTTTGGAAACACTAGGCTCAACCTTCGTACCCTCCTTCCTAGAAGCAATGTTTGGACAATCTCTCACATTGTGGCCATCTTTTCCACATCCAAAGCAACTACCGGTACACAATAGACACTCACGTAATGTTTCTTACAACAAGTGGTACATTTATGTTTGCCATCTTTGGAACTACCTCCTTTCTCAACCTTGAACTTAGCACCCCTAGATTCTTCTTGAGTTTAAGCCCTCTTTTTGAACCTAGGTTGCACTTGATCACTAGCAACACTCCTTTTCAAGTTCTTTGACATCCTCCTAAGTTTAAACACTTCAATTGATTGTGCATACACCATGAGTCTATCCAAAGTCATATCATCATGCAACATAGCCGTACGACATTCCTCCCTCACTAAGTCGGCTACACCCGTCACAAAGCGACCATTTCATCCCTTGGATTAGACACTAGGGAAGGTGCATACCTAGACAAAGTTGAGAACTTCAAAGAGTATTCCTCAAAACTCATATTGCCTTGCTTGAGATTGATAAAATCCTCTACTTTAACTTCCCTCCTCTCACGGGGAAAGTACTTACCAAGAAAAGCTTCGTTAAATTCTTTCCACTCAATAGGACCCGACTCCACCGGCCTATTATCCTTACATTGAGTGTACCAAATTTAAGACACATCTCTCAATTGATAAGAAGCCAACTCCGCTTTCTCCCTAAATTTAACCCCCATAGCACTCAAAACTTTGTATACACCATCAATAAATTCTTGGGGATCCTCATTCACCTTTGAGCCAAGAAAGATTGGAGGATTCAAACTCACAAATTCTCTCAACCTAGATGACATAGTTCTCTTCATAGTATTAACCCTAGGCACCATGTTCAAGTTAGCTTGAGTAGTTACGGCTCGGTCTAAAGCAAGCAAAGCCTTCCTAATCTCCCGATTAGTCAACTCCGGCACCTCATTACCTCCTCCCACATTAGGGTCATGATCACCTTGAGGAGGCCACTTGAGCACCTTGGACACCTTGCCCATCTTGAAGCACTTGCTCAACTTGAGGAGGAGCTTCCTCATTAACCCTTCCCTCTTCCATCCTTCTAGCGGCCATCCTTCTAGTATTCATCTACTCGAAACACAAGGAAATACATTTAGAAGGATACTCATAACATTACTCTACCGCATGAACATAGGAGTAGAAATTAGGAGAAACACTATCGTCCTATAGCCTCTTGCCCATAGATGTGCCGCGACTCACACCGATTGTCAAGACTATACTAAACGTGACATTTCGAGACTTTTTGATACCTAAGACTACTTTCATTAACATATGCTATAATACCAAGCTTTCTCACAATCCGAGACCCCACCCTAGAAGTTAGGGCACAATATCGGATTTTGACACGGCGTATTCGACCTCTAGGAGGTCTCATACAAGCCTATCATATCATTCATCGCATATACATAACGAAAAGTAGTGCGGAATTAAAACTTTTCATAAAAACAATATAGAAGTCTTTAAACTCTTTCATATATGTAGAAATAGGAAAAACACTAAGTCTCGATTCATCATCTTAAGCCACGATAATACTTGGGACACGGCCCATACGAATTTAAAACATACTACTATATAGTCTATTACAAAACATCATGAAAGAGACATAAAATGACATATATGCCCTCGAGTCAAATGAGGACATACTTCAACTCTTCTTGAACGATATCCTAAGACCAAGTCTTCTTCCCAAAAGCTCTTCACCTACCAAGAACTATAGATAGAAAATAAAGCATGGAATTAGTACAACTACATGTACTAAGTATGGCATTATGCATAAAATCATGAAAACGGACTTTATTGGAAATATGCATCTTTTCATCTAAATATCCTAATATAATCATAAGAATACCATTTAGCAACTTAGAAACACAAAGGAAAATGATTAAACAAAATATCACATTTTTAGAGAACACTTTCCAGTGAACTCGAATCACTCTGCAGTGAATTCCTTCATTGTTACAGTGAATCACTTTAACTTCCATTAACCAACTTCGAGCGTGTAATTCCCTCACTAAAAGATATCCTAAGATTCACTTAAGTCGCACAAAGAGATACCGCCCATACACCCTCTCTAGATGTGCCTAAACGACCCTTAAGATTTCTTATAATGAGTCACATACACATTTAGAAAGAATCTTAGACATCAAGGTAAGATTGTTCTACCAAAGGTGACTCTAAATCTCACTTGAGTGAGTTGTGAAGCAACCTCCCATACAATCCCTTGCACACACACTCAAGAGATCCTATAGACTCCCTAGGATAGAATCATTCTCACTAAACACACCAACACATAGATGGTATGACATTCTCCTTCCTAAGGCTATCAAAAGACCTACTTAAGTAAATCAAGAAGATAACGTCCATGAATGACCTCTTTAAGATTACCTAAATAGTCCTTAAGACTACCTAAGGCTTAGATCATGTCCACAACATCAAACATTTTCCCTAACTAGAGTCATTCTCAAGACTTCCATAGATAAACCATGAAAAGACCATCCTTTATGCCCTCTTCACAATTTAACTAAAGAATCCCTAAGACACTCTAGATTAGGTACTTATTCACTTACATACTTCATAACGTAAGTCAGTAGTTCATTAGTTCATTTAGAAGACATACATCACATAAAGGACATTCAAATAATGGTTTTAGACAAGACCTAGGGACTCTTACTAACATATTCAAAGTCTATTGTGCAATGTGTAGATAGCGTCCCATACTACCACCCAAACCTCATAAAACTTCTCTAATGCTAAAAGGTATCCCATATGATGAGAATAGGCAATAACCGACATAGACCATGGTAGAAAGTCATGGAATCCAAAGTTCTATCCTACTTCGATGAGGTGTTGTATTTGCCAATGGTAGAACATAAAGATCCCATGTAGGCACATGGTTAAGGAATATGAAGGGCGTACTTTTTATTCTTGTCTCATACTCAACTAGAACTACTTCCCTTAACCATACTCACTCGGTGCTAGCCTTAGTTCTCATAGTTCAATTTACATTAAGGTTCATACAAATGGGTCCCATATCATGTTCATGACCCAATTACATTACCCTACCAAAGCAAGGTCCATTAGGGCTATCTCACTATGGAGACAAGAAGCTCATCGCGAGTTCCCTAAGGTATGATATGATGTCGTTCCAGTCAACCAACCTTAAGTCTATCACTCATAACATGAAAGATACCATTACGGCTAACTACTTCACGAATCATAACCCTACCACTTGGTTCAAGGTTCCACATAAATGACCCTTTAATCATCATTCAAGGTCTCACCTATATTCATTTATTCAAGACTAAGACCCCTTTAGGATCCTAAATCAAGACATCACATATTCACATAAGTATTAAGTAATGGACACAAGTCTACCTAAACAAGACACAAGATACTTCCATTTAACACATATAGCCTATTTTTCTTTAGACACTAAGGGATGAACCTTAACCTTATTTAGTCAACATATTCATTACCTTAACATTATCAACTTAACCATTTTATACTCATCTAACCAATTTAGGAAAACCATGTATCAATTCTAAGACTACACAATTAACACATAGTCAAAGCCTAACATGATTACCTAGTTAGTATCAATAGTCTAGAACATACTTCCACATATGGATAGATATGATCACACCTCATCAAATCAACTACACAAATATCCATATAAGTTCAAGTAGTGCCGACAAGGCCATGATCATCAATATACTTAAAATAACGCCGACAAGGCCACATCAATTCACATAGCACCGCCACCAAAACAAATCAATCATAACATAATTGAAATATAATTAACATTGAATAAGAAGAAATAGGGCAGCGTACCACCACTTCATCATCAACACTTCAATCCAATAACAAATCACCCAATTCAACATCATAAGACCCTTACCCATGACCATGAACACCAATTCAATACACAATTATAGAAATCAATGAAATCTAAACCAATTCAACATAGATTCAACAATCCAATACCAATTTGATAACAATTGAACACAATTATTATATCAATAGAAAGCCCATAAGAAACTACACATGAATTCATCAACATTAAGCCAATATCAAGTAACAATAATTTAGTCAAAATCTTAGGTTCATCAATTTCATGGGTTCATAGATAATTTAGGTTAAAATAATCAATACAACATCAATATAATCCATAATAGACGTTTGAAAACCTTTAATGCAAGAACCCATGGTAGAATCATGAAATTGGATAATTCCTCTTTTGAAAACTTTGAAAACATCTTTGAAAGTTGGGCTCCTTGATGAAACGAGTTTCAAGGATCAAAAGTCATACCTCAATTAATCTAATTCTTCACTTTGATGAAGAATTTCCACTCAAAACGTCACCTCCAAGCTGTTCCTTGATTTGGACTTCAGTGGTGTCTTTGGGATTTCTTAAGGGATTTTGGGGTTTTGATTTTTGAAGAATGAAATATTCTAAGTGTTAAACACTTATATACTTGTTTAAAATACCCAAAAGACCCTTAATAAACTGCCAATACTCTTATTTGTAAGTGGGGTGAAATTCCCATTTCACCCCTCACTTAACAGTGAGCTGCACGCAGGCACATGCTCACAAACGACGGACACATCGACGGGGCGTAAGCCCACTTACGGACAGTGCTGTCCACCGTCGATTGGGTCAGAGCCTGGAAAATGAAAATTTGGACTCCTAGTCTAAGTCTCCAATGACGCACAACACCTACGGGGCGTCGACCAGTACACTCGCCTTCGATTGCCCTTCGTAGGTACACTGCCTTTTGGCAGTTTTGGCCACCAACATGGGTCCTTCCTCAAGGACCCTTGGATGGCCCTTGGGGATAATTTCCCAGACGTTTCCAATTCAAATACGATCGTCTATGAGTTTAAAACCTCTCACATAAATTTCATCCAAAACGAACACATAAAACTCGATAAAACATGCCTAGACACACAACGTCATTTCAAGGCATATCTTTCGAACTTCATGAACGTTCTTGGACGTTTGACCTTCAAACTTCACGAAACTTGACACATTGCCTATACATGCTATAATAACTCATTTAATCACCTTAGAACCTCATGAATCACACATAAGCATATAAACCACATATGAGGCATTTAGGTGACTTAGTCGTCGAACGTCTTAGTCATCCCTTGACGTTTGACTTACAATGCACCTAATACTTTATCTACTGCCTCTATACAATATTATAGACAACATTAGGACCTTAGACCACCATTACCAACATGTTAGTCTCTAGTTAACCTAAGTCATTTTCGGGGTCTTACAATATAGTCACCCCATAAATTATCCAAAAGACCTCTCACTTAAATGGGTCTTTTTGTGAAGTTAAAAAGCTTAAAATATGATTTAAACGAATACGGGAAGTGGCTCTGCGTCGCGAGGCTGATTTCTGAATTTATTTTAGAAATCTTATTTGAGGCAGTGGACCTCGTGTCATGCACGCATCGCGAGGAAACTTTTTCCAAGCTTCGTGTAGGCTGTGCAACGCGCAACAGACCCTTGAATCTCGTCTCGCACAGGCTGCTTTGGAAGCCTGCTTGCCCATGTTGGGGTCCTCCTCAAGGACACTTTGGGTAGTCCTTGGGAGTCGTTATTGAATGTTTAGACACTATATACTACATTTTATATATTTAAAGTCTTTTTACAAGTTTTAGACTTCATTTGACCCTCTCAAACCTTCACTAAACATAGGGACGTCATGGACTTTTCGTGACGCCTTGACTCTAAAACTTCCTAAATGGTTTATAAACATTATTTTAGCCTTAGAAACCGTGTTTTTAGATTAAGTTCATCATGTGGGGCTCTATCTTATGTCATACACTTTCAAAGTATTACAAAGTGATTGTACTAACCCATATTCATTATGTTTCCACAAATATGTAGGTTCGGGTTGTTGAGGTGCTTCGAGGCCATTTTTAAGAAGACTTGAACTTTTCCCCAAGTTGTTGGTGAGTCCTCAAAGTTCGAGGATGGTGCCGCTTGTTCTATCTTAGTAGCATTGCTTATGTCTAAAGACAATTGTTTCTTTCCTTATTCTTGAGACTATTGTTGTAGGCCTATATGACATATTGTACTTGTAAAGGCTATGAACAAATGTTGTAATTCTCTTTAGATGGTTATATGTGAGACAAGATATTAGACTCTTAAATTAATGTTTATGCTAAATGAGAAGTATATGTAAACTTCATAAGCGAGGAGTCTATGTAAACTCTAAATATGATATGTGAGAAGTCTAAGTATACTTCACTATGCAAAAGTTTTAAATTTTCCACATTTTCTCTACCTATGATATGCCATTATGTATGTTATGGCCTAGTCTAAGGCCTCTTTGAGGTCAAAGATGACGGTTACGTCTAGGGGGTGCTCCCCGGTCATGACAGACAAGTACTAATCATTCAACTAATATGCTGAACTCAATGTTGAAGTGAATGTTGATAACATGGTCAATGTAATAAGAGTATGGCTGTGGGAGATACTATTAATCGATATAAACCACGTGAGCTAAACATGGAGTCTTATGTATATGACCCATCGAGAGGACCAAATATGCTTTTCCAGGGGTATAAAGGCATGACTCTAGTGTGATTAGTTAAAACTAATTCCTAATAGAGGGGACTTCCATGTTGACACATAGTTCTTGGGACTGTGAGGGTGTGTTGCATCCTAGTCCAATTTGGTGTTAAGTCTACTTGCAACTGAATGGAAAACTAAAATGCACTGAAATACAGAGTACCTCAAAATGCTGACATGCTATTTGGGAATGCACACAAATATACTGAAAGTTATGGCATTCAATTTTTAAAGTATGATTTTCTGACTGATCTTCCTAACAAGTATAAATCATGAGTTGATAGTTGATACAAGCTAGCTTTCTAAATTCTTTACATGCAAATTACAATGAGTCACCAAGAATCATATTATTTAGATTATGGGAACTATGAAAACAAAAATCAAAATAAATCTTTAAAATATGGAAATCCAAGGTCTGAACATTTTATGAGAAATTGAGGAACTTATTGAATTCTAGTGACATAATGAGTGAAAGAAACTCTCTGCTAAAATCCACATACCTGGTTACGAAATCTACAGAGAAATCTATTGGATATCGGGGTTGAATTTTGAAGAAAACTCATCTTTATTCTTGGGAGAAGGTAGACTTTTCCTTTTCTTTTTGTTGTAAGTTGGGTGACATTTGGAGAATGAGGGTTCTTGGAATTGTCTGACTATATTATTAGGCTTAGAATGAGTAAAACAATGTAGTTTAGGCATCAAACGACATATTTTTAGTGTGCAACACATAGGGGAAAAGACTAATAGGAACTTGACTTAAATGCTGCCAATGTGACTTCAAAATAGGCATCAAAGACCATCAAGGCCCGTCTAGCAGCTCATAAAGAGACCATGACAGACAAGGATTTACTAAAATGGGCATAAATTCTTACTCCAACCTTTGAATTAGGAAAACATTGTGGCGTTTAAAGTAGGACTCGGAGACCTTTAATTTCATAGGTTATGGGCTGCCTAGTTCTTTTTTGTGCTGAAAGATATGGACGCTTAAAGTTAACCCTAAACACTAAGTCTGACAAGTCCCCTTCACGGTCTGTGTGGAGGCTTACCAAGCGTTTACATGACCGTGGTGCTTAATCAGTTAATTTAGTGGGTGAAACCTCACTTAAAAGCTGACAAAGTCGCTTCAACAATGGCTTCACAGGTCTTCATGAGAGCCAACACCTGTCAAGTGGGTCGTTAAGATGCTTTGTCTGATAGGGCATCACTAAAACAAGCATACTTTTTACACAGAGGCTCGGAACTAGGCAAACCTTGTGGTGTTGGAACGAGGACTCAATGAACTTTATATTGATAGGTCATGAGCCACCAAGATTATTTTGTGCAGAAAAATATAATCGTTTGAATTTTGACTAAAACCTAAAGTCTATCAAGCCTCTTTCACAAGCCACTTTATGGCTTGTGTGGAACTCTATTGACCTCCTAGTTGTCTGTGGTACTTCACAATATCTATGGTCATTTTGTCACATTTCACTACCTGAGCATAGACCCTGGATATGACCGACACTTGAGAATCTTTGTTGGTCCCCAAGAAAACCCTCATCCTGCCTGACTACAAGCAAAAAACTAACTCAATCATACAAAAGCTTAATAACTGAATTAAGTTCAATAACTCAAATACACAATCTTTAAAAACATTTGAAACTATTCAATAGAAAAGCTCAGAGTTTGAAAAAAATAACTCAAAAAGAATACATACTGAAAACTATTCTTTTTTTATCTATCTATGAAACATCTACTATTATAGAAGGATATCGAGACAAGACCCACGACATCTCAAAACTACTACATGTAAGATAAAGGTAAAGTCCTTTAAAAAATGCCCACAAAAGTTGACTATAGTATCCCATGACCTCAATGAAACACCTAATGATAATCATAAATAGCGGTATCTGCACCATGAAATGATGGAAGCTAAATGGCTTAGTACATGGAATATACGAACATGTAAGGGAAATTCAAGAGCATAAACATAAGTTTGAACTTGATAAAAGGAAACATACTTACCTTTTCTAAATTCACTCAATTAAACTCAACTCAAGAATAAGATACTCAACTCAAAGATTAGATAATCAAGTCAAAGATATGATACTCAACTCAAAGGTACTCAACTCAAGATACTCAACTCAAGATAAAGAAACAATAAAAAGTTCAATATATGAAAAGCTTTTAAATTAATACGTAGCAACTCAATGTATTTAAGAACACAAAAATAACATAGTTTGTATATAAAAATAGAATAAATATCTATAGAGTTTCTTAACCGACAACCGTTACCATGATGTAGCAATGATTCAATGTTTTGCCTCACGTTTCCTGGGCCATCCTATACTTTGCAGGGGTATAGGATGATATCGTGACTATGCATTCAACTATATGCCTTCTTTGAGGCCGTGACGATCGGATGAAGAATCAATGCTATCCTATCCTTCATTGTCTACGTAGTTCTATGAGACTTCCGACATCAAAGACTCTAACCCAACTCGGTGCTTGATACTACTCCTAAAATATATACTCATGCTCAATATTTAAAAACATATAACTATTTCTATGGTTTGAGATTATTACCTAAAATATTTCTCTTAAACTAGATTGTACTAAAACTACTTATGAAAATTCCTTTGGAAGTAGGTGTTTCTTCTCTTCTTATATGTGAAAACATTTACGGTTGGAAATACCTAGTTCCAATATATCATTTTAAAGAATATGAGCTTAGCTCCACTCTTCCTTAAACTCATATCATCAAGTCTAAGAATAGGTTTTAAAAAAATTTGAAAAAAAGACCTCTTAACATAGGATTCGTGCCAAATTATGGACGTGAATGAGTGAATTCAAGTTTTTCAATAACCATGCTTAAAACTCAATACTTGGAACTCAAGAACTCCATAACTCAAGGAGTCAATGATACTACTCATCTTAAGAATGCTCGACTCAGAGGGTTCATTAAGAATTATCGACATGACCTGCTCAACTCAAGGGCTCAATGATGCCTCTCATCTCAAGAATGCTCGACTCATAGGGTTCATGTGATATTAGGGGAATGAATTACTCAACTCAAGAACCTTCATGGGTAACGTATAGTATCCCCATGATTTGGAATACATTCCAAAATGATCAGAAACTCAGTACTCAAGACTTAGAACTTGAAGATACGACCCCTCTCAAAGATACTCAACTGATGTTCATGGGGAATTTATGGGAATGAAAGACTCAACTCAAGGGTCTAAATAAAAATATGAAATCATGTATACGGGTCTTTCATTCTCATACTTACTTCCTCAAAATTCACTTTAAATCAAGTGTTGGCTTTGAAAAACTTTTCACGATTTATAACTCAAAATAAGTTTCATACTGAATTATAGACGTAAACTAAATAACTCAAGGATCTCAATAAAAATATAGAAATTCAATAATTAGGAATAGAATTTTAAAAGAATGATGAACTCAAGACCTCAAATCAACTTATCTCAAGAATACTCAAATTCGGGGTAATATACTAGATTACTCTTTTACTGATTTGAAAGTAGATGTACGGCGTGATGATGAACTAGTCAAATTCTATGATAGCCTTACATACTTGGAAGAACAAGGTTCTTGAAGAATCTTGAAGAAGAACTTGATTAGAAGCCTTGAAACGTAGGATTTTTAAAAAAAGGTCACATTTAGGTTTCAAAATAAGTGAGCGGTAACATAAGTCTTAAGTATTGGGTGTAGATGACAATTATGTGATTAATGATTAAGGATTGTGGAGTTGCTCTCAAGTTTATAAGTTGACAGTTTGGTCCACTGAATTAAATGAAGGGTAAAAGGTTAAATTGACTAAAACCTAATTTAACCAATTTTGGTGGGATTAAATGTGGGGTAAAAAGGTAAATTGACTAAACCAAACCTAATTTAACCAATCTTTGTGGGAAATGGAAGCCACTATCAAGCCAAAAGGGGAAATAAAAGATTTTCCCCCACCTATGGTCGTCGTATTCCTCTTTTTCTTCTTCTGCTCTCGTCTTTACTTTATAGCCTTTCTTCCCGCTCTCTTAATCTTCTTCTTCTTCTTTTCGTACATTGTGGGTCTTGGCTTCAAGTGCTTCAGCTTTCTTCTCCTTCGTTTCTTCTCCTTGACTCAGATTTAGCTAATCTGTAATTAGTGGACCAAATTTCATTCTGTATCAATTGGAATTACTTCATATGTGATTGGGTCACACACCATTATTTTATTAAGTAAAATTAATAGTTATTTGAAATTATTCATCATCATCTGATCTGGGTAGCTGCAAATTTTTCAATAATTTGAATTCGTGTTTCCAACATATGGCTATATATGTTGCAACAGTTGACTATTGTAACATATTATAGCCATATGTAGCAACATAAATGTTATTTCATTCGCAACCAAATAGTTATATGTTGCTACATATGACTGTTCTGCTGTGACAAATAAATCACATGTGGTAACATGTTTATGTTATTTAGCAACAAAAGGTTATTTCAATCGCAATAAAATAGTCATATGTAGCAACATATGACTTACATTTCGTAACAGAAAAGCCATATGTGGCAATATATAACACAAAAATATTGCCACATATGATTTATTTGTCACAACAGAACAATCATACTTAGCAATTTACATCTCGCCACAGAATAGTCATATGTTGCAACATATACTTATTCTTAATAATTACTAATTATTTTTTAATTAATTTCATCAGGTACAATAAATGGAGTTATTATTTGTAGGGATTGATTGTCGTGGTGAATGGGTCGAGAAGAAAAATCAATTGATATGGCGTTGGGAGGATAATAATAAACGAGGAGCCCGTTAAGTAGGGATGTATGTCGAAAGGAATATTTTGTATGATGATTTCTTCAATTCTGTCGTGCAAAAGTATCAATACTATTGTAAATCAAAAGATCTTTTCATGAGTTACATTATCCATTTTTTCATAATGAGAAGGTTTTACCTTTTAAAATAGCTGATCAACCTAGTGTGCTTGTTTATTTGGGAGGAGTAGAGAAAACATCCATATTAAGAGTCTACACGGAAGAAAATCCTATCGAGGAGGATCATAATGTAGACGAAGGCCAACAAGATATGTTAAATGATGAATTTGATCCTGCGAACATGAATAATCTCGATGATGAAATTGGGTTAGGTGAAGGTGTAGGTGAAGGGGCGAACCTTGAGAGCAATATTCCTTCTACACCTGTGGTTGGCAGCAACAATCCATGTTCTTCTCAATCATCACGTGTGAATAATGTTCGAGATGATGAAAAAGGTTTTTATAAGGGAATGACATTCAAGAACAAGCAAAAAACTGACCAATTCATTAAAAATTGATTGCTTGGAAAAAGATTTTAGACTGAAAAAGGATATCAATTCTCGTAATGTGTTTTCCTTTAAATGTTTATATGTAGATTGCAATTGTTGGCTGAGGGCTGTGGAAATTACAAGTAGCAACAAGTTTGCCATTAGAATCTATGAAAAGTACCATACGTGTGGTTCAGAGCATCTTACAAGCCATAATCCCCATGCCTTGGCAAAAGGCATAGGTAAGTACTTTAAAAATAAGTTTTCCAATGGTAAAGGCCCATCCGCAAGAGACATGTCAAATCAACTCCGCACAGAATTGGGTTGTAAGGCATGCTATTGGAAGATTTATAAGGGAATGGAGCATGCTAAGTCTAATTTCAGGGGAACACATGAGCACGGGTACTCAGTGCTTAATTCGTACCGTTATATGCTTGAAATTACGAATACAGGAAGCAAGACGACATTGTCGCTTGATGAAAATGGTAGGTTCTAGTCCTTCTTTGTATCATATGGAGCTCGGTTAATTGGTTTTCAAGATATGAGAAAAGTAATAATTGTTGATGGCATATTCCTGAGGAGCAAGTATGGAGGAGTTTTTCTATCAGCAGTGGCACAAGATGCTGAGAATCATATATTTCAAGTGGCTTTTTGTTTCTCGGACAAGGAATACGATGCCTCATACTAATATGTTTTTCAAAATATTAGAAGATTTGTAGATGATACTGATGAGTTGTGCATTATCTCTGATAAGCATCCATGTATTCGAAAAATGGTTACTAGAATATACCCTGCATCTCATTATGGTTGTTGCATGAGACACCTTCAGGAAAATATTCGAAATAACTTTCACAATTCAAAGGTAGTGTCCCATTTTTATAAAGAAGCAAAGGCGTACAATAGATGTGAGTTCAATGACAATTTCAATCAAATAAGATATTTGGTACCAAAGGCGGTTGAAGCTCTTGAACATATTGGATTCCACACATGGAGTAGGGCATTTTGCCCGGAAAATAGGTACCATCTCATTTGAGTTTATTTTTATTCTAGGTATTTTATATGATTTTTATTTTGTGTTGTGTAGATTAACATTATGACGTCAAACATTGCGGAGTCGGTGAATGCTATGTTTGATAATGAAAGATAATTTCCCATTGTCGCTCTATATGATGAAACAAAAAGGAGATTTGCATTGTTATTTCACCAGAGGTATATGGAGCTTGTGCACTCTGCAAATAGATTATTTCCCTCAATTGAAAAAGACATATCATAGTATGTCAACGCGGGCAATATGTTGTTGGCTCATCAAATCGCTAACTACAAGTTCAGTGTTACTGATCATGGTGATGTTGCTACTGTGGATCTACAAATAAGAACTTATACTTGTAGATATTTTGACTTGGACAAAATACCTTGACCACATGTCATGGCAGTGCTTCGATCCCAACATGGTGTCGATTTTGGATATTAGATTTATAAGTACTCCTCTCCATATTATTCGGTGGAAAAATACATACTGACATATTGTCAGGAAATTCACCCGGTGTCACCTGAAGATTCCTAGATTGTCCTTTTGGATATCATACAAAGAGAAATACCTCCTCCATATGTTGATCCAAGTAAACCTGGAAGAAGGAGATTTAAAAGACGGTGTGGAGTTGGTGAATTATTTTCAACAAGAAAAAAATAATTGTTCAGTATGTAGGGACTTTTGCCCCAAAAAAACTACATGTTCAAATCGAAACGCCCCATAAGAAGTGTTGTTGAATTTTAATAATTATTCTTTATTATTTGAGGATGATCCCTATATGTAATATATATATGTGATTTATTTAGTTATGTGTTGCTAGTTACCATAGAATATTTCATTTGTGGTAACATATGTCAATTTTGTGTTGCTACTTAAAAAAAAAGTTTCATCTCTGGCAACATATGTCAACTATGTGTTGATATTTAGAACAGAATATTGCATCGGTGGCAATATATGACAATTATCTGGTGCCACTTAACACAAAATATTGCATATGTGACAACATATGCCAATTATGTGTTAGATCTTACAATATAAAATTGCATCTGTCCCAACATATGTCAATTATGTCTTACAAGTACCATATAAAACGAATCTGTACCAATATATTTTTACAAAATACTTACGTGTAATGTCATGAAATCATTACTACCATTGCAATAACTTGCAAGAAAAAAAACTTAATGACGCGACTTATCAAATTTTACCATCTTTTCAAAAAATAAGTACTTCTATTTGAAAAGTCAAAAGTTTGTCTCTTCTTTTCGTCCTCAAAGTTTGGCAACTTTTCAAATTTCACTGAATATTCAATATGAATAAGAAATCTTCAAAAATGACTATCAGTAAAAAAACTTTATTGAATTTCTTCTGAGGGAACTACTAATTGATATCATTGAAAGGGTTGCTTCCTACTCCTTACAAGATTTAATAGGGTTAAATTTAGGTATCTATGTATTAATCAATTTTCTCTCTTTAATTTCATTTCCTAATCATTTTATTTCATCTCTCAGTTCCAGTTTCCTCAATTAAGTCTCTAATGAATGTTCTGTATATCAGAAGGTAACATTGGTCAGCTTTCTTTATTGTAGATGGTTGATTGTTCAACAAGTCATTTCTTTCCTAGAAATGTGCAGGGCTTTAGGGAATTTAGAAGTCTTATACAGAAAAGACGTGGTAATTTTTAATATTTTTCGACTGTATTCACTTTTTTTTATTTTACATTTTAAATGTGTTATTTCTTCTCTAGTATGATATTTTCAATCGTAGCTATCCAAATGCATTGAAAAGGATTAATCAAGCAGCAGACGGTGGCCAAAGTGGTGCAGAGTATGTGCTCACCATAATGTCAATCTTCAATGGCGGTGAATCCATGAGTGAAGGTTTAATGTTCATTGCAACCATTAAAAAAGCTGAGCCACTAAAAGTCACAAGATGTAGAAATCATTTGTGAAATATTTTAGGAGGAATGTGGGTGCCAGGACCTCGTTTGTTGGGAGGAAGACCCACTTGTTGCAGACTCAATTTGAGTGAATCGGTCGCAAGAATGATTTGCCCTGTAGAAGCACTACAATGTAGATGATAGGTGTGATATAGAACTGATTATCTAGTTAATTTTCTGTCTCATACCGTTGTAAGACATTAATCAAATTGTCATATATGGCAACATATGTAAAGAACTTGCAAATTCATGGTGAAAAATGTTGTCTTTTTGTGTTTTGCAATGATTTTTTAATTTGATTGTTATAAATAAAAAGTGTGATTAATTTTGAAAATTTTTTATCTTTGTCAACATATGACAATTATGTGTTATATTTTATATGACAATTATGTGTCATATTTTACAACAGAATATTATATATGTTGCAGCATATGTCAAATATGTGTTAGATATTACAATATAACATATATGTACCAACATATGTCAATATATGTCGCAACATATGCCAATTATGTGTTAGATATTACAACATAACTTATATGTACCAACATATGTCAATTATGTGTTAGATATTACAACAAAATATTTCATATATTGCAACGTATGTCAATTATGTGTTAGATATTACAACAAAATATTTCATATGTTACAACATATGTCAAATACATTTTTTTTAAAATAATTACCCATGTGTACCGATATACTTTTTAAAAATGATTACTTGTAAGTCTTGTCAACAATCAATCAATCAATCATTACTGTCATTGGAACAGGTTAAATAAATAAAAAATTACGACTCTTTAATTTTTTACCCTTTTTTGAAAAGTCATCTCTTCTCTTGCAACTTTTCAAATTTCTTGGCATTTTTTAAGAACACAACAGAAGGGAGGGAGAAGTCAAAAGTTGTCTTCTCTTTGTCTTCATTTAATCTTCTCAAAAATGGTTTCAACTAGAAAAATATTCATTGAATCTTTTCCGAGGGAACTACTAATTGATAACATTGAAAGGGTTGCTTCCTACTCCCTACAAGATCTAATAAGGGTCAAATTAAGGTATGTATGCATTAATTAATTTTCGCTCTTTAATTTTATTTCCTAATCATTTTAATTCATTTCTCTGTTCCAGGTTCCTAAATCAAGTTGCTAATGAACGTTCTGTGTATCAGAAGGTAACATTTCTCAGCTTTCCTCCTGAACCTAGATGGACGATGAATCAACAAGCCATTTATTTCCAGGAAATGTGCATAACATTGGAGAACTTAGAAGCCTTATACAGTACAGGCGTGGTAATTTTAATATTTCGTATGTATTCCCATTTTTATCAATGTATTTTGTATTTTAAATGTGTTATTTCTTTTATAGTTTTATTTTTTCAACCGTAATGATCCAACTGTATTGGGAATGGTTAAACAATCAACAGAAGGTGGCGACAGTGGTGTAGAGTATATGCTTGCGGTAATTTCTATCGTTGAAGGCGGTGAATCCATGAGAAACTTGATGTTCAGTGCATACATGAAGAAAATCGTGCCAGCAATAGTGGGAAGATGTCGACGCCATTTGCGATACATTTTAAATCAAATATTGGTGCCACAACCTAATTTTTTCGGAGAAAGACCTTTTTGTTGCATTGTTCACCAACCCTATTAAATCCCCCGCAGAAATGGTTGGCCCAGGGAAAGCAACGATAAAGACGATATTCATTGTGAATTGTGTAGTTGTGATTTAGAACTAGATTATCTAGTTAAATTTCTTCCTCATACCAGTGTGTTGGATTAATTAAATCTTTGGCGACAAATATGAAAATGTTGTCGTTTCGTCTTTTGTACTTATATTCGAATTTGTTCTTTATAAAATATGTTTTTAACAATGTTCTCATTTTGAACATTCTTGAAATGTCATATGTGGCAACATTTCAGCAAACTACTTCATTAATTACAACAACCTCCTTCATTAATTACATCAACCGCCTTCATTAATTACTTGACCTCAAATTTTATCTTTTTTTCAGAAAAATTAAGTACTTGCAAGTTTTTACATTCATCAGAAGTGTCTCTTCGTATTAATTACATTGGAATTATATTATTATTATTATATATAAGAAGAACACAACTTAGGTCTTTTCATATAATTTTGTCCAAGATGGGAAGGAAGAAAAATAAATTTTCAAAAATACACCAAGGAAAAAAAACTACAGTGAATCCCTTTCGCGGGAACTAGTAATTATTATCGTTGAAAGGGTTGAGTCCTACTCCCTCAAAGATTTAATGAGGGTTAAATTAAGGTATGTATGTATTAAACAATTTTTGTCTTTAGTTCGATTTCCTCACCATTTGATTTGAATTCTCAGTTTTAGGCTCCTAAATAAAGTCGCTAATGAACCTTCTGTATATCGAAAGGTAAATTTGTGCAGCATTCCAGTGTTAGTATAGTTGTCTACATTTTATTGAAGATGCTCTTTCATGGAAAAGTGCAGCGAATCAGAGAATTAGAAGCCTTATACAGAAAAGGCATGGAAATTTTAATGTTTTTTCGTATATATTCATATTTTTATCAATGTATTTTGCATTTTTAAATTTGTTATTTCTTCTTTAGTATGATTTTTTTAAGCGTGGCGATTGAAATGGATTCAGAATTCTTAAGCAAGCAGCAGACGGTGGCCACCTTTGTGCAGGATATGTGCATGCCATAATTTCAATCTTCAAAGGCGGTGAATCCATGAGAGAAGGCACAAGTTTCATTGCCAACATGAGTATACCATGGCTCAGAAGATGTCGAGAATATTTCCAATGTAATTTACATGGAAAGTTGCTAGAGGAACCTCATAAGATCGGAGAAAGACCAATTTGTTGCACTGCTCATCAATTCTCTTACGGACAATATCTTTATGACTTATGTCCTTATGATTTAGAATTTGATGAAGTAGTTAAATTTCTGGGGTACTTCCAAAATGAATAAAATTTGATCCAAGTTGACATTTTTCCATTCCTAAATCTCTCAATTCGTCGATCAGCCCCTCCTTGATGTTTAATATTTGCCAACATATGCAGGTTCTGTTGGCAGACTTGCAACAGACCTTACATATGTGGCAACATATGTTTATCATAAAATGGGTCTTTTAGGGGTTAATTCAATTTAATTGTTACCTAATTTGATATGTAACACTAATATATAGTACTACAACATATCTAAATAACAATTCATGGTCCAATACAACTACCTTCATGCGATTCTATTAATTATATTTAGAAAGATTATCTTCCCACTAGTTCATCTTACAATGACCAAGTAAATCCATATGATAGTTATATAACACCCTTGTAAATCGTTGTTCCAAGTGTTATACCATATTTTTATTGCTTAGTTATGGTTTCAAGTAATAAAATTTGGTCGAAGTTGACATTTTTCCATTTCTAAATCGCTCAATTTGTCTATTAGCCCCTTTTTGATGTTTCATATGTACCAACATATGTAGGTTCTATTGGTAAAATTGCAACAAATTTTACATATGTGGCAACATATGTTTATCATAAAATGGGTTTTTGGAGGGTTAATTCAATGAAATTATAACCTAATTCGATATGTGACACTAATATATAGTCCAACAACATGTATAAGTAACAATATATGGTCCAATACAACTACCTTCATTCGATTCTATCAATTATATTTAGAAAGACTATTATCCCACTAGTTCAGGTTACAATAACCAAGTAAATCCATATGATAGTTATATAACACCCTTGTAAATCATCATTTCAAGTTTTATACCATATTTTTCTTTCTTAATTATGGTCTAAAGTAATAAAACTTGTTCCAAGTTGCATTACTAAATCGCTTAATTCGTCGATTAACCCCTCCTTGATGTTTTATATGTGCCAACCTATGCAGCTTCTGTTGACAAAATTGCAACAGATCTTACATATGTGGCAACAACTTATAAAACATAAGTACTTTATAAAACTGGCCCAATCTGTCATAGGCAAGCCAAATCAGTAAAACTAAAACTAAAACTGGCCAAATCGACCCATTGTTTCATTTCTAGAAGGGATATATATATATATATATATATATATATATTAGGGTTTTCATTTTTATTTCAAGAATAGGATTTTCAATTTCTTCTTTCTCGCCGCTTCGGTCTTGGCGCTTTTTTGTCTTTCTCTCTTTCCGATACGACCTCTCGCTTCGCATGGATCTTGGATATCTTGAGTGCATGTGGTGTAACGATGTTATTTTATTTCATCAGTCTTTTATCTGTCAGTCTTTTGTATTCTTTGTTTTTAACACACAACTAATTTGATTGACCTTTTGTTAAATTAAATCTTGGGACTTTCCCGTATCTTTAAATCAATGAAATCGTTAATTTTGCAATATATTGCTTGGGTAAGAATGTAATTCTTTAAAATATAGATCTAATGAATGAATTTTCTTAGTTTTTGTACTTTTGATATGATGTCAAATGCAATATTAAATCAAATTTGTAATTATGAAAATGATAACATGTTGGGTTTGAAAATCTATTCTAAACATGGACACTTACTTTCAATGCAAACTTCATGGTCGAAGGACAATCCAGGTCGAAGATTTTGATCTTGTCCACTCTATCGTGTATGTACATTTCTACATCTTAGTCTTTGGACACTTGATATCTCTTTGTTTTTTTATTTGTTTAAAATTTAAAATTTCTTTCTTTGTGGTGAGTATTTTAGGAGAATGTTTGCAACTTCTTTAGATGGAGGGATTTGGAAGATGTTGATATACGATCCAAGTTTGCTATTCTAAGATTTGCGAATAGAATAAGGAGTTGGAAACTGATGATGAAATCCATATTAATAGAAGTAACATATGGGGATGAAGGAGAAGCAGAAGACCAAATGTTGTAGCATGTGGAAGCTAATCTTGGTGTTGTTTGTTGGTTTTTTCTGGTATTATTAAGCATTATCAAGAAGAATACTGTAGAGGATGGAAAATTCTTTTGTAGTTATGTACAACCATTAAAATAATCATAGTTGTGGAAATAAATAAACCTAGTTTTGCATTCCTGGTCCAACGTTTACTTTTTCTTATCATAGTTGTTTACCATTATGCAGCAATGTTTGACCATTTGAGACATATATTGCTACATATGATACATATGTTGCTAGAGATGCCTCAAATGTTGCGACATATCACTCTTATGTAGAAATGTTTGACAATTTTAAGCATATGATTCTACATATGTCGCTACAGATGACCCATTCTGTAGCAATGTTTGACCATTTGAGACATATGTTGCTACAAATGCCTCAAATGTTGCAACCACTCTTATATAGAAATGTTTTACAAATTGAGGCATATTTTGCTACATATGATCCATATGTTGCTACATATGTCACGTATGTCGCTACAGATGACCCTTATGTAGCAATGTTTTACCATTTGAGACATATGTTGCTAAAGATGAGACATATGTTGTTATAGATGCCTCAAATTATGCAACATATCACTCTTATGTCGAAGTGTTTGACAATTTAAGGCATATGTTTCTACATATGATTCATATGTTGCTACATATGTCACATATGTCGCTACATATGTCACATATGTCGCTACAGATGACCCTTATGTACCAATGTTTGACCATTTGAGACATATGTTTCTATATATGAGACATATGTTGCTACATATGCCTCAAATGTTGCAGCATATCACTCTTATGTAGAAATATTTGACAATTTGAGGCATATGTTGCTACATATGATCCATATGTTGCTACATATATCACATATCTTGCTGTCAATATAACTCACATACTATGTACTTGCTCTCAATATAAGATAAAATAAGAGAAGTGATTAAATAAAACGTTGTCTCTAATTAAAAGGAGGCTCTAATCTCCTATTTACTATCCCAACAGCCCATACTCATTGCATTCGACTAAATGTATTATCACACAACAGGGTAGCAGGAGGTTGAATTCCTACCTTGGAAATCAAAAGCTCAATGAATGCAAGTGAATATGACCCGCACGCGGAGCTGGATTCATTTTTAACCATAGGATCCACTAGACCTTCAAATTCCTATAGTTCATTGAGAAACTTATGTGGTAAATACCTCATTATTCCACTTTGCTTCAACAATTTAGGCAGCAACTTGAATACAGATTGTATGTGTGTCAAAAACTTGACATGTTCCATACTCATCAGATGGAAGTCTTAAACATTCATGCGAACCTTGTGCAAGAGGATCTCAAGAGTCACAAAATGAGTATTTTTCTGGTTCATGACTATCAAAATCCTTTTTGCACCAATATAATCCATGCCTCCAGGATATCGTCTAATGCCCTTGACATAGTCAATCATATCTTCATCCCATTTAAACTCATTAATTAACTGTGTCATGCTTCTGCCACCAACTGTTTGTTGCCTTATCGCTCAGTTGCTCATATCTTTTTTTGAAGTTGGTATAGAAGTGCATATCAAGGATTCTATCTTTAGAATCATAGCACTTTGGGTATGTCACATGCCTCTCCCGCATGATAGTAAGGATTTCATCAATATACTGAAATAAAAAATAATATTAAAGACTAAAGAAGCGTAATCATTCAAAAGATAAAACAAATGAGCATCATAAATTGAAGGTACTAGTAGAGAAAAATTACCCATTCTTCCCACCAATTTTCATGCTTGTCATTTTCCTTAAATCTTCTTCACTAAAATTATGCATATCGTATTGTACACAAAAATCCTTCCGTCTCGTAAGGTCCCACACCATGGATTTATAAGATATAGACACACACTTATAAACATTCAACTTTGGGTACTCCAACACTTCCTCGCTTTCGGCCATTGGCAATACTCCAAAGATCTTCTTCTTCAAATTTTGTATTGCCTTAGCAAATGATTTTTTCCTCCTCTTGGCCTGTGGAGTATAGGGATGTCGACCATTCTTTGACAGAATGCCCTTGCCCCCCTCTTGTTTTAAAATTCATTGACAGCTTGACTCAATGTTTCAAGATACATGATAGAATCTCCATCTTGTTTCTTGCACTTCTCATAGAGAAAGCAACAACATCTTCTACAAGAGGTAGCCTCTTGGTCTTGTCCAGAACCAGCACTAGGACCAACACCAGCACCAGCACCAACATCAGTAGTATCAAAAACAACTAATTCATTAACAACTCTATCTCTTTTGATGGTTGTTGCTCCAGCCAATTCCATTTTAACTCTATCCACAACAGGATCAAATAAGGTCTCAACAAACCCTAGAGTAATTAGATATGACATTTGCAATTCGTTTTCCGTTAGGACAAGCCATAGATGCACAACCTAAAATTATAAAAATGAATCATCTGTAAGAATATTTGGGTCATATGTTGCTATAGATATGTCATATGTTGTTACAAATGGGTGATATATTTACACCAATATGCCATATGTCGCTAAACATGGGTGATATGTTGTCAAATATGTTTCATATGTTGCTACAAATGTGTGATAGGTTGACATATATGAGCATCTGTAGCAACATTTGTATCACATGTTGCAACAGATGAATCATATGTAGCAACATAAGAGTCATCTGTAGCAATATAATAGTGTAATATACTAATAACTTACTACATCAAGAGGAGAGTTAAAAAGATCTGGAATATGTCCATATTTGGTAGATTTTGTTTTTGATCTCAACCATCTCAATATCTTTGGAGATGAGATTTGTTCTTCTGCAATTACTTGATGGGTCAAATGAGGAATGAATTAAAAGTCCCAAGCCTATAAAAAAGGAAACCATGTCACAAATCAAATGTTGAATTATTCAATATAATATAATAATATTATGAACATTTAGATTTACCATGAAATCCCATTGAAGGTCAAACAAGTTACCGGTCTTTTCTCCTAAACGTTTCAACAAGTATTTGAGAGTTAATTCAAAGTTCTCATGACCCCAAGGATGGTTGTTGAAGGCCTTAATATCCTGACAGAGACTCACCCATTTAAGCAGTATGTTGTTAAGATCTTTCGCCAAAAGTATAGTATGTGTAAACAAAAGTAAGCACAATGAATCCTTGTGCTTCCTTGGTGTATCCTCATGTTCAAACAAATATATTAAGTCAGAATTTTTGAATTTTGTGCCAAAAAGGGACATCAAGTCCTACTCCTCAGTTGACAGGGATTGTGTCTTGCTTCTTCTTTTAATCCTTTCTTTCTTCTCCTTGGTTCTTTTTTGACAATGTATTCAGGGACGGGCTCAAAAGGAGGATGACATTTTAACCCTGAAACTATGTCAATCTCTCTTCTGCCAAAGAAGAACTGACATGCCACAATAATTAATCAAAATCTCATCCTTCTTTTAAGAAGATCATAAACCATGGTCATTTGAAAACATGCATTATTATCCTCGGGTAAATGGAGAAAATGACCGAAATAATTTTTCCTACAAAAATCTTCCAAATAATTTCTCTT
The DNA here is from genome assembly GCA_016801875.1 of Solanum sitiens. Classification (NCBI taxonomy): domain Eukaryota; kingdom Viridiplantae; phylum Streptophyta; class Magnoliopsida; order Solanales; family Solanaceae; genus Solanum; species Solanum sitiens. The sequence continues at coordinate 1,432,336 of JABWTJ010000155.1, forward strand.
GCGGATGGCCCTGAAGTTATTGAAAGGTTTTGCCATGCCTGACCTCATAATTCTATCACCATTAGCATTAGGCTGCAGATGCACAGAGAAAGTGCATACATTAATCCCATCATCATCCTCAACTTCATTTTTTTCTTTTTCTTCTTCATGCACAACTACTTCTTTATTTTTTCCTCCTTCTTCCTCAACTACTTTTATATTTTTTCCTTGTTCTTCCTCAACTTCTATTTGTTTTCCCTCTTCTTCCTCAACTACTTCTCTATTTTCTCCATTATCTTCCTCCTCAACTTCTTCTGCTCTTTCTCCATTATCAAAAACTTCATTTTTTTCTTTTTCTCTTTCTTCATATTCTTTTTGAGAAAATTTTGCTTCTACTTAAGAAGAAGAAACTGCTGCAAATGCAAGTTCTTCTAAAAGAGTGGTGTTTTCATTCCTCTTCCTAGGAACTTTAGTCCTAGCCTTCTTCTTGATCTTTGTTGTGTCAGTTGTATCAATTTTTCTTTTGACATGAGCCATTATATTTGTATCTGCAAACACAAAAATAAAGTATTTGAATGTCACACATGACCTACAAATGAAGTTTAGCTTTTTGAAATACAAAACACAATACACAACACAATATACAACAACACAAACAATAAATACTATTCAATGCCACACATGAACCAACAAACAAACCACAACACCCTCCCTAAACCCTATCCAACAAACTACAAATGAAGTATTTGAAATAAGAACATGTTTCAAAAAAGAATAACTACCCGACCAAAAAAGTGATAAAACCACTAAAAGGGGAAAAAAAAGTAAGCATTTCAAACCCTAATCAAATATTACCTAAGAAGATTTCAATGATAAACTAGAAATGATGAGGACAATGACGTCTTGCTATAGAAGAGGATCGCAACAGATTACTACTGATGTTTTAGAGGATATCGCAAGAACAATAATATGTGAAGGAAGGAATAATGGAACGAGGGGAGGAGAAAAAAGGAAAAAAGAGAGAAGAAAGCTTATATTAGTAAAAAGGTCTAAGTCATTTACAACCCCTTAAAGGTGTCTGCATATTTCAATTAGATACTTCAAATCAACCTTTTACCTATTAAACATTGGTACTTATATAAAAAATTTCCTATTAGACATATTTTGATAATAAACAGAAAATGTCAAGACCATGTGATGCATGACATGGCAAACTAACTAATTAAAAGATGCCACATGTCTTAAAAAAAGCCATGTGTCTTTTGTGCTGCAAAATAATTACAATTACATAAATAAACTAAAATCCTAAACTATGTGTTCCTGCCTCTGCCTCAAACCTCCCCTTCCCTCCACTTCATGTTCTTCCCCCTTTTTTTTTCTTTAAAAAAAACTTGAATAAGAGGAGTTTTTCTACTTCTATTATTCTAATTAATTTTTAAAAAAAACTTAAATTCGATTCATGTTTGAGTTAATTTGGCATAGAGAAAAAGATGAGTAGTGTCAGTGTTTTCTAATGAACAAACTAAAATTTGTGATTGATTGTTTGAAAGGCCAAAAAAAATATTGATGATGATAAATTTGGAGAAAAATGAGGTGGTGTTGGATGGATGGTAAAAAAGGAGAAAGAAGATGATGGTCTGAAAAAGGAAGGGGGGGAGGGAGAAGATGATGGTCTGCAAAAAAGGGGAAGAAGATGACTGGAGAAAGAAAGGAAAAGAGAACAGTGGATATGGGGATGACATATCCAATTAAAAAACAAGGTGGCATAGAGAAGAAGAATGATTGCAGCTCGAGAAAAAAGGGGAATGAACTTTAATGGTGGGACACCGATGATTGCAGTGGTGAGAAGGTGGTTGCAATGGTGGTTGAGTCAAAGAAGAAGAAGAGATGCTAATTTTATTTTATAATTTAAAACTTTTAGGCTAAATAATGCCCTTTCAAGCTCTTTTCATGCATTTACTACACATATGTTGTCATGTCAACACAAAATGTTTAATAGGTACAAATCTCTTACAATATAGGTGTTCAATAAGTATAAAGTTGAATTGAGGTGTCTAAATGAAATATCTGGACAAGTTTAGGGGGCTGTGTTTGACTTAGGCTTAGTAAAAAGAAATAAAATTTGAAATATCAAAGAACTTTTATAGGAGAGAGGAGAGAGGGAAAATGAAGTGACGAATGTATTAAAGCTGTTTTTTTTTTTGAATTTTGACAATTCAAAGTGTGACATATGTTACCACATATATACGTTCTGTTGGGGCATATACCACTTTTTTGTGACATATGTTATATAGTATAATGTTGTCACATATCTCCTTTCTGTGAAATACGTTGCCACATGTATCCGTTTTGTTGGTACACATACAAATAATTATGTGGTGTTTTTTACAACAGAAGTTATATATGTTGCCACAGACACCACATTTCTTCCTTTCCATCATATTTGACATTTGTTCGAACAAAATCAAAATAATCATAAAAATCATTTATATTAATATTATTAACAAAAATTAACACTTCACCAATTGTTTTATACAACTTATCAACAAAAAGTTAATTCAAAATGATATACATAGCCACCTATCTAATCAATAATGGTAACCACAACATTTTCATCAATCTTTGGTTTTTTAGGTCTAGGCCTTTGTGGGTCTTCATTGTTACTAACATAGACATTCCGAGCCTTTAAAATCCCATTACTCCATAGGAGTGAAGCATATCTCATGCAAAGGGTTTCAGAACTAAGTCCACAAGATGGTACTTCTAGTCCATCACTCAAAAATCAGCGTATGCAGCAAAATAAAGTCCACAATCTCTTCATGGTATATCATCAATTAGAATATAAAATAACATCACATTTCGATAGTCGTCGGACAAACAAATAATGTGATACTTACATACTACTGCTTTTTTGTTGGGCAATACCAGTAACATGTCTGATTTCGAATATGTGAGATTTGTTCTTTCCTTGGTAACATTCAAGAACTGACCAGTTGGTTCGCTCTTTTTGCTCAAAAATTCGCTTAACTAAAGGTACTTTTGCAACATTGTAGACAAATTTTGAATCTCAGAGGACAATTTTCTGTTAGACCTAGATGAGGACATCAAATCATACACTTTTATGCACTGTTCCTTTAATGCAAAGAATGTCAAGACCCAATTGAAGTCTCCATTACTATTTAGAGGGACATAAACATCATCTGTCCAGTGCCAAGGCAGTCCACAAGCTATACCAAACCCTTTCATAGTTCCAACGATTTCATCCTCATATTCAGGAACATCACTAGTATTGTCAATATATGTTTTGAAAAAACAACTAGTAGTGGTATATCGATATTTAGAATGATTATGTTGCTTCGACTTCTTATACAAGTAATAAAAAATGATATCCACATACTGCACAGATGCATCAAATAAGTGTATCTATGTATCAATTTATTTGTATATATTCATGTATTAATCAAAACATAAAAGTGGGACATGAATTTACCTCATCAGTCCAACAATTATTGGATTGAGACATTACGTAGATCCACTCCTTATTCTTTGGAAATGCAACTACAATATCAAGTTGGTCAAAATCAAGTTTCAAACAATTGGCTAAGTAGTGATCGTCCATGTCTCTTCTGTAATTGTGTAATGATTATAAATAATTATTTAGTGGACAACAAGAAGAAATACTAATAATAGTTGAACAACCTTACTTTTTTGCATGATGCTTGTAAAGATCCTCGTTTATCCATTGCGAGAAGGATGACATTAGTTCAGTTGGACCCTCGTCGTCAATGTTAAAACCTTCAAATTGATATTGTCGCTTCACATCACAACTAACAACTTTGACTTTCTTCTCTTTATTTTTCGCTTTTTCTTTTTCTTTTTGCTTCTCCTTCTCCTCCTCCTTCTCCTCCTATTTATCCTCCTCTTTATACTTCTCCTTGTTCTTATCCTTCTCCTTCTCTTTCTCATTTTTTACTTTCTGCTTCTCCTTCTTCTTATCCTTCTCTGATTCTCCTTCCCCTTTCCTTGTCCTTCTCCTTCGACTCCTTCCCCTTCTCCTACTTTGTCTTCTTCTCCTGCTCTTTCTTCTCACTAATTATAGAAAGTGTTTGAGAAATAGATTTTTTCAACCTCCTACACTTCAAAGGCTGTGAAATATTCTTGGATTTTTGGACATCAATATTATGAGACATTTCCTTACAAATATCAGTGAGCTTTTTAACATGACTAATAAAATAATCATGTTACTGCTCACATTCTTTACATAGACAAAAAGAGCATTTGTTGTTAGAAGAGGAAGAAACACCAACAAAAGATTGAGCTATTGTCATGCATGAAGCTTCTTGTATCATTTCATCTTCAAGGTAAATAAAAAAAGATTGAGAGTTTACAATTCATTATAAAATAATAATAACATTATGTTGCCACAGATGTTTAGTCTGTTACCACAAACTAACATTATGTTGCCACATATGTACCTACTATTGCCAGACATGAAATTTCTATTGCCACATATAAATCTTATGTTCCCACAAATGAAACATATGTTGACACAAATGTACCTATTGTTGCGACAAATGAATTTTCTGTTATGAATCCTAAGGTGCCACATATGAATCTTATGTTGCCACAAATGGTCATTTTGTTACCCTAACGCATAAGTGAGATTTTACAACATATGATGACTGTTGGAATATGCACCAACATATCACCAAAATGTGGCAACTTACGATACATCATTCAAAAAATGAAATATATGTTGGACAAGTGAACAAGACTACATTTCTAAAATCATATCAACAAAATGGCCATAAAAAGAACAACAAAAAATGACTTTTCACTGAATGTTAACAATACATATGCATTTCCTCAAAATTAGGGTTTTTTTGGGTTGGTTGATTGTTTTTCAAAAACAATAAATAATACGCAATATTACATCATTATTCATTTTTTACATCTACAAAACTTTTTATTGTTCATTAATCCAAGAAAACAATTTCGAAAATTGTAAACTCTTTCAAAAAATAACTTACCCATTTTAAGTCGATCACGATTTCAGTTCAGAAAGAGGAGAGAGTCAGGACTGGAGATGTGGATGAAAATAATTGAGATAGTTGGAGAGAAAGATAATGGAGATAGTCTAGTCGGATTTTTGGATTTCTAAGGAAAAAGAAGAAGAATAAAAGAGAGAAAGAACGATGGGAGAAGAGAGAAGATGAAAATAATTTTTTATTTTTTTAAAAATGATTTGGATTGAATTATAGAAGTTCAAAAATGAAGTATTTTCTTTTTTGTATTTCATAAATTATTAGAAAGTTTTAGAAATGTTAATTTGGTCTCAGATTTATTTAATTACATTTTAAAGAGGATTTGACCAGCTCTGGGTCAATCTGTTACCAAAAACAAAACCAATAGTTATTTGACACCTTTCATTTAATTTTCTATTGAAACCCTAGCTTGAAGATACACGATCAAGAAAATCTTTCTTGAGATTCTTGAATTCTCTATAGATAAGAATTATAGTTTTCATTAGTGATTCATAATTGTATGGAGAAATTTGAGTTGAAAAGAATGGAATTCTTGGAGAACGACTTACCTTGAAGAAGAATCTTGAAAAAGATTGAAAGAATCTTGAATGGAGTCCTCTACTATAATTTTTCCTTAGGGTTCTGCCTTAGGGTTTCAGAGAGAAGAGAATGATGAATTAAAAGATGAAAATCTAATTGTTTTGAGCCTTTTATTAGTCAAGAAACTCATTCAGGGATTTCTTGGAGGTGAAAATTTGACTAAGTGTTGAACGACTGACGGGCCTACGGTCCGTAGGTCAGACTACGGTCCGTAGTTTGTGTCCGTCGATCAACAACCTATGTACCTACTCTTTGACGAGAACCATGATTGACCATCACGGTCCGTAGATGGACCTACGGACTGTAGGTGAAAATTAGCAGACAGTTAGGGGGAAAATTCAGTTGGGTAAACTTTAAATGATCATAACTCTTAGCACAAAATGAATTAGGTGTCCCGTGACATACCAAAAGATAGATAAGTGAATTAGCTTTTCATATCCATTGAGTATGCTAAAATAAGACACTGAGTAAAAAATTATGCCCGTTTTAGTAAAGGCCTGTCGAGTAGAGCCAACCTACGGACCCAAACGACGGACCGTCGATTGAACGACAGACTGTCAGTCCAGGTCGTCGTTTGGTCCTACAACAATTAACTCAGGGGTCTTTTGGTCTTTTACCACTTCGTTTAAAACCTAAGATTCATCGTTTTTACCCTAAATCATCAGATTTAGTTTGTTTAAGCCTAGAAACATAACTAAAACTTACCTTAGTCAAACCATTAATAAAAAACATAGAAAATTAGAAGCAACAAAGGAGAAAAACGTCAAGAACCCTAGTTCAAGAACGCAACAAGGTTCCAACAGTTCCAGCCCCAAAATCTAAATATCTCTCCGTGAATTTCATGACCATGTATATGGGATTTAACTAGTGGGTTTCTTTCACCCATTGGGTCCCTAGTTTTCAGTGAGATTCTAATTCCTATATCATGATTAGACCTAGGGTTTCTAGAACTTCAACCGAACTTTATGAATTAATTAGTTATATATTCCAAATTAGATTTCCATGTTATTATTCAGTTTATCGCATGAATTTCAAAACCATAGCTATTTATTTCTTTAGTTCTTGAATTATACATACTAGGTCAGATATTTCAGTTACCTCAAATATACATTCCTCAGTTATAAATGCATAATTACCAGATTAATTGTTGCATTCTTAGTTTCCATGTTCAGTTTTGAGCTATTTAGTATTTACAGAAACTCAGTCATAATTAGTTAATTACAAAATTCATTGGGAGTAGCATAATACCGAGTTGGACTAGGGTTCAGCGTACCCACTTAGTCCCAGAACTACTAGCCAAGTAGGTTGTAAGTCCCATCTGTGGGCAATCAATTTAGTGAAAACGCCAGCATGTCTTTATACCTCTGGCAGGGTATATTGGGTCCTCTCGATGGGGCGTATACATCGGACTCCATATTTAGCTCATGTGGTTTTATTATCGGTTATTAGTAGCTCCCATATTTCAGTCACACTCTATTGCATTGACCATTTATTAGTATATTCAGTATTCAGTTCCAGCACATTATAATTTGGTCATTGCATTCAATTACCTAAGCATTCAGTATATCATGTTCAGATTATTATACTTGCTTTGTGCTTGTTCAGTTATGTTTTATTTCATCTTTACTCTATCCTACATGCTCAGTACCTTCCCCTACTGACGCATAAGTGCGCTACATCTTCTCGTGATGTAGGTTCAGGTTCTCAGCATCCAGACCACGCTTAGATCGATTCCCGATCTCCAGTTCAGCAGATTTAGTGATGAGTACTCATTCTTCGAGGACAATAGTCATGAGTTCATTTTAGTCTTTTAGTCATTTATTTTCATTTTTTGCTAGACTTAGTTGGGGCTTGTCCCAACATTTCTAGTCATTTTAGAGGGTATTTTCAGTCATAGTTAGTTTCAGCTTAGTATTGAGTTAATAACTTCTCTGTATTAAACTCATGATTATTTCATTTATCTCAGTTATAGAATATGGCTATTCCCCATTTTTTCAGTTTAAATTATGATTTAGCTTCCGCATCCAGTTTATTATCTTTAGTATGCTCATGATCATGCTAGCAGGGTTAGCTTAGGATCACTTGTGGTCCTAGGTTCCGTGTCCACATCTTGCGGGTCGCTCGGGGCATGACATTCTTCTTTAATCTCTTCGGACTCACCCGTTACATAACGACTCATTTTATCCCTAGGATTGGAAACCAAAAAAGAAGCATATTCGGACATCTTAATGAATTTTAAGGAGTATTCCTTGACACTCATACCTCCTTGACGAAGGTTAATGAACTTCTCTACCTTAACTTCCCTTTTATCCCTTGGAAAGAATCTATCAAGAAAGGACTTTTTGAAGATATCCCAAGTCACGGGACCACTCCTAAAGCTCTACTATCCTTCTACTGATTGTACCATGTGTGAGCGACGTCCTTGAGTTGATAGGCAGCAAGCTCACCATTTTCAGTAGTACTTACCCCATAGCAAAAAAGATCTTATAGACCTCATCAAGGAAGTTTTGGGGGTCTTCATAAACTTTTGATACAAAGAACATGGGAGGATTCATCCTCGTAAAATCTCTCAAACGGCTAGCCATAGTACTAGCGTGTTGATTCTCTCGAGGTAAAACTTCCATGTTATCTTGTGCTGTTATAATTTGATGTTGAGTGGTGATGGCTTGGGCCATTTGGAACAGGGCTTCCCTCACCTCACCATCCTTTATGGCCGGAGGATCGACCGGAACTTGATTATTCGCAGCAGTTTGCACTTGAGGAGGGACTTGATTGCCTTGGGGAGTTTCTCCCGCATTCGCAATCTCTTCTCTTACTCTTCTCGGGGTTGTCCTTCTTGTGTCCATCGCCTATTACCACAAGAAGGGTATTAGATTCTAAAAGACACATAGTGTCAAAACTCTAAAAACACGACATAGGATTACGAAGAAATGAGAATTTTTCCTAATCATCACATAGCCTCTCACAACCATGAACAAGACACAAGGTAATGTGGTTTAGTGAGACATTGATCCTAAGGATATTTAACCTTATGCTCTGATACCATGTTTGTCACATCTGGGGAGCACCCCCCAGATGCGACCAGCGTCGTCGTCCTCTCAGAGGACTCAGATAAGCCCTTAGCATTCGTCATAACATGTCATTAGCTAAAATCTACGGAAAAATTAAAAACTTGTACATATACTAAGTGAGGTATACTTAGACCTCTCACATAGGAAGGTCACTTAGTCCTTATTTATAGCAACATGTTAACATACATACGTTATTGTAAAACTTGTCTCACATAAAATCCGTCTAAAGAGTATAAGTTGGACTTAGCCAATAAAATGTCTATATGCCATATAGGCCTTACTACAATAGAATCCAAGGAACATAAACTAGAATAAATAGAGTTATTAAAAGCTACTAAAGTCTTCATAAGCTAGAATTATGAAAAGATAGCATCCCCGAACATGAGGACCTACCAACACTTGGAGAAAGAGTTCCAAGCTTCTTCAATCGGCCTTCTTAATCTTCAATGGACGGACCCTGCATTTGTAGTAATATAAAGTAAGGGGTTAGTACGCCACATGTACTAAGTATGGGTATATGCACATAAACATTTAAAGACATGCATGAAAAAGGACCATTTCTTTAGAAAGCATTCTAAGTCATTTGAAAACATTTAATGCACTTACAATAGAGCATATACAAGATAAGGATCACAACAACATAAAACATGATCATAGCCAATGACATAACATCATAAAATCATATTAACATTTCATGGTCATTAGATCATATAACATAACATACAAGACACTTACCAATGATCCCATCCCAAGCCTACAAGTGCAATGATTATGTGAAGCCCAATAACCCCACATAATCAAGTAAAACAGATTGGAGACTATAAGTAAAGCTTTGCTTCATCCAACGTAATCATAGGTAGTCATCACCACTAGGAATATAGACAATTAACATGTTCATCAACATAACCAACATCATATAATAGTAACATCATGTATCATAAGCATTATACATTGCATGTTATCATATTACATAAGAACAATCTCCTAGGACTTCCCTTAGAGTCAACTTGTGCACTGTCTAAGTACAGTCCCATACCCCTACCTACACTAAGTAAACTCCTAAAGTCATCCTAGTCAATGTCCATTCACTTATATTTCATTTTACTTAAGGAAACAATCGCCTTAACCGATATTAGACCATGTGAGCTAATCATGGAATCCGGTGTCATGAAACACCACACCAAAAAAAGGTGGTCTACCGGCCAAAGTAGAACCAAAACATGAACATAGCATTCTAGGTGGATCCACTAGCTAGTATTCCTATAGTGGCAACATAATTCATGAACTAGGAGATATATTAGAGACCCATAGTTCCACATTACATGGCAGCCTCTATCTCATGAGAGTCATTGTGATCCTACCTTCCAACTAGGGAAGGGACACCTATCATATCTAGTTCATCGGTGCTAAGCTAAAGTCCTTTTGTGAATAACCTTTAAGTCCTCATTTATTCATAAAATCTTATCATAGGTAATAGGAGATTAAATCCTTGTATAAACATGGTCATAAGCTCTTTAGGTTTAGATGAGAATTTCCTTTCATCAGAGCCTTTCATTTGTGAGATTAACATATCATAAACATAATGTGTAAGGAATACAAGATAAACATCATCAACTTGCATTATCATATCCTTACCATGATCCCACATTTAACATATTCATAGGCCAACATATATACATAGAAACATCATACATACTTCAATTTCATAGCTATAACAATTTATAGGCCAACATTGACATAATAGAGAAATCATGACTTTAGAAGACTTACATGTTGCTTCCAATAACCTTCATCAAGAACTTACGTTCAATTTACAATAATCATCCAACAACATAGTGAAATACCCAATAACATAACCAATACCAACCATTCAAGTCATAGACAAGACAAATTCGTAGTTAAGGATAAGGGAGAAGGGTCATTAAAGAGTTCATTTAAGCTATAGTTCCAATCCCAATGTTTACATGTTATAAAGTGATACATATAGCCCAATAAAAATCATTATTTAGAGAAGGAACATGCTTCACACGAAAATCAAACATTACAAGCAAATTACTCAACAATACGTACTTAATTAACCATAGAATATCGCTATTTTTCATCATTAGTCATAAATCTTGAGTTAGGAAGAAAACCCATTTTGTAGAGTAAAAACCCTAGAAGTTAAATTCTTGAAAATCATCTTTGAAAGGACCTCTTGGGGAAAGAAATCCCAACAGTGAAGAATCCATACCTTATTGATGAATATTCCATGAAAATTGAATGGAAATCTTCAAGTCTTGGTCTTTTTTTCTTAAGCTTTTCTTGTTCTACAATGGAGTTTGTATAAAGAGGGTGTTCTTGAGAGAGATGGGAGAAATTCGTTTGATCTGATTTGAAGTGTGTAAAACTGGTCTAAAACTGAGCCAAAATCAATATATCGTCGTCCCATAAAATACCCAAAAGACCCTTCACTAAATGGGTTTATTTGTGAAGTCAAATTACCAAATATACGACTTTAACGAATCGGGGAAGTGGTTGCGCGTCGCGAGGCAATTCCCATTCTTTTTCTGAATTTTTGGGTCGAGGAAGTGAAAATCATGACATCTCCGCGTCGCGAGGCTGCCTCCCAATTCTTGATGCAGTGAACCTCGTGTGGGCTGCACGTCGCGCAGCAGCCCCATGGTTCTTGACTCTCGCAGGCTGCTTTGGCAGCCTGCTTGCCCATGTTTCGGTCCTCCCCAAGGACCCTTAGGGTGGTCCTTTGGGTGTCGTTAGCGGAAATTTGGACCCTTTGTACTAAATATTACTCGTTTGAAGTCTATTACAAGTTTTGGACTTCATTTGACACTTCGAAACCTTCACCAAACATAGGGATGTCAACTAGTTCAAAGTAGCTAGTTTTCGGACGTCAAGGTCTTTCTTTGTTGTTTTGGCTCTAACCTTTTCGAAATGAGTTTATTACATTAATGTAGGTTTGGAAAAATCATTTTAACTATTATTCAATAGGCTAAGCTCTATTTTAAGTCATGGAACTTCCAGAATGTTACAGAAAACCCTACAAACTGAATATCAGAAACTGTTGTCTTACTAAACTGAGTTTCATGAGTATGAAAATATGCTGAAATGCATGGATGAATGAGAAAACAAGATACTGTTATTGAATTACACAAGAGTAAATTGAGAGACGAGAGGAAAACTATTACCTGAAGCTGAAATGGAATCAGAATGAAAGAGATGCTAGACAAAGGAATCCACGCTACTTCAAAAAAGAGATTAGCGGCAATTAATTAGCAATTGCCGCAAAATAGGTATTTATAGCGACAATTATCATTCTTTTTCTACATCCCTTAAGGATTTAGAGATATTGGATCTAATAACACTTAACTAATAGCGGTAAAGACTTCAACACTCTTTATTAATGTACCTATTTATTGTCGCTAAAAATTGTTTTTGTTGTAGTGCCCATGCGACTTGATGTAGAGTAAGGCATAGTACTCTGCCGAATTTATATTCTTCATAGCCTAGAAGAGAGACGACTGAGTATCTCTGTCCACTATCACCTAAATTGAGTCATGTTGTGTGCGAGTACTAGGTAAACCCGTAATTAAGTCCTAGTTTATCACTTCCTACTTCTATGTGGAAATGCTAATCTATTGATCACACCTCATGATCTCAGATGTTCTACTTCAATCAACTGACAGTTAGGACATTTAGCCACAAAATTTAAGATGCCCCTCTTCATGTAGTTCTATCAATAGACTTCTCGTAGATCATTGTACATCTTTGTGGCACTCAGATAAATATAATATCTGGAATTATGTGATTCTGTAAGGATCTTCTGCCTCAACTCACCAATATTTGGGGCACATAACGACCCTGGTAATGAAATACACCATCTACCACTTGGGAGAAAACCTCAACCTTTTGCTAATGAACAACATCTTTTAACTGAAGTAATATAGGATCACTATCCTTTTTTTTCTTAACCTTTACTATCAATGAAGATTCTGATCCATTATGAACTATCACACCACAATGTGAAGTGTTTGTAAGGCTAACTCCTAAGAGATGAAGCCTATGAGTATCTTTGGCTAACTCTTTCTTTTCTTCCTCAACATGTGCTACCTAGAGAACATTCATGTCATCGCCTTTGAGAATTTCAAGCTATCTCTTTTGACAAAGATTCAAACCTTTTTGGGTGAACATATACTGGAGGATGTGGGAACACATCAACATGAACACTACACAAGTAATGTTTCCAAATCTTTAGGACAAACATTACGACTGCAAGATTGAGGTCCTGAGTCAGGTAGTTCTTCTCATGAACCTTAAGATGCCTAGAAGAATAACTTATGACCTTACCATTCTCGTCTATAACACATCCTAGGTCGTCCCTAGATGAATCTAAATAAATCACATAACCATCTGAACCCTTTTGTAGAGTCAAGACCGGAGCTACAATCAAGCTAGTATTCAGAAATATGTAGGTTCGGGTTGTTGAGGTGCTTCGAGGCCATTTTTAAGAAGACTTGAACTTTTCCCCAAGTTGTTGGTGAGTCCTCAAAGTTCGAGGATGGTGCCGCTTGTTCTATCTTAGTAGCATTGCTTATGTCTAAAGACAATTGTTTCTTTCCTTATTCTTGAGACTATTGTTGTAGGCCTATATGACATATTGTACTTGTAAAGGCTATGAACAAATGTTGTAATTCTCTTTAGATGGTTATATGTGAGACAAGATATTAGACTCTTAAATTAATGTTTATGCTAAATGAGAAGTATATGTAAACTTCATAAGCGAGGAGTCTATGTAAACTCTAAATATGATATGTGAGAAGTCTAAGTATACTTCACTATGTAAAAGTTTTAAATTTTCCACATTTTATCTATCTATGATATGCCATTATGTATGTTATGGCCTAGTCTAAGGCCTCTTTGAGGTCAAAGATGACGGTTACGTCTAGGGGGTGCTCCCCGGTCATGACAGACAAGTACTAATCATTCAACTAATATGCTGAACTCAATGTTGAAGTGAATGTTGATAACATGGTCAATGTAATAAGAGTATGGCTGTGGGAGATACTATTAATCGATATAAACCACGTGAGCTAAACATGGAGTCTCATGTATATGACCCATCGAGAGGACCAAATATGCTTTTCCAGGGGTATAAAGGCATGACTCTAGTGTGATTAGTTAAAACTAATTCCTAATAGAGGGGACTTCCATGTTGACACATAGTTCCTGGGACTGTGAGGGTGTGTTGCATCCTAGTCCAATTTGGTGTTAAGTCTACTTGCAACTGAATGGAAAACTAAAATGCACTGAAATACAGAGTACCTCAAAATGCTGACATGCTATTTGGGAATGCACACAAATATACTGAAAGTTATGGCATTCAATTTTTAAAGCATGATTTTCTGACTGATCTTCCTAACAAGTATAAATCATGAGTTGATAGTTGATACAAGCTAGCTTTCTAAATTCTTTACATGCAAATTACAATGAGTCACCAAGAATCATATTATTTAGATTATGGGAACTATGAAAACAAAAATCAAAATAAATCTTTAAAATATGGAAATCCAAGGTCTGAACATTTTATGAGAAATTGAGGAACTTATTGAATTCTAGTGACATAATGAGTGAAAGAAACTCACTGCTAAAATCCACATACCTGGTTACGAAATCTACAGAGAAATCTATTGGATATCGGGGTTGAATTTTGAAGAAAACTCATCTTTATTCTTGGGAGAAGGTAGACTTTTCCTTTTCTTTTTGTTGTAAGTTGGGTGACATTTGGAGAATGAGGGTTCTTGGAATTGTCTGACTATATTATTAGGCTTAGAATGAGTAAAACAATGTAGTTTAGGCATCAAACGACATATTTTTAGTGTGCAACACATAGGGGAAAAGACTAATAGGAACTTGACTTAAATGCTGCCAATGTGACTTCAAAATAGGCATCAAAGACCATCAAGGCCCGTCTAGCAGCTCATAAAGAGACCATGACAGACAAGGATTTACTAAAATGGGCATAACTTCTTACTCCAACCTTTGAATTAGGAAAACATTGTGGCGTTTAAAGTAGGACTCGGAGACCTTTAATTTCATAGGTTATGGGCTGCCTAGTTCTTTTTTGTGCTGAAAGATATGGACGCTTAAAGTTAACCCTAAACACTAAGTCTGACAAGTCCCCTTCACGGTCTGTGTGGAGGCTTACCAAGCGTTTACATGTCCGTGGTGCTTAATCAGTTAATTTAGTGGGTGAAACCTCACTTAAAAGCTGACAAAGTCGCTTCAACAATGGCTTCACAGGTCTTCATGAGAGCCAACACCTGTCAAGTGGGTCGTTAAGATGCTTTGTCCGATAGGGCATCACTAAAACAAGCATACTTTTTACACAGAGGCTCGGAACTAGGCAAACCTTGTGGTGTTGGAACGAGGACTCAATGAACTTTATATTGATAGGTCATGAGCCACCAAGATTATTTTGTGCAGAAAAATATAATCGTTTGAATTTTGACTAAAACCTAAAGTCTATCAAGCCTCTTTCACAAGCCACTTTATGGCTTGTGTGGAACTCTATTGACCTCCTAGTTGTCTGTGGTACTTCACAATATCTATGGTCATTTTGTCACATTTCACTACCTGAGCATAGACCCTGGATATGACCGACACTTGAGAATCTTTGTTGGTCCCCAAGAAAACCCTCATCCTGCCTGACTACAAGCAAAAAACTAACTCAATCATACAAAAGCTTAAAAACTGAATTAAGTTCAATAACTCAAATACACAATCTTTAAAAACATTTGAAACCATTCAATAGAAAAACTCAGAGTTTGAAAAAAATAACTCAAAAAGAATACATACTGAAAACTATTCTTTTTTTATCTATCTATGAAACATCTACTATTACAGAAGGATATCGAGACAAGACCCACGACATCTCAAAACTACTACATGTAAGATAAAGGTAAAGTCCTTTAAAAAATTCCCACAAAAGTTGACTATAGTATCCCATGACCTCAATGAAACACCTAATGATAATCATAAATAGCGGTATCTGCACCATGAAATGATGGAAGCTAAATGGCTTAGTACATGGAATATACGAACATGTAAGGGAAATTCAAGAGCATAAACATAAGTTTGAACTTGATAAAAGGAAACATACTTACCTTTTCTAAATTCACTCAATTAAACTCAACTCAAGAATAAGATACTCAACTCAAAGATTAGATAATCAAGTCAAAGATATGATACTCAACTCAAAGGTACTCAACTCAAGATACTCAACTCAAGATAAAGAAACAATAAAAAGTTCAATATATGAAAAGCTTTAAAATTAATACGTAGCAACTCAATGTATTTAAGAACACAAAAATAACTTAGTTTGTATATAAAAATAGAATAAATATCTATAGAGTTTCTTAACCGACAACCGTTACCATGATGTAGCAATGATTCAATGTTTTGCCTCACGTTTCCTGGGCCATCCTATACTTTGCAGGGGTATAGGATGATATCGTGACTATGCATTCAACTATATGCCTTCTTTGAGGCCGTGACGATCGGATGAAGAATCAATGCTATCCTATCCTTCATTGTCTACGTAGTTCTATGAGACTTCCGACATCAAAGACTCTAACCCAACTCGGTGCTTGATACTACTCCTAAAATATATACTCATGCTCAATATTTAAAAACGTATAACTATTTCTATGGTTTGAGATTATTACCTAAAATATTTCTCTTAAAATAGATTGTACTAAAACTACTTATGAAAATTCCTTTGGAAGTAGGTGTTTCTTCTCTTCTTATATGTGAAAACATTTACGGTTGGAAATACCTAGTTCCAATATATCATTTTAAAGAATATGAGCTTAGCTCCACTCTTCCTTAAACTCATATCATCAAGTCTAAGAATAGGTTGTAAAAAAATTTGTAAAAAAGACCTCTTAACATAGGATTCGTGCCAAATTATGGACGTGAATGAGTGAATTCAAGTTTTTCAATAACCATGCTTAAAACTCAATACTTGGAACTCAAGAACTCCATAACTCAAGGAGTCAATGATACTACTCATCTTAAGAATGCTCGACTCAGAGGGTTCATTAAGAATTATCGACATGACCTGCTCAACTCAAGGGCTCAATGATGCCTCTCATCTCAAGAATGCTCGACTCATAGGGTTCATGTGATATTAGGGGAATGAATTACTCAACTCAAGAACCTTCATGGGTAACGTATAGTATCCCCATGATTTGGAATACATTCCAAAATGATCAGAAACTCAGTACTCAAGACTTAGAACTTGAAGATACGACCCCTCTCAAAGATACTCAACTGATGTTCATGGGGAATTTATGGGAATGAAAGACTCAACTCAAGGGTCTAAATAAAAATATGAAATCATGTATACGGGTCTTTCATTCTCATACTTACTTCCTCAAAATTCACTTTAAATCAAGTGTTGGCTTTGAAAAACTTTTCACGATTTATAACTCAAAATAAGTTTCATACTGAATTATAGACGTAAACTAAATAACTCAAGGATAAAAATATAGAAATTCAATAATTAGGAATAGAATTTTAAAAGAATGATGAACTCAAGACCTCAAATCAACTTATCTCAAGAATACTAAAATTCGGGGTAATATACTAGATTACTCTTTTACTGATTTGAAAGTAGATGTACGGCGTGATGATGAACTAGTCAAATTCTATGATAGCCTTACATACTTGGAAGAACAAGGTTCTTGAAGAATCTTGAAGAAGAACTTGATTAGAAGCCTTGAAACGTAGGATTTTTAAAAAAAGGTCACATTTAGGTTTCAAAATAAGTGAGCGGTAACATAAGTCTTAAGTATTGGGTGTAGATGACAATTATGTGATTAATGATTAAGGATTGTGGAGTTGCTCTCAAGTTTATAAGTTGACAGTTTGGTCCACTGAATTAAATGAAGGGTAAAAGGTTAAATTGACTAAAACCTAATTTAACCAATTTTGGTGGGATTAAATGTGGGGTAAAAAGGTAAATTGACTAAACCAAACCTAATTTAACCAATCTTTGTGGGAAATGGAAGCCACTATCAAGCCAAAAGGGGAAATAAAAGATTTTCCCCCACCTATGGTCGTCGTATTCCTCTTTTTCTTCTTCTGCTCTCGTCTTTACTTTATAGCCTTTCTTCCCGCTCTCTTAATCTTCTTCTTCTTCTTTTCGTACATTGTGGGTCTTGGCTTCAAGTGCTTCAGCTTTCTTCTCCTTCGTTTCTTCTCCTTGACTCAGATTTAGCTAATCTGTAATTAGTGGACCAAATTTCATTCTGTATCAATTGGAATTACTTCATATGTGATTGGGTCACACACCATTATTTTATTAAGTAAAATTAATAGTTATTTGAAATTATTCATCATCATCTGATCTGGGTAGCTGCAAATTTTTCAATAATTTGAATTCGTGTTTCCAACATATGGCTATATATGTTGCAACAGTTGACTATTGTAACATATTATAGCCATATGTAGCAACATAAATGTTATTTCAATCGCAACCAAATAGTTATATGTTGCTACATATGACTGTTCTGCTGTGACAAATAAATCACATGTGGTAACATGTTT
This sequence comes from Solanum sitiens, assembly GCA_016801875.1. Classification (NCBI taxonomy): domain Eukaryota; kingdom Viridiplantae; phylum Streptophyta; class Magnoliopsida; order Solanales; family Solanaceae; genus Solanum; species Solanum sitiens. The sequence goes on from JABWTJ010000155.1 coordinate 1,450,616, forward strand.
ATGTTATTTAGCAACAAAAGGTTATTTCAATCGCAATAAAATAGTCATATGTAGCAACATATGACTTACATTTCGTAACAGAAAAGCCATATGTGGCAATATATAACATAAAAATATTGCCACATATGATTTATTTGTCACAACAGAACAATCATACTTAGCAATATATGACTTACATCTCGCCACAGAATAGTCATATGTTGCAACATATACTTATTCTTAATAATTACTAATTGTTTTTTAATTAATTTCATCAGGTACAATAAATGGAGTTATTATTTGTAGGGATTGATTGTCGTGGTGAATGGGTCGAGAAGAAAAATCAATTGATATGGCGTTGGGAGGATAGTAATAAACGAGGAGCCCGTTAAGTAGGGATGTATGTCGAAAGGAATATTTTGTATGATGATTTCTTCAATTCTGTCGTGCAAAAGTATCAATACTATTGTAAATCAAAAGATCTTTTCATGAGTTACATTATCCATTTTTTCATAATGAGAAGGTTTTACCTTTTAAAATAGCTGATCAACCTAGTGTGCTTGTTTATTTGGGAGGAGTAGAGAAAACATCCATATTAAGAGTCTACATGGAAGAAAATCCTATCGAGGAGGATCATAATGTAGACGAACGCCAACAAGATATGTTAAATGATGAATTTGATCCTGCGAACATGAATAATCTCGATGATGAAATTGGGTTAGGTGAAGGTGTAGGTGAAGGGGCGAACCTTGAGAGCAATATTCCTTCTACACCTGTGGTTGGCAGCAACAATCCATGTTCTTCTCAATCATCACGTGTGAATAATGTTCGAGATGATGAAAAAGGTTTTTATAAGGGAATGACATTCAAGAACAAGCAAAAAACTGACCAATTCATTAAAAATTGATTGCTTGGAAAAAGATTTTAGACTGAAAAAGGTTATCAATTCTCGTAATGTGTTTTCCTTTAAATGTTTATATGTAGATTGCAATTGTTGGCTGAGGGCTGTGGAATTTACAAGTAGCAACAAGTTTGCCATTAGAATCTATGAAAAGTACCATACGTGTGGTTCAGAGCATCTTACAAGCCATAATCCCCATGCCTTGGCAAAAGGCATAGGTAAGTACTTTAAAAATAAGTTTTCCAATGGTAAAGGCCCATCCACAAGAGACATGTCAAATCAACTCCGCACAGAATTGGGTTGTAAGGCATGCTATTGGAAGATTTATAAGGGAATGGAGCATGCTAAGTCTAATTTCAGGGGAACACATGAGCACGGGTACTCAGTGCTTAATTCGTATCGTTATATGCTTGAAATTACGAATACAGGAAGCAAGACGACATTGTCGCTTGATGAAAATGGTAGGTTCTAGTCCTTCTTTGTATCATATGGAGCTCGGTTAATTGGTTTTCAAGATATGAGAAAAGTAATAATTGTTGATGGCATATTCCTGAGGAGCAAGTATGGAGGAGTTTTTCTATCAGCAGTGGCACAAGATGCTGAGAATCATATATTTCAAGTGGCTTTTTGTTTCTCGGACAAGGAATACGATGCCTCATACTAATATGTTTTTCAAAATATTAGAAGATTTGTAGATGATACTGATGAGTTGTGCATTATCTCTGATAGGCATCCATGTATTCGAAAAATGGTTACTAGAATATACCCTGCATCTCATTATGGTTGTTGCATGAGACACCTTCAGGAAAATATTCAAAATAACTTTCACAATTCAAAGGTAGTGTCCCATTTTTATAAAGAAGCAAAGGCGTACAATAGATGTGAGTTCAATGACAATTTCAATCAAATAAGATATTTGGTACCAAAGGCGGTTGAAGCTCTTGAACATATTGGATTCCACACATGGAGTAGGGCATTTTGCCCGGAAAATAGGTACCATCTCATTTGAGTTTATTTTTATTCTAGGTATTTTATATGATTTTTATTTTGTGTTGTGTAGATTAACATTATGACGTCAAACATTGCGGAGTCGGTGAATGCTATGTTTGATAATGAAAGATAATTTCCCATTGTCGCTCTATATGATGAAACAAAAAGGAGATTTGCATTGTTATTTCACCAGAGGTATATGGAGCTTGTGCACTCTGCAAATAGATTATTTCCCTCAATTGAAAAAGACATATCATAGTATGTCAATGCGGGTAATATGTTGTTGGCTCATCAAATCGCTAACTACAAGTTCAGTGTTACTGATCATGGTGATGTTGCTACTGTGGATCTACAAATAAGAACTTATACTTGTAGATATTTTGACTTGGACAAAATACCTTGACCACATGTCATGGCAGTGCTTCGATCCCAACATGGTGTCGATTTTGGATATTAGATTTATAAGTACTCCTCTCCATATTATTAGGTGGAAAAATACATACTGACATATTGTCAGGAAATTCACCCGGTGTCACCTGAAGATTCCTAGATTGTCCTTTTGGATATCATACAAAGAGAAATACCTCCTCCATATGTTGATCCAAGTAAACCTGGAAGAAGGAGATTTAAAAGACGGTGTGGAGTTGGTGAATTATTTTCAACAAGAAAAAAATAATTGTTCCGTATGTAGGGACTTTTGCCCCAAAAAAACTACATGTTCAAATCGAAACGCCCCATAAGAAGTGTTGTTGAATTTTAATAATTATTCTTTATTATTTGAGGATGATCCCTATATGTAATATATATATGTGATTTATTTAGTTATGTGTTGCTAGTTACCATAGAATATTTCATTTGTGGTAACATATGTCAATTTTGTGTTGCTACTTAAAAAAAAAGTTTCATCTCTGGCAACATATGTCAACTATGTGTTGATATTTAGAACAGAATATTGCATCGGTGGCAATATATGACAATTATCTGGTGCCACTTAACACAAAATATTGCATATGTGACAACATATGCCAATTATGTGTTAGATCTTACAATATAAAATTGCATCTGTCCCAACATATGTCAATTATGTCTTACAAGTACCATATAAAACGAATCTGTACCAATATATTTTTACAAAATACTTACGTGTAATGTCATGAAATCATTACTACCATTGCAATAACTTGCAAGAAAAAAAACTTAATGACGCGACTTATCAAATTTTACCATCTTTTCAAAAAATAAGTACTTCTATTTGAAAAGTCAAAAGTTTGTCTCTTCTTTTCGTCCTCAAAGTTTGGCAACTTTCAAATTTCACTGAATATTCAATATGAATAAGAAATCTTCAAAAATGACTATCAGTAAAAAAACTTCATTGAATTTCTTCTGAGGGAACTACTAATTGATATCATTGAAAGGGTTGCTTCCTACTCCTTACAAGATTTAATAGGGTTAAATTTAGGTATCTATGTATTAATCAATTTTCTCTCTTTAATTTCATTTCCTAATCATTTTATTTCATCTCTCAGTTCCAGTTTCCTCAATTAAGTCTCTAATGAATGTTCTGTATATCAGAAGGTAACATTGGTCAGCTTTCTTTATTGTAGATGGTTGATTGTTCAACAAGTCATTTCTTTCCTAGAAATGTGCAGGGCTTTAGGGAATTTAGAAGTCTTATACAGAAAAGACGTGGTAATTTTTAATATTTTTCGACTGTATTCACTTTTTTTTATTTTACATTTTAAATGTGTTATTTCTTCTCTAGTATGATATTTTCAATCGTAGCTATCCAAATGCATTGAAAAGGATTAATCAAGCAGCAGACGGTGGCCAAAGTGGTGCAGAGTATGTGCTCACCATAATGTCAATCTTCAATGGCGGTGAATCCATGAGTGAAGGTTTAATGTTCATTGCAACCATTAAAAAAGCTGAGCCACTAAAAGTCACAAGATGTAGAAATCATTTGTGAAATATTTTAGGAGGAATGTGGGTGCCAGGACCTCGTTTGTTGGGAGGAAGACCCACTTGTTGCAGACTCAATTTGAGTGAATCGGTCGCAAGAATGATTTGCCCTGTAGAAGCACTACAATGTAGATGATAGGTGTGATATAGAACTGATTATCTAGTTAATTTTCTGTCTCATACCGTTGTAAGACATTAATCAAATTGTCATATATGGCAACATATGTAAAGAACTTGCAAATTCATGGTGAAAAATGTTGTCTTTTTGTGTTTTGCAATGATTTTTTAATTTGATTGTTATAAATAAAAAGTGTGATTAATTTTGAAAATTTTTTATCTTTGTCAACATATGACAATTATGTGTTATATTTTATATGACAATTATGTGTCATATTTTACAACAGAATATTATATATGTTGCAGCATATGTCAAATATGTGTTAGATATTACAATATAACATATATGTACCAACATATGTCAATATATGTCGCAACATATGCCAATTATGTGTTAGATATTACAACATAACTTATATGTACCAACATATGTCAATTATGTGTTAGATATTACAACAAAATATTTCATATATTGCAACGTATGTCAATTATGTGTTAGATATTACAACAAAATATTTCATATGTTACAACATATGTCAAATACATTTTTTTTTAAATAATTACCCATGTGTACCGATATACTTTTTAAAAATGATTACTTGTAAGTCTTGTCAACAATCAATCAATCAATCATTACTGTCATTGGAACAGGTTAAATAAATAAAAAATTACGACTCTTTAATTTTTTACCCTTTTTTGAAAAGTCATCTCTTCTCTTGCAACTTTTCAAATTTCTTGGCATTTTTTAAGAACACAACAGAAGGGAGGGAGAAGTCAAAAGTTGTCTTCTCTTTGTCTTCATTTAATCTTCTCAAAAATGGTTTCAACTAGAAAAATATTCATTGAATCTTTTCCGAGGGAACTACTAATTGATAACATTGAAAGGGTTGCTTCCTACTCCCTACAAGATCTAATAAGGGTCAAATTAAGGTATGTATGCATTAATTAATTTTCGCTCTTTAATTTTATTTCCTAATCATTTTAATTCATTTCTCTGTTCCAGGTTCCTAAATCAAGTTGCTAATGAACGTTCTGTGTATCAGAAGGTAACATTTCTCAGCTTTCCTCCTGAACCTAGATGGACGATGAATCAACAAGCCATTTATTTCCAGGAAATGTGCATAACATTGGAGAACTTAGAAGCCTTATACAGTACAGGCGTGGTAATTTTAATATTTCGTATGTATTCCCATTTTCATCAATGTATTTTGTATTTTAAATGTGTTATTTCTTTTATAGTTTTATTTTTTCAACCGTAATGATCCAACTGTATTGGGAATGGTTAAACAATCAACAGAAGGTGGCGACAGTGGTGTAGAGTATATGCTTGCGGTAATTTCTATCGTTGAAGGCGGTGAATCCATGAGAAACTTGATGTTCAGTGCATACATGAAGAAAATCGTGCCAGCAATAGTGGGAAGATGTCGACGCCATTTGCGATACATTTTAAATCAAATATTGGTGCCACAACCTAATTTTTTCGGAGAAAGACCTTTTTGTTGCATTGTTCACCAACCCTATTAAATCCCCCGCAGAAATGGTTGGCCCAGGGAAAGCAACGATAAAGACGATATTCATTGTGAATTGTGTAGTTGTGATTTAGAACTAGATTATCTAGTTAAATTTCTTCCTCATACCAGTGTGTTGGATTAATTAAATCTTTGGCGACAAATATGAAAATGTTGTCGTTTCGTCTTTTGTACTTATATTCGAATTTGTTCTTTATAAAATATGTTTTTAACAATGTTCTCATTTTGAACATTCTTGAAATGTCATATGTGGCAACATTTCAGCAAACTACTTCATTAATTACAACAACCTCCTTCATTAATTACATCAACCGCCTTCATTAATTACTTGACCTCAAATTTTATCTTTTTTTCAGAAAAATTAAGTACTTGCAAGTTTTTACATTCATCAGAAGTGTCTCTTCGTATTAATTACATTGGAATTATATTATTATTATTATATATAAGAAGAACACAACTTAGGTCTTTTCATATAATTTTGTCCAAGATGGGAAGGAAGAAAAATAAATTTTCAAAAATACACCAAGGAAAAAAAACTACAGTGAATCCCTTTCGCGGGAACTAGTAATTATTATCGTTGAAAGGGTTGAGTCCTACTCCCTCAAAGATTTAATGAGGGTTAAATTAAGGTATGTATGTATTAAACAATTTTTGTCTTTAGTTCGATTTCCTCACCATTTGATTTGAATTCTCAGTTTTAGGCTCCTAAATAAAGTCGCTAATGAACCTTCTGTATATCGAAAGGTAAATTTGTGCAGCATTCCAGTGTTAGTATAGTTGTCTACATTTTATTGAAGATGCTCTTTCATGGAAAAGTGCAGCGAATCAGAGAATTTAGAAGCCTTATACAGAAAAGGCATGGAAATTTTAATGTTTTTTCGTATATATTCACATTTTTATCAATGTATTTTGCACTTTTAAATTTGTTATTTCTTCTTTAGTATGATTTTTTTAAGCGTGGCGACTGAAATGGATTCGGAATTCTTAAGCAAGCAGCAGACGGTGGCCACCTTTGTGCAGGATATGTGCATGCCATAATTTCAATCTTCAAAGGCGGTGAATCCATGAGAGAAGGCACAAGTTTCATTGCCAACATGAGTATACCATGGCTCAGAAGATGTCGAGAATATTTCCAATGTAATTTACATGGAAAGTTGCTAGAGGAACCTCATAAGATCGGAGAAAGACCAATTTGTTGCACTGCTCATCAATTCTCTTACGGACAATATCTTTATGACTTATGTCCTTATGATTTAGAATTTGATGAAGTAGTTAAATTTCTGGGGTACTTCCAAAATGAATAAAATTTGATCCAAGTTGACATTTTTCCATTCCTAAATCTCTCAATTCGTCGATCAGCCCCTCCTTGATGTTTAATATTTGCCAACATATGCAGGTTCTGTTGGCAGACTTGCAACAGACCTTACATATGTGGCAACATATGTTTATCATAAAATGGGTCTTTTAGGGGTTAATTCAATTTAATTGTTACCTAATTTGATATGTAACACTAATATATAGTACTACAACATATCTAAATAACAATTCATGGTCCAATACAACTACCTTCATGCGATTCTATTAATTATATTTAGAAAGATTATCTTCCCACTAGTTCATCTTACAATGACCAAGTAAATCCATATGATAGTTATATAACACCCTTGTAAATCGTTGTTCCAAGTGTTATACCATATTTTTATTGCTTAGTTATGGTTTCAAGTAATAAAATTTGGTCGAAGTTGACATTTTTCCATTTCTAAATCGCTCAATTTGTCTATTAGCCCCTTTTTGATGTTTCATATGTACCAACATATGTAGGTTCTATTGGTAAAATTGCAACAAATTTTACATATGTGGCAACATATGTTTATCATAAAATGGGTTTTTGGAGGGTTAATTCAATGAAATTATAACCTAATTCGATATGTGACACTAATATATAGTCCAACAACATGTATAAGTAACAATATATGGTCCAATACAACTACCTTCATTCGATTCTATCAATTATATTTAGAAAGACTATTATCCCACTAGTTCAGGTTACAATAACCAAGTAAATCCATATGATAGTTATATAACACCCTTGTAAATCATCATTTCAAGTTTTATACCATATTTTTCTTTCTTAATTATGGTCTAAAGTAATAAAACTTGTTCCAAGTTGCATTACTAAATCGCTCAATTCGTCGATTAACCCCTCCTTGATGTTTCATATGTGCCAACCTATGCATCTTCTGTTGACAAAATTGCAACAGATCTTACATATGTGGCAACAACTTATAAAACATAAGTACTTTATAAAACTGGCCCAATCTGTCATAGGCAAGCCAAATCAGTAAAACTAAAACTAAAACTGGCCAAATCGACCCATTGTTTCATTTCTAGAAGGGATATATATATATATATATATATATATATATATATATATATATTAGGGTTTTCATTTTTATTTCAAGAATAGGATTTTCAATTTCTTCTTTCTCGCCGCTTCGGTCTTGGCGCTTTTTTGTCTTTCTCTCTTTCCGATACGACCTCTCGCTTCGCATGGATCTTGGATATCTTGAGTGCATGTGGTGTAACGATGTTATTTTATTTCATCAGTCTTTTATCTGTCAGTCTTTTGTATTCTTTGTTTTTAACACACAACTAATTTGATTGACCTTTGGTTAAATTAAATCTCGGGACTTTCCCGTATCTTTAAATCAATGAAATCGTTAATTTTGCAATATATTGCTTGGGTAAGAATGTAATTCTTTAAAATATAGATCTAATGAATGAATTTTCTTAGTTTTTGTACTTTTGATATGATGTCAAATGCAATATTAAATCAAATTTGTAATTATGAAAATGATAACATGTTGGGTTTGAAAATCTATTCTAAACATGGACACTTACTTTCAATGCAAACTTCATGGTCGAAGGACAATCCAGGTCGAAGATTTTGATCTTGTCCACTCTATCGTGTATGTACATTTCTACATCTTAGTCTTTGGACACTTGATATCTCTTTGTTTTTTTATTTGTTTAAAATTTAAAATTTCTTTCTTTGTGGTGAGTATTTTAGGAGAATGTTTGCAACTTCTTTAGATGGAGGGATTTGGAAGATGTTGATATACGATCCAAGTTTGCTATTCTAAGATTTGCGAATAGAATAAGGAGTTGGAAACTGATGATGAAATCCATATTAATAGAAGTAACATATGGGGATGAAGGAGAAGCAGAAGACCAAATATTGTAGCATGTGGAAGCTAATCTTGGTGTTGTTTGTTGGTTTTTTCTGGTATTATTAAGCATTATCAAGAAGAATACTGTAGAGGATGGAAAATTCTTTTGTAGTTATGTACAACCATTAAAATCATCATAGTTGTGGAAATAAATAAACCTAGTTTTGCATTCCTGGTCCAACGTTTACTTTTTCTTATCATAGTTGTTTACCATTATGCAGCAATGTTTGACCATTTGAGACATATATTGCTACATATGATACATATGTTGCTAGAGATGCCTCAAATGTTGCGACATATCACTCTTATGTAGAAATGTTTGACAATTTTAAGAATATGATTCTACATATGTCGCTACAGATGACCCATTCTGTAGCAATGTTTGACCATTTGAGGTATATGTTGCTACAAATGCCTCAAATGTTGCAACCACTCTTATATAGAAATGTTTTACAAATTGAGGCATATTTTGCTACATATGATCCATATGTTGCTACATATGTCACGTATGTCGCTACAGATGACCCTTATGTAGCAATGTTTTACCATTTGAGACATATGTTGCTAAAGATGAGACATATGTTGTTTAGATGCCTCAAATTATGCAACATATCACTCTTATGTCGAAGTGTTTGACAATTTAAGGCATATGTTTCTACATATGATTCATATGTTGCTACATATGTCACATATGTCGCTACATATGTCACATATGTCACTACAGATGACCCTTATGTACCAATGTTTGACCATTTGAGACATATGTTTCTATATATGAGACATATGTTGCTACATATGCCTCAAATGTTGCAGCATATCACTCTTATGTAGAAATGTTTGACAATTTGAGGCATATGTTGCTACATATGATCCATATGTTGCTACATATATCACATATCTTGCTGTCAATATAACTCACATACTATGTACTTGCTCTCAATATAAGATAAAATAAGAGAAGTGATTAAATAAAACGTTGTCTCTAATTAAAAGGAGGCTCTAATCTCCTATTTACTATCCCAACAGCCCATACTCATTGCATTCGACTAAATGTATTATCACACAACAGGGTAGCAGGAGGTTGAATTCCTACCTTGGAAATCAAAAGCTCAATGAATGCAAGTAAATATGACCCGCACGCGGAGCTGGATTCATTTTTAACCATAGGATCCACTAGACCTTCAAATTTCTATAGTTCATTGAGAAACTTATGTGGTAAATACCTCATTATTCCACTTTGCTTCAACAATTTAGGCAGCAACTTGAATACAGATTGTATGTGTGTCAAAAACTTGACATGTTCCATACTCATCAGATGGAAGTCTTAAACATTCATGCGAACCTTGTGCAAGAGGATCTCAAGAGTCACAAAATGAGTATTTTTCTGGTTCATGACTATCAAAATCCTTTTTGCACCAATATAATCCATGCCTCCAGGATATCGTCTAATGCCCCTGACATAGTCAATCATATCTTCATCCCATTTAAACTCATTAATTAACTGTGTCATGCTTCTGCCACCAACTGTTTGTTGCCTTATCGCTCAGTTGCTCATATCTTTTTTTGAAGTTGGTATAGAAGTGCATATCAAGGATTCTATCTTTAGAATCATAGCACTTTGGGTATGTCACATGCCTCTCCCGCATGATAGTAAGGATTTCATCAATATACTGAAATAAAAAATAATATTAAAGACTAAAGAAGCGTAATCATTCAAAAGATAAAACAAATGAGCATCATAAATTGAAGGTACTAGTAGAGAAAAATTACCCATTCTTCCCACCAATTTTCATGCTTGTCATTTTCCTTAAATCTTCTTCACTAAAATTATGCATATCGTATTGTACACAAAAATCCTTCCGTCTCGTAAGGTCCCACACCATGGATTTATAAGATATAGACACACACTTATAAACATTCAACTTTGGGTACTCCAACACTTCCTCGCTTTCGGCCATTGGCAATACTCCAAAGATCTTCTTCTTCAAATTTTGTATTGCCTTAGCAAATGATTTTTTCCTCCTCTTGGCCTGTGGAGTATAGGGATGTCGACCATTCTTTGACAGAATGCCCTTGCCCCCCTCTTGTTTTAAAATTCATTGACAGCTTGACTCAATGTTTGAAGATACATGATAGAATCTCCATCTTGTTTCTTGCACTTCTCATAGAGAAAGCAACAACATCTTCTACAAGAGGTAGCCTCTTGGTCTTGTCCAGAACCAGCACTAGGACCAACACCAGCACCAGCACCAACATCAGTAGTATCAAAAACAACTAATTCATTAACAACTCTATCTCTTTTGATGGTTGTTGCTCCAGCCAATTCCATTTTAACTCTATCCACAACAGGATCAAATAAGGTCTCAACAAACCCTAGAGTAATTAGATATGACATTTGCAATTCGTTTTCCGTTAGGACAAGCCATAGATGCACAACCTAAAATTATAAAAATGAATCATCTGTAAGAATATTTGGGTCATATGTTGCTATAGATATGTCATATGTTGTTACAAATGGGTGATATATTTACACCAATATGCCATATGTCGCTAAACATGGGTGATATGTTGTCAAATATGTTTCATATGTTGCTACAAATGTGTGATAGGTTGACATATATGAGCATCTGTAGCAACATTTGTATCACATGTTGCAACAGATGAATCATATGTAGCAACATAAGAGTCATCTGTAGCAATATAATAGTGTAATATACTAATAACTTACTACATCAAGAGGAGAGTTAAAAAGATCTGGAATATGTCCATATTTGGTAGATTTTGTTTTTGATCTCAACCATCTCAATATCTTTGGAGATGAGATTTGTTCTTCTGCAATTACTTGATGGGTCAAATGAGGAATGAATTAAAAGTCCCAAGCCTATAAAAAAGGAAACCATGTCACAAATCAAATGTTGAATTATTCAATATAATATAATAATATTATGAACATTTAGATTTACCATGAAATCCCATTGAAGGTCAAACAAGTTACCGGTCTTTTCTCCTAAACGTTTCAACAAGTATTTGAGAGTTAATTCAAAGTTCTCATGACCCCAAGGATGGTTGTTGAAGGCCTTAATATCCTGACAGAGACTCACCCATTTAAGCAGTATGTTGTTAAGATCTTTCGCCAAAAGTATAGTATGTGTAAACAAAAGTAAGCACAATGAATCCTTGTGCTTCCTTGGTGTATCCTCATGTTCAAACAAATATATTAAGTCAGAATTTTTGAATTTTGTGCCAAAAAGGGACATCAAGTCCTACTCCTCAGTTGACAGGGATTGTGTCTTGCTTCTTCTTTTAATCCTTTCTTTCTTCTCCTTGGTTCTTTTTTGACAATGTATTCAGGGACGGGCTCAAAAGGAGGATGACATTTTAACCCTGAAACTATGTCAATCTCTCTTCTGCCAAAGAAGAACTGACATGCCACAATAATTAATCAAAATCTCATCCTTCTTTTAAGAAGATCATAAACCATGGTCATTTGAAAACATGCATTATTATCCTCGGGTAAATGGAGAAAATGACCGAAATAATTGTTCCTACAAAAATCTTCCAAATAATTTCTCTTGCGGATGGCCCTGAAGTTATTGAAAGGTTTTGCCATGCCTGACCTCATAATTCTATCACCATTAGCATTAGGCTGCAGATGCACAGAGAAAGTGCATACATTAATCCCAACTTCATTTTTTTCTTTTTCTTCTTCATGCACAACTACTTCTTTATTTTTTCCTCCTTCTTCCTCAACTACTTTTATATTTTTTCCTTGTTCTTCCTCAACTTCTATTTGTTTTCCCTCTTCTTCCTCAACTACTTCTCTATTTTCTCCATTATCTTCCTCCTCAACTTCTTCTGCTCTTTCTCCATTATCAAAAACTTCATTTTTTTCTTTTTCTCTTTCTTCATATTCTTTTTGAGAAAATTTTGCTTCTACTTAAGAAGAAGAAACTGCTTCAAATGCAAGTTCTTCTAAAAGAGTGGTGTTTTCATTCCTCTTCCTAGGAACTTTAGTCCTAGCCTTCTTCTTGATCTTTGTTGTGTCAGTTGTATCAATTTTTCTTTTGACATGAGCCATTATATTTGTATCTGCAAACACAAAAATAAAGTATTTGAATGTCACACATGACCTACAAATGAAGTTTAGCTTTTTGAAATACAAAACACAATACACAACACAATATACAACAACACAAACAATAAATACTATTCAATGCCACACATGAACCAACAAACAAACCACAACACCCTCCCTAAACCCTATCCAACAAACTACAAATGAAGCATTTGAAATAAGAACATGTTTCAAAAAAGAATAACTACCCGACCAAAAAAGTGATAAAACCACTAAAAGGGGAAAAAAAAGTAAGCATTTCAAACCCTAATCAAATATTACCTAAGAAGATTTCAATGATAAACTAGAAATGATGAGGACAATGACGTCTTGCTATAGAAGAGGATCGCAACAGATTACTACTGATGTTTTAGAGGATATCGCAAGAACAATAATATGTGAAGGAAGGAATAATGGAACGAGGGGAGGAGAAAAAAGGAAAAAAGAGAGAAGAAAGCTTATATTAGTAAAAAGGTCTAAGTCATTTACAACCCCTTAAAGGTGTCTGCATATTTCAATTAGATACTTCAAATCAACCTTTTACCTATTAAACATTGGTACTTATATAAAAAATTTCCTATTAGACATATTTTGATAATAAACAGAAAATGTCAAGACCATGTGATGCATGACATGGCAAACTAACTAATTAAAAGATGCCACATGTCTTAAAAAAAGCCATGTGTCTTTTGTGCTGCAAAATAATTACAATTACATAAATAAACTAAAATCCTAAACTATGTGTTCCTGCCTCTGCCTCAAACCTCCCCTTCCCTCCACTTCATGTTCTTCCCCCTTTTTTTTCTTTAAAAAAAACTTGAATAAGAGGAGTTTTTCTACTTCTATTATTCTAATTAATTTTTAAAAAAAACTTAAATTCGATTCATGTTTGAGTTAATTTGGCATAGAGAAAAAGATGAGTAGTGTCAGTGTTTTCTAATGAACAAACTAAAATTTGTGATTGATTGTTTGAAAGGCCAAAAAAAATATTGATGATGATAAATTTGGAGAAAAATGAGGTGGTGTTGGATGGATGGTAAAAAAGGAGAAAGAAAATGATGGTCTGAAAAAGGAAGGGGGGGAGGGAGAAGATGATGGTCTGCAAAAAAGGGGAAGAAGATGAATGGAGAAAGAAAGGAAAAGAGAACAGTGGATATGGGGATGACATATCCAATTAAAAAACAAGGTGGCATAGAGAAGAAGAATGATTGCAGCTCGAGAAAAAAGGGGAATGAACTTTAATGGTGGGACACCGATGATTGCAGTGGTGAGAAGGTGGTTGCAATGGTGGTTGAGTCAAAGAAGAAGAAGAGATGCTAATTTTATTTTATAATTTAAAACTTTTAGGCTAAATAATGCACTTTCAAGCTCTTTTCATGCATTTACTACACATATGTTGTCATGTCAACACAAAATGTTTAATAGGTACAAATCTCTTACAATATAGGTGTTCAATAAGTATAAAGTTGAATTGAGGTGTCTAAATGAAATATATGGACAAGTTTAGGGGGCTGTGTTTGACTTAGGCTTAGTAAAAAGAAATAAAATTTGAAATATCAAAGAACTTTTATAGGAGAGAGGAGAGAGGGAAAATGAAGTGACGAATGTATTAAAGCTGTTTTTTTTTTTGAATTTTGACAATTCAAAGTGTGACATATGTTACCACATATATACGTTCTGTTGGGGCATATACCACTTTTTTGTGACATATGTTATATAGTATAATGTTGTCACATATCTCCTTTCTGTGAAATACGTTGCCACATGTATCCGTTTTGTTGGTACACATACAAATAATTATGTGGTGTTTTTTACAACAGAAGTTATATATGTTGCCACAGACACCACATTTCTTCCTTTCCATCATATTTGACATTTGTTCGAACAAAATCAAAATAATCATAAAAATCATTTATATTAATATTATTAACAAAAATTAACACTTCACCAATTGTTTTATACAACTTATCAACAAAAAGTTAATTCAAAATGATATACATAGCCACCTATCTAATCAATAATGGTAACCACAACATTTTCATCAATCTTTGGTTTTTTAGGTCTAGGCCTTTGTGGGTCTTCATTGTTACTAACATAGACATTCCGAGCCTTTAAAATCCCATTACTCCATAGGAGTGAAGCATATCTCATGCAAAGGGTTTCAGAACTAAGTCCACAAGATGGTACTTCTAGTCCATCACTCAAAAATCAGCGTATGCAGCAAAATAAAGTCCACAATCTCTTCATGGTATATCATCAATTAGAATATAAAATAACATCACATTTCGATAGTCGTCGGACAAAAAAATAATGTGATACTTACATACTACTGCTTTTTTGTTGGGCAATACCAGTAACATGTCTGATTTCGAATATGTGAGATTTGTTCTTTCCTTGGTAACATTCAAGAACTGACCAGTTGGTTCGCTCTTTTTGCTCAAAAATTCGCTTAACTAAAGGTACTTTTGCAACATTGTAGACAAATTTTGAATCTCAGAGGACAATTTTCTGTTAGACCTAGATGAGGACATCAAATCATACACTTTTATGCACTGTTCCTTTAATGCAAAGAATGTCAAGACCCAATTGAAGTCTCCATTACTATTTAGAGGGACATAAACATCATCTGTCCAGTGCCAAGGCAGTCCACAAGCTATACCAAACCCTTTTATAGTTCCAACGATTTCATCCTCATATTCAGGAACATCACTAGTATTGTCAATATATGTTTTGAAAAAACAACTAGTAGTGGTATATCGATATTTAGAATGATTATGTTGCTTCGACTTCTTATACAAGTAATAAAAAATGATATCCACATACTGCACAGATGCATCAAATAAGTGTATCTATGTATCAATTTATTTGTATATATTCATGTATTAATCAAAACATAAAAGTGGGACATGAATTTACCTCATCAGTCCAACAATTATTGGATTGAGACATTACGTAGATCCACTCCTTATTCTTTGGAAATGCAACTACAATATCAAGTTGGTCAAAATCAAGTTTCAAACAATTGGCTAAGTAGTGATCGTCCATGTCTCTTCTGTAATTGTGTAATGATTATAAATAATTATTTAGTGGACAACAAGAAGAAATACTAATAATAGTTGAACAACCTTACTTTTTTGCATGATGGTTGTAAAGATCCTCGTTTATCCATTGCGAGAAGGATGACATTAGTTCAGTTGGACCCTCGTCGTCAATGTTAAAACCTTCAAATTGATATTGTCGCTTCACATCACAACTAACGACTTTGACTTTCTTCTCTTTATTTTTCGCTTTTTCTTTTTCTTTTTGCTTCTCCTTCTCCTCCTCCTTCTCCTCCTATTTATCCTCCTCTTTATACTTCTCCTTGTTCTTATCCTTCTCCTTCTCTTTCTCATTTTTTACTTTCTGCTTCTCCTTCTTCTTATCCTTCTCTGATTCTCTTTCCCCTTTCCTTGTCCTTCTCCTTCGACTCCTTCCCCTTCTCCTACTTTGTCTTCTTCTCCTGCTCTTTCTTCTCACTAATTATAGAAAGTGTTTGAGAAATAGATTTTTTCAACCTCCTACACTTCAAAGGCTGTGAAATATTCTTGGATTTTTGGACATCAATATTATGAGACATTTCCTTACAAATATCAGTGAGCTTTTTAACATGACTAATAAAATAATCATGTTACTGCTCACATTCTTTACATAGACAAAAAGAGCATTTGTTGTTAGAAGAGGAAGAAACACCAACAAAAGATTGAGCTATTGTCATGCATGAAGCTTCTTGTATCATTTCATCTTCAAGGTAAATAAAAAAAGATTGAGAGTTTACAATTCATTATAAAATAATAATAACATTATGTTGCCACAGATGTTTAGTCTGTTACCACAAACTAACATTATGTTGCCACATATGTACCTACTATTGCCAGACATGAAATTTCTATTGCCACATATAAATCTTATGTTCCCACAAATGAAACATATGTTGACACAAATGTACCTATTGTTGCGACAAATGAATTTTCTGTTATGAATCCTAAGGTGCCACATATGAATCTTATGTTGCCACAAATGGTCATTTTGTTACCGTAACGCATAAGTGAGATTTTACAACATATGATGACTGTTGGAATATGCACCAACATATCACCAAAATGTGGCAACTTACGATACATCATTCAAAAAATGAAATATATGTTGGACAAGTGAACAAGACTATATTTCTAAAATCATATCAACAAAATGGCCATAAAAGGAACAACAAAAAATGACTTTTCACTGAATGTTAACAATACATATGCATTTCCTCAAAATTAGGGTTTTTTTGGGTTGGTTGATTGTTTTTCAAAAACAATAAATAATAGGCAATATTACATCATTATTCATTTTTTACATCTACAAAACTTTTTATTGTTCATTAATCCAAGAAAAAAATTTCGAAAATTGTAAACTCTTTCAAAAAATAACTTACCCATTTTAAGTCGATCACGATTTCAGTTCAGAAAGAGGAGAGAGTCAGGACTGGAGATGTGGATGAAAATAATTGAGATAGTTGGAGAGAAAGATAATGGAGATAGTCTAGTCGGATTTTTGGATTTCTAAGGAAAAAGAAGAAGAATAAAAGAGAGAAAGAACGATGGGAGAAGAGAGAAGATGAAAATAATTTTTTATTTTTTTAAAAATGATTTGGATTGAATTATAGAAGTTCAAAAATGAAGTATTTTCTTTTTTGTATTTCATAAATTATTAGAAAGTTTTAGAAATGTTAATTTGGTCTCAGATTTATTTAATTACATTTTAAAGAGGATTTGACCAGCTCTGGGTCAATCTGTTACCAAAAACAAAACCAATAGTTATTTGACACCTTTCATTTAATTTTCTATTGAAACCCTAGCTTGAAGATACACGATCAAGAAAATCTTTCTTGAGATTCTTGAATTCTCTATAGATAAGAAATATAGTTTTCATTAGTGATTAATAATTGTATGGAGAAATTTGAGTTGAAAAGAATGGAATTCTTGGAGAACGACTTACCTTGAAGAAGAATCTTGAAAAAGATTGAAAGAATCTTGAATGGAGTCCTCTACTTTAATTTTTCCTTAGGGTTCTGCCTTAGGGTTTCAGAGAGAAGAGAATGATGAATTAAAAGATGAAAATCTAATTGTTTTGAGCCTTTTATTAGTCAAGAAACTCATTCAGGGATTTCTTGGAGGTGAAAAGACAAAAGAAAATGGCGCTTTTTAATATTTTCCCATTGGCTAATTCATAATAGCATTGTATCAATTTACTAAAATATTCATAATTTTTTATTCTGAAATAAGATTGATATGAAATTGATGCTGGAAACTAGATTCAGTTACCTTTTATTTGATAGCTTACGGGCCATGTAGCTCTTTATATTCTAAGAGATATTGTCAGTTGAAGTTGACTCAAGTAGAATCTTACATCAAAACTTAATCGATAAGGAAAGTTCAAGAACACTTATCAAGAAATTAAATTTCTCAAAAGTTATAGATATGTTATCAAAAGAAGCTCATGATTGGCGTGTGGGTGAACGAACAAAATAATATGGAAGCTTATATACCCTAAAGAACTAGGTTCTTGGACAAATATTGAATTTCTTGAACTAACGCTTGAAACTTTGAACTTTTTCTCCCCTTGAATCCTCTCGCTAAACCCTAAATGCTTTTGGAGATGAAGAAAGCTGATTCTTATCAGTTTAGACTTCTAAAACTTTACTAAAAACGTTTAAATCCGATTGAGTAAGAAAAGACCAAAATACCCCCAATATTTTTTGGTAACTTTCCTTATTTGGACTATACGACTTCAAACTAGCATATCTCCTTTATACAAGCTCGAAAATTAGCAAAGTTGGCGGTGTTGGAAAGAGGATTCCAATACCTATCATTTGATGCCTTATGGGTCTCCTAACTCATCTTGAGCTAAAAGTTATAGTCATTTGAAGTTGATCCAAAACTTAAAAGAACTAAGGAATGACTTGAATGAAGTATCATTAAGTCTTTTTAGAACTCAAGGTGCTATGTCTACTGACCTTAACACTTAAGAAAAATGTAAATTCCTTGGTAAAAATTTATTCACTACGAAGGATGGTTCAAGTCTTAGCTCCAAAAATTTTCAGGGGTGTTACAATATCTCCCCCTTGGGATCATTCATCCTTGAATGACTACTGCAATTGGTATGGAATGGGGTTACTCTTACTAAGGACCGATTCTAATGGGATGCTCTTCCTATATTCAAGAATAACCCAAATTCTAAAGTTCGTTTTCTATACCTCTCCATAGGGAGTCTCATTCCAAGAACATTAACTCTTTATCACCACATTTAATAAACACTGGGCTCATATTAAGAACTACCTCATGTTCAACAACACCACATTCAAGCTTAGTATTGTAACAACTCCATGAACTCTTACCAACCAATTGCCTAAGAAGTTCTCATACTCTCAAAATCCCTGCCATACAAACTAGGATTTCCTGCATTACTACTCAAAACCAACAAAGGGCTCTCATTTAAATATTTCTCATAGTAAAACCTCATCTTATCATCTCCCGCTTATGTCTAAAGTTCACATTTGAAAGCTATGTACCTATTCAATTATCTCTAAACTAATCTACATCCCTATTTACTCTAACACTGGGGAAAAGTTTATCTTATGACTATCGAACTCTCCATAAGTAGGCACTAAGACCTCATTTTAAGGTTCTCCTCTTAACCTTGTCTAATTTCGTACCATATCGGTACACCTCTTAAAGCTATTTTTTTCTTACTCTTGTGACTTAGACACACTCACTATCCTTATCTAAAGGTATGAGTCTCTCACTTGTACCCTTCATATTTATTGCATCTAATCACCTCAATTCCTCACCTACTCTATGTCAAGTCTTCTAGATCAAATCTCAAGACTAACATCATCAGCCTCATGGCGCCATCCTTTTGATCAGACACTCATCTCAAATGCAATATTAATGTTTATTGAAAAACTAAAATATAAATATGATTGCTCGTTTACTATAACAATTACAACTACTAGATATAATTAAGAAAGACTTGTTCACTATAACCTCATGAGAAATAGTCGATCTTTATCTCTCCGTCTACATCCTTAATATTACTACCACATTCCACTTCACAACTTAAGCTTATTTACTCATTCACTATACACCATTGCCTAATTAGTTCTATAACACTTTGAATATTAACGGATTTCCATTAAAAATCATAAGCGTAGCTTAGATCTAACACCTCATGAATACTGTTTCTCTTCTATTCAACACCTACATTTGATCGTTACTAACACAATGACAGTTCATCATAAAATCCTTTATGGTTAAAGTACACTCTAATTAACTCATCCTAACTAGTAACTATTCCTCTACCTTCTATCATGAAATCTATACAAAGTTATTACTTCTTAGTCTACCCATAAGGGAAAACTCCTCATTAATAATCTATTGGGTGCATGACTATAATAACATAGCTTGACTCATCACTATCTTCCTTTCTTAGATTATTGAAAGTCTGCATGCATTCTGGTAACTTTTGGCCCTCTTACTACAACTGCTTATAATTTTATAACTCACTGTTGACATCCAATTTTGGCCTAACATTTTAAAAATTCGTAACTTCTAAGTTTAATTTATTTAATTCTTCAAAATATATTTTTCATAATTTTAAATAATTTTATCGATAACTATCTTTTTTTTAATCAAAATTTAGGATTTCTTATCAGTAATTTTAAATAAATTATTTTTTGTCACAACAATTTGAATAGGTTCAGATATTTGTTCATTTTGATTAAATCATTATTTCTATTAAATTGTACTTTTTACATGTCATTAGTTACGTTCATTAGATTTTTTTAATATTCATTTTTTATTCGTTACATTTAATAATATTAATTTTGATATTTTGTACAGTTTAGAAATTCATTCAAAAATAAATAAGATTTCATACACAAATATTTTATTTAACTAGTGGTTTCAGCTCGTGATTTAAAGATAATGGTATCGTACTATACGTAGTTTTCAATTTTCTATATAAAAAATAGCTTATTCACTAAGTTAATGGGGTGGATAATATTTTTTTACATTGGGAGAAACAATTTCCAAATAGAAAAACACTAATCGATTTACATTGGGAGAAACATTTTCCAAATAGAAACCCCTAATATTTCCTCCCTCAGCGGCCACCACAAAACCCCAACCAAGCTACTCCATTTTCTCTGACAAAACAACCAAAAAAAAAACAACCAAACAGCAGCTGATATAACACCAAATAACCACCAAACAACAACCAGACCACCAAACCTCTAACTTCAAACACCCGGCGAACCCAACACCAAACGACCTGTTGGGTATGTAGCAAGAATTGATGGGAAATCGAGGGAAAGAGAGGAATTTGAAAAGTTGAGAACTTGAAGAGTTGTGAACTTGAAAAGTCCTCTTATGCTTTAATGAAAAGGCATTTATCCATCATCGGTGGTGGAAAGAAAAATAGGAGAGTTTAAATATAGAAACACTCCTATTAATTGTTAAAAGGGTTGGAAAGAGGGACCCCCTCACACCGTCGTCGTCGTCGCTCGGCTTCGGCTACGGCTACGGCTTTGGAAATGATCAATCGAGAGATTATTTTTTGGACAAAGTTTGTTTTAATTATTTAATTAATTAATTAATTAATTAATTAAATGGCCAAAATATTTTCAATTAATTAGTTGATAACAGAAACGTTTTCAGTTATTTAGTTCAAATTAACCGAAAAGTTTCAACTTTTTAGTTGATTAACCCGACCCGACTCAGATCCGCGCGCGACCCGTTTGGTTTAAAAACTTTCCCATTTTATTTAAATTTCCTGCCGTTTTGGAAATGACTGTTCTGAAAGGTTGCAACTTTCATGAACAGTCAGTAGCATTTGAAAGGTTGCAAACTTTCATTAATGGTTGTGTGGATTCTAAAAGGGTTGCAAGCTCTCGGAACCTGTTCCTCTTTCCTATAAATACCATTCACTCTTACGAATTTTTATGATCTCTTCTTCTTCTTCTTCGGCACAACAATTACTTCTTGTATTTTACTGCTGTTGAGTTGTTCGATGACGCTAGAGTTTCGGTATCGATACTCTGGTGATTAAGATCATTTTATCCTGGGAGGTCATATTCCAAATCAAACCTCGGATACTAGAGGGGAATAATTACCTTAAGGGGACACAGTGAGTTCAGTGGACTTGATCTTTTTCCTGTTAATATTTTTTTCAGATTCTGGTACGTGTTTTACAGAT
This sequence comes from Solanum sitiens, assembly GCA_016801875.1. Classification (NCBI taxonomy): domain Eukaryota; kingdom Viridiplantae; phylum Streptophyta; class Magnoliopsida; order Solanales; family Solanaceae; genus Solanum; species Solanum sitiens. The sequence goes on from JABWTJ010000155.1 coordinate 1,472,711, forward strand.
TTTAGTTTTTGTGAATTGAATTTTTGTTCTTCTTTCTTACTGATTCAATAAATTTTGGTTATTTTGTGTTTTTGCAAAATTTATTAGAATCAGTAATTCTGTTTTTTTCTAACCTAGATTGACAACAACGACCTTCCATTTTCTCTTGTCAAACCAGACCCATAGCACCCTCCAGTCCAGACCACCTGAAACCACCAGTAAACTCCGTCTTTTCCAACCAGTTACCAGAGCCACTATTACTCCTCCCATTCTCTTCCTTCTCCTCACCACTAGACCTCCGAAATCCCACCGGAAAACCCACAAGTTCTCACTTCCAAACAACACCATACCAACCAAAACATTAGCTCAAACACACACAAACCAGGCCCAAAACCCCACTGCATTGTCCATTTATCTCTCCCTTACGATTTTGTTCATCTTGCAGGTATTCTGGCGCAGCTCCGAACTCCGGCAAGCTGCAAACCAACAACTCGAAATCTCCTGTGACCCTTCTTTCTTCTTTCACATTTTTGTATAAAGTTATGTTGATTTTTAGTCTCCAAATGTTATTTTTTTTTTTTTATAAATGTTTCTTGTTATTGTTTGTTATCAACTAGCTCTTGTTTTTAATGTTTTTCTTAGCATCTGCATATATTACCAGCTTTCCAACAAAGTTTTGGTCTTCTCAATGAACATTACTATTATAGCTTTATTTATGGTTGTTTATTTGTTTGGCTTTGTTTGACTTTTGGATTGACTATTATCTTACTTATTTTCTTTATGATGTGTTACTAACATGTTTTATATCTATTTTATTTATAGATCTATGATGACTATATGTTTTTATGTCTTCTCTATTTGTGACTATTTTTCTTTCTTAGTTTAATATCTTATTTGGTTTAAATATTATGCATTTGTTTTTTGAATGATTGTTTAAGTGAGTTACTTTGTCCCCAGATGTTACTGCTTAATTTCTCTTGTTACTTATTAGTATTCTTTTACTATTGTTATACATTTTTTTTTAATTTCTTAGTTGATTAAGATTCAATGATCTCTTTTTTTATCTATTGTTTTCTTATTATGTTAGTCATTCTTGTCTTTTCTTGAAATTTTATGTGTATTTTTTAGAGGCTTGTGATGTTACTGTTGTCATGAATATCTATTGTCATGAATATCTATTGTTCAAGATTATTTTACTTGTTTTTTGAATTATTTTTTACCATTTTCCACATTTATTAGTTTATTATAAAACTGGCCAATGAAAAAATTTCTCCGTTGGTTTTCGAGGCCTCCTCATTATTAAAGTCGGAAACTTAGTTTATGTTTATATGTTAATATAGTTAAAAATTGGTCGATAAAGAAATTAGTGTTGATTTCCAAGGTTGTCTTTCTAGTAAGACGGGTTTTATTTTAACTTATTTATTTCATTTATTTTTATTAAGTACTAACACTTTTACCAAGTATTTTTATAGGTGCCCCGGATTCTCTTTCCGTTGAATCTAATTGAATAGAGTTCAATTATATTTTTTTTATTATTGTGTATATTATTGACGTTAGGCAAACTTTGGTTGTTTATTATATTATTGTTTTATTTTATTACTTGTGTATATTGCATGTTTGTTAATCTTGTATATTGTTTTAACTCCTCAATTTGAAAAAATGAATTTAGTGAGGACCTATAATTGTGGATTTCCAAGGATGTCTAACACGTTCTTTTCGGAATAACTTGAAACTCATACCTAGAATAAAATAGTTTTGTATATTATTTAATTGGTTTCCTAGAAACTTTTTTATTCATAAAACTCTTTTACAATTGAATTGATTGTTTATTTTTTGACTCACCGCGATGTTTCACCCTATTTGAATAAAGCATGGATGTAAAAACTCATACAAAAATTTTAGGGTGAAAATATTACCCAATCTCTAAACATACTTCCTCATAAGGATCTCAGTTGAACCAGGGCTGAAAGAAGAGAGCACAACTCACTTTTAGCTTTAAGACACGATTCATACGAATATGAGCGCATTATTTTGAATCTCAACACTTAAGCTCACTCATGAGCTTCACTTAATCCATTCTGAAATCTCATGACTTTCTCAAGATTTTGCTTAAGTAATTCATTGATAAATAACTGACTTTTGTTTTCAACCACCTCTAGTATGAGGGATAGTCAAATGAATATGAGAATGCACGAGTTAGAATAAGTCTCTAGGACATAGCTCTATTGCACTATTAAGAGTATGAAAGAAGGGAAACATTTCCTAAATGTCTATAGTCACTTATTTATAGAAGTGGGCCCATACAACTATAAATAAGATCCTACTTGACACAACTTCATAGACACCCTAGGACACTTGACCTCGGTGCTCTGATACCATGTTTTTCACGACGCGAGCCTACACCCCGAACGTGACCGACACTCGAGAACCATTGTTGGTCCCCAACCGAACCATCATCATGTCTGATTACAGGACTAACTCAAGCATACAAAAACATAAAAAAAAATTAAGTTCAATAACTCAAATGCTCAATCTTTAAAAATATCTTAAAACTACTCAATAGTTAACTCAGAGTTTGAAAAAAAAACTCAAAGAAGATATATACACCGAAAACTACTCAACTTTGTCTATCTATGAAGCCTCTTCTATTACAGAAGGATATCAGGACAAGACCCTCTCAAAACTACTAATCATAAGATAAAGGTAATGTCCTACAGTATATAAGAAGGCTCACAAAAGCTGATAGGAATATCCATTGATCTCAACGAAACGCCTAATGACGATCTTGAATACATGTACCTTCATCATGAAATTATGCTGACCAAATGGCTCAGTACATGGAATGTACGAGTATGTAAGGAAAATTCTAAAGCATAAACATAAGGTTGAACTTGATTAAAGGAAACATACTTACCTCTTCTCAACTCACTTAACTCAACTCAACTCAACTCTCAGATACTCAACTCAAAGATATTTTACTCAACTCAACACAAATATATAATAAAAGGTGTGATATATGGAAAGTTTTAAAACAATAAATAGCAACTTAATGTATTGAAGAGTATAATAATAACTTAGTTTGTATATAAAAGTAACTCTGTGGGAGTTTTGCTAGCCGACAACCATTATCGCGAGCCTAGCAATGATACAATATTTTGCCTCGCGTTGCCAGGGTCATCCTATACTTTTTCAGGGTATAGGATGATACTGTCAATATGGATCCAACTCTATGCCTTCTTAGAGGTGGTGAGGAGTTGCATGAATAATCAATGTTATCCTATCCTACGCTGGTTACGTAGTTCTATGGGACTTTCGAATCATACAAGACTCTAACCCAAATGGATGCCCGATATTTCTTTAAAAATATATACTCATACTCAATATTTAAAAACATAAATCTTTCTGTGGTTTGAGATTAATACTGAAAATCTTTCTCTTAAAAGAGAGATGGTAATAAAACTGCTCATGAAAACATGGAAATCGACATTTTCTCTCATCTTAAATGCAAAAACATTTACTCTTGGTAATACGTAGTTCTAATAGATCATTTTAAAGAAAATAAACTCAGCTCTATTCTTCCTTTAACTCATATGCTCAATTCTTAAACTAGTTTTGAAATAATTTGTAAAAAAGACTTTGTAAAACAGGGTTCATGCCGAATTATGGAGGTGAATGACTAGTTCAAGGTTTTCAATAACCATACATAAAACTCAATACTTGGAACTCAAAAACTCTGGAACTCAAGGAGTCAATGATACTACTCATCTCAAGAATGATCGACTGGAAGGGTAAATGGAGAATTACGAGCATGAATTACTCAACTCAAGGGCTCAATGATACCTCTAATCTCAAGAATACTTGACTAATAGGGTTCATAGGGAATTATGGTAATGAAATACTCAACTTAAGGACCTTCATGGGTAACATGTAGTATCCCCATGATTAGGAATACAATCCCAAAATGATTATGAACTCAATACTATAGACATAGAACTTGAAGATATTACCCCTCTCAAAGATACCCAACTAATGGAGTTCATGCGGAATTTATGGGAATGAACGAATCGGCTCAAGGTTCTAAATAACAATATGGAGTTCATGTATACGACTCTTCTCATTCTCATACTTACTTCCTCAAAACTTGGTTTTAAACTCAAGTGTTGGCTATGAAAAACTTCTTAAGATTTATAACTCATAATATGGTTCATGATGAATTATAAACATGAACAAATCAACTCAAGGGTATCAATAAAATATAAAAACTCAATAATAAGGAATATAAATTTTAAAAGAACCATGAACTCAAGAACTCAAATAAACTTATCTTAAGAATACTCAAATCTAGGGGGAAAATACTAGATTCCGCTTTTACTGATTTAAAATTAGATGTATGACGTAAGGAGGAACTATTCCAACACAATGAGATCCTTACTTACCTAGAAGAACAAGGTTCATGAAGAATATTGAAGAAGAACTTGATTAGAATCCTTGATACCGTAGCTTAAAGGTAAACGATCAAGAAAACATTTCTTGAGATTCTTGAATTAGTTTCTTGAAATCTCTTTGGCCAAGAATTATGATTTTCATTTGTGATTCATGATTGTATGGAGGAATTTGAGTTGAAAAGAATGAAATTCTTGGAGAAAGACTTCCCACGAAGAAGAATCTTCAAAAAAATTTAAAAGAATCTTGAACGGAGTCTTCTACTTTGATTTTTCCTTATTTTTTTTTCCTAGGGTTTGTGAGAAAGGAGAATGACGAACTAGAAGATGAAAATATGATTTTTTTTTTGAGCCTTATATAAGTTAAGATTTTTTTTAGAGATTTCTTGAAGGTAAAAATACAAAAACAACACTTTTAACTATTTTTCCATCGGCTAATTCTTAACAACATTGTATCGGATTACTAAAATATTCATAAATTTTTACTCTAAAAATTGGGTTGACAAGAAATTGGTGGTGTTGGAAAGTAGATTAAAATACCTTTATTTTGAAAGGCTATGGGCCATGTAATTTGTCACGCCCCAAAATCAAGGGGCACAACAGGATCGTAACGCCAAAACTCAGGACCGAGTCGACCCAGCAGAACCATTTGCTAGTAGCGCATGGAAGCCACATGCAATGAAGAAAACAAAAAAGTATATCTCGACTTAAAATTAAGCCCTCGGCCAGCAAGGCCTCAGTATAGATCTATAAAAGAAACAACTACTCCCAAGAGTTCATCTAAATAGATAGACAACTAGCACAAAAGTCCTGATTGGGCCGTCGAGGCAACCATGATATCTATACCAACACGTAAAACAACTATATTTCAAGACAATACACCAAACAACTCACAAGATTTAGCAAACAAGGAAACTAGGCCAGCATGGCCATAAAGTGGCTAAACACCCACACATTATTCTGCAAAGCTCTAAGAGTAGTAAAGATTGGCGGGACAGGGCCCTAGCCTACCAATACTAATATATACAAGAAAAGATAACAAACCTCCAAATATTGGCATCTCCGGAGGAAAGGGTTAGCCAATCGGATAAAAGTCAATCCAGCTGCTGAGGAAGTCTACTTAGTAGTCTGTTTTGACCTGCATGCATGAATACAGAGCCCATAGGAAATGGGGCATCAGTACAAAATAATGTACAGAGTATCAAAGGCAATAGACTATGAGCAAATATCTTAATTTACTGGAATAATCCGATAAATAAATCAAGGATAATATAAGTGTACTGAACTCCTCCTAAATTTAAACTTATCAAAAATAATAAAACGACAACCTAACCAAGCCCTCATAAGCTTGGTAGGTACAAACAACACACAAGACCACCTACTCAGGCCCCCATAAGCCCAAAAGGTGCCTATAAATCGATATACCCCTATCAGTAGTCCCCTAGATCCATAGGCAGTCACATAAGCCTCTTAGTCGTTATTAAAGCCCTATTGGTAGCACATAGCTCTCTTATGCATCAATATAGCTTATAGACAACCTATAGACCTTTTAGGCAACAACATGGCCCAATAGGAAGAACATAGCCTTCTTAGGCATCAATATAGCCCTGTAGGCCACTCTTATACCTTTTAGGCATCAATATAGCCTCGTAGGAAACTCATAACACTTTTAGGCATCCATATAGCCTCGTAGGCAACACATAGCCCTTCTAGGCATAGTTCACATTCCTGCAACTAACCACAAAAGCCCCACAGGCAACAATAACAATCCAATCGCTAAAAGCGAGCAACATAATTATAAGCAACTTATACAAATAACCTCTTAGTCGTGTCCAATGTAGGGACGTCACTAACTAAATAAGAATCCCGACAAGGGAGAACTATATCAACTCCAACAGCCAACAATTAGTAATAATGTCATAAGTAGGGAACACCGGTAACATAAATTTTCTCTAAATTCACGTGGCCTAACAACTTTATCCACAACCCGTCGATACTATAACAAGGAAGAACCATAATCAACACAAAAGAATAGAAGACTCCATGATAATCCAATAAAAGATATGTATTTCCATCACAAATTGTTATTTGCGACCTATCAAATTAAAGATAGAGTCAATGCAAGAAGGGTCTTACCTTGATTATAATTTTGTAATAAACCTCAAAACATTAAAATATTCCCAAACCCCTGCTGTTCAAACACTAAAGTACGATATGTTAGGAAATCGATAAAACAAATTATACCATGTTGACGAGCTCAACGCGTAAAACAACTTTTGTCAAGGACCTAATTCACGAAAATCAGTAACTTGGCTGGTCCTAGAAGTGGGTTTTGTAGGTTTTGTGAGTTTTGTGGTTTTCCACCAAAGAAATGAACAAAAATAGAAGAAGATGATATATATAAAGTTCCACCGACCTAGGGGACCCACCTCACTTGCCTGCTTGTGCAGTCTTGCAAAAACGCGAATATATCTCCATTCTAAAGTCGTATGAGTGAACGGGTTGATGCATTGTATAAAACCTCCAAGACATTTTACCCAAAATTCAGGCAAATCTTTAACAAGAAATTTACGATAACTTTCGCCAACTTTTATTTTGCCATTTGCCTAACTTCAAAACTTGATATACAACCCTTGTACACTTAAAATATCACATAACACATCATTCTTATTTTATTACCCACCCTCCTGGTCTTTCCCCCAATATACAATTCAATTAAGACGTTTTGAAAAGTCGGGGTGTTACATTATTGCCCCTATAGAAACATGTGTCCTCGAATGAAAAATCTAACTCACGCGGTTAAGCTTTTAGAATTGCAAAAATTTAGGTAGAGTATCTTGTTTAAATGTGACTATCAAGGAACATCGAGGTTCTAACCTAGGTGTATCACAGGATGACATAAATAGCTAAGCACTATAACTCCGCAATAAAAGTGCGAGCAAATATACAACGACACAACAATAATTGTAAGCAACAATATAAAAAAATCAGATAGGTATCCAACCTCACTACACTAATATAAATTGATATGACATCACCCTGGTGTATGAAACAAGTGAGAATACTGGACTTCATGCCATCCTCAGCTTCCCAGATCACCTCTTATCTATTCTTGTTTCTCCACAATATTTTAACTGAAGCCACTTCTTTAGTCATCAATTTGCGGACTTGTGGATCTAATATGGCAATTGGAGTTTCCTCGTATGACAACTCCTGTTGATCTGAACATTCTCAACTGAGACGACTCAAGAAGGGTCCCTTACGCACTTCCGCAACATCGATACAAGAAAAACTGGAAGAACAGATTATAGCCCCGAAGAAAATTCTAGATCATAAGCCACTCGTCTTACTCTTCGAACAATCCGGTATTGCCCAATGAATCATGGACTAAGCTTTTATTTTTTTCCAAATATCATAACACCCTTCATCTAAGAGACTTTTAAGAATACCAATCGTCGACACAAAACTCTAAATCCCTTCGTCACACATCTCAGTATGACTGTGTCGACTTTGACCTATTAGCAGCCTCTCCCGAATGAGCTTAACCTGCTCCATTGTCTGCTGTACCAAGTTCGGACCAATCAACCCTGAATCACTTACCTCGAACCATCAAATGGGGGATCTACATTTTTCCAATACAAAGCCTAATAATGTGCCATCTTAATGCTGGAATGATAACTATTGTTGTATGCAAACTCAATAAGAGGTAAATGTTCATCCCAACTTCTTTGAAGTCTAGCATGCATAGTTGTAACATGTCCTTGAGTTTGAAAATTGTGTGCCAGCGTGTCCATCTATCTGAGGGTTAAAGGTTGTACTAAGATTAACATGTGTCCCTAGCCCTTTCAGGAATGAAAAGATTAACATGTGTCCCTAGCCCTTTCAGGAATGATTTCCAGAAGTTGGCGGTAAATTGTGCTCCTTGATCAGAGATTATAGATATTGGCACACCCTTTAGCCAAACAATCACTCTAATATAGAGCCCTGCATAGTCTTGTGCCGTAAAAGTAGTCATGACCGGTGAGAAGCGGGTTGAGTTTGTTAGTCTATCAACAATTACCCAAATAGAGTCAAACTTGAGGCTTGTTCAAGGTAACCCTATTATAAAATCCATATTAATTGCTTCCCACTTCCGCAAAGGTATGGCTATCTCTGAAACTAGCCCAGTGGGCTTTTGGTGCTCAACCTTCACCTGTTGTTTGTTAGTACATTGTTCCACAAACTCAGCAACATCCATCTTCATCATGTTCCACCAATAGATCTCTTTAATATCATGGTAAATCTTCATTGAACCAGGGTGAATAGAATAATGGGAATGATTGAAGCCCTACAACATTTTGAACACTCAATCGGTCGCTATATCGAAGGACTCAATCTCCAGCTATATTATAAAATGCTAAAGACTGTTGATCCTAAGCTTTGGCTCTAAGGTTCTCTAAGCTAGGATCCTCTAGTTGCCGTGGTTTTACTTCTACAACTAGAGATGATACAACTATGTCCTGAATTGTTACCCCACTATCTTCTGCGTCTAATAGTTTGACTCCCAATCTAAATAACTGATAAATCTCTCGCGCTAGCTCACTCTTCTCAACACCTAAAAAGGATAAACTACCCATAGATCTTCGACTAAGGGCATCGACTACCACATTTTCCTTTCCTAGATGATATAAAATATCCAAGTTGTAGTCTTTCTCTAACTAAAGCCATCGACGTTGTCGCAGTTTAGCTCTTTCTGTTTAAAGATAAATTAAAGTATTTTAAAATTGGTACAGATGTCAACATGAACGCCATAAAAATAATCTCTCCAGATCTTTAACGCATACACAAGCGCAGCCAGCTCTAAATCGTGGGTCGGATAATTCTTCTCATACTTTGTCAACTACCTTGAATCATATGCGATAACCTTACTATGTTTTATTAGAACACATCCCAACCCGACACCAGAAGAATCACAATACAACAAATAGCCTTCTAAACCCTCTGGGAATGTTAGAATTGGTGTCGATTTCAACTTGTCGTTAAACTCCTGGAAACTATGCTCGGAGCCTCAGTCCATAAGAACTTAGTTTCTTTTTGAGTAAGCTTTGTTAATGGTGCTTAAAGTGAAGAAAACCCCTCTACAAGCCTTCTATAGTGGCCGGCTAACCCTAAGAAATTACGAACCTCAGTCGTCCTTTACGACTTCAATATTTTGTGTATAAACCGCAATTTTGGAATCCGATATGATATGTCCTAGGAAAGCAACAAATCTCAACCATAACTCATACTTATAGAACTTTGCATAAAGTTCCTGCTCTCGAAAAACCTAAAGGATTGTTTGCAAGTGATCTGCATGCTCAACTTTTGAATGTGAATAGACAAAAATATCATTAATAAATACAATCACAAACGTATCTAGATACTGCCTGAATATGCTATTCATCATGTCCATGAGCATTGCTGGGATATTAGTTAATCCAAAAGACATTGCCAACAACTCAAAGTGTCTAGATGTGTTTCTAAAAGTTGTATTTCGAACGTCTTTCTCCCAAACATGTATCTGGTGGTACCTTTATCTTAAAAAAAATCTTTGACTCCACACCTTGTAACTGATAAAACAAGTCATCGATCCTCGGAAGGGAATATGTATTCTTTATAGTCTCCTTATTAAGTTGTCGGTAATTGATACGCATTCTTAGTCAGCCATCTTTCTTCCTTACGAATAACATTGGTGTACCCCATGGTGAAACACTAGGTCTAATAAAGCCTTTATCTAGAAAGTCTTCAACTAAACTTACAACTCTTTTAGATCAGTAGGAACCATTCCATAGGGAGGGATAGATATGGGTTGTGTACCTAGTAGCATATCGATAGCAAAATAAATTTCCCTTTCTTGACGGATACATGGAGCTCGTCTGGAAATACATCTATAAACTCATTAACTACCGGAATAGACTAAAGATTTGGTGGTTTGGCATCTATATCATGAACGCAAAAAAGATGATAAATGCAACCCTTGGTAATCATCTTCCTCGTATTAAGGTTGGAAATAAACCCACCTTTTGCGTTGTTGTATCACCTTTCCATTGCCGAATTGCCTCTCCTGGAAAGTGGAATCTAACAATATTTGTGCGGCACTCAACATTAGCATAACAACATGCTAACCAATCCATACCTATATTATCATCAAAATCGACCATTTCTAACTCTATGAGGTATACGAAGGTTTGACGGTCGATAATTTCTACTGTGCAGCCTCGATAGACTCTCCTAGCTATAATAGACTCAAAAAATGGTGTAGATACAATAAAGGGTTGATCTAATGACTCTTCTACTATACATAACTTCCTCACGATAAATGGAGTTACATAAGACATAGTAGATCGAGGATCTATCAAACCACAAACATAATGGGATCAATCAATCAATGTACTAGTCACAACATCTGGCGATGACTCTGAGTCTTGCCGCCCGGCTAATGAATATGTATGCTTTTTTTCAACCACCAGAACTAGATTTTCCCTCTCCACCTCCGCCTCTACATGTGCTTGTTGAAGTCATGGCTCCACGCCCTATAGACTGTGCTGATGATAAGGAATTTACTACTAACCTGGTTGACTGACCTATGGTCAGACAGTTCCTCCACCCATGCTCATGTTGTCCACAAGAATAACAACATGTGGAACCTTGCCTGGACCTCCTAAAATGTATTCTATAGCAAATAGCGGAACGCGGTGGTGCTGTCCAAGCCTAGCCTGAACCCCTCTACTGCTGAGAGCCTGATGCTCGTGAACCCTCAATGAGGTGTGAATCTCGCTGACTATCAAATCTTCTACCCTTGGAATGTTGTGGTCCAAGTCTAGGTGGCCTACTAGAATATTGGGGTCTAGGACAACCCTGGAAATCTCCTTGTCAAACTTTTGTCTATGTGTCTCAACCCACTCACTTATATACAATTCCTGGCTGCAATCGTCTATACCCTGTGCGAAGGCCTAAATTCGTGAGATATCAAAATTATCATTTAGTGTGGCGATAGAACAAACATCAATATAATCTGAGTTAATCCCTTCCACAAATCTACGCACACTTTCATGTATCGTATTAACAAATGTTGGTGCATATCTACACAATGAATCAAATCTCAGTTCGTACTCTCAGACACTCATTCTACCCTGTCAGAGGTTTAGAAACTGGTCCACCCAGCCATCCCTAATCTCTTGATGTAAATAGTGATCTATGAAAGCTTCTGTAAAGTTATCCCAAGTGGGTAGAGATGTATATTTTCCCTTAGATCTTTCCCAACTCTCGTACTAAAATACTGCAACATCGTGCAATCGAAATCTTCCTAACTCAACTGACTCACTCGCTGAGGCATGCATGACTCTAAAGATCCTATAAAGCTGATCAACAAAGTATTGAGGGTCCTCTTTGTGATCTGTCCCTCTAAACTGTGGAGGATGCAATGCAAGAAATTCCTGAACTCTCGATCTTCTAGTCCCTTCCGAAGGTTCGTGAACATCTGGCGATGTACATCTACTAACTGTGCTAAGATACATATTGCACTCTTGAAATCCTTGTCAGATGGAATAGGACGAACTAAAGGTGGTACTGTTGGTTGAGTTGGGGGTTCTGTAGCCCTATGAGGCTCTTACAACGGTGGAGAAACTATAGGGAGCTGAGAAGATGTCTCCCCTGGGTCTCACAATGGGATACCTCCACCTGTGGTAGCTTACCGGTACCCTCACGTGCAGCTACATCTAGACCATGGATAGATGTAGTCTGTTCAGTATCAACCATCTCTATCTACATACAAATATCAATTATAAGCCTAAAACCTCAACCCTTAAGACACCGCTCTATAGCACGAGGTGAGTGAAAGACGTATAGTCATTCTAATATGCTCGGTATCTTCTTTCTTTTTGAATGTGGAGCATAACACATTTATAACAAGACTCTATTATACATGGCTTGTAGACTTCCTAGGATACGACATTGCTCTGATACAAAGTTTTTCACGCTCAAACTCTAGGGGCGCAACTGGCTCCTAATGTAAAAACTCAGGACCGATCCGACCCTACTAAACCATTTGCTTCTAGCGCATGGAAACCACATGCAATCAACAAAACAAAAAAGTATATCTCGGCTTAAAATTAAACCCTCGACCGGCAAGGACTCTGTCAATAGATCTATAAAAGAAACAACTACTCCTATGAGTTCATCTAAATAGATAGTCAACTAGCACAAAAGTCGTGATTGGGCCATCGAGGCCACCATGATATCTATACGTAAACATAAAATATATATATTTGAAGACAATACACAAAAAAACTCACAAGCATCAACAAACAAAGAAACTAAGCCAACATGGACATAGCGTAGCTATACACCGCACACACTAGTCTGCAATCTAACAAACCTTCAAACACTGGCAACTCTAGAGGAAAGGAGCTATCTAATTGGATAGGAGTCAATCCTTTTGCTGAGGAGGTCTACTCGGTTGTCTGTTAGGACCTGTATGCATGAATACAGAGCCCCAGGCAATAGGGCGTCAATACAAAATAATGTATAGAGTATGAAAGGCAATAGAATATGAGCAAGTATCCTAATCTACTGGAATAATCTCATAAATAAATCAAGGATAAGATAAGTGTATTGACCTTCTCCTAAATCCAAACTTATAAAAAATAATAAAACAACAACCTAAGCAAGCCCCCATAAGATCAGTTGGTACAAACAACACACAAGACCACCTACCCAGGCCCCCATAAGCTCGGAAGGTGCCAATCAATCTATTTACCCCTATCGGTAGTCCCCTAACTCCGTAGGCAGTCACATAGATCTCTTAGGCATTATTATAACCCCGTAGGAAGCACATAGCTCTCTTAGTCATCAACATAGACTATAGACAACCCATAGCCCTCTTAGGTAACAAACATGGCCCAGTAGGAAGAACATAGCCTTCTTAGGAGTAAATATAGCCCTTCTAGGCATCAATTTAGCCTCGTAGGCAACTCACAGACCTTTAGTCATCCATATACCCCCTAAGAAACACATAACTCTTCTAGGCATAGCTCACATTCCTGCAGCTAACCACAATAGCCCCACGGGCAACAATAACAATTAAATTGCTAAAAGCAAGCAACATTCTAATAAGCAACTTATACAAATAGCCTCTAAGTCCTGTCCAACATATGGTCTCTACTAACTAAATATGAATCCCGAGAAGGGAGAACTATATCACTCCAGCAGCCAACAATCAACAATACGGCTAGAAGTGAAGGATAACAACCCAATTACATTGCCTTAAAGTTTTAAGGAACCTTGTCATAAGTAGGGAATAGCTTTAGCATATCTTTTCCGCTGTATTCACGTGGCCTAAAAACTTTATTTACAAGCCCCCTCAATACTACAAAAAGGCATAACCATAATCAACACAACAGAATAGAAGACACCATGATAATCCGACAAAAGATATATCTATTTCTATCACAAATTGTTATTTGCGACTTATCAAAGTTAGAGTGGATGAAATAAGTGTCTTACCTTGATTATAAGTTTGTAATACACCTCAAAACTTTAAAATATTCCCAAAACCGTGTTGTACACACACCATAGTATGATATGCTAGGAAATCGACAAAACAAATAATACCATGTTGACTAGCTCAACACGTAGAACAACTTTTTTCAAGGACCTAATTCACGAAAATCAGTAACTTGGCAGATCCTAGAAGTGGGTTTTATAGCTTTTATGAGTTTTCTGTTTTTTCATCAAGGAAAAATGAAGAAAAATATAAGAACATGATACATATAAAGTTCCACCGACCTAGGGGTCCCACCTCACCGGCCTGCTTGCGCAGTCTTGCGAAAATGCGAGTATCTCTCCATTCTGAAGTCGTATGAGCGAATGGGTTGATACGTTGGAAACTAGACTCGTATGCCTTTAATTTTTAAGGTTGTGGGTATCATAACTCTTTATTAATTGGGATAAAACCTCCGAGACATTTTACACAAATTTTAGCTCTCCATCCATCATAACCGGAGGATTGGCCAAAACTTGGTCACCTTGGGGAGATTGCTCATTTTTAGGAACTTGTTCATTTGAAGGGTCTTCATTGCCTTGTGGAGGAACTTCCTCATTTGCAATATCCGCTTCCATACTTCTTTCAGCTGCTCTTCTTGTGGTCATGTTCTATATCCACAATTAAAGGATTAGAAGAAAGGACTTAATAGAGCTAAGACTCTTAGGAATGAACAATGAGTAATGAAAGAAGTTAAATAAGCATCTTATAGCCTCTAATTCATAAGTAAGGCGCGTTTAACTCATGTACAAGACTCTATTAGACGTGGTTCATGAGACATCAATACTAATATTATTCTAAAAGATTATGCTCTGATAACAAATTTGTCACGACCAAGGTTACCCCCTAGACGTGACACAACATACTTGACACCAAAGTGGTCTCATACAAGCCCTTAACGTATCATCATCACATAATATATGTTGTAAATTCTTACAGAAAATACCTTCATCACGAACACTCGCATCAAACTCACCAAGGCTTGTACTTCATCACGAACTCTTGTAGGAAATTCTCATTGCTTGAGACGTGTCGAAAGACACTGTCCTTAAGGATATTTCACCTGGTATGGGTGTATCCCTAGGATTCAACAAGCTCTTCTAGTATAAAAGTAGGAGTCAGAAACTACCAAAGACACTTTTATTATTAAAACCAAAGAAATAGAATATTAGAAGGAAGAAGAATCACTATATCTTTTTTCCCTCTCTCTCCACAAGAACTCATGAGAAATATATAGCCAAAAATAATAAAACGACTAATGTCTTAATAACAACCGTTACAAATATAAGAATGAATGTCATCAATACATTGAAGATAATTCATTGACAATTGAAGACTATTAATTTTGGTC
Organism: Solanum sitiens; assembly: GCA_016801875.1. Taxonomy (NCBI): domain Eukaryota; kingdom Viridiplantae; phylum Streptophyta; class Magnoliopsida; order Solanales; family Solanaceae; genus Solanum; species Solanum sitiens. Next base: position 1,488,042 of record JABWTJ010000155.1, read on the forward strand.
AAAAGGAAACATTGTAACAACCATATTTTTGAATAACAATATCACTATAATTGCCGATAATATAGTGTTATTTATGCAGAGGAAATATTTATAAAATATTATTATCTGCCATATATAATAGAATATCAAATAATTATTTTTGAGATATATAATAATATTTTTCCAACAATCCCTTACATATCTCAAAAGTATTATTAAGGACTAAAATGAAATAAGAAATTTTACTTGATTTTCACATATGAGTCTAATGCATCGAATCGGGTGTCCGTAGACTATGAACAAGACCTAGATAAAACAAGATTATACTTACAGAATAATTGGTGAAGTTTAGAACTTCTATGAAGCAATAATTCTTTTGTAAGTCTAGTATCTTAAACTATCACATTGCACTCTCATAATCTTTGTCGTTATCACAGTTTTGGGCTAAGCGGGCATGTGCATGTCCTGGTATTCATGAGTGCTCTAGAAATTGTCACAATTTCATAGAAGCGGCACCATTTCACACTCATATAGTCCCAATAATCAACTATATTTAGCAGCGCAATACACCACCTATAAAGGATATGACTTAGATTAAGAGGTCTAACTCTGCCTCACTTTGCTTTGCAGATTAATACACTATGTTCACACATCATAGGAGGGACAAAACTTATAGTGTTTACTTGATCAACTGATGACTTGTTATTACCCATATGAACCTAGTTGATGGGATCTCTAATCACATAGGTTGGGTTACCATCATTGTTGATATTCTTATATGACTAACGTCTTTCTCCCCTCGATGTTTTATTAGTCCTTGAATTGATCCGATTCACCTCTAACTACACATAATTACGTAAATAATTCATCTCGTTATAGTATTTTCATCACATTGTATCTCAAACACATGTACATAATTTAGTCACATAAAAATTGGTTTTATTCCAATCGAAATACACACTAAGAGTTGTCTTAACCACTTAGTCTCATCACCAATAAACTCCAGAACAACTAATTCTAATTAATTTTTTTTTTATGACATTCACAAAATTGTACCAACATGTTGTACCTTTTTCATCATACATTGTACCCTTTTTGTACAACAACATATTTTATTTATATAGTTTTGTACTTATCGTACCTCTCATATACTACCAAAGATTCTTTTCAAGCTAATGTATCAAGAATCAATATCATTTTCAACAACAAGAGCATCAAAAGTATTTTTCACTTTTAAAAACTTTTATTTTATTTTTTCCAACTCTAACATTGCATTCAATGAAATCACAATTGATTACCAGAAATATGTATATGCCACATTTATTAAAATATAGTTAAAAAATTTTAGATCATGTTTTTCTTTACACGTTTCTTTAAGATGATGTAGCACAACGTTAGCAACATACCCCTACACTTTGAAATATTTCATAATAGAGAAATAACATTCATAACCTAAGCAAGAAACCCCTACACTTTCAAATATTTCATAATAGAGGAATAACATTCAACATTCATAAAGTTCTATACATTAAAATATTTTTCACATCTATTCATTATTTATAAAAGTCTCAAGAAATTCGATAGAATTACTTCTAATAACTTAAACCCTCAAAAAAACCAATATATATTTTCTTAGTAATCTCAATTCCAACATAAATTTATGCATCCAAAGAAATTCATATATGATAACTTAGACAGTCACTCAATAATGGTCTTCAAAACAATCTCAAACAGTAAGTATAGATAAATTACTATACTATTCCAAAGCATAAAACTCATGTTAATATTCACAAACATCAGACAATATTATGTAGAACACTTACACATGAACTGTGTGATAACAGTAAAATTTAAAATAATAGCTTAAACAAATTATTTTTAGTCTAGAATGACATGAATAAAATTAGTAGCATCCGTGTAGACAACATGAGCAAAAAACTTATCAACTTCAGTATGTGTGTAAAACTACTTTAATAATTTAATAAACATTAAGCACAAATAAACTATGACTATAATATTTTTTTTTCAATAACACATCACATTATCTAACATTATCATACTTAAAAAAGTTTCCCCTTTTGCACAAAATTCCTGCAGAATTAAATTGAAACAAACATTAAAATCATATACTACCTCAAATAATGTCAATATATAGATGTGAATATTTAAGAAGAATTTATCATTCTAAGAACTTCAAATAGTTCTAGAATCACCAACATAATAAAAATTTCTTCTTCTCCAATTTGGTAGAGAAAACAAAATCACTTTTAGCATAAAAAGGGCTTACTAGCACTAAAATCTAACACCCATTTTCTCACATACTAGCCACAAAGTTCACTTCAAAAATGACCAAAATACTTTATATCATTTGCTTAGTCAAATTTATATTTAGTTAGCGGGATTATCATTCTCCAAACATCTTTTCACTTATAGACATACATGATAATATAACTTACCACATACAAATCCAGTAAGATTTTAACCAAGCATGGTATGTACTTTATTAACGAGAATACAAAAAATCAAGTGGCCTTCTATTTGTTTTATCAAAATTTTGTAATTGATTTTTCATAAAAAAGAAAAAGTTAATTATCCTTAAGATTGATGTAAATTCTTACGGAAAATACTTTCATCACGAACACTCTTATCAAACTCACCAAGGCTTGTACTTCACCACAAACTTTTGTAGGAAATTCTCATAGCTTGAGGCGTGTCGAAAGACACTGTCCTTAAGGATATTTCACCTGTTATGGGTGTATCCCCCATGATTCAACAAGTTATTCTAGTATAAAACTAGGAGCCAGAAACTAACAAAGACACTTTTATTATTAAACCAAACAAAATAGAATATTACAAGGAAGAAGAATCACTCTATCTTTTTTTGCCCCTCTCTCCACAAGAACTCATGAGAAATATATAGCCAAAAATAATAAAAAAACTAATGTCTTAATAACAACCGCTACAAATATGAGAATGAATGTCATTAATACATTAAAGAAAATTCATTGAAAATTGAAGGCTATTAATTTTGGTCAAAAGGAAACATTGTAACAACCGTATTTTGACTAACAATCACATATTTATGTAAAAGAGAACTTTAGGCCCTTCTATGTGGCACCACAAGAAACCAGAATTCCCTTTTAAATTTATTTATTTCCAAAACTAGTCTTTCCTTTTCATGAAAATTTATGATTTTTACGAAAAAGTTATGACTTTTATGAAAGTGGTAACTTTTTTGAAAAGTTGTGACTTTAAAGAAGAGTTGCGACTTTTATGAAAAATTATGACATTTATGAAATGTTGTGACCTTTTTGAAGGGTTGTAACTTTTCCAAAGAACTGTGACATTTCCTATTAGGCAGATTAAATATTTGTTCACACTATCCTATGTTTTCTATAAATAGAGGAATATCTTTCCACTATAATTTGTAGGTTTTTTCCCACTATAGGGTAGTAAAACTCAAATACATTAATTGAGCTTTTATGAAGTTCGTTTCATTCTTGAAAGTTTTCATGGAGCTTAATCTTTACTATAAGTCATAGTGATTCATCGAACTATGGTAATTTCTTTTTGCTATATTTGTGACCTTTTTTTAAATCTGTTAAATTGTCAACAAGGATGATTGAAAATTGATCTTCTCCTTTGTCCCTTTCTATAGGCTCCTTCATCTAAACAAAGCAAATTGATTCAATTGGAATGCGACATTACTACTCTTGGAGCTTTTAGTGCACAACTTATAACACTGGTGAAATGGTTGATGGTTGAATTCATTACATTTGGTTCTTTAGTAAACAAACCTTTTATTTCTGTCTTTATTATTTGTAGGTTGTTTCCAAATTCAAATACATTAATTATGCTTCTTATAAAGTGTATTTCATTTCTCAAAGTTTTCTTCCTCCTATTTCATGAAGCTTAATTTTTTTACTATAAATCATAGTGATTCATTTATCTATTGCAATTTATTTTTGCTATTTTGGTGACATTTTTTGAATTATATTCATAATTCCAGTGAAAGTTTATCCTTTCTCCTGTCTTTTTTTACAGGGTTTCTTCATATAGTTTTGAGAAGATTGCTTGTGGGTTATGCTATATTTGATAGCACACAACAACAAATCTTTGATAACTAATATAGAACCAATGATGAAGTTTGTTAAAAGAATCAAAATGATTGCTCTCTTTCTTGCCACAGTTAGTATATTATTTTAATTGTTTTTTATTAGGTACAAAGATTTTGTATCCGTTGCACTATTTCTAGAATATTTTTATATAGACAATTAGTCCACATATTTTATTGCAAGTTAACTAATTTGTCATACTTCTTCTTGTCTTCTATTTTCAGCATAGTAAGAGATCAAGTTTTCATGAAACTAACAAATTTCCAAAATACACTATAGCAAAAATATTTTTTATCGACAATAAATATGCACATTCACAAAGTGTGCTACAACCTTTACTGACATTAATTAATTGCCGTTGAATTTAATGTTGTTATAAACATCAGGGACATTTATACAAAGTACCATTTGCCTCTGAAAATACATATTTAACGATAATTAAGCTATTAATTATCATTAAAAATCATTTTTGTTGTAGTGATAACTCATTCTTTTGATAAATGTTTTAATTTTTGATAAATAAGTAATAACTCTTTCTGACTTCTTTTAGTTAAGTTTGTGGACTGTAAACTTAGATACAACCCGTAAGACTATCTTTTTGAAAAATATATCAAGCACATGCCTTTTTCTTCTTGATTGTTAAGAATATAAGGTTGTCTTTATTATTATTTTTGGATATTTGTGCATTCAAGTGCTCACAAAATTATGTTGTGAGATTTTAGTATGTTATGTGTGAAAATTTGGGTTTAGTATATCCCGTTGTGAACATTCAGATGCCACCTACTTCTTGGTTGATACTTGCATTAATTTTTTGTAACTGCATACTATAACTATAACTATAACTATGTTTTGATCCAAATAAGTTGAGGCCGTTGAAATGAAACCTTAAAAATAGTAATGACTATTTCGGGACAATGACAAAAACAATTTATGATAATAACAATTTTAGGGTCATTTTTAGCATATAATTGATATGACGTACAATAATAAAAAAGAGATTGATTGAGGTTCAAAAAAAATGAGTCCAAGACCGTCCATTTGAATTTAGTTAATTATGATCTTGTATGGACGTGATGTTTCACTTTACTTGGGAGTGTTGTTGTTCAACATTTTTTGGTCTCTTTTTTAACTTCTAATGTTGTTCTTTATGATTTCTTAGAATTTAAATTTTTTCATTACATCTTACCAACAATTTCCAGGGAGATTTTCTTAGACCTCTTTCTTATACTTAAAATCTATCTATGACTCATAATTTTTGTATAACAAAAATAAAATTTTGAAAAAATATAGCACTTTAAGATTTCGGAGAAACACTTTGCCTTAAAATAAAATGTTTTTTCCAATTATGTATCAAAAATACAAGTGTTACTGAATGATCATATGTAAGTCTAATGAAATAGTTCAATCCTGTGTGAAGCATGGGTAGTTTACCTAGTATCAATATAATTGCCAATAATAGAGTGTTATTAATGGAGAGGAAATCTTTATAAAATAATATTATCTTCTAAATATGATAGAATATAAAATAATTCTTTTTGAGATATATATAATAATATTTTTCCAAAAAAACATAGAATAATGTGCAAATTTTCAATATTTTACAATTGAAGTTCAAACTTCATTTCATATATGAAATAGAAAATCTCGAATTGTCTCATTACACCATCTAAACATAAGAGTACAATATTCGGGAATTAGTCCTTACATCAATAAAAATCGTTTCAAGATACTAAAACATGGTTGAAACTAACAATGACAAATTCTCGTCCTCGAACATGAGGTCTGACCAACAACATGGAGATAACAATCTAGTCTTCAAGGAACCTAAAAAGAAGCACTTCAATGGCCGGGACCTACACTCATTATAGATGGAAAGGAAATGGGTTCGCACGTAAGTACTAAGTATGGAAACATGCATAAAATTATTTAATATTCTTAAAGGGACAATTTTAGTGAAAATCATGCATTTATCAAGTTTAGATGCCGTTAATGCATATAAAGACAAAATCGAAATTAGACTATCATATTTCACATAACCCTTCATAGCATAGTAGGACCATTACCTTAGAAAACTTAAGAAAACACTTGTGCAATATATAATTGGCATCTCAGAATACCAACCATACCAAGTACTTTCTTAAAGTCACCTTAGTAACACATGTCGGCTTTAGACCTTATCATAATCAATAATCATTCATAAAGAGATAATCATATTCATTTCTTAAACATAAGGAAAGTCATAATTTATCAACCATCTCATCATACATACAACTTCATGTCTTACCATATCATAAAGAACCAACCCACAGTCCCTTTCATAGACTACTTATGCAATGTAAAAGTGAAGTGTCATACCCCCACTCCTACTAAGCAACCTCATCAAGAAATCATAATAATAGTTCAAGTCATATTCATCATCTTATTATATCGGGATAATAGCATTAACCGACATAGACTATGTGAGCTACGTGGAATCCGGTGTCATATAACCCCAGACCGAAAGAAGGCGTTCTTCTTGCCTAAGGTAGAACTTGACATGCATATATAACTATAAGGTGGACCCACTAGCTAACACCTATGAAGGCACATAGTTAAGGAACAAGGAGATTGTTATTAGAAACCCGGACTTTCTTAATGTAGAAGGTTTGCATCTCATGAGACAACATGTATATATATCGGGAACCCAAACTTACTAAACGCAGAAGGAACCAACATCGGAAGCCGGACTTGCTAAATATAAAAACCATCTCATATTCATGTTCAATCAGCTCTAAGGATAATTCCCTTTAAAGTCTTTACTTAGGTTTATATTCATAGGAGAATGCACTAGGTCAATCAACCAATACATATCATATTAGCTCATAGATTCATTAGGTGAGAATAGCCTTTAGTCCATAGCATCCATCAACATGTGAGAAAGCCTTTCACATTGCTTTTATGGTGTTTTCACGAGAATCACTTTTGTATCAACACAATATCATTATAATCATCCAACACAATTCAAACATAGTCATGTGTAGTGGTAAGAGAAACTAGTAATTCAACAATATCATGATTCACACATTATTCATAGTATCTTTCCCTTTCAAGTGAAGCATAAGTGCATACATGAACTTCAACAACATATATAAACCCTAGCCATATACCCCCTTCAAGGGTCATAAATCATATCTCGAAATCACACTTAGAATTACTACTTTAAGCATGAATAAAACAAGGTTAATTGATTAACTTATCATCGATATAATCAAACATACTCATATTGCATCAACAAATCCATCATAACTTCATGAAATTGGGAACTTGTCGAGGCACATGGGCTCATGGAGATTTTCACAATAAAAACCTTCTTTAAGAATCACATTAATCATAAAGTAAGACAATTAACGTAATGAAATCGTTTTCACAAAAAACCCATGGCTAGAATAAAAACCCTTGGTTTTGAACATTATCCCAAAGTTGGAAAGTAGATTTAAAGGGGCTTCACGGAGGAGGGAGTTCCATTAAGGAGAGCTCCCATACCTTAATTGTTGATTACCCATGAAATTGGACTGAAGATCTTTGAGCTTGAACCCTATTATTCAATGGTGGAAATCTAGAGAGAGAATTATGGGAGAGTAATTGGGTTTTTATTTGTTTTGAATGTGATTTTCTTGAAAGAATTCAAAGTGTAAAAAGGTTACATACTTATGGGAAAAAGAATAAAATAATAGGGACTAAAATTTGGAAAGAACTAAGGGCCCTAAAAATTTGTACTTAAATCCCCCCGTTCCTGACTTTGCTCGCCCAATGTACCTACTTGGATCGCAAAAGGAACTAGGCGACTCGCCTAATGAGACCTTGGCTCGCCCAAAGTTACAGTAGCTCCCTAAATGGGCAGCTTCACTAGGCAATAGGGAGGGTTACTGGGCGCATCACAATTCCATTGGGCGATCCATGACATATCTCGCCCTTTGACCCAGTATCTAGGTTAGGAGGGAAGGTTTTCACTACACGAGGAGAGATCATTTGGTTCATCGCCAGGGCACACGGGCAATGCTACTGCCCATCACCAAATGGAACAAAGGTAGGTATTGTTTTCCTTCATTTTCTTAGATAGTTATAAGCTCTTTCCTCCATCCTAGTGTTGACCTCGCTCCAAATCAAGATGCTCCTAATGCTTATAAAACCAACTATGATAGGGGTAGTGTTCTCAATTGATAAACCTACTTGCTCAAATTGTGGAAAGAAACATTTTGTGAAGTGTTTGGCCGGTACTAGTAGGTGCTTTAGTTGTGGAAAGAATAATCACAAGGTGAGAGATTATCCTACTATTGCGGCTAGAGGAAGAGAGGCTAAGCAAGCTCCTCCTAATGGGCCAGATATTGATGTTCCAAACAAGAATCGTTTCTATTGACTCCAAGCTAAAGCAAATCCGGATGAAGGTACCGGTAAGTTGTAATGTTTCCTTTTTATTGTTAAGGGGTTTCTTCTAAGTGGGAGAGTATGGTGAATAGTTGGGATTAATGGATCTTATAGCTTCTCTTCTATTTTATTCAAGCTTGAGAGCTAAAGCTTTTTAGTAGCATGTTGTGTGCTTAAAAGTCTTAAGTGATAAATGAATTTCATTGACCTCTTTGCATTGTGCATATTTTCATGCGGTTATGTTTATATGGTAAAATGAACTTAAATTATTTTATCTATTATGTTTTCATATCTCTATAATGAATTGCCTAAATGTTGCATGGGTGAACTTGTAAGCATGCTTAATAGTGAAGTTTTGGGAAATGTTGCATAATTGTGTTGCATGATAAATGGTCATAATATGCATAGAAATTATGCAAGGGGCATGTTAATATGTGGAGAAGGAATTTCCTCCTATGCAAAATGAGAAAAGGTAGAGTCTTATTGCATCATAAGTTGTAGATGTTGTTCCTACTTTCTTGTTGTGTTTTGAGTCTCTTGATTATGTGGAGTTGATGTTCCTCTTAAAAATGTGTATGTTGTTATGGTATTGTATGGTTGTGAGCTGCAATTTCGTGGTTGAGTCTTTATCTTTAAAAAGTGTTAAAAGTGTTTTACTGTTATTCGAGGAAGGACGTTTTTCTAAGTGGGGGAGAATGTAACAACACTCAAAATGAACTAGGGTGATTTAGAGTTTCACTTGTGTGTCATGAGATTATAACATGTTAAAAACATGAGTTTTGACTTTTAAGTATAATTTGAGAAGTTCAGAAGTTGAAAATCAAGGGATGACCATGACGTTCGTGTGCTAGACTAGTGTGCCTATGTGGGGTGTGATGGTTGAGAGTCTTGTAGAATGAGTTTAAGTGAGTCAACTTCAAGGCATGTTCTAGACTCTAGGTTAAAAATGTGTTTTAGTGAAGGTCAAGGCTTGGGCTTGTGCTAAGCCAAGGAAGGAAGGGCCTAAGCAAAAGGCTAAGGCTTCCAACCTTGGCTCAACACTGCCTCAAGGCTCCAAGAGCCATTTCGTGGTCAGTGGTCTTGACCACGGATCGTTAAGGTGGTCGTGAATTTTCCTTGGTGGCATGTGAGGCAAAGCACTTTGGCCATGCTACTGCCCCAACTTCAATGAGCCACTTCACGGCCAGTGGCTATGACCATGGCCAATGAACAAGTTCGTGGAAATGCCTTGGCCATGTAAGGTCTTGGAAAGGACAAGGTGTCTACTGCCCCAAGGACCACGAGCCGTCAACTTGGCCGTGAAGTCCTTTATGAGCCGTCTAGTTGTGTGTTGTCCCTGGGCGGGTTGCCCCAACTTGGTAAATCCAAATAAATTCTATTTTAGTTTTTATTAAGTTTGATATTTTTAAAAGTTTATATCATTACTATAAATAGTTTCAAGTCTTAAAACCTTCCTTTAACTCATTATTTCAAAAACCCCAAATCAAAATCTCCGAATTTCTCTATAGTTAGTTCCTCCATTTATGAACTTTCAAGCTCCAAGGCAGAGGACCAACTTCTCCAAGTTTTAAACCTAATGTCATGGATAGATTCTAAGCTAAGGTATGGTGATTTCATCCTTGACTCTTCTCTAATTCAAAGAGCCAATTTCAAAGGCTTTTCAAAAGATATCAAAAACCCTTAAACCCTATTTCGAATTCTAAACATGGGTTCTTGCATTAAAAGGTTTTAATGGATGTTTTATGAAGTATTCAATGCTAATTGATGGTTTTGTGATGAAACTTCAATGAACCCAAGTATTCCTTGAATACCTAATTTTGTCTATAAAGTGGGTGGGTGTATTGATTATGATCAAATTAGGTGGAATTCTTGTATAGATTCTTATGGGATATTGAATTATGTATTGATTTATGTTTAATTGTTAATGGTGTGCCTTATAATGTTGATACCTATATTGGGTATTGATTGAATCATTGATATGGATGAATTGGTGGTCTTAGCCTTATGGGCATAGTATATTGCTATTGTCAAGATCTCTTATTATGTGAAATTGTTGGAAAGGCTAAGGAATGGTGATTGTGGCTATTGGAAGATGGTGAATTGACCTAACTCCTTTGTTTAGAATCAAATTGGTATTGAATTGTTCTTGATTGGTATGATCCACTTATGGTGGAGTTGTTTAATTATTATACTTGATAAGAACATGGCCTTGTCGGCATTATTATGCGAGTTATAGTATTAGCATGATATGGTATATGTGAAGGTATGAAGGGAAGGTGATCTTGTGATATCTATATGATCTTGTGTGGGTGATATAATGATATTATTGAATATTCTTCTTCTCTAATTGTTGACATATGATAACGAAGGACTAAGAAGATTCTAATGAGAATGATGTAGTATCTTGCATTGGTAGACTAGTTGTTCCTTCTTTGTACTTGAATAATATTGAAATTATATGATGAATGTTGTGTAATGACTTGGTAGGCTTAGAAACCCTTGTCTTGAATTAATGAAAAGAATGAAAGTCTAGGATCGGTTGACCTAAGTAGGTACCCTTCTATGCAAGACTAATATGCAACCTTGAATATGAAAAGAAGGTTGAGAAGGAGCTATCCTAATGAACCATGATTGGCAGCCCTTGTGGACCCTCTCTTGGTAGAAGTATTATGAGTTGGTAGGACTTAGATATGGTACCTTCTAAAATACTAATACGTGAATAAACTTACTCCATGAGAACAAAGGCAAAGCACCAAGTGGATATGCTTGTGGTAGTAGCTCTACTTGAGAATGAAACTAGAATACAAATAAGCCCTTCATATCCTTTAAACCATATGACTACATGGGATGTGTCCTTAGTTCTACCTTTGGCAAGTAGACCACCTTCCACTCTGTGGGATCTTTATGACACTGGATTCCATACCTAGCTAGTGTGGTTTATGTTGTTAATGTCTATTCTCATCTTGTGGGATGTGCACTTTAGTTATTGGATATGTTCTACAACGGGTGGGTAGTGGAATGGGACGTTATCTACACATGGAATGAGTAGATCTTGAAGATGCTAGGATGAGTTTCCTAGGTCTTCCAAGACCATTATGTGATTCCTCTAATTGATTATTTTCTCCTAAATGACTTTATAAAATATGTTGATCTATTGAAGGATGTTAAATTGAAAGGTTCTTATCTAGGTAGCTCTAACGATCACTTAGGTGTGCTTGAAGAGGGTGTATGAGAGGTCTCTTCATGTCTTACTCAAGTGAGTCTTAGAGTAACTTAAGGTAGAGAGTCTAAAGTGATAAAAAGGTTACTTGTTTAACATAGAATATGTCTTATATGTGATTGTTGACTTTTGCTTTGTCTATTAAACTCTTATGATGAAGGTTTCTATCAAAAATAGCATGAAAGCATATCTTAAAGCAAATGTTCATTTTTGCATGGTTTTCTTGCATGTTCACCATACTTAGTGCATTCAATGTGCTAATTTCATATGTTGTTTTATTTCTACAAGTGTAGGTAGAAAGTGAGGAGTCTCTTAGAAGCAAAGCTTGAGAATAGCATTCTCTCAAGAAGACTTGGTATGTCCTCATATGATTCGAGGACATAGTTATGTTTTTGTTTCCTTTTTTGAAAGACATTAAAAAATACTTTAGTTTTATTTTCAATTGATGTAAGGGTTGTGACCCTAAGATATTATGTGTGTCTAATTTGGCTATGACGAGACAGTTTCTTATATTCTATAAAGATTTTGGTTATTATGTTGAAAAGTTTTAATTTCGCACTATTTTTCATATATATATATATATGAGATGATGTCTAAGGGATTATATAAGACCTCCGAGTGGTCGAATACGCCGCGTAACTACTTGGGGGTGCTCCCAGGTCGTTATACATGCAAAGGTTCAGTAGTCAAAGAAAGTGAGATACTGATGAGGCAAATGATATTGTTATTGTCATGCACCTAGTAAGTTATTAATGAGTAGTTTTGCTTTATGGGTAGACTAAGAGTGATGTGTTTGTCTAAATTTCACAATAGGAGGTATAGTAAAATTTACTAGTTTGGATGAATTAGAGTGTACCTTACATGGAGAGAAGTTTAAGTTGATGTGTCATTGTATTAGTAACATCCAATGTACTGATGTTATTCGACCTGCATCTTTCAATTATGCAGATACACGTTATTAGGATGCTCAACAAGAGTTTGTTGAGATCACTTCATCCGCTCGTCTACCTACGAGTCAGACCTCTTTGCTTTCGGAATACTCCTATTTTTATGAGTTATTACTATTAGTTTTTTTGAAGAGTCGTGGGTCTTTTCCCGACACTCGTCTTTATACAGTAGAGGCTTCATAGATATAAAATTTTGAGGAGTCTCTTAGTTTGACATATTTTATTTAAAACTTATGTTTCATACTCAGTGTATTCAGTTCTGTTTGGAGATTTAATACATTGTTTTCAATTGTTTCATTCAATTTTATGCTTATGTATGCTCAAGTTAGTCTTATGCTTATAGTTAATCAGGATGAAGGTTTGCTTGGGGACCAACAATAGTTATTGAGTGTCGGCAACGTCCAGAGTGTAGGCTCAGCCCGTTAAATAATATGTCAAAATAGATAATCACATCATGTCATAGATAATCAAATAATGTCGTAGATTAGATCACACATACGAGGTACTACAAATCATATTAGTGTGAGCAAATTAGTCTCTCATGTTATCACATACAACAAAAATATTTTTTTAACATTAACACAACTGTTTTTGAATATCTTCATGTTTAATTAGCTAAATGTTTTGAAAATTAGTTATTGATAATATAAGTAAGCTTAATTAGACAAATATTTATGTTAATTGTATCTCCCTACAGACTTACTCCTTAGAGTTTGTTGTGTTGTTCTCGAGTCATATATATACAACATAGTTTAATGAAGTATTTCTTTAGATTCAATATTGATGTAAAATATTTGAATTAATCGTCAATATAAAGATAGGAAGTATAGCGGTTTTCAACTTTCTTTTGTCATACGTCAAATAAATATATAGTGATATCTAATATATTGATAAAGTATTATCGCTTCAATCTCAATTTATGTAGTTTTTTTTTAGTTTTTGATCACTCAATATATTTGATCTTTGATAAACATTTTAAAGTATATATTTTCATCGTATTGATAAGAAATTGCAAGTCTGCAACTTACTATACCTTTTTACAATTTTCTTCAATATCTACATTTTAATTTGGAAAAAATGGAAAAACTCAATTTGATATAAAACTTTTGAGAAACGATAAGTGATTCGTACTTTATTTGAAACAAGCAAATTAAAGAGCATACATGGAATTTAAATAAAGCTAACAACTTGTTTCTTCTTCTAATTAACATGACAACCATTTGATACGGGACACATTATCAACTGAGCTTATAACCCATCGTGTAAGCCTCCAAGATGTCTTAACATGCAATGATGCAATAGCACTGATAACCAAAACATTCCCCACATACACCACCTTCATAATTTATAAACGCTCAATTACACCGCATCCAATACTAGGTCTAGGCGATCGTAATCTAGTATAAAACCCAACAAATGAGTTGGGGTCGAACCGAGTACTAGTTCAAATTTAGTTATGAAGTTATAAATGTAATATATTCGGTTGTAGGAATAGATATTATGGAAAACCTTTAGATAAGTTGAAAAGGTGACACAAATGTTTGGGGGATTGGTTTGTTACTTAGAAACTAAAACAATTCCAAAAACAAGGGTAGCAATAAGTAGAGAGGAATTCTCAGGAGTGTGATCAATTATAAGCTAATTTGCTATATGGGTAATTGGAATTTACTAACAATTTCTTAATCTCACTAGGTAGGCTAGACTATAGATGCAATAGCTTTCACTTGAACAACTACTATGAATCAAGTGAGTTCTCACGAACATTGACAAGCTTAACAATATAAATAGCCCAAAACCATAATTTATCTACTCTCTCAAGCTAGATAAGTAGAATCGGGTTTAGGATTCTCTTTGTCGAGCTGAACCCACATAAACCCAATAGGTACAATCATTAATCGATGAACTAAGTTCTATACCCTCTTTCTAAAACAAGCCCATAACAGTAAGTTAGAATTGCATTTGCAACTACATTTGCAACTACTATTCATATATTCATACACATATATCAATTAAACCCACTTTAGACAACAATTAGATTAGTAAACGATATACCCATAAGCTAATTAAGCAAATGATCACATGATCACATCCCACGAGTTGAGGTTTTACCTAAACATCATAAAAGAGAAAAAAACTAATACCGATTATGTTCTCCATAATTTTGGGTATTGCAGTCCATGTATTTACAATGATCAATGAATGTTCAAAATCTAAAATACACTTCAAAACTACTTGAATACTCCTTCAATAAGGTACAACAATGGAGAAAAATACTCATGGACAATATGAGCGAAATGGATTCTTTTCAAGGATAGATAATAAATTGTTTTGAAATTTAATCTATATTTTATCTAATTAGGGTGTGCAGGGTAATTAGGGTCCATTAGGCGACGTAAGTCGAGCATCGCAGACCTAGTTGGCAATGCGCCAATTGCTTCATTCCATCCCCAATTTTTTGTGGTGTTTTATCCTCAGGGTTCTGTGACTTTAGGAGATCCTAGTTAGTGTCGCTTATCCGTTCGGCGGTTCGCCGATTGTCCAAATCCATTGCCAATTTGTCTTCTTCCTAGGTCTAGCAGTCTGGAACTTCAAGCGAGCTAAAGATCCACATGGCGTATCGGTGAGTGTTCTTGGTGATCACCAGGATTGCCTTCCTTCAACTTTTTCAACTTATTTTCTTTTTTTTTTTCTGATATTGTCTTTGTCATGCTCCTTAGCCTTCATTGTTGAAAATCAACATTTTAACATTAATATAAAGAGTAAATTAGGCAGTGAGGACACTTAGACTATGAAAACAAAGCCCTAAATGATTCAAAATCTAAAACTCATCCACACCCCCAACTTAAACCTTTGTTTGTCCTCAAGTAAAACTCAAGACCAATCACTTCAACAAGGATGTCTACAACAGTGCTACTCAAAACTCAACACAAATTCACACAAAAGGGTCAAACTACACATAAAATGTTCTATTGTGCACTATAAGTTTTGAATAGTGACTCACCATTATCAAATAGATTCAAGCTCACAATACTTGCTTCAAATTCAAGTTCAAGTTCAATAAAAGCATTTAAATGCCCTCAAAACGACGATGATTCCATGCTCACACAAATTTCCACAACAAATTAAGATTCCATAATCAAATACAACTCTCACACTTAGAAAGATGAACACATACATGACTCTACCCATAGGATTTACCTTTTTTTCAATTACATTCTTTTCAGCTTACTCAAGATCATATAGGTCTTTTCAAAGCGTGTAACGGGGATGAGTGCAAAGGTAGTGTATTATCTCACAAATTTGAAATGGCTAGGAATAAGCTAAGAAACTAAAAATATTCTTTTTTGGAAAGAAAAGGAAAAAATCTGGAAAATTGCCTAAGTTAAGAAACTGAGTTTTGGTCAGTTTCAAATGTCCATAACTTCTAGCTCATGATGAGTTAGAGGTGGTTCTTGATATGGTTGGAATTTACTTGGAGAGATATTTCCAACGCCATCGAGTTTGTGCATTTTTTATTTTGTATGAGGGAGATATGCCTATCCGAAGTTGGGTTGTTGAAGTGAGGAAAGTCCAAATCCGCATTTAAGGAATGGAAAATTAGTCTCTTCACCAATTAATTTGTTATTTCGTCTTTAGGGGTTATTTGGGGGTAAAAACAAGTCTTAACTCAGTTTTAAAAAATAAAAATCACGCTTAAAGAAAGGGAGAGAAGAAAGAGAGAGAGAAGTCAAGAATTCACCAAGAACATCAAGATTAGCGAGTGCATTTCGTCGGGGGTGTTCCCTATGAAGGTATGTGAGATATTTTGTGTTGGTATAGGTCACCCAAACACCAAACTTGTTTCAATTCAGTGGTTTTAGAATTGTTTATATGTTTAAGAAGTGAGTTCTTTAAGAAGCTTGTCGAATTCCTTTTGGATGAGTTGTTTGAATGCCCATTGTTATTTGATTCATAATTTCGGGTTTTTTTTCAAGTTAGATCTATTGGGTATTGGAGGTACTAATGATCCTAAGGCTTAGGGAAAAGAACTATGGAGGTTTAACGTTGAAAAACCAGAGGGGAAAGTCGTCAGCCACATCTAGGTGGCACCAGGCGCGGCGTGCCACATCTGCGCGAGAGAGCCTGAGCGGCGCAACGCAGGATGAGGCCTCTTAACTTGAGGCGCGCCGTTCCTCGATTGCGTTCGAATCGGCATTTTTGTGTCAAATTTTCGTAGTTTAGCCTATTTAAGTCCTTCTAAGATGTATTAACACTCTCCAATGATTCTAATTACTTCAACTGATTTCTTAACACCTAGGAATCACCAAAAATGTGAATCATAACCTTGAATTCATAATTTCATTCAAGAAATCTAAGATCAAAGTCAAAGGAGTTAAGAGTCTAGTCTAAAAATTAAGAAGCATGTCAAACCGATGTTCTTAAAGGTTTTTAGTAGTCTTTAGCAATGTTTCACATTGTTTTTAAGACTCAAGATTAAAATTAAGTAACAAGTAAAGAGTTGGGTTCATTTCTAAAAAGGTTATAAGGAAAGTTAGTATTTCCTAAGAGTTGATGTAAGACTCGAGTTTCAAGCTAAGTAAAGAGTTGAGTTCATTTCTCAAAAGCTATAAGGGAACTAAGTATTCCCTAAGAGTTTATAAATGTTTTCACATTTAAGACAAGAAGGAAACTAAGATGTTAGACCCCCGAAATGAAATAGGTTGAACTAAAGCTTCGCATGTGTTTCCTAAATTAATAATGAGTTAAAATGATGTATTTTAGCATTAGAAGTCAGTTGGTGAAGTTTGGAAGTCAAACGTTCAAGAACGTCCATGACGTTGGGAAAATGTGCCTTGGAATGTGATAGTGTGTCCTTGATTTTGGTGCATGTTTTTAGGTAGTGTTTGGGATCTAAAACCAGTGGGAATGACCCTAGTACCTAGAGGGATGTACCAAGGGTCAAAACGTTCGAGAAAGATTCCTCGGGGACCACCCTAAGGGCCCCCAAGGAGGACCCAAACGTTGAGCAAGGGTGCTTCCTAAGGCAGCATGCAAGGCCAAGAAATGAAGCCTGCCTCGCGTCGCGCGCCTGGCACTGAAGTGGATTGTGCGTCGCGTGAGTGGGACGAGTCTCACTGCCTCAAAATGTGAAAAATCAAGATTCAGCAGCTCCCTCCGCGATGCGCAGCCAAGTCCCAGATTTGGCCGCATCGTTCTTAAGTCAAATTAGAATTTGGAAAAGGGTCCAAATAGTGTAGGGGTATTTTGGGAACTTTGGGGATCATTTGTGGACTGATTTAGGTCATATTAAACCTCAATTCACCGACAAATTCAAGCCATAAAGATCAAATCAAATTTCTCCAAAACCTTTTCTCCAAAAACCTCCATTTTAAGGAAGCTTCAAGCTCCAATGAAGAAGACCAAAATCCTTCAAGTTTCTTCATATTAAGGTATGGTAATCATCCTTGAACCTTCTTTCATTCAAGGAGCCATTTCAAAGAGATTTCCATAAGGATTTCAACTTCAAACTTCTTTATTCCTCGGCTCTAAGTATGGGTCTTAGCATGAAAATATCGTAATGATTAAAATGAGTTATTCTTAGTCTTAAATGATGATTTTAATGTCAAAAGAACCAATCGAATCATGTCTATTCTTTTTATCAACTTTTAGCTTATGAAATGGATTTAATGAACATGATTATATAATGTTAAAGTTATTGTTTCTTGGTGGTTTCGTTGAGAATTAGCTACTGCCCTAACGGCTAATTTATGATGAATTGTTAGATAAATTGTGAATAGGTGGTGAAAGCTTGGATGTAGGTAAGCGGGTTATATTGTTTAGCGCTTATTATGAAATGCTCTTGAGTGGTATGGTCCACCTTTGGTGACGGTGTTTACTTGAAGTTCTTGATTATATTGTATAAATATGTGTATTGTGAATGTGGCCTTGAAGGCATACAATGTGAAGAGAAATGATGATTATGATGATTTTTTGTATAATATGTCTTAGAAGGTTGAAATGTGCATCTTGACGATATTATGCCTAAGTGAAGAATGTGTTCATGTTAAGCATGCTAGTGTGTGAAATTTGATGAATGAAAGTATAAGAATGTCTAGAGATCAATGTAATGAAAAATGGTTATTATATGAAAAGTGTGTTCACACACACAAACTTGAAGAATGAAAGAAGTAATGAATGAGAATGGGGGCACTACACAATTCTAGGCCTACGGCCACCCCGGTAAAGTGTAGCCTAAATTAGCAAAAAGTGTGACCTTTGATAAAAAGCTACACTTTTTGACTTTAAGCAACACTTTTTAGGGGGTGGCCTAAAGAAGCGTAACATTTGACATTAGACAACACTTTTAAAGTGTCGCCAAAGCAGCAACACTTAAAAAGTGTGGCCAAAGAGGTATAAAGGCCACACTTTGGAGTATTTCATTAGCAACACTTTTATTTGATTATACTACAGTTAAAAGAGTGACCTTTGCGTTGTTATTGGTTACACATTAAAAGTGTAGCCTTTTATATCTCACTTACAACAACACTTATAAAGTGTAACTTTTTTTTATGTACAATAAGCAATATTTTCGAAGTGTTGCAATGTTGTGTATAATTTTTGTAGCCACAATTTAGCCACACTTAGGATAAAATTTAGTTTGCATATAATCAATAATCACAACTGAAGATATATAAAATGATATAAAGTACAAAATAAGCTTATAAATAATTTGAAAGTATATATGTCAAGTTTAACTTCGAGAACATGTCCCATGCATACATATAGAAAGAAACTACTTAAAGATCTCTACTAGCAATACATTCCACAAAATCAAATGTACTCAAAAAAACATTTATGATAATAATACAAAAGTTCTTTATCATTCACTACAATAGATCGAGTTTGGTAATGTCCTCTATTCATCAAATTCAATCGCGCCATTTTCCTACACATTCAAGTAAATTATAAGTTAGAGAATCATGTATTTCATATGCTCACTATATTGTTCAATTACCATCCCCTTCCCAACCCCTTCACAGTTAAATGATCCCCAAACATGTAGAAAAACTATAAAATCTGGAAGAAAAAAAATAGGGCATGTATTCCAAGATTGTCACAGTAGGCAAATATATGAATGATAAACTAAATTTGGGAGAAAACAGTAGGCAAACAGTTAAATGATCCCAAACATGTACAAACCAGACCCATCCCAATATGAATGATAAAATCTAGAAGAAAACAATAAGCAAACATACAAATGCATAAAAACATGTGATCAAATACTCTTAGAAACTACTGAATCCAACTCTCTATTGAGAAGAGAAGAAAAGTCGGAACACAAATGAATAACAACTCATATCAGTCTACCTTTAGGAAGCAGGCAACATAACATAGATCTTACAAAAAAATTAATAAGTAAGACTGGCCTTAAAACCTGTGAAATACTAAGAATGAAGAAATAAGAAAAAAATTCAGGTAAGCCAACAATCACCTGAACAGAAACATTTTCAACCAAATAGCGGTGATCAAAAGGAAGGTGAACACTGGCTTGGATAGCAATAATATTCAGATGTGATTCCCCTATTTTCAGAACCCAAAGTAGTAAATAACATGTTTGCACTTTCTATACCAAATTAACGTTGATATACACATGTTGATCAAATACTCATCCGAATATTTTCTCTTTAAGCACCATTTTATGAGTACGATATCAATAAATGATTTCTTTGACATCCTCTTTTGGCCAACATCAGGTCTCTATATTCTTTTGGCCAACATCAGACTTTTAATATTAAGCCTACAGTTGTTGCAGCTTGGCTTGGCATGTTGCTGTTGTTGGGAAAGATGGAAGGGTCTGTACATAGGGTTGGGGCCGTTATGGGTGCTTGGGTCACAGTAATAAAGGTTGTGAGTCACATCCTAGGTAGTGGAAGCACTAAGCAACGTAAAGGCTGTTTATGTTGCTACAGAGGGCTATACAACCTTTCTGGTTTCTGATTACATGTACAAAGCAATATTGGTCGATCACATCTGAAAATGATGAAACTAATGCTAATAATAGTGAAAACTCTTTTTAAATCGAAAATAGACTTAAAATTGCAGGTTTTATAATTATTCTTCAAAACAAAGAATCATTTGCTTTGATAGACTCCACCAATATGCACTAAAAACTTTCTTTTATTTATGCTGCAAGACTAGTTATGAACAAATCAACATTAAGCAGTTCACCTCTTAAGGGGAAATAGCACGTGCAAAAAAGGTCAATCTATATAACATTCACTAATAGCTGAAATTCTTATTGAGTGTTGCACCTTTTTCTCAATTGTAAAGTAAAGCAGTCCCAATTATAAGGTGAAGAGATAAAAAAAAGCTACACCTACAATGCCAGATTATAAAATTAAGTTGCTACATATATTGCTGTAGATAAAGCATTAAAGTTGTTCATCATACCTTTTGCCTTCCTCCATCAGTAGTCAATAGCCAATGGTTATCTGATCAGAGTAAGAAAAGTGATTCAGGAACTTGCAGCAGTTTATTAACTATAGCAGTTGGGCCACTCCTATGTCTTAGCTCTAAATAGATGAAAATTCAGTTATGCATGTGCATTAAGCCTTACAAAGTTACCTTCTTAACAATGGAGAACCCTAAGAATCTTCTCCAAGTACTACTGTAAACAGGAATAAAAATCTTCTCCAAGTGCTACTGTAAACTGGCAATAGCACCAAAATCTCTTGTCCATCAGCTCATCAAACAAAAGCAAGCAGTCTTCATTTGTCCATGTTCTGGATTTGCATAATCCATACACGAGCTAGTTCCCTCTTGTGAGAACCAACGTATGTACAAAACCAACAATACAAAAATTGTTCAACTAAGGTAGTAGAATTACTCCAATCGCAAAATAGTCATGCGACTGCAACAAAGAACTGAAAATAATTGAAAACAATTTGGCGACTACGACAAAGAAATGAATTTTTTTTTTACATCCCCTCTTAGAAAACAGTCTAGTGACTGTGACCAAGAAGTGAAAAAAAAAACTGGCATGTCCTCACACTCACACTCGCAATAGAAGAAGAGGAAGGGATACCTCACACAAGATACCACTGTCTCCGCCTCAAATAACAAAAACCTGAGGCATACCTCATGCAGTCTAGTTCTCTTTTGAATAATAGCATTACAAAAAGTTACTGAAATATATATACAACATCATCTACAAATATAATACACAAGAAAACAAAATGATTTTTTCTAAGAGATGTTAGAACTTGAACTCGAAGTGTCCTGGGGGGCTTCAGATTGTACCTTAACTTGGGCCTTTCAAGTTCTACTACATTTATTTCTTCGGTTTCTGGTGCATTCAGTACTTCTATTTCTGGGGCAGCTACTGAAGCATGGAAACCTTCAAATTCTGGTGCAGTTGGTGTTGTTATAGTGGTCTCTTAAGCATTTGTGAAATTTTTTATTGCACTATCTTGAAAAAAAACATTTATGTGTAATCAACAATCAGTATTTAATTTCCAAGAAATTTTCTAAGCACTTTGCTTCAATAAGTAAAACGTAGACACAATGGAATATTTGCATTTTACAGTAAGCTGCGTATTTTACTCTCCATTTAATCTATACTTCCAAGCTGCATCAGCTATGATTTTGTTCTTGTTGCTCACCCTGCAGGTATAGTTTTGTAGCATGGATCATTATACCTAAAAAATGGTAGAAGATAGTGAATGTGCAGCTGACAAAGTGAATATCTCCAAAGTAAGTATCGTACAATATTTCCTGGCTATAAAGGGTGTGTATCTACAACAAACACTATTCAACAAATCTGTCATATTATTCATTCAAACTATAGTCAGCGAGTTCAAAATGACTAAATTGTATGCTTACAACTGCTTACCGCTATCATCTTGAGAGTTTTATCTGTCTCCAAACAAAAGAAACCAATGATCGAGACCACTATAACAGCACGATATTTCTGGCAAGTGTGCTGAAGCTTGGAATTTGTCATAAGTTTCATAAAATATCTCATTGACAGCCCTAAGAATGTCTACGCTAGACTTTAGCTCGTTTGAAGGGTAGTTGATTTCAGCTTCTGTAAAAACAAAGACAATATATTCTCCTTTTGGACAGACATTATGGTAGTATGAAAAATAGAAAAGGTACCTGTAACCTCCATGTTGAATAAATAATTTTGAATTATCTTCAAAGTTTCTCCGAACAAAACAAAGATTTAGTAAGCATGGAGTCTGCCATAAATAAGAAGAGTCACTTTCGAACAATTGCTTGGACAAAGGATGACTTAGTTACTAGCTAGTGACATATAAAAGCAAGGTCAAAGTTATTACGCTTCATAATCTTATTCTAAGAAGCAAAAACCTTGCACTTTTAGAGATATCCTTCTATGTTACATACCACACAATAGGATATGATAAATCAATATAATATTTTAAATCCTAAATATACATATCTGATTTGTGACCAAGTCGCTTCTACAGTAAATTGACTTCGATTGAATGAGAATCATTAGTGTAAGGAATGAAATGACTTATTCAATGTATATGTAAGCAATATTTAATTGGATATAAAGATATTTAGTCCATAACACGAATGTAGAAACATAAAGAAGGTTGATGTATTGACATTAAAATCAAATGTAATTATAATTAATAATAAAACTAGAAAGCTGCTTTTTCTAATTTACAGTATAAGTAGGCAAGATCATTATATGACGCGTAGAAAGTTCCTTTCCCCTAAAAGACCAAATAGCAAAAGAGAACAAGTAAACAAGATCTAGGCTTCAAGATTAAGAGAAATGACAACCTAGTATGTTGTGTTTTCCCCTTATTTCTTAAAGGTCGTATAGCTGTACATTTTAAAAGCAAATTCAACTTTGTTAGCAGATAGAAGAAAATTCCTAAGACATTTACAAGCTATCAATAACTATTTCAATCTCTAATGTCCATACTATCTCAAAAATAAAAGCAACGAACTCATACATAGGCACAAATAAACTAAAACAAACCAAAATGAAGTACAAATATTTGAAAAGACAATTGGACACCGAGTTGAATACTATATGTAACATAACGAAACTCAAATTTAGAAAATGTGAAGATTCTTTATAAGTCAAATTGCATCTATCAATTCAAAATTTTAATTTCAAGCAATATTATGTCGAAGGTGTAGACATCAGACTTGCAAAATAACATGCCCTTTATAGCATACTCAGGAGCCATATATCTACTGTTGTTTAGCAACAAGCTGGTACGAAATGAAATGGATTTAGCTCTAGGAACAAGATATTTTGAAATTGGTCTCTTAAAATATTTAAAATCAAATGATACTTACTATGTCCCTACGACCCTATTTCTATTTGCTTCATTTTTGTTTCCTTCAAATATTCTGGATCCTTGTCCACACCCGTAAATCACCCACGTATCCACACCCATAAATCTCCTAATTTGTCAAAATAATGTCGAAATTCTTCCAATCATTTCTCCAGTTTCTTGAATGTAGGCAAACCAAGTATCGACTCCTGTAAATCCTTACTTCCTCCAAACAATGTTGAAATTCTTTGACCTATTTCTCCAGTTTCTTGGATGAAGGTGAAGAATTTGGGAAATCACCACCACCATGGAAGTACTGAAAAATGTAGAGTGATAACGAGATTAGAAAAATGAAGAACTCAATAACCTTACAATGGAGAATTTTTGAGTCAAAATGACAAGAAGAAGAAAATAGGGTTTAGGTGGTGAGCTTTATGATATGGGCACAAATTTGATTTTAGGGTTAAATTTTTTTATATTGAGAGTTTTTAAATTTATTTTGTCGGATTTTGAAATTCACTCATAAGGTTCTTTTTTTTGGCCAATTGGAAACTATAGGGAGAGTTCAATATATTTGGGGGAATAAAATATCTTAGTAAAAATTTAGGAAATATACAAGGCCACACTTATAAAGTGTTCTTTTTAAATTATAAAAGTACCACATTTCAAAAGTGCATTTATCGATGTAAATAAGTGTTGCTAATTATATCATGATATGACTACGCTTAAAGAATGTAGAGTATACCACTAAAGAGCACGCTTAACAAATGTTGCTAATGTTACCGTTGTCAAAGCGTAAAAACTAAGGCTACACTTTAAAAGTGTACCCAAAAATATTTAAGGCAACACTTTACGGGCGTTTTTCTGATTGAGTGTGGGCTTAGGCCTAAAATGGTGTAGTTGGGAGTTTTGGGGTGAACACTCTTCGTGAATTGAGATGAAGTGTTTAGTAGCAACCTCACTATTTCCCAAGAGCTTTATAATGTAGGTTTGAGGGTGGATACTCTTCGTGAGTTGAGATGATGCGTCCAATAGTTATTCTTCGACCTTAGTAATGAATGTTTAAGACTCCGTGGGGGAGTTATGCTTAGCACCGAGAGGATCTGAAGAAGGGGTGGTTACACTTCGTGAGTAGAGATGTTGTATCCAATGTACCTCTTGACATGAGTACTCCTCGTTAGTAAGAGAATGAGTTACTTAGAAGCAATCTCCTTATCCCTTAACTATGGGCCCGCATAGGTGTAGCTATTGGATAATCCATGTAAAGGCTAAAAGAATGACCTTACTCTAGGCAAGTGAGGATCCCTCATCTGATAGGGGTTAATGTCGGGATTCCATGTCTAGCTCTTATGGTCTATGTAGGTTAAAGCTAATTTCCCTCAAAACAATGTAATGAACTAAGTCTCATAAATAGTGTACTACTTAGGGTAGGTGATGGTATGGGACGTTATTTATCCATTGCACAAGTAGGCACTTGAAAGGGGAGTCTTGGTGTGTCTTTTATGTAATGAATGAATGAGTCTTTATATAATGAAAATGAAGTTATGTGAGTTAATGTCTAATGTTAAGAATGCATGTTAAGGCTAAGTCTTGTATGATGAAGTTTATGAATGAAGAATGTGGTGTACCTAATCTCATGGAATCCTCAAGGAGCACATTGTAGGAGTAGTAGTATGGGATGCTATTCTCACATTGCACTTTGTGTAACTTGCAAGTCCACTTGAGAAAGGTCACTTATGTGAAGTTCTAAATGGAAGTATATTTCTCTAGTGTCTAGCTGTGGAGTGTGGACTCATCACCCGTGCGAAGTAAGCCTATGGATGGTAGTCTTGAGGATCACCTAGGTGTGATTGGAGGGATTGTATGTGCGGTCCCTTCACGTCTAACCTTAGTAGGTCTTAGGGTAACTTGGTTAGGGAAACTTCAAAGGTAATGAGTTCACTAAAATGTGTATTCTTTTGTTAGAAGTCTTATTCTATGTGCTAAATGATGGTTAATATGTTGTTTTACTTCTATACTCATGAAGGTTTTACTTTATTGGCATGCAAGCTTACTTCTACTAAAATGTCCCTTTTCCATGATTTTTCATATGCCATACTTAGTGCA
Source organism: Solanum sitiens (assembly GCA_016801875.1). NCBI lineage: Eukaryota > Viridiplantae > Streptophyta > Magnoliopsida > Solanales > Solanaceae > Solanum > Solanum sitiens. Next base: position 1,514,113 of record JABWTJ010000155.1, read on the forward strand.
ACGTTTGTACTAACCCCATACTTTTCTATACACTAGAAGTATAGGTTGGAAGCGAGTGGAAGTTTTTGGAAGACAATCTTGGGAATCGACTCTCTCAAGACTAAGTATGTCCTCATATATTCGAGGGCATAGTCTATGTTTCCTTAGTTTCTTCTTTAAGATTTGTAAAGACTTATTATGTTATTCTTTCAATGTAAAGGCAGTGTCCCTAGGATATTTATGTGTGTATTTAAGTTTACTTGTGAAGATGAGACTTATTCCTTAGTTTTTTTATAAAAGATGTTTCTTATTATCATTGTTGTGAAAAGATTAAATTTCCTCCCTACTTTTCATATCTTATGAAATTAATGATAGCTAAGAGGCTTGTTCAAGACCTCCGTGAGGTTGAGCACGCCTTGTTACGACCTAAGGGTACTCCTTTCTTCTAGGGTGTACTAGCGGGTAGTTACAAACTTGGTATCAGAGCATAAGGTTTTGGGAAATGGCTTAGGGTCCAAAGTCTCACAAGTCACGTCGAGTAGAGTCTTATTTGTAACACTCCCAAAGTCTATTACGTGTTCAATAGCCTAACATAGGTATCAAAAGGTTAGACACTGTTTTAAGGTCAATTTTAATGTATATAATTCATTTAGGAAGTTTAGAAATCAAAACGTCAAGGAACATCAATGACGTCCAGAAACTAGTTCAATGAGGTGCTAGTGTGCCTTAGCCTATTTGACTAAGTTTTAGGAGTCGTAAAATGATTAATTTTGGTGGAAGGGTGTATAACATGTATTAGAGTTAATTCATAGTCGAAACATCTGGGTACGACTCCTCAAGGACTAACCAAGGGCCCTTGAAGAGGACCCTGCATTTGTGTCGAAGGCTGCCTAAGGCAGTGTCCACAAACGATTGCCACCAACGGATCGTGGTCCAATTGACGGGGCGTCAATTTCCTCCATTGATGTAAACTTAGAATATTTGGCAAAAACATGATTTTAACCAGTCTCTGACTAAAATGACGGACCAACCGGACGGAGGGTCCTGTGATCGTCGATTGACAAACGTGGTGTTGACGTGGTCTCATTTTTGAGACCACTGGTTTTGCTGCTCGTTTTTAGTTGGGTTAATTTAAATAATTAGGTGGTTAATTATTTTTTAGGGTTTAAGGGAGGTCTAATTAATTTTTTTAATGACCTATATAAATACCCTAACCTAATTAAGTTAACGTAACTCTCATAATTCCCGAACCCAAATTAGCTCCTCCTTCTCTCTTTTTTCTCTCTCCCAAAGGTATTCCATTGAAGACCAAGACAGAGGTGGATTCTAGGGCTGCAAAATTCAAAGTTTCTCCATAAATATTCATCAAATATCAAGGTATGGGATTCATTTCACCTTTGGGACTTCTTTACCGAAAGGGTTCCATTAAATTGATTTCAAAAGTAGGAAATTCAAGTGGGTTTTCACCCAATACGAAATTGATCATGTGAATTGCTTTGTTTATGATTTCTTTTGGATATTATGAACATATTAGCATGTTTTATAACTCAATTATGTTATTTCTTCATGGATTGGTCTAGTTTGTAGAAGATGAGCTATTCCCCTTAACCCTAGATTGTGATCTTGAATTGAATTGTATAGTATTGACTCAATTGTCTTGGTTAGTGTGTGAACTAGTATCCTATGTTGTTATTATGCTATTTATGAGTAAATTTTGATGCATTGCAATCCAATTATGCTAGTTCTTGAGTAATTGACTTAGATTGTGAAGTAGACTATGAGCTTGACCTAGGTCTCTAATTCTAGGCTATAAACTAGTGATGGATTGTTGTATAATGATTCAATTAGCCTTGTTACTATATTGGTTACTATTATATGGTGCTATTTTTGGGTTAAGTTGGAGGTTGATGGTAAGACCTTGGTGATGGCATTTTGAAGAGGATTGAGTAAGTCTTGTAATCTCTATTCTTTACTTCGATTATGGTTACTTGTGCTTATGTAATGATGTTGTATTGAAGTAGACATTATATTAAGATTGATAGGGTTGGTGTGATGTTGAACCGAAATGTCTTGAATTATGGATTGTGAGTTGCTGGCTAAGATGTAAATGTTATAAGTATGGTGATAACTTACCAATGTGCCTTATTATGATGTGACTATGTAAATGTGCTAACCTCACTTATATAAATTTTAAAAAAAGGACAATACTAATGCAATTCTTATTGATCTATGATGATGATGATTATACAAGGGATAGACCCTATGACCTACATTAAGCTATGATGATTAATAAAGACATTAAAGACATTTCAAAAGGGACTCTAGCTTAGCACCGAGTGAACTAGTGTGAAGAGTGTCCCTTCCCACATAGGGAAGGTAGGATCACTAATGTACTCGTGAGATTGGAGACTACAATGCATGTAGCATAAAGAGGGTCCCAACTATATCTCCTAGTTATTGAACTATGTTTCCCCCATAGGAATACTAGCTAGTAGATCGACGTAGTTTCTATGTTCATGTTTTGGTACTACCTTGGCAAGTAGTCTGCCTTCCTTTGGTTTAGGGTTCTATGACACCGGATTCCACATTAGCTCATGTGGTCTATGTAGGTTAAGACAAGATGTTCCCAAAATGATAAAATGAACTAAAGGAATGAACTCTAACTAGGATGACCTAAAGGGTTTAGCTTAGTCTAGGTAAGGGTATGGGACTCTACCTAAACATTGCACTAGTTAGACTTGAGGGAAGTCTTAGGAGGATGTCCTTATATATGTATATGCTTATAATTGTACATGAGATGTATATGATGATCTTGCATGTTGATGATACTATATGATGATTGGTTTCACTTATGAACATGTGTTTGGTCTCTATTTCTAAAGTATGATGATATGTACTCTTAAAGGATATATTATGTGAAATTGGACATTGGTTATGGTTCTTGTTGGGTTTACTTGATTGAGTAAGGTTATGAGTCTTTTCTTAGTCATTGCACTAGTTGACTTAATGAGGGTTCATGGGTAATAATCTTGCTTTGGTTATGTTGTAATGAACTCTTATTCATGCTTATTGATGTTATAGCTTGATAATAGGTTTGTCTTGGCCATGTGTTCAAATTATGTGGATATGCATGTTGAATTGACTAGACTTAGTATTGTTGGTCTTGTGATGTACATGCTCTTGACTTAATGAATATGCCTTATTGATTGGTATGGTCTTCTTGAATGTGCATAAGGCTTTTCGAAGTAAATTGCATACTTTAATAAAATGTCCGCTTTTAGTATGATTTCATGATATGTTTGCATATGGTCTCATACTTAGTACAAGTGGTATACTAACCCCATTTTCTCCCTTTTTTCCCAAATATTTTAGGTTCCGGTCGTTGCAGGGCTTTTGAGACGACTTTGAAGGAAGATCTTGGAATTCTCACTCATCCAAGTTGGGTAGGTCCTCACTTTCCGAGGGCAATGCCACTATTAGCTTATGATGTTGTTCTAGTTATAAGACTTTTAGTTCTGTCCTTTTCATTTGAGTACTAAAGATTGTATAGCCTATATGTGGCTTTTTACGTTGATGTATAGGATATGCCCAATTGATATACTCTTGTTTTAGATAGTTATGAGACGAGACATCCAGTTTAAGGACTATTTTATATCTTATATATCTCTGTGCAATAAAAGTAGAAGACTATGTAATCTTCCTATACGAAAGGTCTATGTATACTCGATATGACTATATTATGTGTATGCGAGAGGCCTATGTAAACCTCAAGATAGATATAGAAAAGTTTTTAAAATTCTGCATTTTAACCTATGAATGTAATGATGTAAGCTAAGAGGCTAGACTTAGTCCTCAAAGAGGATGATGACGCCAGTTATGCCTATGGGGTGCTCCCCGAATGTGATAAACTTGGTATCAGAGCATGAGGTTTAATATCCTTAGAGTCGATGTATCACTTAAACACGTGTATGTAGATTATTATTCATAATTGTGAAGCGCGCCACACTTATAAATAGGAAACTATAAGATGCTTAGAAAACTCTCCTTTTTCTTGGAAATCCATATATCTTGCCTCTAGAGTCTTGGCTCTATGTGCCCTTAGAATCTAGTTTAATTTTCCAAATGAACCCATTTTAGAATGGAAGGGGAAAATTTCTATTCCTAGAGGTCGTACCATCTCTTGTCTTAAGGCTTGTATAATGATCTCAAAAGGGTGTCTATATCACATTGTAAGAGTCAAAGATTTAGACTCCGAAAATCCTCCCATTGAGTTAGTCCCCAGAGTAAGGGAATTTCTGGGGGTCTTTCCTAATAATCTTCCCGGAATCCCTCCCGAACGGGAAGTTGATTTTGGTATTGACTTGTTACCGGATATCAACCCCATTTCAGTTCCTCCTATCAGATGGCTCCGTCAGAATTGAAATAGTTGAAAGCTCAACTCAAAGACTTACTAGACAAAGGTTTCATTAGACCTAATATTTCTCCATGGGGTGCTCCAGTTTTGTTTGTAAAAATAAGGATGAGTCCCTTAGGATGTGCATCGATTATCACCTACTCAATAAAGTCACTATTAAGAACAAGTATCCTCTCCCTCGAATTGACGACTTGTTTGATCAACTCCAAGAGGCAAGCTACTTTTCAAAAATTAACTTGAGATAGGGGTATCACTAACTTAGTGTGGGAGGTGAGCATATACCAAAAATGACATTTCGGACTAGATATGGTCACTATGAGTTCTTAGTAATGTCCTTTGGTCTCACTAATGCCCCGGCGACATTTATGGATCTCAGGAATAGGGTGTTTCGAAGTTACCTAGATTCATTTGTCATCGTCTTCATTGATGACATCATTGTATATTCAAAAAATAAGGGTGAACACATGGACCATTTGAAGGTGGTGTTACAAGTGATTAAGGAGAACCAATTATTTGCCAATTATAGCAAATGTGAGTTTTGGTTGAGGTCGGTGGCGTTTCTTGGTCATATCAACTCTAGTGAGGGATTTGAGGTTGATCCAAGGAAAACCGAGGCGGTCAAGAATTGGCCTAGACCCTTGACTCCTATCAACATTAGGTGTTTCTTGGGTCTAGCGGGTTATTATAGGAGGTTTGTGGATGGTTTTGCGTCCGTTGCATCTCCCTTGACTACTTTGACCCATAAGAGTAGGAAATTTGACTGGTCGGAGTCTTGTGAAAGAAGCTTCCAAATCTTGAAAGATAGGCATACTTCCTCTCCGGTATTAACTTTACCGGAGGGTACCTAGGGCTTCGTTGTGTATTGTGATGCATCCCGAGTGGGTTAAGGGTGTGCGCTTATGCAACATGGGAAAGTAATAGTCTATGCCTCTTAGGACACTTAAGGTGCATGAGAAGAATTATCCAACTCATGACTTTGAGTTAGCGGCCGTGGTATTTTCCTTGAAAATTAGAGACATTACTTGTATGGTGTTCATGTTGATGTGTATAGTGACCATAAGAGTCTTTAATATGTGTTTCCTCAAAAGGAGTTGAATCTCCGACAAAGAAGGTGGTTGGAATTATTGAAAGATTACGACATGAGTGTTCTCTATCACCCCGGCAAGGTCAATGTGATTGCGGATGCTCTAAGTCTTATGACCATGGGTAGTGTGTCTAATGTATAGGAAGCCAAGAAAGACCTAGTGAAAGATGTTAATATGTTGGCTATATTGGGTGTTAGATTGGAAGATTCTCCGAATGGTGGTTTTATGGTCCATCATAACTCCGAGTCATCTTTATTGGTTGAGGTGAAGTCTAAGCAACACCTTGATCAACCAATGATGGAGTTGAAGGAATCGATTCTTGGTGTTACGACCCAAAGTACCCCCTAGGCGTAACCGGTGTCGTCGTCCTCTACGAGGACTAAGATAATCCCTTAACGTTCGTCATAGAACATCATAGGTTAGAAAATATGGGAAAATTAAAATTTTTTGCCTATATAGCAAGGAGGTTTACATAGACCTCAACATAGGAAGCATACATAGGCTTCTCGCATAAACAACACAGAGCATATGGGAATTTAGTCTAATACTTTGTCTCACATCAAACCATCTATAAAGTGAATCACAATAGTTTGGGCATAGCCCTTAGTCTATTACAATATACCATATAGGCTACAATGAAGTCTCAACATGAGAATGGAATAATTGTCTCAAACATAGACAAAACTAATAAGGCTTGATGAGTGGCTCTATCCTCGGAACTCATGAGGACTCACCAATTGACTTAGGAAAGAGCCAAGTCTTCTTCTTCAATGACCACGAGTCTCCTCAATTGCCCGAACCTAAAATGTTTGGGAAAAAGGGAGAAAACATGGGTTAGTACAAACCACATGTACTAAGTATAGCTCTTATGCACAAAATCATCAATGCATCAGAAAAAGACAATTTAGTCAAAATCATGATTTCTATAAATTTAACTCAACATACATATATAGAAGCATAATGAGTCAATTCAACATAATAGAAACCCAACATGTAAATCACCCAAGTAATACTTGTGCAATGCCAAGGATAGAACACCATAATCCTATCCAAGGCTAAGCATCACATTAAGAAACCCACTTCATACTTACAACATATTCTCTTAAAGTCATCATAACATGATTAATACATGAATACTACTCATATCTTATCAACATAATCATAATCATAGACATAATCAATGAAGAACACTACTAGAATCATCCCTTAAGATACCACATGTGCAATGAGTGAAAGAAGTCCCATACCCTCTCTCTCCCTATGTAGTAGCCTTCAAGACAACCCTAATAAGAGTTCACATATTTAACTTGTTCATTTACTTTTACATTAGGAAGAAGTGCAATAACTGACATGAGACCATGTGAGCTACATGGAATTCGATAGCTATCTAGAAGGATCCACTAATCTAGAGTCCTATGTGGGCACATAGTTAAGGGTCAAGGAGATTGTTTCTAGAAACCTTGACTTACTAACGTGGAGGTTTCCATCTCATGAGACAACACATAATTAGGGAATCCGGACTTAATAATGTGATGAAACCCATGCGGGAGGCCAGACTTACTAACGTGAGACCTTCATCTCATTTACATGCCCTTTCGGTGTAAGCAATTGTTCCCTTTAGTAATCATATTTGTCACATCCCTAGACCACACCCTAGAAGTTAGGGCACAATCTCGGATTGTAACCAGCGTAGTCGACCTCTCAAAGGTCTTATACAAGCCCTTTCATATCATTCATTGCATATACATAATAAAAAATAGTGCGAAATTAAAACTTTTCATAAAACATATCATAGTCTTTAAAAACTCTTTCATATAAAAGTAATAGGAAATACTAAGTCTCAATCTCATCATCTTAGACACAAGAGTACTTGGGACACGGCCCAAACAAAATATAAGACATAGTACTATTAAGTCTATTACAATACTTCAATACGAAACATAAAAGACATATATGCCCTCGAGTCAAGTGAGGACATACTTCAAATTCTCTTGAACGGTCTTCTAAATCCAAGTCTTCTTCCCAAAATCTTTTCACCTACCAAGAACTACATAGATAGATAAAAGTATGGAATTAGTACAACCACATGTACTAAGTATGGCATAATGCATAAAATCATGAAAACGGACATTTATTGGAAATATGCATCTTTTCATTTAAATATCATAATATCATCATAAGAACAACATTTAACAACTTATAATCACATAAGAAAACATTTAAAACAATTATCACATTTTTAGAACTCACTTTACAGTGAACTCAATTCACTGTTAAAGTGAAGTCCCTTCATTGTACAGTGAAGTGTCTTACCATTTAATTAAACACTCTCTAGCATGTAGTTCCCTCACTAAAAGTTATCCTAAAATTCACTTAAGTCACACAAAGAGAGACCGCCCATACACACTCTCTAGATGTGCCTAAACGACCCTCAAGATTATTTATAATGAGTCACATACCTACAAACATCATGAACATCAATGTAAGAATCTTCTACCAAAGGTGATTCTAAGTCTCACTTGAGTGAGTTGTGAAGCAACCGCCCATACAATCCCTTACACACACTCAAGAGATCCTATAGAATCCCTAGGATAGAATCATTCTCACTAAACACACCAACACATAGATGATATGACATTCTCCTTTCAAAGGCTATCAAAAGACCTACTTAAGTAAATCAAGAAGATAACGTCCAGGATTGACCTCTTCAAGATTACCTAAATAGTCCTTAAGACTACCAAAGGCTTAGATCATGTCTACAAAACCAAATATCTTCCCTAACTAGAGTCATTCGCAAGACTTCCAAAGATAAGACATGAAGAGATCATCCCATATGCCCTCTTCACACTTTAGCTATGGAATCCTTAAGTTACTTTAGATTAGGTACTTATTCATTTACATACTTTCTAACATGATTCATTAGTTCATTATTTCATTTAAGAGACATACATCACATAAAGGACATTCAAATAATGGTCTTGGAATGACCTAGGGACTCTTAAGAACACCTTCAAAGCCTATTGTGCAATGTCTAGATAGCGTCCCATACCACCACCTAAACTTCATAGAACTTCTCTAATGCTAATATGTATCCCATATGATGAGAATAGGCAATAACCGACATAGACCATGGTAGCAAAACATGGAATCCGGAGTTCTATCCTACTCCGATGAGGTTGTTCAATGGTAGAACTTGGACACATCCTATGTAGGCACATGGTTAAGGAATATGAAGGGCATGATTTGTAATCTAGTCTCATTCTTTAACTAGAACTACTTCCCTTACCATACTCACTCGGTGCTATCCTTCGTTCTCATAGATTTAATCATTCTAAGGTTCATACAAAAGGGTTCCATATCAAGTTCGTAACCCAATTACATTTACCCTACCAAAGCAAGGTCCACTAGGGATATCTCACTATGGCGACAAGAATCTCATCATGACTTTCCTAAGGATTGATATGATTCCGTTCCATCCAATCAACCTTAATTCCATCATTCATTACATGAAGGATACCATTACGGCTTCCGACTTCAAGTTTCACAACCTTACCACTAGGTTCAAGGTTTCACATAAAGGACCCTCTTATCATCATTCAAGGTCTCACCTAACACTCAATCATTCAATACTAAGATACTTTATCTTCCAAAAGTCAAGACATCACATATTCACATTATACATGCATCAAGTAAGGCACTTAAGTCAACCTACACAAGACACAACATTACTTCACTTTAGTACATATAGCATACATTCTTTAGACACTTAGGAATGACCCTTAACATCATTTAGTCAACCTATTCATTACCTTAACATCATCAACATAATCATTATAGAATCATATAGTCAAGTTAGGAACAACCATATATCAACTCTAAGACTACACACTTAACACATAGTCATAACATAACATGATTTCCTATATAGCATCAATAGACTAACACATACTTTCACATGTAAGTAGATATGATCATACATCACCTAATCAACTACACAAATAGCCATATAACTTCAAGTAGTTGCCGACAAGGCCATGATCATCATAATACTTAAAATAACGTCGACAAGGCCACATCAATTCACATAACACCGCCACCATAAGTGGACCAAACCAACCACAACATAATTGAAGTCAAATTAACATTAATTAAAAGGAATTAGGTCAGCGTACCACCTCTTCATCCTCCACACTTCAAGCCAATACCAAATCATTCAATTCAACAACATAAGGCCCTTACCCATGCCCATGAACATCAATTCAATACATAAAGTATAATACTCAATGAAATCTAAACCAATTCAATATAGATTCAAAAATCTAAGACCAATTAGATAACAAATGAATACAATTCTTATATCATTAGAAAGCCCATAAGAAACTACACATTAATTCATAAGCATTAAGTCAATATCAAGTAACCCATAAAGTAGTCAAAAACTAGGTTCATCAATTACATGGGTTCATAGGTTAATTAAGTTAAAATAATCTTAATAACAAAAATTCAATCACTAAACAATGATTAAAAACCGTTAATGCAAGAACCCATGGTATATCATGAAATAGGTCAATTCATCTTTTAAAAACATTAGAAAACATCTTTGAAGTTGGGATCCTTGATGAAACGAGTTTCAAGGATCAAAAATAATACCTCAATGAAGCTAATTATTCAATTTGATGAAGAATCTCAACTCAATTCGTCACACCAATCTCTTCCTTGACTTTGGACTTCAATGGAGTCTTTGAGAATTCTTAAGGGATTTTGGGGTTTTGATTTTGAAGAATGAAATCTTCAATCTGTTTAAGACTCATATAGACACTTAAAATACCCAAAATACCCTTAAGGAACCGCCAAACCATTTATTTGGAAGTGGGGTTAAATTACAAGTTCACCCCTCACTTGGCAGTTAACTGCACGCAGGGAGGCAGTCCACCAACGGTTGGCAGTCGACGGACCGTTTGTCCACAAACGGACCGTCCTTTCCTTTCGTAGGTTGGTTCAGAGACTTGCCATGGTTCTCCTCCCTCCCAATACTAAGTACCCACCAACGGCACCCATCTACAGGGCATCGATTGGCCCACGAGCCGTTGATGTCTCCGTCGTTTGGGGCTGCCTTAGACAGTCTTGACACCAAGTCTTGGGTCCTTCCTAAAGGACACTTGTATGGTCCTTGGGGATGTTTGCCCGGATATTTCCAAACCAAACATGCTCATATGTGAGTTTAATACCTCTCACATGAATTTCATCCAAAACAAACACGTAAAACTCAATGAAACATTCCTAGACACACAAGGTCATTTCAAGGCACATCTAACGTCATGGACGTTCTTGTGTGTTTGACCTCCAAACTTATCGAAACTTGACACACTACCTATATATACCATAATAACTCATTTAAGGACTTCAAAACATCATGAATCACACATAAACACATAGAACCACATATGAGGCACATAAGTGACTTAGTCGTCAAACGTCTTGGTTGTCCCTTGAAGTTTTGACTTCCAATGCACCTAATACTTTAGATACTGACTCTATAGTACTATATATACCATTTTAGGACCTTAGACCATCTTAACAACAATGTTAGGATCTAGTTCACCTATGTCATTTTCGGTATCTTACAATATTATTTCATCATACAAGTTCACATTAGTCTCTTCAAGACCCCTATGTAAAAATCTTATCACAATATTTGTTTAATTATTTTTCTACTCTTTCTCCTCCAGTTCGCGAGTTCGATTCCCCTAGCCCCCTTTTTCTTTTCTTTTCTCGCGAACTCACAGTAGCCAAGTTCGATTCCCCCCCATCCCCTTTTTCTTTTCCCTTTATTCGCGAAACCAGTAGCTAGAGGGTGAGGTCACAGGTTCGAATCCTGGTGGCCTCACCTCTTTTAACATGTATTAATTTCCAGATTTTCTTCATTAACTTTAGTCTTAATTTAACCTTGCATAGTTGCTGGAAATTTTGGTTATTTTCAATTCGTTTTTATCAACGTTTTCACATAATTCATAGGGTGCATTCATAAATCATTTTGATATATTTTTAGGCGCATCTTTCATGGATTTATTTGGCTAAAAGAATGTTATTCAATCAACCGTATTTCATTACAATGAACATCACATTGTGTACACATTTTACACATAAAATACAAAGAAATACATGTCTTATACGCCCTAAAACAGTGGCCAAAACACACTGCCAAACGTGCACACACACCCCCCTCCTTTTTCGATCACACCTTGATTGTCATCTTCGTGATTTCACGCATATAAACATGTTCACATTCAATACAAAAACATCATAATGCCTAAATCTACCAGCACAAAATACCCAACCTACGAAATCATTTGGGAGTCTAGTGACAAGGACATGCAATATGGAACAACCTTAGTTTCGGAGTGAATATCTTGAATCGTAAGGGGCCTCTTGGGAAAGGGACCAAGAGAGAAGAAACCCATACCTTTTTGACGTTGTTCAAACGTGAGGTTGCTGTGCAAACTTGTCTCCAAAACCACGCCCAATTCACCTAAAGCTTCACCACCAATTCGACGGAAATCTCCCTTGCCTTAATGTTTTTGATTAACTTGCTTTCTTAGACTTTTTAGTTAGTTCTTCAAGTGTGAAGAATTTTTTGTTATATTATCAGTTCTTCAACAATATTTGGCAGAGAGCAAAACGTGAGAGAGAGAGTTTGTTGAACGTGTGAGGTGATAGACGTGATTAGGAAAGTGTTAGCTTAGGTTTAGAAGTCTTAACTCAAGACTTAGTCAAAATAGAATTTAATTAAATTAATAAAATCTGATCTATTTCAACTAATACGTGAAAGGACCCTTTTGCCCTTACTGAATCAGATTTTAATTGATGATTAAATCATCAATTCATCGCCTCTAGTGGGGCTCGAACCCGAGTGACACCCCATTTGCGAAAATGGGTCACTTCGGGTCGCCCCAACCCGAATTTCTCTTTTTAATTAAATTAATTAATTAATTAATTAATTCCCCAAGGTAATTACAATATTACCCTTGGCCTGGAAAAGATCATTTTACCCCTGGACCCTCAAAACTTAAAGTTTCTTCTTTTAAGTCCGGTAAATACTCTTTTGATTAAATCTTCGTTTTCGAGAGCCTCACATAGTTGGTTCCAACCTTTCCAAGCTCAATTAACACCCCAAGATAGTTGTCTTGGTCGTAGTAAGGGTTCTGAGGTCTGGTTCTACGCGTATCAATCCGTGTGAACCTTGGTCTAATCGCAATCATTCTTGACACCTTAAGTATTTATCTTATTCATTTTTAGGGTTGTTACATTATCCCCCCCTTAGGAACATTCGTCGCCGAATGACAATACCACTACATATCGTAATGCCAGTCAGATCATAACAAAATCACTATGCACAGTCAAGCAATAGTAACTAAATACGAAGAGATAAGGAAACATAGGCTTAAGAGTAGGAAATCTAACCGCAAGAGCTGAAAAGATGAGGGTAGCGGGATCTCATATCGGCCTCATCCTCCCACATAGCACCCTCAACAAGATGATTTCTCCACAATACCTTCACTGTGGCAATCTCCTTGTTCCTCAGCCGCTTGACCTGTCTGTCTAAGATCTCAACAGGTACCTCCTCATAAGACAAGTCTTCACCAACCCCCAAACCTTCAACAGGTAGAATCGATGCTGGATCACCTAGGCACTTCTTCAACATAGAGACATGAAAGACTAGATGAACAGAAGCTAGCTCCGCAGGCAATGCTAACTCATAGGTCACCTCACCCACACGCTGCAGGATCTCATATGGCCCAACATACCTCAGACTCAGCTTACCTTTTCTACCAAATCTCATTACCTCTTTCATAGGTGATATCTTCAAGTAAACCTTATCACCAACATCAAACTCTAAGGGCCGCTTTCTGTTATCTCCATATGACTTCTGCCGACTGTAAGCAGTAGCCAACCTGTCCCTAATAACTCTGACCTTCTCTAAGGCCTCATGAATGATCTCTGGACCCAAAATGGATGACTCTCCAACCTCGAACCAACCAACTGGAGATCTACACATCCTACCATACAGTGCCTCAAACGGTGCCATCCCAATGCTGGAGTCATAGCTATTATTATACGAGAACTCTATCAAAGGCAGATGGTCATCCCAGTTACCTCTGAAGTCGATCACACACGCTCTCAACATGTCCTCCAATGTCTGAATGGTGCGCTCTGCCTGCCCATCTGTCTGAGGATGAAAGGCAGTGCTACGATTTACCTGCGTGCCCAAGCTCTTCTGGAAAGATCTCCAGAAATGTGAAGTAAACTGAGCTCCTCTATCTGAAATGATAGACAAAGGAATCCCATGCCATCTCACAATCTCATCAATGTTCAATGAATACTATGACGAAAGAGTCAAGGTATTCACGGAAGACCCTGTTCATAAGATCCATAAATGCAGCAGGTGCATTCGTGAGACCAAATGACATGACTAGAAACTTATAGTGACCATAACGGGTACGAAAAGCTGTCTTTGGGATATCTCCATCCCTAACCCTAAGCTGATGGTACCCTGAACGAAGATCAATTTTTGAAAAGAAACTAGACCCTTGGAGCTGATCGAACAAATCATCTATTCTGGGAAGTGGATACTTATTCTTTATCGTGACTTTGTTGAGATGCCGATAATTGATACACATTCTAAGGGTTCCATCTTTCTTTTTCACAAACAACACTGGAGCGCCCCAAGGGGATATGCTCGGCTGAATGAAACCCTTGTCAGTGAGATCTTTTAACTGCAGCTTTAACTCTTTGAGTTCAGCTGGAACCATTCTGTAAGGAGAATTGAAATTGATTTAGTATCGTGTTCTAAGTCGATACCAAAATCAATCTCTCGAGGGGGAGGGACTCCAGGGAAATCATCAAGAAATACATCTAGGAACTCACTCACTACAGACACTGAGTCTATGGAAGGAATTTCATGATCTAGATCATTAACACTCATAAGATGACACAATAACCCCTTGGACATCATTTTATTGGACTTAAGATTCGAAATCAAGAGGTTAGGACGACTCGAGTTGTACCCCTCCCAGACTAGTTCCTCTTAATTAGGGAAACAAAATCTCACCACTCTACTACGACAGTCCAAGCAAGCATAACAACTGTGAAGCCAGTCCATGCCAAGAATAACATCAAAATCATGCATGGGTAACTCAACCAAGTCTGCATACATAGTCTTACCACTTATCACTATTGGGCAACCCTTGTATACTCTATCAGTTCTTACATTTTCTCCTAATGGTGTACTAACCACTATAGGATCATGCAGAACTTCAGGCAATATCTCAAAAGTGAGAGCAAGCAAAGGAGTTACAAAGGAAAGCGTAGACCCTGGATCAAGTAAAGCATAAACAGAAGTTGAGAATACTTGCAGCATACCTGTAACCACATCAGCGGACTTCTCCTGCTCCTCCCTGCCCTTCAAGGCATAGGATCTGTTCCTCTTAGGAGGCTCCGCTGCTGCTACACCCTGTGGATTATGCCTAGGCTGAGCATTACCTCTAGCCTGACCTCTGTTCTGTGGGCAGTCTCTAACCATGTGTCCACTCTTACCGCAACCGAAGCAGGCATTAGTGCCTTGTCTGCACTCTCCACTATGAGCTCGGCCACACTTAGCACAATTGTTTTTAGGACATTGCATCTCACCTCCATTGCCCTTCTTGGGATCAGGTCTGCCTCCTGTAGGTGCTGTACTCCTCTGAAAGTTTGATTTCCCAGAACACTGCTGCCCCTTCTTGAACCTGGGCTGCTCACGGATGCCAAAATTGTTTCTGTGGCCTCCATGGCTGGGACCTGCCTGATCTTGAGCCTTAGGCCTCCTAGCATCACGAACACCCCTCTTTTTACGGCTGTCCGCTACCTGCTGGACATGCACCATCAACCTGGAGAGGTCCATATTATGATGAAGCATCGCAGACCAACACTCCTCTTCTAGATCTCCATTGATTCCTGTGAGGAACCTGCTCATCTCATCCCTGCTGTTAGACACAAGGAAGTAGCATACCTGGATAATTTAACAAACTTCAGTACTCACCTCATCATTGCTATTAGATATTAAGAAAAGTAACATACCTTGATAGCTTAACAAACTTCAGGGAATACTCCCTAACTGTCATAGAGCCTTGTTTAAGGTTGATGAACTCCTCAAACTTGGCTTCCCTCATCTTTCTAGGGAAGAATCTCTCCAGAAATGCTGTCTTGAACAACTCCCAAGTGACTGGCACTCCACCCAAAACTCGGCTATCTTGCCACATCTTGCACAAAATCTGTGCAACATCCTTGAGCTGATAGGAAGCCAGCTCAGCCTTCTCAATATTTATGGCCCCCATAGCCACCAGAATCTTATGCAACTCATCCATAAACTCGTGGGGAACCTCTACAGTCCTAGACCCTGTGAAAATAGGAGGATTCATCCTCGTGAAATCCCTCAGCCTGTCAGCCATGCTACGAACCGGTGGGTTCTCCCTCTGAACATCCTGCCGGTTGACCTGGGCAGTCATAGCCTGGGCCTGCATAGTAATGGCCTGTGCCATCTGGGCCAGAGATGCCCTCACCTCAGCATCAGTTAACCCAACTAGGTTAACTGGCATAGCCACTCCTTCAGCTAGAGCCTGGGGTGGATCCTGATTGCCTCCAGCAGCTGCACCTCCTCTCCTCTGACCAATAGCCCTCCTAGTATTCATTCTCTGAAAACAACAAAGATTGATGTTGGACACGCTCATAACACCAAGAAATTAAACTTTAGGAAAAGCATGATAAGATTAGAAAAAGGGAAGTTTTCCTACGCATCATGCAGTCTCTAATCCAAGATAGTGGTGCACTTCACTACCATGACTTAGAAACTACTCAATGTGGTTGATGTGAACTTATTATTCTCGGTATTTAACCTAGTGCTCTGATACCAACTTTGTCACGACTGAAATCTAGACCCCAGACGAGACCGGCGTCGTTGACCTCTCAGAGGTCGCAGACAAGCCTACTTACGTCATACTTACTTCATCTAGGTTAAAAATATTTTGCGGAAAATTTGAATCTTTTTATTTCTTATCATGCATAAAGGTCATTCTACTTACATTCATAATGTTCACAATCAACCATCTAACATTAAGATTATCAACTGAAAGAAATAGTTCAATACTGCATTAAATGTATAATTGCCAAAATGGCACCAATACAATGTCTGAAATAAAAATGGAAAGAAACACTAGTGGTACATAGTCCACTAGCTAAAGCCTACATCTAAGCTAGATAGTAACGGTAGACATCCTCGAAGGTAAGACGGCCTACCCAGTCTGGATGAATCTCCACGTCCGGATAGCTGCAATGTCAACCTGTAAGCTCTAGCATCCACCTGTGCCTGCACCTAAAAATATAGAGTTGTATGGTATTAGTACACACTTGTAATAAGTATGGGTATATGCAAGCACACACCAAGGACATGCATGAGTAAGAATAGCTCTTTCCTAACAACATGATTATGGAAAGTCAAGTCAGTGGACTTGCCAAATTGGGATTAGGAAAGTTAGTGAGCTTTCCAAATTTGGATTAGGAAAGTCAGTGAGCTTTCCAAATTTGGATTAGGAAAGTCATGCCATGAGAATAATATGCATCATCATACTTAACATATTGCACACAACACATAACATCTTACACATAGCACATATCATATTGCATATAGTGCATATCATCTTTCATATCATTCATTCATATGCCATGAGACCTTAAAATCATGGAGTTGACATTAAGACTTCCCAAAATGAGGGCTCAACAAATGGGACCTCAACTAGGGAGTCTTCTTTAGCAAACACAGAGTCTACTTCATTCATTCATACGCACTTTATTTCATTCATTCATAAGCTAGTGTAAACACCAGCTATACCTAGGATGTAGTTTAAGAATCTCATCGGGTTTGCTATGCAATGATCAAGAATAACCTAGCGTTATTACTTGAGTCTAGCTCACCTCTTGATTATCCTATCCTAACACCTTTGGTATCGTTCATTTTATTATGTGTATCATTTGAGGCTGGCCTCATTCATTCATTGGGAACTTTAACTTTAACCGACATAGATCATGTGAGCATCATGAAATCCAGTGTCTCCCCACACCGAAAAGAGGTGGAGTCACCGGCCAAGGTGATCCAAAACATGCTAGCGTAAATGGGAATTTAACCCCGCCAGATCCCTATATTGGCAGTATAGGTTCGAAGACCAGGAGATATAAGGAGACCCATACCCGGCAAGCCGAACAGTCTCATCTCATGAGAGTTACGTGAACCTCCGCCTTCCCGAAAGAAGGCATCACCGCTCATAACTAGTCTATCGGTGCTCAGTATAAAGTTCCATTTCATTCAACTCATACGTCATGGAAGCTGGCTTCTAGTATGAGGACATCATAGCTCATTAGATGATTTCTCATCTCATAATTAGTATTAAGTGTGTTAATCTCAATACTTTCATTAGAGTGTTCATAGAGACTGGTCTCTTCATTATCTTACACTCTCATAGGTGAGTACGTTTTGGTAACATTTACTTAGGCTCATTTGAGATTGCTCTCATCATTAGCATTAGCCTCATATCATGTTGTCACCACATTCATTGTCATTAGCACATTTACTCACCTCATTTTACGTGAATGTTCATTTCATCATATGCCAATATACTTGGACATTGGTGTGTTTCATACCCTTAATTAACCCTTCTAGGGTTTCATCATTTCATTGTTCATTTCATCATTCAGTACATACATCTTAGGTTCACTTACTTTTAAACGTATGCTAGACTTATGAGTCTATACACACAAGCCATGAGGCTTAATTCATAATTCGTTAAGTGAGTCATACATTCCTAAGATTATGTAGTACAAGACTTATGTATCTTGTATATATGCCAAGATCTTGATTTCGATCTAAGTAGGTGGCACTATTCTTGGATATTTTGTTCACGTATGACTTGTGTATCAACACGGAAATTTGGGCAAGGAAACCCAATTTCGAATCACTTGGATATCATTTATATTTTTCATTGATTTTATTTTTAATATTCATAACATTTTAACTCTAGATTAAATCCCAACACTAACATCGTATCATTAATTTTCTACTTAGTTTTCTCTTAGGTTGGCCGAGGGGTTGTGGGTTCGAACCCCCACAACACCTTTTTATTTTTCATTAACATTACTTTTCTCATTTTCGCCCAAACCAAGAGGTTGTGGGATAAAACCCCCACAGCCTCTTGTATTTTTGTTATTTATTTCGCTTGAATAGGGAGGTTGTGGGTTCGAACCCCCACAGCCTCCTTATTTAAACTTAAATTTCGCTGAGGCTGTGAGGTGGTGGGTTCAAACCCCCACAGCCTCCTAACTTTATTTTTAATTAAATTAGGCGAGTGGCAGTGAGTTTGTGGGATCGAACCCCCGCAGCCTCACTTTATTTCTTTAGTTAATTTCGCCTTATCCCTTTTTCAGCCTTGAGGTCGTGGGTTCGATTCCCACGCCTCACGTTTTCTTTTCTTTATTTTTCTCCCCTTTCGCGCGTGCCTGGAGGTCGTGGGTTCGAATCCCACGCCTCCCATTTATTTGTTTAATTATTTTTCTCCTCTTTCTCCTCCAGTTCGCTAGTTCGATTCCCCCAGCCCCCTTTTTCTTTTCTTTTCTCGCGAACTCACAGTAGCCAAGTTCGATTCCCCCAGCCCCTTTTTCTTTTCCCTTTATTCGCGAAACCAGTAGCTAGAGGGTGAGGTCACAGGTTCGAATCCTGGTGGCCTCACCTCTTTTAACATGTATTAATTTCCAGATTTTCTTCATTAACTTTAGTCTTAATTTAACCTTGCATAGTTGCTGGAAATTTTGGTTATTTTCAATTCGTTTTTATCAACGTTTTTACATGATTCATAGGGTGCATTCATAAATTATTTTGATACATTTTTAGGCGCATCTTTCATAGATTTATTTGGCTAAAAGAATGTTATTCAATCAACCGTATTTCATTACAATGAACATCACATTGTGTACACATTTTACACATAAATTACAAAGAAATACATGTCTTATACGCCCTAAAACAGTGGCCAAAACACACTGCCAAACGTGCTCACACACACCCCTCCTTTTTCGATCACACCTTGATTGTCATCTTCGTGATTTCACGCACATAAACATGTTCACATTCAATAAAAACATCATACATACCTAAATCTACCAGCACAAAATACCCAACCTGCGAAATCATTTGGGAGTCTAGTGACAAGGACATGCAATGGGGAACAACCTTAGTTTCGGAGTGAATATCTTGAATCGTAAGGGGCCTCTTGGGAAAGGGACCAAGAGAGAAGAAACCCATACCTTTTTGACATTGTTCAAACGTGAGGTTGCTGCCCAAACTTGTCTCCAAAACCACGCCCAATTCACCTAAAGCTTCACCACCAATTCGACGGAAATCTCCCTTGCCTTAACGTTTTTGATTAACTTGCTTCCTTAGACTTTTTAGTGAGTTCTTCAAATGTGAAGAAGTTTTTGGTTATATTATCAGTTCTTCAACAATATTTGGCAGAGAGTAAAACGTGAGAGAGAGAGTTTGTTGAACGTGTGAGGTGATAGACGTGATTTGGAGAGTGTTAGCTTAGGTTTAGGAGTCTTAACTCAAGACTTAGTCAAAATAGGGTTTAATTAAATTAATAAAATCTGATTTATTTCAACTAATACGTGAAAGGACCCATTTGCCCTTACTGAATCAGATTTTAATTGATGATTAAATCATCAATTCATCGCCTCTAGTGGAGCTCGAACCCGAGAGACACCCCATTTGTGAAAATGGGTCACTTCGGGTCGCCCCAACCCGAATTGCTCTTTTTAATTAAATTAATTAATTCTCCTGGGTAATTACAATATTACCCTTGGCCTAGAAAAGAGCATTTTACCCCTAGACCCTCAAAACTTAAAATTTTTTCTTTTAAGTCCTGTAAAGACTCTTTCGATTAAATCTTCGTTTTCGAGAGCCTCACATGGTTGGTTCCAACCTTTCCAAGCTCAATTAACTCCCCAAGTTAGTTGGCTTGGTCGTAGTAAGTGTTCTGAGGTCTGGTTCTACGCGTATCAATCCGTGTGAACCTTGGTCTAATCGCAAGTATTCTTGACACCTTAAGTATTTATCTTATTCATTTTTAGGGTTGTTACACAATCTGACCAAGAAAGACAACCGATCTCAACCAAAACTCACACATGTTAAACTTAGCAAAAAGTTGGTTATCCTTGACAACTTGAAAAACTATTCTCGAGTGTCTCATATGATCATTTTCACTCCTAGAGTATATCAAAATGTCATCAATAAAGATAATTACAAACAAGTCAAGATATTTCTAAAACCTCGATTCATAAGGTCTATGAATGTCGACGGGGTATTTGTTAGACCAAACAACATCACTAGGAATTCAAAGTGACCATATCTTGTTCGGAATGCTGTTTTTGGAATATCAACCTCCCTCACTCTAAGTTGATGAAAACCCCGACCTCAAGTCAATCTTTGAAAAATAGTTCGCTCCTTGGAGTTGATCAAACAAGTCATCAATCCTAGGGAGCGAGTACTTATTCTTTATAGTGACTTTGTTTAAATGACGATAGTCGATGCACATTCTCAACGACCCATCCTTTTTCTTTACAAACAATACCGGAGCACCCCATGGAGATATGCTCGGTTGAATAAAGACCTTATCTAACAAATTAGTGAGTTGAGACTTTAGCTCCTTCAACTCTGCTGGGGCCATCCGATAAGGAGGGATTGAAATAGGTTGTGTATCCGGCAACAAGTCTATGCCGAAGTCAATCTCCCGTTCGGGAGGATTTCTGGGAAGGTCATTGGGAAAGACCTCCGGAAATTCCCTCACTACGGGTACGAACTCTATTGGCGGGACCTCGGATTCAAGATCCCTAACTCTTACTATGTGGTAGAGACAACCCTTTGCAATCAATTTTCAAGATTTTAGACATGAGATGATCTTACGCCTAGGATTTGAGTTTCCTCCCTTCCACTAAAAAATGGGCTCATTTGGGAATTGAAATTTCATTATCCTTGTCCTACAATCAATAGAGGCAAAGCAAGCATGCAACCAATCCATACCCAAAATAACATCAAAATCTAGCATATAAAGTTCTATCAAGTCAACTAATGTAACTCTATTGGGCAAGGAAATAGGACAACCTTTATAGACTCTATTAACCACCACGGAATCACCCACCGGGGTAGAAACCTAAAAAGGTTCGTCTAATATGTCGGGTAGTATTTCAAATTTCATGGCTACAAAAGGGGTCAAAAATGACAATGTAGCTCCCGGATCCAAAAAAGCATATACATCAAAGGAAAATAATTTTAACATACCAGTGACCACGTCCGGTGAACTCTCTTGATCACTTCGGGACTGGGTAGCATAAAATCGATTCTTCTTAGGAGCATTCGGATTTGGGGAATTTGCTTGAACTTGAGAATTTTTCCTTCCCTGAGTCTTCATCATAGGGTAATCTCTCTTCATGTGACCACTCTTGCCACAATCATATCAATTACCCATGCCAACTAGGCACTTACCATCATGTCTCTTATCACATTTTGCACAAAGAAGCTTCTCAACATAAGATCTTCCACCTTTCCCCTCTTCGGGCTTGGGAGTAGGAACGTTACTCTTGTTTACCCTTGTAGCATTAGGAGGGCCTTGGTTGGAAAACCTCTTTTTGAACCTTGGCTTTTCTTGAACCTCAAACCTATTTTCTTAGAAGAATTCCCTTCTTTGGTTCTCACCTTCTTCAACTCCCTACCAACTTGCTTAAGCTTTTGATCCTCAATTTATTCGGCATGAACCATGAGACGAGAGATGTCTATGCTAGGAATCAACATAGCCGACCTACATTCATTAACCACAAGATTGGATATCCCTAAGACAAATTTGTTCATCTTGGCTCTAGAATCCGCAACCATAGTAGGAGCATGCTTTGATAGTTGAGTGAACTTGAGGCTATACTCCTTCACGCTCATACCCCCTTGACAAAGGTTGATGAATTCTTGCATCTTCCTCTCCCTCAGTTCCAAAGGAAAGAACCTATCAAGGAAAGCCGTTTTGAAAGATCACCAAGTAATTCGACCTTCTATAACCGGCCTCTTATCCTTCCATTGCTCATACTACAGTTGAGCTACATCTTTGAGTTGGTAGGCGGCTAATTCCGCCTTTTCTTGGGAAGAAACACCCATAACATCAAGAACTTTGAACACTTCATCAATGGAACCTTCTGGGTCCTCTTCCACCTTAGAACCATAGAAAGTAGGAGGGATTTATCCTTGTGAAATCCCTAATCCTTGAAGAGGTGGTATTAGCATTGGGGTTCACTTTCACCCTTGTATCCTTAGCAAATTGGGTAGCCAACACTTGAGTCAAGCTATGAATGGACGACCTTATCTCAACATTAGACATAACCCCTTCTTCAGTAGGAACTTGAGGGCTTTGAGGAGCTTAAGGGGGAACCGCCTCATTCAAATTCTCCTCTCCGGCCCTTCGATCATTGTTCCTCCTTGTATTTATTGTCTATAAACACAATAAAAAGATTAGAAGAAAAGTACTTGATAGAGTTAAGACTCTTAGGCACGACTAAGGAATAACAAGAGAGTGAAAGTGTCACATCCAGGGAGCACCCGCTAGACGTAACCGGCGTTGTCGTCCTCTTTGAGGACTAAGATTAGCCCCTTAGCTTACATTATTACATTCATAGGTCAAAAACGCGGAAAATTTAAAACTTTTCATTACTTCTACTTGGTGGTTTACATAGACCTCTATATACACATAGTATATATATATCGAGTATACATAGACCCTTCGTATAGGAAGATTACTTAGTCTTCTACTTTTATTGCACGTAGATATATAAAATATAACATATTCTCAAAATAGTCGTCTCATCTCATAACCACCTAACAAGAGTATATCAAATTGGGCCTAGCCCATACATCAATACAATAAGACCACATATAGGTCATACAATATTTAGTACTCAAATGAAAGGAAAGAAACATAAGAGTCTTAATACTAAAACAACTTCATCGCTTGATAGTGGCATTGCCTTCGGAAAGTGCGGACCTACCCAACTTGGATGATCAAGAATTCCAAGTCTTCTTCAAAGTCGTCTCCAAAAGCCCTTTAACGTCTGGAACCTAAAATGTTGGGGAAAAGGAAGAAATGAGGTTAGTACACCACTTGTACTAAGTATGAGACCATATGCACACATACCATGAAAACATGCTAAAAAGGGACCTTTCATGAAAACATGCTATTTTACCCTTTGAAAACCTTATGCACATTCAAGAAGACCATACCAGTCACTTAGACACATTCATTATGTCCAAAGCATGTACACTACAAGACCAACAACACTAAGTCTAGTAAAGCCATCATGCATATCATATAATTGGACACTTAATCAAACAACTCTATCATCAAGTCATAATAGCAACAATCATAGATAAGAGTTTTTTTCAACATAATCAAAGCAAGACAATCACCGATGAACCCTCATTAAGTTAACAAGTGCAATGACCAAGCAAAGCCCCATAACCTTGCCTAATCAAGTAACCCAACAAGAACCATGACTAATATCCAACTTTACATAGCATATCATTTAAGTATACATATCATCATACTTTAACAATAGAGACCAAATATATGTTCATAGGAGTAACCAACATCACATAATGTCATTTACATGTAAGATCATCAGATTATCACCATTTACATTTATAAGCACGTACATACATATGAAAAACCTCCTAAGGCTTCCCTCAAGGAAAACTAGTGCAAGGCATATGTAGAGTCCCATACCCCTACCTAGTCTAAGTCAAACCACTTAAGTCACCCTAGTTGGTTTGTACTTCATTACTTCATTTTAGTTTAGGGAACACTTGCCTTAACCGACATAAACCACAAGAGCTAAGTATGGAATCCGGTGTTTTAAAACCTTACACCAAAGGAATGTGGTCTACCGGTCAAAGTAAAACCTAACATAAACGTAGATTTCTAGGTGGATCCACTAGCTAGTCTTCCTATGGGGGCAACATAGTTCAAGAACTAAGAGATAGGTATAATCCCTCTACATACCACTTGGAAATTGGGGCCTCCTCTCATGAGAATCCATTGGATGAGTATCCCTTATTGTGGAGTCAACACCAAATGTGGAACGATAGGGTGAATCTTCCTCTATGGAAAGTCATCACCTCTCATTGTCAAGTTCACTCGGTGCTAAGCTATGTCCCTTTTGAAATGTCTTTAATATTTTTAATTAATCATCATAGCTTATTGTAGGTCATATATCTAAACCTTGTATATTCATCATCATCATAGCTAAAAAAGAATTGCATGAGTATAATCCTTTCATTACAATTCATATAAGTGAGGTTAGCACATTTACATATCACTTCATGATAAGGCACATTGGTAAATCATTCACCATCCTTATAACATTTACATCTTAGCCAACACCTCACAAATCATATTCAAGACATTTCAATTCAACATCATACCACCCTATCAATTCTAGTAAAAGACATACTCCAATACAACATCATGACTTAATCACAATTAACCATAATTTGAAGTAAAGGATAAGAATTACAAGACTTACCAAGTATCCTTCATAATCCATCATTAAGGTCTTACCATCAACCCTTAAATCAACCCAATTAGGGTGTGGTTTCATCATAAAACAATAACCAACATGATAACAAGGCTAAAAGAATCACTACATCACAATTCAATACTAGTTCATAACATAGGACAAGATACTTAGGTCAAATTCATAACATACTTCATAACCTAGATCAACTTCTGAAGAAATAGCATGATAGGACTATAATTCATCCTAAATTTATTCATGATTGATAAAATAAGATCATCTTGTAGTAATTCAACCAATAACCAAGTCAATTGAACAAATATACACAATTCATACCAAGATCATCACCTAGGGTTGAGGGGTAAGGGTCATCTTCTACAAACTAGACCAATCCACCAAGATATATCATAATTAAGTTAAATTACATGTTAATCTATTCATAATATCCAAAATAAATCATAAACAAGTCAATGCACAATATCAATTTTGTATTGGATGAAAACCCACTTGAAAACCCAACTTATGAAATTCATTTTGATGGAACCCTTTGAGGAAAGAGGTCTAAAAGGTGAATGGAATCCCATACCTTACTAATTGATGAATATTGATGGAGAAACTTGAATCTTTGAAGCCCTTAAACCCTCCCCTATCTTGGTCTTCAATGGAGTTCTTCACTAGAGAGATAAAGAAGAGAGAAGGAAGAGAGTTTTGGGTTTGTAAGTTATGAGAGTTTTGGGTTTGTCTTAATTAGGTTAGGACTTTATATAGGTGGTTAACCAACTTAATTAGACCTCCCCTAACCCTAATTAACTTCCTAACTAAGACAATTAATTCATTAACTTAAGTGAAAACGTGCAGTGAAAACCAATTCCCACAGACGACACTACGATTGACGGATCGTGGGTCAATCGACGATCAATCCCCCCTTCCGTGCTGCACATCCGTTGGTAAGCTTAGAGAGTTGTAAAAATGACCCTTCCAGGATTTTGGCTAAGTGACCGTCGACGCCCTGTCGATGGTACTCGTCTGTGCACACTACCTTGGCAGTCCTTTGACCCCAAAATGCAAGGGTCCTCCTCAAGGGCCCTTGGTTGGTCCTTGGAGAGTCGTGCCCAAACTTTTCGACTATGAATAAACTTAAATACATGTTAGACACCCCTTCCACAAATTTGCATCATTTTCTGACTTCTAAAAGATAGTTAAATAGTCTAAGGCACGCTAGCACTTCCTTGAAACTAGTTTCCGGACGTCATGGACGTTCTTGGACATTTTGGTTTCTAGACTTCCTAAATGACTTATATTCATTAAAATGGTCCTTAAAACAGTGTCTACACCTTATGACACTTATGTTAGTCTCTAGAATACGTCTTGGATTTTCAAAGTGTTACAGAAAGTTCCTAAGCATCACATAGTTTCTCATTCATAAGTGTGGCGTGCTTCACAATTATGAATAAGACCCTACATAGACGTGTTTTAGTTAGACATCATTCCTAAGAATACTTAACCTCATGCTCTGATACCAAATTTGTTATGACCAAAAGTACCCCCATAGACGTAACCGGCGTCGTTGTCCTCTACGAGGACTAAGACAAGCCTTTAACGTTCGTCATAGCACAACATAGGTAAGAAAATATGGGAAAATTAAAAACTTTTGCCTATATAGCAAGTAGGTTTACATAGACCTCTACATAGGAAGCATACATAGGCTTCTCGCATAAACAACATACAACATATAAGAATTTAGTCTAATACTTTGTCTCACATTAAACCATCTATAAAGTGAATAACAATAGTTTGGGCATAGCCCTTAATCTACTACGATATACCATATAGGCTACAATGAAGTCTCAACATGAGAATGGAATAATTGTCTCAAACATAGACAAAACTAATAAGGCTTGATGAGTGTCTCTATCCTCGGAACTCATGAGGACTCACCAATTGACTTAGGAAAGAGCCAATTATTCTTCTTCAATGATCACGAATCTCCTTAATGGCCCGAACCTAAAATGTTTGGGAAAATGGGAGAAAATATGGGCTAGTACAAACCACATGTACTAAGTATGACTCCTATGCACAAAATCATCAATACATGAGAAAAAGACAATTTAGTCAAAATCATGCTTTCTATAAATTTAACTCAACATACATATATACGAAGCATAATAAGTCAATTCAACATAATAGCAACCCAACATGTAAATCACCCAAGTAATACTTGTGCAATGCCAAGGATAGAACCCCATAATCCTATCCAAGGCTAAGCATCACATTAAGCAACCCACTTCATACTTACAAGATATTCTCTTAAAGTCATCATAACATGATTACTACATGAATACTACTCATCTTATCAACATAATCATAATCATAGACATAATCATAGAAGAACACTGCTAAAACTATCGCTTAGGATCTCACATGTGCAATGAGTTAGATAAGTCACATACACTCTCTCTCCCTATGTAGTAGCCTTCAAGACAACCCTAATAAGAGTTCACATACTTAACTTGTTCTTTTAGTTTTACATTAGGGAAGGAGTGCAATAACCTACATGAGACCATGTGAACTACATGAAATCTGGTGTTCTACTCCCACAAAAATAGAGGGTTAACACTTGCCTAAGGTGTAACCATTCATACGTAGCTATCTAGGTAGATCCACTAAGCTAGAGTCCTATGTGGGCACATAGTTAAGGGTCAAGAAGATTGTTTCTAGAAACCTTAACTTAGTAACGTGGAGGTTTCCATCTCATGAGACAACACATAATTAGGGAATCTGGACTTACTAATGTGAGGAAACCCATGTGGGAGGCCGGACTTACTAATGTGAGACCTCCATCTCATTTACATGCCCTTTCGGTGCTAAGCAATTGTTCCCTTTAGTAATCATATTATTTCATCATACAAGTTCACATTAGTCTCTTCTATACCCCTATGTAAACATCTTATGATAATAACTAATAGGTGACCATAAGTGAGAACTATCCTTTCATTTTAGTCACAATAGCAAGTGATTAGACCTTTCACTCAACCCTTCATCATGTTCATGAGAAACTACATTCAATCACATAATGATCATGCTATATCATGCACACATAATTCATAGCCCATGCATGTGTCTAGGGTTAGGGTTGAGACAATCATGTCATCAAAATCACAACAAAACATTAGCTATAGCATCATTGTCATCTAAGTAATTTCACCTTTCATAATGAGATCAAAGAAGAATCAAGATCATACCTCATTGCCCTTGATGGGACTTCACCCTTTAACACCCAGGAATTCACAACCAACATATGAACTAGGGTAATTCATATTATCATAACTAAAATCAAAGTAAACAAGTGACATGTTCATCACCCTCAACAATTCACCTTAATCAATCTTAGAATTTAGGGATTTGGGGGAAGGACATGGGTCAAAGGAAAACTCATAGGAATTCATCAATTAACCATTAATTCACACTTAAATAACATTAATTCATCACAATTGATTCACAATTTTGTTCTACAAAAAAGAGCCATGTGAGGAGAAAAACCCTTGTTTTGGGGGATTTAGAAATCATCTTTTGAAGGACCTCTTGGGGAAAGGATTCCCAAGAGTGAAAGAAACCATACCTTATAGATGAGAAAGCCACGAAATTGGGTTGAAAAACTTGAAGGATCTAACTTATTCTTGGAGCTCTATGGGTCTTCAATGGAGTTTTGGAGGAAGGGAAAATGTTGGAGAGAGAGAGATTTTTTATTTCAACTTTTGGAACTTGATTTGAGTGATACAATTGAAATCAAACTGACCCTAAGACATTATATAGTCACCCATTAAATTACCCAAAATACCTCTCACTTAAATGGGTTTATTTCTAAAGTCAAAACACCCAAAATATGACTTTTTACGAATCTGAGAAGTAGGTGTGCATCGCGAGGCTATTTCCTTATTTTATTTTTGAATTTTGAGTTGTGGCAGAAGGTTCCGTGTCAGAACCGCATTGCGAGTCCAACTTCGAATCCCCAAGTGATGGTTGTGCGTCGCTCATCAGCCACCATAATCTGCCTGCACGTAGCTTCCTTGGCAGCTTGCTTGCCCAAGTTCGGGTCCTCCCCAAGAACCCTTCCGGTGGTCCTTGGGGTGTCGCGACTGCACTTTTTGACACTATATACTACACTTTACCTATTCAAAGTCTTTTTGCAAGTTTTGGACTTCATATGACCCTCCGAAACCTTCACCAAACATAGGGACGTCAACTAGTTAAATTTCGCTAGTTTTCGGATGTTAAGGCTTTTCTTTAATCCAATTGCTCCAATACTTCTCAAGCAAGTTATATATACTTATTGAGGTCTAAAACCATCATTACTCAACATATAAGGCTCTAGTATGAGTCGTGGAAATTTCCGGGTGTGTCACTTGGTAAGCTTAATGAGTCATTCACCTTAGGGGGGGATGATGTCTTGAGGTATCAAGGAAGGTTGTGTGTTCCCAATGTAGATGGTTTGAGGAACCGGATTCTTGAGGAATCTCATGGGTCCTGTTACTCCATTCCTCTGGGTTCCATAAATATGTACCATGATCTTAGGGAAGTGTATTGGTGGGAAGGCATGAAGAAGGACATAGCAGAATTTCTTGCAAAGTATCCAAATTGCCAATCAGTGAAAGTCAAACACCAAAAGTCGGGTGGTTTACTTCAAAAAATCCGAGTTCCTACTTGGAAGTGGGAAGACATCAATATGGATTCTGTGCTAGGTTTGCCTCAGACACAAAAGCAATATGACTCCATATGGGTGGTTATGGATAACTTGACCAAATCCGCTCATTTTATTCCCATCAAGTCTACTTACTCGGTGGATAATTATGCAAAGATCTTCATAGATGAGATTGTGTGTCGCCATGGTATTCCATTATCCATCATATCGAATAGGGGTGCACAATTCACATCTAGGTTTTGGAGGTCATTCCAAAAGGGTTGGGTACCAAGGTGAAGTTAAGCACCGCTTTTCATCCTCAAACAGATGGTCAAGATGAGCGTACTATTCAAACCCTTGAGGATATGCTTAGAGCTTGTATAATTGATTTTAAGGGAAATTGGGATAAGCACTTGCCTTTGGTGGAAATGGCTTACAACAATATCTGCCATTCATATATATCCATGGCTCCTGTAGGAGATGTAGATCTCCAATTGGATGGTTTGAAGTGGGTGAGCTTTCACTTTTGGGTCACGATTTAATTTATAAGACTTTGGAGAAGGTTCATATCATAAGAAATCACTTGAAAACAGCCTATAGCCGGCAAAAGTCGTATGCCGACCATAGGAGAAGGGAATTAGAGTTTCAAGAAGGTGATAAAGTGTATCTAAAAATTTCGCCTATGAAGGGGGTGGGGAGATTTGGCAAGAAAGGAAAGTTGAATCCTTGTTACGTGGGTTCCCTATGAAATCTTGCAAAATATTGGTGAGGTGGCATATGAGTTGAGGTTGCCTAGTGAATTGGCTTCGGTTTATCCGGTGTTACATGTTTCTATGCCTAAGAAGTGTATCGGTGATCCCGAGCCCATTCTTCCTATTGAGGGTCTTGGTGTACAAGAGAACCTCTCTTATGAGGAGGTTCTGGTTGAAATCCTTGATCGTTAAGTGAAGAGGTTGAGGAACAAAGAGGTGGCCTCCGTAAAAGTGTTATGGAGAACCACCTAGTTGAGGGAGCAACATGCGAGGCTGAGGCCGGCATGAAGTTCCGTTATCCTCATCTCTTTCCTAATGAAGGTTAGTTGATCTTATTAATAAAGAAAATAATGACTAAATTTGAAGTTGCTTTGATTTTTGGTGAAGTTTTGCAAAAATGTTCATGTTACAGTAACATTACAGTGAAATATGCCTATTTAACTTGAAAATTGTCAATTTTGCTCTTTGGATTGTTTTGAGCTCATATGGTGTATTCTTGGTATGTAGTACCTTCATGAATTGTATTGGATATGCTGAAAAGTGTTGAAGGAAGTTTTGGTATAAGAAATGTCTCATGTGATGCATGTTGATAAGCTTTAAAGTGGAAAATGATGTTTTGAATTGCATTGTAAAAAGGGCCATGAAGTTATGTTGGTTTTGATTGTGACTTATGTTTTGATATGTTGTTGGTTGGGCTGCTAGTCTTGAGTCTATTCCTTCCTTTCAAAAGATTTTAGTGTCATTCGGGGACGAATGTTCCTAAGGGGGGATAATGTAACACTCCGAAAGTCTAAGACGTGTTCTAGAGCCTAACATAGGTGTCAAAAGGTTTAGAAACTGTTTTAAGGTAAATTTTAATGTATATAAGTCATTTAGGAAGTTTAGAAATCAAAATGTCAAGGAACGTCTATGACGTCCGGAAACTAGTTGAATGAGGTACTAGTGTGCCTTAGCCCATTTGACTAAGTTTTAGGAATCAGAAAATGATACATTTTGGTGGAAGGTTGTCTAACATGTATTAGAGTTAATTCATAGTCGAAACGTCTGTGTACGACTCCCCAAGGACCAACCAATGGCCCCTGAGGAAGACCCTTGCATTTGTGTCAAAGGCTGCCTAAGGCAGTGTCCACAAATGATTGCCACCAACGGATCGTGGTCCAATCGACGGGGCCTCGATTGCCTCTGTTGATGGACACTTAGAATATTTGGTAAAGACTGAATTTTAACCAGTCTTTGAACAAAACTATGGACCAACAGGACGGAGGGTCATGTGGTCGTCCATTGACAAACGTGGCTTCAACGTGGTCTCGTCTGTGAGACCACTGGTTTTGCTGCTCGTTTTTAGTTGGGTTAATTTAATTAATTAGGTGGTTACTTATTTTTTAGGGGTTAATGGAGGTCTAATTAAGTTGGTTAATGACCTATATAAAGACCCTAACCTAATTAAGTTAACCTAACCCTCATAATTCCCAAACCCAAATTAGCTCCTCTTTCTCTCTTCTTTCTCTCTCCCAAAGAAACCCCATTGAAGACCAAGATAGAAATGGGTTCTAGGGCTTCCAAAACTCAAAGTTTATCCATTAATCTTCATCAAATATCAAGGCATGAGATTCCTTTCACCTTTGGGACTTCTTTCCCCAAAGGGTTCCATCAAATTGATTTCAAAAGTAGGAAATTCAAGTGGGTTTTCACCCAATACGAAATTGATCTTGTGAATTGCTTTGTTTATGATTTCTTTTTGATATAATGAATAGATTAACATGTATAACTCAATTATGTTATTTCTTTATGGATTGGTCTAGTTTGTATCAGATGACCTACTCCCCTTAACCCTAGATTGTGATCTTGAATTGAATTGTATAGTATTGACTCAATTGGCTTGGTTAGTGTGTGAACTACTATCCTATGTTGTTATTATGCTAATTATAAGTATAGATAGATGCATTGCAATCCAATTATGCTAGTTTTTGAGTAATTGACCTAGATTGTGAAGTAGACTATGAGCTTGACCTAAGTCTCAATTCTAGGCTTTGAAGTAATCATGGATTGTTGTATAATGATTCAATTGGCCTTGTCACTATGTTGGTTACTATTATGTGATGCTATTTTTGGGTTAAGTTGGAGGTTGATGGTAAGACCTTGATGAGGGCATTGTGAAGAGGATTGAGTAAGTCTTGTAATCTCTATTCTTTACTTCGATTATGGTTACTTGTGCTTAAGTAATGATGTTGTATTGAAGTAGACCTTATATTAAGATTGATAGGGTTGGTATGATTTGGAATTGAAATGTCTTGAATTATGGATTGTGAGTTGTTGGCTAAGATGTAAATGTTATAAGGATGGTGATAACTTACCAATGTGCCTTTTTATGATGTGACTATGTGAATGTTCTAACCTCACTAATAT
The DNA here is from genome assembly GCA_016801875.1 of Solanum sitiens. Taxonomy (NCBI): domain Eukaryota; kingdom Viridiplantae; phylum Streptophyta; class Magnoliopsida; order Solanales; family Solanaceae; genus Solanum; species Solanum sitiens. The sequence continues at coordinate 1,547,107 of JABWTJ010000155.1, forward strand.
GAATTGTAATGAAAGTACAATACTCATGCAATTCTTATTGAGCTATGATGATGATGATTATACAAGGGATAGACCCTATGGCCTACATTAAGCTATGATGATTAATAAAGACATTAAAGACATTTCAAAAGGGACTCTAGCTCAGCACCGAGTGAACTAGTGTGAGGAGTGTCCCTTCACACATAGGGAAGGTAGGATTACTAATGTACTCATGATATTGGAGACTACAATGCATGTAGCATAATGAGGGTCCCAACTATATCTCCTAGTTCTTGAACAATATTTCCCCCCATAAAAATACTAACTAGTGGATCCACGTAGTTGCTATGTTCATGTTTTGGTACTACCTTCGCAAGTAGTCCGCCTTCCTTCGGTGTAGGGTTCTATGACACCGGATTCCATAATAGCTCATATGGTCTATGTCGGTTAAGGCAAGATGTTCTCAAAAAGGTAAAATGAACTAAAGGAATGAACTCTAACTAGGATGACCTAAAAGGTTTAGCTTAGTCTAGGTAGGGGTATGGGAATCTACCTAAACATTGCACTAGTTATCCTTAAGGGAAGTCTTAGGAGGATGTCCTTATATACGTATATGCTTACAACTGTACATAAGATGTATAGTATTATCTTGCATATTGATGATACTATATGATGATTGGTTTCACTTATGAACATGTGTTTGGTCTCTATTTCTGAAGTATGATGATATGTACTCTTAAATGATATGTTATGTGAAGTTGGACATTGGTTATGGTTCTTGTTGGGTTTACTTGATTCAGTAAGGTTATGGGTCTTTGGTTAGTCATTTCACTAGTTGAATTAATGAGGGTTCATGGGTAATGATCTTGCTTTGGTTATGTTGTAATGAACTCTTATTCATGTTTGTTGATGTTATAGCTTGTTAATAGGGTTGTCTTGACTATGTGTTCAAATTATATGGATATGCATATTGACTTGACTAGACTTAGTATTATTGGTCTTGTGATGTACATGTTTTTGACTTAATGAATATGTCTTATTGATTGGTATGGTCTTCTTGAATGTGCATAAGGCTTTTTAAAGTAAATTGTATACTTTAATGAAATGTCTGCTTTTACCATGATTTCATGATATGTGTCATATGGTCTCATACTTAGTACAAGTGGTGTACTAACCCCATTTTCTCCCTTTTTCCCAAACATTTTAGGTTCCAGTCTTTGAAGGGCTTTTGAGACGACTTTGAAGGAAGACTTGGAATTCTCACTCATCCAAGTTGGGTAGGTCCTCACTTTCCGAGGGCAATGCCACTATCAAGCTTATGATGTTGTTCTAGTTATAAGACTTTTAGTTCTTTCCTTTTCATTTGAGTACTAAAGATTGTATAGCCTATGAGTGGCTTTATTACGTTGATGTATGGGATATGCCCAATTGAAATACTCTTGTTTGAGATGGTTATGAGATGAGACATCCGGTTTTAAGACTATGTTATATCTTATATATCTATGTGCCATAAATTAGAAGACTATATAATCTTCCTATACGAAGGGTCTATGTATACTCGATATGACTATATTATGTATATGCGAGAGATCTATGTAAACCTGAAGATAGATATAGAAAAGTTTTTAAAATTTCTACATTTTAACCTATGTAATGATGTAAGCTAAGAGACTAGTCTTAGTCCTCAAAGAGGACGACAAAGCCAGTTACATCTAGGGGGTTCTCCACGGATGTGACATTATTCATCAGTGTGAGTCGCAACACACCCATGAGTGAGAGGCTATAAGGTGATAGAAGTTTCACTTTCTTCATTTTTCTAGTGTCATGCCTTAGAGTTCAGTTCTATAAGATGTTTTTCTCAACCTCGTATCTTGTGTGTATAGGGAATTATTACAAGGAGGACAAACGCCAAGAGGGAGGAAGGAGATATGCTCTACTTAGTGCGGCTTTTCAGACATCCTAGGACTCTTAAACCTAGTGCTCTGATACCAAGTTTGTCACGATCCGAGCTACCCCCGAGACGCAGACACAGAACCTAGGACCACAAGTGATCCCAAGCTAACCCTGTTGGCATGATCATGAGTATACTAAAGATAATAAACTGAATGCGGAAGTTAAATCATAATTTAAACTGAAAAGATGGGGAATACCCATATTCTATAACTGAGATAAATGAAATACTGATGAGTTTAATACAAAGAAGTTATTAACTCAATACTAAGCTGAAACTAACTATGTCTGAAAATAGCCTTTAAACTCACTAGAAATGTCGGGACAGGCCCCAGCTAAGTCTAGCAAAAACTAAAACTAAAGGACTAAATACTAAAATGAAATTCATGACTATTGTCCTCGGAGAATGAGGACTCATCACTGAATCTGCTGAACTGGAGATCGGAAATCGATCTAAGCACGATCTGGATGCTGAGAAGCTGAACCTATATCACGAGAAGATGTAGCGCACGTATGCGTCAATACTTGGAAGGTACTGAGCATGTAGGATAGAATAAAGATGAAATAAAACATAACTGAATAAGCACAAAAGCAAGTATAATAATCTGAACATGATATACTAAATTCTGAGCTAACTGGATGCAATGACCAAATTTATAACGTGCTGAGACTGAATAATAACTGAATTGTAAATATGGTCAATGCATTAGAGTTTGACTAATCTGTGGGAGTTACTAATAACCAATCATAAAACCACATGATCTAAATGTGAAGTCCGATGTATACGCCTCACTAAAAGGACCCAATATACCCTGTCAGAGGTATAAAGGCATGCTGGCGTGATCACTAAATTGATTGCCCACAGAGGGGACTTACAACTTACTTGGCTAGTAGTTCTGGGACTAATTCGGTATGTTGAACCCTAGTCCAACTCGGTATTATGCTACTCCCATTGATTTATGCAGTTAACTGATTATGTCTGAATTTTGTAAATACTGGATAGCTCAAAACTGAACATGCAAACTGAGAATGCAACATTTAATATGATATTGATGCATTAATAAATGAGGCATGTATAATTTAATAACTGATATATCTAACCTAGCATGTGTAATTCAAGAACTAAATAAATACATAGCTAGGGTTCTGAAATTCATGCGATAAACTGAATAATAACTTTACAATCTGATTTGGATCATATATTTAACTAATTTGTGATGATATGATGTAATTCTAGAAACCCTAGGTTTAATCATGATAAGAGAATCAAGAACTGACTGAAAACTAGGGACCTAATGGGTGAAAGGAATCCACTAGTGAAATCCCACAGACATGGTGATGAAATCTACGGAGAAATATTTAGATTTCGAGGCTCGAACTGCTGGAACCTTGTTGCGTTCTTGAACTAGGGTTCTTGACCTTTTTCACCTTTCTTGCTTCTAATTTTCTATGTTTTGATTTATGATTTTGACTTAGGTAAGTTTTAGTTATGTTTCTAGGTTTAAAATGACTAAAATCTAATGATTTAGGGTCAAAACAACGTATATTAGGGTTTAAACAAAGTGGGAAATGACCAAAAGACCCCTGAGTTAATTGTTGTTGGACCAAACGATGACCTGGACTAACGGGCCGTCGTTCAATCGACGGTCCGTCATTTGGGTCCGTAGGTTGGGTCTGTTCGACAAGCCTTTACTAAATCGGGCATAACTTTTTACTCGGGGGTATGATATTAGCAAACTTGGTGGCTATGGAAATCTAATTCAATCATCTATAATTTCATATGTCATGGGGAACCTAATTCATTTTGTGCTAAGAGTTATGATGAATTGAAGTTTACCCAACTACATTTTCCCCCTAACTGTCTGCTAATTTTCACCTACGGTCATACCTATGGTCCGTAGGTCCACCTACGGACCATACTGGTCAATCGTGGTTTTTTTCATAGAGTAGGTAAATAAGGTCTTAATCGACGAATACAGACTACGGACCGTAGTCTGACTTACGGACCGTAGGTCTGTCCGTGGATCGACACTTAGTCAATTTTTCTAGGCTGCGTCATGGGAGAGTTTCAGTCACAAACGACAGATGTGCTGTACGGGCGTGGGTCGGGCTACAGTCTGTTATGGTAACCGTTGATTACACCTGTAGATTTTTTGAAAAGCTAATTTTTGGTTTGTTTTGGATACGAGGTGTTACAATGGGGTTTCACATGTACATTGTACTAGTAGGCTTAAAATGGGATTATGAGTAAGGTCTTATAATGTATTAATGAAATGAAGTTCAAATATGCTATTATTGAATTTTGCCTCATTATGATGATATTTGTAGTCTTGACTTGTATGTTGTCTTGGAATGACTCGTGTATGTGGTTCATGAAGTATGTGCCTCATGACATGCTATACTATGCTTCTATGAATGTATATGTTTGAGTTAATGAAGGTTGTATGAATGTTCACCTTAGTGACCTTAATGTGATGCTTGAGTGTGGATGGTGGAATAAAACACTATTCATGCATTGCACCAAGTATTACTAAAGGGTTACTTGGGGGTTAAGGGATTAAGGTAAAAGAAGATAATACTATTAAAATTATCTATATGTCTTAAATGTAATATGTGGCTTTATGTGATGTTATGACCATTGTACATGTCTATATAAAGTATGTGAATTATATTATGTTTATTGTCTCAATGTTTATGAAGTTTTACTAAAAGACATGATGCATGGTTTCTAAATAAAATATCCTTTTTAAATGCATGTTTTTTCATGGTTGTCATACTTAGTGCATTCTTGTACTGATTCTATTCTTCTTCATCTTTATACACAAAGTGTAGGTGGTGATGGCTAGAGGATGTCTCCTAAGTGAAGAGCTTGGATAGATTTCCCAAGTTCAAAGAAAAGGGATCCTTATGATTGAAGGATTTCCAATGTCAAGTTCTTATTCAAAGGTATGCAATATTTAGATTATAATTTTATGTTGTTAAGGGTCGTTTTCCTATTCTACTCTATTGATGTTGAGTCAAAAATGGTCAAAGAGATTTGGAGTCTAACTATGTATTATGATTTTTGTATATATATGACGTGATGTTCTAGTATATAATGTTCTATGAAAAGTATATATATGGTGACATGACTCTATCTAGGCTTATGTATGCTCTATCTATTGAATAGTCTAAACTTGGAAGGAGAGCTAGAGATGCTAAGAGGGGAAGAACCGATGAGCAAGGTCAACCTAGGTTTAAGAAGAGGGCTCCAAATCAAGATGCTCCTAATGCTACTAAAACCAACTATGAGAGGGGTTGTGATTCTCAACTTGATAAACATACTCGCTCAAACAGTGGAAAGAAACATTTTAGGAAATGTTTGGCCGGTACTAGTGGGTGCTTTGGTTGTGGAAAGACTGATCACAAGGTGAGAGATTGTTCTACTATTGCGTCTAGAGGAAGAGAGGCTAAGCAAGCTCGTCCTAATGGGCCAGATATTGGTGTTCCAAAGAATAATCGTTTCTATTGCCTTCAAGCTAAAGCAAATCTGGATGAATGTATCGGTAAGTTGTAATGTTTCCTTTTTATTGTTAAGGGGTTTCTTTTAAGTGGGAGAGTATGGTGAATAGTTTGGATTAATGGATCTTATATCTTCTCTTCTATTTTATTCAAGCTTGAGAGCTAAAGCTTTTTAGTAGCATGTTGTGTGCTTAAAAGTCTAAGTGATAAATGAATTTCATTAACCTCTTTGCATATTTTTGTGAGGTTATGTTTATATGGTAAAATGAACTTAAATGATTTTATCTCTCATGTTATCATGTCTCTATAATGAATAGCCTAAATGTTGCATGAGTGAACTTGTAAGCATGCTTAACAATGATTTTTTGGAAATGTTGCATAATTGTGCTTCATGATAAATGATCATAATATGCATAGAAATTATGCAAGGGGAATATTAATATATGGAGAAAGAAGTTCCTCCTATGTGATATGAGAAAAGGTAGAGTCTTATTGCATGATAAGTTGTAGATGTTGTTCCTACTTTCTTGTTGTATTTTGAGTCTCTTGATTATGTGGAGTTGATGTTCCTCCTAAAAATGTGTATGTTGTCATGGTATTGTATGGTTGTGAGATGCTATTTCATGGTTGAGTCTCTAGATTTCAAAAGTGTTGAAAGTGTTTTAGTGTCATTCGAGGACGAATATTTTTCTAAGTGGAGGAGAATGTAACAACCCTCAAAATGAACTAGGGTGATTTAGAGCTTCACTTGTGTGTCATGAGTTTATAACTTGTTAAAAACATGAATTTTGACTTTTAAGTCTAATTTGAGAAGTTTAGAAGTTGAACGTTAAGGGACGATCATGATGTTCGTGAGCTATAGTATTGTGCTTATGTGTTTATATGGGGTGTCATGGTTGATACTTGTAGAATCAGTATAAATGAGTCAACGTCAAGGCACGTTGTAGACTCTAGGTTAAAAATGTGTTTTAGTGAAGGTCAAGGATGCTTAGGCTTGTGCCAAGCCAAGGAAGGAAGGGCCTAAGAAAAATGCAAAGTCTTCCAACCTTGGCTCAACACTGCCTCAAGTCTCCACGAGCCATTTCACGGTCTTGACCATGAATCGTGAAGATGGTCGTGAAGTTTCCTTGGTGGCATGTGAGGCAAAGCACTTTGGACATGCTACTGCCCCAACTCCAATGAGCCACTTCACGGCCAGTTGTCATGACCACGACCCGTGAACAGGGCCGTGGAAATTCCTTGTCCATGTAAGGGCTTGGAAAGGCCAAGGTGGCTACTGCCCCAAGGACCACGAGCCGTCAACTTTGCCGTGAAGTCCTTCATGAGCCGCCAAGTTGGGCGTAAATCCAAATAAATTCTATTTTAGTTTTTATTAAGTGTGGATATTTTTAAAAGGTTTATACCATTACTATAAATAGTTTCAAGTCTTAAAACCTTCCTTTAACTCATTATTTCAAAAACCCCAAATCAAAACCTCCAAAGTTCTCTCTAGTCAATTCCTCCATTGATGAACATTCAAGCTCCAAGGAGGAGGACCAACTCCTCCAAGTTTTAAACCTAATTTCGTGGATAGATTCTAAACTAAGGTATGGTTATTTCATCCTTGACTCTTCTCTCATTCAATTAGTCAATTTCAAAGGTTTTTTAAAAGATCTCAAAAACCCTTAAACCCTATTTCAAATTCTAAGCATCGGTTCTTGCATTAAAAGGTTTTAATAGATGTTTTGTGACGTATTCAATGACAATTGATGGTTTTATGATCAAACTTCAAAGAACCCAAGTATTCCTTGAATACCTAATTTTGTCTCTAAAGTGGGTGTATTGATTATGATCAAATTAGGTGGAATTCTTGTATATATTCTTATGGGCTATTGAATTATGTATTGATTTATGTTTGAATTGTTCATGGCGTGACTTATAATGTTGATATGTATATTGGGTATTGATTAAATCATTGATATGGATGAATTGGTGGTCTTAGCCTTATGGGCATAGTATATTGCTATTGTCAAGATCTGTTATTATGTGAAATTGTAGGAAAGAGGAATGGTGATTGTGGCTATTGTAAGATGGTGAGTTGACCTAACTCCTTTGTTTAGAATATATTGGTATTGAATTGTTCTTGATTGGTATGGTCAACTTATGGTGGCGGTGTTTAATTGTTATAGTTCATATGGACATGGCCTTGTCGGCATTATTATTAGAGTTATGGTATTAGCATGATATGGTATATGTGAAGGTATGAAGGGAAGGTGCTCTTGTGATATCGATATGATCTTCTTTGGGTGATACAGTGATATGAATGAATATTCTTCTTTTCTAATTGTTGATATATGATAATGAATGACTAAGAAGAGTCTTATGAGAATGATGTAGTCTCTTGCGTTGGTAAACTAGTTGTCCCTACTTTGTACTTGAATGATATTGAAATGATCTGATGAATGTTGTGTGTTGACATGGTAGGCTTAGACACCCTTGTCTTGATTGAATAAAAAGAATAAAAGTCTAGGATCGTTAGACCTAAGTAGGTACCCTTCTATGCAAGACTAATATAGAATCTTGAATATGAAAAGAAGGTTGAGAATGATCTATCCTAATGAACCATGATTGGAAGCCCTTGTGGACCCTCTCTTGGTAGAAGTATTATGAGTTGGTAGGACTTAGAGAAGGAACCTTCTCAAATACTAATACGTGAATGAACTTACTCTATGAGAACAAAGGCAAAGCACCTAGTGGATATGCTTGTGGTAGTAGCTCTACTTGAGAATGAAACTAAAGTAAAAATAAGCCCTTCATATCCCTTAAACCATGTGCCTACATGGGATGTGTCCTTAGTTCTACCTTTAGAACACCTTCCACGGTGTGGGATCTTTATGACACCGGATTCCATACCTAGCTAGTGTAGTCTATGTTAGTTAATGCCTATTCTCATCATGTGGGATGTGCACTTTAGTTATTGGATAGGTTCTACAACGTGTGGGTAGTGGAATGGGACGCAATCTACACATGGCACGAATAGGCCTTGAAGATGCTAGGATAAGTTCCCTAGGTCTTCCAAGACCATTATGTGATATCTCTAATTTATTACTTGTCTCCTAAATGACTTTAATGAAATATGTTGACTTAGTAAAGGATGTTAAATTGAAAGGTTCTTATCTAGGGTAGCTCTAAGAATCACTTAGATGTGCTTGAAGAGGTTGTATGGGCGGTCTCTTCATGTCTTACTTAGGTGAGTCTTAAAGTAACTTTAGGTAGAGAGTCTAAAGTGAAAAAAGGTTACTTGTTAAACATAGAATGTGTATTATATTTATTGTTGACTTGTGCTATGTCTATTAAGCTCTTATGATGAAGTTTTTTTTTATCAAAAATAGCATGAAAGCATATCTTAAAGCAAATGTCTGTTTTTGCATGGTTTTCTTGCATGTTCACCATACTTAGTGCATCAATGTGCTAATTTCATATGTTGTTCTATTTTTAAAAGTGTAGGTAGCAAGTGAGGAGTCTCTTAGAAGCAAAGCTTCAGAATAGCATTCTCTCAAGAAGACTTGTAATGTCCTCACATGAATCGAGGACATAGTTATATTTTAATTTTCTTTTTCGAAAGACATTGTAAAAGACTTTAGTTTTCTTTTCAATTGATAGAAGGGTTGTGAACCTAAGATATTATGTGAGTCTAATTTGGATAAGACAAGACAGTTTCTTATATTCTATAAAGATTTTAATTATTATGTTGAAAAGTTCTAATTTCGCTCTACTTTTCATATATATATTTGATGATGTATAAGGGCTTGTATAATACCTCTGAGTGGTTGAATACGCCGCGTAACTACTTGGGGGTTCTCTCCGGTCGTTATACATGCAGAGGTTCAGTAGTCTAAGAAAGAGAGATACTGATGAGGCAAATGATATTGTTATTGTCATGCGCCTAGTAAGTTATTAATGAGTAGTTTTCCTTTATGGGTAGACTAAGAGGTGATGTGTTTGTCTAAATGTAAGACCCCAAAATGAGATAGGGTTTCTAGAGCCTAACATGTTCGTCTTAAAGTTCTAAGGTCCTAAAATGACTTATTATTTGGTATAGAGGCAGTGTGCAAAGTTTGAAGTGATATGGTCCACTTATGGTGGCGGTGTTTACTTTATTGTCAATATATATGTGTTGACCATGTCCTTGAAGGCAAATTTATGAACTTATGAACATGTGTTTAACATGATAATATGAGAAGCTTGTGCCTACTTTCCTATTCTAATTGTGATCTAGGTTGTATGGCTATTGTATAAGCATGTGTGTATTCATGTTAGGGTATTGTATAGGTGCTGCCATTGATGTGTTAAAATGGTTAATAGCCTCTACTCATGTACCCCTTATATGAAAGTAAGTAACTAAAGTTAGGAGTCTTGATTATAATGTATATATTGTCTTGTCTCCTATGCCATTATGTGTTGTGTGCTATGTGCCTGGAAGTGTAATGTGGTCTAAGAGTGTGTCTGCCTCAAGGAGTAATTGATAGCCATTATGTGATCATGTTGACCAATGTACGCATACTTCACCTACATGCATGATACAAGTAGTATAGGTCATGGTGTCTAAATGAAAGGTAGTTCTCATATTCACTAGTGTCTACTATTATGCATGTAAAGTCTATGTATATGAAGGTATGATATGTTTCCTCAACTAGGATGACTTGATAGGTGTTCTAGTATGGACAAGGGTATGGAACCTTGTCTATGAATTGCACATGTGTACCTTGATAGGATAGTACCTAGGTTTGGTTTCTATATGTATGTGAAAGATGAATACATGAACATGTTATGAATATGCATGATGAGTTATGAATATGTAAGTATGAACATGTGTGACTTAATGTGTTATGTGAAAGGTTTGTTCATATCTATGTATACACTCACACACATGGATGATGATGTAGTAAATGAGAGAGGCCTTGAAAGGTGTGACTAAGAATACTCTAAACTAGATAGATGCTTGAATATGCTATAAGCATATGAGGAAGGAATATTCTAAAGCTTATGTTTTATAAATAAATGTAATAAAGGCTTTTCAATAAAAGGGAACTTAGCTTAGCACCGAGTGAACTTGACAATGGGAGATGATGACTTGTCCATAAAAGGAAAGATTCATCCTAAAGTTGCCCATGTGATGTTAACTCCCTTGTTTATGGGATATGTCATCTAAGGGATTCCCATGAGAAGCGGCCCACTTTACCACATGGTATGAATACGGATTTCTACCTCTTAGTTCTTGAACTATGTTGCCACCATAGGATACTAGCTAGTGTATTCCACCTAAAAAGCTATGTTTATAATGGGTTCTACCTTGGCCGGTAGACCACCTTCCATCGGTGTAAGGTTTGATGACGCCGGATTCCATGTTAGCATCACATGGTCTATGTCGGTTGAGGTTATAGTTCCCTAAAGGTAAAATGGACAATATAAGTAAATGAATAGGATCCTAACTAGGAGGACTTAAGGTAAGTTACTTAGGATAGGTGGAAGTAATGAACCCATCTAGACATTGCACAAGTTACTCCTTAGGATGTCTTAGGAAGGTGACCTAATGCATATGATTATGTATGTGCCTTTATGCATGATGTTAATCTTGTTAACTATATGATGAAGGTCTTACTTGACATAAATGAAGTTGTCTTCTCTTACTATGTTGATATATGATTTGGATGTAAAGGCTTGTGGTCTCATGATAGGTGTACTAAGTATGTGTGAGGTTATGGGGCCTTGCATGAGCATTGAACTAGTAGACTTAGATTGGGGGCATGAGTTATGTTTCATAAGGTTCAATATGAAGTAAATTAGTATATGTACATATTGACTAGGAGTTCATTGTAATGTCCTTTTAGTCTTGGCTTAACTATGTCTATGTTGTACTATACTTCTATGATGGTATGTGTTGTCTTGTATAGATGATACGTACGTTTCCTTGTGGACTTAAGGTGATGCATTGCAACAAGTATCACTAAAGGGTTACTTGGAAGGTAAATTAATACAGGAGAAAAGAGTTCACTTTAAAGGAAATTGAGTGGACCTCAATTTGGACTTAAATTCTATAAGTGATTTTCTATGATGTTTAGCCTTTGATTGTGTTCCTATGAAGTATGAAAATGGTATAGATGCTATTGCTTAAAGGTTTTATGAAGATTTACTCAAAATGGCATGAAGTATGGTTTCAAAGAAAATGTCCCTTTTAAATGCATGTTTTTGCATGGTTGCCATACTTAGTACATTTTTGTGCTAATCCCATTCTTCTTTACTTTTCACACAAAGTGTAGGTTATGGATGCTTAAAGGATGTCTTGAATGGTGAAGAGCTTGATAGATGATTTCCCAAGCTCAATGAAAGGAATCCTTAAAGTTCAAGGATGTCCTACTTATGTCTTTAATGTAAAGTCTTTAAATATTGTATAGTTATGTAATGTGTCTTATGGGCCGTGTCCCTAATGTGCTATAAAGTTATTGAGTCTAAGATGGCAAAGATACTTAAGGTCTATAAATGTACTATGGCTTATATTTTTATACATATATGAGTTGAAGTTTCTAGCATATGATGTGCTATGAAAAGTTATACATTTTCCGCCAAATTTACTATGTTAATGCGATGAATGATAACTATGGTCTTGTATAAGACCTCCGAGAGGTCGAGTACGCCGTGTTACTTCTAGGGGTTCCCTCGGATGTGACAAATGTGGTATCAGAGCATGAGGTTTATAAAGTGGTCTTAGGTTCTAAGAGTCTCATATTGCCACGTCTAGTAGAGTCTCGTAGCATTGGTGGTGAGTTGCGACACATCAAATGGTACGAGAGGTTATAGGACGATAGAGTTTCCCTTCTTCATCATTCTCATATCGTGCCATAGAACTTAACTCTATAGGATCTCTCTCTTATGTTTTCTTGTCCGGTAGTCTTTTAGATGTGATTGTTTGGATGAGATTGCTCTATGCTTGAGGGAGAAAAGGTGAGTTTAAAATGCTTATCTTTGTTTTATGGTTTGAATGAGTATGTGTGAAGGTGACACTCGTCCTTATTTGATGATGTATAAACTAACTAAGGCGACTTGAAGGGTTGACTAGACTTAGGTAGGGGTATGGGACTCTACCTATGTCTTGCACTAGTTTGCTTTGATGGAGACCTTAGGAGGTTAAAATTATGTATGTGTATGATGATAAATGTAAATGTCCTTATGTGATGATCTCTATGCTTATAAACATGAAAATAGCCTAGAGTGCTAAAGATATGGAGTTATGCATGCATGAAGGTTATAGATGAGTGGAGTATGGTGCTAATTGTAGTTCCTGTTGGGTTACTTGATTTAGTAGGGTTATGGGGCCTTACTTGATCATTGCACATGTTAACTCTATGGGGATTGTGATTGGTTATCTTACCTTACTATGTATAAAACATATCTTATTTGATGATGTGATGCTAATTATGGCAATATATGAAATCTATGTGAAATAGCAAGTTATGTCGAATAATGTATGTCATGATATAGTTAAAGCATGCTACAAGTTATGGTGGTTAAAGTAAATTCTCTTAGATTGTTGTATTCCTATATGGTTTTGTATCATGGTAGCCAAATACTAGGATTTGAACTTGGAATGTTTAATAACTACCTATGGAAGCATGCTATCCTATGAATGTATGTGATTAAAAGTGTTCATTGTCTCCTTTTGTATATAAGAGATACTTGATAAGTTGCTAGTGTAAGTTGGAGTCCCTTGTAGAGACTTGATCCTAGTTGTAAAGATAGTATGCATGCTTATGAAGGATGAGTTGGTAAAGCTTTGTATCTTATATTGTCATGCTTGTCCCCTCAATGGTCTAAATGTTGCATTTTTGGATATTTGGAAGCATGCTCACTGTAAAGCTAGGCAACTTACTATAACATTTTTGGAGAACCAACTAAGTTGTCCTTTGATTGAATGTTGTTGAAATATGTATAGAATTGATGTATATGAACATGATAATGAATGTGAAAAGGAGTTTTGCTATTGGAATGAAGAATGAGAGTCTTATGGCATGATGAGTCGTAGATTTGTTTCTAACTTCTTATTGTGTTGTGAGTCCCTTAATGTTGTGGAATTGATGTTTCCCCTAGAATTGAGGGTAGTATTTTCATCTTTGTAGGGTGATGATGTGGGTTTGATTGACCTAGAAGTTACCTTACTTTAAATGTTGAAACAAAAGAAAGAGTTCTTATGACTAAGTCCCCTTGTTGTATTCCCCTAATGATGTATGACCTTGGTGTCTATTGTATTGTATGAACACCTTATGTAGTTAAATGAGATGACCTAACTTAATAATTGTGGATAAATTGCCTAGGTGATAAGGCTTAGAGTACCTTGGTGTTCCTATGTTAACTTACTGTAAATCCTTCTAAAGTTGTATTCACTTTTAAGTAATGAAAATGAAGGATGTTAAGTTAAGATCCTTTTAAGTTGAGTTAAGTTGCTCTTAAATTGGGTTTACCCTAAGTGGGGATGGTTATGAAATGGTAAGGTAGTAGATATTATCTACCTTGTCCTTCTATTCTTACTTGAACTTGAAAATAATGAAATTCTTAGTAAGCTTGTTCATGAATATAGTCTTGCATAAAGTGTGAATTGCATGACCTTTATATGATTGGTATGAATTGATTGACATCATCTTGGAGACATGGTGAATTTTCCAAAGAGCATGAAATGAAATTTTTGATAAGTCCATGTTTTCTCTTGTTGAATTACATCTTGATATGCTAGTTGTGCATTTGACTTCATGAGATAAGACAAAGAACTTGGTAATAGTCACTTGTGAGGTAAATTGTTTAGCCTTGTAATGGAAGTTGAGTCTCTTTTAAATGAAATATGTTAAGTCTCTTGAAAATTATATGATTTGTATGGTTTGGGAAGCATGATTGTAGGCTCACTTTTGAAGAATGAAAGCATGTTTAGCTAAGTGTTAATGTGTGTGCCTATGATTTGTGATATTCTTCTCAAGTGATACTTACGGTGAAGGTAAGTATTATGATAGAAATTGACATTTGTGTCAAATAACTTTCTATTTGTTGTAAGGTGCTTGGTGTGACTTACCATTTAGACTTCACTAGGAAGAATTCATGCTCATGCCTTGGTTTAAAAGTTGGAATTTCTCATTTTTAAAGAAATTGACCTTGTACTTTGCTAAGGTGTGAACTCATGATACATGCAAGTGTGTTGAAGAGCAAGACATTCCTCCATGTACACCACTAAGCATGATATGGTTGAGTATGACCATCATGTCACTAGTTCTAACTAATGTAGATTTTTGTTGATGCAATTAACTCAAGTCTATGTGCATTGAAGTATGAGTGCCTACTTATTTTGAGTATTGTTAAAATCTGCCTATATGTGGCCTTTCAAGATGATATATTAATGAATTAAGGTGTAATGACCATGTTATGATTAGGAGAAGTATGTTCCTCCTATGAACATAATAGGAGCCTCTTTGATTAATGCATTAAGGGTGAGTGAATTGAAGTTTTGCTTGCTTGTGTGCATTGAGTGCTAAATGTTGTGAAGTTGTGTTCCTTTTAAAGTTTGGTACATTAGCTTCTTTGTGATGATGTTATGAATATGATGAACTGCTCTATGATGCATTGAAGTCCTTGTTGTGACTAAAGTGTCCTAAGTGTCATTCGAGGACGAATGTTCCCAAGTGGGGGATATTGTAAGACCCCAAAATGAGATAGGGTTTCTAGAGCATAACATGTTCGTCTTAAATTTCTAAGATTCTAAAATGACTTATTATTTGGTATAGAGGCAGTGTGCAAAGTTTGAAGTGATTTGGAAGTCGAACGTCAAGGGACGTCCAAGACGTCGACATTAGTCGCTTATATGCCTCATGTATGCAAGCATGCCTAAGTCTGTATGAAATGAGTCTAATAAGTATTTAAATGGTTTAAAATGATGTTTAATGTTGTTATATGAAGTTTTGTGAAGTTTGGAGGTCAAACGCCCAAGAACGTCCAAGGCGTTCGAAAGATAGCCCCTAAGACGTTCATCGTATGTCATGTTGGAGCCAAGGCTGTTTGGATGTCTTCTAGGTGTTTGTTTTGGATGAAATTTATGTGGAAGGTCTATAAAATGTTAAGGTTTGTAATAGCGTCGGAAACGTCCGGGTACGACTTCTAAAGGGCCCCACAAGAGGCCCCACAAGAAGGACCCAAAGGTGCCTCAGTGTCCATTGACGGACCCAACGATGGATCGTTCGTCCACCAACGGCCCGTCGAGCAGGTCTTGTCGAGGGGCACAAGCCTTGGTCAGGTCTTAAGCCAATAATTTGTATAAGTACCTAACGACGGACGTCAGGCATGGCCCGTTATGGCCTTGACGCCCCATCGTTGCCATCGTCGTGGGTGCCTGCAACTGGCAGCCTGCGTGCTGTCAATTAAAGGGGTGAATGGGAAATTCACCCCAAGTCCTAAACTGATTATTATGGGTTTATTTAAGTAATTTTGGGTGTATATAAGTCATCAAAAACGTGATCAACCCATTCTAAAATCAACCCTCATGTTTTAAGCCTTTCCCTCCCAAAATACTCTCTCTAGAAACCACCATTGTTGGTTAAGCTCAAGAACAGATTCAAGCTGGGTTTCCCATGGATGAATCATCAAGTTTAAGAGGTTTTCAAGTAATAAAAGGTATGGCAATCCTTCATCTTCAAGTAACCTTTCACTTGGAGAGTTCTCAATGTTTTTCAAAGAAATCTTATGATCAAGTTTCCAATCTTCCAATCTAGCCATGGGTTCTTTCTCAAAACATTTTTAATGATTAAATCATGATGAATTGAAGTTAATACATTGATTTGAACATGATTTCACTCCAATTGCATGATGAACCCATGTTCCTTCCAAAATTGATTTAGCTCTTGCATGGGCTTTGTGATTATGGCTTGTTCTTGATTAAATGGTGATTCTCTTACGTTGAATTGCTTGTGTTTATTATTATTTATGTTAATTGATGGTGAATTGATGATTATCAGTCCATGATGATAAATATATGAAGATTTGAACATGAATAGCCTATGTTTCTACATGTTGCCTTGAAGTCGATTGTGAGATCGGTTGTGTAGAGTTTTGATTATGTATGAACTGCTGTAGCTACTGTTTTAGGGTGATATAATGGATGAATTTTGTAGGTATAAATCCTTAATGATGAAATTAATAAAGGCTTGCATGAATTGATCTAGATTCCTTTAGGCTATGAAGTCAAAAAGCTAAGTGTGTGATGGATCTCAAATTGTGATTAGATGAAGCATGATTTCGTCTATATTTCTTATATAATTAGATACTGCCTAATGAGTATATTGTTGATAAAATATGAATGATGATCAAAGACTTGGAGAGTTTATAGTATTGGTAAAGTCTTCTATACTCTAGCAAATCGATAAGCTTAAATGCCTATGTTGTAACCTTAATCTTGAAGGTATGTAATTATGATTTAAATATGGTTAAATGTAGGTTTAGCTACTGCCTTACACTTATAATATGTATGAGATATGATCTAAAATCAATGCGAGGGAAATTAGCTAATGGTCTATGTTCTTCTACTTTCCTAGTATGTTGATGTGTTGTATTATGTTATAGTATAATCTTATAGCGACTTGTACATGGTTTCTTATATGCTTAAAGTACATTTGGATACTTCCATATATATGAATTATTGATAATTAAGGTGTATTGATCAATGAGGATCAAAGGTTGAGAAGTTGGTAAGAATGCTTATTTCCTCTACTCTTCTACTTCTCTATCCTTCTATAATAATGTTGATGAAGCCTTGTTTGGCATTGTGTGGTATGGTCCACTTATGGTGACGGTGTTTACTTTATTGTCAATATATATGTGTTGACCATGGCCTTGAAGGCAAATTGATGAACTTATGAACATGTGTTTAAGATGATACTATGAGAAGCTTGTGCCTACTTTCCTATTCTAATTGTGATCTAGGTTGTATGGCTATTGTATAAGCATGTGTGTATTCATGTTAGGGTATTGTATAGGTGCTGCCATTGATGTGTTAAAATGGTTAATAGCCTCTACTCATGTACCCCTTATATGAAAGTGTAAGTAACTAAAGTTAGGAGTCTTGATTATAATGTATATATTGTCTTGTCTCCTATGCTATTATGTGTTGTGTGCTATGTGCTTGGAAGTGTAATGTGGTCTAAGAGGGTGGATGCCTCAAGGAGTAGTTGATATCCATTATGTGATCATGTTGACCAATGTACGCACACTCTCACCTACATGCATGATACAAGTAGTATAGTTCATGGTGTCTAAATGAAAGGTAGTTCTCATATTCACTAGTGTCTACTACTATGCATGTAAAGTCTATGTATATGACGGTATGATATGTTTCCTCAACTAGGATGACTTGATAGGTGTTCTAGTATGGACAAGGGTATGGAACCTTATCTATGCATTGCACATGTGTACCTTGATAGGATAGTTCCTAGGTTTGGTTTCTATATGTATGTGAAAGATGAATATATGAACATGTTATGAATATGCATGATGAGGTATGAATATGTAAGTATGAACATGTGTGACTTAATGTGTTATGTGAAAGGTTTGTTCACATCTATGTATACACTCACACACATGGATGATGATTAGTAAATGAGAGAGGCCTTGAAAGGTGTGCCTAAGAATACTCTAAACTAGATAGATCCTTGAATATGCTATAAGCATATGAGGAAGGAATATTCTAAAGCTTATGTTTTATAAATAAATGAAATAAAGTCTTTTCAATAAAAGGGAACTTAGCTTAGCACCGAGTGAACTTGACAATGGGAGATGATGACTTGTCCATAAAAGGAAAGATTCATCCTAAAGTTGCCCATGTGATGTTAACTCCCTTGTTTATGGGATATGTCATCTAAGGGATTCCCATGAGGAGCGGCCCACTTTATCACATGGTATGAATAGGGATTTCTAGCTCTTAGTTCTTGAACTATGTTGCCACCATAGGATACCAGCTAGTGGATTCCACCTAAAAAGCTATGTTTATAATTGGTTCTACCTTGGCCGGTAGACCACCTTCCATAGGTGTAAGGTTTGATAACACCGGATTCCATGTTAGCATCACATGGTCTATGTCGGTTGAGGTTATAGTTCCCTAAATGTAAAATGGACAATGGAAGTAAATGAATAGGATCCTAACTAGGAGGACTTAAGGTAAGTTACTTAGGATAGGTGGAAGTAATGAACCCATCTAGACATTGCACAAGTGACTCCTTAGGAAGTCTTAGGAAGGTGACCTAATGCATATGATTATGTATGTGTCCTTTATGCATGATGTTGATCTTATTAACTATATGATGAAGGTCTTACTTGACATAAATGAAGTTGTCTTCTCTTACTATGTTGATATATGGTTTGGATGTAAAGACTTGTGTTCTCATGATAGGTGTACTAAGTATGTGTGAGGTTATGGGGCCTTGCATATGCATTGCACTAGTAGACTTAGATTGGGGTCATGAGTTATGTTTCATAAGGTTTAATATGAAGTAAATTAGTATATGTGCATATTGACTATGAGTTCATTGTAATGTCCTTTTAGTCTTGGCTTAACTATGTGTATGTTGTACTATACTTCTATGATGGTATGTGTTGTCTTGTATAGATGATATGTACGTTTCCTTGTGGCCTTAAGGTGATGCGTTACACCAAGTATCAATTTGGACTTAAATTCTATAAGTGCTTTTCTATGATGTTTGGCCTTTGATTGTGTTCCTATGAAGTATGAAAATGGTATAGATGCTATTTCTTAAAGGTTTTATGAAGATTTACTCAAAATTACATGAAGTATGGTTTCAAAGAATATGTCCCTTTTAAATGCATGTTTTTGCATGGTTGCCATACTTAGTACATTCTTGTGCTAATCCCATTCTTCTTTACTTTTTACACAAAGTGTAGGTTATGGATGCTTAAAGGATGTCTTAAATGGTGAAGAGCTTGATAGATGATTTCCCAAGCTCAATGAAAGGAATCCTTAAAGTTCAAGGATGTCCTACTTATGTCTTTAATGTAAAGTCTTTAAATATTGTATAGTTATGTAATGTGTCTTATGGGTCGTGTCCCTAATGTGCTCTAAAGTTATTGAGTCTAAGACGGCAAAGAGACTTAAGGTCTATAAATGTACTATGGCTTATGTTTTTATACATATATGAGTTGAAGTTTCTAGCATATGATGTGCTATGAAAAGTTTTAAATTTTCCGCTAAATTTACTATGTTAATGCAATGAATGATAACTATGGGCTTGTATAAGACCTCCGAGAGGTCGAGTACGACGTGTTACTTCTAGGGGGTTCCCCCGGATGTGACACTAAATTTCATGATTGGAGGTAGAGTAAAAGTTACTAGTTAGGTGAATTAGAGTGTACCTTACATAAAGAGAAGTTTAAGTTGATGTGTCGTTGTTTTAGTAACAACCAATGTACTGACGTTATTCGACCTACCTCTTTCAATTATGCAGATACACGTTATTAGGATTATCAACAAGAGTTTGTTGACATCACTTCATCCGCTCGTCTACTTACGAGTCAGACCTCCTTGCTTTCGGAGAATCCAGTTTACATGAGTTTTTACTAGTAGTTTTTTTAAGAGTCGTGGGTCTTTTCCCGTCACTCATATTTATACAATAGAGGCTTCATAGATATAAAATTTTGAGCAGTCTCTCAGTTTGACATATTTTATTTAGAACTTATATTTCATACTCAGTATATTCAATTCAGTTTGGAGATTCAATAAGTTGTTTTCAATTATTTTATTCAATTTGATGCTTATGTATGCTCAAGTTACTCTTATGCTTATAGTTAGTCAGGATGAAGGTTTGCTTGGGGACCAGTAATGGTTCTTGAGTGTCGGCCACATCCAGAGTGTAGGCTCAGGCCGTTACATAATATGTTAAAATAGATAATCACATCATCTCATAGATAATCAAATAATGTCGTAGATTAGATCAAATATATAAGGTACTACAAACAATATTAGTGTGAGGAAATTAGTCTCTCAAGTTATCACATATAACAAAAATATTTTTTTAAACATAAACACAATTGTTTTTGAATATCTTCATGTTTAATTGGCTAAATGTTTTGAAAATTAGTGATTGATAATATAAGTAAGCTTAATTAGACAAATATTTATGTTGATTGTATCTCCCTGCAAGCTTACTCCTTAGAGTTTGTTGTGTTGTTCTCGAGTCATATATATACTACATAGTTTGATGAACTATTTCTTTAGATTTATTATTATTGTAAAATATTTGAATTAATCGTCAATATAAAGATAGGAAGTATAGCGGTTTTCAACTTTCTTTTATCATACGCCAAATAAATACATAGTCATATCTATAATATTGATAAAGTATTATTGCTTTAATTCAATTTATGTTTTATTTTTTTTTATTTTTGATCACTCAAACTATATGATCTTTGATAAACATTTTAAAGTATATATTTTCATCGTATTTGATAAGAAATTGCAAGTCTGCAACTTACTATACCTTTTTAAAATTTTCTTTAATTTCTAAATTTTAATTTGGAAAAAATGGAAAATTTTAATTTGACATAAAAAATTTGAGAAACAATAAGTGATGCATATTTATTTGAAACAAGAAAATTAAAGAGCATACATGGAATTTAAATGGACTTTAAATAAAGCTAACAACTTGTTTCTTCTTCTTATTAACATGACAACCATTTGATACGGGACACTTTATCAACTTAGGATATAACCCGTCGTGTAAGCCTCCAACATGTCTTAACATGCAATGGTTCAATAGCACTGATAGCCAAAGCATTCCCCACTTACACCTCCTTCATAATTGATAAACGCTCAACTACACCTCATCCAATACTAGGTGTAGGGGATCGTAATGTGAAAATGAGTTTTTAATGACTTCTGTTCCTTATGTTGTTGTGCATTTAGTATGAGATGCTTATTCGACTACATGAGATATTTTGACAAAAATGATTTAGTATGCTCTTGAGAGAATTGCATATTAGCTCTGTGATGTTGAGTTGAGATTTATTTTAGTTGGAGAAGTGAGTGCCTTCTTTGAGGATCAGAAATATTGAATTTTTTGCATATTCGGTTGTTAGATGTAGTTCTTAATCCCTTATTATGCATTGATCATGTTTGAGATGGAGTTGAAGTTGCCTTCTTTAAATAAGTGCAGGTTGTGAATAGAACATTTGAAATTGATCATATTTTGATGTTTCATACATGATGGACTGCTAGTTTTGAGGTTCTAATTCCTTAAGATGTGTAGAGTGTCATTCGAGGATGAATGTTCCCAAGGGGAAGATATTGTTACCTCCCGTACAGCAAAAAGACTGAACAAGAGCAAAAAATCATTACTAGTGACCTAACGGAGTCAAAATTAATGAGTAGACTCGTAAAATAACCTCTGTTTGTTAATAATATATAGTGTTTGTAGACTTAAACATCAAGGATTGATCCCCAAGGACCCCCCGCCCAAGGTTTCTTCAGGATGACCAAGGGGTTGCCAAAAAGCTATCAATTGCAGCTTAGAACTACGGGTAGCGCACCCGCGGTACGTGGGTGGACCCACACCACGTAGGTAGGGTTCGTCGTTCAAGGCTTTGCCTCCCTTGCAACCTACAAGTTGAAATCCCTAACCACGTTTGTGCAGCACGGAGCGTGAACCCACCTACGGTCCGTGGGTGGCGAGCCGTGAGTTGCACATGTATGATAGTTAATTATTTTTAGTTAGAGTTAAGGGAGGGACTTAGGGGTAATTAATTAACTATGTAGGTTTGGTTACTGCTAGTTAAAACTAACTATAAATACCTAATAAACCCCTAAACTAATTAATTTAGTTTATTTATTCAAGACCTCAACATAAAACTATTTCCCTCCCAGAATATTCTCTATCTAAGACTCCATTGAAGAGCAAGAACAAAGTGAAGCTTAGGGTTCAAGATCAAGCCTTTCCACTCAAATTTCGTGAGGAAAACATCAACTGATGTATTGTAATCTTGATCCATGGAGTGATTTCCTCCATGGAGCCTTTAAACTGTCTATTTTTACACTATGAAAAATCTTCAATGACCTAGGGTTTTCTTCTAATCATTGATTCTTCCTCAAATCATTTTCGAATGGTTAATTGTGTTACATTATGGGTTAATTACTGTTTCTAAAATTTTTATATGATAAATTCACCATGAATTCATGAAATACCCTTTAACCATAATTTTATGAATACAATATGGGTGAAATTGTAGTAAGGTTAACTATATTGAATTGTTCTTGTTGAATGTAGTTTCTTGATCATAGTATTATTCATGTGGAATGAAATAACCCTAGATTGATTGGGGGAAGTGATACTTGATCCAATATGGTTGAGACATGATGGTCATGTCAAAGTCTGAATTACATGTATATTCACTATATGAACATGATTATAACCTTATTGTTGTGTTAAGTTAAAGTTCATTCTCATAAATTCTCGATGATCATAATGTGAAAGTTCTTCTCACTATGTTCGGGTTGTAAGTTGGAAATTCTATTCTCGACTGATGAACCTATGAGTTATTATTATGAATTGTGTTGAATGGAGGGCAACATACTCCTTCATGCTTGTAAATTCAATCATTTAAATAAAAATTTAAGAGAGCCAATGATAATTGAAGAAAATCCAAACTCAATTGAGTAGTTTTACCTTTTGAAATTGAGGAATTCGGGAAATCCATGAATATAAGGAATAAATATATGAAAACTATCATACATTGAATCCAAAAGTTAGCTTTCCATGGAGGAATTTAGACCTTGAATTGAAACCCTAGGTTGAATCTTCTTCTTCAAGTTTCTAGAGAGAGAAATATTTGGAGAACAAATTTGGGTTTTCTTTTTTGAATTTGGAAGAATAAAGTGACTGAGTTAATTTTGGGGTTGAGAAAGCCTATATAGGGGTCTTAGTGAAGAGTAAAATGACGTAGTATAGGACCTAATTAATTAGGAAAAACCCTAACTTCCCCAACAATAATTGTTAGGTGACCACCAACAGACCCAAACGGACCATGGTTTGACCCACGACCCATCTCCGTGGACCGTGGTTGGTCATCGGAAACCTGATTCTTAGCTATCGGACCGCGGACCATGATATGTCCTATGGTCAGTAGGTCGATCCATTGTCCTGAATCTCAAATCACTTGGCAGTGTCGAAAACCCACGGACCGTAGCTGACCTATGTGGCTGGCACCTGCAACTTCCCAAAAAATTTATTCATCTACCTTTTCCAAATACGGGGTTTTACGCTAACTCCCCATTGGGTCCATTCATTCTCAAATTAGATTCAAACTTTTTCTGAACGAGTAGGAGAGGAACTAACAACCCAACCTAAAATACAATGCATACAACCAAGGAAGAACTATCGACTCCATGCTAGGACGTTCTTACAACATCATAAGAGGGATGGAACTAACTCTATCAGCCCATCATGCATGTACTGCACGTATACAAGGAGGAAACATCAACTCCAAGAAGATCATACTCAAATTCATCATAAGGAAATATGAACTACATCTAGCGGCCCAATATGCATGAATTTTCAAACTTCTCAAATTCAAGGAGGAACTACCTTCTCCAAGCTAAAAGCATGCTCAACGCAATCTCCTGGAGCTTATATGCATTCGATCTCAACAAGTATATCTAAAACATGTTTATCAATTAATCTCATGAATTCTATAGGCAAATCGTACTGAATGCATAACAACATGATGAAATCAAGCAAGTAAACTCATTTTTCTTTCAAAACACAAGTTTTCATGAACATGGATCACATAAAGAAATCATATAAACACATAAAAATACATGACTCTCAAAAAGAAAAGGACAAACCAAGAGGAACTCATCACCTCAAGATAAAATAGGAGTATAAGGAAAGAGATGAGGATATATGGATATCATATCGGCTTCGGCCGCCCATGTAGCACCCTCAACTAACTTATTCCTCCACAATACTTTTACTAAAGCTATTTCTTTGTTTCTCAACTTCTTTACTTGATGTTCTAGAATCTCTACAAGAACTTCCTCATAAGAGAGACATTCATCAACTCCAACCTCTTCTAGGGAAACTATGGATGTTGGATCTCCAACACACTTCTTAAGCATAGATACATGAAAAAAAAGAAGCACTATTGACGACTCATTTGGCAAATCTACCTCATAAGAAACCTTACCAACACACCTAAAAATTGATATGGGCCTACATATTGAAGACAAAGTTTCCCCTTCTTACCTAACCTCATTACACCCGTCATGGGTGAGATTTTCAAGTAAACTCAATCGTTAACATCAAACTCTAGATCCCTTCTTCTCACATCTGCATAGGATTTTTATCGATAGTGAGTTGTTTTAAACTTTTCCCATATAAGTTGAACTTTCTCCATGACATCTTGTACAAATTCACGACCTATTAGGGAAACTTCATCCACCTCAAACCATACTATAGTATACTTACACCTCCAACCATATAAGGCCTCAAATGGAGCAATATCAATACTTAAGTGAAAAATGTATTGTAAGCAAACGCAATCAATGGAAAATGGTCATCCCAATTGACTTTATATGGATCACTCAAGCCACTAACATATCTTCCAATCTTTTGATACTATGATCTGTTTGCCTATAGTTTTGGGGATGAATGTCGTGCTAATCTTAACCTTAGTGCCGAACCCATTTTGGAATGTCTTACAAAACATAGAAGTGAATTGGGTACCATGATCGGAAATAATGGACAAGGGCAGTCCATGCAACCTTACCATTCCTCCCAAGTATAACTTGGCATAGTCTTCTGAAGAATAGGAATCCTTCATGGCAAGGAAATGAGCCAATTTCTTCATCCGATCTACTATCAACCAAATTGAATCATGTTGTTGACAGGTGCGAGGCAAACCAACTATAAAAATCATATGTGTGTTTTCCCGTTTCCAAGTAGGAATGATAATGTCTTGGGACAAACCTCATGGTTGTTGATTCTCAACCTCCACATGTTGGCAATTTTGACACTTAGCCACAAATACCTCAATATCCTTCTTTATATCATTCCATGAATTGACCTCTCATAAATCACGATAGGTCTTTGTGGCACCCAAGTTAATGGAATACCAGAAACTATGGTAATCTATGAAAATATGTTCCCTCAAGTCATCCACATTTGGAATACATAAGCGACCTTTGTAGCTATGTACACCATCCCCCCTATGGAGAAAGCCTTAACAAATTTATTATGCAGTACTTCTTTGTATTCAACAAATTTTGGATCAAGACCTTGCTTGGCTTTCACATCCGCAACAAAATATTAATTGGAAGCATTGAAAACCATAACACCACCCTTGGTGAACGCCACTACTTGAACACCTAGTCGAGCCAATCGATGAACATCTCCAAAAAACTCTTTCTTTTATTCTTCAATATGAGAAACACTTCCTGTAGATAACTGACTAAGAACATCCGCTACCATATTAGCTTTAAATAGGTGATAAAGAACACTCATGTCATAATCTTTCAATAATTCAAGTAACCTTATTAGGCGAAAATTTAGATCTTTCTAGGTAAATAGATTTTGTAATTTCTTGTGGTCGGTAAACACATCTACATATACTCCATACAAATAGTGTCTCTTAATCTTTATGGCATAAATGAGTGATAACTCAAGGTCGTGAGTATGATAACTCTTGTAGAGGATTTTATCTTCCTTGAGGCATAGACAATAAATTTCTTAATTTGGATAAGCAATCACCCTAGCCCAATTCTCATGGAATCACAATAAACCACTATGCCATCTGTTGCTTCCGATAAGGTCAACACAACGTGAAAGTAAGTATATCTTTTAACACATGAAAACTCTTTTCACACGCTTTGTACTATATGAAATTAGCCTTCCTTTGAGTCAAAGTCGTCAAAGAAGAGGCAATTGAAGAGAACCCCTCAACAAACTTCTATAATAACGGCTAAACCCAAGAACCTTCTAATATCAGAGGGAGTTAGAGGTCTAGGCCAACTCTTAACCGCATTCGTCTTCTTAGGATTCACCACAATACTCTTACCTGACACAACGTGACCAAAAAATCTAGGAACTTTAACAAAAATTCACATTTGCCAAAACTTCGCAAAAAATTGTTGGTCCTTAAGAATTTGCAACATGATCCTCAAATGATCAATTTGATCATTCTCACTCCTTGAGTAGATAAAAATATCATCAATTAACACGATCACAAAAATGTAAAGGTATTGTCTAAACACCCTACTCATAAAATCCATAACCTTCGCTAGAGCATTAGGCAACCTAAATGACATTACATAAAACACTTAATGACCATACCGAGTTCAAAAATACATCTTCAAAATGTCATCATCTTTCACCCTCAATTGGTGATAACGCGATCGGAGATCAAACTTAGATAAATAGCTGGTTCCTTGAAGTTGGTAAAATAAATAATCTATTCTAGGGACAGGATACGTATTATTAATAGTAACCTTGTTCAGTCGATAATTAATAAACATATGAAGAGTACCATACTTATTTCTCACAAACAAAACTAGAGCACCCTACAGTGATACTCGGTCGAATGAACCACTTATCCAACAAATCTTTCAATTGTTCTTTGAACTCCTTAAGTTCTGTCGGAGCCATACGATGAGGAGGAATAGAGATTGGTTGCGTATCTCAGAGAAAGTCAATGTGAATTCTATTTTCCGCTCTGAAGGATTTATGGGTAAATCATTTAGGAACACCTCCAAAAACTCATTAACAACGGGACCGACTCGGGAGATAGGGTTTCAGAATCTACGTCCTTCACAATTACTATATGGTAAAATCAACCCCTAGAAATTATCTTTCTAGATTTAAGATAAGAAACAAACTGACAATTAGGCATAGAATTTTCCCTCTTTATCTTTAGCAGAGGCTCATTCAGGAACTGAAACTTCAATACATGAGTTCTACAATTAATAGAAGCATAACATGAGTGCAACCAATCCATACCCAAGATAACATTAAAATCTAACATATGTAGCTCTAACAAGTCAACAAGAGTAACTCTATGGGACAAGAAGACAAGACACTTTCTATAAACCCTCATAGCCACAACAGAATCATCAACAGGAGTAGAGACGGAATAAGGTTCTAAGAACACATCCGGGAGAACATCAATCCTCATAGAGCACATGTGGCATCACAAAAAACAAGGTAGCACTAGGATATAGTAAATCATATACATCAAGTTGGAAAACTTTCAACATACTGGTACATCTTAAGAACTCTCTTGTTCACCATGATTCGGAAGAGAATAAAAGTGGTTCAGCTTAGGAACATTGGAATCGCACCAGTAGTGGTAGCTTGTTTTCCCTCTATACATTTAGCCGTAAGCATTAGGTAATCCCTTATTTTATGACCACTCTTACCACAACAAAAGCAACCATTTTTGTTGGCTAGGCACTTACCCTCGTGCTTTTGTAAGAACTTAGTACAATTAGACCTAGGCAATGAAGATCCACTACCATTACCTCCTTAAGTATTAGGGTGACACCCTATCTTGGTTGAACTTAGGAGGAGAATTGGAGAAACCTTGACTGGAATACATTTTTGAGGAATCTAGGAAGACCGGTCCATCGTACCTTCCATTAGTGGAATTACTATCACTGGTCTTAGCCCTTTTTTGCCTCCGTAGACTTTTCCTTAAGTTTTTCCTCCTCAATTTATGGTGCGTGCACCATGAGACGAGATGTCCATTTCATTAAAGAGTATGGCAGTTTGACACACATTAAGCACCATTTCAGACACACTCTAAACAAACTTACTAATCTTAGCCTTAAGTCCACAACCATTGATGAAGTATACTTAGACAATTGAGTGAACTTTAGAGCATATTACCTCACAATCATACTTCCTTATCGAAGGTTAATGAACTCAATCACAATGTCTTTTCTCCTCTAAAGGGAAAGAACCTATCAATAAAAGTGGTTTTAAACTTCTCCAAATCATAAAGAGCTGCATTTTGCGGTCTCCGTTCCTTCATTTGTTATACCATATTTGAGACACACCCTTTAGTTGATAAGCAACCAAGTTCATATTTTTCCACTGGCGTAATTCTCATGATCATTAAAACCTTATAGACCTCAATAATCAACTCTTGAGGATCTTCCTCAACCTTAGAACCATGAAACTCTTGAGGATTCATCCTTCTGAAATCCCTTATTTTGAAGCCATCGTACCCAAATTTGGGTTCACGGGAACCACTACCACCCTATTGCTTTGGGTTCTCATGGCTTTAGCCAATACTTGGAAAAAAAACCTATACTCTACATCAAATACTTGCTCGGCCAAAGGATCAACCGAAGCTTGAGGATCTTGGGGAGGAGCTTCTTGGTCAGCATTTTCCCTCACATTCCTTCTAGTATAAGATCTTAATGAAGCCATATCCTGAAGAACATAGAATAAAGATTAGAAGAGAGACCTTATAGAGTTGACCTCTATCACACAACTTAAGAGTAATGTAACAACCCTAAAAAAATGAATAAGCTAAATGTTTAAGGTGTCAAGAATGCTTGCGATTAGACCAAGGTTCCCACGGATTGATACGCGTAAAACCAGACCTCAGAACCCTTACTACGACTAAGCCAACTAACTTGGGGAGTTAGTTGAACTTGTAAAGGTTGGAACCAACAAAGTAAGGCTCTCGAAAATGAAGATTT
The DNA here is from genome assembly GCA_016801875.1 of Solanum sitiens. Taxonomy (NCBI): domain Eukaryota; kingdom Viridiplantae; phylum Streptophyta; class Magnoliopsida; order Solanales; family Solanaceae; genus Solanum; species Solanum sitiens. The sequence goes on from JABWTJ010000155.1 coordinate 1,576,304, forward strand.
AATCGAAGGAGTCTTTACCGGACTTAAAAAGAAGAAATTTTAAGTTTTGAGGGTATAAGGGTAAAATGGTCTTTTACTAGGCTAGGGGTAATATCGTAATTACCCTAAATATATAATTAATTAATTATTTAATAAAGTGGAGGGGCAATTTTGGGAGAGAGCTGAAATTGGTCTCTTGAAATGAAGTCTTGCTCCACCCGGGTTCGAACCTAGGTGGGAGCAAGGATTTAATATGATTTTTTTATTATTGGTGAATTAATTTAATAAATTTATAATTAATGGCTGACGTAAAAAGAAAAAATCAGATTTTATTATTATTTATTATTTATTTACTTATTAATTAATGTTTTTTTTAAATTGACTAAGTCTTGCCAACTATCCTAGTTTTAAGATGCACTATCTCACACTATCTCTCTCCCTCAAGCCTAAATCTCTCTCTCTCATCCAAATTATTTTTGTTGGCTGCAAAAACAGAAGATAAAAATATTAGAAAGCAATCAAAAGCTCTCTAAACTCAAAGAACTTAAAAAAAACAAAAACATACAAGCAAGCAAGCTAACTTAAGAAACGAAAACTTTGCATCATCTTCTCGACGGGTTTGTGTTGAAGGTTTAGGGGAGGAGTTTGGCAGCACTTGGAAGGTGTGGAAAGCTACAACAAGGTATGGGTTTTCTCTCTTGGAATCCTTTCTCCAAGAGGAATTTCTTTCTACAAAAGTCGACATATGAAACTAGGGCTGTCCCCTTGAACGTTGAACTCCTTGTCCCTAGTCTCCTTCCGATTTTAATCTAAATTAGTTTAGAAATCATGTTGTTGGTATGGTTGCTGGTAGCTAAGTGTGAAATATGATGTTCCTTGTGATTTTATGTTTGAAAAAAGCAAGCATGTTCAATGATGTCAACCGAAAATGATGTGGTGCAATGTGTAAAATGTTTGTTGTTGTTCTCCGTTTTGAAGTCTTAAAATGGCTTGTTTGATGATTGAAATTATTGTGCATAAGGTGTGTAAATTGTGATGTTAAATAAAGTGTAAGGTGGCTGATCATAAGTGGAAAAATCTAAGCTAAAACAACAATGAATCTACACCTAAGAATGTGTTAAACGAATCATGAAAGTACCTCAAAACGAACGTATGAATTTTGTTAAATAAAGACTAGAAAATTTAATAAAATTTCCAGCACTTGGTGATGGAATTTTCGGCCAGAATACTTAAGGTTGAGAGGTTTAAAAATATATTTAAAATATGTGAGGTCAGTGGGGATTGAACCCAAGACCTCACTACATGAAAGCTGGAAAAAAAAAAGAGGTGTGGGATTCGAACCCACAACCTCTCGGTCAAACAAGAGAGTAAGAGGGGAATTTTAAATTAATCAAAATAATGGGAGGAGTGGGATTCGAACCCACCACCTCTTGGCTGAAGAAGGAGACAAAGAGAGAAATTAAAAATAAAATAAAGTGAGGCTGTGGGGACTCGATCCCACAACCTCACTACCAACACTTAAGTAGTTAACTTTTAAATGAAAATGAAAATAAGGAGGCTGTGGGGGTTCGAACCCACAACCTCTAAGTCCCAAGCGAAATAAAGAAAAAATAAATAAAGAGAGGCTATGGGGGTTTGATCCCACAACCTCCTGGTTAAGCCGAAATGGACAAGGAAAATAAATGGGAAAATAAGAGGGGGCTGTGGGGGTTCGAACCAACAACCCCTCGGCCAAAGCAGAGAAGTTCTAGAGAAAAGAAACTAAAAAGAAATGTTGATGTTGGGGTTCGACCTAGGGTCCCAATATCATAAAGACTAAAAATAAAGTCAAGAAAAAATGTAGGTATTGTCCAAGGGATTCGAACTTGGGTTCCCTTGCCCAAATTTCCGTATTGATACATAAATCATACGTGAATTAAATGTTCAAGAATAATGCCACCTACTTAGATCGAAATCGATATCTTGGCATATATACAAGATACATAAGTCTTGTACTACATAATCTTAGGAAGATATGAGTCACTTAAGGAACTATGAATGAAGCCTCATGGCTTGTATGTATAGACCCATAAGTCTAGCATACGCTTAAAAATAAGTGAACCTAAGATGTATGTAAAGAAACGAAGAAACCCTAGAAGGGTTAAGTAAGAGTGTGAAATACGCAAATGTCCAAGTACATGGCAAATGATGAAATGAACTTTCACGTAAAATGGGGTGAGTAATTATGAAGAGCAATTGTGCTAATGTTAATGAATGTGGTGACAACATGATATGAGGATAATGTAAAAGATGAGAACAATCTCAAATGAGCCTAAGTAATTATTACCAAAATGTACTCACTTATGAGAGTGTAAAGTTAATGAAGAGACCAGTCTCTATGAACACTCTAATAAAAGTATTGAGATTAACACACTTAATACAAATGATGAGATGACAAATCATCTATTGAGCTATGATGTCCTCATACTAGAAGCCATCTTCCATGAAGTATGAGTTGAATGTAATGGAACTTTATACTGAGCACCGATAGAATAGCTATGAGCGGTGATGCCTTCTTTCGGGAAGGGCGGAGGTTCACGTAACGCTCATGAGATGAGACTGTCCGGCTTGCCGGGTATGGGTCTCCTTATATCTCCTGGTCTTCGAACCTATACTCCCAATATAGGGATCTGGCGGGGTTTTATTCCCATGTACGCTAGCATGTTTTGGGTCACCTTGGTCGGTGATTCCACCTCTTTTTGGTGTGGGGGAGACACTGGATTTCATGATGCTCACATGATCTATGTCGGTTAAAGTTAAAGTTCCCAATGAATGAATGAGGCCAGCCTCAAATGAAGCACATAATGAAATGAATGATACCAAAGGTGTTAGAATAAGATAATCAAAAGGTGAGTTAGATTCAAGTAATGACATTAGGTCATTCTTGGTCATTGCACAACGAACCTAATGAAAGTCTTAAACTACATCCTAGGTATAGCTGGTGTTTACACTGGCCTATAAACGAAATGAAATGTAGTACGTATGAATGAATGAAGCAGACTCTGTGTTTGCTAATGAAGACTCTCTAGTTGAGGTACCATCTGTTGAGCCCTCATTTCTGGGATGTCTTAATGTTAAGTCCATGATTCCGAGGTCTCATGGCATATGAATGAATGATATTAAAGGAGTTATGTGCTAAATACAAAGTGTGTTGTAAGCTATATGATATGTGTTACGTGTAAATGTTATGTGTTGTTTGCAAATGTGAAAAGTATGATGATGTATGTTATTCTCATGGCATAAGCTTCCTATTCCAAATCTGGAAAGCTCACTGACTTTCCTAATCCAAATTTGGAAAGCTCATTGACTTTCCTAATCCAAATATGGGAACCTCCTAATCTCAATTTGGCAAGTCCACTGACTTGACTTTCAAAAATCATGTCGTTAGGAAAGAGCTATTCTTTCTCATGCATGTCCTTGGTGTGTGCTTGCATATACCCATACTTAGTACAAGTGTGTACTAACCCTATACATCTATACTATTTTAGGTGCAGGCACAGGTAGGCGGTAGAGCTACAGGATCATTGTTGCAGCTATCCGGATGTCAGAATTCATCCGGAGTTTGGTAGGTCCTCATGCTTTCGAGGATGCTACTGTTTTACATTCCAGCTTAGTTTTAGAGTTGAGCTAGTGGAGCATGTTCCACTAGCATTTCTTTCTTATTTTGATTCAGACTTTGTATTGGACCGTTTTGGCAATTATACAATTAAGATTTATTGAACTATTCCTTTCATTTGATTATCTCTTAATGTTAGATGGTTGATGGTGAACAAATTACGAATGTATTAGAAATGTTTAGTAAGCAATATTTAGAAACAAAAAGTTTCAAATTTTCCACTAAAATTAACCTATGTAAAGTAAGAATGACGTAAGTAGGCTTGTCTGCGACCTCTGAGAGGTCAACGACGCCGGTCTCGTCTGGGGTCTTGATTCCAGTCGTGACAAAGTTGGTATCAGAGCACTAGGTTAAATTCCGAGAATAATGAGTTCACATCAACCACATTGAGTAGTTTCTAAGTCATGGTAGTGAAGTGCACCACTATCCTGAATCAGAGACTGCATGATGCGTAGGAAAATTTCCCTTCTTCTGATCTTATTGTGCTTTTCTGAATGTCTGATTTCTTGGTGTTATGAGCGTATCTAACATCAATCTTTGTTGTTTTCACAGAATGGACCCTAGGAGGGCTATTGGTCAGAGGAGAGGAAGAGCAGCTGCTGGGGGCAACCGAGTTCCACCCCAGGCTCCAGCTGTAGGAGTGGCTGTGCCAGTTAATCTAGCTGGGTTGACTGATGCTGAGGTGAGGGCATCTCTGGCCCAGATGGCACAGGCCATTACTATGCAGGCCTAGGCCATGACTGCCCAGGTCAACCGGCAGAATGTTCAGAGGGAGAACCCACCGGTTCGTAGCATGGCTGACAGGCTGAGGGATTTCACGAGGATGAATCCTCCTATTTTCACAGGGTCTAGGACTGCAGAGGATCCCCAAGAGTTTGTGGATGAGGTGCATAAGATCCTGGTGGCTATGGGGGCCACTGATATTGAGAAGGCTGAGCTGGCTTCCTATCAGCTCAAGGATGTTGCACAGACTTGGTGCAAGATGTGGCAAGATAGCCATGTCTTAGGTGGAGTGCCAGTCACTTGGGAGCTGTTCAAGACAACATTTCTGGAGAGGTTCTTTCCCAGGGAGATGAGGGAAGCCAAGGTTGAAGAGTTCATCAACCTTAAACAAAGATCCATGACAGTCAGGGAGTATTCCCTGAAGTTTGTTAAGCTATCCAGGTATATTACTTTCCTTAGTATTTAATAGCAAGATTGAGGAGGGAACTGAGGCTTGTTGAATTATCCAGGTATGCTACTTCCCTGGTTTCGAACAGCAGGGATGAAATGAGTAGGTTCCTCACAGGAATCAATGGAGACCTGGAGGAGGAATGTCGGTCTGCGATGCTCCATGATAATATGGACCTTTCCAGGTTGATGGTGCATGTACAGCAGGTCGAGGACAGCCGTAGAAAGAGGGGTATTCGTGATGTTAGGAGGCCTAGGCCTCAAGATCAGGCAGGTCCCATCCACAGAGGCCACAGAAACAACTTTGGCGTCCGTGAGCAGCCAAGGTTTAAGAAGGGACTCTCCCACCAAAGGGAGTCAAGTTCATCTAGTGGTATCTATGATAGGGATTCCGAGTCCATAGATAAGAGAAACAATGAAGTATATACACCTAAGGAAAGGCAACCTTGCAGAAAGTGTGGCAGACAGCATGGAGGAGAGTGTATGATGGGCTCTAACGCTTGTTACAGCTGTGGAAAACCGGGACACATGGTGAAGGATTGTCCGAATAGAAGAAGTCAAGAATAAGGGAAGGAGAGAGTCCAGACTTAATGGCCCAAATGAAGAGGATCCAAGGAAGCAACGATTATTCACACTCAAGTCTAGGGGTGCAGGGGAAGGCACTTCTGATGAAGCCTCGGGTGCGTATCCTTAATTAGCCTTACATATATTTGACTGTGTATGGTGTTTATGCCCTAGTATGAGGTTAATATGTTTGAAGTCATCATGTTGGTTGCTGATTTATATGACTTTTATGTTGACTTATGATGTATGCTTTGATGAGACTAGTTTAGGGAAGAATTCCTTAGTCTATTAATGTGAAGCTACTAGTAGGTTTCAAGGATATGTACCATCATGTTAAGATGTGAATCAGATATTCACCCATGGAAGTATTGAAGTACCTACGTGTATGTACGTTCTATAGATGACATACTTATTGTTAGTAAAGAGTAGTGTCATTCGGGGACGAATGTTCCTAAGGGGGGGATAATGTAACAACCCTAAAAAAATGAATAAGCTAAATGTTTAAGGTGTCAAAAATGCTTGCGATTAGACCAAGGTTCACACGGATTGATACGCGTAGAACCAGACCTCAGAACCCTTACTACGACTAAGCCAACTAACTTGGGGAGTTAGTTGAACTTGGAAAGGTTGGAACCAACCAAGTAAGGCTCTCGAAAATGAAGATTTAATCGAAGGAGTCTTTACCGGACTTAAAAAGAAGAAATTTTAAGTTTTGAGGGTCTAAGGGTAAAATGGTCTTTTACCAGGCTAGGGGTAATATCGTAATTACCCTAAATATATAATTAATTAATTATTTAATAAAGTGGAGGGGCAATTTTGGGAGAGAGCTGAAATTGGTCTCTTGAAATGAAGTCTTGCTCCACCCGGGTTCGAACCTAGGTGGGAGCAAGGATTTAATATGATTTTTTTTATTATTGGTGAATTAATTTAATAAATTTATAATTAATGGCTGATGTAAAAAGGAAAATCATATTTTATTATTATTTATTATTTATTTACTTATTAATTAATGTTTTTTTTAAATTGACTAAGTCTTGCCAACTATCCTAGTTTTGAGATGCACTATCTCACACTATCTCTCTCCCTCAAGCCTAAATCTCTCTATCTCTCATCCAAATTATTTATCTTAGCTGCAAAAAGAGAAGATAAAAACATTAGAAAGCAATCAAAAGTTCTCTAAACTCAAAGAACTTAAAAAAAAAATATACAAGCAAGCAAGCTAACTTAAGAAACGAAAACTTTGCATCATCTTCTCGACGGGTTTGTGTTGAAGGTTTAGGGGAGGAGTTTGGCAGCACTTGGAAGGTGTGGAAAGCTACAACAAGATATGGGTTTTCTCTCTTGGAATCCTTTCTCCAAGAGGAATTTCTTTCTACAAAAGTCGACATATGAAACTAGGGCTGTCCCCTTGAACGTTGAACTCCTTGTCCCTAGTCTCCTCCTATTTTAATCTAAATTAGTTTAGAAATCATGTTGTTGGTATGGTTGCTGGTAGATAAGTGTGAAATATGATGTTCCTTGTGATTTTATGTTTGGAAAAGGCAAGAATGTTCAATGATGTCAACCGAAAATGATGTGGTGCAATGTGTAAAATGTTTGTTGTTGTTCTCCGTTTTGAAGTCTTAAAATGGCTTGTTTGATGATTGAAATTATTGTGCATAAGGTGTGTAAATTGTGATGTTAAATAAAGTGTAAGGTGGCTGATCATAAGTGGAAAAATCTAAGCTAAAACAACAATGAATCGACACCTAAGAATGTGTTAAACGAATCATGAAAGTACCTCAAAACGAACGTATGAATGTTGTTAAATAAAGGCTAGAAAATTTAATAAAATTTCCAGCACTTGGTGATGGAATTTTCGGCCAGAATACTTAAGGTTGAGAGGTTTAAAAATATATTTAAAATATGTGAGGTCAGTGGGGATTGAACCCAAGACCTCACTACATGAAAGCTGGAAAAAAAAAAGAGGTGTGGGATTCGAACCCACAACCTCTCGGTCAAACAATAGAGTAAGAGGGGAATTTTAAATTAATCAAAATAATGGGAGGAGTGGGATTCGAACCCACCACCTCTTGGCTGAAGAAGGAGACAAAGAGAGAAATTAAAAAGAAAATAAAGTTAGGCTGTGGGGGCTCGATCCCACAACCTCACTGCGAACACTTAAGTAGTTAACTTTTAAATGAAAATGAAAATAAGGAGGCTATGGTGGTTCGAACCCACAACCTCTAAGTCCCAAGCGAAATAAAGAAAAAATAAATAAAGAGAGGCTATGGGGGTTTGATCCCACAACCTCCTGGTTAAGCCGAAATGGACAAGGAAAATAAATGGGAAAATAAGAGGGGGCTGTGCGGGTTCGAACCAACAACCCCTCGGCCAAAGGAGAGAAGTTCTAGAGAAAAGGAACTAAAAAGAAATGTTGATGTTGGGGTTCGACCTAGGGTCCCAATATCATGAAGACTAAAAATAAAGTCAAGAAAAAATGTAAGAATTGTCCAAGGGATTCGAACTTGGGTTCCCTTGCCCAAATTTCCATATTGATACATAAATCATACGTGAATTAAATGTTCAAGAATAATGCCACCTACTTAGATCGAAATCGATATGTTGGCATATATACAAGATACATAAGTCTTGTACTACATAATCTTAGGAAGATATGAGTCACTTAACGAACTATGAATGAAGCCTCATGGCTTGTATGTATAGACCCATAAGTCTAGCATACGCTTAAAAATAAGTGAACCTAAGATGTATGTAAAGAAACGAAGAAACCCTAGAAGGGTTAAGTAAGAGTGTGAAATACGCAAATGTCCAAGTACATGACATATGATGAAATGAACTTTCACGTAAAATGGGGTGAGTAATTATGAAGAGCAATTGTGCTAATGTTAATGAATGTGGTGACAACATGATATGAGGCTAATGTAAAAGATGAGAACAATCTCAAATGAGCCTAAGTAATTATTACCAAAACGTACTCACTTATGAGAGTGTAAAGTTAATGAAGAGACCAGTCTCTATGAACACTCTAATAAAAGTATTAAGATTAACACACTTAATACTAATGATGAGATGAGAAATCATCTATTGAGCTATGATGTCCTCATACTAGAAGCCAGATTCCATGAAGTATGAGTTGAATGTAATGGAACTTTATACTGAGCACCGATAGAATAGCTATGAGCGGTGATGCCTTCTTTCGGGAAGGGCGGAGGTTCACGTAACTCTCATGAGATGAGACTGTCCAGCTTGCCGGGTATGGGTCTCCTTATATCTCCTGGTCTTTGAACCTATACTGCCAATATAGGGATCTGGCGGGGTTTTATTCCCATGTACGCTAGCATGTTTTGGGTCACCTTGGCCGGTGATTCCACCTCTTTTTGATGTGGGGGAGACACTGGATTTCATGATGCTCACATGATCTATGTTGGTTAAAGTTAAAGTTCCCAATGAATGAATGAGTCCAGCCTCAAATGAAGCACATAATGAAATGAATGATACCAAAGGTGTTAGAATAAGATAATCAAAAGGTGAGTTAGATTCAAGTAATGACATTAGGTCATTCTTGGTCATTGCACAACAAACCTAATGAAAGTCTTAAACTACATCCTAGGTATAGCTGGTGTTTACACTGGCCTATGAACGAAATGAAATGGAGTACGTATGAATGAACGAAGCAGACTCTGTGTTTGCTAATGAAGACTCTCTAGTTGAGGTCCCATCTGTTGAGCCCTCATTTCTGGGATGTCTTAATGTTAAGTCCATGATTCCGAGGTCTCATGGCATATGAATGAATGATATTAAAGGAGTTATGTGCTACATACAAAGTGTGTTGTAAGCAATATGATATGTATTACGTGTAAATATTATGTGTTGTTTGCAAATGTGAAAAGTATGATGATGTATGTTATTCTCATGGTATAACATTTCTATTCCAAATCTGGAAAGCTCACTGACTTTCCTAATCCAAATTTGGAAAGCTCATTGACTTTCCTAATCCAAATTTGGGAACCTCCTAATCTCAATTTGGCAAGTCCACTGACTTGACTTCCAAAAATCATGTCGTTAGGAAAGAGCTATTCTTTCTCATGCATGTCCTTGGTGTGTGCTTGCATATACCCATACTTAGTACAAGTGTGTACTAACCCTATACATCTATACTATTTTAGGTGCAGGCACAGGTAGGCGGTAGAGCTACAGGATCATTGTTGCAGCTATCCGGACGTCAGCATTCATCCGGAGTTTGGTAGGTCCTCATGCTTTCGAGGATGCTACTGTTTTACATTTTAGCTTAGTTTTAGAGTTGAGCTAGTGGAGCATGTTCCACTAGCGTTTCTTTTCTGTTTTGATTCAGACTTTGTATTGGACCGTTTTGGCAATTATACAATTAAGATTTATTGAACTATTCCTTTCATTTGATTATCTCTTAATGTTAGATGGTTGATGGTGAACAAATTACGAATGTATTAGAAATGTTTAGTAAGCAATATTTAGAAACAAAAAGTTTCAAATTTTCCGCTAAAATTAACCTATGTAAAGTAAGAATGACGTAAGTAGGCTTGTCTGCGACCTATGAGAGGTCAACGACGCCGGTCTCGTCTGGGGTCTAGATTCCAGTTGTGACAAGTAATGAAATAACAGGGATCTCCTAGCCATCTTGTAGTCTCTCGTTCATAAATGTGGCATGCTTCACAGTTATGAACAAGACTCTACTAAACGTGATTTATGAGATATCCCAAGACCATTCTAAACCTTGTACTCTGACACTATGTCTCTCACGACCCAGGGGTACCCCTAGATGTAACATGGTGTATAGAATCCCGAAGGACTCCTAACCCCGAAGGACTTTATACAAAACACTTAGCTCTCATAACATAAAAAAAGAACAATAAGATTAAAACAATAGTCCAAGTCCAAAAAAGTTTATAAAAGAAAAACGGAAGTCTAATACACTTTTCTCATCATATTCATCTCATACAATAGAATGACATTAAGCCTAGCCCAAACATCATTTGAAAAGGAGAAATACAAGAAAAAGAACTAAAACAATGAAAGTTTGTCCTCAAAGCATGAGGACACACCAATGCTCGGAATATCTCAAGTCAACCTCGTGCCACAAAATTGATTACCTTGACTGTCTGATCCAACATTATGGAAATTCTAGGCAAGAGTATGAGTTAGTACAAAATAATGTACGAAGTATGATACTCATGCATAAAACATTTAAATCATGAAAAAAAGGGACAATTCATTTTATGACGTGCAATTTACAATGCTAACATGATACGAAAGAGTTAGAAAACATAAGTCATAAAGTTATGGTCAATGCAAGCTAACTTCATCTGTAAATACATTGAACTCATATGTGATACTTTTTGAAGTAAATTTAGTTCATTATTACTTGTGCGGAATTATCCTTAACCGACATAGAGACCATTGAGCTATAAAATGATCCCCCGATGTCTCCCACACCGAAAAGGGGTGTCCTACTTGCCAAGGTAGAACTATGAACTTCTCTATTAATTTGATCCACCGGCTAATAAACTTATGCGGGCACATCATTAAGGGATAAGGAAATTGATGTTATAAACCTGACCTCTACTAAAGAGGGAGCTTATATCTCATGAGATTGTTTCAAGAAACCCAACCTCTACTACAGGATAGATTTCATCCCATCATCATTATCCACTCAGTTCTAAGCATAAATTCCAAGGAATAGTCATTTATTACTTGACTTTATTAATCATGGAAAGTGTCTTTGGACAATTGAACCTAGCTAGCTCATTAGGATAACTCTTACTCTTTTATTTAATTAGGTGATAAAGCCTCTTAATCTAAGAATCATTTATATGTTAGAAAACCTTTCATATCATGCTAGTATGTGTTTATGATAATCTCCTTTCACAACAAAACATCGTCATTGGTACTTTACTCTCAAAACACTCTTCAAACATTTGCATAGATTTCATCAGATAAGTCATAAGTCCACAATTCACCTCTCGAGGTTAAAACCCATTTTCAATCATTCTTACAAAAAACATGGGTTAGATATGGATTCCATCATACATACATGTAAATTTTTCTATACATGCTCAATTTCATAAAACTCTTCCTTGAAGATCAAAATCCTACATCGTATGATTTATAACTTGAAAACGTGAGGATTCCATGGGTTCATAAGAAAATCATTATATTGCATCAATTCATGCATAAAATATCACAATTTAATCATTTAAATCAACATATAAGAGAACCCATGATAAGTGAAGAAAACCCTAACACAATTGGGTAATTCTACCTTTTGGAATAATGGAATTTGGGAAATATGTGAATGGAAGGTATCCATGGATGAAAACTATCATACCTTGAACCCAAAATCTATTCTTCAAGGGAGGAATTAATACCTTCACTTGAAACCTAGGTTGAATCTTCTTATTAAAGTTTCTAGAGAGACAAATTTGGAGAGGGGATTTGTTTTTTATTTTGAGAATTTGGAAGGATGAAGTGAATGGGTCAATTTGGGGGTTAAAAAAGCTTATATAGGGGTCTTAGTGAAGGATAAAATTATGTTTTATATGAACTAATTAATTAGGATAAGACCCAAGTGTCCCTAATAATAATTGTGAGGTGACCAACGAGGAACCCAATCAACGGACCGTGGTTTGACCCACGGGCCATCCTGGTGCACCATGATTGTTCATCAAAAATTTGATTTTTGTCCATCGAACCATGGACCCTGACCACGGGCCGTGATTTGACCTACGGTCCGTAGGTCGAGCCGTGGTCATGGACTTCAAATCACTTGGCAGGGTGACAAACCTTGGGACCCTCTTACGGTCTGTGGTTTTCTCCATAATTCGTGGTTGGCCTCTGTGGGTGGCACCTGCAACTTCCCAAATATATGTTTCACTTCCCTTTTTTTGGAAGATAGTGTTACAAGAATAGCATGAGTATTCATGAGGTGATAGATCTAACCTAGGCCTATAATTTTCTAGGGAGAGCCCATAATATTCAGAGGGCTACAAAAATAATTAGGAAATGACATATAGCGAATGGGTAAGTAGTACTTAAGTTATGAAAGGAAATGTGAAGGTAAATCGTAAGTATATAGACTGAGAGATAAAGATTGACCACTTTTCATGAGATTTTAGTGAGCTAGTCTTTCTTAATTTGTATCTAGTAGTTGTAAGTGAGTATATTCAGCAAGCAATCATATTGATAATTGGGTTTAGTAATAAACATTAGGCTTGAATTTCAGATGTGAGCATTGGTAAAAAAGAACGGAACGATGAGAGTGATGATGTTAGTTCGAGATTTGATCTTGTCGATTTGACATAAAGTAGGTAAGAAATTAAGGTGTTACCTTTTACAAGTGTCAATGGCACAAGTATGAGATTCTATCTTTTAGATGAGAGCAATGAAGTGTGGCTAAGTCATAAGCGTGACAAGAGCATTAAGAGGTGTACCCGAGATTGTATGTATCCAGATGAGGTTCCAATTAAGGTAATGATTTTTCATGTGTGTGGATAGTATATTTTAGCTGGTAATGTGAAATAGGCTGATGTAAGCATTATTTTCCCTTAAAGAGTTAGATGGGGTGTCTTTATAAGACAAGGAGAAGAGGTTAATAGAAGCATCATTGAAAAAGGTCTTAGAAGGAGTCTTAAATATCCCATATGTGTAAAGATATTTTTTGTAGTTTGGGGATGATCTAGATATGAATTAAGGTCACTAGAACCTCCTAGCACAAAGTAGAGTTGAAAGTTTCCTTAACATTAAGTTTTGATGTATGATTTTACTTGGGTCAACTTTAAAAAACAATATTTTTAGAATATAAAGAGTTACGTGACCCATATCTTATAAAATTAAAGGTCTTTAAATTATCTTTACAATTCCACCAAGTATGCGTCATATCGCATTTGGAGTAGAGAGTTATGATCATGTTACTAAATAATGTAATGGAGTTCCGTTTTAGTTGCGTGAAAAGTCTAAATAAGGTAATTTTCTTCTCCTTATACCGCTAGTAAAACCATTAAAATGGATTTCTTGACTCCTATAAAGCCCTAGACAATCCTATTTCCATCTTTTAATCCATCATTCCTTTTTCTATCAAACGCTAAGGAAAAATCAAAGTAGAAGACTCCATTCATGATTCTTCACATCCATTTCAAGGTTCTTCTTTAAGGTAAGTACTTCTCCAATAATTTCGTTCTTTCCAACTATAATTCCTCCATATAGTTACGAATCATTAATGAAAATCATAATTATTGGACATAAAAATGTAAGAATTTAAGAAAGGTTTTATTTATTGTGTACCTTGAAGATAGGGTTTCAAGACTTCTAATCAAATTTTTTCTTCAAGATTCATCAAGAACCTTGATCTTCCACATATTTAAGGCTATCATTGTATTGGACTGCTATATCCTCACACTCTACATCTACTTTAAAATTAGTATAAGAGAATCTAGGATTCTATCCCTAGTTTTGAGTATTCTTGAGATAAGTTGATTTGAGTTCTTGAGTTTTTGTTTCTTTTTTAAATTCTGTTCCTAATGAATGAATTTCTATATGTTATGCATTAAAATTCTTGGGTTGATCCGTTCATGTCTATATTTCAGCATGAACTCTATGAATTGAGTATTTTTTAGAGGAGAAATATCGTTGAGTTATGAGATTCAACTTTTTGAGTCCTTTAATTCTTGAGTCTTGAGTACTAAGTGTTGAATTTCCTTAATTTTATTAAGATCCCTGAGTTTAATCGTTCATGTCCATAATTCCACATGAACCATATGATTTGAGTTATAAATTTTGAAAAGCTTTTTAAAGCCAACACTTGAGTTTTAAACTAAGTTTTAAGGAACTAAAGATAAGTTCTGAGAAAGAATTTCTAAAACATGATTAGTATGACAGTCGAGTATGCCATAAATGTTTAAGCAGTTTGGTATCTATTTATGTCTTCAATGTTTCAGTACTATGGTATCTACTTATGCCATCAATGTTTAAGTAATATGGTATCTAGTTATGTCATCAATGTTTGTGCTGTATGACTTCGCGAGTCATCAATTATCATATTAAAATATGATTTTGATCTGTTTTCGAGAATGAGTTTTTAAGTATGAATTGAGTAAGAGTATAAGAGAGTTATGTATTCCGAGAGGCATCAAATTTTACATTTATAAAAGAGAATATAAGATTTCTAAATGAGTTGTGAGTTGAAAAGATATTTCAAGCACAGTTACCTCTTTTAAGAGGGTAATTTGAGAAATTATCTCAAACTAGAGGAAGAGTTATGTTATTAAACATATAAGCATGAGTATATGTTATTGGGAGTAGTATTGAACACCAATATGGGGGAGAGTACAGACAACTCAAAAACCCCATAAACCATGTATGTCAATATGGGTAAAGGGTCATACTTTTCAGACGATTCCTTATTGCTTTTTAAGCATAGGTTAGTTGATCCACTTAGTTGAGGTGTTTTATACCCCAGCAAGGTGTAGGACAGTTCTTGCTGCGTGGGCGAGATGTTGTATCATCGCATAGCTCATAGTAATGATTGTCGGTTAGAGAATCTACCAATAGAGTTTAAGTGTGTTTTGATATATTCAGAGATAAGAAAGAATTTTGTAAACCTTTAAATGATTTAACTTCTTTATTTCTGTAGATTCAGTTGATTATATATCTATATCTACTCCAGTTCTTCCATTCAGTTATTTATTATTCAGCTATATTACATACTCGTACATTCAATGTATTGATGTTATTCGACCTGCGTATATTACATACTCGTACATTGAATGTAATGATGTCATTTGACATGCATCTTTTAATGATGCAGATACAAGTTATTAGTATGCTCAACGAGAGTCTATTAAGATCACTTCGCCCGCTCATTAGTTTATGAGTGAGACCTTCTTACTTTCATAGTACTTTAGTTTTTATGAGTTGTTACTAGTAATTATTTTTCAAGATTCGTAGGTCATTTGCCGATATCCATCTTTATACGGTAGAGGCTTCATAGATAGATAGTTTGGAGGATTCTTTTAGTTTGAGATTTTTTATTTAAAACTTATGTTTTCATACTCAGTATATTAAATTAAGTTTTGAGATTCAGTAAACTATTTTTGACGTCTCTTTGAGTTTGATGTTTATATATGCTCAAGTTAGTCTTCTGCTTATAGTCAGCAAGGATGAATGTTTGCTTGGGAACCATCAATTGTTCTTGAGTACCAACCGAGTCTAGGGTGTAGGTTTTGGTAATGAAAAACTTTGTATTAGAGTGCAAAGTTTAAGTGTCCTAGGGTGTCTATGAATCCGTGTAATGTGGGAACTTATTTATGGTTGTGAGGGCCCCACTTCTGTAAATAAGGGACTACCTATATTCAAGAAAAGTTTCTTTTCTTTCATACTCTAAATTGTGCAATAGAGTTGAGTCACATGGAGCTTATTCAAACTAGTGTGTTTCTCATATTGATTATATTACCCCTCATACTAAAGGTAGTTGAAAAGAAAAGATTGTTCTATATCTATAAGTTACTCTCAACAAAAGTCTTGAGGAAGTTATGAGAATGTAGTGGGGCTTTGGAGAAGCATATAAGTGAGTTAACTATTAAGTTTCAAAAGAATGCACTCTTATTCCTATGAATCGTGCGTTCGTGCTAAAAGAAAAATGTTTTCCCTTACTCTAATATTTAAACTTGTTTCTATTTAGACCCTTATGAGGAAGTGTGTCTTTGAGCTAGGGTAGTGTTGTCACCCGAAAATATAGTATGAGTTATGAGATTATAAGCAGTAGTAGTAAAAGTGCGCAAAGTTAGAATATTGCATGTTTTAACAACCCTCAAAATGAACTACAGTGATTTAGAGCTTCACTTATGTGTCATGAGTTTGTAAGTTGTTAAAAACATGAGTTTTGACTTTTAAGTCTATTTTGAGAAGTTTAGAAGTTGAACGTCAAGGTACGACCATGACATTCGTGAGTTAGACTAGTTTGCTTATGTGTATATGTGCGGTGTGATGGTTGAGAATCTTTTGGAATAAGTGTAAATGAGTCAACATCAAGGGGAACGTGCTTGACTCTAGGTTAAAAACGTGTTTTACTGAAGGCCAAGGATGTTTGGGCTTGTGCCAAGCCAAGGAAAGAAGGTTCTAAGCAAAAGGACAAGGCTTCCAACCTTGGCTCAACAGTGCCTCAAAGATCCACGAGCCACTTCACGGTTAGTGGTCTTGACCACAGATCATGAAGGTGGTCGTGAAGTTGCGTTGGTGGCATGTGAGGCAAGGCACTTTGGCCAAGATATTGCCCGTACTTCCACGAGCTACTTCACGGTCATTGGAAATGACCATGGCCCGTGAACATGGTCATGGAAATGCCTTGGATTTTTGGGGGCTTGGAAAGGCCAAGGTGGACACTGCCCCAAGGACAACGAGCCGTCATCTTGGCCCTGAAGTCCTTCAGGAGATGTCAAGTTGGGCGTGGTCCCTAGGCCGCCTGCCACAACTTGGTGAATCCAAATTAATTATATTATAGTTTTTATTAAGTGGGGTTATTTTTAAAAGGTTTATATCATTAATATAAATAGTTTCAAGTCTTAAAACCTTCCTTTTAAATCATTACTTCAAAAACGCCAAATCAAAACCTCCAAAGTTCTCTCTAGTCAATTCCTCCATTGATGAACCTTCAAGCTCCAAGGAAGAGGACCAACTTCTCCAAGTTTTCAACCTAATTTAGTGGATTGATTCGAAGCTAAGGTATGGTAATTTCATCCTTGACTCTTATCTCATTCAAGGAGCCAATTTCAAAGGCTTTTCAAAAGATCTCAAAAACACTTCAACCCTATTTCGAAATCTAAGCATGGGTTCTGTTATTAAAAGGTTTTAATGGATGTTATATAAAGTATTCAATGCTAATTGATGATTTTCTGATCAAACTTCCATGAATTCAAGTATTTCTTGAATTCCTAATTTTGGCTCTAAAGTGGGTGCATTGATTATTATCAAATTTGGGGAATTCATGTATAGATAGTTATGAGCTATTGAATTCTATATTCATTTATGCTAGAATTGTTTGCTTGCCTTATAATTGATATATATATATATATATATGGATCTTGATTGAATCGTTGATATGGATGAATTGGTGGTCTTAGCCTTATGGGCATTGTATATTGATGTTATAAAGATCTCTTATTATGTGAAATTGTTGGAAAGGGTAAGGAATGGTGATTGTGGCTATTTAAGATTGTGAGTTGACCTAACTCCTTTTTTAGCATAGAATTAGTATTGAATTGTTCTTCATTGGTATGGTCCACTTATGGTGGCGGTGTTTAATTGTTATAATTCATATGAACATGGACTTGTCGGAATTATTATGCGAGTTATGGTATTAGCATGATATGATATATGTGAAGGTATGAAAGGAAGGAACTCATGTGATATCTATAAGATCTTGTGTGGGTGCTATAATGATATGATTGAATTTTCTTATTCTCTAATTGTTGATATATGATAACGAAGGACTAAGAAGAGTCTTATCAGAATGATGTAGCATCTTGTGTTGGTAGACTAGTTGTTCCTACTTGGTACTTGAATAATATTGAATAAATGATATGATGAATTTTATGTCTTAACTAAAAAGGATTAGACACCCTTGTCTTGAATGAATGAAAAGAATGAAAGTCTAGGATCGGTAGACCTAAGTAGGTACTCTTCTATGCAAGACTAACATGGAACCTTGAATATGAAAAGAAGGTTGAGAATGAGCTATCCTAATGAATTATGATTGGAAGCCCTTGTAGAACATCCCTCGGTAGAAGTATTATGAGTTGTAGGACTTAGAGATGGAACCTTTTCAAATACTAATACGTGAATGAACTTACCTCATGAGAACAAAGGCAAAACACCGAGTGGATATGCTAGTGGTAGTAGCTCTACTTGAAAATGAGACTAGATTACAAAAAAGCCCTTGATATCTCTTAAATCATGTGCCTACATGGGATGTGTCCTTAGTTCTACCTTTGGAAAGTAGAACACCTTCCACGGAGTGGGGTCTTTATGATACCGGATTCCATACCAAGCTAGTGTTGTCTATATCTTTAATGCCTATTCACATCATGTAGGATGTGCACTTTAGTTATTGTATAGGTTCTACAACAAGTGGGTAGTGGAATGAGACGCTATCCATATATGGCACGAGTAGGCCTTGAAGATGCTCGGATGAGTTCCCTAGGTCTTCCAAGACCATTATGTGAACTCCTCTAATTGAATACTTGTCTCTTAAATGACTTTAATAAAATATCTTGACTTTGTAAAGGATGTTAAATTGAAAGGTTCTCATCTAGGATAGCTTGGAGGATCACTTATGTGTGGTTGAAGGGGGTGTATGGGAAATCTATTCATGTCTTACTCAAGTGAGTCTTAGAGTAACTTTAAGTAGATAGTCTAAAGTGATAAAAAGTTTGCTAGTTAAACATAAAATATGTATTATGTGATTGTTGACTTGTGTTAAATCTATTAAACACTTATAATGAAGGTTCTATAAAAAAAATAGCATGAAATCATATCTTAGAGAAAATGTCCATTTTTGCATGGTTTTCTTCCATGTTCACCATACTTTGTGCATTCAATGTACTAATTCCATATGTGTTCTATATCTACAAGTTTAGGTAGCAAGTGAAGAGTCTCTTAAAAGAAAAGCTTGGGAATAGCATTCTCTCAAGGAGACTTGGTATGTCCTCCTATGATTCGAGGACATAGTTATGTTTTAGTTTCCTTTTTGAAAAGACATTGTAATAGACTTTAATTTTCATCTCAATTGATATAAGGGTTGTGAGCCTAAGATATTATGTTTGTCTAAGTTGGCTATGACGAGACATAGGTGCTTATATTCTATAAAGATTTCATTTATTATTTTGAAAAGTTTTAATTCCGCACAACTTTTTGTATATATATGTTATGATTGATTTCTAAGGGATTGTATAAGACCTCTAAGAGGTCGAATACGCCGCGTAACAACTTGGGGGTGCTCCCGGGTCATTACAAACTTTGTATCAGAGCATAAGGTTATGAAACAGTCTTTAGGATTTAAAGTCTCAAAAAAGCCACGTCTAGTAGAGTCTTGTTCATCGGTGGTGAGTCACGACACGTCTATGAGCAAGAGGTTATAGGACGATAGAAGTTTTCCTTTCTTCATTCCTCTGGTGTAACGCCATAGAGCTGAGGTTATAAGTGTATTTTTCTAAAGATCTTGTCATGTGTTTATAGGATATGAATACAAGAAGAACGCCCGCAAGGAGAGTTTATGAGGAAGAGGTGAATGTGGGAGTTCCTCCCTAAGCTGGACAAGGTCCCCAAAGTGTTCAAGTTACTCAAGGTGAAAAAGTCCCTATAGTTGATCAAGGTAATGAGGTCCCGGTGGTTCCCCCGGATGACTAATGAGGAAGTTAGAGGAGTTCTTGTTACCCTAGCCCGAACCATGATGGCTTAAGAAAATATACAGGTAGGGCCTAGGATGAATGCTCTTGAGAGTACCATGACCTCTAGGTTGAGAGACTTCGTGAGAATGAATACTCCTATCTTTCTTGGTTCTAAGGTGGGAGAGTATCCCAAAGAATTCTTGGGTTAGGTTTATGAGATAGTCCATGCTATGTAGGTGACCTCTAGGGAAAATGAGGAGTTGGCTTCTTACAGATTGAAAGAGGTTTCTCAAGTGTGGTTTACACAATGGAAATACAATAGGTTTGTTGAATCGGGTCCTCTAGAATGTGAAGAGTTGAAGGAAGAATTCTTAGAGAGATGTTTTCCCCGTGTGAAGAGGTAGGTTGAGGTTGAGGAGTTCATAAACCTTAGGGAAGGTAACATGAGTGTTGAGGAGTATTCCTTAAAGTTTACCCTATTGTCTAAGTATGCTCCATCCTTGGTGTCTAACTCTAGGGATGAGATGAGTAGGTTCTTGACCAGTGTTTCCAATCTTTTGAAGGAAGAGTGTCGTACGGCAATGATCCATGGTGATATGACTCTATCTAGGCTCATGGTGTATGCTCAATCTGAACAGTCTAAACTTGGAAGGAGAGGTAGAGATGCTAAGAGGGGAAGAGCCGATGAGCAAGGTCAGCCTAGCTTTAAGAAGAGGGCTAAATATCAAGATGATCTTAGTGCTCCTAAAACCAACTATGATAGGGATAGTGGTTCTCAACTTGATAAACCTACTTGCTCAAATAGTGGAAAGTAACATTTTGGGAAGTGTTTGGCCGGTACTAGTGGGTGCTTTGGTTGTGGAAAGAATGATCACAAGGTGAGAGATTGTCCTACTATTGCGGCTAGAGGAAGAGAGGCTAAGAAAGCTCCTCCTAATGGGCCGGATATTGGTGAACCAAAGAAGAAGTGTTTCTATTGCCTCAATGCTAAAGTAAATCCGAATGAAGGTACCGGTAAGTTATAATGTTTCCTTTTTGTTGTTAAGGGGTTTCTTCTAAGTGGGGTAGTATGGTAAATAGTTGATATTAATGGATCTTATCTCTTCTCTTCTATTCTATTCAAGCTTGAGAGATAGAACTTTTTAGTAGCATGTTGCGTGTGTTTAAAAATCTAAGTGATAAATGAATTTCATTGACCTCTTTGCATTGTGCATATTTTCATGAGGTTATATTTATATGGTAAAATGAACTTAAATGATTTTATCTCTCATGTTGTCATGTCTCTATAATGAATTGCCTAAATGTTGCATGAGTGAACTTGTAATCATGTTTAACAGTGAAGTTTTTGGAAATGTTGCATAATTGTGTTGCATGATAAATGGTCATAATATGCATATAAATTATGCAAGGGCGTGTTAATATGTGGAGAAGGAAGTTCCTCCTATGTGAAATAAGAAAAGGTAGAGTCTTATTGCATGATAAGTTATAGATGTTGTTCCTACTTTCTTTTTGTGTTTTGAGTCTCTTGATTATGTGGAGTTAATGTTCCTCTTAAAAATGTGTATGTTGTTATGGTATTGTATGGTTGTGAGCTGCAATTTGTGGTTGAGTCTTTATCTTTTAAAAGTGTTGAAAGTGTTTTAGTGTCTTTCGAGGACGAATATTTTTCTAAGTGGGGGAGAATGTAACACCCCTCAAAATGAACTAGGGTAATTTAGAGCTTCACTTGTGTGTCATGAGTTTATAACTTTTTTTAAAAATGAGTTTTGACTTTTAAGTCTAATTTTAGAAGTTTAGAAGTTGAACGTCAAGGGACGACCATGACGTTCGTGAGCTAGATCTGTGTGCTTATGTGCTTATGTGGGGTGTGATGGTTGAGAGTCTTGTAGATTGAGTTTAAGTGAGTCAACTTCAAGGCCATTCTAGACTCTAGATTAAAAATGTGTTTTAGTGAAGGTCAAGGATGCTTCGGCTTGTGCTAAGCCAAGGAAGGAAGGTCCTAAGCAAAATTCCAAGGCTTCCAACCTTGGCTCAACAATGCCTCAAGGCTCCACAAGCCATTTCATGGTCAGTGGTCTTGACCACGGATCGTGAAGGTGGTCGTGAAGTTGCCTTGGTGGCATGTGAGGCAAAGCACTTTTGCCATGCTACTGCCCCAACTTCAATTATCCACTTCACGGGTAGTGGTCATGACAACGGCCCGTGAAAAAGGTCGTGGAAATGCCTTGGCCATGTAAGGGCTTGGAAAGGCCAAGGTGGCTACTTGGCCGTGAATTCCTTCATGAGACATCAAGTTGGGCGTGGTTCCTGTGCGGGTTGACCCAACTTGGTAAATCTAAATAAATTCTATTTTAGTTTCTTATTAAGTGTGGATATTCTTAAAAGGTTATATCATTTCTATAAAAAGTTTCAAGTCTTAAAACCTTCCTTTAACTCATTATTTCAAAAACCCCAAATCAAAACCTCCAAAGTTCTCTCTAGTCAATTCCTCCATTGATGAACCTTCAAGCTCCAAGGAAGAGGACCAACTTCGCCAAGTTTTAAACCTAATTTTGTGGATAGATTCTAATCTAGGGTGTGGTTATTTCATCCTTCACTGTTCTCTAATTCAAGGAACCAATTTCAAAGGCTTTTCAAAAGATCTCAAAAACCCTTAAACCCTATTTTGAATTCTAAGCATTGGTTCTTGCATTAAAGGTTTAAATGGATGTTTTATGAAGTATTCAATGCTAATAGATGGTTTTATGATCAAACTTCAATGAACCCAAGTATTCCTTGAATAGCTAATTTTGTCTCTAAAGTGGGTGTATTGATTATGATCAAATTAGGTGGAATTCTTGTATAGATTCTTATGGGCTATATAATTATGTATTCATTTATGTTTGAATTTTCATGGCGTGCCATATAATTTTTATATATATATTGGGTACTGATTGAATCATTGATATGGATGAATTGGTGGTCTTAGCCTTATGGGCATAGTATATTGCTATTTTCAAGATCTCTTATTATGTGAAATTGTTGGAAAGGCTAAGGAATGGTGATTGTGGCTATTGGAAGATGGTGAGTTGACCTAACTCCTTTTTTTAGAATCAAATTGGTATTGAATTGTTCTTGATTGGTATGGTCCACTTATGGTGGCACTGTTTAATTGTTATAGTTTATATGAACATGGCCTTGTCGGAATTATGATGTGAGTTACGGTATTAGGATGATATGGTATATGTGAAGGTATGAAGTGAAGGTGTTCTTGTGATATCTATATGATCTTGTGTGGGTTATATAATGATATGATTGAATATTCTTCTTTTCTAATTGTTGATATATGATAATGAAGGACTAGAGACTAATTGTCCCTACTTTGTACTTGAATGATATTGAAATGATATGATGAATGTTGTTTCATGACTTCGTAGGCTTAGACACCCTTGTCTTGAATGAATGAAAAGAATGAAAGTCTAGGATCGGTAGACCTAAGTAGGTACCCTTCTATGCAAGACTAATATGGAACCTTGAATATGAAAAGAAGGTTGAGAATGAGCTATCCTAATGAACCATGATTGGCAGCCCTTGTGGACCATCTCCTGGTAGAAGTATTGTGAGTTGGTAGGAATTAGAGATGGTACCTTTTAAAATACTAATACGTGAATGAAATTACTCCTTAAGAAATGTAACACCCCATATCCAAAACAGACCAAAAACTAGCTTTTTAGAAAACATTTCAGGTGCAACCAACGGTGGCATGGACGGACCGTAGCCTGACTCACGGTCCGTCCTGCACATCCGTCGATGGGGTCAGAAACTCCCAAAAATCTCAGCCCAGGAAATTGGTTAAGTCTTGTTCGACGGACGGACCTACGGTCCGTAGGTGGGAACTAGCAGCCAGTTAAGGGGGAAATACAGTAGGGTTAACTTCAGATGGTCATAACTCTCAGCACAAAATGAATTAGGTGTCCCATGAAATATAAACAGATAGATAACTGAATTAAATTTCCATAACCACAAACCTTGCTAAAATAAGAGCTTTGAGTAAAAAGTTATATCCGTTTTAGTAAACGCCTGTCGAACAGGCCCAACCTACGGACCAAACGATGGACCGTCTGTCCAGGTCGTCGTTTGGTCCGACAACAACATACCCAGGGGTCTTTTGGTCTTTTTCCACTTCATTTAAACCTTAAGACACGTCGTTTTGACCCTAAATCATCATATTTTAGTCAGTTTAAGCCTAGAAACATAACTAAAACTTACCTAAGTCAAAATCATTAATCAAAAGTTAGAAAATTAGAAGCAAGAAAGGAGAAAAAGCTCAAGAACCCTTGTTCAAGAACGCAACAAGTTTCCAGCCGTTCCAGTCACGAAATTTAAGTATTTTTCTGTGATTTCATCACCAGGTATGTGGGATTTCACTAGTGGGTTCCTTTCACCCATTGGGTCCCTAGTTTTCAGTCAGATTCTTGATTCTCTTATAATGATTAAACCTAGGGTTTCTAGAACTTTGATAGAACTTCATGAATTTATTAAATATATGTTCCAAATCAGATTATCATGTTATTACTCAGATTATCGCATGAATTTCAGAACCCTAGCTTCGTTTTTCTTTAGTTCTTGAATTACACATGCTAAGGTAGATATTTCAGTTATTCAGTTATACATGCCTCAGTTTTTAATGCATCATTATCAGTTTACATGTTGCATTCTCAATTTGCATGTTCAATTTTGAGCTATCCAATATTTACAGAAATTCAGACATAATCAGTTAACTACATAAATCAATGGGAGTAGCATAATACCGAGTTGGACTAGGGTTCAGCGTACCCAAATAGTCCCACAACTACTAGCCAAATAGGTTGTAAGTCCCCTCTGTGGGCTATCAATTTAGTGATCACGCCAGCATGTCTTTATACCTTTGATAGGGTATATTGGGTCCTCTCGATGGGGAGTATACATCGGACTCCACATTTAGCTCATATGCTTTTATTATTGGTTATTTGTAGCTCCCACAGTTCAGTTAGACTCTCTGTATTGACCATTTGTCAGTATATTCAGTATTCAGTTTTAGCATGTTATAAATTGGTCATTGCATCCAGTTAGCTCAGAAATCAGCATATCATTTTCAGATATTATACTTGACTTTGTGCTTGTTCAGTTATGTTTTATTTCAGATTTACTCTATCCTACATGCTCAGTACCTTTCAAGTACTGATGCATACGTGCGCTACGTCTTCTCGTGATGTAGGTTTAGGTTCTCAGCATCCGTATCACGCTTAGATCGATTTCCGATCTCCAGATCAGCAGATTCAGTGGTGAGTCCTCATTCTCCGAGGACAATAGTTATGAGTTCTTTTCAGTACTTAGTCTTCTAGTTTCAGTTTTTCCTAGATTTAGCTGGAGCTTGTCCCAGTATTTCTAGTCCAGTTTAGAGGCTTATTTCAGACATAGTTAGTTTCAGCTTAGCGTTGAGTTAATATTTCTTTGAATTAAACTCATCATTTTTCGTATCTCAGATTTAGCATATGGGTATTCCCCATCTTTTCAGATTAAATTATGATTTAGCTTCCGCTTCAGTTTATTATCTTTAGTATGCTCATGATCATGCCAGCAGGGTTAGCTTGAGATCACTTGTGGTCCTAGGTTCCGTGTCCGCATCTCGGAGGTAGCTTGGGGCGTGACAAAACTTGGTATCAGAGCACTAGGTTCAAGAGTCCTAGGATGTATAAAAAGCCGCACTAAATAGAGTTATTTTCATTGGTGTGAAGTGCACCACATCTAATGAAAGGGAGGCTATGAAGTGTTTTAGGAAAACCTCACTTTGTTATTACTCTTATCGTTCGTAAGGTATGATCTAACTCCATTCTAACTTGACGTTCTACGTTTCAGATCATGCCTCTTCGTAGAAATTACGCTAGGAATGCGAATGCCAGTAATGCAAATGTAGCTCCTCCAGTCCCAGATCAAGAAGTCTCCAATGTTGAGTTCAGGAATGCCATAAATATGTTGGCTTAGAGTATGACCAACCAGAACAATTGGGTTCATGCTCCTGTGAATGAAAATGGTGGATCAGGAGAAGCAAGGGTCCGTGACTTTGTTAGGATGAATCCTCTTGAGTTCTTAGGATCGCAGACTAATGAGGATCCTCAGAATTTCTTGGAAGAAATCAAGAAGATCTTTGAGGTAATGCAAGTCACTGGGAATGATCGGGTGAGTTGGCATCATACCAGTTGAAGGATGTTGTTCATATCTCGTACACTCAGTGGAAGGATAATAGGGGTGCAAATATAGCTCCTATCACTTGGGATTGTTTTAGTGAGACTTTTATCGACAGGTTTTTCCCAATAGAGTTGAGAGAGGGAAAGGCTCAGGAATTCATGAACTTGAGTCAAGGTGACATGACAGTCCAAGAGTATGGGCTGAAGTTTAACCAACTCTCCAGGTATGCTCCTTACATGGTTGCTGACTCCAGGGCTCAGATGAATAAGTTCTTGTATGGAGTGTCAGATTTGGTGTAGACAGAGTGCAGAAACGCTATGTTGCTGGGAGATATGAACATCTCTAGGCTTATGACTCATGCTCAGCAGGTTGAGGGCGATAAGCTTAGGGAACAGGCCAAGGAGAATAAGAAGGCTGGGACTGGGAACTATGACTATTCTCAGCAGAAATCGGGAGGTGGAAATCGCTCGCAGGGTTAGCAGCAGTTTTTAGCTCCAGCCCCTTCATCAGCTAGTGTTCCATCCTCTAAGAACAAGTATGACCAGAAGGGAGAGCACCAGGCTCTAAGTCTCATGGAAGTGTTTCAAGCACCAAGACTTACCCCACTTGCCCTAAGTGTGGTAAGAACCATCCCGGCGAGTGTCTTGCAGGAAAAGAAGGAGGTGGTAATGGTAGAGCTCAGTCTACATTTTTATCAGCACCAGCAAATCGCCCGACTCAGCAGGGTAACTCATCTGGTACAAGTGTCGGTCAGCGCCAGAACAGACTTTATGCTCTTCAGGCTCGCCAGGATCAGGAAGGTTCTCCTGATGTAGTCACTGGTACGTTACGAGTCTTTGACCTTGATGTTTATGCATTGTTAGATCCAAGTGCTACTCGTTCTTTTGTAACTCCTTACATAGAAGTACAATTCAGTGTAAGTCCAGAAAATCTCTCAGAACCTTTCTCAGTCTCTACTCCAGTCGGTGACCCAGTTATAGCTAGATGGGTATACAAAAATTGCCCTGTCACAGTCTCTCAGAAAGTCACCTCAGCAGATCTTGTAAAGTTAGAAATGGTAGACTTCGATGTCATTCTAGGCATGGATGGGTTACATTCATGTTATGCCTCAGTCGATTGTAGAACTAGGATTGTTCATTTTCAGTTTCCAGACGAACCAATCTTAGAATGGAAGTATAGTAGCTTAGCGCCTATAGGTCGATTCATTTCTTACCTTAAGGCCAGAAAGATGATATGTAAGGGTTATCTCTATCATCTAGTTTGGGTTAAGAATTGTAGCTCTGAAACCCCAACTCTTGAGTCAGTTCCAGTAGTCAATGAATTTCCATGAGTGTTTCGAGAAGATCTTCCTGGAGTTCCTCCTGACAAGGAAATTGACTTTGGAATTGATCTCCTTCTAGATACCCAACCTATTTCTATTCCTCCTTACAGAATGGCTCCAGCGGAGCTTAAGGAATTGAAAGAGCAGTTGAAAGACCTTCTAGATAAGGGTTTCATTAGACCTAGCATTTCACCATGGGGTGCACAAGTGTTGTTTGTAAAGAAGAAATATAGTTCTCTCAGAATGTGTATTGACTATAGACAGTTGAACAAGGTCACAATCAAGAATAAGTATCACATCCCCAGGATTGATGACTTGTTTGACCAACTTCAGGGTGCTAGCCATTTCTCAAAGATAGACCTCAGATTGGGTTATCATCAACTCAGAGTCAGAGATAGTGACATTCCAAAAACAGCCTTCAGAACCTAGGATGGTCATAATGAATTTGTAGTTATGTAGTTTGGACTAACCAATGCTCCTTTTGCTTTCATGGATTTGATGAACAGAGTGTTTAAATAGTACTTGGACTTGTTCGTTATCGTCTTCATTGATGATATCCTCATTTACTCTATGAATGAGAAAGAACATGCGAGTCATTTGAGAATTGTTCTACAAACTCTCAAAGATTGCCAGTTATTTGCTAAGTTTAGCAAATGTGAGTTCTGGTTGCAATCCATTGCTTTCCTTGGTCACATTGTGTCTAGCAAAGGGATTCGAGTGGATTTGCAGAAGATAAAAGCAGTGAAACAATGGCCCTGACCTACCTCTACTACATATATCAGAAGTTTCTTAGGTCTAGCGGGTTATTACAGAAGGTTCGTGGAAGGATTTTCATCCATAGCCTCACCATTGACTAGGTTGACTCGGAAGATGGTCAAGTTTCAATGGTCAGATGATTATGAGAAAAGCTTTGCAGAATTGAAGACTAGATTGACTACAGTTCCTATCTTGACTCTACCAGAGGGTTCAGATGGTTATGTGATCTATTGCGATGCATCCAGAGTTAGCCTTGGTTGTGTGTTGATGCAGTGAGATAAGGTTATAGCTTATGCTTCTAGACAGCTTAAGGTGCATGAGAAGAGCTATCCAACTCATGACCTTGAGCTTGCAGCAGTGGTGTTTGCAATCAACATCTGGAGACACTACTTGTATGGTGTTCATGTAGATGTGTTCACTGACCATAAGAGCCTTCAGTATGTGTTCACCCAGAAAGAGTTGAATCTTCGCTAGAGGAGATGGCTTGAGTTCCTTAAGGATTATGATATGAGTGTACATTATCATCCTCGTAAGGCGAATGTAGTAGCAGACGCTCTTAGTAGACTATCTATGGGTAGTGTAGCCCATGTTGAGGAAGAAAGGAAGGAGCTAGTGAAGGATGTTCACAGGCTTGCTCGCTTAGGAGTTTGACTTATGAGCATATCAGACAGTGGAGTAACAGTTCAGAATGGGGAAAAATCTTCTTTGGTAGTGGAGGTTAAGGAAAAGCAAGACAGTGATCCAATCTTGCTTGAACTTAAGGGTGCAATCCATAATCAGAGAGGGGAGGTTTTCTCCCAAGAGGGAGATGGTGTACTTCGCTACCAGGGTAGATTGTGTGTTCCTGATGTGGGCGAGTTGAGACAATATATTCTTGCAGAAGCCTATAACTCCAGATATTATATTCACCCAGGTGCCACTAAGATGTACCGCGATCTGCGGGAAGTCTATTGGTGGAATGGCATGAAGAGGGATATAGCAGATTTTGTGAGTAAGTGCCCCAACTGTCAGCAAGTCAAGGTAGAACATCAGAAACCAGGGGGTATTACTCAAGAGATCGACATTCCTACTTGGAAGTGGGAAGTAATCAATATGGATTTCATCACAGGGTTACCGCGTACTCGCAGACAGTATGACTCCATTTAGGTGATAGTTGGTAGGATGACTAAGTCTTCTCGCTTTTTGGCGGTCAAGACTACAGATTTGGCAGAGGACTATGCCAAGATTTACACTAATGAAATTGTGAGGTTGCATGGGGTTCCTTTGTCTATCATCTTAGATAGAGGTCCTCAGTTTACCTCTCATTTTTGGAAGTCGTTTCAGTAGGGTCTTGGTACTCAAGTTAACCTTAGCACAACATTTCATCCGCAGACAGATGGACAGGCAGAACGTACTATTCAGACCCTAGAGGATATGTTGACAGCTTGTGTGATCGATTTCAAAGGTAGTTGGTATGATCACCTTCCTCTGATTGAGTTTGCCTACAACAATAGCTACCATTCCAGCATTCAGATGGCCCCTTATGAGGCTTTGTATGGGCGTAGATGTAGATCTCATGTTGGTTGGTTTGAAGTAGGTGAAGCAGCTTTGATAGGGCCAGATTCAGTCCTTCATGCTATGGAGAAATTCCAACTCATTAGAGATAGACTTAAGATAGCCCAGAGTCGTCATAAATCTTATGCAGATGTAAGGAGAAGGGAACTAGAGTTCCAAGTTGATGATTGGGTTTTTCTGAAAGTGTCACCTATGAAAGGGGTGATGAGATTTGGCAAGAAAGGGAAGCTCAGTCCTAGATATATAGGCCCTTACAAGATCTTGAAAAGGATTGGCAAGGTGGCATATGAGTTAGAATTACCAGCAGACTTAGCAACAGTGCATCCGGTTTTCCACATCTCACTCTTGAAGAAGTGTGTGGGTGACCCATCATCTATAGTGTCATTAGAGAGTGTGGCGGTGAGAGATATTCTTTCTTATGAGGATGTACCAGTTGAGATTCTTGACTGTCAGGATAGAAGATTGAGAAACAAAGAAATAGCTTCAGTCAAGGTTTTGTGGAGGAGTCAGTCCATAGAGGGAGCTACTTGGGAAGCAGAAGCAACCATGAAAGCCAAGTATCCTCACCTTTTTCCTTCCTATTCCACTATAGATTGAAGTAATAGTTCCTCTTTAGTTTTACAGTCATTCATGCGTGAATTCAGTCTTAGAATCATGTTCCCTCAGTTTGTACTTGCATTTTCAGCATATTTGCATGTTCTCGGAACTCAATTCAGTCAGAAACTCAGTTCTCATTATTTAGTAGTAGGGTTTGCAGCTCTCTCCCTCTATTCCAGTTAGTTTAGTCTTCATTCGAGGACAAATGTTCTCATGGGGAAGATAATGTAACACCCCGTATCCAAAACAGACCAAAAACCAGCTTTTCAAAAAAATCTGCAAGTGCAACCAACGGTGGCATCGATGGACCGTAGCCAGACTCACGGTCCGTCCTGCACATCCATCGATGGGGTCATAAACTCCCAAAAATCTCAGCCAAGGAAAATTGGTTAAGTCTTGGACGACGGACGGACCTACGATCCGTAGGTCTGACCGTAGGTGGAAACTAGCAGCCAGTTAAGGGGGAAATACAAAAGGGTCAAATTCAAATGATCATAGCTCTTAGCACAAAACGAATTAGGTATCCCATTACATATCAACAGATAGATAATTGAATTATCTTTCCATAGCCACCTACCTTGCTAAAATCAGAGCTTCAAGTTCAACGTTATGCCTATTTTAGAAAAGCCTTGTTGAATAGGCCCAACCTACGAACCAAACGACGGACCGTCTGTCGAGGTCGTCGTTTGGTCCGACAGAAACTTACCCAGGGGTCTTTTGGTCTTTTCCCACTTCATTTAAACCTTAAGACACGTCGTTTTGACCCTAAATCATCAGATATTAGTCATTTTAAGCCTAGAAACATAACTAAAACTTACCTAAGTCAAAATCATTAATCAAAAGTTAGAAAATTAGAAGCAAGAAAGGAGAAAAAGCTCAAGAACCCTAGTTCAAGAATGCAATAAGTTTCCAGCAGTTCCAGCCACAAAATCTAAGTATTTTTCCGTGAATTTCATCAACATATATGTGGGATTTCACTAGTGGATTCCTTTCACCCATTGGATCCCTAGTTTTCAGTCATATTCTTGATTCTCTTATCATGATTAAACCTAGGGTTTCTAGAACTTTGATAGAACTTCATGAATTTATTAAATATATGTTCCAAATCAAATTATCATGTTATTACTCAGATTATCGCATGAATTTCAGCACCCTAGCTTCGTTTTTCTTTAGTTCTTGAATTACACATGCTAGGGTAGATATTTTAGTTATTCAGTTATACATGCCTCAGTTTTTAATGCATCATTAGCAGTTTAAATGTTGCATTCTCAGTTTGCATGTTCAATTTTGAGCTATCCAATATTTACAGAAATTCAGACATAATCAGTTAACTACATAAATCAATGGGAGTAGCATAATACCGAGTTGGACTAGGGTTCAGCGTACCCAAATAGTCCCACAACTACTAGCCAAGTAGGTTGT
This sequence comes from Solanum sitiens, assembly GCA_016801875.1. Classification (NCBI taxonomy): domain Eukaryota; kingdom Viridiplantae; phylum Streptophyta; class Magnoliopsida; order Solanales; family Solanaceae; genus Solanum; species Solanum sitiens. The sequence goes on from JABWTJ010000155.1 coordinate 1,607,943, forward strand.
AAGTCCCCTCTGTGGGCAATCAGTTTAGTGATCACGCCAGCATGCCTTTATACCTCTGGCATGGTATATTGGGTGCTCTCGATGGTGCGTATACATTGGACTCCACATTTAGCTCATGTAGTTTTATTATTGGTTATTAGTAGCTCCCACAGTTCAGTCAGACTCTCTGCATTGACCATTTGTCGGTATATTCAGTATTCAGTTTCAGCATTATATAAATTGGTCATTGCATCCAGTTAGCTCATAAATCAGCATATCATGTTCAGATATTATACTTGCTTTTGTGCTTGTTCAGTTATGTTTTATTTGAGCTTTACTCTATCCTACATGCTCAGTACCTTTCAAGTACTGACGCATACGTGCGCTACATCTTCTCGTGATGTAGGTTCAGGTTCTCAGCATCCATATCACGCTTAGATCGATTTCCAATCTCCAGTTCAGCAGATTCAATGGTGAGTCCTCATTCTCCGAGGACAATAGTTATGAGTTCTTTTCAGTACTTAGTCTTCTAGTTTCAATTTTTGCTAGATTTAGTTGGGGCTTGTCCCAGTATTTCTAGTCCAGTTTAGAGGCTTATTTCAGTCATAGTTAGTTTCAGCTTAGCGTTGAGTTAATATTTCTTTATATTAAGCTCATCATTTTTCATATATCTCAGATTTAGCATATGGGCATTCCTCATCTTTTCAGATTAATTATGATTTAGCTTCCGCATCAGTTTATTATCTTTAGTATGCTCATGATCATGCAAGCAGGGTTAGCTTGGAATCACTTGTGGTCCTAGGTTCCATGTCCGCGTCTCGGGGGTAGCTCGGGGCGTGAAAAGAACAAAGGCAAAGCACCGAGTGGATATGCTTGTGGTAGTAGCTCTACTTGAGAATGAAACTAGAATATAAATAAGTCATTCATATCCCTTAAACCATGTACCTACATGGGATGTGTCCTTAGTTCTACCTTTGGTAAGTAGAACACCTTCCACGGTGTCGAATCTTTATGACACCGGATTCCATATCTAGCTAGTGTGGTGTATGTTGGTTAATGCCTATTCTCATTATGTGGAATATGTACATTAGTAATTGGATAAGTTCTACAATGTGTGGGTAGTGGAATGGGACGCTATCTACACATGGCACGAGTAGGCCTTGAAGATGCTAGGATGAGTTCCATAGGCCTTCCAAGATCATTATGTGATTTCTCTAATTGATTACTTGTCTCCTAAATGACTTCAATGAAATGTGTTGACCTAGTAAAGGATGTAAAATTGAAAGGTTCTTATCTAGGGTAGATCTAAGGATCACATAGGTGTGATTGAAGAGGGTGTATGGGTGGACTCTTCATGTGTTACTCTAGTGAGTCTTAGAGTTACTTTTGGTAAAGCATCTAGAGTGATAAAAAGGTTACTTGTTAAACATAGAATATATCTTATATATGATTGTTGACTTGTGCTATGTCTATTAAACTCTTATGATGAAGGTTTCTATCAAAAATAGCATGAAAGCATATCTTAAAGCAAATGTCCATTTTTGCATGGTTTTCTTGCATGTTCACTATATTTACTGCATTCAATGTGCTAATTTCATATGTTGTTCTATTTCTACAAGTGTAGGTAGAAAGTGAGGAGTCTCTTAGAAGCAAAGCTTGAGAATAGCATTCTCTCAGGAAGACTTGGTATGTCCTCATATGATTCGATGACATAGTTATGTTTTAGATTCCTTTTCCAAAAGATACTGTAAAAGACTTTAGTTTTCTTTTAAATTGATGTAAGGGTTATGACCCTAAGATATTATGTGTGTCTAATTTGGCTATGACGAGACAGTTTCTTATATTCTATAAAGATTTTGGCTATTAGTTGAAAAGTTTTAAATTTGCACTACTTTTCATATATATATATATGTGATGATGTCTTAGGGCTTGTATAAGACCTCCAAGTGGTCAAATACACCGCGTAACTACTTGGACGTGCTCCCGGGTCGTTATACATGCAGAGGTTCAGTAGTCTAAGAAAGATAGATACATATCAGGCAAATGATATTGTTTTTGTCATGCACCTAGTAAGTTATTAATGAGTAGTTTTGCTTTATGGGTAGACTAAAAGGTGATGTGTTTGTCTAAATTTCTCGATAGAAGGTAGAGTAAAAGATACTAGTTAGGATGAATTAGAGTGTACCTTACATGGAGAGAAGTTTAAGTTGATGTTTCATTGTATTAGTAACAACCAATGTACTGATGTTATTTGACCTGCATCTTTCAATTATGCAGATACATGTAATTAGGATGCTCAACAAGAGTTTGTTTAGATCACTTCATCCTCTCGTCAACTTACGAGTCAGACCTCCTTGTTTTCGGAGAACTCCATTTTTTATGAGTTGTTACTAGTAGTTTTTTTGAAGAGTCATGGGTCTTTTCTCGACACTCATCTTTATACATTAGAGGCTTCATAGATATAAAATTTTGAGGAGTCCTTCAGTTTGACATATTTTATTTAAAACTTATGTTTCATACTCAGTATATTCAATTCAATTTGGAGATTCAATCAACTATTTTCAATTTTTTCATTCAATTTCATGCTTATGTATGCTCAAGTTAGTCTTATGCTTATAGTCAGTCAGGATGAAGGTTTGCTTGGGGACCAACAATGGTTCTTGAGTGTCGCCCACGTCCAGAGTGTAGGCTCAGGCCGTTACATAAGATGTCAAAATAGATAATCACATCATGTCATAGATAATCAAATAATGTCGTATATTAGATCACATATACGAGGTACTACAAATCATATTAGTGTGAGGAAATTAGTCTCTCAAGTTATCACATACAACAAAAATATTTTTTTAACATTAACACTAATATTTTTGAATATCTTCATGTTTAATTGGCTAAATGTTTTGACAATTAGTGATTGATAATATAAGTAAGCTTAAATAGACAAATATTTATGTTGATTGTATCTCCCTACAAGCTTACTCCTTAGAGTTTGTTGTGTTGTTCTCGAGTCATATATATACAACATAGTTTGATGAAGTATTTCTTTAGATTCAATGTTAATGTAAAATATTTGAATTAATCATCAATATAAAGATAGGAAGTATAGCGGTTTTCAAATTTCTTTTGTCATACGTCAACTAAATATGTAGTCATATCTATAATATTGATAAAGTATTATCGCTTCAATCTCAATTTATGTAGTTTTTGTTTTTTTTATCACTCAAACTATATGATCTTTGATCAACATGATATTGAAGTATATATTTTTATCATATTGATAAGAAATTTCAAGCCTGCAACTTACTATACCTTTTTACATTTTTCTAATATCTAAATTTTAATTTCGAAAAAAATGCAAAAAATCAATTTGATATAAAACTTTTGAGAAATGATAAGTGATACATACTTTATTTGAAACAAGTAAATTAAAGAGCACATGGAATTTAAATAAAGTTAACAACTTGTTTCTTCTTCTAATTAACACGACAACCATTTGATACGGGACACTGTCACATTCGGGTTTACCCCCTAGACGTAACCGGTGTCGTCGTCCTCTTTGAGGACTAAGACTAGCCCCTTAATTATCATCATCGCATTCACAAGTCAAAAAGTACGAAAAATTTAAAACTTTTAACTTTAACTAATTGGAGGTTTACATAGACCTCTACATACATGTAATAGTATTATTATCGAGTATACATAGACCCTTCGTATAAGAAGCTTACTTAGCATATATTTCACACATATATATATATATAAGATAGAATTAGAGTCATAAAATTCGTCTCATCTCATAACCATCTAGAATGACAATGTCAAATGGGCATAGCCCTACAACAACAAAAGTAAGCCACATATAGGCTTTATACAACTTGTCTTCAAATGAAAATATAGAGTCAACATAAGTGTCTTTATATCGAAACAATTCCATAGGTAGAATATCGGCATCATCCTCGGGAAAATGAGGACCTACCACTTGGATGATAAGAGTATCCAAGCCTCCTTCTCAATCGCCTCGAACCAAACCTCAACGACCGAAACCTATATTGTTTGGGAAAAAGGGAGAAAATGGGGTTAGTACGCCACATGTACCAAGTATGAGACCATAAGCACATATAACAACCAAACATGCTAAAAAGGAACATATAGTGAAATCATGTCATTTTACCTCTTTATGCGCAATCAACAAGCTATACAAAATATTTAGTCATGTTCAATCAAATCAGAAAACTATATGCATATCACATACTTGAACCCATTATCTCATATAACCCTTTCATCAAGAAACCATATCACAAGCATGAATAAGAGTTTATCATGTAAATAGTAAAGCAAGACAACCAATCATAATCCTTATAATGCCACAATTGCAATGACCAAGCAAAGCTCCATAACATTACTTAATCAAGTAACAAAATAAGAATCATAAATAGTAACTCACTTCACATAACATAACCTTCAATACACATAAGTTCATACATTAACAATAAAGACCATTTACATGTTCACAAGCATCATAATCATCATATGAAGTCATCTATCTTTATCATCATTTATAAACATTATATAGACCTCCAAAATCTCCTATCAAGTTAAACTTGTGCCAGGCTTAAGTAGAGTCCCATACCCCTACCTAAGCTAAGTCAAACCCCTCAAGTCACTTTAGTTAGTCTATACATTATTACTTCATTTTAGTTTAGGGAACACTTGCCTTAACCGACTTAGACCACATGAGCTAATGTGGAATCCGGTGTTGTAAAACCTTACACCGATGAAAGGTGGTCTACCGGCCAAGGTAGAACCTAACATAAATGTAGCTTTCTAGGTGGATCCACTAGCTAGTCTTCCTATGGGGGCAACATAGTTCAAGAACTAAGAGATAGGTGATTCCCTCTAAATACCATTTGGTAATTAGGGCCTCATCTCATGGGAATCAATGAAATGAGTATCCTTCAATGGGGAGTCAACATCACATATTGAACTAAAAGGTAATACTTCCTCTATTGGAAATCCATCACCTCCCATTGTTAAGTTCACTCGGTGCTATGCTAAGTCCCTTATTGAAATGTCATTAATCTTTATTCATCTTTCATAACGTAGTTTAGGTCATAGGGTCTAGCCCTTGTATAATCATCATCATCATAGCTCAATAAGAAATGCATGAGTACTAGTCCTTTCATTACAACTCATATAAGTGAGGTTAACACTTTACATATCACATCATAGTAGGGCACATTGATACACATCACCACCCTTACAACATGTACACCATAAGAAACCTCACAACCAAAGTTAAGGCATTTCAATTAAATCATCATACCATCCTATCAATCCTAGATAAGGCATACTCCAACACAACATCATGACTTAATCACAATTTACCACAAGTTGAAGTAAAAGATAGGAATTACAAGACTTACCAAGCCTCCTCCATAATTCATCATAAGGGCCTTACCACCAACCCACAACTCAACCCAATTAGGTCATCTCATCAATGTAATTCAATAACCAACATGACAATAGAGTTAGAAGAGTCACTACGCCATAACTCAATACCAAACCAAAGCTTTGAAAATAAGATACTTAGGCCAATGTTCTTAACCTAGATCCCTACTCAAGAATTAGTATGAAAGCCTAAAATTCATCACAACTTGTTTATGATCAGTGTAATAACATCATCTATTAGTGATTTAACCAATAATCAAGTCAATTGAATCAATCCCAACATAATTCACATCAAGATCAAACCTAGGGTTAGGGGTTAAGGGCCATACTCTACAATCTAGACCAAACCATCTAATTAATCATAATCAAGTTACAATACATGATAATCTACTCATTATCTCCTAAACAAAACATAAACAACTCAATTCATGACATCAAACTCGTAATTGAATGAAATCCATATGAAAACTTAACTTTTGGAAAACCTTTGAAGGAACCCTTTGAGGAAAGAAATCTCAAAGGTGAAGAGATCACATACCTTAACGTTTTAACAAAACTTTGGAGATGAATTCGTCCCTTTCCATCCCCCAATTCACTTCCTTATCTTAGCCTCCAATGGTGTCTTCCAATAGAGAGAGAAAGTAGAGAGAAGATAGAGAGTTTGATTCTTAGAGTCTAATTAGTTTAATTTGGGTTGGAGCTTTTATATGGGTGTAAGTTAGTTAATTAGTCACCCCTTAATCCCTAACTAACCCCTAGTCACTTTAGTTAATTAAATGACTTAACATTTAAAATGTTACAGAAGCATAACCCCTCATAGATAGAACCCCGCTGATGGGCCGTCTGTGAGTCTACGGACCTTCCCCCTCTCGTCCTGCACTCCGTCGATGAGTTCAGAGACTGTGCAGGCGAGGGGCTTCCTCACCAAGTGTGAGACCACGGTGGCATCGATGCCCGTTGGTCAACACACGGTCCGTCTCTTTCACCGTCGATGGACACTGCCAGGCAGTGTTGGCTCAAACGCAAGGGTCCTCCTCAAGGACCCTTGGTTTGTCCTTGGGGAGTCGTGCCCAGACGTTTCGAACATGAAACAACTCAAACACCTATTATCTACCTTTTTACCATTTTTCATACGTTTTCAACTCCTATAAACTAGTCAAAAATGCTAAGACACACTAGTACCCTTTTGAACCAACCTCCGAACGTCATGGACGTTCTTGAACGTCTTGGTTCTCACACTTCTTAACTGACCTACATTCATTAAAATGGACTTAAAATAGTACTTAGACCTCATTATCTCTATGTTAGGCTTTACGACACATCTTGAGATTTCGAAATGTTATATTATCCCCCCCTAGGAACATTCATCCCCGAATGACACTAAACACTCTTTTGAACGAAGAAATAGACTCAAGATTAGCAGCTCCACCAATCAATAATATCAATTCAACATGAATCATATCATTTCAACAAGGCAAATTTCAAAACTCTAATTACCCCACATAGGCTCAAACATTTCATCATGAGGTATTTTCCTTCTCACAACACATATGAGCTCAACATACATTACATGAGTCAATTAGCACAAAGTTCATCTTATCAATATGCTACATATAATTCCATAAAGATTCACCATATCAAAATGCACATCATAACTCGAAACAAGCAAAAAGCAAAAATTTCAAGTTTTCAAAGGCAATATTACAGTAACTTCACTGTAAAGCTCACTGTGAAGTTTTCAAAAAATGCATTTATTGCAAAACTTCACCCAAAAATCAAGAAACCTCAAATTCTAGTCACATTTATATTATTAAAAAGAATGACTAACCTTAATCATCAAAAATATGAGGATAACAGGACTTCATGTCGGCCTCGGCCTCCCATGTTGCACCCTCAACTAGGTGATTTTTCCATAATACTTTTACAAAACCACCTCTTTGTTCCTCAATCTCTTTACTTGCCTATCAATAATTTTAACCGGAACCTCCTCATAAGAGAGGTTATCGTTGACACCAAGACCCTCAATAGGAAGAATGGATTCGGGATCACCGACACACTTTTTCAACATAGAAACATGGAAGACCGGATGAACCGAAGTCAATTCACTAGGCAACCTCAACTCATAGGCAACCTTACCAACCCTTTGCAAGATTTCATAGGGGCCCACATAACGAGGGCTCAATTTACCCTTCTTGCCAAATCTAACAACCCCCTTCATAGGTGAAATTTTCAAATACACCTTCTCACCTTCTTCAAACTCAATATCCCTCCTCCTATTATCGGCATAGGACTTTTGCCGACTATAGGCCATTTGCAAGCGATTTCTTATAACATGAACTTTTTCCAAAGTCTTATAAATCAAATCGGGACCAAGAATTGAAGACTCATCGACTTCAAACCACCCAATAGGAGACCTACACCTCCTACCATACAAGGCTTCATAGGGAGCCATGGAGATGGATGAATGGAAACTATTATTATAAGCAAACTCCACCAAAGGCAAGTGCTTATCCCAACTCCCTTTAAAGTCAATGACACAAGCTCTAAGCATATCCACAAGGGTTTGAATAGTATATTCCGCTTGACCATCCGTTTGGGGATGAAAAGCGGTACTCAACTTCACCTTATTACCCAACCCTTTTTGAAACGACCTCCAAAACATAGATGTGAATTGTGCATCCCTATCCGATATGATGGATAACGGAATACCATGGCGACACACAATCTCATCTATGAAGATCTTATCATAATCCTCCGCCGAATAAGTAGACTTGACGGGAATAAAGTGAGCGGACTTGGTCAACCTATCAACCACCACCCATATGGAGTCATATTGCTTTTGGGTCTTGGGCAAACCTACTACAAAATCCATATTGATGTCTTCCCACTTCCAAGTAGGAATTTGGATCTCTTGTAGTAAGCCTCCTGGTTTTAGATGTTTGGCTTTGACTTGTTGGCAATTTGGACACTTAGCAACAAACTCCGCTATGTCCCTTTTCAAACCTTCCCACCAATACACCTCCCTAAGGTCATGATACATTTTTGTTGACCCCGGATGAATGGAATAGTGGGACCCGTGAGCTTCTTCAACGATACGATTCCTCAAATCATCAATATTAGGAACACATAATCGCCCTTGATATCTAAATATACCATCTCCCCCTAAGGAGAAAGACTCATTTAATTTTCCAAGAACCGATTCTTTCAACTCCATTAATGGTTTATCAAGGTGTTGTTTGGACTTCACCTCAACAACCAAAGATGAGTCGGAGTTGTGATGGACCATCACACCACCATTTGAATAACCTTCCAATCTCACACCCAACCTAGCCAACCTATGAACCTCTTTCACTAGTTTCTTTTTGGCTTCTTAAACGTGAGACACACTACCCATAGACAAATGGCTTAGAGCATCCGCTACCACATTCGCTTTGCCAGAGTGATAGAGAACACTCATATCATAGTCTTTCAACAACTCAAGCCATCTTCTTTGTCGGAGATTCAACTCTTTTTGGGTAAACACATATTGGAGACTTTTATGATCGGCAAACACATCAACATGGACACCATATAATGCCTCCAAATTTTTAAAACAAACACCACGGCCGCTAACTCAAGGTCATGAGTGGGATAGTTCCTCTCATGCACCTTGAGTTGCCTAGAAGCATAGACAATAACCTTCCCATGTTGCATAAGCACACACCCCAAACCCACACGGGATGCATCACAATAAACCACGAAGCCTTTTGTACCCTCCGATAAAGTCAACACCAGAGCGAAAGTAAGCCTATCATTCAAGATTTGGAAGCTCTTTTGACATGCTTTCGACCACTCAAACTTCTTACTCTTTTGGGTCAAAATAGTCAAAGGAGATGCAATGGACACAAAACTATCCACAAACCTCCGATAATAACCTGCAAGACCCAAGAAACTCCTAATATCGGTTGAATTCAATGGTCTCAGACAATTTCTCACCGCCTCCGTTTTCCTTGGATCAACCTCAACTCCCTCACTAGAGATGATGTGCCCAATAAATGCCACCGACCTCAACCAAAACTCACATTTACTATATTTGGCAAATAATTGATGCTCTTTAAGGGTTTGCAATACCACCCTCAAATGACCCATGTGATCACTCTCATTTTTCGAGTATACCAAGATGTCATCAATAAACACAATGACAAAAGAATCTAGGTAACTTCGAAACAACCTATTCATTAGGTCCATAAACGCCGCCAGAGCATTAGTGAGACCAAATGACATAACAAGGAATTCATAGTGGCCATATTGAGTTAGAAAAGTCGTCTTTGGTACATCCTCACCTCTACCCTCAATTGGTGATACCCCGACCTCAAATCAATTTTGGAAAAGTATCTTGCCCCTTGGAGTTGATCAAATAAATCGTCAATCCGAGGGAGAGGATACTTGTTCTTAATTGTGAACTTATTGTGTTGGCAATAATCTATACACATTCTCAAAGACCCATCTTTATTTTTCACAAACAAGACAAGAGCACCCCATGGAGATATACTAGGCCTTATGAAGCTCTTGTCTAACAAATCTTTAAGTTGTGCCTTCAATTCCTTCAACTCAGCCGGAGCCATTCTATAAGGAAGAATCAAAATGGGGTTTGTTTCCGGTAGCAAATCGATACCAAAATTAATTTACCGTTCGGGAGAAATACCGGGAAGGTCATTAGGGAAGACCTCCGGAAATTCACTCACTACGGGGACCGACTCAATGGGAGGAATTTTGGAGTCAAGTTCTTGGACTCTCACTATATGATATAGGCAGCCCTTATAGATCATTTTGCAAGCCTTTAAACAAGAAATGATCCGAACTCTAGGAATAGAACTCCCCCCCCCCCTTCCACTCAACAACGGGTTCATTAGGAAAATTAAACCTCACTATCCTTGTCCTACAATCAATAGTGGCAAAACAAGAATGCAACCAATCCATACCCAAAATAATATAATAATCAAGCATCTCTAGTTCAACTAGATCAACATTAGAAACTCTATTGGACAACATGATAGGACAATTTCGATATACCCTCTTTGCAACCACCGACTCACCCACTAATGTAGACACTAAGAAAGGCTCATGCAAGATATCGGGTAAAGTATAAAACTTTTTAGCTATAAGGGTTGTAACGAAAGACAAAGTAGCACCCGGATCAAGTAAAGCATAAGCATCAATAGAAAAGACTTGTAACATACCAGTCACCACATCGGGAGAGGTCTCTTGCTCACCCCTAGTACGAAGAGCATAGAAGCGGTTCTTCTTTGGATCATCACTAGAACCACTTGCTTGACCACTCTTCTCTTGCCCCTTTATATTAGGACAATCTCGAACATTGTGGCCACTCTTGTTACAACCAAAACAATTGCCCATTCAAACCAAACACTAACCGAAATGACCTTTTTCACACTTGGTACATGTAGGCTTCTCATTGGGTGAGTTCCCACTCTTCCCCTTTTGAGCTCTAGGTTTAGCCACCTTGTCATCACGAGCCTTAGGGAACTTGGATGGAACTTGATTAGATAACCTCTTTTTGAACCTAGGCTTGTCTTGAATTTCAAGCCTACACTTAGAAGAACCACCTTCAAGGGACCTTGCCCTCTTAGCATCCCTAGTCTTCCTCCTAGCCCATGCCCCCTCAACTTGTCTAGCATGCACCATAAGCCGAGAGATGTTCATATTGTCATGAATCATAGCCGAATGACACTCCTCTTGCAAATCATCTGACACTCCCATCACAAAGCGGCTCATCTCATCTCTAGCATCGGAAACCAAAGAAGGAGCATATTTGGACAATTGAGTAAACTTCATAGAATACTCAATAACACTCATACCTCCTTGACGAAGGTTGATGAACTCCACAACTTTGGCCTCCCTCATCTCTCTAGGGAAAACCGATTAAGAAATGCCTTCTTGAAGATCTCCCAAGTTACTGGTCCACCCCGAAGAGGTCGATTATCCCTCCATTGCATATACCAAGTTTGAGCCACATCCTTGAGTTGATAAGTGGCCAACTCGGCCTTCTCACTAGTGCTTAACCCCATGTCAAAGAGTATATTATAAACCTCATCGATAAACTCTTAGGGGTCTTCATCCACCCTAGACCCATGGAAAGTATGAGGGTTCATTCGAGTGAAGTCCCTCAAACGAGATGCCATGGTAGAGACTTGTAGATTGGGTTGGGGTGCAACCTCCTGATTAGCTTGGGCCGTCATAGCTTGAGCTTGAAGAGTGGAGGCTTGGGCTTGACAAGTAATGGCTTAGGCCATTTGAAGAAGGTCATCCCTTGTCTCTCCATCCGTCAAAGGTGGAGGGTTGGCCGGAGCTTGTTCAACATCAACCTCCTCTTCAAGTGGAGGGTCTTGATCAACACGGAGAGGAGTAATATCCTTCTCAAGCCGCATTCCTCAGAGAATTCATTTCCTATAACCAAATTACAAGGTTTAGGTGAAAGCAATTAATAGTTACTCTAGAGGCACGACATTGGATTTCCAAGAAAGAGAGACATCCTAAGAATCATATAGATTCCTATTCATACGTGTGGTGCGCTTCACAATTATGAGTACGAATCTACATAGACGTGGTTGAGAGAGATATCGTTATCAAGGATATTTAACCTTATGCTCCGATACCAAGTTTGTCACATCCGGGTTTACCCCCTAGACGTAACCGGCGTCGTCGTCCTCTTTGAGGACTAAGACTAGCCCATTAATTATCATCATCGCATTCACAAGTCAAAAAGTACTAAAAATTTAAAACTTTTAACTTTATCTAATTGGAGGTTTACCTAGACCTCTACATACACGTAATAGCATTATTATCGAGTATACATAGAAAATTCATATAAGAAGATTACTTAGTCTTCTACTTATATTTCACACATATATATATATATATATAAGATAGAATTAGAGTCATAAATTTGTCTCATCTCATAACCATCTAGAATGACAATGTCAAATGGGCATAGCCCTACAACAACTAAAGTAAGCCACATATAGGCTTTATACAACTAGTCTTCAAATGAAAATATAGAGTCAACATAAGTGTCTTAATATCTAAGCAAATCCTTAGGTAGAATATTGGCATCATCCTCGGGAAAATGAGGACCAACCTCTTGGATTATAAGAGTATCCAAGCCTTCTTCTCAATCGCCTCGAACCAAACCTCAACGACCGGAACCTATATTGTTTGGGAAAAAGGGAAAAAATGGGGTTAGTACGCCACATGTACTAAGTATAAGACCATATGCACATATAACAATCACACATGCTAAAAAGGAACATTTAGTGAAATCATGCCATTTTACCTCTTTATGCACAATAAACAAGCTATACAAAACATTTAGTCATGTTCAATCAAATCAGGCAAATATATATATATCACATACTTTAACCCATAATCTCATATAACCCTATCATCAAGTAACCATATCACAAGCATGAATAAGAGTTTATCATGTAAATAGTAAAGCAAGACAACCAATCATAATCCTTATAAAGCCACAAGTGCAATGACCAAGCAAAGCCCCATAACCTTACTTAATCAAGTAACCAAATAAGAATCATAAATAGTAACTCACTTCACATAACATAACCTTCAATACACATAAGTTCATACTTTAACAATAAAGACCATTTACATGTTCACAAGCATCATAATCATCATATGAAGTCATCTATCTTTATCATCATTTATAAACATAATATAGACCTCCTAAATCTCCTATAAAGGCAAACTAGTGCAAGGCTTAACTAGATTACCATACCCCTACCTAATCTAAGTCAAATCCCTCAAGTCACTTTAGTTAGTCTATACATTATTACTTCATTTTAGTTTAGGGAACACTTGCCTTAACCGACTTAGACCACATGAGCTAATGTGGAATCTGGTGTTGTAAAACCTTACACCGATGAAAGGTGGTCTACCGGCCAAGGTAGAACCTAACATAAACGTAGCTTTCTAGGTGGATCCACTAGCTAGTCTTCCTATGGGGGCAACATAGTTCAAGAACTAAGAGATAGGTGATTCCCTCTACATACCATTTGGTAATTGGGGCCTCATCTCATGGGAATCAATGAAATGAGTATCCCTCAATGGGGACTCAACATCACATATTGAACTAAAAGGTAACACTTCCTCTATTGGAAAGCCATCACCTCCCATTGTCAAGTTCACTCGGTTCTAAGCTAAGTCCCTTATTGAAATGTCATTAATCTTTATTCATCTTTCATAACGTAGTTTAGGTCATAGGGTCTAGCCCTTGTATAATCATCATCATCATAGCTCAATAAGAATTGCATGAGTAATAGTACTTTCATCACAACTCATATAAGTGAGGTTAACACTTTACATATCACATCATAGTAGGGCACATTGATACACATCACCACCCTTACAACATGTACACCATAAGAAACCTCACAACCAAAGTTAAGGCATTTCAATTAAATCATCATACCATCCTATCAATCCTAGATAAGGCATACTCCAACACAACATCATGACTTAATCACAATTTACCACAAGTTGAAGTAAGAGATAGGAATTACAAGACTTACCAAGCCTCCTCCATAGTTCATCATAAGGGCCTTACCACCAACCTACAACTCAACCCAATTAGCTCATATCATTAATGTAATTCAATAATCAACATGACAATAGAGTTAGAAGAGTCACTACACCATAATTCAATACCAAACCAAAGCTTTGAAAATAAGATACTTAGGCCAATCTTCTTTACCTAGATCCCTACTCAAGAATTAGTATGAAAGTCTAAAATTCATCACAACTTGTTTATGATCAATGTTATAACATCATATATTAGTGATTTAACCAATAATCAAGTCAATTGAATCAATCCCAACATAATTTACATCAAGATCAAACCTAAGGTTAGGGGTTAAGGGCCATACTCTACAATCCAGACCAAACCATCTCAATTAATCATAATCAAGTTACAATACTTGATAATATACTCATTATCTCCTAAATAAAATATAAACAACTCAATTCATAACATGAAACTCGTAATTGAATGAAACCCATATGAAAACTCAACTTTTGGAAAACCTTTGAAGGAACCCTTTGAGGAAAGAAATCTCAAAGGTGAAGAGATCCCATACCTTAACGTTTTAACAAGAATTTGGAGATTAATTTTTCCTTTTCCATCCCCCAATTCAGTTCCTTAGCTTAGCCTCCAATGGTGTCTTCCAATAGAGAGAAAAAGTAGAGAGAAGATAAAGAGTTTGATTCTTAGAGTCTAATTAGTTTAATTGGGGTTGGGGATTTTATACGGTTGTTAAGTTAGTTAATTAGTCACCCCTTAATCCCTAACTAACCCCTAGTCACTTAATTAATTAAATGACCTAATATTTAAAATGTTACAGAAACATAACCCCTCACAGACGAAACCCCGCCGACGGGCCGTCTGTGAGTCTACGGACCTTCCCCCTCTCGTCCTGCACTCCGTCGATGAGTTCACAGACTGTGCAGGCGAGGGGATTCCTCACCAAGTCTAAGTGTGAGACCACGACTGCATCAATGCCCCGTTGGTGAACACACAGTTCGTCTCTTGCATCGTTTATGGACACTGACAGGCAGTGTTGCCTCAAACGCAATGGTCCTCCTCAAGGACCCTTGGTTGGTCCTTGGGGATCTGTGCCTGGACGTTTCGACCATGAAACAACTCAAACACCTATTATCTAACTTTTTACCATTTTTCATACGTGTCCGACTCCTATAAACTAGTCAAACATGCTAAGATACACTAGTACCCTTTTGAATTAACCTTCGGATGTCATGGTTGTTCTTGAACGTCTTGGTTCTTACACTTCTTAACTGACCTAAATTCATTAAAATGGACTTAAAAACAATACTTAGACCTCATTATCTCTATGTTAGGATTTATGACACATCTTGAGATTTTGAAATGTTACAGACACTTTATCAATTAAGCTTATAACCCATCGTGTAAGCCTCCAACATGTCTTAACATGCAATGGTGCAATAGCATTGATAGCCAAAGCATTCCCCACTTACACCACCTTCATAATTGATAAACTCTCAACTACACCTCATCCAATACTAGGTGTAGGAGATCGTAATCTAGTATAAAACCCAACAAATGAGTTGGGGTCAAACCGAGTACTAGTTCGAATTCAGTTATGTAGTTATAAATGCAATCTATTCGGTTGTAGGAATAGATATTATCGAAAACCTTTAGATAAATTGAAGAGGTAACACAAATGTCAGATTTGGGGATTGGTTTGTTAATTAGCAACTAAAACAATTAGAAAAACAAGGGTAGCAATAAGTAGAGAGGAATTCTCAAGGGTGAGATTGATTATAAGCTAATTTTGCTATGTGGGTAATTGGAATTTACTAACAATTGCTTAATCTCAGTAGGTAGGCTAGACTATAGATGCAATAGATTTCACTCGAACAACTACTATGAATCAAGTGAGTTCTCACGAACATCGACAAGCTTAACAATATAAAGAGGCCAAAACCTTAATTTATCTACTCTCTCAAGCTAGATAAGTAGAATCGGGTTTAGGATTCTCTTTGTCGAGCTGAACCCACATAAACCCAATAGGTACAATCATTAATCAATGAACTAAGTTCTATACCCTCTTTCTAAAACAAGCCCATAACAATAAGTTAGAACTGCATTTGCAACTACTACTCATATATTAATACACGTCTATCAATTAAACCCACATTTAAACAATATTTAGATTAGTAAATGACATACCCATAAGCTAATTAAGCAAATAATCACATGATCACACCCCACGAGTTGGGGTTTTACCTAAACATCATAAATGAGAAAAAAAAACTAATACCAATTATGTTCTCCATAATTTTGGGTATTGCAGTCCATGTCTTTACAATGATCAATGAATGTTCAAATCTAAAACAGACTTCGAAACTACTTGAATACTCCTTCAACAAGTTACAACAATGGATAAAAATACTCTTGAACAATATGAGTGAAATGGATTCTTTTCAAGGATAGATAATAAATTGTTTTGAAATTTAATATATATTTTACCTAATTAGGGTGTGCAGGGCAATTAAGGGCCATTAGGCGAGGTAAGTGGAGCATCGCAGACCTAGTTGGCAATGCGCTAATTGCTTCATTCCATCCCCATTTTTTTGTGGTTTTTTATCCTCAGGGTTCTGTGACTTTAGGTGATCCCAGTTAGTGTTGCTTATCCATTCGGCGGTTCGTCGATTTTCCAAATCCATTTCCAAATATCTTCTTCCTAGGGCTAGCAGTCTGGAACTTTAAGCGAGCTAAAGAGCCACTTGGAGTATCGGTGAGTGGTCTTGGTGATCACCAGGATTGCCTTCCTTCAAGTTTTTAAACTTATTTTCTCTTTTTTGTCTGATATTGTCTTTGCCATGCTCCTTATCCTTCATTGTCAAAAATCAACATTTTAACATTAGTATTAAGAATAAATTAGGCACTGAGGACACTTAAACTATGAAAACAAAGCCCTAAATGAGTCAAAATCTAAAACTCATCAACAACCCCTACTTAAACCTTTGTTTGTCCTCAAGTAAAACTCAAGATCAATCACTTCAACAAGGATGTCTACGACAGTGCTACTCAAAACTCAACACAAATGCACACAAAAGGGTCAAACTACACAAACAATGTTTAATTGTGCACTATAAGTTTCAAACTGTGACTCGCCACTATCAAATAGATACAAGCTCACAATACTTGCTTCAAATTCAAGTTCAAGTTCAATAAAAGCATTTAAATGCCCTCAAAATGATGATGATTCCATGCTCACACAAATTTCCACAACAAATTAAGATTCCAGAATTAAATACAACTCTCACACTCACAAAGATAACCACATACATGACTCTACCCATAGGATTTACCTTTTTTCAGTTACATTCTTTTCAGCTTAGTCAAGATCATATAGGTCTTTTCAAAGCATGCAAAGGGGATGAGTGCAAAGGTATTGTTACATCTCACAAAGTTTAAATAGCTAGGAATAATCTAAGAAACTAAAAAATATTCTTTTTTGGAATGAAAAGGAAAAAATCTGGAAAATTGCCTAAGTTAAGAAAGTGAGTTTTGGTCATTTTCGAATGGCCATAACTTCTAGGTAGGGATGAGTTAGAGGTAGTTTTTGATATGGTTGGAATTTCCTTGGAGATATCTTTCCAACGCCACTGAGTTTGTGCCTTTTTGATCTCGTATGAGGGAGATATGCATATCCGAAGTTGGATTATTAAAGTAAGGAAAGTCCAAATCCGGATTTAAGGAAGGGCAAATTAGTCTCATCACCAATTAATTTCCTATTTCGTTTTTAGGGGTTATTTGGGTTAAAAACAAGTCTTAACTCAGTTTTGGAAAATAAAAATCACGCTTAAAGAAAGGGAGATAAGTCAAGAATTCACCAAGAACGTCAAGATTAGCGAGTGCATTTCGTCGGGGATGTTCCCTATCAACGTATGTGGGATATTTTGTGTTGGGTTAGGTCACCCAAACACCAAACTTGTTTCAATTTAGTGGTTTTAGAATTGTTTATATGATTAAGAAGTGAGTTCTTGAAGAATCTTGTCGAATTCTTGTTGAATGAGTTTTTTGAATGCCCATTGCTATTTGATTCATAATTTTGGGTTCTTTTTTTCAAGTTAGATCTATTGGGTATTGAAGGTACTAATGATCCTAAGGCTTAGGTAAAATAACTATGGAGGTTTAGCATTGAAAAACAAGAGAAGAAAGTCGTCAGCCACACCAAGACGGCACCAGGCGCGGCGTGCCACATCTGCGCCAAAGGGCCTGAGCGGCGCACCTACAGTGCGCCAGGATGAGGCCTCTTAACTTGAAGCGCGACGCACCCCGAATGCGCTCGAATCGGCATTTTTGTGTCCAATTTTTGTAGTTTAGCCTATTTAAGTCCTTCTAAGGTTTATTAACACTCAAAAATGATTCTAATTACTTCAACTGATTTCTTAACACCTAGGAATCACCAAAATATGAATCATAACCTTGAATTCATAATTTCATTTAAGAAAACTAACATCAAAGTCAAAGGAGTTAAGAATCAAGTCTAAAAATTAAGAAGCATGTCAAAGTGATGTTCTTAAAGGTTTTAAGTAGTCTTTAGCAATGTTTAACATTGTTTTTAAGACTCAAGTTTCAAATTTAGTAACAAGTAAAGATTTGAGTTCATTTCTAAAAAGGTTATAAAGAAATTAAGTATTTCCTAAGAGTTGATGTAAGACTCGAGTTTCAAGCTAAGTAAAGAGTAAAGAGTTGAGTTCATTTCTCAAAAGATATAAGGGAATTAAGTATTCCCTAAGAGTTTATAAATGTTTTCAGATTTAAGACAAGAAGGAAACTAAGAGCTCCAAAAGAGTTTTGAGCAAGAAAAAGGAACATTGATTCCAATGGAGCTTTTATAAAGCTAAGTGTTGAACAATTATCTCAACCCAAAGAAAGAAGTTGTTTTAAAAACACACGAGCTAAGTACATTTTTGGGAGTAGTATTGAGCAGTGATATGGGGATGTGAGTTTAAATTAACTCAAGTCACCATAAACATGTAGCCATCATGGGTATTAATGGGTCATACGTTTTAGATGATCACATAAGTTAAGCTAGTGGATCCACTAAGTTAAGTAGTTCTATGTGACGGCAAAGTATAGGACTATTTTGGCAGCGTGGGCAAGATGTTGTATCACCACTTAGGCTCAAAGTGGTGGTTGTCTGTTAGTGAATCTCCCACAGAAACTATATTATTTCATATATAAGTAAAGTAAGTTTTTTATTGCATTTATTTAACAAACTAAGTGTTTTCATTGTTTTTATAAGATTTTATATATTTCATGTGTCTTGTTGCTTTATATTAAGTCAAGTTATTCATGAGTTGAGCAGAGCCAAGGTAAGTGTTCCTTCTTACTCTTTTTCAAGATTAAGTTATTGTTTTAGCATTCCAACTCGCATCCTCCTATCAATGTACTTGTTCCAATTGGCCAGCATCATATCATGATGCACACGCAGGTAACTAGGATCAACATCATCCAGCACCTCGTTTGTAAGGACCCTCAAAATCAACTAAGGTGTCTAGAGCCTCACATGTTCCTTAAAAGGTTAATAACATGTTAATAAAGTGTTTTAGAGCTTTTATAGTTGAATTTAAGTGATTTGGAGGTCAAACTTGCAAGAACGTCCAAGAAGTTTGAAAGTTAGTCTTTTGACGTGCTAGTGTGTTCTAATGTGCCTTTGTATGTTTTACGTGTTGTTTGGTGTTCAAATTTATAGGAGAGGTCCCTAACATGTATATGATTGTAATTAGGGTCAAAACTTCCGGGCATGAAGGAGTACCCAAAGGGTCCTTGAGGAGGAACCAAAAGGTGGTAGTACACTCCCTTGGCAGTGTCCAAACGATGACCTTCCAAACGACACCATGTACTATGACCTACGACTTGCTCCACACTTATACGTGTGAGATAAGACCCCAAAATGGAGGCCTCAATCACAAAAGACGAATGTGCAGGACGATGCCCTAATTCCATCGACGGTCCGTCAGTTTGCACGTCGATTGAGCCTGCAATTCTGTTTGTTGCACGCTGCCAAGTCAGGGGAAAATTCACCCACGTACCAAATAGAGACTAAGTGGTTATTTAGTCTATTTTTGGGTATATTAAGTTGGTTAAAAAGATCAAAACCCCAATAATACTTCATTCTTCAAATCAGACTTTTCCCTATTAAAAGAAACTCTCTCTAGAAACCTCCATTGGAGATCAAGCTCAAGAACAACCTAGGGGATGGATTCTCATGGTTTCTTCTCCAAATTTTCGTGGATTTGCATGTAGTGAGGTATGGTAATCTTTCATCTTTAGTTAATCTTTCATCTAAGGAGATCCTTCAAAGGTTTTCAAAGAAGATTCTATGATCAAATTGTCTATCTTTCAATCTAGTCATGGGTTCATTGTCAAATTTATTTCAAAAGTATTCTCATGATGATTTATGATTAGCTACTGTTTTTAAGATGAATTTCAATCCAATTTCATGCAGAACTCATTATCCTCCTAAATTCTCAATTTAGCCTATAATGTGGGTATTGTGATCTTGATTAGATGATGATGGATTTATGATTCGATTATGTTAATTTTCTTATAGTTACAGTTTTCTATATAAATTGCTTATGAATTTTTGGGAATTTATCAATGATGATAAAATCTTGGAGAATTGGTGAGTTGACCTAGATTCCTCTACTTAGTATAGAATTGATGTTTAATTTTACATTGTGCGGTATGGTCCACTTATGGTGGAGGTGTTTACTTTCTTGTCATTCTCTATATGATGTGATCATGGCCTTGAAGGCAAAGTTATTTACTGTGAAGTTTGGTTATGATGATCACACATGTGAAGTTATATGCCTAGTCTTTCTTTCTAGTTCATGATCTAGGGTGCATTGATAATTGTTTGACAATTGAATGAGATTGTTAGGGTTAGGTGTGGTCTATATTTTTATCATTGATGAAGTACTCTTGATGAATGACTCCCTACCTATGTACCCCTATATGGATGTATAGTCTTAAGAATGATTAGGAGTCGTAGATTCAAATGATAAAGATATCTTGTCTCTGATGCTATAATGTTAGTGTGTGTGGTCTATAGTTCCTAGTACTCTGTATGTGAGTTTTCTATGGCTTGAGGGACATGAATATGTGTTGTAATCCTTGAAGAGTGGTTGTCTCCATTATGTGATTATGTTGACCAAGGTACACACACATCTCATGCATGACTATAAGTGTTGTATGATCATGGAAGTATGAAAAAAGATATCTTAACTAGGATGACTTGATAGGTGTACTAGTATAGGTAGGGGTGTGGGACCTTACCTATACATTTCACATGTGTACCTTGATAGGATAGTTCCTAGGGTGATTCCTCTAGGTGCATGAGTATGAATGCATGATTTAGCTATGAACATGAAGTATATGTTATGATGTCAAGTATATGAATATGTGTAGTGTCTAAATGTGTTTATCTGAAAGGTTCCTCATATATGTACACATACACACACATAAATGTATGATAAAGCATGTTATGATAATCGAGTAATGTAGGGTCTTTTGAAAGGTGTTGCTCAATGGTACTATAAACTAGACTATGTTATTTATATGCTATGTCCATATGAAAGGATATTCTCATATGAGTTAGGTTTGATAAAAGGAAATTCTTATCATTAACCTATGATCTATTCATATGAATGGTTAATCTCCTAAAGGCTATTTGAAGTAATGTTACTAAGACTTAAAAGCTTTTCAAATAGGTAACTTAGCTTAGCACCGAGTGAACTTGACAATGAGAGGTTCCCCTTCCCAAAAAGGAAGGCATGTTCACCAATGTTCTCATGAGGTGGAAACTACAATTCCAATTGGCATAAAGAGGATTTCAATCATACATCTCCTAGTTCATTAACTATGTTTCCCTCATAGGACCTAGCAAGTTGATCCACCTAGATGCTAACATGATGTTAATGTTCTACCTTGAAAAGTAGAGCACCTCTTTCGGTGTGGGGTTCCATGACACCGGATTCCATGTTTAGCTCACATGGTGTCATGTCGGTTGAGGCAAGGTTTACCTAAAGTAAAATGAACAATGGAAGTAAGGTAATGAACCCTAACTAGGATCACCTAAGAGAAGTTGCTTAGTGTAGGAGAGGGTATGGGACTTTACATATGCATTGCACTAGTAGCTCTTGAGGGGAGTTCTAGGAGGGAGTTCTATATGTATATGTATATTTGTATGTCTCTTATTCATGACATTGTAGTATTTACCTATTTGTTATGATAATATGCATAGTATGGATCCTATTGTGTCTATATGATTTGGTCTTACTTTATATGCATAATGTTGGTCCTATTGTGCATATATGATGAAGGTCCTACTTTATATGTCTAGTATTGATCTTATTGGCTATATGATGAAGGTCTTACTTGGTATGCATGTAGTTGGCTATACTTGTCATGTTGATGTATGAAGTAAATGATAATGATTGTAGTCTCTTTATAGGTTTACTTAGTATGTGTGAGGTTATGGGGCTTCACATGTACATTGCACTAGTAGGATTAGAATGGGATTATGAGTAAGGTATTATGAAGCATTACTGAAATGAAGTTCAAATATGCTATTATTTAATATTTCCTCATTATGATGATATTGGTAGTCTTGACTTGTATGTTGTCTTGAAATGAGCCATATATGTGGTTCATGAAGTATATGTCTCATGACATGCTATACTATGTTTATATGAATGTATATGTTTGAGTTAATGAAGTTTGAATGAATGTTCACCTTAGTGACCTTAAGGTGATGCTTGAGTGTGGATTGTGGAATAGGAAACTATTCATGCATTGCACCAAGTATTACTAAAGGTTTACTTGGGGGTAAAGGGATTAAGGTAAAAGAAGATAATACTATGAAAATGATCTATATGTCTTAAATGTAATATGTGGCTTTATGTGATGTTATGATCATTGTACATGTCTATATGAAGTATGTGAATTATATGATGTTTATTGTATCAATGTTTATGAAGTTTTACTAAAAGACATGATGCATGGTTTCTAACTAAAATGTCCTCTTTAAATGCATGTTATTCATGGTTTCCATACTTAGTGCATTATTGTACTAATACCATTCTTCTTCATCTTTTTACACAAAGTGTAGGTGGTGATGGCTAGAGGATGTCTCGTGAGTGAAGAGCTTGGATAGATTTCCCAAGTTCAAAGAAAATGGATCCTTATGATTCAAGGATTTCCGATGTCAAGTTCTTATTCAAAGGTATGTAATATTTAGATTATAATTTTATGTTGTTAAGGGTCGTGTCTCTAATCTAATTTATTGATGTTGAGTCAAAGATGGCAAAAGAGACTTAGAGTCTAACTATGTATTATGATATTTGTATATATATGAAGTGATGTTCTAGGATATGATGTGCTATGAAAAGTTTTAAATTTTCCGCTAAATTTCTATGTCAATGCGATGAATAATGACTATGGGCTTGTATAAGACCTCCGAGAGGTCAAGTACGCCATGTTACTTCTAGGGGGTGCTCCCCGGTCGTGACATCGTTGATCCAGCTGAGCACTCAGATTCATTGGTAAGCCTCCTTGCATTCTGGAGGACACATTTATTTGCTTTTCAATCATTCTTTTATAGGATCTTCTAGGGTTTGTCCCAACATCCATCTTAGTATTACTGACACAGTTAGTATTGAGTCTCTCATCTTTGTATTGTAGACATTTGTTTATGAGACTTAAGTACCATTTTGTCCAAGTTATTTACTTAATGTTATTGAATGAGAATATTGCATTGAGTTATGTCTTCCGCTGAGTTAAGTAAGTCAGGTCAAGGATCCGCTCGAGGCCAGCAATGGTCATCGAGTTCTGGCCACATCTAGGGTAGGCTCGAGGCGTGACAAGTATGATCATTTTGTCTTAGTGGCTTCTACATTCATGAAGTATGACCTGGAAATCACTTTTTCGTTTTTTCTTTCATATTCTAACATGTTCACAATCCACCCTGTTATTTACTTATGCAAAACTGATTGGATGCCCCATTTCTTTTACTTCTTTTGCACACTTTATTTCACAACTTTTTCTCCTTTTCAATCTTTTTCCATTTTCACCTTTTATTTTCTTTCTCTCTTTTTTTACATAGAAGGTTCCATCTTTTTTAAAAGAATCCATCTATAAGGGGGATTATCGCTTCTTTACTTTTCTTCTTTTTCACCACACTCCCAATTTAGGCTGTTGACCAAACTTGGCTATTCAAATGAACCAAAACTTTATGAAAGTTATAGGTGATGAGACAAAAAGGGTTACAGTTGTTTAATTTTCTTCAAAAAAAAAAAGAGACTCAAAAGGTATCAAGAAAGGTTCACACTTCTCACACAGTATTCATAACGTGGTATAACATCAAATAAGTTTCACTCTTCACAAATTGTGCCTCAGATCATTTCAATCACTCAGTTCAATCAGTCAATTGGACTAATGGGGAAGACTAGATATTTCAAGAACATCATTTAAGGCAACCTCAACACGGATACCATTTGACGCAATCATCAAAGAAGACTTCACAATGTTTCAGCTAGCGTGCAACGATCATCACAGTACATCAACTCAACAATAGGCTAATCAAAACAATATGCTAGGAGTTCACATATGACCTATGTAACTCAATTTGCCTCATCGTGGCCGCACACACATATAGTTCAATTGAGAGTACTATTCAAGTCATCAGTTTTTACCACAACCGACACTGAATAATGCAAGAGAACAACCACTCTCAAAAAAATCAAGAGGTAGCAATTTTTAAAAACATTTCAAAACCATTTGCACATGAAAAACAATGGACGAATATGGATCAAAAACACTGATATATATATATATATATATATATATATATATATATATTATAAACATAAAACCATATCCAACATTCACAAAAACAAATACAACAATATCCAAAAAAAAAAACCTAATATAGGGTGGTATAAAAGTACGTCACCCCACCAAACAAAAATAAATGTTGTCCTCAAATGCAAAGAAATAATAAAAAATCTAAAATATATTAGAAAGGGAGGCAAAAGAGTTATCTAGCTAGGCAAAACTTGGGGTGAAGTTTGCATATCAGTCACTCTTTCTGTCTGGGCATCAGTGCCCAGCTCATCAGCATCCTTGGCTCCAATGGAGCCCACCATGGAAGTAACCCTGAAAGAAGCCTGTACAATTTTCTCAAACATGGAACCCTCCAGGTCAACCAAATCACCATACACTGCCTTTTCTCTAACACTCAGTTGCTCATAATTTATCTCTAACTCGGAATCAGCATCTGCCCCATCATTCCTAACAACATCTCTGGTCGTAGAAACCAGAGGAACCTCAAAATTGGCTTGAATATCAAAGCTCAGAACCACAGGAATATCCATTGTACCAAAGAACATTCATAATTCGGTGGACTTCAGCTCGTCCACATCTCTACACAACCCAACAACATCAGTCGTCACAATGTCTGTAGCACCCAGTATCTTTTCACACTCATCCACCCTTACCATAAGGGCATATAATGCCAACTTGTGTCCCTCAATCATCTCTCTATGCTCCATCATCTCAGCCTTGATTAGGTCTAAAGCAGTGGCAATCGCCCGCTCTATCAGCCTAGGCACATTAGCCTTAACCCGTGAGGCACACACAATGGCAAACTAAGCAAAATGGCCCATCTTATAAAGTAGTATGGCCTGGGTTATAGGGGTCGGGAAGCATTAGAAGCAACAAAATTTGTGGGAAGGGTTGCAGTAGAAAAAGTGGGAATATCGGAAGCATAAGAGCCAAAGGTACATGTAGGCGTAGTAGCATGAGGGGGAATAATTTGCTCAATTGGAAACATATTAATGTTAACTACCGGGTACATATTCGCGGGTGCAGGCCTCTTCGTATAGGTCTTATCTCTCAAGTACTCATCCTCAATACGTCGAATGTCAGTAGAAGAGATGTGTGTCACTTTCACATCCGTCTACTCATGCCTCAGAAGACGGGCCTGCCGGTAAAGCTTGGTGATCAAGACAAGGGAAGGCGGTGAGGTCTTACTCTGTTTGACCCTCGTGTAAATCTCTTGCTCATTTACCAGCCCCAAGTTCAACCTGCGTCGAGCTATGATTGACCCTCGACAAGCAGCCTTTGCATGGCAGAGGATGGACTCATTCAGTGAGGGTATGATGGTGTTTATAATGAACCCGAACCACTATCTTTTAGCAACATTTATCTTTTTTTTCTCAAAGTGTGCACGTGCCTCAATCCACCTCGGAGTAGCTTCTAATAGATAGGGTGCCATGCAATCCTTCCTGTCCTTTAGGTTGTTCTTCTTGACCAAATAAATATAGCCATGCATAAATTTCTGTGAACACCCGAGTACCCATTAATGTATAAACATCTGCATTTCACTTTCTTCCGTTGGACAACCATGAAGCCTACCGGCTTGAAGGCACTTGCCTTTTTCTTCCCCTTTGGCACCAACTCTTCTGTATGTCGCATAGAACTCCTAGACCCAAGGGAAATGTAAGGGCCTCAGAGTTTAGTTAACATCTCAAAATTGTGGAACCGCAAGGTGTTCTATACCTCTAGATATTTTTCCACCATAACGTCGGTAGACAACCTCTTCTCCTCCAGAATTGTCCTCAAACCCTCGACCTTTAGTCTATTCAGTTGCCAGGTAGGAGGACCCTGAAATTGTGGAGCATGTACCATTGTCTCAGCTTGAGCTATAGGAGGAAAAGTAGGCATCAGAGGCACCAATATTATAGACGGATTATGTGTAGCTCTGGAGCATAGCTCCGCTCTCCTAACCTTTACGAGCTAATACTTTACGACCCAGGGGTACCCCCTAGACGTAACATGGTGTACTTTACTCCGAAGGGGTCTCATACAAGACCTTAGCATATCATAACATAAGATCATAGAAAAGTACGGAAAATTTGAAACTTATTTTGAACATACAATCGATAACATTTTCATTAAGCAACGGAAGTCTTTACTACATCTTTGTCTCAAACCATTTATTAAACTCTACAATAAAAGTCTTGGGAGGCATCCCGTATAAAAGTCTAAGACATAAAGAAATTACATAAAAGAAATAATGGGTTTGTCCTCAAAGCTATAAGGACACACTAAAACATCAAATCTTCTTGCTCCTTAGAAAACCTCGCCTCCAAAGGAATTCAATCTCCGAAACCCTAAACTTGATTAGAATGTAGACAAGGTATGCATTGGTACAAAATGTACGAAGTATGATAACTAGAACAACATCATAAGAGCATCTTAACATGTTTTGTCAACATAAGAAATAGGCATAAGAGATAATAACATAAACATCTCATAATATCAAACATAAGCATCATATAATCATGAATCAACATAAGACGTAGTTAATGAATATAAGAGATAAGTTATAATCATAATAAGAAAAGTCTTTAACATCTAAGCATAATCTACTCTTAGTCGTATCTACCATAATAGAACCATTCTCAAGTAACTACAAAAGCATATAATTGCAAAGCATGAATAGCATCCCTTAATCCACCCTAGCCAAGTATCCCTTCTTGGTCCTCTTAATCATAGTCTACAGACATGGTCTAATTCTTTAATATTTTCTACAACAAGGGCACCATAATTCTAAGAAACCTTAAATCACACTGGTGCAGTGTATGAATGATATCCCATACTACCCTTCACACTAAGCATTTGTATGAAGTTATCCTAGTCATATTTACCCTTCCTTTGACCTCATTAGCTTACTTCAAGTAGACAAGGGAATCTCTCAACTTTAATCACTACTAACAAGGAAGACAACTATAGCACATTCCTTTCTCAAGACTCATTACTCACTGAGACACTTTCTTGAATAACCCTAAGTCATACTCGTGCAATGCATTGATAAAACCCCATAATATTATTTATTCTAAGTACAACTTTTAGGTCCTCATACTAATGCTTATTGTTTTGGAACCTAGTTCCTCTCTTTATACTTAGAACATTATGAGGTACTCTCTTATGAACATCTTAGTTCATCATTAAGTTGAACCCTATGAGATACTTCATTCAGCATGTCTAGGTTCATTATGAACATGGATCCTTTGAGATACTACCTTAAGAATGTCTAAGTAAATTTGTATTCTTGAAAACTATGAGGTACTTCACTAAGTATGTATTAGTTGAATTATGCTTCGGAACACTATGAGATACTTCTTCAAACACGTATTAGTTCATCGCATAGTGAGATAGCTACTAGAATCCTTAACTTAACTATGTGAAGGCTTCCATCTAATGAAACCTAAATTTGGGAAAACACACACTCTACTACGTAAGAGTTACTACTTTAACTTGGATAGAGCTCAGATAAACTAGGTGTGGTTCTCCTCAATTTGGAGCCTGGACCCTCTGTTGTGTGACACTTCATCTCATTGTCAATATCCACTTGAGGCCAAGCATACACTCCAAGGTTTCACTACTAAGCCTTGCTTAATGTTCATGTATCATATAAGTATTTACTTGACAACTAACCAATGTTCAAGTTATTCTATCACTTTATACGTTCAAGCATTCATCTGGTAGGTTAGTAAAGTATTGGCTTTCACCATACTTCTACCTATTATACTTCTATTCATCATCTTAGCTATACTCTAAAAGTGCTAGCGTCAATAGTTAATAATATTATCTTCACTCTAAAGCCCTGACTATCATGATCACAAGCCTTACTCTCAAGCTTTTTTTCTTAATCTCATCATTCAACCTAGTTTTCAATGTATTTTAATCACATCTTTAATTACTAGGTGATTCAAGTTACAGTTGATCAGAAAGGTTCATTCCATATTTACAAGTCAGATCTTTCATATTCAATAAATTCTAGTTCAATTCATGATTATATGTTCCCAATTTGGAACAATTACTACTCATGACATTGATTTAAGAAGATCACCTTTTAACCTTCAATTTCATCTCTAATGGCATAAAACCACAAATATCACATTCGTCAATTTAGACTAGGCTTTACCATAAAAATCACATAATTTCATAATAATATCACTAAACAAAGCTAAATTGATCATAATTAAGTATTATCCACTAGATTGGAATCATACCCAAACCCTACCCATAATGTATGAAGAACCCTAGCTAGAATTGGGTTTTTGATTTCACAATTGAAGGATTTCTAAGGGTCTCTATGGGTGGAAGAACCTATAGATGAATAATATAAACTTACCTTAATCATCCCTAACACAATATTTCAACAATGGAGGCTTTTTCTCTACCTAAGCTTCCTTCTATTCTTCTTCTTCTCGTGCTTTTCTATAGAGAGAAATATTTTGGGGTAAAGAACTTTAGGATCTTTGGGGATTTTTGAATTAATAACTTAGTTAGGGTTGTCAATGACTTAAAATACTTTATATTGGTGTATAAAATAAATAGAAAACGACCCCCACTTAAAAATAATAAAAAAAAGGAATTTACAAATTAACCCCTTTGTAGGCAGCCACTCCGAGGTACCATAAGAGGACCTCAAGAGGTGTGGTAAAGACCATGAGACATGGTCAAGACCACAATACGTGTTCCTTCCCGTGGTCCTTGGGAAATGAATAAGGCTTGTGTATTGTCCTCAAAATAACCAAGGTATGACCACGAGACCTCCCATGATCCATGGTCAAGACCCGGAGTCGTGGTAATGGTCGTGGTCCCTGGGAAGTTGTATTGGCCTCACGGCCTTGCCTCGAACAAGCCTAAGGAGACTTCACGAGGCACCATAAACCATGTTCAAGACTACTGGTCGTGAAGATGCTTGTGAACAAGCGTTTTTTTTTGGCTTAAAAGGTCTCTTATTCCATTATCCTAAGGCATCATCACGAGCCTTCCCACGAACCTTGGTCAAGACAACTGGTTGTGAAGTGGCTCGTGGAGGTATGCCAATTTGAGGCAGACCTTAGGGATGTACTGCCTTGGTCTAACGAACACCACCAGGATCCGTCGTACACACCACTGAAATGATGGTTGGCGTGGTCTTGAGGCAGTGTGCTCCAAACTTGGGGCAGCCTTGGCCCTTTGCTTAGGCTTAGCCCCTTACCATGGCACCTGCCTTCTGAACCATCAATAGAGTCTTAAATGATCTTCTACATTACAGGGTGTAACATGTTCCTTTATTTTTAACTCCTAAACCCCTCATTCTAGTCACGGGAAGTTTCATCTACCACTATAATCTGCATACATAAAACTCTACCCTAGCTTGAGGCTCTAGTTTGGTCTACTAATTTTTGGGGTGTTACAATATCTTCCCGTAAAGTAAAATTCATCTTCGAATGACATTTCTAAACAATTCTTAAGGGAAACGACTCTAGACTAGAAACCCATCATGCATATGTAACATATCCAATGCACATAATAGGAGAGGAAAACTCCACTCCCAACTAAATATGCTCAATGCAACTCAAGGAAGTAGGAACTACATCTAAAAAAACCTTTATGCATGAAATTCTTATAACTAGTCATGTTTAAGGTGGAACTACCACCCCCTAGTCATAACATGCTCAACATACTCTCATTAAGCTCATATGCAACTTACTCTAAAAGAAAGCATTCATTTCAAGGAGGAATCTTTCAACTCACAAACTAAGGCATGCTCATATGTTCATCTCATGAAGTCCATATGCAAATCTTACTCAAATTAACTACAACATGAGTAAAATAGTGCATATAAGTCATTTCTAACAAGAACTAGGCGGAATGACCTGGGAGACCCTTGTACTTGGCTCTGTTTGTCAGTTGAACCCTTCTACTCATCACTTTGACAAATGAACCCTTAAACTCATTGAAACACAATATTTTAAACCCCTTTCCCATCTAATGTGTGTGTGTGTGTAATACACTCTTTTTATACATCTAACAGCATGTCATTTTCTAATGACACGCCATTATTATTATTATTATTTTTTCAATGACACATCAGAAATCAAATTTTAAAAATAAATAATATTAAAAAATAAAAAATGCATTTTTATATCTCTTTCCGCTTCCTACTTCATCTTCTTTTTTCTCATCCACCCTTAGTCTCACCCCAAAAATAAAAAACCAACATTTTAATCTTTGTTCACATTTTACACTCAAAAGTTTTTCAACCATAAAATGTAATAGATTGTAATTAGCTCTTGCACATGTTTTATGTTCTATTTAATCCGAATTGATAAAAATATTCAAGAAAACTTTATGTTGGAAAAAATATATTTATGAGTAAATTAGACCATAGATCTTAAATTTATGAAAATGGTGAATGATATATTTTCTTGCAAAAGCTTTTTAACTTTATATTTGATGGTTATGGTGAAGGGGTTTATTTCAAAGAAGAAGAATAAAAAAGGGGTAGGGGCGGGGTAAGGGTGTCTGGGGGCTGAAGAAGAAGAGAAAAAGGGTGGGGTTAGGCTAAAGAAGAAGAGAAAAAAGATGGGGTGCGGCTGGAGAAGAAAAGAGAAAAAGTGGGGGTGGGGTGAGGGGGGTGGGCTGAAGAAAAAAAGGTTCTGAGATTTTTTTTATTTTATTTTTTTATTATTATTTTGTCTTTTAATTTTTAAATAAAAATATGGTATTCACTTGCTTTAAAACGCGTGTGGTCTAACATTTGTCCAACTCAACAATTTTAATACCACATAAGCTCGGTCAGTGGTCAGAGGGGTTTAGAAAATAGAGTTTAATCGAGGTAAGGGTTTATTTGGCAAAGTGATGAGTTGAGAGGTTCAACTGACAAATGGAGCCAAGTACAAGGGTCTGCGTATTAGGAAATCATGGCAACACATAAGCACACAACAACACTACTTATTAGGCACACTCCCCCTTGAGAGTTACCCTATACAATAACTTCTAAACATCATTCATGCTAAAGACAATTCCAAGGTCCAACATAAAAAGTCAC
Organism: Solanum sitiens; assembly: GCA_016801875.1. Classification (NCBI taxonomy): domain Eukaryota; kingdom Viridiplantae; phylum Streptophyta; class Magnoliopsida; order Solanales; family Solanaceae; genus Solanum; species Solanum sitiens. The sequence goes on from JABWTJ010000155.1 coordinate 1,639,883, forward strand.
AAAAGATAAGAAATCCGGAATTTATTAAAGCATAAAACACTTAACTTAAGAGACATGAGGATATCACTCTTTATTTCATCTAGAGTGGAGAACATAAAACCTATTCATCTTTTGACCCTCATCCGGACCACTAGAGGCAACTTTCGTATCCTCTCTTCCCTTAGCCTTAAGAACCGGGCAATGTCTCATTTTGAGCCCATCCGTTCCACACCCGTAGCAACCATCCATGCCAGTTAGGAACTTACCATAATGACTCCTCCCACACTTGGAGCAAGTAGACTTGCAATAGAGGATCACTACCTTCTCTTAGTCAAACCTAGGGGTGTTGGAAGAATCTTGAACGGAATACGTGTGTTTAGACTTAGCCTACCTTGTCCATCGGACTTAGCATTAGAAAAGTTCCCATCATTGGTTCTATCTCTTTTCACCTCCCAATTCATTTTCTTAAGTTTTTTCTCCTCAATTTGTGGAGAATGCACCATGAGACGATAAATATTCATACTTGGGATAAGCATTACCGAATGACATTCATTAACTACTAAGTGGGACACTCCCATCACAAACTTATTCATCTTGGCCCTAGAATCCTCCCTTGTGGTTGGAGCATATTTGGATAGTTGCGTGAACTTAAGGGAGTAATCTTTCACACTCAAACCCCCTTGTTGAAGGTTTGTGAACTCTTGCATCTTTAGCCCCTCAACTCTAGGGAAAAGAGTATTTCAAGGAATTCCTCTTTGAACCTTTCCCACTCTGTTGGGCCCTCTTCTATCAGTCTCCTATCCTTCTATTGTTCATACCAAATTTGTGCTACATCCCTTAATTGGTAAGCAACTAACTTTGTATTCTCTACCGAAGTTAATCCCATGATAGCAAGCACCTTATACACCTCATCTATAAAACCTTGAGAATATTCCTCCATATTAGAACAATAGAACTATGGAGGGTTCATCCTTAAAAACTCTCTCACCCTAGAAGAAGCCATCCCCCTTATTGTTTCGTCAAAGCTATTATTTCCCTTTTAACTTGGGTCGTCACGGCTTGAGTCAATATTTGGAGAGCCCAATTTATTTCCACATTTTTCATAGACTTCGGATCAATAGGAACTCGAGGAGGAGCTTGTGGTGGAACTTGGAGAGGAACCTTTTGCTAATTATTATCTCTCTCATCCCTCCCAGCATTAGCCCTAGTATTTGCCACAACCTAAAAACCATAGGTCACACATTAGAAGAAGGACCTACTAGAGCTAAACTTTGATGGCACGATATAGAGAATGAAGAAGTGGGATTTATTAAACATCAAATAGAATTATATTCATAAATGTGGTGCTCTTTACATATATGAACAAGACTCTACTATACGTCGTTTGAGACAATCCTAGAACCATTCTAATCCTTGTGCTCTGATTACCAAGTTTGTCACGACCCAAGGGTACCCCCTTAGACGTAACATGGTGTACTTGACCCTTAAGAGGTCTCATACAAGACCTTACCATATCATAACATAATATCATAGAAAAGTACAAAAAATTTAAAAACTTCTTTTAAACATACAACCGAAAACATTTTCATAAGGCAAGCAAAAATCTTTACTAAATCTTTGTCTCAAATCGTCTCTTAAACTCTAGAATAAAAATGTTGGGACGTAGCCCATATAAAAGTCTAAGACATAAAGGAAATAATGGGTTTTTCCTTGAAGCTTAGAGGACTCACCAAATCTTCAGCTCTTCTTAATTCTTCAAAAAACCTCCAAAGGAAGTCAATCTTAGAAATCCTATATTTTATTAGAATGTAGAAAAGGTATGCGTTAGTAAAAATGTACCAAGTATGATAGCTAGCACCACATAATATGAGCATATCAAAATGGTTAGTCGATATAAGACATAAGCATTAAAGATAATAACATAATCATAGCATAATCTCCAATATAAGCATCATATAATCGTAAGGCAACATAAGACATAGTTAATGAGTATAGGAAATAAGTCTTATTCATAATAAGAAAAGTCTTCAACATAAAATCATAATTGAATCTTAGTCATCTCTACCCTAACAGAACCATTCTCAAGTAACCTCAAAAGCATACAAGGGCAAAGCATTAATAGCATCTTATAATACCCCACAACCAAGAATCCCTTCTTGGTCCTCTTAATCATAGTCTAAATACATGGACTAAGTCTTAAAGCTTTTCTACCATAAGCGCACCATACTTCTAAGTATCCTCAAAGTACTCTTGTACAATGCATGAAAGGAATCTCATACTACCCTTCACACTAAGCATAATCTTGAAGTCATTGTAGTCATATTTACCCTTCCTTTGGTCTCATTATTAGATTACTTCAAGTAGAGAAGGGAATCTATCACCTTTAGTCACTATTTAAGAGGAAGGAAACTATAGTACAATCCTATCTCAAGATTCATTACTCACAAGGACACTTTCTTGAATAACCCTAAGTCATACTCGTGTAATGCATGGATACCACACCATATTACTATTCATTCTAAGTACCATTTTAAGGTCCTCATACTAACACTTCTTTGTTTGGAAACTAGTTCCTCTCTTTATCTTTAGAACACTATAAGGTACAGTCTTAAGCACATCTTAGTTCATCATTGGGTTGAACCTTATGTGATACTTCTTTTACCATGTCTAGGTTTATTGTTAACATGGACCTTATGAGATACTACCTTAAGCATGTCTAAGTTCATTTGTACTCTTGAACACTATGAGGTACTTCACTAAGTAAGCCTTAGATAAATTATGCTTTAGAACATTATGAGATACTTCTTCAAGCATGTCTGTAACACTTTGAAAATCCAAGACGAGTCTTAGAGCCTAACATAGGTGTCATGAGGTCTAAACACTGTTTTAAGACCTTATTTAATGAATATATGTCATTTAGGAAGTTTAAGAACCAAAACGTGCAAGAACGTTCATGACGTCCGGAAGTTGGTTCAAGGAGGTACTAGCGTCCTTAGCCTATTTGACTAGCTTTTAGGAGTCGGAAATGTATGAAAATTGGTGAAAAGGTAGATAATAGGTGTTTGAATTGTTTCATGGTCAAAACTTCCAGGTACGACTCCCTAAGGACCAACCAAGGGCCCTTGAGGAGGACCCCTGCAGGTTGAGGCAACACTGCCTGAAATAGTGTGCATCAACGAAGAAGTCTACGGTCCGTGTGTGGACCAATGGGGCGTAGGTGCCACTGTTGTCCCACACTAAGACAAAATGAGGAAGCCCCTCGCCTGCACAGTCTCTGAACTCATCAACAGAGTGCAGGACGGAGGGGTGAGGGTCCGTAGGTTCACAGACGACCCGTCGGCGGGGTTCTGTTTGTGAAGGGTGAGTTTTCTGCACGTTTTTATATTAATTCATTTAACTAATTAGGTGTTTTAGGGGTTAGTTAGGTATTAAGGGGAGACTAATTAACTAACTTAAACTCCCATATAAGGCCCCAACCCCAATTAATCTAATTAGAACTCTCAATACAAACTTTATTCCTTCTCTCTTCTTTCTCTCTCTACTTGAACTCACCATTGAAGACTAGCAAGGAGAAGGGTTTGGAGGCTGGAAAGGGATGAATTCACCATCAATTCTTCATCAAACGTTAAGGTATGGAATGTATTCACCTTTGAGACTTCTTTCCTCAAAGGGTTCCTTCCAAGGTTTTCTAAAAATTGAGTTTTCATATGGGTTTCATCCAATTACGAAATTGATGTTATAAATTGAGTTGTTTATGGTTTCTTTAGGGTATAATGAATATATTAACATGTAGGGTAACTTTATTATGATGAATTGAGATGGTTTGGTCTAGATTGTAGAATATGACCCTTAACCCTTAATCCTAGGTTTGATCTTGATGTGAATTATGTTAGAGTTGATTCAATTGACTTTATTATTGGTCAAATAATCCTTAATTATTGTTATTACACTGATCATAAACATGTTGTGATGAATTGTAGTCTTTCATGCTAGTTTTTGAGTAGTGATCTAGGTTAAGAAGATTGGCCTAGGTATCATGTTTCAAAGCTTTGGTTTAGTATTAAATTATAGGGTAGTGACTCTTCTAACTCTATCATTATGTTGGTTATTGAATCATGTTGGTGTGATGACCTAATTGGGTTGAGTTGTGGGTTGATGGTAAGACCCTTATGATGAACTATGGAGGAGGCTTGGTAAGTCTTGTATTTCCTTTTCTTTACTTTAACTTGTGGTTAATTGTGATTAAGTCATGATGTTGTGTTGGAGTATGCCTTATCTAGGGTTGATAGGATGGTATGATGATTTAATTGAAATTTCTTAACTTTGATTGTAAGGTTGCTTAGGGTGTACATGTTATAAGGATGGTGATGTGTATCAATGTGCCCTATTATAATATAATATGTAAAGTGTTAACCTCACTTATATGAAATGTGATGAAAGAACTATTACTCATACAATTTTTATGAGCTATGATGATGATTATACAAGGGCTAGACCCTATGACCTAAACTAAGTTATGATAGTTAATGAAGTTTTAAGGACATTTCAATAAAGGGACTTAGCTTAGCACGAGTGAACTTGACAATGGGAGGTGATGGCTTTCCATAGAGGAAGTGTTACCCTATAGTTATATATGTGATGTTGACTCCCCTTTGAGGGATACTCGTCTAATGGTTCCCATGAGGTGAGGCCCCAATTACCAAAAGGTATGTAGAGGGAATACCTACCTCTTAGTTTCTTAAACTATGTTGCCACCATAGGATACTAGCTAGTGGATCCACCTAGAAAGCTATGTTTATATAGGTTTTTACCTTGGCCGGTAGACCACCTTCCATCGGTGTAAGGTCTTATGACACCGGATTCCACATTTAGCTCATGTGGTCTATGTCGGTTAAGGCAAGTGTTCCCTAAACTAAAATAAAGTAATGAAGTATAAACTAACTAAAGTGACTTGAGGGGTTTGACTTAGCTTAGGTAGGGGTATGGGACTCTACATATGCCTTGCACTAGTTTGCCTTGATAGGAGCTTTAGGAAGTTAATATTATGTATATAAATGATGATAAATGTAAATGACTTTATATGATGATTATAATGTTTCTGAACATGCAATTGGTCTTTATTGTTAAAGTAGGAACTCATGTGTACTTGAAGACTATGTTATGTGAAGTGAGATACTATTTATGATTCTTGTTGGGTTACTTGATTAAGTAAGGTTATGGGACTTTGCTTGGTCATTGCACTTGATGACTTCATGAGGATTTATGATTAGTTGTCTTATTTTGCTATTTATATGATGAACTCTTATTCATGCTTGTGATGTTATTACTTGGTGATGGAGTCATATGAGATTATGGGTTCAAGTATGTTGTTATGTATATAGCTTATTTGATTTGTTGAACATGTCTAAATGATTGGTATAGTTTGTTGATTGTGCATAAGTTCTTAAAGAGGTAAAATGGCATGATTTCACTAAATGTCCCTTTTTAGCATGTCTTGATGTTATATGTGCATATGGTCCCACACTTAGTACATGTGGCGTACTAACCCCATTTTCTCCCTCTTATCCCAAACATTTTAGGTTCTGGTCATTGAAGGCTCATTTGAGACGACTTGAAGAAGACTTGGATATTCTCTATCATCCAAGGTAGGTCCTCACTTTCCGAGGGCGATGCCGATTCTAGCTATGGAGTTGCTTTATTTTCTAAGACTCTTATGTTCATTCTACTTTCGTTTGATGTGCGATTTGTATAAGCCTATACGTGCCTTCTTTACATTGATGTAGGGCTATGCCCAAATTGCTATGATCTTTTAGATGGTATGAGATGAGACAATCATTGAGACTTTATTTTATCTTATATATATATGTAACCTTCCTATACGAAGGGTCTATGTATACTCGATATGAATATCTATTATGTGTATGTAGAGGTTTATGTAAACCTCCAAGTAGATAATAATGAAAAGTTTTAATTCTTCCGTATTTTCGATCGATGAATGTGATGATGTAAGACTAAGAGGCTAGTCCTAGTCCTCAAAGAGGATGACGACGCCGGTTACGTCTAGGGGGTAAACCCGGATGTGACAATGTCTTAGTTCATCGAATATTGAGATTGCTAATAGAAAAATTAATTCAACTATGTGAACACTTCCATGTCATGAGACCTAACTTTGCTAAAACCCACACTCTACTACGTAAGAGTTCCCCCCCCCCCTTAACTTGTATAAACCTCACAGTAACTAGGTGTGGTTCTCTTTTAACCTTGGAGCTCGCACCCTCTCTTGTGTGGCACGCCATCTCATTGTCAATATCCACTTGAGGACAAACATACACAACAATTTATAAATATTAATCCTTGTTTAACATTCATGTCTCATATGACGATGTCCTTGACAACTGATCCATGTTCAAGTGATTTTATTACTTCATACTTTCAAGCATTCATGAGGTAGGTTAGGTAAGTATAGATCTTTCACCAAACTTCTACCTATTATATTTCTATTTATCACCTTAGCTTTACTCCAAAAACCCTAGCATAAATAGTTAATCATAGTAGCTTCACTCTAAGACCCTTACTATCATGATCTCAAGCCTTACTCTCAAGCTTTTTTTTTTCTTGATCTCATAATTAAACCTAGTCATCAAGGTATTTTAATCACATCTTTAATTATTATGTGATTCTAGTCACACTTGATAATAAAGGTTCAATTCCATATTTACAAGTCAAGATCCTTCATATTCAATATAGTCTAGTTCAATTCATGAACATATGTTCCTAACTTTGAAAAATTTTTACTCATGACATTGATGTAAGAAGATCACCTTTGAACATTCAATTTCACCTTTAATGGCATAAACCCACAAATATCACATTCATCGATTTAGACTAGGGTTTACCATAGAAATACCATAACTTCATCATAATATCACTAATAAAAGATAAATCAATCATAATTAGGTATTATCCACTAGACTAGAATCATACACAAACCCTACTCACAATGTAAGAAGAACCCTAGATAGAATTGGATTTTTTATTTCACAATTAAGGGATTTATAAATGGATCCTTGGGTGGAAGAGCCCATAGATAAATAAGCTACACATACCTTAATCAAATCCCTAACACAAACTTTCAACAATCGAGGTTTATTCTTGTCCTTACCTTCCTTCTCTTCTTCCTTTTCTTCTTCTTGAGCTTTTCTAGAGAGAGGGATATTTTGGGATGAAGAACTTTGGGATCTTTTGGGTTTTAAAAATTAATGAATTAGTTGGGATGGTTAATAACTTCAAATATATATATTGGTGTATAAAATCAAATGTAAAATTACCCTCACTTAAAACTAATAAAAAGGAATTTGCTAACTAACCCCACACTAGGCAGCCACTCCCAAGCACCACGAGAGGACCTTATGAGCTGTGGTCACGACCACGAGCCGCGGTCCTGCTCGTGCTCCTTGGTCAGTGGCTAAGGCTTGTGTATTGGCCACCAAAAAACCAAGAGATGACCACGAGACTCCCATGATCCGTAGTCAAGACCATAATTCGTGATGATGGTCGTTTTCCTTAGGCAATGGTCTTGGCCTCTAGGCCTTGACTCTCACAAGCCTAAGGAGACTTTACTAGGCACCTCACAGACCATGGTCAAGACCACTAGTCGTGAAAGAGGTCATGAACAAGGGTAGGTTCTTGTCTTAAAAATTCTTTGCTTCTATTATCCTAAGGCATCTTCACGAGCTTTCCCACAAACCGTGGTCAAGAATACTGGTCGTGAAGTGGCTCATGGAGGTATTCCACTTTGATGCATTCCTTAGGTAGCTACTGCCTTGCCCCACAAACCAAACCATGGGTCGTGGTGGTTGTCGTGGTCTTGAGGCTCTGTGCTCCATTTCGGAAGCCTTGGCCCTTGGCTTAGGCTTTTACCTTTGCCTTGGCACTTTCCCTCTCAACCCTCAATAGAGTCTTAAATGATCTTCTAAATTATGGGGTGTAACACGGGCCTTGATGTTTAACCCCTTAACCCCTCATTCTAAGTACGGGAATGTTCATCTATGACTCTTATCCACATACGTCAAACTGTACAACTCTAGCTTGAGGATCTAGCTTGCTCTACTCATTTTGGATGTGTCACATGATCATCCTCCAGTTTAGATACAGAAATTTTTGTCCCTTACTGTCATATGTGGTAAGGTGTGTTGCATAGATCCCCTCACTGTCGGAGCTCACCTTCATCGGTGTCGGCTGAACCGGCCCTTGCCCTTTCCCTTTCCACCTTTTAGAGGAAGTTTTGTAGATGGTGCCCGAGAAGCAGTAGCTTCCCTATTTATGACAATTCCAGGTGCCCTCTTCCAGTGCATTTGATTTCTACCCGTGACTTTGGGTCTATCCATACCTGCAAAACAATGTTGATAACGTTAGATGTAGTTGAGACAATAAAAAATCACATGACATAAGTTTTATAAAGACTCGCCGAACCGGTCATCAAGTCGCCGAACACCTTTGGCAAGTAAAGACGAACTCATCAAAATTTGTAGCACAAAATTATTCCAAAATAAGCACAAGTCGGTGATGGCCAAGTCCATTCGACGGATTGATGGCACCTTTCAAAGAACTAGAAGTACCTCACTGAAAGTTACAGAAAAATTATGTAAATTGGGAGCGTAGACAGGTGATCAAAAGGAATTTTTGGTGAGTCGCCGAATGAACTCGGCGAGCTTAGGCATATCTACGAATGTTACATAACTCAAACTCACAAATTATAGGAATAAAAGGCGATAAATAGGGGCTTAGGCAAACCGCCGAACTACTCAGTGAGCTCGACCCAACTCACCGAATAGTCCAACCTGCCCATTTTTCACCACAACCTTTAAAATCTATCTTGTAACCCACAAAATTAAAATTAAACTATTTCTCTACCCAATTAAACTAAGACCCAAGCCCACGAGATACTCAGACTCCCCTTGACGTATATTTCCCTTGAGAATGGCATCAACTGCTCTATCATTGGGCAATATTTAACAATGAATACAATTCGAGGTTACTCATACTTCACCCAGCTGGACCCATAACATTTTAAACACAACCAAACAATTTTAACAATCAACGACACTAGAATTTGCTATTTAAGGCCAAATAATCATGATTTCAACTAAATATTGGTAAATAAAATACCACATTATACACAAAGAAATACCAACAAAGATAACTACTATAAAACGACTATGTATATTGATTACAACCAATTACAAATTGGGGTTCAAAAAACAAACCTTAGATACTGAAAGTTTGTAAAGATAGGCTAGGAATGAAATCCAGTTGTCCACCCCGAGCAAAAGATCCATGTAAATAGTACAAACAAAAGTACGGGAAAAAAATATAAGCAGTTATAAGAGTATGGAAGTGAAATTATGAAATGAAAAGATTTTTAATTTAAAACGGTTTGGCCTTTAAAGACACTTCCATTCACGCACCTGTCGACGATCACGACTTACGTCACCGACCCCACTCAAGGATGTGCCGAGTGGTACTTTAGCCTGACGAGCGTCATAGAACTCCTAGCAAACTAGGTGGTCCCAACTGCGATCCAAGTCGGATCATGCACCTTTTTGGCGAGTCACCAACGTGTTCGGTGAGTCACCGATCTATTCGGTGAGTCGCCGACTAGACTTGTGGCTCGCCTGGTTTCAATTTTCCCAAATTTCAATTTTTCAACTTGCACATTTAACACCCGCTATTAAAACAACAGTAAAAAAATCATTAAAGCTTGGGTTGCCTCTTAAGAAGTGTCTTATTTAACATCGTGGCATGAGTAAACATTTTTTAAGGTTAATTTTTGGGTTGGCCAAGGTAACACTATGTAGATCCCCTTTTACACTTGGGTTCAAATGAGATTTGACCCATTTGTGTTTCCAATTATTTGATGGAAACTGAGTGAGAGGTGACCATCTGATTGATTGTGGAGACATCCTCTTTCATTTCGTTCAAAACTTTGGCCGGCCCTTCCACCTAATTGAGAATGCAAGAAAGCATATCTTTCATGCGAAAGTTCTCTGGGTCTGCCCTTTGCTCCGTTGTCTTTAGACGTTCATGGGGTGGAATGTATCTTTCCTTCTCACCATCTCGTTCCTTCCAATTAGCACCAATATCACGACATTCTCTGACACTGTCTCTCTATCCATCATCCCTTTCTCTATTCAAACCATGATTCACACACATCCTTGGATAGCTCAGACGGAAACAACCTTGATTGGAAAGAAAATTCACATCCTCATTATATAAAGCCTCAAAGTGTACATCATCGTGGTTCACACCACTGACACCAACATGATTTACAATTTTTGACAAACTTCCCATCACATTTTTTGTTAAGAAATATAGGTCATCATTTTGGCTTTATTTTGGTCTCGCTCTTGGTCTTTCTCGATCTGCTCCTTTGACATTCTAAAGGCCAGAAGATACAACTGGTCCTCCCAAGTGCACCATTCTCTATTAATCTTTGTCATGCCATCGAAGAGATTAGATGTTATTTTGAATGGTTGTTGCATTATACCTCATCGGACAAGTTGATCAGCCACTCCTTTGTTCACCGAGTCAAGATTCCTGTAGAAGTGTTGCAACAACACGTTGTTTGGAAGCCCGTGAGTAAGACATTGAACTAATAACTTCTGAGATATCATACATGTCTCATGGATTGGTTCACCCTCCAAAAGATTGAAGCCCTAAATATTGTCTCTCAATGACATCATCTCCGAAAGAGGGAAGAACTTTACGTAGAATGCCTTTGTAAGTTCATCCCGAGTTGTGATTGAGCCCCTCAATAAATCAGTTAACCATTATGTAGCTTCTCCGACCAAAGAAAAAGGGATCAATCGGAGACTGAATGATTCTTCTCGGATGTTCTTGAATGATAGTGGACCACATACGTCCACAAAATTCTGAATATGATCATAGGGATCCTTTTAATCTAGTTCTCTATATAATCATTTTATTTGCAAGAGTTCCAACATTGTGCTAGTGAAATGGAAGACAAAATCCCCCTCAACTGGAGGTAAGCGTATAGCACCAACGCCCCAATTCAATTGGGTCATTGACATCATTCCTAATTCCAACATCATCTTTGTGGCAAAGTTGGCTACCGTTACTTCTGTTCACACTCATTAACTCTTCTATTCAAACACAGCCAACACAAACACAAAATAAAGTAAGTCGAATCAACTACAACATAAAAATATCATAATTAAAAATTCAATAAGAGAATTCTAAACAACTCTCCCTGGCAGCGGCGCCATTTATAAATGCTCAACTATATCTCATCCAATATTAGGTGTAGGTGATCATAATCTAGTATAAAACACAACAAATGAGTTGGGGTCAAACCCACAGGAAGCGGTACAAAATTGAATTCAGTTATGAAGTTATAAATGTGATCTATTCAGTAGTAGGAATAGATATTATAGAAAACCTTTAGATAAATTGAAGGCCTAACACAAATGTCAGACGGGGAGACGGCTTGTATTAATTAGCAACTAAAATAGTTTCAAAAATAGGGGAAACTATAAGTAGATAGGAATTCTTGGGATGTGATCGACTATAAGATAATTTCGTTATATGGGTAATTAGAATTTACTAATAATTTCTAAATTTCAATAGGTAGGCTAGACTATAGATGCAATAGCTTTCTCTCGACCAACTACTACGACTAAAGTGAGTTCTCTTGAACCTCAACAAGCTTAACAATATAAATAGCCCAAAAACATAATTCATCTACTCTCTCAAGCTAGATAAGTAGAATCGAGTTTTGGATTCACTCTCTCGATTTGAACCCACATCAAACAAATAGCTACAATCCTTAATCATTAAACTATGTTCTAAAACCTCTTTCTCAATCAAGCCTAAAACACTAAGATAGAATTCCATTTGCAATTACACTTCATAGATTAATACACATTGATAAATTAAACCCACTTTAAAATAACATTTAGCAAACAACAATATTCATAAGCTAATCAAGCATATAATTATATGATCACTCCATAAGAATTAGGGTTTTATCTACACATTGAAAGCTCCTTCAACAAGGTTCAAAAATGGAGAAAATACTCAGGAACAAGAAGAACTAAAAGGATTCTTTCCAAGGATAGCTAATAAATAGTTTTGAAATTTAGTTTATAGTTTCCCAAATTAAGGCATGCAGGGCCATTAAGCGAGGTAAGTATAGCGATTGCTCCATTCCATCACCGATTTTCTGTGGTTCTTATCCTCATGGTTCTGTAACTTTGGGAGATCACAGTTAGTGTCGCCGATCCATTTGTCGGTTCGTCAATTTTCCGAATCTAACGCAAATTTGGCTTCTCCCAGGGCCATCACTCATGAGATTTAGGGGAGATAAACATCCACTTGGTGTCTCACCGAGTGGTCTTGAAGATCACCAGGATTGTCTTCCTTCAACTTCTTCAGCCTTTTTTCCTCCTTTTTGCCTGGTAATGTCATTGCTTTACTCCTTAGCCTTCATTGCTGCAAATCAACATTTTAACATCAATTTCAAGCATACATTAGGCATTGAGGACACATAAACTAAGAAAAACAAGTCCTAAATGAGTCAAAATCTCAAACTCATCAACAATAACGATAAAAATCATTGAAAAAAATCTGGATATAGGGCTACATGTCGGCTAGGAACTTGGAACCAATATATTGCCTTCATGCCCATCATTGCTCATTATCATAAGCTTTTAAAAAAATTGACACAAATTATAATAACATATAACAAATAATTAACCTTTTCTTAGATGAAGAGGTTAAGGTTATATCTATTGTTGAATGGAATGAATCTCACATCGCTGAAAGCCGAGAATTATGGATTTCTTATTAGATTTTGGATAATTCTTCTCCTTTCTAGCCACATTTTAAGGTGTGAACTAAGTTTAGATCTAAACTCGACATGATATTAAAGTCAAGTTGAGTTTGATGTAGAACATAACATAAATATATGTGTATGTGTGTGCACGCGCGCGTGTATGTGTGCGTGTATGTGTGTGCGCGAGTGTGTGTGCGCGTGTGTTGTGTGTGTGCGCGCGCGCGCGCGTGTTGTGTGTGTATGTGTGTGTGTGTGTAAAAATTGTTAATATTAAATCATGTATTCATAATTCCAAAAAGGGTTTGTGCCTTTTTTTTTGCAACCATGAGAAGTATGAAAATGGCAAGAAATAAACGATTGAAGAAAAACTCCTTTATATTTTGTGCATATTTTGTTGAGAGCGAAACTAATTTAAGTGTTAGTTTGTGTGCTATAGATGTGAGTATTTATTGAATTGTTTCTTCAAAATATTCAAACCCCTACTTCAATTTCTATTCTAGGGTCTATGTGATATGGTAAGTAGTGGAGTAAATGATTTTTAATGAGGATATTTAAAATATGAAGCAGTAAGTACGCGATCTAGTCGAAGAAAGTTCAACGTCTACTATATATGTCTATATATACATCAACATTAGTTTTATCTACATAAATATTATATATTATTCATTCGACAGGGGTTCTTCCTGACCGAAAGCATGTTTAAAGTATCATTATTTTTGTGAATTTAGAACCTGAACTATCAGGTGTATGGGTTTCTTATTTGAACTATCTCACCCATTATTTATCAAAATACATGTCAAATTCGATTCAGATTAGACCAAATCTCTGAATACAATCAGCAAAAAATGTGTCACAACTTAATTTACTCATAAATTTTTATCCGCGTGGCCATATTTGACTCATTAATTTCGAGATGTGTTTAGATAAATATAATTGATGATAGATTAGATAGGAAACACATTATGTGATAGCTCAAGTAAGAAACTCGAAAGAAAATAATACATCTAGTATTATTATTCTTATCATTATCTCTTACTTCATTAATTAGTCAACTCTTGATCCTTGTATTTTAAATTTATCTAGTTGTATTTTTTGAATCAGAAAAAAAAAAGATGGATTAAAAAAGGTTCTCAGTATTGACCCTCAAAACTATTACTCCTATCTAGTAATTGATGAATCCTGGATTTGGACTCATTTAGGGCTTTCTTTAAATAAATTTATTGTCCTAAAATGCTTAATTTGTGCCATAAATTGATGATAACTCCTTGATTTTCAGGTATATGGATTGAGGAACAAATCAAGGGCACTAACATGCAAAAAGAAACAAAACAAACTGAAGAAATGAAAAAAAGGCGAGCCTGGTGATCACCAAGGGCATTTGATTATTCGCCGAGTGGCTATCTGACTGCCTAAAGTTCGAGTGTATCAATCCCTGAAGAAAAGAGATACTCGGTGATGAAAAGGAGTTGTCGGCGGATCACCGAATAGTCTCGCAAAGACATGATAGATCACCGAAAGTTATAGACCTTGAGGATGTTGAATTTCACGTCGAAAAGGCGAAGGAAGAGATAAAAGGGCGGGTCGCCGAGTGGTTCGGCGAGCCCGACTTACTTTGTTGAATTTCCATTCGTAGATTATTTATGGCGACTATAAATTATATTTTGAAAATTTAGTTTAGTATCTTTTGGCATCTAATTTCCATTGAAACAATTTTTTGAAGTTTTCTCTGAAGTTTTTCTTACTTTTTCATGAACCGTAGAGACTCAATTTGGAGAATTTACCATTGGATTTCAAAAATTTTTGAATTGAAGCATTGTAAATCTTGAATTCTCTTACCTAGTTAATGGCAAATCGATTAGGTAACAACTTTTATCTTTTTATGATATTCGGCTAAAATCTCAATTATTGGGGTGTGATCATGTGATTATGGGGTGAATTAGTTTATGGATATTTCTAACTACTAGTTTAAATGTTGTTTAAAAGTGAGTTTAATCATTGAGGTTTAATTTATGAATTGTAGTTGCAAATGCAGTTCTACTTTTGTGTTTTTGGCTTGCTCAAGAGAGATGTTTTAGAACTAAGATGATTGATTGAGGAATTGTGGGTATTGGGTTGAGCTGGATTTAGCTCAAGAGAGTTATCCTAAACCCAATTCTGCTCATCTAGCTCGAAAAAGTGATTGAATAATGGTCTGGATTGTTCTTCATTGTCATGCTTGTTGGTGTTCGGAAGAAATCACATGATTTTGGGTAGTTGTTCAAGAAAAATATATCCCTCGTACAATATAGTCTACTCACTTATTTTCAGTTGTTTACTTGAAGTTTCAATTACCCATATATCTATATTTGCCTAAAATCGATCACATCCCAAGAATATATCTGTCCATTGTTATTTCAAATCGTTTGTGGTTGTTTGTAGTGATAATTATAACCAAAACCCCCCTTTGACATTCCTGTCACCCCTTTAATTCGATATATATTTTTCCGATAATATTTATTCCTATGGCTGATAGACAACATTCATACTTCTTAATTAAATTCTAAACATGTACCCCTCCCTATGGGGCTCGACCCCAACTCATTTAGTTTGGTTTTATACTGATTTAAGATTGTTGACACTTAAATTTGGAAGAAGTATCTTTGAAACGTTATTAATCAAAATGGCATCGCTGCTGGGGGTATTGTTTAAAATTCTTTTGGTGAAGTTAAAGTTTGTTCTTTTTATTCATAGATTTATCTACCTACTTTTAGTTTTGGTTTTGTGTTATTTGTGTTAAAACAGGGGAGGAAATGAGAGGAAATGAGAGTAATGGTAGTCAAGTGGGCCAGCAAGATGACATCGGGAATCTAAATGATGTCAATGACCCGAATGTCAATGACAAAAAAATGGGTGGTGTTGGTGCAATATTTGCCTCTGGGTGAAGGAAACGTTTTGTTTCACATCAAAAGCACCATGTTGCAGCTCTTACAATTGAAGGGTTTGTTTGGTTGGATGGCTCATTAGGATCCATATGAGCATATTAGGAATTTTTCTGATGTATGTGGACCGTTCTCCTTTAAGAACATATCTCTACAATTGGGGCGACTGAGGTTGTTCCCATTTTCTCTTATGGGTCAGGCAAGCAAGTGTGGCTGAGTTGCCAAGAGATTCTATCACTTCATGGGATGAGTTTATTACTGCATTCCAAGTGCGATTTTTCCCCTTTCAAAGATGATTACTCTTTGGGACAATATCCAAAGCTTCAAGCTCTTAGAGGGTGAACCAATCCATGAGACTTTGCTGAGGTTTAAGAAGATGGTACTGCAATGCCCAATTCATGGATTGCTCTATATTGTACTGTTGCAATACTTATACAGAAGCCTCAATTCGGTGAACAAGGGAGTGGTTGATCAACTCTCTCTAGGAGGTATAATGAAACACCCTTATTCAATAGCAGCCCAAATCCTTGATGTCATGACCAAAATTAACTGGGCATGGTACACACGCGAAGATCAAGTCTCTCCTATTACTTATAAACTGACAAAAGGAGCAGATCGAAAAAGATCAAGAGAGAGACCAAAACATGGCAAAGATGATGACCGAGCTGGACATCTTGGCCAAGAATGTCATGGGTGCTGGTATAAGGAGTTTTGATATTGTCGGTTTGGGGGAGTAAACCCCAAATAAGACAAATTTGAAGCAATGTACAATGAGAAAGTTAACTTCCTAAACAACCAAAGAGGAGGTTATCATGCAAACTAACAAGGTCATGTGGTAAACAACGTTGGAATAGAGATGAGGGCTAAAAAGACTGTGAAAGATATTGTCGTGATTGTAATGCCACTTGGAAGGGTAGAGAAGGGGGAAAAGGATAGATATGTGCCTCCCCATGAGCGTCAAAATCCCAAAGATTCTGAGGGTGGTCGTACATAAGACATGCTCTCATGCTTTCTCAACAAAGTTGAAGGGTCTGATAAGGTGATGAAAGAAATGAAGGAGGATGTGTCAACTCTCTACCAGACAGTGTGACCTCTCTTTCGGTCTTTATCAAGCAGTTGGAGACCCAAATAGGTCAATGTTTTTCACAAGTAAACCCAAGACAACAATGGGGGTTGCCGAGTGATACTATGGTGAACCCCAAGAATGAAGGTTCAATGGGTATTTGTGTCGTGTCGCGATGTTAATTACTAAGGCGCTTCTTCGGAGGCAACCCAAGTTTTCAATGTCTTAAATTAAATTTTTAAAAATGGGTGTTGATTGTGCAGGTTAAAAAGTGGAGTGTGTTTGAGAATGTATAGGTCGGCAGGCCAAGAGTTCAGTTTGTGACTTGCCGAAGTGGTCGCGAACCCGACTTGGACTGTTGTTGGATCCACAAAAATCTGAGGTGAAAGTCTATAAAACTCGGTGGGCCAATGGTTGAATTGGCGTAGAGGTCGGCGCACTCAATTTTGTCTGCTATTTGGACCCCCCAAATTAACTGGAGGTACTGTAAAACTCGATGAGGTAAGTCACCGATCGGTGCATCACCGAGTGGTTCGACATGGTCGACTTAAATTACCCAAAGGACAGTAGACGGTGTTTGAAATAACCATTGTTTATTCAATCGAAATCTCATAAGAGAAGAAAGCTTTTAACGTGGGTCGGCGTATAGCCCACTCCATTCTATCTATGACGCATCGGATCAACTGAGAGAAATCCTGAGTAACGAGAGAGATTCTCCACACGAACGAACAACCCGCCAAGTTCGAACTGACATAGGTGAATCGGACCAATACCTATCAACCACCAACAAGGAGTCGCGAACTGAAAGTTTTTGAAAGGCCAAATGATTTAAAAGTTCAAATCTTTCATAGTCGCTCATTTCAAACTCCATACTCTCTCACCCGCACTCTAGGCTTTCTATATTTCCCTATTTTATTGCTTTTGTGTTGGATCTCGTGCTCAAATTTGGATTACATTGCCGCCTAGCATATCAAATTCTTCATTCAGATTAGAGGTTGGTTTTCCCAACACCGAACTCTTGATTAGTGGTTGAACTCAAATGTATTTGATAATTTTATAATGATGTGTGCTGGGCCTATGTTGAATCGTATTTGTGTTGTTGTTGTGCCTATTTTGTGTTTCGAAATTGCGGCTATTTACTTAAAACGTTGATTTCCCTAGTTTTGTGCACTGAAATCTATCATTAATTGTTGGGTTGTAGTTATTTTATGTTGGTTCTAGTTGGGTGAAGTCTGAGTAACCCCAAATTATGCCAAATGACATAATTTGCCCAATGATAGAGCGGTTGACGTCATTTTTAAGGGCAGAAGTCGTCAAATGACCAATTTTGGCCAAATTGGGGGAGGTGTGAGTACTCTGGAGATATGGATAATATGAATCTTGTGTGAATTGCATAATTTGAGTGTTTTATTTTGTTGTCTGTGGTTGCGGGCTTGATTTTTAAAAACGGGGTTGAAATTTGGCACGTTGAGCAGTTTGGTGAGCAGGGTCGAGCTCGCGTAACCGTTCAGTGATTCACCAACGTCCCCGTTGATGATCGCGTTATCTCAACAACCTACATACCTTCTTTGGTCAAACCAAATGTTCTTTTCACTTGGTTGAATGGTTTGCTCCAACAGCCAGAACTCAACAATCTCAATGATGAAATGATGACAAAAACTCTGATAGATACTTATTACAACTAAACTCAAAATGGCAAGAGGCTTAACAATCTGCATATACTTGAAATTCTTTGAGAATACACACAAACACATAAGATTCACTAACATTACTATTAAACTGGGCATCAACGATTTGAAATTAACTTCATAGAAGAATTGCACAGTACATATTAGATTTTTCAAATTCACAACTCACTGATATATCAACTAGAAAAACATTGAGATTAGAGTTGTGAATCATTATAACAACCTCAGCAGCAGTAACCTTCGGTTTCTTCGCCTTCTTAACCTTACTATTCTTCACTAAACACTGTCATTCTCGATGACACCACTGGCAGCATATTCCGCGTCACTAAAATAAACTCAATTGCAACAGAAATCATACATCATGGACACATATATACAAATGTTGAAGTACATTCCACACTCTTGTCAACTCTGACATCAATCATCTTAGCAATTACCTGATCAAGAATCAAAGAACACGATCAATTATGACTCGTGGCTGCCTTTTTCTTTTATTTTTGGTTGATCCATCGGGGAATGTTGAAGATCAGTCATGCATTTCAAATCAAACAGTTGAAACAACATACCAAAGGATGCACGGAAGACTAATTTCTCTCCTATATTATCCGAAGGAGTTAAAAAGAAAAAGTCAATCCAGCTTGTGATATTTGCTGAATTTAGGAAATTTTCATTTCCTATATCTGTAGAAGAGAAAATGAGATGGATATCGCCATGGAGTAAAAAATAGAAATATCCGTCAGTTTAATACTATTGTCAAATACATCTTCGTCAGTTTTGAGATCGGCATGGAGTAACTAATAGAAATCAAATGTCTAATCAGAAAAAAACTGAAAGATCACCGTGTTGTAATTACAAGCACTTACTTGAATCACAGATTTTTCACCAGCTATCCTTTATTGTACATATTGTTATCAAATTAGATGCACGTAGATACTTAAAAAAAAAACATATATGATTTTGTTTCTACTTACTTCCGTAAGGATGATGTCCATCAAGTAACCTTTAGATACCTCTTCCATTAATCTCCCATATTCACTGTTTTGCACGAATCCTTTTTTTGATCCATAAACTTATCAATTTAGACACTCGAATACACGTATCCTCTGGAAACATCCCCATATAGAAAGGCAAGGCTTGAAATAATCGGATATGTTATTATAACTTAAAAGCATACTTGCCCGATTACAGTCTTCAGTCTCACAATCAAGATAGGAAAATAGAGCTTTTTTAACTTCACGCCACCAAGATTCATTCATTTATTCCTTTTAATTATTCCAGCAGCTAAGATAACCACAAGAGGCAATCCTTTGCACCTTTTTGCAAGTGCTAGACTCACATTTTGTAGTTCTGATGTGAGGAATGGAAGGAGATAAGGATCAATATGGTGCATGACATAGGCACCGATTTTCTCAAGTCGAGTTGTAATTAATATTCTGCTTCTATTTCCAACATCTGGAAAACAAAGTCTTAAGTCATCCCACGCCATACAATCCACTACAAAAAAATGAAAATATTGCGGCGGTTCCAATGAACCGCCACAAATAACAAATATATATATATATATATATATATATATATATATATATATATATATATATATATATGTTATGAGTTAATATAAAACAAGAGAAGCATAAAGTAGGGAGAAGAGAAAAGTCTTCTTATTCATCTTGAAGTATATTCATGATTCATAGATTTTCTTTACAATGAAGGAAAACCCCTTTATTTATATGGGAAACCTAACTTAGTTCCCAAGTATGATTCCTAACCATATCCTAAAAGGACTCCACATAATATACATTCACTATAATACAAATATGTTTATAACACCCCCCTTTGAATGTCAGTAGATTATGTGCCTCGTTAAAACCTTACTAAATAAAATCTAGTAGAAAAAAAATCTAGTGAAGGAAAAAGAGTACACATATCTAATAATACGCATTATGGATGTCTCATTAAAAACCTTACAAGGAAAAACCAATGGGACAAAACCTTGTGAGGGAAAAAGAGTACATCGCATATTAACTCCCCCTAATGAGAACATCAATCCACAGACTTGATTCTTCATTTTCCAAGTTTGTGCACCATCTTCTTGAATGTTATAGTTAGTAGTAAATCAATTATAGTATTACTTGAACAAACCTTTTGCATGTTGATATCACCATTTTTGGGAGATCATAAGTGTAGAAAAACTTTGACGAAAAATGTTTTCTTCTATCTCCTTTTATGAATCTTCCCTTCAAGATCAAAGATTTCTGCAAGTTTCTTACTTCAACTTCTTTAAGCAAATAATCTATTGACTTTTGAAAATTCTTCAAGAGTTTTAATTGTAGTCATCAACTTGCATAACAATACTTATATATGTTTTATGTATTTTGAATCTATTTAATCCTTATGAAGATTATAAATAAGTTTTCCAAAAACTTGTATATGCTATAGATATTGAACCCATCGAATATTTTCATATCATTATTGTCAAGGGACAACATCAATATTAAATGTTTGACATCTTCCAGTGCCTAGATTGCAAGTCAAATAAGCTTTACGCTTACCAAGATGCATCATTCCACTTTTCACTTGATAATTATTTCTACACCAACATGCTTTTATAGTCGTAGAATTTATATCATAATAATATTTCACAATATTTCTCGCTATTGTATCAAAGATGTCGTCAACGATATATCATTTTTTATCGATTCACAATACGACAAAACTTATTGAGATCTCATCACTTCATTATTTTTTAGGTAGCTACCCCTCAAATGAGGTTTCATTAAGTGTTATGTCGTAGTCTCTCTAAGAGCACATTGTCTCCTTATTATGATCATTTTGATTCTTTGATCCTCCCCCCTTTTCAAGGATTATTTTATTTATAATTGATTAGTCTATCATGCTTCATGCATGTCGTAGACTCTATCCTTAAGGGACATTCAATAGGAGTGTTTACAAATCTCTCCCTTATGTTAGACAAACTAACATATATCTTAATCTTTTGGAGAATCTATCTTTGTGCATCATTGTATATTCATAGATTATATACTACATATCAAAATAATCAGATGAAATATATTTGGTCCTTGATCATAAATCAATTAAAAGAAAATTTGATCATTATTAATTGTTCTAATGCGTACAACTACTTTTGTATGCAATATCGTATTTCAGATCAAGACATTCATAAGCAACGATTTTACTATTTGAGACATTTAATGTCACATTATCTTGAATATTTATCAATATTATCAAAGATGAATTATCTTGTTTTTCATATTATGAAAGTTGTGCTCCTAACTTAATTATCTTGCACAAACATTTTTGTGAATGTCAAACTGCAAGTTGACAACAAACACACATATGATTATATTATAGATGAATCTCTTTATCATATCACATGGTAGGTGAACGTGCCCATATTCACCTTTAATACTTTTCAAAATTTAGGAAATTTAGTTCAACTTTTCATAACAACAAGCAACAAAAGAATTCTCGAAGAATCTTCTAGTTTTCAATGTATGTCCATTACTCAGTATGCACATCTTTGGGATGACCAAATTATTCATGCCAACTAATAAATTTTTAGTACTCTTAAACTCCAAGTTTACTATGCCATGTGCCTTTTTGCTTTAGTAAATTCCCAATTTATTACTATATGAGAAAAATTCAACTTTAATATTTTCGGAGTAAATTTTAGATTTTTTTTTCTCAATTACTCTACCTTTTCTAAAGTTGAGTCGTGATCCCACTGAATAGACTAATCTGATTATCAAAAAAAATGTGTCTACAATCATATTATTTGTGCTAAATATTTTGCAAACTCCAAGTTGCGATATGACAATAGGCATATATGAGACCACATAGAAGGATTGTCTATTAGGACCATGAAGTATCTAAACAACACACTAGGTGAATGAATAGGTCCACAAAAGTTTGTATACGTTCCTAGAACGCAGGGGATTCAATCAACTTTCATTTATGATGGTCTCACAATTAACTTCTCTTGCTAACAAGCAGTACAAGAAAATTCACCATTTAAAAGAATTTTTAGGTTCTTCCATGAATGTCCATTTTAATTTTTCATAATTCGTCAAAACATTATAGAATAGTGATATCCAGACAGTCATGCCAAATTAAGAAAATATTGGAATTAGTAAACTTCTTATTTATCATAGATGGGCCTCAATTGCACTAATTCTTGTCCAATACGAGCCTGAAGTAAAGCATAAAACTTCTATAATACATGTGTTCTTATAGATATTCTTGGTGATACCACATCAAAGACCAAAGGTCGCAATCTTATCCATGACTAGCATGGTGGCTTACACCTCATTCCCTTTAGAGAATGGATCTATATTTTTAGCATTTAGCAAAAGTTCTCATTCTTCATGAATGGAGCACAGATATGTGAGTAGGGGTGTACAAAATTGAACCAAAAGCCGAACCAAATCGCAAACCGAGTCAAATCGGAAAAAAAAATCTGACTAGTGGTTTGGTTTGACTTGGTTTGGTGTTGAAAAAAAAAACCAACTATATTTGGGTTGGTTTGGTTTCAACTAAAAAAAATAAACCGAGACAAAACCAACCCGACATTATATATATAATTTTAAAAATTTTCATTTTATACCTAAAAATACTTACTTTGATATATTTTTTAAATATCTCTTATACTTTTTCATAGTTTTTATCTTTTAATATACTTATTTCATGTTTGGAAGTTAGAATTCTTAATGATCTAATAAGATTATAGTCTATACATGTTGGTAATTATAATAAAATTTAAATAAAAATCAAATTAATACTAATACAAAAAGAAAATCAATTCAACACTAAGAATGACAATAATATTGAATATTTGTTTTTTAGTTTTACAGACAATTAAAATACATGATCTAATTTTACTTTCTTTTTATATTTAGTCATGTAACTAATACTTACTAAACTTATTTTAGCATGATTTAGTACTTTAAATTATGATCAATTTCATTATGACTTATTAATTTGCAATATTTGTTTTACGTGATTTTACTATTATTTTTTTGTATGAATATTTTAGTGTCATTAATTATATCATATTTTTTGTTATTTTCTTGAGAAATAACTTAGATAGTTGCATTTTGATAGGACTAAATAAATATTTGAAATACAAGTAAATTATATGTTTTTATGAATACATTATCGAAAAATCAAAAAATCCAAAAAAAAAAAAGAAAAACCCGAAGAAACCCGAAAAAACTCGAAGTTGAAAAACCCGAGTTTTATTGGTTTGGTTTGGTTTATAAATTCAAAAACCCGACACAAATGGTTTGGCTTGATATTTGAAAAACCCGAACCAACCCAGTCATGTACACCCCTACATGTGAGCATATCAAATTATGAAGCTTTAGTACCTCATTCCATATTTATGTGCATTATTCAATCACTTGTCTTCTTTAAGACATATTTTGCACTACTACCACATTCACTTTAGTAATGGTGCAAATTCAGTAAATTTCATGATTTCTCATAAAAAACAAATAAGTTTTTCTTTAGTCATTATTATATCATCAATATGGTGCATTAAGACTCAAATTCAATGTCTTATCCATATAAAAATGTCTTAGGCCATAATCGATGGAACTTGAAATCAATATTTTCTCATCATGTTGCACCATGACGTTTACCCAATGTCTTACCCTCTTGGTGCGATTGAACGTAAATCCATCTTCTTATTCTTTTGGTGCGATAAAACTTAAATCTATCGTCTTACCCACAATGAGGCCCAACCTCAAGCCTTCAAAATAATTGTAATTTTATCACTTTTGATGATCATTAATATGATCGTATAGTATAATTACACATAAAATTGAGATTATTGAAAACATATATTTCACTAAATTGTGCGTATTTAATTATTAAAATAAATTAAGAAATTCTCTTCCCAATCAGTTAAAATTAAACGTATAAAAAGTCGACAAGTCTCTTTATACTTACTTCAGATGGTAACTTCAGATCTGTGACATAAATAATTATAACGTAAAGATAAATCATACCTTGAAGATATAAGAACCTTATTGCAACCTTATTGTATAACTTATGCAAGATCTCTTTTGCACTTTTCCCGTCTTATATCATAATCCTTTAAGAATGGAACAATCGTGCTGATAACGTGTTATGAAATAATATAAAACAAGAGAAGAATAAAGTAGGGAGAAGAGAAAAGACTTCTTATTCATCTTGAAGTATATTCATGATTCATAGATCTTCTTTACAATGAAGGAAAACTCCTTTATTTATAGGGAAAATCTAACTTAGTCCCCAAGTTGGATTCCTAACCATATCCTAAAATGACTCCACATAATAGACATTCACTATAATACAAATATGTTTATAACAATATATATAAACTAAATTAATTTTAATTGATTGTTTACATAAAATTAATCTTTTTCCTTAATTAAAAATAACACAATTGAATTAGTTCCCTAACACTATGTTTGGATCATTGTTATCCATTGTATTGTATTGTATCGTTGTTATACGTACAATGTTTGTTTTGATTGTTACTTAAATTGTTAAATTTCGTTTGTTACGTAACAATGAAAACCCCTATTTTATGGAACAACCAATTTGATGTGTTCCCATTGTTACTTAATTTCTTTTTCCAATTATATCTTTACAATACAATCAAACTAAACAATTAAAATGTTATTAAACAACAACAAACAATACAGTCAGGCCAAACATTTTATCTACCATACAATACAGTACAATATAATACAATACAATATAAAACAATGGGTAACAATGATCCAAACAAAGTGTAAATTAGCTTTAGAACCGTTCACATAAACAAACCCCATAACCCAAAATGCAAAGAGATCCAAAATTGCCTAAGATATAAAGGAGCCCAAAATTCATCCATTCATACTAAGCTCTAAATCAGTAAGATTCTCACAAATGAAGCTTCTCCGTTTACAGTAAGCTCTCAATGAGTAAGATTCTCACAAATCAAGCTTCTCCATTTACGGTAAGTTCTAATTAGATGTAATCGTTTCTGTGTAAGGTGTCAATAAGTTTTTTTAAAGGCTAAGTGATTTTCTTGTTTCTGAATCTATGTATTATATATTTGGTTATGCATGTTCTTAACTCAAATGTCTTTGTTGTTAGTTTGTAGAGAGTTGTTGTTATCATGCATGTAGGATTTGTGATTTCGCATCTGCTAAAGTGATTTTGCATTCTATAGAACGCCTTAAAGTGAAATAGTATTGTGGTCTTCAGATTTTTTCTTGTATCAGAGTAAAACTTTACTTAGTTTTTATTTGCCTTAGTATCTCTGGTTCTAAAAGATTTCATTTTGTGGATAAGAACAAAGGAGATATCTCACTTCTAAATTTCGCAAGAGAATCTGGAAATTAATCTCACTTCTCTTTTTGTGGGTGAATTAGTTTAAATTTGTTATATTGAGTTACTACTGCTATTAACCTAATTTTCATACATGGGCTTGATGGGTAGTTGAAGCATACAAAATTATTGCCGAGGACTAGAATCAACATTGACAGGAATCCTTTAAACTTGTCTATCATCTTCTCTGTTTTTTTGACACTCAAATTATTGATGGAACTAAAATAAAAAAAAATTAGTTTTACTAAGTTTGAAAATTTTTGAGTTGGTAGAAATAAGATATATGATACTCTTGGATTCTTGTTGATTAACATATACAATGTTTCAACTAATTTTGTGTGTTTGAAAAACATGACAGTTTATCTGATTGTTAGTTTTGTGTTGAATTATTCGAATACTTAATTAACATGTAGACATAACTTGCTAATATGATTATTAATTCACTATATATATTTATGTGTGCTAGTGTTATTAGTTTTGCATGTCATAAGCTGGTTAAGATACTTGGTTGTAATAAGATGTTCAGTAATCGACAACAAATTTTGCTTTGTTCTTACATAAAATTACTTTATATTATTGATTCACAATTCATGTAAATTGTTAATATCATAAAGATACTTGTTGTTTTTATTTTTATTTTAATATTCTGATATCATTTAACTTCAAGTTGAATTGGTATGTTGTCCTTTCTAGCTATGTCAATTGATAAATTTTGGATTGGCAAACCACAAACACTTCTTAATATGTAGATGGGGTAAGAAAGTTTCTGGACATGTAATTAAATGTCCATGTTCCAGATGTGGTTTCAATAAGTGTCTTAAAAGAGGTGTAGTTCAAGAGCACGTAATTATAAAGCCTTTTTTATATAATTAAAATTTTTGGTATTTACAGGGTGAAGAATCAAATGCAACTACAACACAAACATTTCAGAGAACCTGTGCCGTAGAAAAAACTTTCTAGCCCATTGAATCCATGATTAATAATGATTATGGGAGGAGTAACAATGAACCTAATGTGTCTTGTGAGCCTATAAATGGAGAAGAAACAGTTAATGAAGATCATAATGATACGCATAATGAAAATTATGCAAAGTTCTATGAACTGATCAAAGATGGCAAGCAGCCATTATGTGAAGGGTGTATGAAGTATTCTAAATTGTCTTTTCTAATCAAATTTTATCACATAAACTTTTAATGTATATGACTAACTAATCAATCGGTATGATATTAGAATTGTTAAAAGATGCTTTTGAAGATGCTAAGATTCCAGTTTCATTATATGTGGCCAAGAAAACCATCAATAAACTTGATCTTAATTATACCAAGATACATGCTTGCCCAAATGACTGTTATAGTTTTGGAAAGACTAAGGCTTGCAAGAATGCAAAAATGAAAGACATCTAGGTGGAAAGATAATAAAAAAAGCGAACCTGCAAAGAACTTGCGCTACTTTCAACTAAACCCGAGGCTCCAAAGGTTGTTTATGTGCGCTAAAACTGTAGAGTCTATGAGATGGCATTACTCAGGGGGTAACCAAGATTGATTGATGAGGCATCCTAGGAATTCTGAGGCTTGGTAAAAGCTTGACTTGCTTCATCCTGAAATTGCTGTAGATCCTCGGAATGTACGACTAGGTGAAGCCAGTGATGCTTTTAACCTTTTAGAACAATGTCAACGACCTATAGTATAATTGGCCAGTGATTGTTATTGCATACAATCGTCCTCCTTGCGAATGCATGAAACAATCTTCATTTATTCTCTCAATGATCATTCTAGGGAAAAAATGCCAGGAGATGACATAGACGTCTATTTATAACCTCTTATACAAGAGCTGAGGGAATTGTGGTATGATGGAGTGGAGACATTAGATTCCTCAAAAAATGAAACATTTAAAATGCGAGCAGCCTAAATGTGGACAATTAGTGACTTTCCCGGTCTTGGTAACTTACCTGGATGGAACACATACACTAAATTTGCTTGCCCCACATGTAACTTTGCTACAGATTTTTATAGGTTAACGCATAGTAGAAAAGGGTGTTTTATGGGTCATCGTTATTTTCTTGAAAGCGACCATCGATTGAAATGACAACGGGAGCCACCAATTACATAATCAGGATCTGACATCTTGAAACAAATAGATGGCATTCCTGTCAATTTTGGAAAAACATCTAAGTTGAATAATAAGCGCAAAGGAGCCAGGGGGGAAACTATTATTGAAGATGATTCAAGACAATGGAGAAAGAGAAGCATATTTTTTTACCTTCCCTACAGGGAATCTAACTTGCTGCGTCAGATGTTATGCACAACGAGAAAAACGTGTGTTAGAATGTGATATACACTTTGCTTAGTAATTCTGAAAAATCAAAAGACATTCCTCAAACTCGAAATGATCTTAAAGAAATGGGTATAAGACATGAACTTTGGCAAGAGGAGAATGGAAATTATCGCCCATCTTTGTTTACTATTCTAAATTCAAAGAAAGAGGATCTATTTCTGCGGACTTGAAAGAATGTCAAAATGCCCGATGGATATGCAAGCAACATTTCAAGATGCATTGACTTGAAACAACGAAAGCTCTTTGGAATGAAGAGTCATGATTTTAACATTCTCATGCAACATTTGTTACCAATTGAAATATGTAAAAAAAAATCTGATAAGGTGACAGCCGTGCTAATGGAGTTTACATCATTCTTTCCACAACTATGTGCCAAAAATTTAAGTCTGAGATCTTGACAAGCTGCAGTCTTGAATGTTCACACTATCAACCACTTATAGATATTATTTCGTCCCACATTCTTTACAATCATGGTTCATTTGACTTGTCATCTAGTCGCTGAAGCAAAACTTGGGGCTCCAGTGCAGTATCGGTGGATGTATTTTGTGGAAAGATAACTGAAATTTCTTATTTTTGTTACTGAAATTTATTCTCTAAGTCAAAGATATAAAACTTTATTTATTCACCGACTATTCATCCTTTGTTTAGGTATTTAGGACACTTGAAGTCATTTGTGCGAAATATGTCACAAGAAGGTTGCATAGCTGAAGAGGCTCTAACCTTTTTTTCCAAATTTCTTGAAGGGATTGAGACAAGAATTAATAATTGACCACGTCGCGTTAGTGATTACCCTGAGGACAGAGGCTCGACAAATTCATCTAATATTTTTCCACCAGTTGGTAAAGGAGTAGGAGCTGAAACATTTGAGTTGTCACCTATGGTGAAACGTCAAGCACATCGATATGTGGTACTCCATTGTCCACAAGTCATGCCATTCAATTCATTGAGTGAGTATTAAGGAAAATCAGAATTTTTTATTCTATTTGATCTTACATTGCTTTTGGTCTGAAGTTAAGATATATATATTTTTTTTATTTGAACTAATTTGCAGACATGAAAATTAT
The DNA here is from genome assembly GCA_016801875.1 of Solanum sitiens. Classification (NCBI taxonomy): domain Eukaryota; kingdom Viridiplantae; phylum Streptophyta; class Magnoliopsida; order Solanales; family Solanaceae; genus Solanum; species Solanum sitiens. The sequence goes on from JABWTJ010000155.1 coordinate 1,669,162, forward strand.
TTTTTTTGTACTAGGTTTAATGCATTTCATATATCAGTGGTTAACAGACATGTTAAAAGTAGGCGTGATGGTGAGGAAGTGGATGGCATCACAAGATAGGCTTGATTTTCAATTGTTTCGCTACTACCTTAAATATGTTTGATCTTGGAATGTTCAGTATCTTATAAGCTTTTATGCCTATTAGTTAGATGATTGCTTTGTATTTCTCTCTTCACATGTAATTTGGATTTGACATGAATAAATGTTTTACTATCTTAATCTGATTTTGACATCGATACGTGAAAGTAATGAATAATGATGATAAGATATAGTATGTTGCTCTTTTGACATTAATGTTTATTGACTATTCTTTTTCCCGAGAGCTAGATACAGATTAACATGTCTGCATTGGTAACAAAAGATTCTTACAATTAGCAACTTGTATTGAGTTATTGAACTAGTTGATTATTTTTAGAATTTTTTACCAAAATAATTTATTATTTAAATCAATTTACAACAGTAGTATATTTTTTTAAAACTTTACAAAACTAGTATAAACGTTGTTGATAGTAACGTATTAGGCCATGTTTTAATCTGACAAGAAACGGACCAAAACTAACGGGGACGGCGTTAAAATTGGAATACGTTACTACAAGTAACGTTTTAGAGTTTAAGTTGGAATACGTAACTGCAAGTAACGCTTTAGAGTTTAAGTCAAAATACGTTACATCTGGTAACGTTTTAGAATTATTATACTAAAAACCCTGTTTTGATCCTTCTATCTTAAATCCAATTTACCCATTAGCCGTACTTCCCCCACCTTATACCCTAAACCCAATTTCATATTTCTTTCCCTTTCTTTCCCTCGCTAAGAGAGCATATGCACGCCGCTGGTTCGATTCTCGTCGTTAGTGTTTCCGAAAAAGGAGATTCACGATATTTCAGCGCCATAAGTATTTCGAGAGGTAATTATTTGCTTAAGGTTTGTTTTTCTTTACGAAGGAATTGAATTGAATCATACGTAAGATTTTATCTTGTATAAATTGAAGAACCTGCCAACCAACTCATGAAATTGGATTCCAAAATAAGTTGTTATGTGGTTACTTGTTTTGTTTAGTTCGATTTTACGATTCCTTTCATGGCCACTGAACTCAGAATTGTTATTTAAAGTTGTAACAATTGTATATTGTTGAGGAATTGATAAATTGCGTAGCAGTGCATTGAAGAGAAGAGCTATAGTCATTGTTACATTGCCTTTTAGATTAGTATATGTTTGTTAGTTAGTTACATAACATAATTAATTTGTTAGCCTAAATTGCATAGCTCATTAGTTGGTTAGCTTTGATTATTGTAATTAGCACTTTAGTCATTTAAATAGCCTACTGTACAGATGTAAACATACAATGAAACTCTCTAATAATGATAATCTATATTCTTCTCTGTAATTCCTCAAATTTGCCTCATCTCTTCAAACAATTCTCTGCAAATTTCGATTCTTAACATATATCAAAAAAAAATATTATACTCGAGTTCTATTGTTGCTTAGTGTAGTCTAAGATGGTTTGTCTTATATCAACACACTTCTAAATTAAACAGAATGACCTTAAAACTTTTAACTGTGATTTCATAACTTTATATCACTTTTGAAGTGTGTCTCCAAGAAAAAATTACATAATAACTCAGGCTAACATTTAAGTTTACTTTCATGTGTATTTCATAGGTATTTTTTATGGCTAATAATAGTGAATACAAGTTGGATCCCGGTCCATTGGAATCAAATGTATTAACGGGACAACTTACTCATAGATCACAAGATATATGGGAAGGAAATGTTAATATGATTCTTAATACGAGGAGAGAAGATGGAAATTTTTGGAAGCTCATAGAGAAATATCCTATCCATCCACGAGTTCTTGAAGTAATTAGATTATCTGGATTATATGGTGTTTACAAATCTAATCGGCCTGCTATTGACCGTAGTTTGATCACTGCACTAGTTGAGCGGTGGCGTCCCGAAACTCATACTTTTCACTTTAGAACAGGTGAAGCAACAATTACCTTGCAGGACGTAGAGGTGTTGTATGGATTACCTGTGAATGGTGATCCAGTACTTGGTAATGAAATGATAAGGACCATAGGGGATTGGCAAAACATTTGTCAAAAATTATTAGGTTTTGTTCCTTCTCGTGAAGACTTCAAAACAAATTCCATCAAGGTCGTTGCATTTAATTCACACATGTTAAGCCAGCCACAGTTGCCGAACATGGCAACACAAGAGATGGTCAATCAGAAGGCAAGATGTTACATGTTCTGGATGATTGCAGGTATGATGATGGCGGATACATCTGGTGGTTATTTGAAGCTTATGTACCTGCCTATGCTCGAAGACATCGATAAAATTGGATCTTATAGTTCGGGGAGTGCGACCTTGGCATACTTGTATCATTTTCTTTGTAAAGCTTCACAGATTACCCAAAATGAGATATTTTGCCACTACTTCAGGTATACCTAATGATTGTACATATAATTTATTTATATTTCTTTCATTTGTCTCCGTAGTGTTATTGTAGGATGAAATTTTTTAGAGATGTAATCCTAAAACTCTTTCTCCCAGATTTGGGCGTGGGAGAGAGTCACTGTCCTCCGTCCTCAAATAGTAGCCCATAGAGATGCGAGAACTATTTCTCATGTTGATTTGCATAGGGGTCCACATGCTACTAGATGGTTTGCGCATCTTAGTTGGACGAATACTACCAAGCATGTGTTGAAAGTTTATAGGGATGCACTTGACTCTATGATAGAAGATTAGGTACAATGTTTTTACTTATTTATAAATATTGGAAATGTAAAGACTCACTTTGCTCTTTTCCTTTTTCATGTAGTTTATTTGGGAACCGTATTCCGATGACTTAATTGAGAGTCTTCCTCTCTATTGTCATGCTGGACGAGACATATGGCGAGTTAGAGTTCCAATCTTTTGTTGGGATGTGGTCGAGGTTCATTTGCCAGATCGTGTTATGAGGCAATTTGGACTACAACAAGCTATACCAACTCCGTTTTCATTTGATTCCAACCACTTTCGCCATGATCGTCGGGGAAGACCAAATACAAATTGGGAGTTGGAACATGCACATTGGTTATCATTTTGGAACCAACGTCTCCAATATAGTTGTGATGCACCGGTTAATAATGAACCACTTCGCTATGATGATCCATATCTTATTTGGTTCAGGCGCATTACTCGTCTTGTTATTGGTAATCCTAATTCACGTCCTCAAAATCAACAAGGTTATGTGCCTAATTCGACGGCATATGAAACTATGGTATGCCATTTATTGATTAGTGTTGTTTAGTGTTTTTTCTGCCAAGTGATTTATTTGTCTTTATTGATTTTAGTGTGTCATTTATTTTGTTTAGTGTAGTTGCTGGCAAGTTTTTTATTGTTCTTGGTACACTGCTAATTGTTTAGAAAAATGCTAAAGGTAAAAATTACTAGATATCTTTTGAAGATTTGAGTTGGTAGTGAATTCATTGCTTAAGTGACAATTCGATCTAAATCATCAGATTAATGGTGCGTCATTAAATAACTTTCACTTTTATTTATTTAGGTGCGTCATATTCATTCGATGGTTGATGAAGCTAAAACACTTGGTGATAATCCATCATATGAGGCCTTATACATGTTTAGAAAAATGGTGCGAGATCAAGGTTCTGATTGTTTGAAATATGTCCATGAGGCTGACAGGGTTCATGTGTCAGCCGATTATAGAAGAGATGTGGTACAACCTGTCCAGTTACATCACCCAGTTCGTAGGTGAGAAAAAGGTGGTGTTGCTGGTAGGAGAGAACGTGTTGTTGAAAGAGGACAAACACATGTTGAAATATATCAGGCCACACAAAATGTCCAAGAAGCCTCAAAAGATGATCAAGCGACATCCAATTATAATATTGGCTCTATTTCAGGAGGTTGCACTCATGAATTCACTCAGGCATCAAATATGACATATCAACTGTCACAAACAGATATCATGCCATACCTGACGCCACAGACTCTACAAATATCAAGTCGTCCAAGTTTCTCATCACTTGAGAATGTCATTGGTAATTTGAGAATGTCCCAAACTTTACCTCATCGCCTGTGCCACTGATCATTGAGACCCCTGATGCCACTAATAATTTAGAGGACCCGAATCATGATGTGGACGATAATGATCCAAAGGATGCAAATTCTCTATTGTGAAATGCTCGCTGACAAAATTTCTAGCTAATGCTCCCATTCTTTCAGTAACCTTCATGACATGTGAACACGGGAAGTGCAAATTAGCCCATTTTTCACAATCACATTTTTTTTCACTTAATGAAACACAATGAGGATTACCACCAGTACCATCAATTTGTATTGATCTAACCTCATATACCCCTGTGGATATATTCCAATTATAAAAAAGTGTCTTTTTGAATTTTCATAGTTTTTCTCCCACTTTTTTTTTGAAACTGCTTGTCCATAATTCCTTTTGCTCAACAAGTTGGTGAGTTTTTTGACATCTACGAGTATATCGTTCAACGGTTTGCTTCAATGAAAGTCTTACCATAGCAGTGACGGGCAAGCCTCGAGCTTTCTTTAGAAGTCCATTGAAAGACTCTGAAAGATTTGTTGTCAGTACTCCCCATCTTTTTCCATTATCATGACTAACGGTCCATTTGTCCAATGGAATTCGCATGAGGTATTCATATGCTTCTCTATTTTCTTCTTGAATTTCCCACATCAAAGCTTCAAACTTCCTTATTTGATGAGCTGTAGCAGCCCTCCACATAAGATTAATGAGGTCCCTATTTGGAAATTGAGATTGAAAGTTACTTTTAAGATGTCTTAGACAAAATCGATGCAAGGCCCGAGGTTCCTGCAAACGCCACAACTCCGATAAACTAGTCAAGATTCCTTTTGCCCTATCAGAGATAATACAAATATCTTCTCTATCTTTTATCACATGTGCACTCAATTTCCTAAAAAACCATTTCCATGCCTCTTTCGACTCTTTGTCAACAATACCAAACGCAAGAGGAATAATGTTATCATTTCCGTCAACTCCAACAGCAATTAATAAATTTATCTCATATTTACCATACATATGAGTTCCATCTACCGAAATAACCGGACGACAAGTTTGGAATCCATCAATGCATGGCTTGAAAGCCCAAAATACAAACTTGAAAGTTTTTACCTCTGGCGAACTCGTTGACTCTTCGTGTTTCCATTCCACAACTCTTCCAGGATTAAAGTATTGAAAAGCTGCAAAAAACTTAGGAAGCTCACTAAATGATTTCTGAAAATCACCATATACCAATGTAAATGCGCGTTGACGCCCAAACCACGCTTTTCTATATGTTACTTGATGACCAATTTTTTCATGAACCTTAGAAATGACATCCACTATCAACAATTTTGGATTTTTACTTATTTGATTTAAAAATAGAGATGCAATTAAATTGGTATCTAAGTTAGTGTGACCTGTTGTAAGCCCTTCAGTCTCACATCTATGATATTAAAATACTTTCCTATCTTCCAAAGGCTACCTCCAACCTTACGACCTCGAAGAAACCATGGACAACCCAAAGAATCATAAAATTTGCATCTCACAGTCCATACGCTCTTAGTTGATATTACAACCTTAAATTCCTTATTTTTGCGCAAACTCCAAATTGTCACAGCCCGTTTCAACTTAGCTTTACTACTAAAACACATATTTTTTTCTAAATGTTTTTTTGCATCCTCGATCCAAACAGAACAACATTTCATTTCGGATTCACGAGTAGAGATAAAAATTTCTTCCTCAGTCTCCAATGTTGTAAAGTAAGGTATATCATTATTTTGCATTTCATCAAATTGATATTGAAAATTTACCGCACTTTAATTTTGAGGTAAATCTCCAATATCTTCATCGGATTCACTTTCAATGACTTTACTCTCTCCATCATCTTCTGAAGGTTCATCCTCCTCCGAATTTTCATCACTTCTTTGAGCATGTGCATCATTACACAAATCAAAGGTAGCTTCATCTTCTCTGTAGAAAAAAAAAATAATTTCATGAAATACAAAAAATGAAAATAATTAATTATTCATGCTATTAAATAAAATTAGTTGAAAAGATTACTCTACCTGATTTCATATTGATTGTGGTTACTCTAAATATGTCTTTGACTACCCGAGCCTTCATCAAATGATTGATGAATACCATGTGTTGCAGTGTATGTAAAATGAGGCTGACTGAATGTGGCAAATCCATAATTTTGAGCCAATAAATTCATATGATAACCATATTGATCATTCATTTGAAATAGATTATCTTGATTTATTGATCTAATCTTTATATACATCTCCAAAAGATTTATATCAATCTTGTTCAAAAATTTCTGAGGAATGGCAAAATATTGTACCAAAGATTGGTCATTCTCAATTTTGAACTCAATAAATCTTATAATGTTACCTTGAAATGAGCATGGATATTTTCCAGAAATATCCAATTGAATATTTTCTCCATCAGTCCCCATTTTCTCATGCAATAATTTAATTAATTCAACGTAGTTGGTCGAAATAGAAATGCTAACAATCATTCTGGCACATTCGTTATATCGAAATCCGTTCATTTCAGTGATTATTTCACCGCCCCAATACAAAGCAATCATCACGTTATCTTCAAAATTAGCCATCAAAAAATCCAACACACAAAAATAAGATGCATTATAGTTATTAAAAATATGTTATAACTACATTACAATATATTGATAAGCCATACCTATTGAAATTTTGTGAGTATTTATTCAGCAATAGGGCATATAAGCAGAAGCTTTGTAGAACATTATTTGAATGTGCTAAACATTCTACATAACCATTTCTTATAATGTTCTGTGGCCAACACTTTAGCAGTTTATTTTAAAGTTAAAACGTAACATACAGTAACGTTTTATTGGAAGATCAAATCATGATAGAATCGTTACTCATGGTAACATTTTAGTCTTAAAACGTGACTCATAATAACGATTTAACGTCACATTTTGTACAAAGATTCTCAGGTGGCAGACCTGTGATTTGATTTGATATAATCGTTACTCCAAGTAACGTTTTATATGTAAAACGTGACTCCCAGTAACGTCTTCGATGTCAAATTTCGTACAAAGATTCTCAGGTGGCAGACTTGTGATTTTGTTTGACAGAATCGTCACTAAGAGTAACGTTTTCCCTTTAAAATTTACAAAGATTCGAAAGTGGCAGATTTACAGAGACACGTTACTGACGGTAACGTCTTAAGCCTAAAATGTTACTGTCAATAACGTAATGCTTCTTAAACGCCGTCTACCAAATATTTTTAGTCCGTTTATGTTTTGAAAATGAAATATAGCCTAATACGTTACTACCAACAACGTTTATACTAGTTTTGTAAAATTTAAAGTTTCATATTATTTTGGTGAATTGAATGATATAATAGATTATTTTGGTCAAAATCTCTTATTTTTAGCGTGAGTTGAATTTCTTTGCCATGTTTCATGTAGTGAGTTCAAAGATCATATTCGAAGTCGGTGGAAGGGTCGAAAACCTTCAAGTACAGATATAGAAAAAATAGTTCCTAAAGACTTCATTGACTAGTTTCCTCGAAAGGTTACTAACATAAGATATTAGAGTTTTATAATTTTAAAATATTTCTAACTTGTTTTCACTTCTTTTTCAGATTATGAATCCGGACATTTCGAATACTGTTTCAGATGACCTAAAGTTTCTAGCAAATGGTCCAGCACCACATGCTAGAAGATTTACTCTAATTTAATATAAATGGAATCAAATTTCGGACAACAAGTCGAGAACATGAGTTGAAAACTCAGCACAGTTGAGTTTTTTCAACTTCATCCACATCTTGTATTGCTTGTAGTTCTGATGGAAACTTGAGGCTAGCAGATTTGCCTTATTATGGAAAATTAGAAGTTATCGTAGAACTTAACTATTATGGTCAATTCACAGTTACATTATTCAAATGTAAATGGGCTGACACAACTCGGAATAGAGGGTTTAAGAAGGATTTATGGGGATTTCCTTCTGTTAATTTTTCACAATTGATTCACATTGGTGATCTGAAGAGTGCGATCCTTTCATTGAAGCTTCACAAGCTCAAATGGTATATTATGTGGAAGATGAGTTGGATGAAGGCTGGGGTACCAGTTGTTCACTTAAAGCCAAGAGACTTATATGATATGGGAGAAAGAAGGAGAAAATGAAGTTCTTGAGAATCATTTTCCAGTGCAAGACTTGGATCAATTCTTTGGTTATTTAATGATCTGAATTTTTTATATGGAGGATGAAATTGATGAATATCAAGTACAAGACTAAATTCGTTTAAGATTAGAGTCACTTCTCGATTTCTCTGACTTTTTTTCGACCTAGCTACTTTCTTTCATTAATTAAGTTTTAGTTAGTTTTGTCTTGAGGTATTCAATTTGTATGAATCTGACAATAAAAAACAAGTCAATATGTACCATCTTCATCATCTGATGGAGATTCTTCACAATCTGTCGTTCCATTTTCTTTTGATGGAGTTTCTTCACGGCCAACTAAACATACAGACAATGAAAACAATCGTGATTGGCTTGTCGATGTTATATGTAGATAAAAAATAAGTAAATATATTTTTAACCTTTTCACCTACTAAAGTAAATTTTCTAACAAAAATTGTTCGAATGAAGATTAGAATATGGTGTACCTATTGGAAAGGCAGCTGGCATAATTGCTGGAGTTATGGGGCAGCTTGCCACAAATGCGCTGCACTTTCCTATCAGTTTTAAGAAACGGACACCAGACAAGCCTAATTCATATTTCGATCATGTTTTTGATGAAATCCTAATGGTACTTCCAAATAAGTTATATTGCTTAGCTAAGAAATATATTATGTAAAATTTTAGTAAACTAACATTGTTTTTTTGGCCTCGATTTCACTTTGAGGTTGATCGGGAAAGATCAAAAGAATGGTCTGGCGGTAATCTTAAAAAAAAGTGGAAGGATCACAGGCATAAATTGTGGAATGCGGCAAAAGATCCATTATTGAGTAAAGAAGAGATCATCAGAAAATCTCTCAATGGGCATAGTTTGTTGATTATCGCTTGGACGAGAAAACACAGATACTAAAGTTATGTCTTTTTCTTATTCTTTCTATTGTCGCCACTGTTCTGGCCGTTTTATCTTCTTTCTACTACTTTAACTGTTCATATTGTTCCTTTTAACTTGTACAAACTTTGCAAGAAGAATAAACAAATTCGACAAAATCAAATTCCACATATTGGAGGTGCTAAGAGTTTGGCAAGAAGAAGAGCTGAAATGGTAGTTTCAGATGATGTGCTTAGATAGGTTTATTCTCAATTAATCTGAATGGTTCTGTAATTTGATCCTCACTGCATCTTTCTTGAGGAGGGAAATGGGGTTGCTGCAGAGTTTCATGTTGTTGGAGTTCTTGGGTGATTCGAAGTGTTTTTTCAGTTTGAATATCTTCAGGTATCATATTGTGATCACATTGGTCATGTAATTTTTTCAGTGCTTTCTGTTGTTTCTTGTACTTTTGAGTATTTAAGCAGATGATCTATTGGAAACAAACCTCTCTACCTTTAGGGTGGTGATAAGGTTTTCATATATTCTACCTTACCTTGATTCTGCTTTGTGGGACTTTAGGATAGTGATAAGGTTTTCATATATTCTATCCTCCTAGATTCCGCCTTGTGGGACTTTACTAGATATTGACGCTCAGTGGGACTTTACTAGATGTTGTTGAAGTATTAAGAAACTAGGATTGTTTTCTTGAGCTATACGGGTAATGTCAGCGCACATTGTCTGATTATATTGTGTATTTAGAAATTAGGATTAAGTGATCTACTATTAATCAAAAGCTCTATATTTGGATGAAATATTCTATTACTAATAATTTATCCTCAACCAAAGAGCCTTTAAAATTGAAGAAATTCAAATTCAAAGGCCATAAAGTATTGTCGAAGCTTCACCTAATGATGCACTTGGTATAGTGCTCAGTTCCAAACAGCTATGTCGGGTTCATGGGTTAGGCTTGGGTGTTGTTTGATACGCTCAAATTACACATCCCTAAAGAAGTATAAGCGATCGTTGTCAAATAAAGAACCCAACTAGTAGGTTGGGTTCTATCCCACGAGGAATATGATATAGACTTAAACTTAACTCACGATTATATTTGTTTAGCCACCTTATTTATGAGACAAGTAAGTAAAGGGGGAGGGGGGAGGTTGTGAAACAAATTACTAATTGTTGTTAAGTAGCAAGTCAACAAGATTCAAACTTTGTTGTTATCAACGAGAGAGAAACTAGGGTGTATGTGTTCCCCGTAAGCTCATAACGTGGTAATCCTAATAATAGTAATTTGTTCCTAGTGTATCACATGCAAAGTGGTAAGTTATGTATCCCTAGATGCTTGGTCCACCAAATAGAGAATTTCACCACGCACCTTCGCCCGGCTACGTGTGTAGACTTTACTAACCCTTACCTTTACCTCAGACTAAACATCACAGCAATGTATGACTTAGTTTTCATCCTCGCACAAATTGACATTAGACTATTAGATAGTATCACACTAAATCTCTGTTGAATTTTTTTTCTTATTAACTACCTTCTTGGTCCGGGAAGCAGCAGCAAGGAGAGATCTAACGTTGGCCACCATTAAAAAGACTTCTAAACAAAAGAATGATCAATACATGCATCAACACTAGTCAAGAATTACTTATTTATTATCCATATGTATTTAATCGGTCATGGTTCCCACAACCCTAGTTATGGATTTAGTTACTCATGCTTGAAAGAACACAATTCATACTTTTAGAAGAAGAAATCATGAATCACGTATTAGAGTAGAAAAAAACCAAAATCTCAACTTGAATTGCAAAGTGAAAATCTTCAAAACGAACTTGGAAAATCAAATTGTTAAAGTTGCAAAGTTGATTTCACGAGAAAATACCAAAAACTAGAAATAAAACAATAATGTCTAACGCCCAATACGAGGTTTACATACCCTATTTATAGAAAAAGTTTTCCTAAACAAAAAGGAAACGAACTAAGGAAATGAACTGTTGGATGTGGCTTCAATCGGTGAGACTGACCTACGGTCCATAGGTCCCTTTCGTAGCTCAAGACTTAGACTTTTTCTCAGAAGCTGAAACCTTACACTTTCAGATACAAACAACATACATGTGCAGTACAGACCATAGGTTGACCTACGATCCGTGGTTCCCCTTCCATTGCTCCACATTAAGAACTTTTCCTCATGTACTGGAACTCAAAATCTCTTAATCAATTGATGGTTGTGCACGATGGCCCGTGGGTCAACCTACGGTCTGTCACTCTCTTTTGTAGTTCCACACTTGGTCAGATTTTCCTGAGCTTCATTCCATGCCAACCCATCAACAAAACATGACTTGACCTACGGTCCATAGGTTACTTCCGTGGGTGTCCAATTCTACAAATTTTCATTTCTCTCCTGCGACCTCGTCCAAGCCTATTTCCTGCAAATACAACACAATAAAAACTAATTCCAATACAAAATGGCCCTAGACACACACAACTCTTAAGTGAATTGTATTAAAAACATCGTAATCTCACGGTATATCAACACCTTAAACTTAAACTTGTTGTTTGTCCTCAGCGGCGCACTAAGACTCTAAACGACACTTGTATAGAAGTAGACATTCAACCTCAAACAATCACATGGCTTTCTATCCCAACTTCCTTTCCGACTACAAATCTTTTTTGTTAGACTCAACAAGCTAACTCATGCGGATAACTATATGACAAATACCGACCAATAAACACACAACATACACTTTTTCACCATCACCAAGGTACCAACTCTCAAACATTATAACTAGTGCCTTCACTTCAAACAAAATCCCTTTTTCACACAATGCAGATGATTTTGAATACAAGGATTCATTCGACACTCACGCTCATAATTGACTTCAAATACAGTTAGTGCTCAATACCACAGGTTTTCCTTATTTTCATTGCTTAGACTCTCCAAACTAGTTGCTTGGATAACTATAGGACTTTCTTGGCTTGTAGCGTAGGCTCAGGGTCAAGTGCGGTACATTTGGGTACTTATTAGTGAATTTCTCCCTCCTTGACATTACATTGGCTTTTTTACCTCTTTTGGACCATTTTTTGACATCCTTCCTTTTTTACTTTCTTTCCCTTGACTCTTTTCAACATGGATATGACTTTCAACCTGGTTGCTCTTATTTATTTGTGACTTTCTTCTTTTTCTTTCACTTTTTTTTTCTTTATTTTAAGCACTTTTATTTGTTATCTTTTTTCTTTCTTTGTCACAAAGTCACATCCTCTTCTATCGTTTTCTTTTTCTCTTTTCGACACAAAACTCTTTTAATACCCCTTTTTTCTTTCGATTTCCTTTTTCCTAGAAACCCTCCAATTATGGTTTTCCATTAGCTAAGGTGCACAATATCCGATGTCGGACCAGATCCAAGTTTGAGGTCAATTTTTGCATTACTCAGCCTCAACTTAGGCTTTTGGCCTAGTTAATGTGCACATGTCCAAGGAGGGACTGGGGCCAAAAAAACTTATTTTATGGAAGGTGAGTTAGGTGAATAAAAAGAAGAGCAACTTATAAAAATGACTACATTTATAGGGTTATTGAAGTTCAATAGCTATAAGTATGTTATTTACTAGAAATGACTACACTTTTTGTCAATTTCTAGCTGCAAGTTTGTATTAAAAAAAATTTATTGTTATTATTATTATTTATACAATGCACTAAATAAGGTATGATATGTTACCATAACTCCCAAGTACCAACCTTTTATAATGTTCCTAAATAACTGAAATTTCCATTATTAAATTACCAACTAATAATTACATATGGTATGCAAATATGATTGATTCACATAATACAATAAGTTGTACTTATATTCCTAAATATAATATATTCACTAAATACTAATTATAAAGGTTTCATAAAATTTTGCTTTATTCATGTCTTTTTGTCTTTGTATTTTTGCATATGTTTTTTATTTTTTATTTATTTATACACTAATACAGTTGTAATGATAATAACTAAATAAGGAAAATGTATTACTTGTACAATTAGCATATGAATACTTTGAATTCAAATTGGTGTTTCTATTTATAAAACTTAAAGTAGTAATATATCAAGGATACAAGTATTTATAAAAATTTAATGTACTAATACATCAAACAAGGTAAAATAGTACAATTTTAGCATATGAATACAACAATTTGAAAAATGGATACACTATTGTCAACCAAAAAAATAAATACACCAATATACTATAATATGAATACACTGTTGTTAAATAAGAAAATGGAAAAACAATAGAATGTGTATGTATCAAAGTGTGTAAGTATTCAACTGTATAAAAAATTGAAAAAACCAACAAAGTGTCGATCTATTTTTCGTGAAGTTTTCTATAATACTTGAGGCTTGATGTTAACTTAGGTATTTATTTAAAAAATATATAGTATTGATGTATCCAACTATACTTGTATTGCATAATCAAATTAGATAAATTACTTATGTATCCAAATATACTTGTATTCACAAATCACCATTTTATTAATATTACAATACAATTATCTATGTATATAAGTATTATACTATATACAAATTTGACAAACAACAAAATTCTCTCTACACTCTCTGCTAACAACGATAACCTAACTGATCCGCTGAACTGTGGGTATTTCCTACGCTCCATCTCATAGATCGTTGGGGATCTCTCATCTATGCACGGTACAAGGAAATGGATCCAGCATTAAAGGTGACACTCTTCGCAAGGATATATGCAATTTCATCATGGAAAGAAAAGTGTAAAAGCAATATAATTTTCATGAAAAAATAATTTCAATCTAAACCCTATAATAATAGATGAAAATAGATATATAAATACAATTTTCATAAAAAACGAGGAGAAAAATCAGTTAGAAAATACCTTATAATGAATTCAAATCACAAAATCGCTCCTAGTATCATATAAAAAGATCTTGAATTAGAAGGCATTTAGGGGGGGAAATACAAAAAAATATGTAATATAGGGATATTGATGAAAGTAAAGGTACTGATGAGGACATAATTAATTCTGACTGTAATAATAACTTTCCTATTTAATATTTATTTAATACTTATTTATATTATATAAATATAAAAAATTGATTATTGGTATATAATTACTTTGCTATTTACTATATAGTTATATCCATATAACATTAAAAAAAAACTAAATTGTAGCTATTTTATTTAAATGTATATTGATGTTTGCTATATTTTGTAGTTTTTCCATGAAATAATATCAAAATATCAATAAAGTGAATTGGTGTGATGACTAGTGTTACACCAAATTTGGTGTAACACTATTCCCACACCAAAATGGTGTAAAATTTGGTGTTGGGTCGGATCTCCAAAACTATTTGTGTAAAATTTGGTGTTGGATTGGAGATGGCCTAAGGTTAGAATAATTGGGGAACCAAAATTTAAACAACAAAGCAAGGTAAAAGCTAAAGCAAACAAAAACAATATACATAAAAGATCCCTCCAAAAATCTGTAAGTCACAAGTATAGAGTTGATCTATCAAAAGAATACAAGTCCCAAAAGTGGACCAATAACAAGCTTGTCTCAAAATACAAAAGACTAGATATACAATATATAGAAGGAGACATGCAAGTTCAGAAAGTCAAGTGTTCACCTCGCCTTCGATCCACAAAAGTTGTTGCATGCGCGAACAACCATAGATGGTAACTGGTTCTAAGACCCGCATCATAAAATAGATGTACAATGTAGCATGAGTACCAAGAACAAAGATACTTAGAAGGCATCATAAGTTGACTAAGAACGAAAGGTAAATACAATATGAAAATATGTTTTGCGCATCCAACAACTGAAAGAGCTTGCAGAGAAGGGTTGAGTTCTTACTGTTCATATATTATGATATGAATATATTATTATGATATGAATATATTATAGAATCTAAACACAAACATAGGTCAAAGCGAAATTTTTAAAAAAAGCGCACGAGCGTACAAGAAATAAAAACTAAGTACAACTAAGTTAAACCTAACTGGACCTCCATAAGTCCAGAAGGTACACTCATGCGTAAGTTTAATTAAAACCCGAATGGACCTTCAGAAGACCAACATGTACACAGAATAGTTAGCTACTAAGACTGCCCAGCTAGCAAGGGGTCATTTATCTAGTAAACTCCTATGGTCTTCAGCTACCCAGGTAGCAAGAGTAAACTCAGGGGCATCAATAATACCGGACCTCTTACCCTGAGTAACCAATCAAGGCCACCCAACCAATCACTAAACTCCTAGGGGAGTCAGCCGCCTAGCTAGCAAGAGTAAACCTGGGGGCTTGTAGACTCCAACGAGGATCTCATAAACACAAACATCAATAACACCATGGAACGACATCCAGTCGCAAGCAACATGTCTCTTCAATCTTGAACCAACTCCAGTCCCAAGTTGCCCAGTGAAGAGAAAAACCTCAAAGGGTTGTAGAAAGAGGGAGAGGGGGGGAAAAGGTCGCCAAAGCAGTAACACCACTTAAAATAAGGCTCATTATATCAAATTAAAGTCTGCTACACTAGCGTACAAGGAACTAAGTTGTCCAAATCGATCACTACTAAAAAACTGCCAAAAAACGACGGATAGCGTCGCTCCTACAAGCGACGTCATTTGTCACATTGTCTATCGCTTTTTAATAAAAATAATTAATTTTAAAATTATTTTACAAAAAGCGACAGACGACATCTCTTATTCCGTCGCTTTTTTTGCGGATTTTTGCGCTAAATATATATATAATTAATAATTATTAATTTAATATATAGAGAGACGTTGTTCGTCGCTTTTTAATAAAAATAATTATTTATAAATTAAATAAGAACCACGTTGTTCGTCGTTTTTAATTTATTTTATTTTATTAATTAGTTTTTTTAAAAAGCGACGGACGACATCTCTTAGTCCGTCGCTTTTTGGTCAAAATATTTAGTCAAACATTTTTAAAAAGCGACGGACAAAGAGATGATGTCCGTCGCTTTTTTAAAATTATGTTGAACCAAAAGGGGGTTTTCCCCCCATTTTCCCAACTCTCTTTCTCTCTCTTCTCTCTTCTCTCCCTTCTCTCTAAAACCCAATATGTTGTGCCGCCGCTGCCCCACCCCACGCCGTCATCGCCCTTCTCTTCTTGAGCATTAGTCCCGTCGTACCCTTGCCCCGTCGGCGCCACCACCGTCGTCCCCACTGCCTCTTTTCCTTAGCTTCTTAAGCTTAGAGTTTAATTTTAGTTTTTTTCAATTCTAGTAATATTTGATTTGTTATAAACTAGTATATTATTTTAGTTTGATGAATAGTTTTATTCAATTGTTAATTGGTATATTTGATTATTGTTAGTTAGATAGAGAATTGAGAATTTTTCATTTTAGGGTTTTCTTCTAATTGAGTTTTTTTTTTAAAATATGATTGTGAATTGAGTATTGGAAGATAGAACTAACAAATAATTAGAACTTAGAAGTTACAGAGTTAGAAGTTAGATTAGTTGCATTTTCCAACTTTGAAATTCTTGAATTTAGTATGTTTGACGGTTGAAGTTAGAAAAACATTGAATTGTATATGAAAGCTAGATAACTCTGAAGTTAGAAAAATATTGGATAGTATATGAAAGTTGAAATGAGATTAATTGAATCTTTCAACATAGAAAAGTTCTTGAATTTAGTAAGTTTGAAAGTTGAAGTTAAAAAAATTGGAGATTTTTAAATATGATTGTAAATTAAGTATTGGAAGTTAGAACTAACAAATAATTAGAAGCTAGAAGTTAGAGATTAGTTGAATCTTTTGATTTGCCATTGTATTTGTGCTTATATGTATTATATTGTTGTTGAAAACTGGATTACTTGAATTATATTCTTGAACTTAGAAATTCTAGAAATTAGATATGAACTTGAATTTTTGTAGGATTTTAGAACTTTAATTAGGTTGTGTTATAGGATTTTAGAACTTTAGGTTGTGAACTTTAGAAATCTTGAACTATTGTAGGATTTTAGAACTTTATAAGATTGTAAACGTCAACAATCTTGAATTATTGTAGGATATTAGAACTTTAGGTTGTGAACTTTAGAAATCTAGAATTATTGTAGGATTTTAGAACTTTATAAGATTGGGAACGTTAGAAATCTTGAATTATTGTATAATTTTAGAACTTTAAGTTGTGCAACTTTAGAGAACTTGAATTTTTGTAAGATTTTAGAACTTTAGGTTGTGAAACGTTAGAAATCTTAAATTACTGTAGAATTTTAGAACTTTAAGTTATGAATTTTAGAACTTTAAGTTATAAATTTTAGAAAAGTTGTTTTTTTTATAGGATTTTAGAACTTTAGTTGTGAACTTTCGAGAACTTGAATTGTTGTGGGATTTTAGAACTTTAGGTTGCGAACTTTAGAAATCTTGAATTATTTTAGGATTTTCGAACTTTAGGTTATGAACTTTAGAAATCTTGAATTATTGTGGGATTTTAGAACTTTAAGTTGTGAACTTTAGAAATCTTGAATTATTGTAGGATTTTAAATTTTAGGTTGTGAACTTTAGAAATCTTGATTTATAGAATTTATGAACTAATTATTAGGTTGAACTTTAAAATTCTTGATAAAATATAGTCTTTATGAACTATTGTAATTTTGAAACGAATTTTAAAGACTTTATAAGTCTTTAAATTGTGATTTAGATATGTTTGATGATAATTTATGTTTGTTGTTTTATATTTTGTGTAGCTTCTTTATAATGTTTTGTGTTTGATTGGGATTGAATTGACTTGACTTGAATTGAATTGAATTGATTTTGCAGGTGAGCAGCAGAAATTGGCAGTTTCTGCTGTCAAACAAATATCAGAAAAAAGCGACGAACAGGGTGGTTTTGTACGTCGTTTTTTTGAATTTTATTTTTTTTAAAACCCAAAAAAGCGGCGGACAAGGTCCTTTAGTCCGTCGCTGTTTTAATTTTATTTATTTTTAAAACCCAGAAAAGTGACATACATGATCCTTTAGTTCGTCGCTTTTCTGAAGTTTTCACATTTTTATTTTCAAAAAAGCGACGGACGGCGTCTCATTGTCCTTCGCTTTTCAAGATTCTAAATCGACGGATTTCATCTCTCTTTTAAATTTAAAAATAAAAAATAAAAATAAAAAAAGTGATAGACGACGTCACATTCTTCAAAAAATATTTTAAACAAAACAAAATTGACGCAGTTCGTCGCTTTTGGAAAAGCGTCGAGCCAAGAAACGAAGAGATTGACTGTGTCGCTTTTCCGTTGCTTTTAGCTAAAAAAGCGAGGCAATCCATCGCATTTTTCCGTCTGTTTTTTGCTTTTTTTTAGTAGTGAATGTCGGAGAAGAAACAAGGCCTAAATGCTTTAAATGTAAAAAGTCCATGGCAATAACTAGTCTAAGCCTAGACTAGGTCGAAGCTCAATTATACAATCACAACAACTTACAAGTCAAAACATAAGGTAAGGATAGACTCATAACCCCAACTAGCTAGTATGGTTCTAATCCCAAAATAATATCGATCAAGCCTAAAACATGGTTTCTATGAAAGAAAACCAACTAGGTACCCTCCCCCATAATCAAAATATGTTCAAACATTCAAGCTCAATCTAGGAGAAAGAAAGTTGTAGCCTACCTTAAGGCTGACAGCACGTGCTCCAAATCACATATCTGGAGTCTTTTCTTTACGAACAACCTCAAAATGTTGCCCCGCTATTGAAATAGGATTACAATGTTAACACACTCCTTTAGATACCAAAACCACATAAAACAGAGACATAACACTTTTGGAATCAAACGGGAACCATGGGACCAATGCCGAAACTTCTGGGATCGACTCAATCAAAAAGTCTTAATAGTACCCCCAAACTTGTGTTCCAAATGGAACACAATTCGGGGCTCGGAACAACAAGAACAAACAACATACGGCAATTTCACAATTAAAGATAACAACTAAGCTAAGGTAACCCACAATTAAACGAATTTACCTCAAACGAGGGACGCCAGACACTTTTGATCACACCACTGCATAGACCCAAGCTCTAAAAACACACCAGACTTTGAATTGTTGCAATCGAAGCTCTAAAGAGGGATGGATCGCTAAAACTCAAGTGACCACTTATGTCTCTTAAGTGACTGGCCTGCAAGAGGCGGGCCTTTATTCCGTAAGCCCCTGGTCGCTAAAGCGAGGCTTGCTTAAGCAGCACTAGGGTCACAAAAAGGGCATGGCTTGGCCTGCTAAGCTCGTTTAAGTGATCCCCTAGTCATAAAGTGATGCTCGTTTAAGCGATGAGAGAGCTGCTAAAGCGACTTCCATCTAACTGGACTAGCTTGCTAAAGCGGAGCCCTGGCTACTAAAGCAAAGGTCGCTTAAACGAGCCCAGGGTTGCAAAAGTAAGCACCAACATCAGGTACCAACAAAAATCAGCTAAGTTTTGTTCAAAACCCCGTGCACACAAAAGAGATATGCAACCTAATCAAATTTGACATTTCTACACTCAAGGGAGAAGTCAAAACTTCCGTTCGATGTTGTCTTGACAAAAAGTGGATCCCACACCCAAACTCCAATTTAAGCCAAAATTCACAAGGGGGCTCAGAATTAGCTGGGAGCCTCGAGATCAGCACGGAGGGTCGTTCTTGACCAAACTCAACATTTATGATCTAATCACACAAGTGGAATTCTCATTTAGGAATATTTACTAAAAAGCTAGAAAGAAAGGTCCAAGTGCAAGCATTGAGTCAAATTGATCCAGGTATAGCAAGATATTCTAGTCTTCTTCTTCTACCTACTTTCCTTTATAAAACGTCTAGCCTTGAAAAGATATTGAATGTTGACCAAGGTTAAACTTAGGTCATAACTTGAAAGTAAAAACACATGATCGCACAAAGTCGCACGAAAGCCTTGGGAGCCATACTAACTGTTTTACTAGCCTAAAATAACCCTTCTAAAGCTGATAGAATAGTCAG
Organism: Solanum sitiens; assembly: GCA_016801875.1. Classification (NCBI taxonomy): domain Eukaryota; kingdom Viridiplantae; phylum Streptophyta; class Magnoliopsida; order Solanales; family Solanaceae; genus Solanum; species Solanum sitiens. Next base: position 1,689,224 of record JABWTJ010000155.1, read on the forward strand.
AATTGGATTATGTGATCATCTTCCCGAAATTTTGATTGAAAATGACAGTTCAAGGTTTAAAAGCTTCAAAACATAAAAATTTGCATAAAGCCCAAAGGAACAACTAGGTGACCAAACTGTCAGTCCCAACAAGTCATAAATAACTTGGGGTCGCTTTAAGGAGTCTCTAAAGATGAACATAAGGCATTGACACAGAAATAACCTAGAGAGTCATTATACTATCCACTACTAATAGGACTTTTGTCTGTGAAAGTAAGAGTCAAGAAGTATCTGAAGGCTCAAACAAGCTCGGAAACTACTCGCATATCATATGCTCGATCTTTCATATAGGTAGCTTGCTCAATTGGAAGATTTCTCCGACAGACCTTCACGATAGGAATGGCCCTCAAACGCAACTGTCGCACATCTTTGGCTAGAATATTGTTTGATCTCGTTTTTTCTCCTTTGTTGGGTTTTGTTTTTTTCTTCGGAAGGGTGACATCTTCTACGCTGGAGTTGCATTCGTCTTGGGCGGCGGAGTTTGAGTTAAAATATTAAAACTTGGAGGCTCTGTTTCAACATTAGATACACCCTCTACAAATCTCAGACTCTTTCTAGGTGTATGGTGTACTTTTTTTTATTTTCCGGCATGATTTGTAACCGATCTTTTTATTCTTCACAATGTGTACAAGATTTGTGGAGTTTTTCATTTGAATAGAGAAGAAGAACAATGAAGTGGTTGAAAGAGAAATAGTTAGGCCCGTGGGGAGAAAGATAAACGTGGGTATGTGAGAGTAGGGATGAAGGGTGACATGTGATAAGTTAAGAAAATCTCTTGAAAGGTGTAATTGATAATTATCAACTGATTCTCTCTCATTAGTGTTATTTCTCTCACCTTTAATTATGATAACATTATATAATTACTTAATAAAATGTAATTAACTAATTAAAAATTAAAAATTAAAATTGATCTCTTAATATTTGTAATTAAAACGTTATCAATAGTAATTAAAAAAGTAGATACAAAGACGGTAATATTAACCCTTAAATAGATGTGAGTGATTCTTTTATTTGTAATCTGAATCGAACAAATCAAAATAAATTGAGTTAAAATCATCGATCCTATTGAAGTTATCAATCTCATTAAAACATATACCAATACTACTTCAAAGTTCAGATCCAGTTAAAATGTCATTTTAACCAAACAAATTTAATTTAAAAAGAGTTGCGTTTTTAGGGATCTAGAAGTATTAAACTTTTTCATTTCAAGTTTGTCGTTGTTTTAATAAATTATATCATTTCAAACAATAATTATATAAATAATTTCCTAAAAGGTTCCTCAACCATTCCTATTCAATTTTAGGAGAGATAAAAGATTAATCAATTATATAATCTTTATGAGTGATGTACTAGTATTATCTTCAAAAAATAAATAAATGTGAAATGATATTTAAAATGGGCCGAGAGTAAAAAAAAATAATTAAAAAAATTGGGCAGCGAGCACGAAATAAGACGGAAAATAATAACTTTGAATTTTAGGGGACATGATACCATGGTGGAATAATTACTTAGATATATGTATCTTTTAATAAATAATTATCGATTTAAGCGATATTGTTTTTTATGTATTACCATTTATAACAATATCATGTTAAATATGTAATATGAAAATTGAAACCAATTGTTTGGGTCAAAAATTTAAGAATAAAAAAATGGAGAAATTACCTAATTAGACATATTTCATTACCATATACACTATTGTTATTTATATTTTTAAAATATTATGTATCTTATCATTAATTAAGAGTTTTCTATCATATATTTAGAAAGATACACCTACATACATGTAATTATACTACCAGATACACTAAAATAGGAAGATAAACGAGAGAAATTTGTTATGTATCTCATATATATGTGAACCACATTAGATATACGCTAGATATATGTATTTGTATGTAGCTGATGTAATTCTCATGTATCTAGGATATCATATACATAAAAAAGTGACAAGCGAGATGAAAGGGAGGTGAGCTAGGTTTGTTATGTATCTTAGATACATGTGAATCCACTTGAATGCAATATATCTAGATCAAATTATATCTAATTTTGATTCCATGTATCACAAGATACATGTACTTGGACATATTTGGACACTAAAATCTGATAAATTCATAATATTGCAAACTAAAGTGTATTTAAGTAATTAAATAATTAACTCCTAAATCAATGAAAATTATGTGAGTTTTTCAATAATATTAGTGAAGGAGAAGCACAATCACTATGAGTTGTGATTGTTAGGATAGTTGTAATATGTGATGGGATGTTTCCACATCTGTGAAGAAAGGCCACCATTAATCTTATTTAAGGTTTAGAAGTCTATTTAATTGAGTAAGTTTACCTTTATATAGATTATATTTTTTGTAATTTATTTTGAATAAGTTGTTTCTTCAAAAATTGAATTTTATGTTTAAATTTTAACTAAACAAAAGGTTACGTCAGTTCAGAAAGAAAATAACAAAAGGATATATCATATTAATAAATGAATGATTCTCATAAATTGTTTCCTTATTCGATTCTATAAATACAAAATATTTTCAAAGGTAAGTACTCAATTACGTATATATTTTAGATCTTATTATATCCTAATAGAGAATTAGTTGTTATCCCTAAATAAATCAAAACAAAAAGGTGATGCAAATTAAAAGAATGGGAAATGTCAAATAAGAAAGGGACATGGTGGATCCGTGTGTTGAGACTTATGGGATAAAAGCATAGTATTAATTTGCTCAGCTGAAAAAGGCATTTTTGTCTTGTTATATTATTTGTCTATTCACAAAAACAAATCCAACAACCAACTTTTCCCATTTATTGAGGGCGGCACAAACGTGGGAGCCCCCCACCCATGTTGTGTACTCCCTTCATCTATTTTTAATTATCACAATTTTTATTTTTGTCAAACTGACTAATAATATTTTAAGATATAACTTTAATATATTAATATATAAATAATTGTAATTTATAATATTTTTTATATGGTTTTTAAATAACTAAACTTTTTATTTAAATATTAAATTAATATAATTTAATTTAATTTTAAAAATTAATCAAATTAACTTTCGAAAAGTATAACATATTAAATAAAAGTAAACCGGTAGAGTATATAATAAAATACACTTTTGTGTCTTCTTTTTCCTTGGATCATTATTACTCCCTCCGTCCGATATTATTTGTCACGGTTTCTATTTTTAGAATTAAATTATAAAAACTTTGACTAACATTTTAATATGTATTTTTTCATCATATTAATATGCAAAAAATTATAATTTATTGTACTTTTCATATAATTTTAAAATATCTAATTTTTTTATTTAAAATATCAAATTAATATAATTTAATTTAACTTTAAAAATTAATTAAATTAATTTTTAAAAAATGTAACATGATAAATAATTCAAGAGAGTGGGAATATTATCTTTTTGAATAGTCAAAGAAAACCCTACAAACAAGCACTTTTCAAGCAGCTATTAAATATAGTCCGGGTTGTTTCATTCAATGAATAAATATAATAGTTCCAAAATAAAATATACAATTATTTAATCATTTAGTTGGACTTTTATTTTCAATAAAAAATAATAATTAATGAATTAGTTATAACGCGAAGTTATTTACGAGGCCTTACAAATCTGACCATATTCATCTTCTCTTGCATTAAATTTGGAAATGAAAATATCATTCTTCTTTGTCAAAGTTTTTTCTAAAATCATACCGTTGACATAATTATTTCCTCCGTTTCAAAAAGAATATTCTTATTTTCTTTTTAGTTTGTTTTAAAAAAAATGACCTCTTTCCTTTTTTGGCAACACTTTAACTTTAACTTTCCATGTGGCATATTTAAGATCACAAGATTAAAGGACATTTTGATACATTTGACATAACTTTAACTTAGAACCACAAGATTAAAAAGTCTTTTTTATTTTCTTAAACTCCGTTCCAAATCAAATTAGGTCATCCTTTTTGAAACGGAAAGAGTAGTATTTTTCTAGAAGATATAAAGTAGTTAAGAATTATATAAAAAATATGAATAAAATAATTCCAGTAATTTTTCTTGAACTTCAAATATATACTTATTTCAAATAAAAAATTAAAAATTCACTTAATATAAACTCGAGAGATAGCATCTAAATTATAAACTCAAAATGCTAGTGGTGTATTCCATATTTAATTAATAGGATAAATATTTTTAGATGACGATATATTTGTTATTGTTTGTAATAAATTTTAAATATATGAAAACTAAATTAATCATTAAAAAAATATATGAAGAAACAAGAATATTTATTGATAAAACAATATGGGTATAATTTTATTTCTATTTGATTTTCTCTCTTAAGATTTATTAATGATTTGAGGGTGTTAATTAGTGAACATTTTTTAAAGTAAGATGATTTGAGATATCTTTTTAAGTGAATATAATATCTTTTATATAGACATAAGCTATAGTTTAAAGCTAGAATAGCCTCTAACTGAAATCATTTTAATTTGAGTGTTTTATTTTGTTGTCTGTGGTTGCGGGCTTGATTTTTAAAAACGGGGTTGAAATTTGGCACGTTGAGCAGTTTGGTGAGCAGGGTCGAGCTCGCGTAACCGTTCAGTGATTCACCAACGTCCCCGTTGATGATCGCGTTATCTCAACAACCTACATACCTTCTTTGGTCAAACCAAATGTTCTTTTCACTTGGTTGAATGGTTTGCTCCAACAGCCAGAACTCAACAATCTCAATGATGAAATGATGACAAAAACTCTGATAGATACTTATTACAACTAAACTCAAAATGGCAAGAGGCTTAACAATCTGCATATACTTGAAATTCTTTGAGAATACACACAAACACATAAGATTCACTAACATTACTATTAAACTGGGCATCAACGATTTGAAATTAACTTCATAGAAGAATTGCACAGTACATATTAGATTTTTCAAATTCACAACTCACTGATATATCAACTAGAAAAACATTGAGATTAGAGTTGTGAATCATTATAACAACCTCAGCAGCAGTAACCTTCGGTTTCTTCGCCTTCTTAACCTTACTATTCTTCACTAAACACTGTCATTCTCGATGACACCACTGGCAGCATATTCCGCGTCACTAAAATAAACTCAATTGCAACAGAAATCATACATCATGGACACATATATACAAATGTTGAAGTACATTCCACACTCTTGTCAACTCTGACATCAATCATCTTAGCAATTACCTGATCAAGAATCAAAGAACACGATCAATTATGACTCGTGGCTGCCTTTTTCTTTTATTTTTGGTTGATCCATCGGGGAATGTTGAAGATCAGTCATGCATTTCAAATCAAACAGTTGAAACAACATACCAAAGGATGCACGGAAGACTAATTTCTCTCCTATATTATCCGAAGGAGTTAAAAAGAAAAAGTCAATCCAGCTTGTGATATTTGCTGAATTTAGGAAATTTTCATTTCCTATATCTGTAGAAGAGAAAATGAGATGGATATCGCCATGGAGTAAAAAATAGAAATATCCGTCAGTTTAATACTATTGTCAAATACATCTTCGTCAGTTTTGAGATCGGCATGGAGTAACTAATAGAAATCAAATGTCTAATCAGAAAAAAACTGAAAGATCACCGTGTTGTAATTACAAGCACTTACTTGAATCACAGATTTTTCACCAGCTATCCTTTATTGTACATATTGTTATCAAATTAGATGCACGTAGATACTTAAAAAAAAAACATATATGATTTTGTTTCTACTTACTTCCGTAAGGATGATGTCCATCAAGTAACCTTTAGATACCTCTTCCATTAATCTCCCATATTCACTGTTTTGCACGAATCCTTTTTTTGATCCATAAACTTATCAATTTAGACACTCGAATACACGTATCCTCTGGAAACATCCCCATATAGAAAGGCAAGGCTTGAAATAATCGGATATGTTATTATAACTTAAAAGCATACTTGCCCGATTACAGTCTTCAGTCTCACAATCAAGATAGGAAAATAGAGCTTTTTTAACTTCACGCCACCAAGATTCATTCATTTATTCCTTTTAATTATTCCAGCAGCTAAGATAACCACAAGAGGCAATCCTTTGCACCTTTTTGCAAGTGCTAGACTCACATTTTGTAGTTCTGATGTGAGGAATGGAAGGAGATAAGGATCAATATGGTGCATGACATAGGCACCGATTTTCTCAAGTCGAGTTGTAATTAATATTCTGCTTCTATTTCCAACATCTGGAAAACAAAGTCTTAAGTCATCCCACGCCATACAATCCACTACAAAAAAATGAAAATATTGCGGCGGTTCCAATGAACCGCCACAAATAACAAATATATATATATATATATATATATATATATATATATATATATATATATATATATATGTTATGAGTTAATATAAAACAAGAGAAGCATAAAGTAGGGAGAAGAGAAAAGTCTTCTTATTCATCTTGAAGTATATTCATGATTCATAGATTTTCTTTACAATGAAGGAAAACCCCTTTATTTATATGGGAAACCTAACTTAGTTCCCAAGTATGATTCCTAACCATATCCTAAAAGGACTCCACATAATATACATTCACTATAATACAAATATGTTTATAACACCCCCCTTTGAATGTCAGTAGATTATGTGCCTCGTTAAAACCTTACTAAATAAAATCTAGTAGAAAAAAAATCTAGTGAAGGAAAAAGAGTACACATATCTAATAATACGCATTATGGATGTCTCATTAAAAACCTTACAAGGAAAAACCAATGGGACAAAACCTTGTGAGGGAAAAAGAGTACATCGCATATTAACTCCCCCTAATGAGAACATCAATCCACAGACTTGATTCTTCATTTTCCAAGTTTGTGCACCATCTTCTTGAATGTTATAGTTAGTAGTAAATCAATTATAGTATTACTTGAACAAACCTTTTGCATGTTGATATCACCATTTTTGGGAGATCATAAGTGTAGAAAAACTTTGACGAAAAATGTTTTCTTCTATCTCCTTTTATGAATCTTCCCTTCAAGATCAAAGATTTCTGCAAGTTTCTTACTTCAACTTCTTTAAGCAAATAATCTATTGACTTTTGAAAATTCTTCAAGAGTTTTAATTGTAGTCATCAACTTGCATAACAATACTTATATATGTTTTATGTATTTTGAATCTATTTAATCCTTATGAAGATTATAAATAAGTTTTCCAAAAACTTGTATATGCTATAGATATTGAACCCATCGAATATTTTCATATCATTATTGTCAAGGGACAACATCAATATTAAATGTTTGACATCTTCCAGTGCCTAGATTGCAAGTCAAATAAGCTTTACGCTTACCAAGATGCATCATTCCACTTTTCACTTGATAATTATTTCTACACCAACATGCTTTTATAGTCGTAGAATTTATATCATAATAATATTTCACAATATTTCTCGCTATTGTATCAAAGATGTCGTCAACGATATATCATTTTTTATCGATTCACAATACGACAAAACTTATTGAGATCTCATCACTTCATTATTTTTTAGGTAGCTACCCCTCAAATGAGGTTTCATTAAGTGTTATGTCGTAGTCTCTCTAAGAGCACATTGTCTCCTTATTATGATCATTTTGATTCTTTGATCCTCCCCCCTTTTCAAGGATTATTTTATTTATAATTGATTAGTCTATCATGCTTCATGCATGTCGTAGACTCTATCCTTAAGGGACATTCAATAGGAGTGTTTACAAATCTCTCCCTTATGTTAGACAAACTAACATATATCTTAATCTTTTGGAGAATCTATCTTTGTGCATCATTGTATATTCATAGATTATATACTACATATCAAAATAATCAGATGAAATATATTTGGTCCTTGATCATAAATCAATTAAAAGAAAATTTGATCATTATTAATTGTTCTAATGCGTACAACTACTTTTGTATGCAATATCGTATTTCAGATCAAGACATTCATAAGCAACGATTTTACTATTTGAGACATTTAATGTCACATTATCTTGAATATTTATCAATATTATCAAAGATGAATTATCTTGTTTTTCATATTATGAAAGTTGTGCTCCTAACTTAATTATCTTGCACAAACATTTTTGTGAATGTCAAACTGCAAGTTGACAACAAACACACATATGATTATATTATAGATGAATCTCTTTATCATATCACATGGTAGGTGAACGTGCCCATATTCACCTTTAATACTTTTCAAAATTTAGGAAATTTAGTTCAACTTTTCATAACAACAAGCAACAAAAGAATTCTCGAAGAATCTTCTAGTTTTCAATGTATGTCCATTACTCAGTATGCACATCTTTGGGATGACCAAATTATTCATGCCAACTAATAAATTTTTAGTACTCTTAAACTCCAAGTTTACTATGCCATGTGCCTTTTTGCTTTAGTAAATTCCCAATTTATTACTATATGAGAAAAATTCAACTTTAATATTTTCGGAGTAAATTTTAGATTTTTTTTTCTCAATTACTCTACCTTTTCTAAAGTTGAGTCGTGATCCCACTGAATAGACTAATCTGATTATCAAAAAAAATGTGTCTACAATCATATTATTTGTGCTAAATATTTTGCAAACTCCAAGTTGCGATATGACAATAGGCATATATGAGACCACATAGAAGGATTGTCTATTAGGACCATGAAGTATCTAAACAACACACTAGGTGAATGAATAGGTCCACAAAAGTTTGTATACGTTCCTAGAACGCAGGGGATTCAATCAACTTTCATTTATGATGGTCTCACAATTAACTTCTCTTGCTAACAAGCAGTACAAGAAAATTCACCATTTAAAAGAATTTTTAGGTTCTTCCATGAATGTCCATTTTAATTTTTCATAATTCGTCAAAACATTATAGAATAGTGATATCCAGACAGTCATGCCAAATTAAGAAAATATTGGAATTAGTAAACTTCTTATTTATCATAGATGGGCCTCAATTGCACTAATTCTTGTCCAATACGAGCCTGAAGTAAAGCATAAAACTTCTATAATACATGTGTTCTTATAGATATTCTTGGTGATACCACATCAAAGACCAAAGGTCGCAATCTTATCCATGACTAGCATGGTGGCTTACACCTCATTCCCTTTAGAGAATGGATCTATATTTTTAGCATTTAGCAAAAGTTCTCATTCTTCATGAATGGAGCACAGATATGTGAGTAGGGGTGTACAAAATTGAACCAAAAGCCGAACCAAATCGCAAACCGAGTCAAATCGGAAAAAAAAATCTGACTAGTGGTTTGGTTTGACTTGGTTTGGTGTTGAAAAAAAAAACCAACTATATTTGGGTTGGTTTGGTTTCAACTAAAAAAAATAAACCGAGACAAAACCAACCCGACATTATATATATAATTTTAAAAATTTTCATTTTATACCTAAAAATACTTACTTTGATATATTTTTTAAATATCTCTTATACTTTTTCATAGTTTTTATCTTTTAATATACTTATTTCATGTTTGGAAGTTAGAATTCTTAATGATCTAATAAGATTATAGTCTATACATGTTGGTAATTATAATAAAATTTAAATAAAAATCAAATTAATACTAATACAAAAAGAAAATCAATTCAACACTAAGAATGACAATAATATTGAATATTTGTTTTTTAGTTTTACAGACAATTAAAATACATGATCTAATTTTACTTTCTTTTTATATTTAGTCATGTAACTAATACTTACTAAACTTATTTTAGCATGATTTAGTACTTTAAATTATGATCAATTTCATTATGACTTATTAATTTGCAATATTTGTTTTACGTGATTTTACTATTATTTTTTTGTATGAATATTTTAGTGTCATTAATTATATCATATTTTTTGTTATTTTCTTGAGAAATAACTTAGATAGTTGCATTTTGATAGGACTAAATAAATATTTGAAATACAAGTAAATTATATGTTTTTATGAATACATTATCGAAAAATCAAAAAATCCAAAAAAAAAAAAGAAAAACCCGAAGAAACCCGAAAAAACTCGAAGTTGAAAAACCCGAGTTTTATTGGTTTGGTTTGGTTTATAAATTCAAAAACCCGACACAAATGGTTTGGCTTGATATTTGAAAAACCCGAACCAACCCAGTCATGTACACCCCTACATGTGAGCATATCAAATTATGAAGCTTTAGTACCTCATTCCATATTTATGTGCATTATTCAATCACTTGTCTTCTTTAAGACATATTTTGCACTACTACCACATTCACTTTAGTAATGGTGCAAATTCAGTAAATTTCATGATTTCTCATAAAAAACAAATAAGTTTTTCTTTAGTCATTATTATATCATCAATATGGTGCATTAAGACTCAAATTCAATGTCTTATCCATATAAAAATGTCTTAGGCCATAATCGATGGAACTTGAAATCAATATTTTCTCATCATGTTGCACCATGACGTTTACCCAATGTCTTACCCTCTTGGTGCGATTGAACGTAAATCCATCTTCTTATTCTTTTGGTGCGATAAAACTTAAATCTATCGTCTTACCCACAATGAGGCCCAACCTCAAGCCTTCAAAATAATTGTAATTTTATCACTTTTGATGATCATTAATATGATCGTATAGTATAATTACACATAAAATTGAGATTATTGAAAACATATATTTCACTAAATTGTGCGTATTTAATTATTAAAATAAATTAAGAAATTCTCTTCCCAATCAGTTAAAATTAAACTTATAAAAAGTCGACAAGTCTCTTTATACTTACTTCAGATGGTAACTTCAGATCTGTGACATAAATAATTATAACGTAAAGATAAATCATACCTTGAAGATATAAGAACCTTATTGCAACCTTATTGTATAACTTATGCAAGATCTCTTTTGCACTTTTCCCGTCTTATATCATAATCCTTTAAGAATGGAACAATCGTGCTGATAACGTGTTATGAAATAATATAAAACAAGAGAAGAATAAAGTAGGGAGAAGAGAAAAGACTTCTTATTCATCTTGAAGTATATTCATGATTCATAGATCTTCTTTACAATGAAGGAAAACCCCTTTATTTATAGGGAAAATCTAACTTAGTCCCCAAGTTGGATTCCTAACCATATCCTAAAATGACTCCACATAATAGACATTCACTATAATACAAATATGTTTATAACAATATATATAAACTAAATTAATTTTAATTGATTGTTTACATAAAATTAATCTTTTTCCTTAATTAAAAATAACACAATTGAATTAGTTCCCTAACACTATGTTTGGATCATTGTTATCCATTGTATTGTATTGTATCGTTGTTATACGTACAATGTTTGTTTTGATTGTTACTTAAATTGTTAAATTTCGTTTGTTACGTAACAATGAAAACCCCTATTTTATGGAACAACCAATTTGATGTGTTCCCATTGTTACTTAATTTCTTTTTCCAATTATATCTTTACAATACAATCAAACTAAACAATTAAAATGTTATTAAACAACAACAAACAATACAGTCAGGCCAAACATTTTATCTACCATACAATACAGTACAATATAATACAATACAATATAAAACAATGGGTAACAATGATCCAAACAAAGTGTAAATTAGCTTTAGAACCGTTCACATAAACAAACCCCATAACCCAAAATGCAAAGAGATCCAAAATTGCCTAAGATATAAAGGAGCCCAAAATTCATCCATTCATACTAAGCTCTAAATCAGTAAGATTCTCACAAATGAAGCTTCTCCGTTTACAGTAAGCTCTCAATGAGTAAGATTCTCACAAATCAAGCTTCTCCATTTACGGTAAGTTCTAATTAGATGTAATCGTTTCTGTGTAAGGTGTCAATAAGTTTTTTTAAAGGCTAAGTGATTTTCTTGTTTCTGAATCTATGTATTATATATTTGGTTATGCATGTTCTTAACTCAAATGTCTTTGTTGTTAGTTTGTAGAGAGTTGTTGTTATCATGCATGTAGGATTTGTGATTTCGCATCTGCTAAAGTGATTTTGCATTCTATAGAACGCCTTAAAGTGAAATAGTATTGTGGTCTTCAGATTTTTTCTTGTATCAGAGTAAAACTTTACTTAGTTTTTATTTGCCTTAGTATCTCTGGTTCTAAAAGATTTCATTTTGTGGATAAGAACAAAGGAGATATCTCACTTCTAAATTTCGCAAGAGAATCTGGAAATTAATCTCACTTCTCTTTTTGTGGGTGAATTAGTTTAAATTTGTTATATTGAGTTACTACTGCTATTAACCTAATTTTCATACATGGGCTTGATGGGTAGTTGAAGCATACAAAATTATTGCCGAGGACTAGAATCAACATTGACAGGAATCCTTTAAACTTGTCTATCATCTTCTCTGTTTTTTTGACACTCAAATTATTGATGGAACTAAAATAAAAAAAAATTAGTTTTACTAAGTTTGAAAATTTTTGAGTTGGTAGAAATAAGATATATGATACTCTTGGATTCTTGTTGATTAACATGTTGAATTATTCGAATACTTAATTAACATGTAGACATAACTTGCTAATATGATTATTAATTCACTATATATATTTATGTGTGCTAGTGTTATTAGTTTTGCATGTCATAAGCTGGTTAAGATACTTGGTTGTAATAAGATGTTCAGTAATCGACAACAAATTTTGCTTTGTTCTTACATAAAATTACTTTATATTATTGATTCACAATTCATGTAAATTGTTAATATCATAAAGATACTTGTTGTTTTTATTTTTATTTTAATATTCTGATATCATTTAACTTCAAGTTGAATTGGTATGTTGTCCTTTCTAGCTATGTCAATTGATAAATTTTGGATTGGCAAACCACAAACACTTCTTAATATGTAGATGGGGTAAGAAAGTTTCTGGACATGTAATTAAATGTCCATGTTCCAGATGTGGTTTCAATAAGTGTCTTAAAAGAGGTGTAGTTCAAGAGCACGTAATTATAAAGCCTTTTTTATATAATTAAAATTTTTGGTATTTACAGGGTGAAGAATCAAATGCAACTACAACACAAACATTTCAGAGAACCTGTGCCGTAGAAAAAACTTTCTAGCCCATTGAATCCATGATTAATAATGATTATGGGAGGAGTAACAATGAACCTAATGTGTCTTGTGAGCCTATAAATGGAGAAGAAACAGTTAATGAAGATCATAATGATACGCATAATGAAAATTATGCAAAGTTCTATGAACTGATCAAAGATGGCAAGCAGCCATTATGTGAAGGGTGTATGAAGTATTCTAAATTGTCTTTTCTAATCAAATTTTATCACATAAACTTTTAATGTATATGACTAACTAATCAATCGGTATGATATTAGAATTGTTAAAAGATGCTTTTGAAGATGCTAAGATTCCAGTTTCATTATATGTGGCCAAGAAAACCATCAATAAACTTGATCTTAATTATACCAAGATACATGCTTGCCCAAATGACTGTTATAGTTTTGGAAAGACTAAGGCTTGCAAGAATGCAAAAATGAAAGACATCTAGGTGGAAAGATAATAAAAAAAGCGAACCTGCAAAGAACTTGCGCTACTTTCAACTAAACCCGAGGCTCCAAAGGTTGTTTATGTGCGCTAAAACTGTAGAGTCTATGAGATGGCATTACTCAGGGGGTAACCAAGATTGATTGATGAGGCATCCTAGGAATTCTGAGGCTTGGTAAAAGCTTGACTTGCTTCATCCTGAAATTGCTGTAGATCCTCGGAATGTACGACTAGGTGAAGCCAGTGATGCTTTTAACCTTTTAGAACAATGTCAACGACCTATAGTATAATTGGCCAGTGATTGTTATTGCATACAATCGTCCTCCTTGCGAATGCATGAAACAATCTTCATTTATTCTCTCAATGATCATTCTAGGGAAAAAATGCCAGGAGATGACATAGACGTCTATTTATAACCTCTTATACAAGAGCTGAGGGAATTGTGGTATGATGGAGTGGAGACATTAGATTCCTCAAAAAATGAAACATTTAAAATGCGAGCAGCCTAAATGTGGACAATTAGTGACTTTCCCGGTCTTGGTAACTTACCTGGATGGAACACATACACTAAATTTGCTTGCCCCACATGTAACTTTGCTACAGATTTTTATAGGTTAACGCATAGTAGAAAAGGGTGTTTTATGGGTCATCGTTATTTTCTTGAAAGCGACCATCGATTGAAATGACAACGGGAGCCACCAATTACATAATCAGGATCTGACATCTTGAAACAAATAGATGGCATTCCTGTCAATTTTGGAAAAACATCTAAGTTGAATAATAAGCGCAAAGGAGCCAGGGGGGAAACTATTATTGAAGATGATTCAAGACAATGGAGAAAGAGAAGCATATTTTTTTACCTTCCCTACAGGGAATCTAACTTGCTGCGTCAGATGTTATGCACAACGAGAAAAACGTGTGTTAGAATGTGATATACACTTTGCTTAGTAATTCTGAAAAATCAAAAGACATTCCTCAAACTCGAAATGATCTTAAAGAAATGGGTATAAGACATGAACTTTGGCAAGAGGAGAATGGAAATTATCGCCCATCTTTGTTTACTATTCTAAATTCAAAGAAAGAGGATCTATTTCTGCGGACTTGAAAGAATGTCAAAATGCCCGATGGATATGCAAGCAACATTTCAAGATGCATTGACTTGAAACAACGAAAGCTCTTTGGAATGAAGAGTCATGATTTTAACATTCTCATGCAACATTTGTTACCAATTGAAATATGTAAAAAAAAATCTGATAAGGTGACAGCCGTGCTAATGGAGTTTACATCATTCTTTCCACAACTATGTGCCAAAAATTTAAGTCTGAGATCTTGACAAGCTGCAGTCTTGAATGTTCACACTATCAACCACTTATAGATATTATTTCGTCCCACATTCTTTACAATCATGGTTCATTTGACTTGTCATCTAGTCGCTGAAGCAAAACTTGGGGCTCCAGTGCAGTATCGGTGGATGTATTTTGTGGAAAGATAACTGAAATTTCTTATTTTTGTTACTGAAATTTATTCTCTAAGTCAAAGATATAAAACTTTATTTATTCACCGACTATTCATCCTTTGTTTAGGTATTTAGGACACTTGAAGTCATTTGTGCGAAATATGTCACAAGAAGGTTGCATAGCTGAAGAGGCTCTAACCTTTTTTTCCAAATTTCTTGAAGGGATTGAGACAAGAATTAATAATTGACCACGTCGCGTTAGTGATTACCCTGAGGACAGAGGCTCGACAAATTCATCTAATATTTTTCCACCAGTTGGTAAAGGAGTAGGAGCTGAAACATTTGAGTTGTCACCTATGGTGAAACGTCAAGCACATCGATATGTGGTACTCCATTGTCCACAAGTCATGCCATTCAATTCATTGAGTGAGTATTAAGGAAAATCAGAATTTTTTATTCTATTTGATCTTACATTGCTTTTGGTCTGAAGTTAAGATATATATATTTTTTTTATTTGAACTAATTTGCAGACATGAAAATTATTTTTTTTGTACTAGGTTTAATGCATTTCATATATCAGTGGTTAACAGACATGTTAAAAGTAGGCGTGATGGTGAGGAAGTGGATGGCATCACAAGATAGGCTTGATTTTCAATTGTTTCGCTACTACCTTAAATATGTTTGATCTTGGAATGTTCAGTATCTTATAAGCTTTTATGCCTATTAGTTAGATGATTGCTTTGTATTTCTCTCTTCACATGTAATTTGGATTTGACATGAATAAATGTTTTACTATCTTAATCTGATTTTGACATCGATACGTGAAAGTAATGAATAATGATGATAAGATATAGTATGTTGCTCTTTTGACATTAATGTTTATTGACTATTCTTTTTCCCGAGAGCTAGATACAGATTAACATGTCTGCATTGGTAACAAAAGATTCTTACAATTAGCAACTTGTATTGAGTTATTGAACTAGTTGATTATTTTTAGAATGTTTTACCAAAATAATTTATTATTTAAATCAATTTACAACAGTAGTATATTTTTTTAAAACTTTACAAAACTAGTATAAACGTTGTTGATAGTAACGTATTAGGCCATGTTTTAATCTGACAAGAAACGGACCAAAACTAACGGGGACGGCGTTAAAATTGGAATACGTTACTACAAGTAACGTTTTAGAGTTTAAGTTGGAATACGTAACTGCAAGTAACGCTTTAGAGTTTAAGTCAAAATACGTTACATCTGGTAACGTTTTAGAATTATTATACTAAAAACCCTGTTTTGATCCTTCTATCTTAAATCCAATTTACCCATTAGCCGTACTTCCCCCACCTTATACCCTAAACCCAATTTCATATTTCTTTCCCTTTCTTTCCCTCGCTAAGAGAGCATATGCACGCCGCTGGTTCGATTCTCGTCGTTAGTGTTTCCGAAAAAGGAGATTCACGATATTTCAGCGCCATAAGTATTTCGAGAGGTAATTATTTGCTTAAGGTTTGTTTTTCTTTACGAAGGAATTGAATTGAATCATACGTAAGATTTTATCTTGTATAAATTGAAGAACCTGCCAACCAACTCATGAAATTGGATTCCAAAATAAGTTGTTATGTGGTTACTTGTTTTGTTTAGTTCGATTTTACGATTCCTTTCATGGCCACTGAACTCAGAATTGTTATTTAAAGTTGTAACAATTGTATATTGTTGAGGAATTGATAAATTGCGTAGCAGTGCATTGAAGAGAAGAGCTATAGTCATTGTTACATTGCCTTTTAGATTAGTATATGTTTGTTAGTTAGTTACATAACATAATTAATTTGTTAGCCTAAATTGCATAGCTCATTAGTTGGTTAGCTTTGATTATTGTAATTAGCACTTTAGTCATTTAAATAGCCTACTGTACAGATGTAAACATACAATGAAACTCTCTAATAATGATAATCTATATTCTTCTCTGTAATTCCTCAAATTTGCCTCATCTCTTCAAACAATTCTCTGCAAATTTCGATTCTTAACATATATCAAAAAAAAATATTATACTCGAGTTCTATTGTTGCTTAGTGTAGTCTAAGATGGTTTGTCTTATATCAACACACTTCTAAATTAAACAGAATGACCTTAAAACTTTTAACTGTGATTTCATAACTTTATATCACTTTTGAAGTGTGTCTCCAAGAAAAAATTACATAATAACTCAGGCTAACATTTAAGTTTACTTTCATGTGTATTTCATAGGTATTTTTTATGGCTAATAATAGTGAATACAAGTTGGATCCCGGTCCATTGGAATCAAATGTATTAACGGGACAACTTACTCATAGATCACAAGATATATGGGAAGGAAATGTTAATATGATTCTTAATACGAGGAGAGAAGATGGAAATTTTTGGAAGCTCATAGAGAAATATCCTATCCATCCACGAGTTCTTGAAGTAATTAGATTATCTGGATTATATGGTGTTTACAAATCTAATCGGCCTGCTATTGACCGTAGTTTGATCACTGCACTAGTTGAGCGGTGGCGTCCCGAAACTCATACTTTTCACTTTAGAACAGGTGAAGCAACAATTACCTTGCAGGACGTAGAGGTGTTGTATGGATTACCTGTGAATGGTGATCCAGTACTTGGTAATGAAATGATAAGGACCATAGGGGATTGGCAAAACATTTGTCAAAAATTATTAGGTTTTGTTCCTTCTCGTGAAGACTTCAAAACAAATTCCATCAAGGTCGTTGCATTTAATTCACACATGTTAAGCCAGCCACAGTTGCCGAACATGGCAACACAAGAGATGGTCAATCAGAAGGCAAGATGTTACATGTTCTGGATGATTGCAGGTATGATGATGGCGGATACATCTGGTGGTTATTTGAAGCTTATGTACCTGCCTATGCTCGAAGACATCGATAAAATTGGATCTTATAGTTCGGGGAGTGCGACCTTGGCATACTTGTATCATTTTCTTTGTAAAGCTTCACAGATTACCCAAAATGAGATATTTTGCCACTACTTCAGGTATACCTAATGATTGTACATATAATTTATTTATATTTCTTTCATTTGTCTCCGTAGTGTTATTGTAGGATGAAATTTTTTAGAGATGTAATCCTAAAACTCTTTCTCCCAGATTTGGGCGTGGGAGAGAGTCACTGTCCTCCGTCCTCAAATAGTAGCCCATAGAGATGCGAGAACTATTTCTCATGTTGATTTGCATAGGGGTCCACATGCTACTAGATGGTTTGCGCATCTTAGTTGGACGAATACTACCAAGCATGTGTTGAAAGTTTATAGGGATGCACTTGACTCTATGATAGAAGATTAGGTACAATGTTTTTACTTATTTATAAATATTGGAAATGTAAAGACTCACTTTGCTCTTTTCCTTTTTCATGTAGTTTATTTGGGAACCGTATTCCGATGACTTAATTGAGAGTCTTCCTCTCTATTGTCATGCTGGACGAGACATATGGCGAGTTAGAGTTCCAATCTTTTGTTGGGATGTGGTCGAGGTTCATTTGCCAGATCGTGTTATGAGGCAATTTGGACTACAACAAGCTATACCAACTCCGTTTTCATTTGATTCCAACCACTTTCGCCATGATCGTCGGGGAAGACCAAATACAAATTGGGAGTTGGAACATGCACATTGGTTATCATTTTGGAACCAACGTCTCCAATATAGTTGTGATGCACCGGTTAATAATGAACCACTTCGCTATGATGATCCATATCTTATTTGGTTCAGGCGCATTACTCGTCTTGTTATTGGTAATCCTAATTCACGTCCTCAAAATCAACAAGGTTATGTGCCTAATTCGACGGCATATGAAACTATGGTATGCCATTTATTGATTAGTGTTGTTTAGTGTTTTTTCTGCCAAGTGATTTATTTGTCTTTATTGATTTTAGTGTGTCATTTATTTTGTTTAGTGTAGTTGCTGGCAAGTTTTTTATTGTTCTTGGTACACTGCTAATTGTTTAGAAAAATGCTAAAGGTAAAAATTACTAGATATCTTTTGAAGATTTGAGTTGGTAGTGAATTCATTGCTTAAGTGACAATTCGATCTAAATCATCAGATTAATGGTGCGTCATTAAATAACTTTCACTTTTATTTATTTAGGTGCGTCATATTCATTCGATGGTTGATGAAGCTAAAACACTTGGTGATAATCCATCATATGAGGCCTTATACATGTTTAGAAAAATGGTGCGAGATCAAGGTTCTGATTGTTTGAAATATGTCCATGAGGCTGACAGGGTTCATGTGTCAGCCGATTATAGAAGAGATGTGGTACAACCTGTCCAGTTACATCACCCAGTTCGTAGGTGAGAAAAAGGTGGTGTTGCTGGTAGGAGAGAACGTGTTGTTGAAAGAGGACAAACACATGTTGAAATATATCAGGCCACACAAAATGTCCAAGAAGCCTCAAAAGATGATCAAGCGACATCCAATTATAATATTGGCTCTATTTCAGGAGGTTGCACTCATGAATTCACTCAGGCATCAAATATGACATATCAACTGTCACAAACAGATATCATGCCATACCTGACGCCACAGACTCTACAAATATCAAGTCGTCCAAGTTTCTCATCACTTGAGAATGTCATTGGTAATTTGAGAATGTCCCAAACTTTACCTCATCGCCTGTGCCACTGATCATTGAGACCCCTGATGCCACTAATAATTTAGAGGACCCGAATCATGATGTGGACGATAATGATCCAAAGGATGCAAATTCTCTATTGTGAAATGCTCGCTGACAAAATTTCTAGCTAATGCTCCCATTCTTTCACTAACCTTCATGACATGTGAACACGGGAAGTGCAAATTAGCCCATTTTTCACAATCACATTTTTTTTCACTTAATGAAACACAATGAGGATTACCACCAGTACCATCAATTTGTATTGATCTAACCTCATATACCCCTGTGGATATATTCCAATTATAAAAAAGTGTCTTTTTGAATTTTCATAGTTTTTCTCCCACTTTTTTTTTGAAACTGCTTGTCCATAATTCCTTTTGCTCAACAAGTTGGTGAGTTTTTTGACATCTACGAGTATATCGTTCAACGGTTTGCTTCAATGAAAGTCTTACCATAGCAGTGACGGGCAAGCCTCGAGCTTTCTTTAGAAGTCCATTGAAAGACTCTGAAAGATTTGTTGTCAGTACTCCCCATCTTTTTCCATTATCATGACTAACGGTCCATTTGTCCAATGGAATTCGCATGAGGTATTCATATGCTTCTCTATTTTCTTCTTGAATTTCCCACATCAAAGCTTCAAACTTCCTTATTTGATGAGCTGTAGCAGCCCTCCACATAAGATTAATGAGGTCCCTATTTGGAAATTGAGATTGAAAGTTACTTTTAAGATGTCTTAGACAAAATCGATGCAAGGCCCGAGGTTCCTGCAAACGCCACAACTCCGATAAACTAGTCAAGATTCCTTTTGCCCTATCAGAGATAATACAAATATCTTCTCTATCTTTTATCACATGTGCACTCAATTTCCTAAAAAACCATTTCCATGCCTCTTTCGACTCTTTGTCAACAATACCAAACGCAAGAGGAATAATGTTATCATTTCCGTCAACTCCAACAGCAATTAATAAATTTATCTCATATTTACCATACATATGAGTTCCATCTACCGAAATAACCGGACGACAAGTTTGGAATCCATCAATGCATGGCTTGAAAGCCCAAAATACAAACTTGAAAGTTTTTACCTCTGGCGAACTCGTTGACTCTTCGTGTTTCCATTCCACAACTCTTCCAGGATTAAAGTATTGAAAAGCTGCAAAAAACTTAGGAAGCTCACTAAATGATTTCTGAAAATCACCATATACCAATGTAAATGCGCGTTGACGCCCAAACCACGCTTTTCTATATGTTACTTGATGACCAATTTTTTCATGAACCTTAGAAATGACATCCACTATCAACAATTTTGGATTTTTACTTATTTGATTTAAAAATAGAGATGCAATTAAATTGGTATCTAAGTTAGTGTGACCTGTTGTAAGCCCTTCAGTCTCACATCTATGATATTAAAATACTTTCCTATCTTCCAAAGGCTACCTCCAACCTTACGACCTCGAAGAAACCATGGACAACCCAAAGAATCATAAAATTTGCATCTCACAGTCCATACGCTCTTAGTTGATATTACAACCTTAAATTCCTTATTTTTGCGCAAACTCCAAATTGTCACAGCCCGTTTCAACTTAGCTTTACTACTAAAACACATATTTTTTTCTAAATGTTTTTTTGCATCCTCGATCCAAACAGAACAACATTTCATTTCGGATTCACGAGTAGAGATAAAAATTTCTTCCTCAGTCTCCAATGTTGTAAAGTAAGGTATATCATTATTTTGCATTTCATCAAATTGATATTGAAAATTTACCGCACTTTAATTTTGAGGTAAATCTCCAATATCTTCATCGGATTCACTTTCAATGACTTTACTCTCTCCATCATCTTCTGAAGGTTCATCCTCCTCCGAATTTTCATCACTTCTTTGAGCATGTGCATCATTACACAAATCAAAGGTAGCTTCATCTTCTCTGTAGAAAAAAAAAATAATTTCATGAAATACAAAAAATGAAAATAATTAATTATTCATGCTATTAAATAAAATTAGTTGAAAAGATTACTCTACCTGATTTCATATTGATTGTGGTTACTCTAAATATGTCTTTGACTACCCGAGCCTTCATCAAATGATTGATGAATACCATGTGTTGCAGTGTATGTAAAATGAGGCTGACTGAATGTGGCAAATCCATAATTTTGAGCCAATAAATTCATATGATAACCATATTGATCATTCATTTGAAATAGATTATCTTGATTTATTGATCTAATCTTTATATACATCTCCAAAAGATTTATATCAATCTTGTTCAAAAATTTCTGAGGAATGGCAAAATATTGTACCAAAGATTGGTCATTCTCAATTTTGAACTCAATAAATCTTATAATGTTACCTTGAAATGAGCATGGATATTTTCCAGAAATATCCAATTGAATATTTTCTCCATCAGTCCCCATTTTCTCATGCAATAATTTAATTAATTCAACGTAGTTGGTCGAAATAGAAATGCTAACAATCATTCTGGCACATTCGTTATATCGAAATCCGTTCATTTCAGTGATTATTTCACCGCCCCAATACAAAGCAATCATCACGTTATCTTCAAAATTAGCCATCAAAAAATCCAACACACAAAAATAAGATGCATTATAGTTATTAAAAATATGTTATAACTACATTACAATATATTGATAAGCCATACCTATTGAAATTTTGTGAGTATTTATTCAGCAATAGGGCATATAAGCAGAAGCTTTGTAGAACATTATTTGAATGTGCTAAACATTCTACATAACCATTTCTTATAATGTTCTGTGGCCAACACTTTAGCAGTTTATTTTAAAGTTAAAACGTAACATACAGTAACGTTTTATTGGAAGATCAAATCATGATAGAATCGTTACTCATGGTAACATTTTAGTCTTAAAACGTGACTCATAATAACGATTTAACGTCACATTTTGTACAAAGATTCTCAGGTGGCAGACCTGTGATTTGATTTGATATAATCGTTACTCCAAGTAACGTTTTATATGTAAAACGTGACTCCCAGTAACGTCTTCGATGTCAAATTTCGTACAAAGATTCTCAGGTGGCAGACTTGTGATTTTGTTTGACAGAATCGTCACTAAGAGTAACGTTTTCCCTTTAAAATTTACAAAGATTCGAAAGTGGCAGATTTACAGAGACACGTTACTGACGGTAACGTCTTAAGCCTAAAATGTTACTGTCAATAACGTAATGCTTCTTAAACGCCGTCTACCAAATATTTTTAGTCCGTTTATGTTTTGAAAATGAAATATAGCCTAATACGTTACTACCAACAACGTTTATACTAGTTTTGTAAAATTTAAAGTTTCATATTATTTTGGTGAATTGAATGATATAATAGATTATTTTGGTCAAAATCTCTTATTTTTAGCGTGAGTTGAATTTCTTTGCCATGTTTCATGTAGTGAGTTCAAAGATCATATTCGAAGTCGGTGGAAGGGTCGAAAACCTTCAAGTACAGATATAGAAAAAATAGTTCCTAAAGACTTCATTGACTAGTTTCCTCGAAAGGTTACTAACATAAGATATTAGAGTTTTATAATTTTAAAATATTTCTAACTTGTTTTCACTTCTTTTTCAGATTATGAATCCGGACATTTCGAATACTGTTTCAGATGACCTAAAGTTTCTAGCAAATGGTCCAGCACCACATGCTAGAAGATTTACTCTAATTTAATATAAATGGAATCAAATTTCGGACAACAAGTCGAGAACATGAGTTGAAAACTCAGCACAGTTGAGTTTTTTCAACTTCATCCACATCTTGTATTGCTTGTAGTTCTGATGGAAACTTGAGGCTAGCAGATTTGCCTTATTATGGAAAATTAGAAGTTATCGTAGAACTTAACTATTATGGTCAATTCACAGTTACATTATTCAAATGTAAATGGGTTGACACAACTCGGAATAGAGGGTTTAAGAAGGATTTATGGGGATTTCCTTCTGTTAATTTTTCACAATTGATTCACATTGGTGATCTGAAGAGTGCGATCCTTTCATTGAAGCTTCACAAGCTCAAATGGTATATTATGTGGAAGATGAGTTGGATGAAGGCTGGGGTACCAGTTGTTCACTTAAAGCCAAGAGACTTATATGATATGGGAGAAAGAAGGAGAAAATGAAGTTCTTGAGAATCATTTTCCAGTGCAAGACTTGGATCAATTCTTTGGTTATTTAATGATCTGAATTTTTTATATGGAGGATGAAATTGATGAATATCAAGTACAAGACTAAATTCGTTTAAGATTAGAGTCACTTCTCGATTTCTCTGACTTTTTTTCGACCTAGCTACTTTCTTTCATTAATTAAGTTTTAGTTAGTTTTGTCTTGAGGTATTCAATTTGTATGAATCTGACAATAAAAAACAAGTCAATATGTACCATCTTCATCATCTGATGGAGATTCTTCACAATCTGTCGTTCCATTTTCTTTTGATGGAGTTTCTTCACGGCCAACTAAACATACAGACAATGAAAACAATCGTGATTGGCTTGTCGATGTTATATGTAGATAAAAAATAAGTAAATATATTTTTAACCTTTTCACCTACTAAAGTAAATTTTCTAACAAAAATTGTTCGAATGAAGATTAGAATATGGTGTACCTATTGGAAAGGCAGCTGGCATAATTGCTGGAGTTATGGGGCAGCTTGCCACAAATGCGCTGCACTTTCCTATCAGTTTTAAGAAACGGACACCAGACAAGCCTAATTCATATTTCGATCATGTTTTTGATGAAATCCTAATGGTACTTCCAAATAAGTTATATTGCTTAGCTAAGAAATATATTATGTAAAATTTTAGTAAACTAACATTGTTTTTTTGGCCTCGATTTCACTTTGAGGTTGATCGGGAAAGATCAAAAGAATGGTCTGGCGGTAATCTTAAAAAAAAGTGGAAGGATCACAGGCATAAATTGTGGAATGCGGCAAAAGATCCATTATTGAGTAAAGAAGAGATCATCAGAAAATCTCTCAATGGGCATAGTTTGTTGATTATCGCTTGGACGAGAAAACACAGATACTAAAGTTATGTCTTTTTCTTATTCTTTCTATTGTCGCCACTGTTCTGGCCGTTTTATCTTCTTTCTACTACTTTAACTGTTCATATTGTTCCTTTTAACTTGTACAAACTTTGCAAGAAGAATAAACAAATTCGACAAAATCAAATTCCACATATTGGAGGTGCTAAGAGTTTGGCAAGAAGAAGAGCTGAAATGGTAGTTTCAGATGATGTGCTTAGATAGGTTTATTCTCAATTAATCTGA